>OX411761.1:25967034-27455178 GCA_948252205.1 Orthosia incerta
TGACAGCAAATCTCTCGGAATTGCTGCAATCGCATGTCTGTTTATTGTTTACACCATTTCATATCATAACATCACGCCAGTCAGTACGGTCTAAAGGGGTAGGGGTTCACAGGTGTGTTCAGTTCACCCTAGTTTACTGTCATTCCACCGGTTATGTTCAAGTTTCATGTTTTTCGGTTTATCTATTCTGGGACTACTTGGGGCTTTAAAGGACTACAAGAACTAGCCCATTATGTACCACAACCAAAAAGTAAGAAATAATAACTTTTTTACAAAAATTACAACCGACTGCCAAAATGATAAATAAGGTGTTCCTGTTTTCGTTTTTGACACCAACTTCCGAAATTGAAGTTATTTTTACTTTCTAGCTCAGAGCTTTCTAGTGTCTTTAGTAAAAAAGATTTTTGTCGATTTCAAACACGATTACTCGACTAATTGGTACTCGACAGTTGACAGCGTTTCATATTGAACGGAAATATTTCGAGATTTTTAGCCTGTGTCACGTCCATCTTCGTGTCATTGCAAGGTTGTACGAAAGCATTCCATGTCACAGTTTTCAAAAAAATATAATAAAGCTTTTGTGACTTCTATTACTTTTTTGTTGTAAGAACATAATAATCACCAGCTTATTTATAACTTGTTCAGCTTCTGAAGTGTGTTAATAAATTGCTATTCTAGTTCTACTCGTTACGTGATAAACGTGAACCGCTAGACGCCATTGAACAAGCTAATTTTATCGACTGGACGAGAAAGAAACTGGAACGTGAAAAGTGCAAGGTAAGTCAACATCTTCCAAAAAATTACGATCGAATATTGGGTTCAGTGTTTTTTTATCTAAACGAAGCATTTTCCGAAGGCTTATCAATGGAGTCAATACGCCATTTTGTCGTATAAACTGCGTACGTAACATAACCTAGAAGTTCCGTTTGAAAAGTAATTTTGTTCATAACAAAAATATTCAGGGATCTTTTTTGAAATGTTGACATTTTTAGCACCTCCATGCATTCCATACTCATCATTCAAAGTTAATGTAGAAACCTTCGACATTAAAATAATATTATCACTGACAGATAATGCTTACAATAATGATCTTTAGACCCATTTAGACCTGAAAAATTTGCCGCCAGAATTTATTGAAATCAGATAATCAGATTGAATGTGTTCTACCTTGAATAAAATTGTATGGGTAGGTTATTGGGGATAATAGATAATAATGTATGCAAAGCAGAATAATTACAATGAAAGGAATATGTCATTCAGTAAATACAAATACACCAATTGTTACACTTTTTAGTACGAATTGGTTTGTTTACATTCCAAAACTCACTGCATTATCAAAATCTAATGACAGGTATCTCCTTCAAATTGGTCTCAACTAAACCACTGGATAGGTTAGGATTAGTTCAACTAAACTCTGCTTAAAAAAAAAAAAATGCAAATAAAGCATTCTGATTGGTTGAGACTGCTTTGAAACTACCAATTGGTACACTATATTTGCATAAACTGAGTTTAGTTGAATTAATCAGGATTAGTTTCATTGGTGAAATCAGCCCTTAGTTAAAACATTCTTAACTAAACCTTCCCATCAAATTATACACTTCTTTACATTTTAAACATCACACTTCAGAGGCCACAAGAAATTCCAGCAACTGAAATTGCTGTTCAGGAAATTAGTGCTGACATGAATTATTGACAAAATAAAAGTTGAAGGACATTAAAACTTTATCAGACAATAGAACACTTTTTATGATTTAGGTATTTATATTTACAGCTAATGCAAGATGGAGGAAGCAGTGTCCAATCAAAATCAAACCGATCCAAAGCACTTGGAATGGATAAAAGAAAAATTGAAGACTGTGTGGACGTCTCCCACATTCTGCGGACTTTGTCTGGAGAGCTACGGCAACTTCAGTTCTGTTGACATGGAGCTCGTTATCAGTCATCAGACCTTCTCGAAATGTCTGCGGGATATACTGAATTATGTGTTTAATGATGATGTGAGTATAATTTTGATAAAGAATTAGCAGTTTAGCATTTAAAAAAAACACCTCTTTACATGATAAAATTTATGCAATAGGAAGATTTTTTCTTTAGTTGAAGTCCATATTAGATTGCTACCTCATGCCAGCATATGAATGATAAAGGAATTGGGCAGTATAAGAATGTGAGATGAAAAGTGTGAAGTATGCTGATACTTTTAATTAGTTATAGTTCTCGCCAAACTTCTTAGCTGTTGTGATGTTGGCTTTACGATGCGCAAGGCACAAATCAAAGCCGTTTTTGTATGAGATTTACTATTGCGCAGCCATTGTAGCCAACTTCAGTGCAGCCAAGAAGTTTGGCGAAAACTATACATACTAAGCCATCGACTACACATACAATGTACCAAAGAAACACAATTAATTTTGTATTGTTTCACCTTGGCCAAAATAAACTTAGCATTAAAATATTTTCATTTTTCTCTTCTAGATTGAAAACTTCATGGCAAGTCCACACTTATGTGACAGTTGCACAGAAAAGACGATACAGTCTTACCTTTTCATACACAACACAAAACAGCTGAATAAAATCCTCAACAACTGTATCTCAGACTTGGACTCTAAAGTGATAGACATCAACACACAACTTGATGATACCATCACATACGATACTGCCAACGTAATGATTGTCCTAGAAAATGATACAGAACTATACAAGACCATCATTGATGTTAAATCTATGACTGAAGTAGTGCCAACTGCGAAACCCATTGCAATGAAAGATTCAGTATTTCAGAAGCCGGAGCCAAAAGTAATTCCAGTTGCCCAACCTCATAAACCGATAGTGATTAAAAGGGAAGTAGAGAGACCTAAGGAAGTTAAGCAAGTGAAAGAAAGAAAAGTTACAAAACCTGATGGAACTCCAAACATCAGTTTGAAAGAAGGCCACATTGTTATAAAACCTTTGAGCTCCTTAAGGACTTCAGCTCCACGCTACAACACATATGAATGCGATCATTGTCCAGATATATTCACCACTTATAGATCCTTGAAGGAACATGAAAAAGCCAAGCATAAAAAGTATGTTTATCGCTGCAAGTTATGCGACAAGACATACAACACACAGCAGTACTTGTGCATACACTACAAGACACATTCTCGGGCCAGATGTAAGTTGTGCCAAATAATACTACCAGAAGAGGAATTAATGGACCATTTGAGGACTGTCCATCCTACTTTAGTGTACCCTTGCAAGTTCTGCGATCTAGTTTACTACAATCAGGAGTCTGTGGACACACATTTCAAAATAAGCCACTTAGTCAATGACACAAAAAATAAATCTCAATGTGTAATGTGTCTTAAGAACTTTGTGGAAGCTGAAATGAAGAAACATAAGTGTAAGTTTTCATGCTCAGAGTGTTTTGTCATGCCGTGCATTCACTACAAGTATCTCAATTCATATAGAGAGCAGCTCTTGAGCCATGCAAATACGATAAAATGCTTGGATTGCGACTATGTTACGCGGCGCAAGGAACATCTGATAGGCCATGCTAACAGGGAGCATTTGGATCATCATCCATTCACTTGTGCCGATTGCAACCAACAGTTTTACACAAAGTTAAGTTTAAAAACCCACATCATGCAGTTCCATAGAGATCTATTCTGTCCTCACTGTGACTTTGAGTTCAAAGATAGTAGGACATTGGTAACTCACAAGAAAGCCTGCAAGCTTATTACACGGCCGTTCCAGTGTACCTACTGTATTGCCTCATTTGACATTGCTGAAGAGTTGACAAGACATGAGAACTTGAGACACAATGAAGGAGTTCACTCTTGCACCCTATGCAAAAGCAAGTTCCTAACTGAGATAGAACTGCAGGAACACCATGCTAGGGTTCATGGGGGCATACAATGCAAAAAGAGGAGAAAACATATAGAATGCTCTTTATGTGACATAATGTTTAGAAATATAAAAGAAATGCTTCAACATGAGAACTTCCACGGCACGGACGTGCTTTACCCTTGTAAAGTTTGCACCAAAAGCTTCAAGTCATTGAGGAAATTGTATGTTCACAATCAAAGGCACTATACCAACAGAATAAAATGTTCTGGTTGTAACAAGAGGGTAGCTGCATCATTCTACCCACAGCATGCGGTTAGGTGCCCGTATAGAAAAGATATGTTACTGAGCCATGTATGTGAAGTGTGTGGCAAGGCTTTCCATCTGGAGTCATTGCTACGTTTCCATCAGAAAGTCCACTTGGAACCTCAACCATGTCCCCGGTGCCAGAAGGTGATCAAACCTACCTATTTGAAAAGGCATATGGAGCTGGTCCATGCAGAGGAAGAGGATGAGGAAGGCCAAACTGGATTAAAGCCAAGGGTGGCAAAGAAGGATAGAGGTATATCAGGTAGGCCAACAATAGAATGCGATATATGTGGGCATGCAGTGAGAAAGAAATGTGACCTTGAAACTCATATGAACCGATATCACCTGAAGATCAAGCCATACGTTTGCCATATATGCAATAAGGATTTCTGTGGCAAAGTTCGACTGAAAGAACACGTTTCAACGCATACAACTGACAATAGTTGCTTTTGTACGATTTGTGGAGGCAAATTTGCAAACCGAGTCTGCCTTAAAATGCATATGAGAATGCATACGGGAGAAGCACCTTACCCCTGCGATCTTTGCGGACAGAGATTCAGGTCTTCTAGCATGATGAAGACTCATAGACTTAAGAGGCATTTGGAGAAAACAGTTTGTTGCCCACTTTGTGATAGTATGTTCTTTATGGCCAGAGATATGAGGCACCACTTCAAGAAAACTCATTGGAAGTTCAAGGACGGACGGCCATTCAATCCCAAAGATGTTGTAGAGTTACCCAAGGAGTATTATTATCTTTTTGAAGATGGTCGACTGCCAAAAATCAATCAAGATTGAGCCTCTTTTGTGAGGCAGCTCTAACCTCTAAAGCAGATCTATGATGAAACGAGCAAGCCCAGAAGATGTTCACTTTTCCTATGGATGCTATGCTATTATACGGGTTCGATTTCCAGGTTTGACAGTGTTATTGGGTTTTTAGGATTCCGTACCTGAAGAGTCCAAACGTAACCCTATTGCTGTCACTCACGTGTCTATCCTTTGATCTATGAACTTGAAATTTGGTGATCATGTTTATTATTGCGTATATTTTACTAATAAATCATATATTCTACATTCGGTACGGAACTCTAAATGTGCGAAGTCCGAAACGCACTTCGCCGGTTTTTCCAACTTGGCAACACCCCGTGCCTTGGAAAGCACGTAAAGTCGTTGATCTTGCGTCTAGCAATCCCCGGTCTTGTCGGATTGCCGTCCCATAAGTCTATGAAAATGAGGGAAGAGTGTGCACCTGTGTTTGCGCACACTATTTGACATATTATTTAAAACTGTTTGACATTATATACAAAATTGTTAGACTTTATATTTAAAACTGTTTGGCACTATATTTGAATTTTATCTAGGAATGTTAATTAATAATTCATTGTATTTTTATGTAAATTGCATGTGTATATTCAACACAATGTAAATTGTATTATGAATAAATGAAATGTAAACACACTGGTGCACTAAAGTATCTCCCGCGCAAATGGCCATCTCCGCTTAGGTTAGCTGCCGTGGCCGAAATGTGGTCTGGAGCACTTATACTAGGTGTTTCAGGCCTTATTAAAAGTTTTCAAAATGCTCGTCATTTTGAAAACTTTTAATAAGGCAGATACAATTATCAGTTATTTAATTAAACCTTGAAGATAGACAAAGGTCTTCGTTACAGTTTATTATTATAAGTTTGTAGAGTTCTGTGAATTTAGCATAATATAACATTATGGTATGTCTAAAATAAATAAATTATATTAAATATACATTATTATATAATTATCATTTTCATCATCATCTTCAGCCTTTTAACGTTCCCACTGCTGCGACACAGGCCTCCTCCCTGCCCTGTGTGAGAGATGGCTATAATCCACCACGCAGGCCCGGTGCGGGTTGGTAGATATCACATGTCTTCTAATTTTTGTTTCTTGGACATGCAGGTTACCTCACCATGTTTTCCTTCATCGTTTTAGAGCAGTGGTGATGAAATAATACCTGCCTGGTTTATATAAATATCATATTTATTTATTTCTGAAATCTACACAGTCTACTAAAGGTGTGAACTGAATGCATAATCCTGTAAAGACAATTCCCTAATTTTGTCCATGTTACTTGGGGTCAGCACAATGTTGTTTTATTCATTTTTTTTTTCAAGTTAGTATCTAAATAGAATCTATTAATTTAAATGGATACCTACCATGTTATTTTCCACTTGTTATTAAAAAATAAATGTGATCACAATGGAGAAACTACAGTGGGCCATCCAAAGTTTTCATCCTGTCAAGGTGCCTGGTCCAGATGGTGGGTTCCCTGCGCTGCTGCAGTGGGGAGGTACATCTGTTGCAGGAAGACTGGTGCCACTAATGAGGGCGTGCCTGGCGTTTAGATACGTCCCGAAAGGATGGAGGGAAGTAAAAGTGATATTCATCCTTAAGCCAGGCAAAGGTGACTATACAAACGCTAAATACTTCAGACCCCTCAGCCTGACCTCGTTTTTACTTAAATCAATGGAGACTGTACGAAAGGGAACTACGAGATGGTGTTCTTAAACCATTACCAACATGCTTACAGCTCGGGTAAGTCTACTAAATCTGGCTAAACTCTTCATTTGGTGGTAAGCCAGATAGAGGAAGCAATCCATCAGAAAGGTACCTGCCTGGGCACTTTCATAGACATCGAAGGGGCCTTCGACAATACCAACTTCTCCAGCATAGGTCCTGCACCCTCCAGACACGGAGCAGAACAGGTACTGATTGACTGGATAACGAATATGTTAAGTAAACGTGCGGTTCGGCTGGAGGGCGATCAACAGCTGGCCCTGGTAGCCAGGGGCTCTCAGGAAGGGGTGCTCTCTCCTCTTCTGTGGAATCTGGTAATTAACGATCTTATCACCAGACTTAACGAACACCGTTATTACACAATAGGGTATGCAGACGACCTCGCAATCCTAGTACCTAGAAAGGTGACTGGAACTATCTGCAATCTTACTCAGCAAGCTCTATGCCTAGTGGAACGATGGTGCAGGGAGTATGATCTTTCAGTATACCCCACTAGGACTGTACCTACTGCTGTTCGACACTGAACTCCAGTTGTCCAACGAGGTCAAGTATCTGGGAGTCATTGTTGTAGGTAAGATAAACTAGAATACTCACTTAGACAACAAACTGAACATGGCGTGATTTATCTTTTGGCAATGCAAGAAATGGGGCCTGTCCCCCAAAATCATTCTCTGGCTGTACTGTGCGGTGATTCGGCCCATGATCTTCTATGGGGCCGTGGTTTGCTGGCCCCGCACAAAGTTAGGTACAGCCGTGAACAAACTGCAACGTACGCAATGACTGGCCTGCATGGCGGCGACAGGCTGCATGAGAACTACCCTGACTGCTACGCTCGAGGCCATACTGGATCTGCCTTCGCTACACCTGTTCATTCAGCAGGACGCCACGACAGCGGCAGTGCGGCTTAAGGCACTGGAACTCTGGGGTAAGAAAGTAACACAACACACGGCTCTGCTCGAGGGCCTAAATAACGAGTTCCCTCTTACGACAGCAATTATTGACCGGATACCTAAGCCTAAGCAGTTGTTTTTTGACAAGAAATACAAGATCCAACTCCATGAGGACCACCGCTGCGAGGGGTTACGCCCAGATGAGTTAAGGATCTTCACCGATAGTTCCAAGACAGGTACTGGCTCAGGTGCGGGGTGTTCCCAGAGGATCTCAACATCCATATAGCCACGCCAATTGGGGCACACAACACGGTGTTCCAGGCAGAGTGTGTGGTCATCACCCTAGCAGCATCAGCCATTCTAGACAGAAATGGCCGTCCTGCAGGCGCTGAGCAGCCACACGGTCTGCTCTGGGCTAATACGAGTGTCACCAGCAATATGTGATTTGGCATAATTATCGACATTCACGCGGGTGAAGCCGCTAACAGAAGCTAGTTTATTCATAACTTCATGCACAAAGGTACAATGGCGGACATAATGCTCGTTTCTGGAAGATTCGCGCGTCTCGTTGGGCGGTGCGGACTGCACTTAATTCAAACATTTATGGCGTTGTATGAGAGTGTTTACCGAGACGCGTTGGCGTTTACCTACGTAGAAGCTGCTCGCGATGCACGACGCCCCGCGTCTCTGAAAAAGAAGCCCAAAGCATTCTCTACCAGTCAACTAAGGGCGGTAAAGAGATAGCATGGCAGGTGCATTTTCAGAGACGGTGGGTGCATTGTCAGTCACCATGCAGGCTGTATCTCATGAACCGTGATAGCTAGACAGCTAAAATTTTCACAGATGATGTATTTTTGTTGCCGCTATAACAACAAATACTAAAAACAGAATAAAATAAATATTTAAGTGGGGCTCCCATACAACAAATGTGATTTTCTTGCCGGTTTTTCGATAGTGGTACGGAACCCTTCGTGCGCGAGTCCGACTCGCAATTGGCCGGTTTTTTAACATTCTATTCAGTCAACTCAATTAACGAAAGTCATCGACATACAAGACTAGCGCTAGCCAGAAAAACCGACCAAGTGCGAGTCGGACTCGCTTGCGTAGGGTTCAGTACCATTATCGCAAAAACGGCAAAAAAATCATTTTTGTTGTATGGGAGCCCCACTTAAATATTTATTTTATTCTGTTTTTTGTATTTGTTGTTATAGCGGCAACAGAAATACATCAACTGTAAAAATTTCAACTGTCTAGCTATCACGGTTCATGAGATACAGCCTGGTGACAGACAGACAGACAGACGAATCGCGGAGTCTTAGTAATAGGGTCCCGTTTTTACCCTTTGGATACGTAACCCTAAAAATGGCGATTGTTAGTTATTGCCATTTCATAAAATTACCGACATATTTTATCGACTTTTGACGACTGGTGAAAATCAGTAATCTGTGGGTGAAAAGTTCCAAATATAAAATAGAAAATAGAAATTCTATAATGAAACGAGGTTGGTACTTTTACTTGGTACAAGGTTGGTCAAAAGGTCAGAATACGGATTAAATCTTAGAAAATTTTGAGATCAACTGCATAACATAAACAAACCTAACCTAATTGTCAGGCGTCAGCGAAGAAATAAAAAAAACAAAACAAATATGACATTATTATTAAGAATGTTTGTTTTGAACAAGTTTTGAACGTAATTAAATTAATATAATGACACATTTACTCATTCTCAGGACTTAAAAAGATGGACAATTTCAAAAGGAAGCTAAAAAATGTCCTGTACAGCTCTAAGTTCTGTGGAATATGCTTGGAAAGTGACGAAAATATGAGCACCATTGACGAAGATTTGGAGATTATAGTGAATGAGCAGACTCGTACGAAAGCTTTGCAGGCTATCGCTGATGTAGTGTTTAAAGAGGTTTGTGTATTTTGATCATCCTTTGTACCACGAATCTGGTACCTAAATACTTATCTACTATGAATGTTTGTTTACTTTTCCTTCATAACCTATTTAGTTGCTTTGATTTGTATTAGGTACGTAGGAGATAATTACTGGAATATGTTAAAATTAATAATATTGTAGGCTGCTGGTTCAGTCTAGCAATCTAGTATGTATGTTGCAAGACTGTCATCATCATCATATCAGCCGCAAGACGTCCACTGCTGGACATAGGCCTTCCCCAAGCGTCGCTACATTAACCGGTCCCGTGCGTCTCGCATCCAGCGGATCCCTACAACCTTCACCAAGTCATTGGTCCACCTAGTGGGAGGCCTTCCAACGCAACGTCTTCCGATTCGCGGTCGTCCGTTCTGCAAGCAATGTGCCCTGCCCACTGCCACTTAAGATTGGTAATTCTTTGGGCTGTCGGTAACCCTGGTTCTCTCCAAGGCTGTGTCTATATGTAAATTTATATTGCCCAATACCTCATTGCTTCTAAACTATAGATATCTAGCAACTTTGTTCAATAAAATGCATATTTTTTTTATTCCAGGCCACTTACAGCCTAACAAGTTCACACATATGCAACAGCTGTATGGAAAAACTGATCCAGTCATACATTTTCATAGAAAACGCAAAGGAAACATCGAAGATCTTAGAAAAGTATGTTGATGATTTGGTTAGCAAATCAGATGATATTTTCTATCATTTACCTGCCTCAAATATTGAAGGTACCAATGTTTTTATTGTATTAGAAAATAATATCTGTGATTCCCCTGAAATTAGGGAAGTAAAAGATGAGACTAATATAAAGCCTGAAGAAAAGACTGAAATATTTGAAGAGAAAAAAGAACTTGATTTTAAAAGAAAGAAATTCAAATGTGTGAACTGTCTTTCAAAACTACCCACACACAGAGCGTTAAAGATACATAGAATGAAATGTCAAAAAAAAATTCTACGCTGTGGACTATGTTATAAATCATTTAGAAATATACAAAATTTAAAAGAACATCATGAACTGCATTTGAAAGTAAAATGCAAGTTTTGTAATGAAATACTTCTCAAAAAGGAATTACTGGATCATCTTAAAACAAACCATGGAGAAACTTTAATCAAGTGTTTGAAATGTGAACTATTTTATTCCTTAAAAACTTATCAGACGCATACAAAAGTCTGTCAACAAATGAAACAAGAAAACCTTCAATGCTTGATGTGCCAGAAGACTTTTTCTGAAAACGAATTCATGTCCCATAACTGCAAGTACAGCTGTCCGGAATGTACCGAAGTACCTTGCATGCATTATAAGTACTTAAAGGCATATAAGGAACAGATGTTAAATAATGCAGATAAGGTTGAATGCGTTGACTGTGACTACGTTTGTAAAAGAAAAGAGATCTTACTCGGCCATGTAAATCGAGACCATTTAAATAATCATCCATACACTTGTGATAAATGTGGAAAGCAATTCTATTCTAAAGTTGTCTTAAAAGCTCATATTCTTCGGTTCCACGAAAACTGTTTTGTGTGCCAGTTTTGTGATTCAGAATTCAGTAATATTAACAATTATGAAAGTCATGTGAAGTCCTGTGAGGATGTTAGAAGGGAGTTTGTCTGTGAAAATTGCCCCGCCTCGTTTGATTCCTCAGACAGTTTGACGAATCATGTCAAACGTAGACATAGCACAGATGTTTACCCATGTGGCCTTTGTAACAAAAAGTTCTTAAAAGATTCCAAAAGAAAGGAGCATATGGTTAAAGTACATAGCAGTGTTAAAAAAAATAGGGATAAAAATGTAGAATGCATTGTGTGCCAATCAAAATTTGACAACAAAGGAGAATTGGTACAGCATATGAAATCTCATGGTCCTAACATTACATATCCATGCAGGATTTGCAATACAGAGTATCAGACCCTAAGACAGTTTCGGGCACATAACCGCAAACACAACGGACCATTTGCCACCTGCCATGTTTGTGGGAAAGAAATGAGAGAGATCCTATTAAAAAAACATATGACTACCCACTCAGAATCTGTAGAAACTTGTGAAACCTGTGGCAGGTCTTTTCAAAACATCACTTTGCTAAAATATCATCAGAAAGTTCATTTAGATAGCGTACCCTGTCCTAAATGTAAGAAAATGATCAACCCAGCCAGATTACGCAGACATTGGAGAGGACACCTAATGGAAGAAAATCCTCAAAAAGGAATGAAGAAACAACAGCCAAATTTGAAATGTGAACTGTGTGAATATAAGACATGGAACAACACTCTTTTAGAATGTCATATGAACCGACACCACTTAAAAATAAAACCGTACGTATGCCATATATGTAGCAAAGATTTCATAGGAAAACATTTGCTGAAAAAACATATAGAAACCCATGACATGAAAAGCGTTGTCTGCATGGTATGTCTCAAGAGTTTTGCCAACTCTGCCTGCTTGAAGATGCATCTGCGTTTACATACTGGAGAAAAACCTTTCACTTGTGAGATATGTGGGGACCGATTTCGGTCATCGAGCATTATGAATGTTCACAAGTTGAAAAAGCATTCCGACAAGAGTAACATTTGTCCGTTATGTTCAAACAAGTTTCATACGATCAGGGATTTGAGAAGACATTTGATTAAAGTGCATTGGAAGGAGAAAAATAAAAGATTTGATCCTCGAGAACTGAAAGGGTTGGATGAAAAACATTATCATTTGTTTCATGATGGGAGGAGGGTTAAAGTTGCTGATGAAGATGTTGATTTTTATATGCCTTGTTGACGGACCTGGATGCGTCTGATACTGCAATAAACGTGGCCGCCTACTACCTAAGTTTATTCAAATATACCTTAAAATAATAGAAGTTGTTTGAACACAAACTTGTTTTATTATGGCTTTTACTTTTTAGCCGTGGTACAGACTGTACTTCATAGTATTCTGCGGTTTAAGCTGTGGTTCACACTATATTGTACTGTGCGTTTTATTTGCACACTTCATTGTGCGTGTATGACTGAATGTATGACATTATGAGTGAAGCAATAGAAGTATGATGTAAAGATCGTAGCAGGCGGCGTTCTGTAGTCTATGCCTACCCCCATGGAAAAATAAGCTGAATGTCTGGCGTGCTTGTGATTATGCCGCCACGCATACCCTTCCAACCAATTTCTTCTTCTTCCTCGTTTCCTCATGATTGAGGGTCGTGGCCACATGAGGTCGTTGCCTTCTCCACCAACGCTCTCCATGCTGAGCGGTTTTCGGCCATGCGGACAGATGCCTGAAAATTCCCCCTACAGACATCTTTGACCACATCTGTCCATCGGGTTGGTGATCTTCCACGGGCCCTGTTTCCTTCCACGTTACCAGCCACAATAAGCTTTTCCAAGCTACCAGGCTCCCTCCTGGCCACGTGTCCGAAGTACTGTACAGTACTGTAGGAATCGTTTCATGCAGATGGTCGATAGGCGAGATTAAACTTTCAGTTCGTTCAGAATTGACGCGTTTGTGCGGCGCGCCGTCCAGGGAATATGCCTAACATTTTGCGCCAGCACCACATTTCGAACGCATCAATTCTGTTACGAATGCGTGATTTCAGTGTCCAGGTTTCAGAAGCATACAGAAATATAGAGAAGATCAGAGTCCGCATTAGCTTAACTTTAGTACCTACTCTTGCTGATTCCTCTGTTCCTCCAAATCTTCTCCAATTGCTTTACCGCTGTCTTTGCAATCTGGGCTCTTCTTACTACCTCTGCGTCACAATCGCCATCTGCAGTTACCATGGAGCCAAGGTAGACAAACTTCTGTACGGTGTCCAGGTCGGATAGCTCTCCAGTTCGTTGCAATGAACGAGCACGATCCACAAACATCAACTTGGTTTTAGCTCGGTTGATATGGAGTCCATATTCCACACTCACTCTTTGTATTCTTTGCAGAAGAAGTTCAGCAAGTTCCCTTTCATTTCCCCCTATGATAGTGGTATCATCTGCAAAGCGTAGATTATTAATGAGGTGTCCTCCAACCCGTATGCCTCCATTCCAATCTTCCAGAACTCTTCTCATGATATGTTCGCCCATAAGGTTGAAAAGTTGAGGTGAGAGAATACATCCTTGCCTTACTCCACGGTTGATCTGGAAAGGGCCTGACTCTGCGTCTTCTATACGCATCTTCGATTTACTGTCAAGTCCAACCAATTTACTAATAAGTTAATAGTATGTAGGTACTTGTATTTAAAAAAAAAAGCGTTCGGAAAGAAAGACGCAGGTAGTGATTTCCTTACCTGCTCAGACGAGTTTCTTCGCAATAAGCTTACTAGATTGTCGCTTCAATTTGCTCAGTCAAATATGTTGTGATACATACATAAACTCGCGCCTTTTCCCCATGGGGGTAGGCAGAAACTACAGAACGCTACCTGCTACGACTACGATACTTAGATAGAGGTAGGTACGTACTTCTTTTGCTTCAGTCACGTTCATACATCTAGTTATACACGCACGCCGGTTATGAGTACTGCGCACCAGGCCTTACTGAAACATCATTAATAAGGTATATGTATGTCTTTCTAGGGCGTCTCTTCCTGGCGTTTCCAGATGAGATGTTATGATTTTGAGTAACCTTACCATCATTCTAAATTGTTTTATAGTTCAAACTAGCTGTGCCCGCGGCTTCGCTCCCGTCATCTGCCCACCCTACCCTACTTACCTTCCTGCCTACCCTACATACCAATTATTTTTCTAAGGTCATTCTTTCGCGTATCTTAACACCGCCATTCAGAAAATGACTGCAAATGCACAACGCCATCTATCGAATATCGAGTTCAACTGTCCGAGTAACTAAATTGCGTGTGCTGTGATAATTTTACTTCTTGAACACTTTAAATTTACCTAACTTTTGATAGAGTGAACCGATTGCGATGAAACAAAAACTAAGTAATACTTCAAGTTACGCACAATTTTTATGTATAAAAGTTATCTACATTGGTTTCGTACATTTCACGTGATGCGTGTGTTAGAATTTGAAGTATGTGTGACGTCATTAAATCGTGAATTTTTATTTTTCAAGTGACAATGGTTTGCTATATAATACATACCTGTCATATTTATTAAGCGCCTACCGACAAATGTTAAGTACCGAACTAAATTATTATTGTGTTGTCAACTACCTACAAATGTAAAAGAGTACCCACCTAAGTAAATATTGTTGTGTACAGGAAATAACTCTTAAACTTGTATTAAGCCACATTGATGATATTACTATAAATTATTACGTAATTTGTAATGATTATTGTGATGTATCCTGGATTTTTAACCGACTTTCGAAAAAGGAGGAGGTTCTATGTTCGACTTCTTGTATGTTTTTTTTTTTTTTTTTTTTTTTGTGTATGTTCACCGATATCTCCGTCAATTGTGGACCGATTTAAAAAAATCTTTTTTTGTTTGAACGAGTTTGTTCCGAAATTGGTCCCATTTTAATTTGGTGAAGATCTGATGAAGAACTTCGAAGATATACAACAGAACTCTTCAATAAATAGCGGCAAAACTCTCGGGACTGCTGCAATCGCATGTCTGTTTATTGTTTAGACCATTTCATAACATAACATCACGCCAGTATGCTCTTGAGGGGTAAGCAGATCTCTCATTTGATCGGTTTTGTTCAAGTTACATGATATTTGGGTAATCTATTCTGGCGTTATAGGAAACTAACTAAACAACTTGCCTATTAGGTAGGTACAACTAAAAAGTGAAAAATAAAAAAACTTTTTTACAAAAAAATACTACCGACTTCCAAATAAGAAAACTACAAAGTGAAAAATAACTTTATTTTTGGAAGTCGGTGTCCATAACGCAAAAAAATGGTACCTACGAAAGACACCGACTTCCAAAAATAAAGTTATTTTTCACTTTGTAGTTTTCTTATTTGGAAGTCGGTAGTATTTTTTTGTAAAAAAGTTTTTTTATATTGCTACATTAGTATTATAAGTCCTTTGAAACAATTGGTACGATATTGATTAAGAATGATGAAATTTCGAATATTGATTAAGAATGACTAAAGAGGTGTTATTAAATTCCTTAATTGTCTTGTTACGTTTTAAAATTGATTCATTACATGATAGTTTATTATTGTTCACCTAATTGTGATATTATTTAAAGCAATATAGAAAATGGCGGGATACCGCGCCATTTTCTCATATTGGACGTATTGAGACACTGATAGACCCGAGATTATAAAATATTGTGTAATGGATAAGCCGACTTACTTTTCTGTGAACTACAAGCCAGTACAGGCCAGATATATTATTATATTTCCATTATTATCAATAATTGGTGTAAGATCGACTACACAAGGCTAACGTAAGTTATTTGATATTATAACTTTATTATTGCTAATGGTTGTGTTGAAACTGTATTTATATCATATTACGGCCTTTATTCCTAATATGTTATATTGATTTAAGGGCTAGTCTATGTCCTTTGAGTTATCCTTGTTATTTTGTTTATATAATATTGTAAATACTTTGTTGTTGTAAAATATATCGATAAATACTATGAAAGAGCTTCCGTGGGGTTTCTTGCCCTTCTTCCACACGAGAACTAGGTCTAGCGAACGGGCAGTAAGCTCGATGAGCCTTCCAAATATAAATTAATTGACAAGCCTTATTTAAATAAATACCTAGTCTTGTCTTTCTGTGATTTTATTCATAAAACCCTTGCCTTACACACCGCATACATTGGAACCCTGATACACAGTAAATAATCAATAACCATCTTGACATTCAAAGCTTGCTATCTTGGTAGATATCAATACTTTTATATAGAGTTCCATTCATGATTCTAACACGTGCACAAATAAACAGACAGACAAAAATTCCAAAAATGCTGGAAAGAACCCATTTCCTTTTTATCGTTACGTTGGTTATCCTTTAACACCCTGGCAATTTTTTTTTGAATTTTTTTTCGATGTACAAAAATTATTTGTCTACAGATTTATTATATGTATTGATGATATTGATGATGATATTGATTGATAAGCTGAAGCTTTGATACTTGCGTAAGGGCGGTTACGCACTAAGTATGACATCCGATCCGTGTCCATGATTTGAGCTCAGAGTTCAAAATGTTCTGTGATGACGGATATCACGGATAGAGTTGAGTGCGTATTACGCACTACATCCGAACTCTTTAGGTACCTACGCACTGCGTAAGCTTCCCCTACAAGAAGTAGGTGTCTAGAGTCTGGCAAACGAAAGTAGAGACTGAAAAAGCGCGGCAAATTTAAAAAATATCAGCATCGCAACCCCAAAAACTAGTATGCAATACCTGGAATAATTTGATACTTTAGAATTATTTATATTACTTCGTCTGAATAAAAATACTATAGGTACATTTAGGTAGGTAATACTTTAGATATATCAATCTGAATAAAAAAAAGCAACAGTATTCTATAATAATTTTGGTTTATTCACTATCAATCAAAATCTGAATCTAAGACTTTTATGTGAAAAGATTCATAAGAGTCACAGGAAGGTTTTCTAAATTAATAATGAAACTTTTTAAATTATTAAATAAAGAAAATGTTTTTACAAAAATGTATATAGTGATTACGAATTAAAACAAAGTATCAACTTAGTAGCGTCATACGGAAAATTGGGGTTGACATTAGTATAGCATTGCCCTACAAAAAGTTTGCAAATAAATCGAGTGTCTACTTTCGTTTGCCAGACTCTACCTACTTTGGAGCCGAAATTACACGGACACGGATCGGATGTAGTGTGTTACCGTCCTAAACGTTCGTACAATTTTACACTTTACGGCAGTTTTTAGCTTTTATAATTCTATGTCATCAGAAAAATCGGCTGCGCGCTTCTGATCATACCCAGGACCCCGTGGATGTAAAGGGGTGGGGGGGAGGTCACTATTGAAGTACAAAATGCATAATATTGCTTTCCAGGCTTAAATTATTACAAAATGTTATTAAAAAAGAAAATGGCAAAGCTGATAATAAGACGGATCACTACAATGGTGTAAACTTACACTGTAAGGTACAAGCACTACGAAAACACAATATTTTAGGTAAATAAATGCAAAATGTTGCAACCCACTAGGGTTACCGGGGCCCCGAGGGTTCAAAGGCCTGCAATGTTGGCGTTGTCAGTCAGTAAACGGCTTAAATTCGAAAAAAAAATACGTTCGTCGGGTCCAGAGCCCCGGCCTAGGAACCTAGGGTCCCAGTCGTCAAAAGGGGTTTGTTTAGAATAATACCTAGTTAGGTACTTACTATTTTTTAAATTCAAATAAAAATGTAAACTAACAAAATTGTCTGCATTAAGTGCACAAAGTTATCATTATTTTTTATGGCGGGAATTCATCCAGACTTCTCCCGCTCTGGGTGAAGCGGGAGGACGTGTCAGACTTTTAAGACGGAAACACACTTACGTGTCGTGACGCAGTTGATTGGCTACAAAACTCGTTGTGTTATGACGTAGGCTGAAACAGAGTCGTTTGATTGGTGGATCCCGCGCCACTTAAGTGTGGTTCCGCCTTTACTGACTATAACTTTGTTGCACTGTGTATAGTTTGTACGCATGTTATATTTATGTTTGTAATTTAGTGTAAGCAGTTGTTGGTAGACCTAATAAATAAAAATAAAAACCCACCTCTGTTCCTTCTGTCACAGGCATCGGCCTTAGCGAACCCCGTCAGATTCTGCTGACATCTCTTTGAGTCGCGCGTGGACGTGGTAACTAAGGCTTAACACGCACTGCGATTTTTATTCGCGCGAATAAAAAATCGCGCGAATTTTTTAGTGCAATTTGGGCGCGATGTTTTTTCCGCGGTGCGTGCTGGTTTATACATTTCCATAGGTCACAGAATGTGCGGAAAAAAATTCGCGCGAATAAAAATCGCAGTCCGTGCTAAGCCTAAAGGGCATAACACTAAACCCTAAACTATTATTTAGGGTTTAATGTTAGGCCCCCAAGTAGTGTTAGACCAGGGCGCCACAAAATTAATAGTCCGCCCCTGCCTCGGTCGTCTACTGTTCGCAAGACTGCTGAGCGTATTCTTGTGTTCGATTCCCAGGCTAGGCAGTGTTATTCCACCACTGTCCACCAGGAATATCTCAGTAGCAGCAGCCTCGAATCATGCTCGGTAGACGGGAACAGGATCGCCCCCTATCACGTCAAACTTACACATATCTGGCGAAATCTAGGAATATAGGTGCACGTGGGGATAGAGGCGTACTGTTATTTTATGAAAGTAAGTGATAAAATAAAAAAAATATCGGTGTATGTAAATATAAATCATATTTAATTACCTTAATGTCTTATAATATATTGTAGCTGCTGTATCTATATAGATATTTATTGCTTACATAACATGAAGATTCATTTGATGTTAAGATTGCACTTGGAAACTAAGCTACAGTACTCGCCAAACTTCTAATCAAAAATATATGTGCGTGTGAACTGAGGGACCACGCTGGTATTTCGCAAAATAAAATCGTAGGATTTAGTAGTACACTTAAAACAATTGTAGAACAAATCTGGGAATTTGTAAACAAAAATATTAAAAACTACAGTCCTAAAAGTGTGGTCCCTCAATCCTTACAGACCATCAGCCAGATCTCGGAAAGTATCTGAAAAATTAAGATATTGTGACTACAGACATTTAGTAAAGAATTTGTAAAGATATTTACTTAAAAACGGACCACAAAGCATCAAAGAAAAAAAATATATAACGACTAAACTGTGGTCCCTCAGTCCACACAAGAAAGATAAATATTTTAGTGAATATTACCGAATCGAATAAATAAAATCTTTCTTTTTTAACATAAAGTTTTAATAAGAGACTTGAAACATTTTGTAAAAAAGAAATGGAAAAAAAATATCATCGCAATTTAAAGATAGCGATTATTAAAACTGGTCCCTCAATCCTCACATCCACAGACATACGTGCATGTAGTAGCTGCTAGACGAGAGTAATATCAGAAAGACTAGTGTACTTAACTTTTAGTAGAAACTTTCTACTAAATAATAGTTATCTAAAACTGTGTATTTCTTACCTCTTAGCTGAGATAATATTGTTTTTTAATTCTATGAAAATAGATAGAGTAGTGTGACCACACAATGAAACAAAATGTAGACAGTACTATTATACTTCATTTAGTATAGCATTCAATGAAATGAAAACAATGTTGAACTGTTAATTTAATGTTATATTACATGGCATAGTGTATTTAATAAAAAAAGTTAATGATAAAAAATAAAAAATAACATTAATACATTAATAAGTGAAATTTGCATGTAGCATAATGAATGTAAGAATATTTGTTGGTCAGTACTTTCTATAATTTTGAGATGTTGAACATCATAGCAAAAGAAACGCTCATTCATATAAAAGTGGCATCGGTAAGGACCAAGACAGCCTGGAATTAATGATGGAATAAATTCAGATGCGCCCATGATTTTGTAGCTTTTGTTCTTTACTGTTATGGTATCTGGAACATTAGTAAGATAACTTTTTTCAGTGCCATTCAAATCGAATGATATTATTTTTGAAAGCTCGTAATTGTAACTAACTTGGTCATTACAAGTGGTACAGATAGATCCTGTTTCCTTCATCGATGTTAATTGCCTCTTCAAAAGACTGTGTTATTTATTTACATATATACATTATTATTTACAAACTAATATTTGAACTAAAATAAGAATAAACATATGTACAATTACGGAGCAACAAAAAATTCGTCCACATCGCTGTCAACAGGAAAAGTGCCTAGAAGGCTAGCAGCATTGCCACGTTGGATGGCAATGCTGATTCTTTGGCCAAAGAAAAGGCCAGCCCTCTGGTCTCGTGAAGAGTCGACCAAACGCTTGGCGATATCCCGAAATAATAGGTGTGCACTCGGACCCCACGGCCCTAGTGTTTCAACCCCAAACGGCTCAAACACATAATTACCAATTAAGTTGTTGTATTTGCGCCGTTTGAGGTTTTCAGCACCTGCAGCAGCCGCCCCAGCGCAGCCCACCGTGCTAGGAAGATGGGATGGTGCAAGGGTGTCGACACAAGTTGCATCCCACACCAAAAACCTACCCAACTTCCAAGGCATTATGGTCATACCATCTGGTCTCTTCTCATCAACGCGTGCCAGGCCATTGGGTTCTAAGACAGCTGGCACTCCGGCGGTGGCAAGAGCACGACGGATGAGATCATTAATGCTAGCGTGCCGCGCAATCCGACCTGCACTCTTACTACAAGAAAGGCCATGGTGTCCGAGGCAGTCGACTGCTTCACCGCATTGACAGCGTTGTGGAGCCCCACAAGGAGCGCCCAATCGCAGGCATGTAGAGAGTCGGAATTGCCTCTTCCGAAATATATATCTTTCTCTATATAGCATTTTCTGATGAAAATGTTTACGGAAATTAACTTTCTAAAATGATAATTTGATTATTTTAATTGTACTGTGTTGATTTATCTGACCATATGGTGAAATTTAATTTTAAGGTTTAGCTTAATGATGATGTATTATGTTAAAATGGTAATTATTACTATTATTGGAACTTTCACACTGTGTTATGATAATATTACATACCACTTTATGGAGAAAATATTGCTATGTTTCTAATTCTTTGTGTGGTTTAGGCTTGTAATTATTCCTGTATCAAAACAATAAACAATAAACCTAAGCCAAATATTTCAATAATATTTATATTTAAGGGCAAAAACGCAAAATTATAGAAAGTACTGACCAACAAATATTCTTACATTCATTATGCTACATGCAAATTTCACTTATTAATGTTATAGTGTTATTTTATACCATTTACTTTTTTATTATATACACTATGCCATGTAATATAACATTAAATTAACAGTTCAACATTGTTTTCATTTCATTGAATGCAATACTAAATGAAGTATAATAGTACTGCCTACATTTTGTTTCATTGTGTGGTCACACTACTCTATCTATTTTCATAGGATTAAAAAACAATATTATCTCAGCTAAGAGGTAAGAAATACACAGTTTTAGATAACTATTATTTAGTAGAAACTTTCTACTAAAAGTTAATTACACTAGTCTTTCTGATATTACTCTCGTCTAGCAGCTACTACATGCACGTATGTCTGTGGATGTGAGGATTGAGGGACCAGTTTTAATAATCGCTATCTTTAAATTGCGATGATATTTTTTTTCCATTTCTTTTTTACAAAATGTTTCAAGTCTCTTATTAAAACTTTATGTTAAAAAAGAAAGATTTTATTTTTTCGATTCGGTAATATTCACTAAAATATTTATCTTTCTTGTGTGGACTGAGGGACCACAGTTTAGTCGTTATAATTTTTTTTCTTTGATGCTTTGTGGTCCTTTTTTAAGTAAATATCTTTACAAATTCTTTACTAAATGTCTGTAGTCACAATATCTTAATTTTTCAGATACTTTCCGAGATCTGGCTGATGGTCTGTGAGGATTGAGGGACCACACTTTTAGGGCTGTAGTTTTTAATATATTTGTTTACAAATTCCCAGATTTGTTCTACAATTGTTTTAAGTGTACTACTAAATCCTACGATTTTTATTTTGCGAAATACCAGCGTGGTCCCTCAGTTCACACGCACATAAAAATATGTGCTTTTGGAAAATAAGGAACTTCGTTCCAACAACTTTAAAGCCCACACATAAAATTCAATTTGCGTTACAATTACATTTTGATGACTTTTACAAGATACCTACTATCATTCTTTTTTCAAAAACTTAATTTACACTCCTATAAAGTTGGCACTGGTGTAGCTCATCTTAATATCAAACAAATCAGGAAATAATTCTATTTTGACGATATATTAGGTCTTTTCGAAACAAATACTAAAACTTAATTTATTATGGTAAATATGACTATTGTACAGAAAAAGTCGAGATCCCACCGTTAAAATTTGCAGGTATTTTTACATATTGCCAGACACCGCTGCAGCAATCTATTCTACTATGCAATATCATTCATGAAAATTCATCATCATTGTAATGTTTCCACTGCTGGGACACAGGCCTCTTCTCTGTGAGAGGGAATGGGCCGTAATCCACCACGCAGGCTCAATGCAGGTTGGTAGAAGTCATGTCTTCGAATTTTAGGTTCTAGGACACGTTCATCACGATGTTTTCTTTCACCGTTTGGAGAGCAGTGGTGATGAAATAATTTACACAAAGTAAAGCGCCTGCCTGGGTTAAAACCCACGACCTACAACTTGTAAGTCGCGGCCGTTACCACTGGGCCAAAACTGCTCTTATCATGAAAATAAAGTTTTATACAAAGAAACCTGCAGATTTCAGAGGTAAGATCTTAGAACTTAGTAGTCCTTTCAAGTTTGGATCGCGGTGCAAATGAATGCAGATTGTATGTACAAATAAAAATCTTATTATGCATATGATTTAACAAAATCAGACCGAGAAAAATTCACAGCTAAGTAGGCTTTACAAGTTTACGACTAATAGTCGACCAACTTATAAAGTATACTTGGAAAAGTAAAATTTTGTGTATTGGTATGGGGACAACAGTTTTCGAACGGCAAAGTTTTTTTGTCCCTTCGTTAGAACAATGTTCGGAGCTTTCATTGTTTATTACTAGTTACGTTACCTATTTATTTTGGTGAATGTAGCTGTGTATACGGAACCCCCTGTGCGCGAGTTAGTGTCGCACTGGTTTCTTCTTCATGATGCCTATTCTTCCCCTCTTCCTGCACTAAAAACTTACGAGGACTGAGCTTCAAGTCTGAAGAATCTATCACTACTTTGAATGGATGGATCGACAGCTCGTGGTTGCAACGAAATTTGTATCTTGTCATGTATGGATGTGCATAACTCCAGCTTTCTCATGTGATAGAAAAATTCTATCTATGCCAATAATAAAGGCATAATAGCAGCAATCAAAGTTCTGAGTCTTAATTTAGGTGCCACAAAAACTTCGTTAATATGAGTCGTTTAGTATGTGTTAGCTGGAGTGACGTCTCCCCAGCTTCCTCATTCAATACAGGCAAACCAGTGAGGTTAGGGTTTTGGACTATAGTCAAAAAAATAAGGCATAATAGCTGCACATGGAAGGAAAGAACTGAACGATAATACTTAAAAGGTGATGAAACTATGATAAAAAAACGTGTGTGTAAACTGGAGTGACGTCACCCCAGCTGCCATGTCATATCTTCCGAACAAAAGAAGATATGTTTATGTACCATAGCTCAAAAATTAAGGCAGAATAGCAGCCATTGGCAGAAAAATTTTCAAACCTCTGGTCAAAATACTCTATAAGTTATTAAACCGACAAATATGTGTAAGCTTGAGTGACGGCACCCCAGCTGCTCATGTCATATCTTCCGAACGAAAGAAGATATGATTATGTATTATAGCTTAAAACATAAGAAATAATAGCTGCCACAGGCAGAAAAAAATTCAAATCTCTAGTTCTTGTAGTTTCCACGTAGTAAACAAAAATATAGTTTCCGCGCCAAAAAGATCAAATTATTACTTCGGAGGAGGTACGGAGCGGCGCGGCGTTGCCATTCCGTGCGCTACATTATTGCAACCAAGTTTGCACTTAGTAAGCATACCATTAGAAGTCATTTTAACTTGCGCTCAAAATATTTTATTGAAGATATAGACTGAGAGCCGACTGAACTTTAATAGAACTATGAATGTAATATTAAAAAGTGGATTCTTATCAATTTTAGACGACGAGAGAACTACTTATATTGTTTTTTTTTAGACTTGTTCTCTGTAGTTCGGTTAAGGTGGATGCACAAAGTTAGCCCGCGAAATTAATATTTTGTTACGTTTTTTGCAATTTACAGGTCACTGTTAGGTTGTCTTGTCATTCTCTTGAAGTTGCCACGTAGTAAACAAAAATATAGTTTCCGCGCCAAAAAGATCAAATTATTACTTCGGAGGAGGTACGGAGCGGCGTTGCGTTCCGTGCGCTGTATTATCAGTTTGAGGTTGTTTAAACTAGATTATAGACTGGGAGCCGACTACACACTTTAATTGTATTATATTGGTAAGTATTCAGATTTTTTGTTTAAACATCCTATATGAAATAAAATTCAAAAATCTAAGTGTAACAATTTCGTATATTTTTGTTATAAATCACAGTTTTGGTACAATGTACACTCTATGAAATCAGATAAAATATGATTAGTATAAATCACAATTATACATTAGAATCATGTGAAATTTCGCGGGCTAACTTTGTGCATCCACCTTAACCGAACTACAGAGAACAAGTCACAAAAAATAACAATACAAGTAGTTCTCTCGTCGTCTAAAGTTGATAAAAATCCACTTTTTAATATTACATTCATAGTTCCATTAAAGTTCAGTCGGCTCTCAGTCTATATCTTCAATAAAATATTTTGAGCGCAAGTTAAAATGACTTCTAATGGTATGCTTACTAAGTGCAAACTTGGTTGCAATAATGTAGCGCACGGAATGGCAACGCCGCTCCGTACCTCCTCCGAAGTAATAATTTGATCTTTTTGGCGCGGAAACTATATTTTTGTTTACTACGTGGAAACTACAAGAACTAGAGATTTGAATTTTTTTTTGCCTGTGGCAGCTATTATTTCTTATGTTTTAAGCTATAATACATAATCATATCTTCTTTCGTTCGGAAGATATGACATGAGCAGCTGGGGTGCCGTCACTCCAGCTTACACATATTTGTCGGTTTGATAACATATAGAGTATTTTGACCAGAGGTCTGAAAATTTTTCTGCCAATGGCTGCTATTCTGCCTTAATTTTTGAGCTATGGTACATAATCATATCTTCTTTTGTTCGGAAGATATGACATGACAGCTGGGGTGACGTCACTCCAGTTTACACACACGTTTTTTTATCATAGTTTCATCACTTTTTAAGTATTATCGTTTAGTTCATTCCTTCCATGTGCAGCTATTATGCCTTATTTTTTTGACTATAGTCCAAAACCCTAACCTCACTGGTTTGCCTGTATTGAATGAGGAAGCTGGGGTGACGTCACTCCAGCTAACACATACTAAACGACTCATATTAACGAAGTTTTTGTGGCACCTAAATTAAGACTCGGAACTTTGATTGCTGCTATTATGCGTTTATTATTGGCATAGATAGAATTATTCTATCACATATGAGGAAGCTGGAGTTATGCACATCATGTATGGATATAAAATTATTGCTCCAAAACTTGATAAATCTATACTGTAGTCATTTTGAAGATACAATGTTTACTAACAAAGTATCTAAACAGCATTTTTTTAGGGCTACCCTCTAATCAAAACAAAAATAAAACGAATTCATTTTCGATATAGAATGTTGTATCTGTTGTACATCGATTTATCAAAGTTAGTACAGATGAAATATAGTTCGGTAACATCAAATATTAAAGGTTATACGACTAGAAGATAAGATTCGAGCGGTCCTAAAAAGAATTAAGCCCTGCTGATCAGTTGATTGAGCTATTAGTACTTTGGTCTTTATTAGTAAATATTGTACCTTCATCTTGGCCAGAGTATATAATTCTGAATGCAAACAAATATTCGTTATTCTCTTTGAAAATGAGTTTTATACTCGGTCTGAGCTAGTGTAAAAATAAAAGTGTGTATTAACTTTAGTTTAGATAGGAGAAATCAATTATGTACTAAAGTTGCCTGTTTTTCTGATTAAAAGCAGAATAATTTAATACATACGTCTGGCAATTTATTAATCCATATATTTGGCATAAAACTTGATTTATATAGTAAAGACAGGGCGGACTGCTTTTTTCTGACGCCATCATTTGGTCATACTACATCGAAATGAACTCGCCACGCGATCGGCTATCTTCGGGAGTGGCCGTGTGCGTAAGGCCGTAAGACATTTAACAAGGTTTTATAATTTAAAAATGCATTGTCATGTGGAACAAACATAAGTGCAAATTATCAACTCAATTAGACACCGTTAAGTGAATCAAATTTAACTTGCAGAATTTGATTACAGACACCGACAGTCTACTTCGGCAAGGCAAAGGGTTCGACCCCATGAAAGACTATGACTTCTTTAAATAGTTAGGTATTGCCACAAATAATATATAACATATATATATGATAAGTAAAGAAACCGTGCCGATGTAACTAGCGTTTTTCATCTGATTAAGATGACTATTTTTATAAATACTTCGATCGCGTTCGGTACCATTCCACGGCTATAGATGGTGTTAGCAGCGACTTGCAAGTAAAACGTTCTCGGTTCGTTACTATTTTTTTCTTTAAATATAGTGAAGATTTGTTTTATAGTATTTTTTTGCACGTTTTTACAGTTTCTTTGTACTAAAATGTGTTATAATACAAATTTAAAAAATCGAGTGGCATGCCTCAGAAATTTAATACCGTCAACTATTGGAATCAATTTTAAATTATTCGTTTAAATAATCTTTGAAATGTGAATTAAGAGCCCAAAATTCTATAATTTTTTGCTTAGGAGAGTTGATTAACCGAAAACAATTTGTATGATCAATTCTAGAAAATGTTAATTTTACACACAATTCAATAACAAATCGATGCATATCGCGCCATCTAGTGACAATTATTTGAACCATATTTTCTTTGATAGCGCTGGGACCCCGTGGTTTTGCCAAAACATATTGAACGCTTTCATTGGTGAAGATACTCTTTTCGAAAAAGGCCAATAATTTTTGGCTTTACCTAATTATTTGTCATACTCTTTCATGGGTTTAAACACCTTGCCGAATTCACTCACGCTGCACGCAGGACAGGGAAACTTAATAAAAGCTTGTTAAATGCCGTGACTCATGTATGGTGATCGCGTATAAGCAAACTCTCGAACAGCCGTATCTTTACTATTAAAATCTATAGGCATACATCAAGAATCCAAGAGGCTCTTATTGTGATAAATCTTCTATAATATATTTAAATTTCAAAAATAACTTAATAAAAAAAAAACAACAATAAATTGGTATTTCATATTTTGCTTCTAAAATTCCAAGCCAACATCTGGCTTGAACTATTGCTAAATGATATTATGATCTCTACTTACGTGCTCTTTAAGTTGATATTTGGTTATGAAGATGGATTTGCATATTCTACAGCAGAATCGACCACCGTGACTTTTCCTCATATGTTGTCGGACTTTGTAAGCAGAGTAGAATGCTTGTCCGCAAACTTGGCAGCTAAAAGGTTTGGCCCCTATATGTTTCCTAACATGAATTACTAACTGTTGCCTACTCCCTAAAGTTTTGCTACAAAATTCGCACTTTTCCTTCGAAGGCATACTATGAACCTTTTTATGGTTCCACAAATTACTTTCCGTATAAAATTGTCTATCACACATATCGCAACTGTAAGGTTTTATTTGTAAATGTATCTTATTGACGTGTACAGAGAGTTTATTGTCGTTTGCACACTCTTTCTCACAGAAACTGCAGGTTTGTGTTTGTTTTTCTTTTAGAAGCTTCAGTTTGACTGCATGCCTTTGTATGTGATTCTCGAAGTGAGCTTGGGTCGTATAGACCTTATTGCAGAGTTCACAAGGTTTAATTCTATGGCTTTCTTCATGAGTTTGCAACTTATCCGTGTCAGTAAAGTTCCTACCGCACTCCTTACAAGACATATAAAAGCTTTCCTTCAACAAATGTGCCATCTTCGTATGCTCATACAAATAAAACTTAGATTTGAACACATCATGACAAATATTGCAATAAACTCTTTTGTTCATATGTTTCAGAATGTGTCTTTTTAAGAAATATTCTGATATAAAATGTTTACTACACAGAGGACAAGTGAACTTAAAGGTGACCCTTTCGACCTTTCTCCTTTTGTTAAACGTTAGGAACTCACTGCACACATCTACAGAGTATCTCGAACTTTGTAAGCCGTTCACCACTTTTCTCTTCATGTAAGTCTTAGTTGCGTTACTAGCTAAATTCTCCATTTCGGGAGTAGAATTTTCTGATCTTCTTTTCGGTGGAGAAGGCTGGTATGTCTCTTCTGGTTCGCTCTCACTCTCTGATTTTATTCTATACTCATCTTCCAGAACTTCTATTTTAAGTTTACTTTCGTCTATAAGATCGTTTTCGTCTAGGAGTAATGATTCATCGGCTTCTTCTTGTGGGGGCATGATACTTGGTGGTGATACTTGGACAAAGATATTGGTACTAGGATTAATTTTACCAAGATTATCCAACATAAGGCTAACACACAGATCTAGGCGTTCCCTTGTAAAATTAAACTGGTGTATGAAAACGTATGAGGTGATAGCGTGGTTAAGGCACTTTTCGCATATTTTTGTTCCAA
The DNA here is from genome assembly GCA_948252205.1 of Orthosia incerta. Classification (NCBI taxonomy): domain Eukaryota; kingdom Metazoa; phylum Arthropoda; class Insecta; order Lepidoptera; family Noctuidae; genus Orthosia; species Orthosia incerta. Next base: position 25,995,820 of record OX411761.1, read on the forward strand.
TAAAGTTGTGTCGGTAATTCATCTGCAACAAAAAAAAAACATGTTAGAAATTTAAATTTATAAAGCTTGGGATTAGGTTTAAATGTAGGCCCACATGCACGATAAACTTAACACAGTTAGTTTCTAATACGAGATTAAATAGACAGTTTATCATACAATACTGTCAATTTAGCCACGGGTTAACAACTGTTTTTCGTGCAAGTGAGCCTAAGGAATTTGAAACAAACCTGTTTTAGGGACAAGAATAGATGAATTCGCGTGTCGGTACTAGTTTGATGTGAAGGGTTACTAGTCAGATTTTCATCCTACTTTTTAGTTCATGCAAGCAACATTGTCGAAACAATACAAATAATAAATGATGAAAATAGATATAATCAGGGAAATAGGGATATTGCCTGGGTAGAAAATTATAATTATGTTAAGTCCTTCAATGAGATTATCAAATAATATCGGACTATGTATTTTTTGCTTTATCAACTAAATAAAAAAAACTTTTTTGCAAAAAAATACTACCGACTTCCAAATAACTGTACACTTTGTAGTTTTTTATTTGGAAGTCGGTAGTATTTTTTTGCAAAAAAGTTTTTTTTATTTTTCACTTTTTAGTTGTACCGCCCTAATAGGCAAGTTGTTTAGTAACCTATAACGCCAGAATAGATTACCCAAATACCATAAAACTTGAACACAACCGGTGAAATGATGTTATGTTATGAAATCTATATATATAAATGAATTGCTGTTCGTTAGTCTCGCTAAAACTCGAGAACGGCTGAACCGATTTGGATAATTCTTTTTTTTTTTGTTCGATAGAATACAGGGAAGGTTTAAAAACAAAAAAATGGGGAAAAAAGGGTAGGGTAGGGTAGGGTAGGTGTAGAGTAGGTGTAGGGTAGGTGAATGTTTGGTGTTTTTATGGCAAAACAAAGTTTGCCAGGTCAGCTAGTGGTATAATATAAACAATGAACAGACATGCGATTGCAGCAATCCCGAAAGATTTGCCGACATTTATTGAAGAGTTCTGTTGTATATCTCCGAAGTTCTTCATCAGATCTTCACCAAATTTAAATGGGACCAATTTCGAAACATACTCTTTCAAACAAAAAAATGAATTTTCAAAATCGGTCCACAATTGACGGAGATATCGGTGAACATACAAAAAAAAAAACACATAATGTCGAACATAGAACCTCCTCCTTTTTTGTAAGTCTAAAGAATTTTCAAAATCGGGTTAAAATTGACGGAGATCCGTCAATTTTAACCCGATTTTGAAAATTCTTTTTTTGTTTGAAAGAGTATGTTCCGAAATTGGTCCCATTTTAATTTGGTGGAGATCTGATGAAGAACTTCGAGGATATACAACAGAACTCTTCAATAAATAACAGCAAATCTCTCGGGACTGCTGCAATCGCATGTCTGTTTATTGTTTATACCATTTCATAACATAACATCACGCCAGTACGGTCTTAAGGGGTAAGCAGATCTCTCATTTGATCGGTTTTGTTCAAGTTTCATGATATTCGGGTAATCTATTCTGGCGTTATAGGAAACTTACTAAACAACTTATTAGGTAGGTACAACTAAAAAGTGAAAAATAAAAAAACTTTTTTACAAAAAAATACCACCAACTTCCAAATAAGAAAACTACAAAGTGAAAAATAACTTTATTTTTGAAAGTCGGTGTCCATAACGCAAAAAAATGGAACCTACGAAAGACACCGAATTCCAAAAATAAAGTTATTTTTCACTTTGTAGTTTTCTTATTTGGAAGTCGGTGGTATTTTTTTGTAAAAAAGTTTTTTTTCTAGGTCGAAAACTTATCTGTAAACATCAACGACAGTGGTTTTTTTAATGCTTTAATACATTTAAATGAGTGTGAAGCTACAGTTTTTTGTTATTCCATAAATATTATAAGCCTTAAGAGTAACTAACTTAATATAAAACTTATGACTAAGCTATAAGATACAAATTGTAATTACGAGATCATGACCTAATACTGTTGTATTTTAATAATTGTTTTTTTTTTCTTGTCGCCATACAAACGTAGTCTAGGGATTACTCCACTGTTTGACGATGAACATTCAAAATAAAAAAATATATAAATATGTCTCATCATTATCTAGCCCTGTATGGAAACAAAAAAGAAAAATATTATAAAATTATGAGCGTCGAAAGTTCCATATTTCAACACTAATTTTAACGCATCTTTGGGCGGCAATAAATATCATAAGAAAGAAAATTGCAAAACGGCCACCAGACAGGGATAGATTAGTAAATCAACAATGCAAATAATATTATTTTGAAAATATACATTTAGTCGTCTTTTCATGATATCTAGACTCCCAAAGGTCTGTTTATAAAATTTCGCGCGCTCGCCTAAATCATCATCCATTTCGCTACAAACTCGCAAAAGTGCTAATTCGTACGCAAACTAGCTTCTTTCTGCTCATCACAGCATCTATCTTTTCCGCACGAGTTGTCGGATGAGATAGCAGGCATTTTAACCCCGCGCACAAAATAGTTCGTGCCGTCGACTAGTGTAACCTTAAAGACTAAAATTATGCCATTTAATTAATCATGTGCGTATACTATAAACTATAATTTATTTATGAAAAGCTTTTGCTATTTTCCTAACCACCCTTTTAAACTTTCTAGGCCCTTTTTCATTCTGTATTAAATTAGAACCAATATTGAACTGAATGTTGGTTCCAACATAGGGTGCAATCTCTGCAGCCAATATTGCTACTGGATCATTGGTTCTAACATTTGGCGCAATTTTTACAGCCAATGTTGGTACTAGATCAATCTTTTGCACAGTAGGAATGAAAGTTTCATCTTCTACATCCATTTCCTCATTTATTGTGTCTGTTACTGTGTCCATTTCTATATCCATACTATGTATATCTCTTATATTATCCATTGTTTCAGTATTTTCTTGTATTGTACCCATTTTTGTGTCAATCATTGTTACTTCATCAATATCTATAAATGATTTAGTCTTTTCCATAGAGGTATCAATTTCTTTTTTAATTTTGTTTTCATGTGTTGAGGAAGGATTTATGAAGAAGGTTTTATTTAACCCAAATGTGACTTTGCAATTGCAATTTTCCATACATTTGTTAGATTCACAGCATTGGCAACTAGCTCTATCATTATTATTATTGGTTAAGCAAACATTGCATTGCCATTTCTGTTCTATTTTCGATTCTTTGTCATTTTTATCACTTTTCATTGATTTTGGTTGTATTTCAATATCTTCATTAGAGAAAATAGCATTATATGCCTGCTTTTCAACATTATTATTAGTTTCATCATCAATAACAGTATTCTTCTCTATAGCTTTATAGTCTTTCTCAGTTATTTTAACACCTGTATCAATAACTTTCTTACAGTATTCACATTTGTTCAAATGTTTGAATAACCAGCAAAATTTACAATCTCCCTTTGCTTCGGGTTCAGCTATAACATTACTTATATCTTCTGTTTCTTCATTATTCTCAAATAGATTTTTACTGTCCAAAGGTTTAGTTAATATCCAACTCATAGCAGTTTTTCCTTTGATCGGAACTTCATCATCTTCAGGAACATCTCTTTCTTCTATAGATTGAATGTAATGCAATTCATCATCAATAGTTTTACCTGTGTTGTCAGGTTTCGAAATATGAAATATGGTAGAAGCCTTATCAGTTTCAAATTTTATCATATTATCATCAAATTCTATAATTATAGGGTTAGAGAAACGAAACATGCTGGGCTTATAAAGTTTGAAAGATGACTTGTTCACTTCATCCTCTATGTTATTTGCTTCAATCAAATCTGTTGGGTATTTCTCATCAATATTAATTATATCATCAGGATTTCCAACATCTGCATTTAGTATGTGATCATTGACATTAGAATTCCCAGTCATAATTTCTTTGTCATCCATTACAATTTCACCTGATGGATAATAATTTTTTACCAAATTAATTTGGTAAAGACTGTTTGGATTTTTATTATTCAGTTTAGAAACAATTTGTGTCCCATCTTTGACTTCATTTTCATTGTTAAAATTACTATGTTTAGTTACATAAGTTGCAAGTTCATTGTCATCAATTAACATTTTTATCTCTGGATTATCATTTCGTATTACATCATCTTGTTTTTTAGTACCCATTATTATATCCTCAGTACTAGAATTTTCAAGAACTCTCATTGTTCCATTGCCCTTAATTGGCATTTTATCATCTAGATTACAATCCTTAGTTTCTTCATCAGTTATTTCAACAATTCTTGGACTTTTTGTGACAAGATTATTTTCAATAGTACTGATGAATATATCCTCTGTTTGGGGTTCACAGAAAGTATAATAATAGCAATAATCAGTCTTAAATTTATCCTTCGTGATTATTTTTGGTAAGGATAAACAAAACTGTATTTTTGGGCTTTTGTGAGGAACATTCTGTATTTCCAGGTATTTTCTCTTCCTTTTTGTAATAGTCATTATGTTGGCTTTGCGAGGTACATGTAACTCTCGGTATTTGTATGATTTTTGCTAGAAAAGGAATCACTTCTTACAGATGGAACATGATACTAAAAACATTCACATTAAAAGGGTATCTATCATCCGATAAATAGTTGGGTCCTAGAAAATATGATGTAGAAATATGTAGTGTTAAGATTCCCCTTCACTAGAAGTGGATGTCTGGTCTGTCCAAATAATAAGCCCACATGGTACTATGTGAACTACATCCTTGCACAAAGAGGTGCCTTGTGTCCCAGAAGTGGAAAAATTATAGGCTTTATAGGGGATTATACTAAATTAAGAGAGTATTATTTTGGAGCAGCAGAATTGCTGCTTGCTAATTCTTTGATTAAATGTTAACATATCAAATCAAAGAAATAGACCAATCAACTTTTACATCAGAGACAATTAGAAGTTGGGTATGTTAGGCTATGTTAGTAGACAAATAATAAAAGTAATACTCACATCGGGTAAGGTTGACGCTAGCACCGTATACAATGATGTATCTCCAATTAATTCTGGACAACTTCCATGTATGCACACCATTCTGTCCAAGTCCACCAAATCTGTACTCTTCTTTAGACACACCAGACACAATTGGTCCGTTTTCTTCTCAACCAAATGTTTCATTATAGTCTTAAACTTGTGCTTTTCTATATGCTGTAGATGTTGTACATAGTTCTCTGTTACATTTCCACATTCTTTACATTTGAAAGTCTTGTCTACTTCTTCGGTAACCCCTTTCCCCTTTACATGGACATGGTTAAAGTGTTTCTTCAACTGGTTGATTTTTACAAAAGATTTACCACATAACCGGCAGTGGTACCACATGTATTTCGAATGTATTTGCTCGTGGTTCAGCAACGTTTCTAAGTCTGGGAGGACTTGCCAGCACTTTTTGCATTCAAATTCATTCCAGGCTGGTTCGTTGCTCAATGATTCTGTTTGTAAGTTGATGATGTTTCGTAATGGTTCAGCGTAATCCATTACATTATGATGTTCGGTGTACAATATGTTTGTATTTGGGTGTAGTTTTTGTCTGCCTCTCTTTTTCTTTCTATCTAAGGGGTCTAGTTTATTGAATTTCTCGTTCATGTCATCAAAGCAGTTTTGAAGAGCTCTTTCAGCTTGCTCGCACTGTTGCGTGAAAAGGTATGCATTGATGGCTCTGTCAATACATCTCTGACATATTTTCTCAGGGAAGCTTTCTTCTTGCCTGGCCTGAAATATCAATATTTTTATGATTTAGAATGATCAAAATTCATAAATTAAAACAGGTTCACTGATCAAAGCTAATTGGTTATAATGGAAAAACAATTACCTATTTGCCTGTGACATAGGTTATGTTAATAAAAGTTATCACCATAATTATTCCAATTACAAACACCATCTGACATCTAAATCACTTAGTCTATCTGTGAATAATGCACTCAGCTCAGCTTTAACATCAAGGACATTACACAGACAAAACATTTATGCTTTCTCATCATATAAATGCAGTTATGTGCTAAACAAAATAACTGGGTCACCAGTAAATACCATACCTTGAAAGGGTAGAAGCAGGCTATAATTTCTCTTATAGTCACTTTGTACATGACTCCTGTGCCAGCTACCTGCATTATCTGGTCCAGTTCGGACAGCCCTACCGTTACTTTTAGGCAGTAACGACATACACTTGTCTTTAACTTCCCACTCAGCAAATACTCCACTGCAACTTTGGTAGTCAACGGTACACCAGGATCATAGGTCTTTCCTGCTCTTCTAAAGGTATTTTTTCCATTATCCGACTCAGATGTTGTTCCTTTCACTTTTATAAACTGTTTTGAATATGTTTTCTTGGGGCATAATACTGGAAAAATATCATCTTCATCCATTATTTAGGTTATGCGATTTTTATTATTTTATGAGAAGTTCTTTGAACTCTGCTACATATTACAAGTACGGCTTGTAATTTAACAGCTTGCAATTATTTAGTAATAATGTAAAGAACGTATTTTGTAATCTACTGAATTACTATAAAATATTTTCGATGACAAGCCAAGCAAGTACGAAAATGGCGGAAAGGAAAGAGAAGAGCGTCGATGTCAAAGTCAATTGTCAAATAAATGTCAGATGAAGTTTATACTTTTCACGCAGTGATTTGCAGTTTGGGATAAAGCAAAAAGACTTGTTTTTATTTCAACTATGACGTTTTCTTATTGCTGGAATTAGAACAATGTGAGCAAATTATATAATTTCTAGCAAAATATTATCGTAGGTAAAACATCATAGCTATTCCGATTGACGTTCCATTTCATGTGCACTTCGTTAGTAAAGGTTTGGCAAAAAGTGGTAGAATATATATATATATATATATATATAATGCCACACATCCAATCACCGCAATCCCAATTTATACCAAAGCGACAGGCATCTCTACCTTTTTTGAAGTGGTCAAATGTAGCGCCATCTAGTTTTTCGTTAAAGGAACAAATTAATCCATACTAATATAATAATGCGAAAGTAACTCTGTCTGTCATTTACCTTTTCATGCTTAAAATGCTGAACCGATTTAGATGATACGAAAGTTGGTATGTAGATAGTTTGAGACCCGGGAAAGGACTAGGCTCCGTTTTTTTTTATGAAACACGAAGGGGGAGAAATGGGGTGTTGGATAGTATTGTATTAAACTTCTTATTATGGCTTAAACCACTAAACCGATTTAGGTCAAATTTGGTATGGAGATTGTTTCAGATCCTAGGAAGGATAAAGACTACTTTTGTTTTCATAAAACACGAAGGGGGAGAAAAGGAAGGTGTTAATTTTGTATGTAACTTCTCATCATGCAACTTCTTATTATGAACCGATTAAATGAAATTTGGTATGGAGATAATTAGAGACCCTGAGAAGGAAGGATAGAATAGGCTACTTCTTTTTGCATAAAACACGAAGGGGAAGAAATGAGGGAGAGGATCAATTTTGTATGTAACTTTTTATTATTATGAACCGATTTAGATGAAATTTGGTATGGAGATAGTTTGAGACCCTGAGAAGGACATAGGCTACTTCTTTGTGCATAAAAATCGAAGGGGAAGAAATGGGGGAGAGGATCAATTTTGTATGTAACTTTTTATTATTATAAACCGATTTAGATGAAATTTGGTATGGAGATAGTTTGAGACCCTGAGAAGGACATAGGCTACTTCTTTGTGCATAAAAATCGAAGGGGAAGAAATGGGGGAGAGGATCAATTTTGTATGTAACTTTTTATTATTATAAACCGATTTAGATGAAATTTGGTATGGAGATAGTTTGAGACCCTGAGAAGGACATAGGCTACTTCTTTGTGCATAAAAATCGAAGGGGAAGAAATGGGGGAGAGGATCAATTTTGTATGTAACTTTTTATTATTATAAACCGATTTAGATGAAATTTGGTATGGAGATAGTTTGAGACCCTGAGAAGGACATAGGCTACTTCTTTGTGCATAAAAATCGAAGGGGAAGAAATGGGAGGCGTTAGTTTTCTATGAATTTTCTTATTTTGGGGTTCGATTAACTTCAAACTTACGGAAATACTTCCGTAACAAATAATTAAAGTGCATTGATTTTTTTATTACCCCTTAAAGGGGGTTGGGTTTATAAATTTATGATGTAGATTTCTTACATGAAGCTGAATTTTGGCAGGTAGGTAGTTTATAGATAGTAAACGTTAGTTAAGAAAGGATTCTTGTAAATTCAGATTTTAAGTTGGTAAATGAGGAAAGAAGCTGAACTTCGTATGAAACTTTTTAGTGGGGCTTACGATTTGGTTTCAAACATTGCAGGCACTTTTTTGATAACAAATGATTGAGATCTGCATATTTATTTAGATTATGCAATGGGATGATACTTCGTATTACACAATAAGGGCAAAATATAATAGGCGCCAAAATATTAACAGGTATGAGAAAAGGGGAAAGAGTGTTCATACGTCGAATCCCAATAATCCCCAACTGACCTACCATTTCAATTCAAAAGACTCCTCCAATCACACTCAACACTTAGTTTTGCTATTACTATTAACGAATGAAAACTAAAACTGCAAGATTGGCTTTTTCTCACCCTGTACGTTGACAACCAGAATTGATTGACAAAATCTATAATAACGCGGGCGAAGCTGCGGGCAACGGCTAGTATAAATATATTTATTTAGGTAGGTACAGTCCCCGGCACGTAATGGTATAGTGGGGGTAAGTTCGTGCATAGAGAATTTAATAAAAAATAATTAATTCTTAATACAAAAAAACCGGCCAAGTGCGAGTCGGACTCGCGCACGAAGGATTCCGTACCATTATCGTAAAAAACGGCAAAAATCACGTTTGCTGTATGGGCGCCCCAATTAAATATTTATTTTATGCTGTTTTTAGTATTTGTTGTTAAAGCGTCAACAAAAATACATCATCTGTGAAAATTTCAAGTGTCTAGCTATCACGGTTCATGAGATAAAGCCTGGTGACAGACGGACAGACAGACAGACGGATCGCGGAGTCTTAGTAATAGGGTCCCATTTTTATCCTTTGGGTAAGGAACCCTAAAAACGACTTCGGCGCATCTAGCGATACTTGCCAAGCCAAGTTACGTGCCGGCTACTATAAACCGCTGTTTAATATAGCTGCTATAGTCAACTATACTGTATGCTGCATAATAGGGTATGTACCTATATGAAAAGTGGCGTTTATGGGAAGTATTTTAAAGAAATTCGAAAAGGCTGTAAACATATTTAAATATATCATCCATGCAATAAAAAAAGATTTGAACATATGATTATCATGGTGTAGTTCAAGAGATTACCTCAATATAAACAACTTTACCTCTTTTTAATATAAGTATAGATACAAGAAATACAAACCTGATACCAAATCATTTGGCTGTGTTCTTAAAACATTTGGTGTTGAAGCTAAGGCCGGCTTGCTTATTATAGCCTCAATATTTGTTGAATCTAGGGATGGCTTGCTGATTATAGCCTCAATGTTTGTTGAATCTGGAGCTGGTTTGTTGATTATAGCCTCAATATTTCTTGAATCTATGGCCGGCTTGCTGATTATAGCCTCAATTTTTGATAAATCTGGGGTGGGCTTGCTGAATATAGCCTCAATATTTGTTGAATCTAGGGCCGGCTTGCAGATTGAAGTCTCAATGTTTGTTGAATCTAGGACCAGCTTGCTGATTGAAGTCTCAATGTTTGTTGAATCTAGGGCCGGCTTGCTGATTGAAGTCTCAATGTTTGTTGAATCTAGGGCCGGCTTGCTGATTGAAGTCTCAATGTTTGTTGAATCTAGGGCCGGCTTGATGATTGAAGTCTCAATGTTTGTTGAATCTAGGGCCGGCTTGCTTCTACCTTCAACATTGAGTTCTTTTCCTGAAATATAAATAAACATCTTTATTCAGTTGAAACCAAGAAGCAAAGACTACCTTGAAGTTGTGCTCGCAGATCTAGAATAATATTAAAATATTGACTGTATTTATTATTTGTTACAACAAAATAAATGCATTGATGAATATATATAAAGTTATCAATTAATAGTTTATCCCAGAGAGTATAATATATTCTGTGGGAAAAACTATTAATTGACTCAGCTGTCTCAGATGAATACTCTATACCCCTTATATATAATATTATAATAATTATAGGGGTGTAGAGCAGATGAGAGGTCAGTTGAATGCTCTATACCTCTTATACGTCATGCGCCATCTGGTGGCTAGCGACAAAATAATTTGTAGTTCTAAAAACTAAAAAACACGCTTTATTGGTAAGGATAATGGGACAAACTGTTTAAATTATTGCATTGTCATCGGTCCTTGATAAGTGTGCAAAGTTTCAAACCAATCCAACGTTTTGAAGTGGGTGAAAATCACGTTCAAAGATTCCGTTACATTGATACATAGATACATACATACCAAGCTAATAAAAGCGTGTTAATAACTTGCAATGTATATAGTGCTTGCCAAACTTCTTGGCCGCCCTGAAGTTGGCTACAATGGCTGCGCAGTAGTAAATCTCATATAAAACAGCACAAATCTGTGCCTTGCGCATCGAAAAACCAACTTCAAGGTGGCCAAGAAGTATGGCGAGAACTATATGAGTTGTATACACATACATGGCAGTTTCTTCACTTTTATCATTTATTTCGTTAAAATGAAACACAAAATCGAACATTTGAACAAAACTTTATTCAGTTTATAGAAATAACAAAAGCGTCCAAATAAAAATGTTTGCAAATATATGGACGACTTTGGTCGGCCAGCAGACTTATTCGATTTTTTGACACTATAACTGTTTGAGAGTTTCTAAACACTTATAGTAGATGGCTCTTTAAAAATCTTTGAATTACCTAAACCAAAATAAATGTGGATAATTACAAAAACTAACCATGAAAAATCAATGCAATATAACACACAACAAGACTAATATATTGAAAAATTTGTTTATTGTTCAAATTATTAGTCTTATTTTGAGTACCACAAAACAATTACAAAAAGAAAACTATTATTTATATAATTTTTAAACCATTTTTAGGGTTCCGTACCCAAAGGTAAAAACGGGACCCTATTACTAAGACTGTACTGTCCGTCTGTCACCAGGCTGTATCTCATGAACCGTGATAGCTAGACAGTTGAAATTTTCACTGATGATGTATTTCTGTGGCCGCTATAACAACAAACGTGATTTTTTTGCGATAATGGTACGGAACCCTTCGTGCGCGAGACCTACTCGCACTTGGCCCGTTTTTTTATATATTGTTTGGAGAAAATTATTGTAGCAAAGGCAACAATGTATTTTAATTAAATATGGTAATTAAAAAATTAGCTTATTTAAGTACAACATAAATTTTCATTTTCATTAATTTTCTGCAATGGGAAAAAGGCGTGAGTATTTATTTATTTATTATATTCTTTATTGTACACCACAAAAATATATATACAGGACAAACAAGTATAAAAGCAAGTGTACAATGGGCGGCCTTATCGCACAGGGCAATATCTTACAGAGAACCTTTGGATGGACTAAACGAGAGGAACGGAATTTAGGGTTGTCAGTGTACAATAATAATACTTAAGACATAATAACATAAAATACATACATACAATAATACATAATATACTAATAAATAACAAAAATATCACAGAGAACGGAGAAGACTAATCATAGCGAAAGGAAATGCTCCTTCACCATTTTTTTAAATGTTGGTATGGATTGAGCACGTCTCACTTCAATAGGTAATGCATTCCACAAACGAGCTGCTTGAACTGTAAAGGATTTGTCGAAGAAGGATGTGGAATGCATATGTATACTTAATTTTAGATTCTCCGATGATCTCAAGGACCTAGAATGTGTGTCACAAAGGAACTGAAAGCGTTCTTTAAGATAAAAGGGACTAGATGGATTAAAGAGCACATTATATAGCAAAGAAAGTATGTGGGCATTCCGGCGAAGGCGAATAGGAAGCCATTTGAGCTTGGTTCGAAATTCAGAAACATGATCATACTTGCGCAAGCCAAGTATGAACCTGATACAGAGATTTTGAAGTCGCTCAAGCTTGTCCAATTGGTCTTGGGTGAGATCAAGATAGCTGGCATCAGCATAGTCCAGAATAGGGAGAAGTAGGGATTGGGCTATCGCAATTTTAGTGGTCATGGGAAGAAAATTACGAAGGCGTCTCAGAGAACCAGCAGAAGCAAATAGTTTACGACTAACCTCCTGCAACTGTTTGGTCCAGGAAACAGTGCCGTCGATATAAATCCCCAGATTCTTCACAGTGTCAGTTATAGGAATAATGGTATTGTTGAAAGTAACCTGGGGAAGTGACGCCCAATCAATCCTAGAGACAGTTCGGGAACTACCTACAACAGCCACTTGAGTCTTTGTCGGATTGATCTTCAACCCAAACTCAGTGCTCCAGTCACCTATTCGAGCCAGGTCCGTATTAATAGTCTCAATAGCGTCAGATTACTCTCCGAGAGAGGCTTGGGTATAAATTTGGAGATCATCAGCATACAGGTGGTAGAAAGAAGAAAGTCGTTGAGTGATAGCATTAATAAAGAGTGCGAAAAGTAGAGGAGATAAAACGCCGCCTTGCGGCACACCGGCAGAGGTTTGGCACCAAGAAGAGAAAGATTCCTCAATGCAAATACGCTGCCGGCGGCCAAACAAATAACTATGAAACCAGTTAATTACCGTAGGAGATATGTTAAAAGAGTATAGGACGGCCAGTAAAATGTCGAAGTCAACCGTGTTTAATGCATTGCTAAAGTCAAGCAAAGCAAGTACAGTTAACTTGCCCATTTCCATGCCTGACCTAATGTCATCCGTAATATGCACAAGTGCTGAGGTAGTGCTGTGTCCCGGACGAAAACCAGATTGGAAGGGATTTAGCAGTTTGTGTTTGGAGAGGAATGAGCTGAGTTGATAGTGGACAAGTTTTTCAAGGACTTTGGAAAGGAAAGGAAGAATAGAAATGGGACGATAGTCAGAGAAAGATGCAGGATGAGATTTTTTGGGTAGAGGAATAACTTGGGCATCTTTCCAGGCTTGTGGAAAGACACCACTGGAAACAGAGAAGTTGAGGATGTAAAGAATAACTGGAAGAATGTCATCAAGGATGGGGATAATCATTTTACGGCTGACACGGTCACTGCCAACAGCGTTGGAAGTAATAGATACAATACTCTTTTTAACATCACAAGCAGTGAATTGACTTATAACAAAAGGGGAAAAATCAGGTACCGGAAGGTTTGAAAGATTACTTAGCGTAGTAGCTTTGATGGTACTATCTAATATGGGTGAAGTAGAAAAATGTCTATTAAGTTAATTGAAATCCAATCCAAGTCTTTGGGAATCGTGTTATGAGACTTTTTTTTTTTTTTTTTTTTTTTTCCGGTACCTAATGATTTGAGAAAATTCCAGACCTTAGCTGGATCCCCCCCGGTGGGTTCCCGCGTTTTCGAGGCGGGGGGGGCTCAGTAACCGTGGCTTGGTCACCCACGGTGAAGCGAAGAGGAACCCGAGGAGGGGCCGCTCGTCAGGGCTTTTGCCGATTAAGCCGACGACGTAGCGGCCAACTAGTAGGTTGCGGTGCCGCTTGGTAACAGGCGACATCGCAACTGAGGCGGGCCGCGATGTCTTATGGAGATTCCCAGGTTCCATACGATATCGCGGCTGAGGGTTAGAGGCCGCGGCGGGAGAGGAGTGCCGGTATTGCGGTGCGCCGCTCTCCCTACCTTCCGCGGCCTAGACGGGGTCGCCAACGTCTGATGGCGGACACGGTGGGGCCGCAGGGGAGGAGAAGTGTCGGTATAGCGTTAGCCGCTCTCCCTATCCCCTGCGGCCGCAAAATGGTAGGTGGCGGGGCCATTGACCTCGACCTGTCACAGTGGGACCAAGGGTGCCATACACGGGGTCGTCTGGCACCCATGTGCTGAATTGGTCCCTGGGGTGGTCCCGGCGTACAGTGTGTTCTGGTGCGCCGGTGATGGGGGGTACTCCCCCGAGGAGGGTCCGGTAACGGACAGCCGCGGCGGGTTCGCGGTGAGTGCTAACGCGTGCCCGTGTTCCCGCCATAAGCGGCACTGGAGGACACCGTGGAGTTTTAGTGGGTTAGATTCCCACATAACTGCACTATCTCCCCGTGGTAGTGCAGTATGCATGAGCATTTCTCCACGCAAAAAAAAAAAAAAAAAGACCTTAGCTGGATCACCATTCTGAACTTTACTATGGATATATTGGCGGTTTGCGATTCTACACACCTTGCTGCAGTGATTTCTTATTGATACGTATTTATCCCTGTTGACGTCATTGGGCCTCATTTTAAACTTAAATTTCGCAGCTGCTTTTTTACTTAGTAGAAGTTTAATTTCTTCAGTCAACCATGGCGCTGGAAGATGCTTAACTCTCACGGCTCGAATAGGTGCATGTTTGTCGTAAAGCTGAATTAGGGTAGAAGTCAAGATTTGAACTTGTTCATCGACGGATGAGGATGTCACCAGCGGTGTCCAGTCAATGTTACTGGCATCCTCTTGAAGACGATCAATGTCCATGCCATCAAAATTGCGAAGCAGAAGAGCTTTGAACTTATGCTTAGGTGGTCGAATTTTATATGAAGTGAAAATTAGGTCATGGTAGGAAAAGGCGTCAGCTGAACATTGACCATGTTTAGCGACATGATCTAAAGATGAGACAATAATAAGATCGAGAAGTGAGGGAACAGAGTTAGGAAAATGGTGAGTGGCACCAAGATCGAGAGTAGAGAGATTAACAGAACCAATAATATGACGAAGAGAAGAGGCGCGGGAATCTTTTTTAAGAAGACACGTATTAAAGTCGCCCATTATGATACTATGACTGTAAGACGGAATTAAATCTTCCAGAATTCGTTCGAAAGAGGAAAATAAATTAATCCGAAGAGAAGGGCAGTAGTAAACCCCAAGGAGAATCTTAGAATGATGCAATTCAACTTCCAGGAAAAGATGTTCACCAGCGTTCGGCGGGGGCGGCTGTGTGGACATATTAACAATAGAAAAAGGAATATTATTACGAAGATATATGGCCACTCCACCGCCACCACCGACCGCACGATCATTCCTGATAAGTTGAAAGCCTGGAAGAGAATAGGAAGAAGATGGAAGACAGGGTTGTAACCATGATTCTGAAATAAGAATCGCATGAATATTCTTACAGTCAAAGCTTGCCAGCATATCAGGGAAGTAGGCCGGAATACTCTAGGCATTTATGTGGACTACATTAAAGTTCCTCGAGACATCGGAAAAACAGAGGACTTTTTTATGTATTATGAAACTAGCTTCTGCCCGCGGCTTCGCTCGCGTTCAAAGTTCAAAAAAAATATGCTATGATCGCCACCAAACTTTACAGGATTATTAGTCAATCTTAAAATTTCATTAAATTCGGTCCAGCCGTTTCGAAGTCTATTAGGATCATAAATACATACTTTTTCTTTTATATATATATATAGATAGAGGTCTATCTCAGCGACAAAATTAAGAAACTGAAAGTGTCGCCCTCTGGACACAGGTTTTGGATCTATTGCCAGTGTAAAGCTAGGTGTGTAGCCGTGTGTGTGTAATAATATACCTTATAGCTAGCTTTATGCCTACTAATTTAACTACTACTAATTTAGAATAAATAAAACGATGATAACTTTCGATTTAATTATTTATTTCTTTCTTTTAAAACATTTCATGTAAAGTTTCTTCGCTTTTATTTTATGCAAATCCGTATCATCATCACACTCTCTCTTATTTATTAATATTTGATTTATTTCTTTACAATCTAGTCTATCTTACTTACTATATATATATAATATCTATACTATAATATTATAAAGCTGAAGAGTTTATTTTTTTTGTTTGTTTGTTTGAACGCGCTAATCTCAGGAACATCTGGTTGGAATTAAAAAAAAAAATATGTTGGATAGTCCATTTATCGAGGAAAGTTATAGGCCATAAAACATCACGCTACGGCCACTAGGAGCGGAGAATAAAATGTTGAAAGAACGGCCAAAAATTTTCCTTTTTGAGAGCTTCCGTTGCGTAAGCGGTTAAAGTTACGCAACAATCATGTATGTAGGGTAGGTAGGGTAGGATAGGTAGGGTTGGTAGGGTAGATAAGGTAGGTGGAGTAGGGTAGGTAGGTAGCCAGTTGAAGGAAGCGAAGCCGCGTGGGACAGCTAGTAATTATATATGAAGAATCTACAGGATATTTTTATTAAAATAATCTATTAAGTAAATGTTCTTTGTGAATATCGCATTCTTTGAAGTCGAAATCCACATGTACTCTCATACACTCAGGCTCGTGGTTGGACATCACATTTTTATTACATTGATCACAAATTACACCCCTTGAAGATATTTTTTTTGGCGCTTTCAATAAAATAACTGCTTACATATTGTAGGACTCCAACTTTCCGAGGGTCATTTTTTAGGGTTCCGTACTCAAAGGGTAAAAACGGGACCTTATTTCTAAGACTCTTCGATCCGTCTGTCTGTCTGCCCGTCTGTCACCAGGCTGTATCTCGTGAACCGTGATAGCTAGGCAGTTGAAATTTTCACAGATGATGTATTTCTGCTGCCGCTATAACAAGAAATACTAAAAACAGAATACAATAAATATTTAAGTGGGGCTCCCATACAACAAATGTGTTATATTTTTTTTCCGTTTTTTTGCGATAATGGTACGGAACCCTTCGTGCGCGAGTCCGACTCGCACTTGGCCGGTTTTTCTTCAAGGGGTGTGAATGTGATGTCAGGAGTTTTTGAAACTCGCAATTTATTTGATTGTTGCTGCCCCTGCCTGTGATGAGTGCTTCATGCAAAGAGTAACAATTGTCGATTTCACAATTATCCCGTAGAGCATGGCCACTAGAGGCTGTTAATTAGAAACGTGGTAAATGCTGCTTCAAATCTGTCTGGTGTAGGGTTTACGTTGCGGCATCCGTGGCTCCTAATAGATCCAAAAAAGATTTCTATTGGATCCTGGTTCAGATGCCGCAACCAAACTGATGTTACACCATATTTCGCTGCAAGATTTTTTAGCAATAATTCTTTACCTTCAGTGTCCATATCCAATTATTTAATGTGGGAACATATTTATTGCTTAAAGTTTTGGTATTCATAAATTTCATATTCTTCATGTTTGGACTCCGTCCGTGTTTTGTGGTGTATTGAAGTAGGCGTTGCAGGTCTTAGAAGAGGGTTACCATGCTTCTTTCTTTTTCCGAAGCTTCCGTTTATGGAATCAAAAAGCCGATCGAAGAACAACATGATGTCAACAGGTTTAATCTATACTAATATTATAAAGATGTAAAGTTTGTAAGTTTGTATGCAGGGTATGCATGTAAAGTTTGTAAGTTTGTATGCAGGGTTGCATGTAATTTTTCAATTCCAACCAGTAGTTCCTGAGATTACCTCTCAGGAACTACTGGTTGGAATTGAAAAAATATTTTTGTAGTAGATAGTCCATTTATCGAGGAAGGTTATAGGCTATATAACATCTAGGCTTCCGTTGCGTGCGCTGCGTAAACGGTTTCAGTTATGCAATCATGTTTGTAGGGTAGGTGTAGCGTAGGTGTAGGGTATGTGTAGGGTAGGTGTAGAGTACGGTAGGTAGGATAGGGTAGGTACGTAGCCAGTTGACGGGAGCGAAGCTGCGTGGGACAGCTAGTTTATAACAATAAATGTATTCTATGTATTTATTAGATACTAGCACTTTGCCTGAGATTTCGTCCACATGGATTTTGATTTTGTCCATACCTACAATACTCTGAGAGAAGTGTAGCTTTCTACCAGTAAAAGGATTTTTGGAATCAGAGCAGTAGTTCCAGGGATTACCCCGTACAAACAAAGTAACTTTACCTCTTTATTATACTAGTTAGATTTTAATCTCACTGACCTGGAACGTTTTTCGTTGGCACGGCTTCTTTGGTAAGACGATTATTCCGGCACCACAACTTTTCTTCGAAGTGTACATGACATACACGGCGGTAATTGAAAATATGGTTATTTTCAAGTTTCAGAATGTCACCACCAATAGAATAGACCCATGTATTAAATAGCTCCTTATTCTTATCTGGATTAGGGAATTTATGTAAATTCACCTCGTTTTCTGAAATTAATAATAGGGTAATTAGTAGAGTCAAAACAAAAGGCGCTGTGCCGTGTCCAGCGCCTCTAAGATCTAAGATGACACTGACCAAGCAGTCTCCTATGGATGAATCACTTACCTAAGCTATTTACACATCCAGGGACGCAACACTTTCTGTTAGACATGATAAATGTTTTCACACTTATCACAGACATAAAAGTTAGCATCAAACGGGTCGTCAAAGTCCTATCTCAATACGCAGATTTCAATCAAGGCAAGCACAAAATCAACACGGCCGGAGGAACAGAGGCTCAACTCAACGGAGTTAGGTGGTAAAAGCACTTTAGGATGATAAGAATCTAGTAAAACAAACAAGACACCGAAAAATACGACGGCGCATGCGCAAACCTGCGGCCGCACAGAGAAACTTATATAAACGGAAATAGAGTGCCATCTCACGGGATTTTTATGCCAACCTGTCATGCGTAGCGCCATCTGGATTTCTTGTTCCTTAACTAACCATACTATATATACCTAGGTACTCTATACTTCATTTTCAATTTTGGTTGCTTCTATTTTCCATAGTTATTAGTGTCCGACCGAAACTGGTTTTTACGACCGAAACCGAGACCGAATTTCGGCATAAGTCTCAGATTCGGCCGAAACCGAAACATTTTTACAAGGATCATGTTTTGAGGGAAAAATAAAGAAAACGTCTTTATTTTTAACACGCTTTTATTAGCTTGGTATGTATCTATGTAACTATGTATCAATGTAACGGAATCTTTGAACGTGATTTTCACCCACTGCAAAACGTCGGATTGATTTGAAACTTTGCACACCTATCAAGGACCGATGACAATGCAATAATTTAGTCAAAGTCAAAGTACTTTTGAAAGTCAAACAAAAATTAAAATTTACAAGTAATAAAAGTTGATTCTACCGTGCTCGTTTAAATTGTTTGTCCCATTAGCCTTACCAAGATCTTCCGGATTAGCGACTTTTAGTTCAATTTACCATTAATGCGTGTTTTTTAGTTTTTAGAACTACAATTTATTTATCTTTAAATCACATAGTTATGCAGTCGTCGACATTTTCACTTCATCATCATATCAGCCGAAAGACGTCCACTGCTGGACATAGACCTCCCCCAAACGTCTTCCGGTTCACGGTCGCCACTCCAGAACCTTTCTGCCCCGTCGGCCATCCGTTCTGCGAGCAATGTGCCCTGCCCACTGCCACATAAATTTGGCAATTCTTCGGGTATGTTGGCAACCCTGGTTCTCTTGCAGATCTCTACATTTCTGATTCGATCACGCAAGGAAACTCCGAGCATAGCCCTTTCATTTCCCTTCATCTTCCATTGCCCTTTGGGTAACTGTAAGCTATCTGATGAGGTCATGAGGCCCATTGTAAGCGACCACGTCTCAAAGCCATATGTCATCACTGGCAACACACACTGGTCATAGACTTTCGTCTTGAGACATTGTGGTAAGTTGGACGAGAAGATAGCGAGCAACTTACTGAACGCTGCCCAGCCAAGTCGGATTCGACGGTTGACTTCTTTCTCAAAGTCGGTCCTACCCAATTGGAACGTTTGTCACAGGTAGACATAGTCGCCCACTACTTCGAGTGTAGAGTCTCCGACCTTGATAGCAGTGGGTGTAACATTTAACATCATCTTAGTTTTGTCCATGTTCATCCCAGACCCACTCATTCGGAAGCTCTACTGAGGTCAACGAGCGTTGTAATGAGGTCCTCCATGACCACTATATCGCCGGCAAACCGAAGGTGAGTGATGAATTAACCATTGACGTTTATGCCGTAAAGACATCCTTCAGCGCAGAGGTAAACAGTTTCGGAGATATAAAATTTCAAATTCAAACTTCCATGTACCGGTAGTCAATTTGGCACCGTTGGAGAGACTGCAGTACAGCCCATGTCTCGATCGAATCGAAGTCTTTCTCGTAGTCCACAAACGCTAAACATTGGCAGGTTGTACTCTTCGGTCTTCTGTATAACCTACCGCAGCGTATGTATAGTTGTCGGCACGTAACTTGGCAAGGTTTTGGCGTAAGTTCGCGCATAGTACGCGAACTGACCAACCACCATACAGAGCGAACAGTCGATCCTTGTGTCAACTGAATAACCAATCGCGCGCTCGGAACGTTGCTAAACGTTCCCCGCGTCCCGCTTGATAACCAAAGAGACCTAAAAAACGACTTTTGCGCTTCTAACGATTCTTGCCAAGTTACGTGCCGACAACTATATGTGGTCTACGGTGCTAAAGCCTTTACAGAATCCGGATTGTTCGGGAGCCTGGAAATCGTCAAACATGTGCGCGAAACGATTCGTGATGACTCTTGAAAACAGCTTGTAGACATGGCCAAGAAGTGAGGTGGGCCTATAGTTCTTCAGTCGGACATTGTCACTCTTCTTGAAGAAGAGTACCAACACACCCCTGCACCATGTCTGTGGCGTTTTCCCCTCAAGTATGACGGAATCAAACAGCTTCTGAAGAGCTTTAAGTACTGGTTTGCCATCCACCTTCAGGAGTTCGGCCGTAATTCCGTCATCACCCGGTGCCTTGTTGTTCTTAAGCTGTTTCAGAGCCATACTAATCTCATACAAGCTGACGTCCGAAATGTCCTCGGTATAGTGTCGGGTTAATCTAGCTCATTTTCACTTATTGGTATGATAAGTTGATAACCAACAACCACAAAAATATTTATATAGGTTGAACTTGATTCTTCTATAATCTATGTATTAGTTTGTTATAATAAATTATTTTTTGGTGTTTAGGCTATATCACGTAATAAAACTTACCGAATTCAAAATAATTCACACGAAAACTCACAGATGGAATTTAACGCGCCGAACATGACTGATCACAGCGCGAGAACTACCAAATGCAGTTTCGGTATCGGTAGTTTCGACAGGTTTGCCGCCGAAATCAAACTAAACCGAAACCCGTTTTTTTACCGAAACTCGACCGAAAACGAACTTTCGGTCGGACACTAGATAATGTTTTTTTTTTATCGTAGATAGGCTTGCGCTTGACCACTATCTCACCTGATGGTAAGCGATGATGTGGTCGAAGGTGTAGCACGCTTGCCTAGAAGTAACCTATTCACTCTTCACTTAAAGACCCCTAGATTGTAGCTATCGGGAAAAACAGACTCCAGCAAGGAATTCCACTCCTTAGCTGTACGCATTATAGAAAGTATTTCCAAAACGTTTAGTGCGTATGGGTGGGATGTCCACCATGTACCGATGGCGCATCGCCGTACGTCTTGTAGTCCGATGATGAAACGGGCTTGGCGGAATTCCATCGCTTCCATCGGAAGATCATGCAATTCCATCGCACATTCCCCGAAATGTAACCGATAGAAGACCGACAAGCTGGCAACTCGGCGACGATGTTCAAGGCTCTGGAGCTTTGACTCAACCAGTGCTTCATTGCCAATGAGCCTCTTGGCCCGGTTTTCGATCGACTCTAGTGCATCAAGCTGATATTTGGCAGACCCGTCCCAGAGATGAGAACAGTATTCCATGTAAGATCGAACTTGCGCTTGATACAACTTAAGCAGCTGTTCTGGTGTGAAGTACCGTCTCACCTTCGCAAGGATCCCCAACCAATGTATAAGTATTGTTCACATTTACTGTTATACCTACTTACTGTTGCACACATTTTTTTTTGCCCTTCTGTTATATGGGAGCCCCAATTAAATATTAATTTTATTTTGTTTTTAGTATTTGTTGGTATAGCGGCAACATAAATACAGCATCGTGAAAATTTCAATTGTCTAGCTATTACGGTTCATGAAATACAGCCTGGTGACAGACAGACGGACCGTGGAGTCTTAGTAATAGGGTTCCATTTTTACCCTTTGGGTACGTAACCCTAAAAGTAAGTTAAGTTGGGTTTAGTTAGAAGTTTTTGTGAAAACTGCCCATTTTCTTGCTGACTGTAATTATTTAAGATCAAAATGTTTCAAAAAGTTGAGGACAGTCTCCTAAGACCGTTTCCTTGTAGGGGCTTTTCCTTACTGTATAAGTACCAAAAACTACTTACGTGAGGCAAGTGATGCTTTAGAGGTTGTAGCCACAGGATCATCGAAAACATAAAATTCCTTCTGGGGCGAAGGAGTTGTTGCTCCTGAAAAGATTTTAAATTACATTTACAAAAATGTTCTTAATGATAAATGATATTGGATAACAAGTAAAAATTAAAAATTTGAGAAAACCCCGGGATTTTTTTTTTATTTTATACTTTTTAAACTACATAATTTATCTAGTAGTAGACACGCTTCGATCAACAACTTCGAACAAGAAATTATGACACGACATCTTACGAAAATACTCCGTTTCAAACAGAAAACAGCCCATAACTTTTGAACGGCTAAACCGATTTTCACCAAACATAGCTAAGAACACTCTCGACAAAGTCACCTTTCAAACAAAAAAATCTAAATCAAAATCGGTTCATCCGTTTAGGCGCTATGATGCCACAGACAGACACAGATACACAACAACACACATCAAACTTATAACACCCCTCTTTTTCCGTCGGGGGTTTAATAGTTATTTATGCTACAAGTGCGGAAAGTAGGTGATTTCGGACACAAGTCGGCAATCATCTTACGCACGTGTATCATATAACATTTTACTATGCATTGTGCGAGGAAATAAAAAAATATATCTGAACCAAGCAAGAAATTAATAATATGGCGCTTATTCAAGGGCGCTCAGCACATCCACAGATTAACTAATAGTTCATAGTTCCACGGGCATATCTACTGCGCATGTGCAAATAGCTGTCACGTCGTAACGCAAAAAGGCACGAGCAAAATATTCATTCTGCCAAACATATTTAATGAATATTTAAAATTAATTTATTGATCAAAATCTAAATCTAGAGTAATTAAAAACGCCTTAAGTGAAGTATTAGTTTTGTTTTACCTTTTATATGAATGATAATCTGTACTTAACTAATTTTTAAAACATTGCTCAAATACCTAATAAAAACTCTATGCGGCGGGCGGACGTTGGAATTAAAAATTAAAAAAGTACAGGAAAGTAAAAAGCACTAGTAAAAAAAGTGACACTTTCCGCACAGTCAAGCAGCCAGCTTGGAAAACGCCCTTTTCGAGGACATGCATTGTAAAATATATTTTATCTAGGCAGTAAAGTAAAATAGAGCAAAATACTTATTTACCTGTAATTTGAACAGATGTACTTGGGGAATCTGATTGCAAGTTGGGACTTGCTTCAGATGCAATGGGCGGCAGTGGCACTGGAAATAATAATAATTATGAAATAGGTGTTAAACTTTAATTAAAAAAAAAAGTTAATTAAAAAATTCAAAAAACCCGACTGCTTAAAAAGCGAACTAAAAAGATGTAAACAATAAGAAAATCATGCTGTGCAGTCGGAGGATACATGTTCGCGAGCTGGCTGACCAAAACTAGATGTATATTAACTTTTTAGTTATTGTTTTTTTTTTAATTAGGTACATTCAAACATATAAGTGCTCTATATTTTTGAAATCACCTCTTTTATTTGATACCCCACAAGATGGGATTGGAAGAAAAAAAATGTTGGGCCCCCACAATATTGCGCCCAAAATCCGCAATTTTTATATTTTCCAATGTTAATGTAGCCAGTAACACTTGCAGGGTTAAGACGAATCGATTGACATAAGAACCATCAAAATCAGCCAACGCGTTCGGTCTCTAGAACGCCACATAGGAACAAACATACATACATAGACTGATAAACACATTACCCGCCTTCGGCAGTCGGGTAAAAAGTGAGGAAGCTCCAGCTTATGTTTAGTCCTCGCCAAACTTCTGGACCGCCCTGAAGTTGGTTTACCGAATGCGCGAGGCAAGAAACGGTGCTGTTTTTGTATGACATTTACTAATGCTGCATGCGATGCAGCTTCATTGCAGCCAACTTCAGTGCGGTCAAGATTTTTGGCGATAACTATACGGGCAAAAAACAAAAACCCGCCTGCTTAAAAAGCAAACTAAAAAGCAGTAAACAAGAAAAAAACATGCTGTGCAGTCGGAGGATACATATTCGTAAACTGGCTGACCCCCTAATCCTCCGACTGCACAGCATGATTTTTCTTGTTTACTGCTTTTTAGTTCGCTTTTTAAGCAGGCGGGTTATTGGTTTTTAAATTAACTTTTTTTGCCAGTAACGTTTAAGTCCCATGTAAAAGTGGGCGAGCCTATTGCCATCAACCAGAAAGTTGGACCAATGTACATGGGGAATAGATAGCAGATTCACACTCCCTGGAGATGCAATGGGTGTTGAGCAATTGCTGCTTTTATAGGATAATAGAAGAATGTGATTTCCTTTCGTCACTTGATAATCCTAATAATGCATAATGCAAGAATCTTCACATTAGGTACTTACTTGGTATATGCAGGTGAGGAATAGCTAGAGCATTCAAGCGATTATTGCGATTCTTGTTGTTTTCTGCAAAATGCTTGTCACAGACTTTCTTTTTATTATAAATTTGCATATCAGTCAGTCCACTGACTGAGGCACCAGCTAAGCCAACCCATATCTGAAATCGCTCTTGGAAGTTTTTAGGGTTCGGAAAGTTGTGGATTGTGACACCTGCAAATAATTTAAATTAAAACTTATTATTTTAAAAACGATGTATTTCTTTATTATAATAGGAATATTATTTCATGTTTCAGTTGACAGATCAGGGTCAATGACATTCCGTTTCGTTCCTAGTTGAACCACATTGTAAATTAGTTTGGGCAGTGAAAATTGCCAACTTAATCAATCCAGATCATGCCTCTGTAAGCACATAGAAATTACTTATTTATCAAATAAAGCACGTAACACAAATTTGTTAAATTTTTTATGATAAAATGATAAATGATTTATTTTCTGTAAGTTGATTTGTAAAAACACTTTTACATGTTGATCATATTTTTTAAAACTGAGGAAAGAACCGGCCAGATTGAGTGGACCTGTCCAGTCAGTGCACGCATTTATCAATAACCGAGCAGCTCAACTCAGAATCTAAGAAACTCAACGACTCGACGATCAATACCAAAGAAAGGAAACTCGGGTAGGCCGCATAAACTACTCAAACTGCCAGACCACGATTAAAAACTAAGCTAAATTAAAACTAAAAAACTTAAAACAAAAAAAAAAGATCCACATAGTCTTCACATTCACAATAATTAAAATAAAATATTATAATACTGTAAAAAGTAAATATTCTTGTCATTGCATGAAAACTGTAAAAAAAAAAAAAACAAAGTGCAGCAGCTCAATCCCAAGCCTTTTTGTCCTCAACGTAATCTTTAATGGTATAAAATGCTTTCTGGCACAACTTATGTTTTATGAATGATTTGAATTTATTAAGACTAAGATCTTGAGCCTTATTGTAGGTACTACAAATTATTGTTTGTTCCTAGTATTTATGTTATGGATATCACTGTATTTTTTAAACAATTTTATATTTTTATGGGCATACAAAAGATTTTCATAAATATACTGAGAAGGCACAGTCATTACATTTATCTCCTTAAATTTCTCTCTGAGAGAGTGTCTCGACTTAATTTATAAATTGATCGAACAGCTCTTTTCTGTAAAACAAAGATAGTCTGGATGTCGGCGGCATTTCCCCACAACAGAATACTGTACAACATTACACTATGAAAATAGCTAAAGTATACCAAACGGGCAGTCTCTATGTCAGTTTAATTACGAATCTTTCTAACAGCATATGCTGCGGAGCTTAGCTTCTTTGACAATTTATCTATATGTGGGCCCCACTGAAGCTTAGCATCCAAAATCCAAATATAAATAGTAATTTAAATATGCAACTCAGTCAACACTTTCTTAAATATTACTATTACATCCTGAGCAGAACTGTAAATTGAAGACCCCATACTGCAGGCATCATGACTAGCGGTGGCCCATCCAGAGAGATGGGATTGTATACCTACATGAGCAATATTTGTATTTTAATATGTATTATCAACACATTCTAGGCTTACAATTTTGGGTTAGTGGGTCGTCTTAGTAGGGAGACCATTTATACAGGAGAGGGATTTTAGGGGAGAAGTGAGAAATCTTACCTGTAGTGTCGCATCCAAATACACATCGTCTCGTAGAAGGCATGGTAAAAATGCTCCCGTTACAACACTTAACTAATAGCGTCCAATACCGCAACACTAAACGACTATAGCGTCCAAATATCGCAAACAGACACCAAATCCAGTTAGCCCGCGGATATGCTCAACGCAAGGACGGACGGACGAATTTGATGATTGACTCTTCAAGGCTTGGAGGAGCAGAGGCTAAACGTATTAGCAGCAAAGAGCAATAAATAAGGATATTAGCACAAAAACAACACGAAAACAATTCAGTGCCCGGTGCCCGTGTTTCAGTCAGTTTCAGTGTCGTTTTTTGACAATTTTCAATTTTATTTTGACATTTAGTCATTTATGATTCTTAAGACGGAAACACACTTACGTGTCGTGGCGTGGCGTGGCGCGAAATTAATCTTTAATTTAATCTTAATTTTTTTTAATCTTTAATTTCTTCAATCATTGTATTTTTTAAATTAATAGAAAATTATGAAAATCTAATAAAGGCAGGTCACACCGAAAATATCCAACCT
This sequence comes from Orthosia incerta, assembly GCA_948252205.1. NCBI lineage: Eukaryota > Metazoa > Arthropoda > Insecta > Lepidoptera > Noctuidae > Orthosia > Orthosia incerta. The sequence continues at coordinate 26,022,597 of OX411761.1, forward strand.
ATGACAATAGGGAACTATCCGCAAAGCTGCGCTCAGATGGCGCCACAGGTTTCTGCGTAAACAAACTAGAGAAGGGCGTTTTCGGATTTTTACGCAAACGGTTATGTATGTGTTTTCATATCGATATCGAAAACGGTTTTCAGATATCGATATCAGAATTACAGTTTGCAAAAGTTAAAATGTTATTTAGATGAGCAAACTAACAACGAACACGAAATAATACTTAGAAAGATAGGTAGCGCATATGGTTCATAACGTTTGTGAAGTTTGCGTTTTGTTCGTAGTTCGTACGTTTTCGCATTGTTACGGTTTTAAGTTTTGAATTATTCGTTCTCACACGCTAGTAAGGTTTTTATTAGATACAGCTTATGTAATATCGGTTATTTTGATATCGATATCGATATGATGTGATATCTAACACATGTCCGATATAAGTTACGTTTAGATATATCGGACACATCCCTAAAAAAAAACCAAACTGTCAAAGTCCAGCGACACAATTTCGCAGTTTATGTATACAAAATATAAAACAAAAAGTGAAAGAAAAATGAAGCTAACTAACTTCCCCAATATTATTATTTGGTTTTTGAACACAAGTTATCTTAAAATCAGTAAAAAAGAGTTCGGTAACCACAAACAGTAGTAGACGCCATGTTGTTATGTTTTTGTTTACTCAAAGCCGTCAAGCGCCATCTGGCGGGAGCAATTGGCAGTAATGTTCCCTATTATCACGCCATCTTTCGTAACTTATTATAACTACGTAGTCGTAAACACACATTAACATCAAATCATGAATACCACCATCTCTGTGCAGGTTCTATAATTAACATAGAATGTAATGACAACAAATTAGAAAGAATGTCTTAAGCTAGGCGAGCACTTTTACATCGTTGTTGTGGCATCTTTTTTTTTGTGTATTTGTGTGAGCGTTATTGAATATGACACTCAAATGTTCGCCCTGTTCCCTTTGTGCCTTGCCTCAGGCAAGTTTACATTGCAATTTTGTGTGATTGATTATAAGCCATACTTAAATCTATTATGGATCGGCAATGTTTTTGCTGACCAACCTAATTTTATACACTTGCATTAGAACGATTTCTAGAAGAAATTAAGATTGTCACAGTAAAAATGTTCTGTGCCCCTGAATATGATGCTCTGTGGCATGGTGATGGTTCCCAACTTAGGGATTTTGTCCCTAAATTTAGGGACTTGAAGTGTTAAAAGGGACATTTTTAGGGACTGGAATTTTTTGGGGATTTTTTTAGGGATTTCAAACAAAACTTGCAAAATCGAAAACAAAGCGTGTGTTTTTAGTTTTGTGATTATAAAGGCACGCACGATATGTCATTATATCACTTTATCTAAGTTTTATCCCTTAAAATGATACAGAGTATCATGGTGGTACGATTTTCTTTAAATCGGGATTATGGATCGTGAGTAAAACTTGAATTTTGTGGATATGATCAAGAACTGCAACGTACGTATGACTTCAAAAATGAGACGTCAAATGAAAACGAGGAACAGGATGATGATGCGGTTCTGGAAATAAGTAACAACTTTGCCTGATTGTATTTATTCAATAAAATATTGTAACGTTTTATTTTATGAGCTACATATAAATTCTATTTAGGGATTTTTAGGGAAATTCAAAAAAAAATTGGGGATTTTTTTTGGTAAAGGTTGGTAGCACTGTGATGGTGGCAACTGGCAACACCAATTTACACAAATGTCAAAAATGGATATAATTTTTTTCTGCTCCATCTAATTTTTCCTGAAAAATAATCATTCACAAAAAATCTGGTTTCGTCATCCTTGTGCGGTTGAAATCCTGTGTTAGAAGAACTGTTTTTGTGATCAGTGTTAGTCATTGTGGACAGTTATGACCTGTTTTCATTTATGGTGCAAGGCTTAGGGGGCATCGATACTTCGCTAGCAGTGAGTAAAAAAAGCTGAGACTTCGTCAAGGCTAGGTCTCGTAACTTAATTATTAATTATCTGTTTGGATGATATCATGATTAGTCCTTTGAACTTTATTTTGTGACGTAATGTGTGAATTTTGAGAAAATTATGGTTCCTTGGAGTTTTGAAAGTTATTTTTAGATGATAGAGTACGCAATTACAGCTGGGTTTGTTTGTGTAGTGTTTATATTATATATAATCATTTAAATTTGGAACGCCTATGGATTCTCTTTGATTGGAGGGAGAAGTGGTTGTGAAGTTTACTTCCTGTTCTTTATTTTAAAATATTTGTAAGTATTTTTTTTAACTATTTTATTGAACAGTTTATTGTGTCTATAAATACGCATTTAGAGTACAAGTATTTTGAGTTTTTATGTTAGAAGGTAATTAGAACCCCATAGTATTTTTTTTTGCTAACAATATCAATTTTACACAGTTAATTCTGATTTTTATAATCTAAGTTATTGCCTGTTGCAAAACTGTTTTACTAAAACCTGTGCACATATTTTGCACTGAGTTTCCTTGTTGACAAAGGTCTCTTTTAGCAGAATGCGGTCTGAAGGCGGGCGACAAATCGCGGAAAGTTTGATATGTTGCTCATGAAGTCTCATCATGCATGGCATGCACTGTTACTATGATAATTTGGTACCTTATCAAAGTTTGACTAAACCTATTTAAACAATCCATTAAACATTTAAATTATCTTGATTTCATTCATACAAATTCATCCTATCATTAACAAACTATGTTGATACATAAAATAAACAATAAAGTCTAAAAATAGTCCACATAATGATTCCTAGTACATACCTCTATGGTAAACAAAGCATAGACTAGAGTAAGCATCTGCTGACCATAAAAGCTAAACATATATCTATTAAAAATAAACTTGAAGACATGCTATATTCTACATTGTTATTCTGTCCAAAACATATGATTTGTTATTGTTGTTTCATAGTTATTATGTATATTGCATTATTTATTATTACAATCAGGATTGGATCTTTTCAATAGCAGCCCATAGTGGCTAAAAAGAATACTGTCATATTCACTATGATTGCTAGACATTAATACTAACAAGCTTCTGCCAGCGGGTTCGCCCGCATGAAAATCGATAATTATCCCGAGGGAACATATTCCCAGCATAAAAAGTGTCCAATGTGCTATTCCTGACTATAATCTATCTCTATGCCAAATTTCATCCAGATCCGTTTAGCTGTTTTGGTGTGATTGAGTAATAAACATACATTCATCCATCCACCCAAATAAGTAAGTTATAATATTAGTAAGACTAGCTTTTGCTAGCAGTTATCCGTGTATGAATGTTGAGAATTAACCCATGTGAACATGCTGCTGGTATAAAAAGTGTTAATCCTGGCTATAAACTTTCCTAGTTCCAAATCCATTAAGGATAGGGTAGTTGACAAAATAAATCTATTTAAGTCCGTCAGTTAGATTACTCAAAAATATTGGACACGTATATTTTCTTTTGCCACATAACCAAAAAAAATATGACGATACAGTGCGTTGAAATATTGTGTGACATCAAGGTGTACTTTATACTGACAAAGTGACGTCACAAACCCTCACTCCTGAACTTTGATGTGCTTAATCTTTGTCAATTTGTATTGATTTGGTAAAGCAAAAAATACGGGTCCAATATTATTTGATAATCTCACTGACGGTCTACATAGAATTATATTTTTTCTACCATGGAAACATCCCTATTTCACTAAGTAATAAAAATTTTATATGTCTTTACCTAATATACAAGGAAAATAATAACATTTTCCCTATATTTTATGTCATATTAGCAACCAAATTCACAAAGGATATGCTTGTAAAATCAAATGACTCATCTTTCAAAACTATTTTTAAAATAAATAGTATGTAGGTACCTATCCATATACTTAGTAGGTGGTTTGACTTATGTGTAATATTAAAATAATATTATACTCATTGCACATAGTATAATATTAAGTATATTAACTTCAAGTTATAAATACGATGTTATTGTATTATTAATAGCAAGTTTAATGATGCTTTATCTGAAGCTGTTATTATTTATGCACAAGCTGTGCGCCGCGGTTTTACCCGCTCGGTTACATATGGATGTAGCATGATGTTAAATCTCTATCAAAAGCAAAAATTTTTTTTTTATTGTGAGAACATTCTAACAATTAAACTCTTTAGGACCTTCCTAAGGGCATGATAGGTGACAGGATAGGATAAATGGATCCTTTCTCCGCATTTAGCCTTCCTTTTGGTCCGTTGTGCAGTTTGGTGAATGTCACATATCTTCGAATTTTTGGTTCTAAGATATGCCAGTTTCCTCACGATGTTTTCCTTCAGCATTTTGAGAGCAGTGGTGATGAAATACTTTACACAAAGTAAAGTTCCTGCCTGAGTTCGAACTCACGAAACAACTACAACTTTTAAGTCGCGACGGTTACTACTGGGCCACCACTGCTCTCCACGATAGGTGATGAAAAATTCAATTACAATTTGACAGAATTTCGTTTCGTAAAAATCGCTTTTCGGTGTAACATAAATTCGAATCGCTTCGACCCATTAGGGGGTGGTGCTTGGGGGTGATAAGTTAAACTTTATTTCAAGTTGAGCATTTGTCAAACTCAACTTTAACCTGACAAGTTGGCATAACATTAGGATTTCAGTAGATCTTAACGCCAAATACTCAATTCAGAATTCCCTAACTATAGAGTAACTTTATCCTATCCTACTAATATTTTAAAAAGGAATGTTTGTGAGTGTTTTTTACTCTTTCAAACAAAAACTACTGAAGGGATCTGGATGAAATTTGGAACAGAGATAGATTATAGTCTGGAATAGCACATATGATACTTTTTAACCCGGGAATATGTTCCATTGAGATAATTTTCAACATTCACGCGGGTGAAGCCGCTGGCAGAAGTTAGTTAACTATATAACATAACGCGTATATTCCGCGAAGGGTTGGGCAGAAGTACAACTATAGTACACCGACTTTTCGCCAGTATGAGGCGAGCGTATTGCTGTCAGCCGCCGTCAGGGCACGATCTAGCAATTTCGTCGCTCCGAGCATAGGCAATATTTGCCGCCCTAGGCGCTCTTTTAAATGACGCCTTATAAGAAGTTAAATGTTTCAGGATATTATCTATTGAAAAAAATGCGGTTTTAACTGTCGCTGTCGCAACTTCGAGCGAAGTGAGCACGAAAATTTCATCTGAGTATTTTCGCAAAATTATGAATGTTAAGTTATTGAACGGTGGGTTTACAACAAGAACCAATAACATTCGACAGCGAAGCGAGCTTGAAAATTTGAACCCACACCACGAATAAGTTAGGTTATCTGATGAAATGAAAAGGTCTGTTAGTTCAGTTTGGCCGCCCCTCATTATATGCCGCTCTGGGTTTTTGCGGCTCGCCTCCCCTCTCCTAGATTTGGCTCTGTTAACCAGGCACAAAAGACTCTGGGTTACTACTGAGTAATTCCATATACTATGGAAAAACCCTCGGGAAAGAGTACCCCTTACGATTAGCAGTTACACTTGTGACCAACAAGGCAGTTAAAAGCGGTAAATGGTACAATGTTATTGTAGTACTAGGTATAATGAGACTTTATTTGAAGCTAGTATTATTTATGCATTCATTGGCACATTGTAGACTATACAAAACTATTGTTATCTTAATCTGTGCAAGTGTGACGAATTTAGCAATCGGATGGTTAAGAAACTTGTTAGGCTGAAATGCTGTAGGTATTTAGTAATTATAATAACTAATAGTCCTCCAGACTGAATTCGGGTAGTGCGGCTAATCTCAGCGGAGGCCAACCATCGGTGCAGGAGATATAGTGCACAAGTATGTACGAAAACACAGGTGTACTCGTAGTTCCCTCACTCTCGCGGTCCTGTAATATGGATATTTGCTGTTTTGGACTTACCAGCAAAATGTACAACAAAAACTTTTAAATTAACAAAGCTTGAATGCAAAAATCTTATTCCTTCTAAAAAAATCTACTTCCTTTGTTGATTACGTACAATTATTATTTATTTATTTATTTATTTATTATATACTTTATTGTACACCACAAAAAACAAATAAAGGACAAACATTATTGTAGTTTTTATAACGGTTACTACGTAGGCCACAAAAAATCGTGGATTTTACAACAGTAGTAGCCCAGCTGTAATGTATGTGTGTATGTATGTGTTGTTCCTCATAGCAAAGCCAGGTTTTGAGATGAAATCATAAAACCAACTGTTTTAAAAAGCGTATTCAGCGCTCTTTCCAACTTACTACATCAAAATCGGTTCATAATTTTACCAACAAACATTTATAAGCAGACATACAAGAATTCACGGAACAATAGATGTAAATGGTGCAACCTGTGCTTTTAACCTGTGCTTCTGTTGCCGCTATAAAAACAAATATTGAAGTGGGGTTCCCATACAACAAACGTGATTTTTTTGCTGTTTTTTGCGATAATGGTACGGAACCCTACTTGCACGAGTCCGACTCGCACTTGGCCGGTTTTTCCGACTTGCGTCCTTATTTTATCACATCAAAATCGGTTGATCAATTAAGTCGAGAATTCATTGCTAACAAACAGGCCAAAAACAAAGCTTCATCGTTTGTAATATAAACAAAAAAAAACAGAAGTCATAATAAAATTATACCCACATCTGCCACCTTTAACATTGAGGTCGGAATCTGACTCATCCAATTTAAAATATCCAAACTTAAAAATCTGACGTGTTGCCTAATGACGACCAGCATAGACATAGAGGAATCGACTGAGTAATACTGTCTTGAAATTGACGACTATAGAAAGAGACAAAGCGATTTTGTGTGCGTAAAATACCTGTCTCTTTTCTTTAGGCCATAGTGACGCAGGTGATAATGATAACGGAAAAATGTAAACGTCGTCATTTCAATCGATTTCAAGTCGGCCGCAGCAAAGACAACCTACACAGGTTAGGTTGGGGTTCTCGGATGGCTCCGATCTTCAGTGCCTGTGCGGCATCTCTCCGCGGACCATGTCTTGTCATCATGTTAGCCGAAAGACGTCCACTGCTGAACATAGGCCTCCCCACAGTGTCCACACACATCGACCAGCCTTGTGCGTCTCGCATCCAGCGGAGCCGAAAGCCTGTGACCTGTAACCATCCGGTTGTATTCTAGAAAAAGACAACAATTCGCCGTACGATCACTAACTCCCTCTCATACTTTTCAGCCCGTATACACTTCTCAGCCGGATGGGGAAACGGGAACGCTCAATCCATTCCTATATGCCTACCAATAGGAAGTAAGGAAGTGTTACCACTAATTTCACACGTAACGTACGTATGTAAGTCGGTAATTGTCGGAGCAGTAAATTAACACCGGTGGGTCACTGTTTGGCCTTAATAACTATAAATAATTGTTTGTTTACCGCTAATTTTGGTTTCCGCTACCATTTTTGGCCGAATGGTAACAGATGATGGGTCAGTTACATATTCTTTGGTGTAACCACGTTATGGTCAAGACTAATGTTGTATGTCCATAGTCGATATTCTCGTTCTTGTAGAAACGAATATTTAAGCGATTAGATTATTTGAATAGATTTAGGCGCCCACAAAGTCGAGATTTTTTATATGTCCTCTGCTGATAAAGTTGTTAGGTTGATAGGTTTTCTTCTTGAGAGTTGCTGGTGATTTAACCCTCAGAGAATTAAGGCCCAGTAAGAGGGCACGTCTCATCAAGTCCTCAAAAGTGTACTTGGAGCACTCCAACAAGTCCTGTTTGAAATATTTGTAAGTATGTGAGAACCATGTTCCTATTTATCAAATTAATTAATTTACCTGTTAATGCTTTTAATACTTTATACCTTTACGTAGAACAGTATGTAGTGCTATGTTGGGTGCATCATCCTCAAGTATATGAATTAATGTGTGTTTGTAAATATTGTAAAAAACTTTTTTTTTAAACAGTATGTATGGAGTTTCTTGTCCATTCTTCTCCATAACAAGCTACTTTTCCGAATAGATGGTAGAATCAATTATTATTACTTGTAAATTTTAATTTTTGAAAACTGCCGCATATTGGCCTTTTTGAAATAAATAATATTGTTTTTTTTTTACTTTTGGGTCATGCTCTGAACAGGCGCAGCGCACTCACATTTGGTATCAAACGGGTCTGTAAAACCCCATTCTAAAATGAAGCCTGAAAAAAACTGGGGCCTGAATTTCGCTTCAAAGTTTTGCTTTAAATCTAACAGATATCGAATCTGGTCACGGTCTTTTTGCAGATCAAAATCTAAAAATCTTTTATTGAAATTGGGCTGACAACCAGTACTTTTTATACGTCAAAATATACTATTGATTGATCGAAGACCTTCGATCAATAATATACCATTGATCGAAGGTCAAAATTGTCAATAAACATAAAGACAGTCCCCCAAAATGCCTACCCGCCACCACTTTCTAGTGTTTTAGCGGGGAAGTAAATCTAACTTAAACCTATCTTTCATACACCGACCCTTTCATCAGCGAAATTTATTAGACCGACATCCGTAATTACAGACTGGAGTTTCCGTAGGACATCCAGAGAGTACCATAGCTTCCGAGTTCCGTTCACCAACACTTCTATAAGCTTCCGGCTAGCCAAAAGCCGCTATGCCTGAATTCTTTAACTGATGTTCGCAGTTCAGTCAACTGCGCTTAGATTTACAGTTTTATCACAAAGATATTAAGTATGAAAGTTCAATGATCTACCATGGCTCGTCTCCTTGAATTTATTTATATAATTTACGCTGCGATAAACGTTGTGTACTTAACGGTTTTCTACTCATTTTATGGTTCACGGATGATAAATAAATACAATCGTTTGTTGGCAGGATCGCCTTTCGAAGTGCACTGCTTCTAAATATTGTTTGTAAGGACTTGGTAATCTTGGTATTCCTTTAACAGTCGCTTTAGACATGATGTTATAACCGACCGTTACTAAAATAGAAGTAATGCCCGGAAACAATGTCCAAAAACGGATAGGGCCTTCCCCCGCTTTAGTGCAGTAAAACGGTTATACCTACTCCTTAGTAACGGCTAGGTTAAATTTTTAACCGACTTTCGAAAAAGGAGGGGGTTCTATGTTCGACTTCTTGTAAGGTTTTTTTTATGTATGTTCACCGATATCTCCGTTAATTGTGGACCGATTTTCAAAATTATTTTTTTGTTTGAAATAGTATGTTTCGAAATTGGTCCCATTTTAATTTGGTGAAGATCTGATGAAGATCTTTGAAGATATACAACAGAACTCTTCAATAAATAACGGCAAATCTCTCGGGACTGCTGCAATCGCATGTCTGTTTAGTGTTTATACCATTTCATAACATAACATCACGCCAGTACGCTCTCAAGGGGTAAGCAGATCTCTCATTTGATCGGTTTTGTTCAAGTTTCATGATATTCGGGTAATATATTCTAGCGTTATAGGAAACTTACTAAACAACTTGCCTATTAGGTAGGTACAACTAAAAAGTGAAAAAAAAAAACTTTTTTACAAAAAAATACTACCGACTTCCAGAAAACTACAAAGTGAAAAATAACTTTATTTTTGGAAGTCGGTGTCTTTCGTAGGTACCATTTTTTTGCGTTATGGACACCGACTTCCAAAAATAAAGTTATTTTTCACTTTGTAGTTTTCTGGAAGTCGGTAGTATTTTCTTGTAAAAAAGTTTTTTTTTTTTTAAATATGTTATTGAATCATGTAGGTAAATTATTTGTGGAATTATCAGATATCGACTTAGATCCATACATTGGCCTTCAGTTGCCATTTTCTTCGAGGAGATTGTCCGCCAAACGTATAATTTTGGCTGCTCACTGCTACTAAAAGTTAAGGCCATACAAATCGGATTAACGTCCACTTTGACCTTAATCACAGGTGTCTGGACTTGAATGGGCCATTTCTTTTATTAATGGCATCGATATTGTCTACACCAGATTAGATTAATACAAGTTAGCTGGTGATCTCACTGGGATGACTGAAGTCATCAATCTTGGGTTGGATTGTGATGCATTAAATTAGTGATCTTGTTGGAATGTCGCTGTGGGATTGAATCTGATGTCTCTTTGTTTAAGTATACTGAAATCTTTTATTTAGGGTTAGCTTATAAAATCTGGTAAACATTGAACAAGAAAAGATGCCAGGAAAGACACCCTCCATATAATGCCTGTGTTTAAAAAAAACTGCCTTATTTTTAACGCAAAAGCGGGCATCACAAACTCACTATTGAGGCCTTCTAAAATTTTGAAACCATCTAGAATTTTGCATAGCACTGGATCAACATTATCGTCTGTTTTACTGTTAAATCAATAATACTCTAGATACACAATCCCATACAAAACTTCTCTTTACAACTGTTGCCAATTGTATTGTGTTTACGTAATTCTAAAAATTCTAGTTGAAATAAATAATCATTAATGGAAATTCAACCTTAAATGCAATGCAATAACGACCTTTATGGGTTTATTTAGGGGGCGATAGTTTAAGTTCTTCAATTTCGCTTTGAGTTTTGTGCAGCATACTTCACTGACTGACACGTATAAAACTTGAAGCAAATTAATACAATTCACACTACCCGTAACTTGTAGGCCGCACCGCAACGTAGTTGAAGTCGTTCATTCTGCTCCAGAGGTTAATAAGACGATATGGTTACCGTGTTAATTAGCACTGGAACTAGCCTCTTTGAAGCCCGTAATGCCGACCTTAATGAAGGTAGAAGCTCGGTACGAAGTAGTGTAATATTACGCATTTTCTCCCGTATTTACCAGAGGTAGTAAGGGACCTTATTTTCAGTGTCTCGGTCAGCATGTTAAGCCGTTGGTCCCGACTGTCATTTGTAAATCTTCTTCTTGTGGAAAGAAGCCCGAATGTTTGATAACCAGTGTTGCCAAAGAAAGAAAGAAAAAGTTTAAATTAAACACTACTTCTTTCTTTTTTTTTCGTTCCAAAGGGTATCGTGTTACCCATTACCTGAATTCTGGTCTGATAGGCAGTCTCCTTGTAAAAAAACCTCTAAAAACAAAAAAAAAATACCTCGTACTCGCGTCGGGGAACCGCCAACATTTACAGCAGTTTATTTTATTTACTAAGCGGTTCTACGACGCGAGTACAAGGCTTATTTTTTGCTTTTTAGAGGTCTTTGTGTCAGGGGTTTTTAAATGTATAATTTAATTTTTATGTCATGCTTTTTAAACTACTTAGAGGTGCGACTATGTAGACACGCTTCAATCGACAATCCCAGATTTAAATAGTAAAATGCGGATATCTTTTGAACGGCTGAACCGATTTTAATCAAACATAGCTAAGAACACTTTCGACAAAGTCACCTATAAAAAAAAACTAAATCAAAATCGGTTCATCCTTTTAGGAGCTATGATGCCACAGACAGACACACAGATACACAGCAACACACGTCAAACTTATAACACCCCTCTTTTTACGTCGGAGGTTAAATACTTTGGTATTTTGTTGCTCCTGGTTAGACTGAAAGGCGACAAAAATAGTTAGGCAAGGGCTAGGCAGATAACGGGGTCAAGAAATCTCGGTCGAAGTTTTTGTATTGATTCAAATACAGTTCGAGATTATCATTTGAAGCTCCACTAACGTTCCCACTGCTGCGATAGAGACCTCCTGTCTGTTATAGAGAGTTCCTCATAAATTCATAATCGACTACACGGCCCCAACCACTACAGTAGTTTGGTGAATGTCATATGGCTTCAAATTCTCGACTCTAGGACTTACCAGTTCCTGAGGATGTTTCCGCGTCACAAGCTTTCTATACGTGACTATAGTCATCAACATAATTTCAGCCGAAAGACGTGTAGACATAGGCCTCCCCTACTCTCTTCCTCCCTCGCTGATCGCGTGTGCGTTTAGGCATCCACCGGATTCTCGCAGTCTTGACCAGGTCATCGCTCCACCTAGAAGGCAGCCTTCCAACGCTGCGACTTTCGGTACACGGTCGTCACTCCAGAACTTTTCGCTTTCATCGACTATCCGTTCTGCGAGCAATATGCCCTGCCCACTGCCACTTAAGTTTGGCAATTCTTCGAGCTATGTTGGTAACACTGGTTCTTCTGCGAAATTAATGGTTGTTTTCTGGTATTAGAGGCATGATGGTCTACAAAATACGCCATGGTAATTTTTCGGGAAAATTTTGAGTGTTGCGAAGTGTATTTCATCATCAGCCTTTTAACATTCCCACTGCTGGGACAGGTCTCCTTTCTGTGAGAGAGGGAGTGGGCCATAATCCACCACGCGGGCCCAGTGCGTGTTGGTGGAACTCTTCATAATACACCGATGTCATTAAATCCTCTGCCTAATAATACCCGCATTAGATAGAGTTAGTGACCGATTTGTATTGTTATTTGGCAAATATGAACGGTTCCATGGTCCCTCATGTGGAAACGCTGATATCTACGGGGTTTTTCATATGCTAATGCATGAAAAGGATGAATCAAAAGGCATTTATAGCACGTATGTAAGCGAAAACGCCGGAACGTTGGACAAACGTTGCCCTTATTGTTAATGTTGTTCAAAAAGGTCAGGTCAGATACGCAGACGCAATCAAAGTTGAAAAATATGGAAGAATGTAATAGGCATGAAAGGATTGCAATTGCTATGCTGTTAATTAATTTGCTCATTTTTCCTCAAGGAAAATAGCACATAACAGGTAATATGTCTGAACTAAAGCTTGAAAAAACAGAGTATTACATTTTTCAAGTTGCTTCATGTGAAATGTTGATTAAAATCAAAAGTCATTTTATCAGCACTTTTTGAACGTCAAAATTAACAAAAGACAGTTCCTCAAAACGCCCGCTCGTCACTATTGCCTAGTGTTTTAGCTGGGCTTTAGGAGTGAGTTGGTTGCATTTGGTTAGGTTACATATACAAGCAGACTCCTAACTATTAAAGGAAATGTTCACTGAGTGTCAACTTCAATCGTCATCATCATCATATCAGCCGGAAGAAGTCCACTGCTGAAATAGGCCTGCACAACTATCGCACATTGACCGATTCCAGCAACCTTAACCAGGTCATCAGTTCAGCTAGAGGGAATCGGGAGCCCTTCCAACGCAGTCACTACTCCAGAGCTTTTCGGTCTCATGATCTATTCGTTTTGCGAGCAATTCTGAAGTTTGGCAATTCTTCGGTCTATGGCGGTAACGATCCCCCTACGACGTCAATGGGAGCAACAAATCCTCGTAAAATACCAACAATAAAGACCGTCTCCAAACCTTTTGTCATATGATCAATAATCAAGCTTCAATTAACCCTTCCTATAGCTGTAACAAACCGTCAATATAACAGACAGTCGTCCGTAGACGCTTCTTCTAACAACTAATCGTAGGGGTTATGAGGTCGTGACCCATTTCCCCCCCGAGTTAAGGCAAGGGGTCGCACAACGCATGCTGTAGGCATTATTGAAGTTTCCTTTCTCATTAGTGGAGTTCCAAGAACATTGGGTTGTATCTTTTCTGTTTGTGGAGTTTGGGATATTAAAGAAAGGCCACGTTTTTGTCGTTTCAAGGTGCCGGCGTATTTTTTTTTGTAATTCATAAGCTCGCGTTTGACAACTATCTCACCTGATGACCTGATGGTATGCGATGATGTGGTCGACGGTGAAGCACGCTTGCCTAGAAGTAACCTATTTACTCTTTGACTTAAAGACTCCCAGGTTGTAGCTATCAGAAAACACAGACTCCGGCAGGGCATTACACTCATTTGCTGTACGCACAATGAAAGTATTCCCAAAACTATAGTGCTTGGTCCATGGCATAGGCGCCATTTTTTCGTCATTTGGTTATTCCTGCCGTAGAAATTAAAGGCGCATAAGAAATTTAAGCTATGTCTTTGAGTCTTTGAGATGTCAACACTGCATTGCTTCTGGTATTGCAGATGTCCATTGGTAGTGATGGATGGCTACTAACCATCAAGTGGGCCACCCACCATCTTCTTTCCCATCACTTGGCTGGAATTTATCCAACTGTCTTAGGGTCGGCTTCTAGTCTAACCGGATGCTGCAGACCAGTATTTGACACGGAGCAGGGGGATGACCATAAGCTCTTAGAGCGGTATCAATTTGATATCGAGTAAGTGACAGATGTGTACAAGTTAGATACATCTGTCCCTTATTCGATCTCAAATTGATACTGCTCTAAGAGCTTATGGTCACCCCCCAGCTGGCTAACTGGCCTCTACAACCATAACTTTGTAGTTTGTAATAATTATTTTCTGATTGAAAGAGTGTCTACCTACGCTTCCGAATGGTCAATCTTCATGTTTTGGACTGACCGACTGCTTTATAATTCAAAAATACACATGTGTACGATGTAAATGGTTTGCGTAGTGGTTAGGTAAATGATTTGATTTTAAATTTGACAACCTAGATACTTACTAGGTTACACTTTACTCCTTGGTTAGACTAAAAACCCTGTGTCTCACTGTTGCTGATCGGGCACCGCGACTCGACGTGCTGCGTGGCGCAGTTCACCACAGAGATTGGCCGAGGGCCATGTTGCATCGTGCTGCCTACCCTGGCTTGCCGACGTGATTCGTTAGTGCTGTGGTGGTGCGACGGTCAGCGGACCAATTAGAGGACGACGCGAAGCAGTAGACAATCAGTGCGTAATGACAGTGCAAATGTAAAAAAATCATTCCAAAATTGTACCAAGAAACGACACGTCTCACTCTGTAATTAATTTCGAAAAGTAAAATATAAAAATTCATCAACCGTTTTTCTTGTCGCCTCAATCCCCGTAGCAGATACGCGCAGCTACATAATTTGGACCTTTGAGCCGGATCATCTACGCAAATAGACCGGACGATTGAGAGACCTATGGTGGATACAACGGTGGATTACAGTTCTTTCGGTGAGACGTGCCAACTAAAATCTCCAAAACCTTTTTTCTTCACCTGTGTGATACTGTGCATTTATCAATTTCAGTGCTTTGCCATTTCGCTTGCCCGCTTGCACGTCGTGGTGTGGTGCTGACGCTTTAGCTCATCAGAATATCACAAAGTGCAGTGATTCAACTGTAAGTATCATCTAATATAAACCTTTCGCCTTTCCGCATTCCCACAATGGCTTTATCAGATGCAAAAGTAGAAATACTGATGAAAGATCTCAAAAAGAAACGAGCATCGATCAAATGTCGGTTAACTCATTTTAAAAAGTATGTGAATTCGTTTGAAGATGTCGATTTATCTATTAACCAGCGAACAGAACTAAAATTACGCGTTGTAGGATCGCAAACCCTAATGAACGATTTTAATCAAGTTCAAAGTAAAATAGAGGACATAAGTCCTGAATCAGATATTGAAAAACAACTCGAATCACGTGAAGATTTTGAAAGGGAATATTACATTGTTCTTGCACTTGCTGAATGTATGACAAGTACTGATGAGAAATCTACCAGTATTTCTGAACTACCTGCGACCAGTTCAAACCATTCTATCAAGTTACCTACTATATCTATTCCCAACTTTGACGGTTCTTATGAACACTGGTTGGAGTTTCGTGACACGTTCACGTCATTAGTGCACAACTGTAAAACAATAACGCAAATTCAAAAATTTCATTATTTAAAATCATCTTTAAACGGTAACGCTAAGTCTGTCATAGATTCTCTGGAATTTTCTGCAGACAATTACGAAGTTGCATGGGAATTGTTGACCAATCGATTTGACAATACAAGTTTGCTGGTTCATAACCATGTTAAGTCTATATTTTCAATTCAAGCGCTAACCAAAGAATCTCCAGGATTATTACGCAAACTTATTGATAATATTCTTAAGAGTTTACGTGCATTAAAATTATTAGGTGAGCCGACAGAGTATTGGGATACATTAATTATTTATACTGTAGTTTCAAAATTAGATCCCATTACAGAACGCGATTGGGAACAACATAAATGTACGTTACTGAAGACTACTAGTTCGTCAAAATCGGTAGTTAAATTAGACGATTTATTACAGTTTCTTAGGAACAAGGCGGATATGTTGGAGACACTTATAGTGTCACACAGTAAATTTAATATTAACAGCGGGAGTGACCATAAGAAACAGGCCAATAATAACGTGACAACGCCTAAGGTTCACTGTAACGTAGTTACTAATAAATCTAATAACAAATCGCAAAGTAAAACCCCACGTTTTTATAAAGCTTGTCTTATGTGTGACGCACAACATCCCTTATATTCGTGCCAAAAATTCCTTGACCTAAATGTAGAAGATAGATTAAAGATTGTCAAAGATAAAGACTTGTGCATAAATTGTATGCGTCCTGGTCACCAGGTTGGTACTTGTGTTTTTGGTCCGTGCCGAAAATGCGAACAAAAACATAATTCCTTAATTTGTGAAGCAGTTAACAGTAACAAAATTAACTCAAGTGTAGTTACGTTTACGACTCGCGAGCAGACAGCTATTCCTAGTTATAGTTTGAACAATAATAATTCGCATACACGTAGTAATTCATTTCAGGTACATAATGTTTACGCAAATAAAAATACGGCTTCGGCACAACATGTGCTGTTGTCAACTGCAATCGTAGATATTCGTAGCCAGTCGGGTGTTTATCATAAAGCGCGTGTGATTCTCGACAGCGGCAGCGAACGTTCGTTTATTACGCAATCATTTTGCGACAAATTAAATACGCAAATTATACAGTCCACTCACAAAATTCACGGCGTAGGAGACTCAATAACACAGTGTTCGCAATCCTGTAATATTGAGTTAAGATCGCGCAACGGTATCTTCACTGCAAGCGTTCAGTGTTTGGTTCTGCAACAAATAACATCAAAGTTACCTACGACAACTTTGAGTGCTATTTGGTTCAGTATACCAGATAATATTACTCTCGCTGATCCGAACTTTTATGACAGTCAGCCGATAGATTTGTTATTAGGTGCGGATTTGTTTTGGGAGTTAATTAATGAAGGTAAGATGCGTCTCAAAAATGGCCCTTACCTTCAAAATACGAAATTGGGTTGGATAGTGTCAGGTTCGATTCAATCTATTACGCAAAATAAAGTGAAACATGTAAAATGTAATTTTACGCAATCAAAAGACATTGATGCATGTTCACTAGATCAATTATTACGCAAATTTTGGGAGATAGAAGAGTTACCCAATAGTATAAATAAGCTCGGCAGCAACGAGGAGCTCGCGTGCGAGGAGCATTTTATTCAAACAACTAAACGAGTTGCAGACGGAAGGTTCAGCGTTCGAATCCCGTTGAAGCATTTACCGGAAAAGTTAGGTGAAACTCGTACACAAGCGGAACGTCGGTTTTTTGCTTTAGAGAAAAAACTTCAACGTAACCCTAATTATAAAAAGATGTATAGTGACTTCATTCACGAATATATTGAGTTAGGGCATATGAGTCTCATAAACAATTACAATACACCGCATTATTTCTTACCACACCATGGTGTGTTTCGCGAACACGCCACAACCACCAAATTACGTGTGGTCTTCGATGCTGGAATGGTTTCCAGTTCTGGTGTTTCGTTGAATGACCTGCAGATGGTCGGTCCAGCTATACAAGGCGATTTAATTTCAATTTTACTTAAATTTCGCGAAAACAGATATGTAGCTTGCGCTGATATCGAAAAAATGTATCGTCAAGTATTAATAGATAAAGATCAACGGGATCTTCAGCTGATCCTGTGGCGGGATAATCCGTCTGAGACACTGAAGGTGTACCAGCTAAATACAGTCACGTACGGTACCGCTTCAGCACCGTTTCTTAGTTGCCGGTGTTTAAAACAACTGGCTGAAGAATGTGAGGTTCCGTACGTAAAGGAAACTATTAATAATAATTTTTACGTTGACGATCTTATTTGTGGGGCAAACAGTGTCTCAGAATTAAATGAAATTTGCGAAGGTACTAGTCAAGTGTTACGATCGGCGTGTCTAGTTTTGCGTAAATGGGTTTTTAATTTCGACCGCGCGAACCCTAACGAGTCACAAGACGTTACGCAACAACGTGCGCTGGGTGATAACATTCAAAACAAAACTTTAGGTATTGGATGGAACAATAAGTCGGATGAATTAAACTATTATTCGCAGATTAAAACCGATGTAAGTGTACTTACAAAACGTATTATTTTATCGAATGCATCTCAGATTTATGACCCTCTAGGATTAGTTAGTCCGGTTATCACAATTGCTAAAACATTGTTACAAAAATGTTGGTTATTAAAACTAGAATGGGACGAACCGGTTCCGAGCGACGTCGCGCAAGTCTGGAACCGATTTATTAGTTGTTTATCTTTACTTAGTAGTTTACGCATACCTCGCTATGTTATGTGCTTCGATCCTACTTACGTAGAACTACATATGTTTACCGATGCCTCGCAGACGGCGTACGGCGCTTGCGCTTATATACGTACAATTAACTATAGTCAATCCGCTGTGACTATGCGCTTGTTATGTTCCAAGGGCAAGGTCGCGCCTACAAAACCCACAACTATACCTAGATTAGAGTTGTGTGGTGCAGTATTAGGCGCGCGATTGTATTCAAAGGTGATTGAATCTCTCCGTTCTAAAGTCAATAAGGTCGTGTTCTGGACAGACTCCACTATTGTTTTGGGTTGGCTAGGTATGCCGACTAATTTACTCAAAACGTATGTTCAGAATAGAACCGCAGAGATTCATGACATAACTAAGGAACATCCATGGCGGCATGTTTCTGGCAAAGATAATCCAGCTGATTTAGTATCACGAGGTGTAAGCCTAGATATACTTAGAACCTCATCTTTATGGTGGGAAGGTCCGCAATATTTACACGATATTAAATTTGAGATGTCTGAGTTATCAAATAGTAACAACTTAATAGATAATGACTTGCCTGAGTTAAAATCAAATATTCTGTGTCACGTAATGAACCAGTCAATTGAGAGTAGTCTATTTCCATTTTCTAAATATTCACAGTATTTAAGGATGAAGCGTTCTGCCGCTTATGTTTTTCGTTTCATACACAATACGCGCAATAAAAACAATCGGCGGACGGGTTTATTGACAGTAGATGAGCTTGAATATTCGGAATTAACGTTAGCAAGATTGAGTCAGCAAGAATCATTTCCTGATGTTTATGATTTACTTATTAATAAGAAAAGCATAAAGAAAAATGCTCACTTATTGAAATTAAACTTATTTATAGATGCAAATCATTTAATACGAGTCGGTGGGCGCATACAGGATTCCCATAATTTTAGTTTCGATAAAAAACATCCAATTTTGTTATCTGCCAAACATTGTTTTACAGTTTTGCTTTTTCGTTATGAACACCTGCATACGCTGCACGCTGCGCCACAGCTGCTTCTATTTACTATAAGAGAGGCGTGGTGGCCGGTCGGTGGTCGGAATCTTGCGAAAAAGGTTGTGCATACGTGCGTAAGGTGTGCACGACTGAGCGCAACCACATTGGTTCCTATAATGGGTAATCTGCCGCAAGAACGTCTGGATCCCGGGTATCCTTTTCTGCGCTGTGGCGTGGACTACGCAGGTCCAGTGTTCACCTTGAACCGAAAGGGTAGGGGAGCGAAATTGCAAAAATCATACATATGTATATTTGTATGTTTTGTTACGCGCGCTGTACATTTAGAACTTGTTGAAGATCTCTCATCAGATGCTTATCTATTAGCTCTCAAACGTTTTGTTTCAAGACGCGGTAAGCCAATTGAAATATTCTCTGACAATGGAAAAAACTTTGTTGGTTTAATGAATGAATTCGCAAAATTTTTAAAATGTTGTTCTAATGACATAAAGGAATACGCAACTTCGCAAAATATAAAATTTAAAATGATTCCATCTTATGCTAGCCATTTTGGGGGCTTGTGGGAGGCCGGGGTGAAGAGCTGTAAGCATCACCTGCGACGTGTAGTGGGCAATGCGCATTTAACTTTCGAGGAGTTCACAACAGTATTAACACAGGTTGAAGCAATCCTGAACTCCCGACCCTTGACTCCTATGTCCACAGATCCTTTAGACTTCCTTCCTCTTAGTCCAGCTCATTTTTTGGTTGGTCGTCCACTGACTGCGCCTGTATCTGCTGACATCCACGATGTGCCTGAGCACCGACTCACCCGATACCAGAGGGTGGAACAGATACGACAACACTTCTGGCGTCGCTGGGCCAAGGAGTACGTGTCAGAACTGCAGACCAGGAGCAAGTGGCAAGAGCATAAAACTGACCTCCAAGAGAATATGCTCGTTCTCCTAAAAGACGACAACTTGCCGCCATTGAAGTGGAGCCTAGGAAGAGTTCTCAAAACCTATCCGGGGAAAGATGGAATTTCAAGAGTAGCTGATATACGCAAAGCGGACGGCATAGTCAGACGGGCATTTTCCAAAATTTGTCCACTTCCTCTGATGCAGGATTAATGGCATTGCGCTGAAGCTGCCGGGCGTCCTTCTTCTCATTGGAACCGGATGCTTCCAAGGCCGGGAGCATGTTGCTGATCGGGCACCGCGACTCGACGTGCTGCGTGGCGCAGTTCACCACAGAGATTGGCCGAGGGCCATGTTGCATCGTGCTGCCTACCCTGGCTTGCCGACGTGATTCGTTAGTGCTGTGGTGGTGCGACGGTCAGCGGACCAATTAGAGGACGACGCGAAGCAGTAGACAATCAGTGCGTAATGACAGTGCAAATGTAAAAAAATCATTCCAAAATTGTACCAAGAAACGACACGTCTCACTCTGTAATTAATTTCGAAAAGTAAAATATAAAAATTCATCAACCGTTTTTCTTGTCGCCTCAATCCCCGTAGCAGATACGCGCAGCTACACTCACTATTATGAAATAAGTTACCAGGCTCACATAACCACGTGTAGTCTGTAGCCAAACAAATCTATGCAGAGGAATGCCTCAACGAATCAACACCTACATGCATCAAATATCTGAAGATCCTGATGATATCACCACTATGATTCAATTCCAAAAATAGACCTTATACTGCAACTAATAAGGTCTACTAAAACACCTTGAACTAACCGACCTTTGTTTTTGCAAATTGAAACTTATGGCAAAAAAGTTAAGGTTGGTTTTTGTCTGTGTTTTGAAATAACTTTGAGATAACCATTTTGGTAAATTAGATTTTATGTTCCACGTGTTAAGGTTGGTTTTGCTTTAGGTTTTGTAATTTTGTTTGTTCGCATTGCTCATCTGAAAATATTGATATCATTTGTAATTCTGAGATATTAGCGTAAGATATTAGCGAAGTATTGTTCACATGTCCTTTGCGGGTTAAACGTATTCTTGTTGATGTCATATCAATTGATATTCTTAACTAATATAGTTGTAATAGATACTTGTATCTACTCGTAAATAAATCTGAAGGAGATATCGTGTGACGGCAAAATATATGACGATGCATCTTTTTCCTACATTCAATAGGTATTTGTATCTTTTTGTCATCAATAAGACTTATCGCTATTTTGAATTGTGAAGTAATCATAATTATCAAGTGTGGATATTTATAGTCACTGTGCGCAAAGAAAATCTGCATTGCGGATAAAAAAATGTGTGGACTTTATCTTTTCGGAATGTGGGCTTTTTAAGACTCCCATCCCGCGTTGTTTGAATCCTGGGTCTTCCAAAGTATTATTTCTTTGTTATTCTTGTAGGCTCTTCTGATAAACCTTACTTCTAAATATTTCTAACCTTATCATTTCCTATCTTTCTTTCTTCTTCCAGTCCAAAAAAGTTGACTCGTTTCTTGCAGGACAAGGCAAGCTTCATTGCTTCGACACTTTTTTAGTGGTCGCCTCTGTTGATTTTGGATTTCAGGAGAAACAGTGCTTCGGAATCGCGTGACGGCTGTTACATCTTTACCATCATCATCATCTACATCTACTTCCCTGATTGACTTCACCCACTACGTATTAAAGGCTTCTCTTTTCTTGTACGAATCACCACGCCTTACCCAGTTTCTGCCTGTGATGATAACAATGTCTCATCTTAGTTTTGGAAAATTCGTGAATCATTGATGAGTAATTGGTATTTTTAATATACTCTCATTCGACTGCATCACAAGGAAAACTATTATTAAAACGTGTTTCGTGAAATCCAAATGCAAAAACAGTAGGTACTACTCTTCAAAAAGTTAAAAAGAACTTCCCAAACTATCTCTACTTTGATAAGTTTTTGGAAGAGTGATACTAAAAACTGGAAATATTTCATCATAGTTGTGGAAAACATTCTTCATATTTACTGCCCCGAACCCGTAGTCCCGAATACATGTCTGTATTTACTACATCGCATCATCAAGAATCAGTCAACGACGATGGACAGTTCTTCCACACCTGAGCGCCTGCCGTATTGATGAGTGCCTCATCAATACAGCAACGTTGATCAACGTCTATCACTATCATCGACAATCGATCGATTGGTGTAGTAACACATTCAGCGAATGCTTAGAACTTGTCTAGATGACTAGTTGGTACATACCTATGGTACATAATTTCACTTTTATCGAACTGAATCAGAAGTGGGATACACTTTTTCATTTTAATCCTTCACGCAGAATATATTACACAAGGAATATTATTCAAAAATATTTCGTAACGTCCAAATGCAAAAACAGTACAACTCTTCCAATAGCTTCTTAATGGTAGAAAACGTTTGTCCATATTTACCCACGTGAACCCGCAGACCAGCGCATCTCTTTATTCACTACATCGCATCATCAAGGAGCAGTCAACGACGATTGACAGTTCCTTCTACATCAAATCTAAACCAAAGCTGCTTCGCCAATATACCTACGTTGATCAACGTCTATCGCTGTCATCGATCGATTGGTTAAAAATTGTCGCGACGTCTAGTTGCTACATACTTTCATTTTTATCGACTGCATCAGATGTGGGATACATTTTTTCATTCGACCCGACTGCAACACAAACAAAATTACTATTTAAAAAAGTTGTTTAATACTCAAATGCTACACAAACATTACGTCTCTTCCAAAAGCTTTTCAAAGGAAAGCGGAAAAAGTTTCTTCATATTTACCCACGTGAACCCGCAGACCCGCATGCATCTCTTTATTCAGTCCACCGCGCTGTGTGCTCCGCAAAGGTTACGGTCGGTCAACAGTCATTATCATCACAAAGAGGTACGTTTTGTACGCAACGTAACGGTTTTTGCGATGATCGGAGTGTAAAAGGAAAATTTAATAAGACTTTGCATTGTGTAAAATTCGTTTTTAACCACATTTGAGACGCCGAAAACATTTTTATGCAACATTTGAATTTAATTAAAAAACATTTACTAATAAACTTGTTATTTTCGCCTATAACGTAGCCGGCGTGGCGTAGAGGTATTGAACTACTTGCAGAAGGACAGAATACTTTTTTAGTACGATCCCTAAGGATAATTTTCGATTTTCTTGCAGGCGAAGTCGCTTACAGAACCTAGATTTATATAAATTTTGCAATTTTCACTCTGGAATTTCATCTCAAGAACTAATTTTTATCAAGTCTTACAAACGTTCAATGTATCGATAATTGTCTTTGGAATAAAACTTATTCAATTTATTCGTTTGTCGAATTAGAATCACTGATAGCAACTGCCAATAAGGCGGCTGATGTTGTAGTAATAAATCTAAGAGCGATGTATAATGATTGTTGTAAATATAACTGTCCCGCACGATGCGAATCTCTTTGAAACTAAATCAATATTTTTTATTATTATATTTTGACACAACAATATCTTACCCAATGTACACCTCTATACACCTCGTTGGTCCATATAACGTAGTTTTATTTTCTCTGTGGGTCCAGCGGTCGCAAGCGCTTCCGAATCTTTTGACCATGTCATCCTGGTGTTGATTTCTAGGTCGAGCAAGGTCCATCTAGATTTTGTCAGTAGCAGCCCGTGGGTCTAGATTTGTGCCGGTGATGGAAATAGCCTGTCTTTCTTTACAGTAGACTTTAACATATTTAGCGATATGTGGGTATACCACAATAGCTTCACCTTCTTCCGAAGCTTTTTGGGAAATACAGTCGTGAAGTTATATCAAAAATCCATACTAATATTATAAATTGCGAAAGTAACTATCTGTCTGTCTGTTACGCCTAAACCACTGAACAGAATTCAATGAAATTTGGCAAGGAGATAGATGACTTTCTGAGGAAGTACATAGGCTACTTTACAGACGAAACAATAACATTTTGGTTGGTAGGTAGGGTAGTGTGGAGAGGTAGGTAGGGTAGGGTTGGTAGGCAGATAGGGTAGGGTAAGTAGGTAGCCAGTTGAAGGGAGCGAAGCCGCGGGAGACAGCCAGTACTTACATAATTTGGTAAAATAATTAATCGAAACAGATGCATTAACTTGAACTTTACACGCAAATGGACAAAATGATGTTTGTCCTTACAAAAACCTTGCGCTGTGAGTTGCGGTTTCCGATAGCTATTTATAGTTTTAATGAAGCTGTGATAAAATATTATAGTATATACTAAGCTGAATATTGCTACTTACAAAACTGCAAAATGTAATAAAAGATTTCACAGAGCAGGATTTCCAAATATGACGATACTAAAATTTAGGCACACATTCCTATTAGCAGGCAAAGATGTTATGTTTGGCAAATTTCAGAATACGAGCTGTTTTGAATTTAAGTGATTAGCAGATTTCATAAATGTGGCATTTTTGTATCCATACTAATTAATATTATAAGTTTTTTTTAAGTATTTTTTTTTATTTGACTTTTTATAAACATACTTTTTAGCTTAACGTGCATTGTCATCCAAACCAAACGTGTATGCAAAATTTCATCTAAATCGGTGGAGGATAACTGCTTTAAAATTCAGTTGCAAGATTTGACCCGAACACACTTAATACATAGCAATTAGCAAATTAAAGCGGAGTGACGAGAATGGATAAAGTGAGAAATGAGTATATTAGAGGAAGTTTGAAAGTGGCGCCAGTGACAGAAAAGTTGAAAGGAAACCGTTTGTCCTGGTATGGTCATCTGATGAGGAGGGATGAAACGCATGTTTCTAAAAGAGTTATGAATATAAATGTGGATGGATGGAGAGGGAGGGGACGGCCAAAGAAAAGATGGATGGACTGTGTGAGGAGTGATATGAAAGAAAAGGGAGTCTGATAGCGTGACGGGGGACAGGACGGTACGGAAGAAGAAAACGCGTTGCGCCGACCCCAAGTAACATGGGACAAGGGCAGGAAGTTGATGAATAGCAAGTTAAATAAAAGCTTGTAAAAAAGTAAGGCCCTTTACTGATGTCGCGACGCAATTTAAATTGTGACGATAGGCGATATCGCGCAAGTATTTTCTAAGAAAAATTCAAGTTTGTATCGGTCGAATTGCATCTAATTGCGTCCATTTGAACATACTTACAATTTCACTTAATACCGCTTAACCAATTTTGACGAATTTGGTATAGTGATCTGCGATAGATTGGACAAGGACATTAGGATACATTTTATCCCTAAAGTCCCTTGGTTGTAATAATTTTCGACTTACACGTACAAAATACAAAAATATTTATTTCATCAGAATCTTATTGCCCGCATACAGCTGCCTAGCCAACATTCTCATAGCCATCTATACCTACGTCAGAGATCAAGTGATGGCCTATTACTTCCTTAACACTAGCTTTTCCCGCGGGTTTGCTCGCCAGACCCATAACAAAGAAACTGCGCAGTTCTTCGGGATCAAAAGTCTCAGCCATATTGTAGCTTTCCAACTTTTTTTTTTTAAATATCAATTCAGAACTTAACTACACTACAGACAAACATTTTTAACTCTTTGTTCCCGAATTGGTAAGAAGTTTCTTGCCCGCATACAGCTGTCCATACAACTGATTTATTCTCGTAGCCATCTGTTACTGCATCGGCGTTAAATCAAAGAGCTATACTTAGCCCTTACTTAACATTTAAAGATCTTTTAACCGAGGAACGGAAACCGATGTATTATTGGTACCGAAAATAGCATATGATTACGTATATTGGAAATTAATAGATTATGACTTGAAATTTGGTGTTGTAGAACGTGGGTTCGAACCCAGGCAGGCGCTTTACTTTGTGTAAATTATTTTATCACCACTGCTCTCAAAACTGTGAAGGAAAACATCGTGAGGAAACCGGCATATCCTAGAACCAACATTTCGAAGATATGTGATATACACCAAACAGCACTGTGCCCGCATGGTGGATTGGCCCATTCCCTCTTACAGATAGTAGGCCTGTGTCCCAGCAGTGGGAACATTGAAAGGCTGATGATGATGTTTGATTTGTAAAAGAGATATAAATACATTGGGATGATCGGAGTGGGGAAAGTAAGGCCAAAGAGAAGGTAGACCGACTTTGTGAAGAATGATATGGACGTAATGAATGCATCACGATTTATAGGGGTGAATGGAAGAAGAAAACGTGTTCCGCTGATACCAAATGAGTAGGGCTGGGAGACGATGATGATGTATTCAAATTCAAATATTTGTTGCATATCACATAAGACATGTTGATCTATAAGTCTATGATTAGACCTGTCATACTGTATGGATCAGAATGCTGGGCTGTGAAAAAGATGGATGAAAAGAGATTGCATGTAGCAGAGATGAGAGTGTTGAGATCGATGTGCGGAGTGACGAGAATGGATAAAGTGAGGAATGAGTATATTAGAGGAAGTTTAAAAGTTGCGCCAGTGACAGAAAACTTAAAGGGAACCGTTCGTCATGCTATGGCCATGTGATGAGGAGGGATGAAACGCATATTACTAATAGAGTTATGAATGTTAATGTGGGTGGATGGAGAGTGAGGTCAAAGAAAAGATGAATGGATTGTGTGAGACATGATGTCCCTAAAGATGATCATCTATTCAAATTAAAATCTTTATTGCATATCACATTCATGTTGATTATATCACGCATTTCCATATCTGCATAAAACGACCTCACATTGCCAAGAGATCTTCAATAACACTTTTCTTGAAAGTTTTCTTCAAAAATCTTTCTCTTTTATATACTTATCGAAAGAACCGAATGCTAACGTCTCAGGCGTGCAGGTTATTAGCAGCACCTACGAGTATATTTGAAATATTTCTAGCCCGTTTTAGACCAGTCTAAACATATTCGGTTTATGCTGAACAAATAAACAAAATGCTAACATAGACATTGGAGCTATGCTGTTGTAGATTGCCGGCGTTTCTGCCTAATTTCGAGGTGAGATTGTACTTAGTACTTACACCTACGGCGAATCTTTTACAAATTATAAACTACTAGCTGATCCCCGCAGCTTCGCTCCCGTTAACTGGCTATCTACCTACCTACCCTACATAACTACCCTACCTACCTAACCATCTACCTACCCACCAACCTTGCCACTACGAGTACCAAATAGTGAATTTTATGGACAAAAATTTTGCTACTTTGCGTTACATTATTGCAATTTTCATACGGATTTCTAATTTTTTTGAAAATAATTATGGTCTGTTACTCGGGAATAATGTAGCTTTCCATAGGTAATAGTACATTATGGTACAAGTGCGTAATGTTGGTGATTACCGCTGAGGCGCCATTGAGACCCGAGCCTTTAGGTGAGGGTCTTAAGAGAGCCGAGGACGGTAATCATCAATACACACGTGTATCATACGACGTTTTTCAACACACTTGTGAAGAAAATAATACAAAAAATCATTTTCAACAGTGAAAACGAGTAGTGAAAATTTTTTCGCAATGGCGGGGTAAATTAATCAGTTTTCCTATGCGCGCGCATCTAACAATGGCGATCGGCCATAGACTAAAACAATGAGGTTACTTTCTTTTTTTAGCTTTTCGCGGATAGCGTTTTAGCCACGTACAAAATGCGGAATTTCAAGTTTTCTTTATTGCAGAGAAACAAAAGTTATATTTGAGGGCAAGTTTTATTTATTAAACACGCACAAGTTGAAATTATCTAGTTTAATACGAAGTTGCATGAAATGAGCAAGCAATATGTTAGGTTCTAGCATTTTGCTGAATTGTTTGACTAGAAGCTATGCCACATTTTATGTATTTAATGGATATCATGGAAATAGTAATTACTACCCATATCATGTTATGGATATAGTAAGTACTACTTCCATGATATGGATTAATATCGAATGGGACACTTTTAATTGATTAACAGTGTTACATTTTATTATATTGAAAATACTTAAATTTTTACTGGATTAGAATTAATGACTTATTTTATTAATTTTCATTGGATTGATTTGTGACACTTTTAAAATTAGTTTAATTTAAAAGTATTTAAAATGAAGGCAGGAAACCATTTAAAAAAAAAAACCATAACTCACTTGTGAATAATAGCAATGAAAAAGTCACAGTTTGATTACAGGTATCATTATATGCCTAATTGCGGTGAAATTAGAGCCACTTTATGAGCAAGTGTGTTGAAAAGGAATTTTTTAAATCGGTCTAGTAGTTTCGGAGCCTATTCGGTACAAACAAACAAAAAACAAAAAAATCTTTCCTCTTTATAACATTGGTATAGATAAGCGACCTACCTGATAGGTATGATGACGGCTCAACGCGATTCGATTTATATCACACGGATAAACGATTTTTACTAAGCGAAATTGCAAGTATGTGAACTTGAACATTATCTTCGACTTGAATACATTGCGATGCTATTCAACCGATTTGAAATTTTTCGTGCTTGATAATCGCTTATTGACGCAATTTAAATTGCGTCGCACCATCAGGAAAGGGCCTAAGCGTCTTTTCTGATGGCTCGACGCGATTCGATTTATTTATTTAAGGGTACACTAGTCGACGGCACGAACTATTTTGTGCGCAGGGTTAAAATGCATTTTATATCAACCGACAACACGTGCGGCAGAGATAGATGCTGTGATGAGCAGTAGGGAGCTAGTTCGCGTACGAATACACACTTTTGCAAATTTGTAGCAAATTGGATAATGATTTAGGACGAAATCGAGCGCGCGAAATTTTATTAACAGACCTTTGGCAGTCTAGATATCATGAAAAAACGACTAAATCTATTTGTTCAAAATAAAATTATTTGCATTGTTGAACTACTAATCTATCCCTGTATGGGGGCCGTTTTGCAATTTACCGTCTTCTTTTGGTATTTATTTGCGCCCAAAAATGCGTTAAAACTAGTGTCGAAATGTGGAACTTTCGACGCTCATAACTTTCAAATATTTTCTTTTTTTACTTTTTTGCTTCCATACAGGGCTAGATAATGATGAGACAAATTGATATCACTTTTTATTTTGAACGTACATCGTCAAACAGTGGAATAATCCCTAGACTACGTTTGTATGGAAGAACATTCCCCTAAGCGAAATTGCAACCCTAAGCGAAATTGCAAGTGCGAAAGTACATGTCAAAACCAGCTTAGCCTTCTATACTTTTTCTTTTTTATATACTGTCTGTACCCCTTGTGCGAGTCACAATTTTTTTTTTTTTCTTTGAAACAAACAAAAAATTGCTTTCGTTCGCGAGGCCTCGGGTCACTCAGATTCCGTAGATTTTTTCGGGATGAAAATTCTCAGTGCTGGACGGGTGGTGCACGTCTCAATTTGTAAAAGAATATTAGTAATAGTATCAATACTTCCACCGGAGATATTATCCTGTACAACCAAACAATCAATATACCCGCTTAATAATACAAAGAAAAAAAAAAGTAAAAAGAATTTGCGCCAAGCATGACGCATCATCAGCCATTTAATGTTCCCACCTCTGTGAGAGATAATGGGCATTAATACCACCACGCGGGCCCAGTGCGGTTTGGTGGATGTCACATATCTACGAATTTTTGATACTAGGACATGCCGGTTTCTTCTCTATGTTTTCCTATAATCTACCCACAAAAAGTAAAGCGCCTGCCTGGGTTCGAAATCACGACCTACAACTTGATAAGTCGCGGCCGTTACCACTGGGCCTCCACTGCTCACTACACTCACCTCACCACTGCTCTCTTAATAAGGGTAAAAATACTAGTTTAGGAGACAACAAAATAAACACAAACTTTGCTGACACAAGTTCGGGGGCACCGGATTCCCCCAGTCCCCCTGCATGCAGTCCAGACAGAATAGATTAGATAAACTCGAATAACTACTATTATAAACAATCTGTAATCAGTGCTTGCTTCCGGAGTAGCTTCAGTTTGAATGGTGTACAAGTTTTTTGGGGTTCCGTACTCAAAGGGTAAAAACGGGATCCTACTAAGACTCCGCGGTCCGTCTGTATGTCTGTCACCAGGCTGTATCTCATGAACCGTGATAGCTAGACAGTTGAAATTTTCACAGATAATATATTTCTGTTGCCGCTATAACAACAAATACTAAAAACAGAATAAAATAAATATTTAAGTGGGGCTCCCATACAACAAACGTGATCATTTTGCCGTTTTTTTTTTTGCGATAATGGTACGGAACCCTTCGTGCGCGAGTCCGACTCGCACTTGCCCGGATTTTTTTTGGATACATTCACAAATGCCCGCAATCAAAGTTTTTAGGGTTTCGTAACCAAAGGGTCCAAACTGAGCCCTATTGCTGTCACTCACGTATCCGTCTGTCTGTCCGTCTGACCGTCGTCTGTCACACGGGTTTTACAGCCGAATTTCAGTTTCACATTTTTTTGTGTTTTTAAGGGGGGCTTCCATACAGCTAATGCCCCCCCCCCCCCCTTTGGCTCGAAAACATCTTTTTGACCTAATCCATCGAGTGGCAAATCGTTGTTTAGAGTTCGTTGGGTAGATAAATACTGTATTTCTTGTTTTAAAAAATATTGGAAAACAATGGAATGAGAAGCCACCGAAGTAAGCTTTTTAACCCCCGACGGAAAAAGAGGGGGTGTTATAAGTTTGACGTGTGTTGCTGTGTATCTGTATGTTTGTCTGTGTCATCATAGCGCCTAAACGGATGAACCGATTTTTTTGTTGAAAGGTGACTTTGTCGAGAGTGTTCTTAGCTATGTTTGAATAAAATCGGTTTAGCCGTACAAAAGTTATTCGCATTTTACTCTTTGAATCTGGTTTCGATAAATTGTCGATTAAAGCGTATCTGCTACTATGTATATGTCGCATCAAGGCTGGCCGATAGATGTAAACCATCGGGAAGTCAGGATGTATTCACTTAGGTTAAGACATCGTGTGTGGGCAGGTCGGTGGGTATAATCGTGCAAATGAAATCACATAAGTTATTCGATACACTGGGTTTATTCAAATAGACACAAGTTACATTCTTGCTTACTAATATTACGGATCGACACTGATTCTACGACGTCTTAGCTCTACGGCTGTCAGTACTCAACTGCTCTATTCCACACCACGCTAGTGCTTATAAATAAAAGCGCGCCAATGCGTAGTTGCTCTTGATTGCCGCTAGGGGCGTGCTTGTGATTTGACTTTACGTCCGTGCTATTGACCAAACCCGACATATATTATATGTAGTTTGAATAGCATGAAATAAAAATTAAAATCGGGGGTTTTTTTAAATTTGTAATATTATCTTGTATTGAAAGCGGTAGATGATAATTATCAAAAACTTTTTCACAAAAAATACAAAGAAATTAAAAAAAACACTAAGGAAAAAACCTTTTCATAAAAATAAAATAACCGACTTTCACAAAACGGTAAGAACAAGAGGTACCAAAGGCACCGACTTCCGATACAAAAGTCGATTTGAAGTCGTTTTAAATTTTTTGAGAAAAGTTTTTATTTCTCTCTTTTTAGTTTTGGTACACCATCACTAACAAGTCAGCAAGTTCTATAGTAAGCCACCTAAAGGATTGACAAAATACCAATAATAACTCAATTTACACATTCGTGGTCGTTAAGGAGTTCGGTTTTGTGTCATATCTTGGAAACTGTTGAACCGATTTTCATGAAATTTAAACACCATTCCCTAAGTTGAGAGATACTTAATCCAATAAAAAAAGAATGATCACGATCCGATAAGTAGTTAGATACAAACAAACATACAACACTTATGAAATTTGGGACACATGACATAACATAATGTGAATATTGTGCAATTCCAACAATATTACATACTAATTCGACACGTATGTGTCGAATTGATTACCTTCTTTTTTTGGAGGCAGGTAAAAATCTTCAATTTCGGCAGTGTGCGTCAAAGAATTTCGGCAGTCATGTCTTATAGGTGATGTTCTTCAGAAAGGTCAGGTGCGCAGTATTCATAACCGGTATGCGTGTATGACTAGATGTATGAATGTGAGTAAAGCAAAAGGAGTACATAAGGATCGTAGCAGGTAGCGTTCTATAGATTCTGCCCACCGCCATGAGAAAAGGGCGTGAGTTTATGTATGACTGTTTTACAAGGAATGTTGGAAACTATAACACAGGGAATTTATAATTTAAATATTGACAAGTCTTGTCACCATTACGTCCCAGAATATTTGCAATAGACCCAGACTTCCACAGAATAAATACAGATCATCAAAAAGTCGCTATGGCTCAATATCAATGTTTGTTTCCGCAGGAGCGGCTCGATAATGCGCGGGTGCAGATAGTAGACGCCCCCGACACTGCGATCGCTACCGTAAGTTTATTATTACTATCTACTGTAACTGTCTGGTTTATATCGTTGGATTGGTGTTTGTAGCGTTTTAGGATAGATTGTAAAAAAAAACTTTTTAACAAAAAATTCAAATCGACTTCCAACACAAAACACTAATACAAAGCGAAAAATAACTTTGCCGAAGTCGTTGTCTTTAGTACGACACAGCACCGAGTACGGGACAGAGCACCGAGCTAGTCTGCCAAGCTGTTGGGGCCAGGCCCAAACCCACAATATCTTGGTGGAAGGGAGGCACCAGGCTGAAGACTGTTAGAGAGACGGTGAGTCACTAGTAAAAAAATCAAGAAGACAGTGACTTAATTTCATACATTGACATTAATGATTTTATGATTTTAGACACCGACTTCGAAAAAGAAAGTAATTTTTCGCTTTGAATTGTTTTGTTTTGGAAGTCGGTTTAATTTTTTTGTTAAAAAGTTTTCTATTTTCCACTTTTTAGTATTGGTACTTACCTCAAATTACCATGCAAATCATTTATAGGCAAAGTACATCTTATGACGATCCCAATAAACCCCATCACGACTAGTATACATTGTTCTATTTCGGAGTTCCATGCCTACCTGCCCGCTCCATCATCAGATCAGTTCGATAGTACCATTTTCATCAGTACCATTTATTTATAAGTATTTCCTGCATCATAGTCGGTTAACTATTCGAGATATTATCATATACCCATGACATACTTATCGTTAAGGAGTTCCAGTGGCCATCTGTGGTCTTCTTCATCAGTTTCATTTCACCTAATGATGCTTTCTGAGTGCAAATGATTGCATTGTTGATGGAAATACAAAAATCGCTATATGTATGCCTAAAATATTTGAGTTCCCTTGATTGCCATGGGATCCCATCTTCAGATCTTGACCTGATGACCATGGGACCACCTGAGATGTATACCCTCCTTTTTTTGAAGTAGGTTGAAAATAGAAATTATGTAAACTCAAATTGCGAGGCTCGAAACCCCACGACGTGATTGGTATTGATATTTGAAAATAAATGCTACTACTCATAATTTCAGGGAGGTGACCATAAGCTAGGTATAAATTTGATATCGAGTAAGTGACAGATGTATACAAGTCAGATACATTTGTCCCTTATTCGATCTCAATTTGATACCGCTCTAAGAGCTTATGGTCACCCCCCAGGTATATGTAGCTGAATACGTAGTCAACGATCGCTATATAGTAATTGAAGACTACGAGTGCGGGGTTTCACTAGCTAATTTAATTCGACCCTGCATATTATTAAAGCTATTTCATCAACACATTACGTTGCCGCGCGTCGCCACATTGACCGATCCCCTGCGCCTCGCATCCAGCGGATCCCCAGGCCCAAGACCTTTACCAGGTCATCGATCCACCTAGTACGAGGCCTTCCAACGCAACGCTTTCCGGTTCGCGGTCGCGACTCCAGAACTTTTTGCCCCATCGGCCATCTCCGCTATTAAGCTATTTAATCTCCGTAAAATAGTTATATGGTTTTTCCTGCATTGGTCTTAAAATAAGGAAAAATAGGAGGCGTTTGTCCAGCAGTGGAGCAGGCTAGAGAAAAACGAATGTTTGGTTGACGACGAGTTGCTTTGATAGAAAATCCAGCTGTCTCATTAAACTAACCTTCAGCACAAAGGGTTTTCTGATACGCAAGGTAGACGTTACTGACCATAAAATACACATTAGAACACTGCTATATCTATACTAATATTATAAAGCTGAAGAGTTTGTTTGTTTGTTTCAACGCACTAATCTCAGGAACTACTGGTTGCAATTGAAACATTATTTTTGTGTTGGATAGTCCATTTTTCGAGGAAGGTTATAGGCTATATAACACCACGCTATGACCAATAGGAACGGAGCATAAATGAAAAATGTTGCAAAAACAGCAGAAATATTCCTTTTTGAAAACTTACGTTGCGTGTGCTGCGTAAGCGGCACAGCGGTTAGAGTTACGCAACATTCATGTATGTAGGGTAGGTAGGGTAGGGTAGTTAGGGTAGGTAGGGTAGATGGGTAGGTAGCCAGTTGACGGGAGCGAAGCCGCGTGGGACAGCTAGTACTAAATATATAGATTGATTCTATGTACTTGTTACTTCACCGGCGGCACTTATACCGTCCAAACTTCACGACCTTGTCATAATGTTAAGTGAAGTTTTCAAATTGCTTGGCAATTTTTCATAATCAAACTCAAAATCAATTATGTATTTCAATTAAACCATTTAAAAGGTACTTTGAGTCAAGCAAAAGATGAAGCTAATTGCACATTCGCAAGCGTCAGTAGGTCTCTTTGGAGAAGAAGAAGAACGTGCGAGAAACTCCACGAACACTCTTTTCCATCAGTATTTGAGTAAAACCAACTTTCTTTTCAAATTTTATAGTACCTATAAAGGTGATTGGTTGGTTCCAGGTGTAAAAATGGCGTCGGTGTGGAAACGCCTGCAGCGCGTCAACAAGCGAGCAGCCAAGTTCCAATACACTGCTTCATACCATCGTGTGGACCTCGAGACCTCGCCCAAATGGTAAGCGAAAAGCTTTGCAATTGCAATTTGTCAAGCAAGTTTTATTCCTTTGGTTTACAAACAGCAGCAGTCCCACCCGTCATAGTAGTGTCCATATTTGAAAGAAAGCCTTTTTGAGCTCAACCCCCGACGGCAAAAGAGGGGTCTTAGGCGCAGGCCATACAGAAATGGCGTCGGGCGCGGACATGGCACGGGCGGCTTCCTATTCCATTCAAATTTCATACACACGGCATGTCGTTGCTCGGACGTGGTTATGACGACATACCGTGTGCCCTAAAGTGCGCTTTATTTCCTTCCTTTTTGTTTGAAATTTGAATGGAATAGGAAGCCGCCAGTGCCATGTCCGCGCCCGACGCCATTTCTATGTGGCCTGCGCCGTAAAAGTTTGACGTGTGTACTGTGTATTTGTGTATATCTGTACTAGCGGACGCCTCGCGGTTTTACCCGCGTAGTTCTCGTTCCCGTGGGAATACAGGGATAAAACCTATACCTATGGTAGCCTATGTCACCCGGGGATAGTGTAGTTTCCCAACGGTGAAAGAATTTTTGAAATCGTTCCAGTAGTTTTTAAGTTTATTCGTTACACACAAATAAAATTGTTCATAAAAATATCTTTTTTTTAAAACAAGCTTTTTAGGGCCCCGTACCCAAAGGGTAAAAACGGGACCCTATTACTAAGACTCCGCGATCCGTCTGTCTGTCTGTCTGTCTGTCTGTCCGTCCGTCTGTCACCAGGCTGTATCTCGTGAACCGTGATAGCTAGACAGTTGAAATTTTCAGAGATGATGTATTACTGTTGCCGCTATAACAACAAATACTAAAAACAGAAGAAAATATATATTTAAGGGGGGCTCCCATACAACAAACGTGATTTTTTTGCCGTTTTTTGCTCGATATTAATAACGGCAACAGGTAGACGCTGTAAATATTTACAGAATATTTAGTTGTATATTCACTTCAAAAAAACAATTAGGTATTATTAAATTAAAATAAAATAAATTGAGGAGGGCTCCCATACAACAAACGTGTTTTTTTTGCTGTTTTTTGTTCGATATTAATAACGGAAACAGACGCTTGAAATATTCACAGAATATTTAGTTGTATATTCACTTCAAAAAATAGTAATTATTAAATTAAAATAAAATGAATTAAGGGGGGCTCCCATACAACAAACGTGATTTATTTGCCGTTTTTTGCTTTAATGGTACGGAACCCTTCGTGCGCGAGTCCGACTCGCACTTGGCCGGTTTTTTTCGTATTCTTCTCAGCAATCCTTTTATTTGATACCTATATCATGGCAGTGCACAAAAAGTAACTAATGCGCCATCTTGGGTCGTCCGCCATATTGGATTTAGAATGACGTCACTTAGCTAAGCATGTATTGTCATCCAAACTAAACGTGTATGCAATTTCATCTTAATCGGTGGAGGATGACTGCTTTAAAATTCAGTTGCAAGATTTGACCCGAGCACACTTAATACATACACTGCAAGTTAAATAAAAGCTTGTATAATACAAATCTTGCCTCTTTCTAATATTAGTATAGATATAGATTTAGATAGTCTTAATTTGAATGGTGACTTAACGAGAGTGTTTTTAGCTGTGTTCGATGAAAATCGGTTCAGCCGTTCTAAAGTTATAGGCGTTTTACCGTTGGAATCGGAGTGTTTTCGCAAGATATCGTGTCATAATTACGTGTTCAATAGATTGTCGATCGAAGCGTGTCATCTACATAGATAAATTTTAATTATGTAGCATGAAATAAAAATGTGTCAAGTTTATTTTTAAATTTTACTTGTCATATCGGGTTATTGGACGATTCGCACGAATTCAACTCGCCCGAAATGTGCGAATCGACCCTTTTTAATACACTCGATAGGATAGGTAGCTAAACGCCCCGTTTAGCTGTATGGGAAAAAAAAAGAAAGATACAATATTTTTTGCCAATGTGGCATGGCTTTGGATCAACAAGATGCTTATACTGTGAAAATTTGAAGACTGTATAATCAACAGTTTCGCCGTAAAAACCGTGTGACAGACGATGGACAGATGGCCAGACGGACAGACAAACGGACACGTGAGTTGTCACTCACGCTGCCGCTGCTGTCGCAATGGGGCTCCGTTTGGACCCTTCTGGTACGGTTTTGCCGTAAAAATTGTGTGATAGACGATGGACAGACGGACAGACAAACGGACACGTGAGTGACAGCAATAGGGCTCCGTTTGGCCCGTCTGGTATGGAACCCAAAAAAGTTTGCAAGCCCTAATTTTTTTTCAGTAAATCTTTCCATTATAGCCTTCCAAACTTTGCAACTTGGGTGTACCTTGGTGTTGTATTGATGCTGCGGCAAGAATTTTTCTGATCATGCCTCTCCTATTTCCTGCCACTTCAAAAGTCAAAAATATTTATTTCAACTAGGCCATTAAGCGGCACTTTTGAACGTCAAACAATTAAAATATACAAGTAATAAAAATTGATTATACCGTGCATTGTACAAATTGATTCTACTGAGCTCAATCTTAACTATTCTAAGTTAAATTTCAAAACTCGACAATTAAACAACATAATTTTTTGTTTATTTTTAGGAAACCCAACAAACTGAGTGTAGTGTGGACCAGACGCTCGCGGCGAGTGATCACAGACCCGCTGGAATGGGAGCCCTCGTTGAAAGATCCGCTGAAGTGAGTATTCGTTTACGTTAATATTTCATTGAGTAATAATGTTTGGTTTTGGATGGCCGAGAGGTTAATATTTATAAGATCAACTCATGCCGTGTGGAAGAGAAAATTCACATAGCTGATGCTGATCTGTTTCGCTATTATAATCTGTTCTGGTAAAGAAGACTTTTGTGGGTATGCTTCTCATTTAATACTAAGACCGAAGAAGAGTCTAGCAGAGTTACTGTCGTCATTGCGAGCAGTCTAGTGAAACTAAATTTATGGACAATCATGCCTAGAACCAAAAAATAAGGACATGCAATATTCACAAACCCGCACTGAGTCAGCGTAGTGAATTATGGCAACTTTTCCCTCACAGTGATTAAGGACTTAGGAGGACCGTATTCCAGATGCTCATACTGGACTCAAACTCAAAATTGGCCTCACCTACTAATCAACTGCCAACCAATCACAACTCTCGAATTCGGCATATGATTCTTCAGCTTGACATAATAAAATTATGTTTACTCAAGGCAAGTTCCCAGACGCCCCAGACGTTACTGAATCTTTCTACACAAAATGTTTGGTAGGTATTGAGTAGTGATCCAAAAGACGAGACTAAGATTCTTTATTTCAACTAGACCATTAAGCGGCACTTTTGAACTTCGAAAATATAAATTTTAAGTTTTTTTTTTATTAAATAATAATTGATTTTACCGTCCATTCGGAAAAGTTGCTTCTTATGGAGAAGAACGGACAAGAAACTCCAAACTTACTCTTTTAAAAAAGTGTTTTACAACATTTACATACATACATAAATTTATATACGTGAGAACGATGCAACCAGCACTACTATACTACGTATAGGTATAAAGTATTACAAGCACTAACAGGTAAATTCATTCACTTGATAAATAGGAACATGGTTCTCCTGACTGTAAAGTAGTCAGGAGAACCATGTTCCTACTTTGAACGGCCGACGGCTAATTAAATAGTATTCAGCGCGTAATTAGTAAACACAATAGTCTCAGAGCTGGTCGCCACCTTGAGTAAGGTCCTACTCACAATACTGAAATTTGATCACAGTTTCAGGTGTAAATAATGTAAATAAAACTCCAAGTTAGGAAGTATTTGTACGGTCAA
This sequence comes from Orthosia incerta, assembly GCA_948252205.1. Lineage (NCBI taxonomy): Eukaryota > Metazoa > Arthropoda > Insecta > Lepidoptera > Noctuidae > Orthosia > Orthosia incerta. Next base: position 26,061,475 of record OX411761.1, read on the forward strand.
AGTACATACGAGTACTAACACTACTCAATCCCACTGATTTTGTGTTGAAAGATTTCGGTAACGTTTGGGGTGTCTGGGATCTTCGACTTGAGCATGTTAATGTCAAAAAATACAAACCAACCAATCACAACTGTCTATTTTGAGTTGAGCATGGGTCAATGCTGCCGGAATACCGGCCTTAATGTCCCATCAGTGTATTATAGGCCGAATCTGTAATAATAATATTATAAAGAGGTAAAGTTTGTGGGTTTGTGAGTTAGTGACGTTGTAAGGGGTAATCTCTGGATCTACTGTACCGATTATGAAAATTATTTCACCAATAGAAAGCTACACTATTCCTGAGTGTCATAGGCTATAATATATTTAAAAAAAAAATGGATATCCTTATTAAAATTGCAATAATGTAACCCAGGGTAGCAAAATGTTGCCTATAAAATTCATTCTTTGGCGTGCGCTGGGAAAACTTTTGAGGATAGATCAAACTTATTAGGTAGGTAGATGGTGTAGGGTAGGCAGGGTAGGTAGGTAGCCAGAAGACGGGAGCGAAGCCGCGGGGGTCAGCTAGTCTGTAATAATTTGTATATTGCAATTTGCAGAGGGTCAGTAATCTACACGGTGCCAGAAAACAGAACTGTGGCCGTCACACTGTTCAAGGATTCGCGCACCAATGAGCTAGAGGATAAGGACTGGACCTTCGTGCTCGAGGATGTAAGTACACCTTATAGTTATCAAAATAAAGTTGAAAGTCGATCAGCATGAAAATAAAGTTGAAAGTCGATCAGCATCGAGCTTAATGCTGATAGACTTTCAACCTTATTGAAAAAGCTAGTACTACACAGATTTTATGAAATGCTACAGAAATCGCAACATAAACATGTTTTCTAGTTTTAGACTTACTTTACTGAACAACTTATTTTTAGGGACCCATATAGTCAACAAGGAACCCTTATAGTTTCGCCATGTCCGTCTGTCCGTCCGTCCATAGCTTAGTTCAGATACTCTTAGTACTAGAAAGATATAATTTGGCATGGATATATACAGGGTGGCCCAAAAGTCGTGGATCAAACGCAGCTAGGGGTTAGATGGGGTCATCAGCTGCAAAAAGTTTTTGTACGGGAGGTCCTTAAGGTCAACCCCTGCAGAGTTATAATTTATTTTGTGTTTTTATGAGAAAATTGACTTTTTTTAACTCATTCTTATTAAAATTCGGAAAAATCTACATCCTGTATCTTTTTTATAATTTTCAATAGATTGGTACTGATGAGTACTTGCGTTAGACATGCTATTTATGGTTGTTTATTGGGTGTGTTGAAGATAATATTAAGTTTTACGATTTTTTTTTTTCTCAAATCATAACTTTTTATTTACTTCGGACCCCACTGTGAAAAAAAAATACTCTACCGAAAAGTGACCCTGTATTACAAGTTTTGGCGCATTTAATAGGGATTCTGAAAAGGTATTACACATGGCTATGCGTGGCTTTGATATTAAAAATCTAATGGATTTAAATCGGGCGACCGGGGTGGCCACGCAATATGTCCGCCTCGACCAATCCACCGGTTGGGGAAGCGCTCGTTCAAATGATCTCTAACTGCTCGAGCGTAGTGAGGCGGGGCGCCGTCATGTTGCAGCCACATTTCTGCTATTCTTTTTTTTTGAAAGATATCAAAGCCACGCATAGCCATGTGTAATACCTTTTCAGAATCCCTATTAAATGCGCCAAAACTTGTAATACAGGGTCACTTTTCGGTAGAGTATTTTTTTTTCACAGTGGGGTCCGAAGTAAATAAAAAGTTATGATTTGAGAAAAAAAAAAATCGTAAAACTTAATATTATCTTCAACACACCCAATAAACAACCATAAATAGCATGTCTAACGCAAGTACTCATCAGTACCAATCTATTGAAAATTATAAAAAAGATACAGGATGTAGATTTTTCCGAATTTTAGTAAGAATTAGTTAAAAAAAGTCAATTTTCTCATAAAAACACAAAATAAATTATAACTCTGCAGGGGTTGACCTTAAGGACCTCCCGTACAACAACTTTTTGCAGCTGATGACCCCATCTAACCCCTAGCAGCGTTTGATCCACGACTTTTGGGCCACCCTGTATATTAATCACGCCGACAAAGTGGTAAAAATTTTTTTTTTATTTTTTTTTTGAAATTGAAAAACATTAATAATGTTACCTATTTATTTTGGTGAATGTAGTTGTTTATACGGAACCCTCTGTGCGCGAATCAGACTCAGTTGGCCGGGATTAGTTATCATCATTTCATTTGGTGGTAAAGATGAGACGTAGAATTATTTGAATTTTGAAACTTATTTGCACTGTTGTAAAGTCCAGATTGATTCAACTGTATTTATGTTGTATTCAACTATCTTTCTAGCTTTTTTTATGCCACTGCTGGGTAAATAATACCTCTCCCTTTGCTACACAATACTGTCTTTTGTTTTGTACTCATAATAAATAATTTTCACAAAATAATAAACTGACTTCAAAAGCAAAACAAAAAAAAAAATGCAAAATAACTTGACTTCACAACGAATCGTAAGTTATTTTGCACTTTTTAGTGTTTTGCTTTTGAAGTCGGTAAAAGTAATAATTAAGTTGGCTGTCTCATACATTACTCTTCTCCAGGTATCAATAACCGGCAAGCGTCGTCGCCTAGCAGTATGCTCCATCAACATGCGCAAGTACGCCAGTCTGGAGCCCTCACAGCGCACCCTGGTGCTGACCCTGGACCCTGTCACTCAGAAGATATTAGCCGCCTCCATCCAGCTGACTCTTCATACTGTACTCTTGAGAGAGGGACAGGCTACGTAAGTCTTCAATCCTTATTTATTCAATTTAGACCGAGAATACATCAAAATAGTCCGAAGAATTGCCTAACTTAGGTGGCAGTGGGCAGGGCACATTGCTCGCAGAATGGATGGCCGATGGGGCAGAAAAGTTCTGGAGGGTCGACCGCGAACCGGAAGACGTTGCATTGGACGGGCACCCACCAGGTGGACCGATGACCTGGTGAAGGTTGGGGGATCCGCTGGATGCGCGACGCACGGGACTGGAGAATTTGGCGACGCTTGGGGGATGCCATTGTCCAACAATGGATGTCTTTCGGCTGATATGATGACGATGAGGCCGAGAATCGGCACTTTTTGAAAGAAAAACTTAGATTAGATGTCGGCCTGACACCGCTTCTTATAGTGAACGCTAGGAAGTCGTAGCACAAAAAACTACCAAACAACAACGTTGGGGCGCCGGCCCCGACGTTGTTGTCGTTGCCAATTCATGATGCCGATCCAGTCGAACCGGACGCGACTTTATACCAGTGTTTTTTTTTTGGACCAGGCAGTTCCAATCCAGTTACTGGGTAGCTATATGGGTAGCGATAACAAGACAGCTTGGGAAGAGTTGTTTCGGAATTTCGGGTTTCTGACCACCAGTAACGACTGCCATCATGAAGAATAGATCCAAGAGAAGGTGGAAAACAGATAATTTTGTCGGCAATATCTGGACAAAGTCAAAGTATTTTAATCAGGCCAATAAGCTTTAAGCAGGTTTTTTATCGATTACATTTCGGGGAGTGTGCGATGGAATTGCATGATCTAATTCCGCCCAGCCCATTTCATCATCGGACTACCAGACGTACGGCGATGCGCCATCGGTACATGGTGGACATCCCACCCATACGCACTAAGCGTTTTGAGAATACTTTTATTATGCGTACAGCTAAGGAGTGGAATTCCCTGCCGGAGTCTGTGTTTTCCGATAGCTACAATCTTGGAGCGAATATAAGTCAAGAGTAAATAGGTTACTTCTAGGCAAGCGTGCTCTATCATCGACCACATCATCGCTTACCATCAGGTGAGATAGTGGTCAAGCGCGAGCCTGTACCAGATAAAAAAAAGCGGCACTTTTGAAAGTCAAAAATTTAAATTTAAAAGTAATAATAATTGATTCTGCCGTCCATTCGGCAAAGTAGCTTTTTATGGAGAAGCATGGACAAGAAATGCCACACTTATAGCGACAAGATTACCGTATCACAGGCTAAAGATATCATAATCCTGTGTAAGGAGGATTACAGTTTACTACAGCGTCCCAACATCCCGAATCCAAAAGGATTCTAAAAATAAAACCGACTTCCAAAAAAAACACTACAAAGCGAAAAATTACTTTTGTTTCCGAAGTCGTTCGTTCGTCTTTGGTATTGTTTTTCGTTTTTCAACAGCGACTTCGGAAAGGAAAGGTAGTGTTTTTTTTTTGGAAGTCGGTAATTTTTTTTCTTTCTTTTAATTTTGGTACCTCAAATTGCCATAAAAATCAATGACAGCCAAAGTAAATCTCATGACGATTCTAATAATCCCAAACACGACTAGGATACCTACATTGCCTACCTTCGTCGAACATAGAACCTCTTTCTTTTTGGGAAGTCGCATAATGAGTTCTATTTTACTGATGTTTTTATAAACTTAAAAAACTAAGGAAAACTTTGTAAACTTAGGAAATACGTCTATGTGTGTGTAAAAGAATGTATATTCAATGACAGATGTTATTTTGGGATTCTGTGTCAAATTGGGTGGATTTTGAGGCATTGTTATGATCAAGTTCATTAAAAGGTAATGACCGAGTGCCGCTAACACTACTTCTACGACTTATTAATGCTCCGATTTCACATAAAACGAAATAAACTAAAAATAATGATTTCAGCGCCATCTAGCGGGAAAAGTGCCGGGAACAGACCGTATCTTTCACCTTAACGTAGTGTATGAACAGATTTTCACACAAGTATTTTCTGTATTCCAGTGATGACGACATGCAGTCCCTAGCATCCCTGCTCTCAGTGAACAACAACTCTGATATCGCCGTGTTGGAGGATTTAGACGAAGATGACTATACACTCTCTGATAATTCTACTAGACAGGTTAGTATAACCACAGATAATATAATACTAGCTTACAGATGCCTCATCCCATACAAAGAAACCGTGCCGACGTAACTAGTGTTTTTCGTCTGATTATCTGATAATTTATTGTTCATCGATCGCGTTCGGTTCCTCTCCACGGCGGTAGGTAGAATGGTGTTAGCAGCGACTTGCAAGTAAATGGATTTACTCGGTTCGTGAATAGTTTTTTTTAAATACAGTGACGATTTGTTTTATAGTAATTTTTTCATTGTACTAAAATGTGTTACAGTATAAAGGACATGGCTAAATGAAGTATGGACGATTGCCCTAATAATGTATAAACATTTTAACTAGTAATATGTAATGCTGAATAGCTGAATGTTAGTATTTCGTATGAAAAAAGTTACAAGCACTTTTTATATCGTCACAATCCTGAAAACAAAATCGTAGAAACGCCTACATTAATAGTTATACAAACTTGTAAACAAATAAGATTTTGCTATGAAACTTTAGTTAGGCGTTTAGAGGAGCTCGTGACAAAATAATAACAGCCGCATGGGTCGATCTTCAAGGTTAAGCAACGCTTGCCGAGGTCACTCCGTGGATGGGTGACCATCTGTACACAGCAAGTTTCCTTCTTGCCTCGGAAAGCTCGCTAAGCCGTTGATCGTGGCTGTCATTTGAAGATTGTTGACAGTCGTTACCAGAAGCATGAAATCTGAAACCAGCCTTGCCAAGGGATATCGTGTTACCCAGTTACTGGGTTGTGGCGGTCAGGTAGGCAGTCGCTCCTTGTGAAACATTGGTACTCAGCTGAATCCAGTTAGACTCGAAGCCGACCCCAACTTAGTTTGGAATTGGCTAGGCATATTGACGTTATTAAGGCGTTTTTTTTACAAACTTCAACAAATAAATAAAAAAAGATTTTGATAAGATAATCACCCTTCGCATACATACTAAACGCACTGATTAAACAATGGGATATATAATATTGAAATAAAATAACAACAATGGTATTCATTCATTTATTATGTAGGGACATTCATTATTTATTAAGGAGCAAGTGATATTTGCGATTATTCAGTTAATCTCACAAGTAAATTATCCAAAAATGAAGCCGGAGCAGACAACTGGATCTGGTGTCTCGCCCACCCCAAATACCAGATCACTGTCATGACGTGACAGCAGCATCCAACAGTTCTGTTCCCCACAATACAGCTGCAGTAATAGGCAAGTATGTCCTATAAGGGATTATGTGTAGTTTCACTTTCATATAATATATACACATAACAAACTTTTTGGCCGATATGCCTCAATTTAATTCGGCCTCTTAAGAGTTGAGGTCTCGATCCAGGCCCAGGTGCTGGTACAGGTCTAGGTGCTGGTTCAGGTTCAGGTCTTGGTTCAGGTCCAGGTAGATTTACCCGATTTCGATTTTGATTGGACTGCCGTTGATGTCTCATCCAACAGGGATGACATGCATAGTTCATAACCTAAAAGAAAAAGTCAATGTCACATTTATAGTCATCACAGGCCACAAAAATATTATATTATGTGATGAACTTATGTTTGTATTGGTCTGGGTGTTTACAAAAAAATATAATTATTTATACTGTTTCAACCGAAATACGTCCTCTGCTGGACATAGGCCTCGCTCAAGTGTACTGTAAGCGTATTGCTGAAATGACGATGATGATTATAACTATAGTCTAGTACCATTAATACAAGCTCTGCTTAGTGTGGGACTACATGGTACTGTGTAAAATGCCCCAAAGATTTATTATTAATATATTATGAAGAATACATTGAATCTATATAAGAAAACTTAATAACATATTATTAAGTGTTTTCTTATATTGATTCAATTAGGGACAGGACTGACTATTTGCAGGCTGATGAACTGACTGTCCGAAAAGGAAGACAAATATGAAAGAACATACTGTTTAAACATCATTTTAATTACCTGATAAAAAGCTGGATGTGACCTCGGTAAACTCTGCAACATTAAATTGTTCCTTTCCACTGCATGGTGTTGTACACTTCTCACAGAACGGCCACAAGTAATGCACACCATTGTATGGCCAAATAACCATACATCAGCAGCTATTTCCGAACTCAGTAGTTCAAAACATGGATGACAAATGTTAGCAATTGGAACCTAGAACAAATTAAATTACATGAGAAGGATATAACAAATACCTACTCACATTTAATCATTTACGAAATCTAAGGCAATAGTTTGTTATTATAACTATTAGTACAAGATGACATGAGTCTTTTTGATTCATTGCCATTGAGTTTATATTAGATTTTGAGAACTGGTATCTGCAAATTGCATTTGCACTCAGTTGCTCCTCATATTTATTTTTTGAAGAATGTTTTTAGATAAATGTAGATTACTTACCTCGATTGTTAACCATCGTGCTAAGATAGTAAGTAGACGACCAGGCAAATAAGAGGTAAAATGCCTCCGCAGTCTGCGTGGCTACACCACAGTTTATGCATCTCATGATGAATCGATACAAAAGGCAAGTCCGTGTAGATTAGCGAAAGGTCAGTAGATAATAGGCTTATTCCACTTTTCCCCGTTGGATGATCCCCATTGATGGGGATTAGTGAACTTTTTGTTCACTATTCCCCGTTGACCCAAAATTTTTATTTAATGGGGATAAGTGAACTAAAAAGTTCAATAATCCCCATTAGGTAGGTATGTACGTTAAAAAAATAAAATATATGAATCATGTTACATTTATTAATTAAAAATATAACTTTCTTATACCTAATAAAGTCACAGATTGTTACAATCATTAATTTAAAATTGTAGCATGAAAATATTTCTTTCTTATACCTTGTAAAATCAAAGATTACACTCACTTAAGTTTTTCTAAACAGTGCCCAATCGTAATTTCATTATTAATGAGTTCCATTTGGACCTCCTGTATATAATTATCGCGATTGATGCTTTTTTTTGATTTTTCCGCTATACCTTTATTTTCAGAAACCCCCAATGCAAGAACTTCGTAATACGATGCATCTTCAGCCAACGCTGTGAGGAGCTTCATAATGTTGGGTTTCTTTATTTTCACACGCTTTTTTATTTTATTATTCCATGCTTCGACTAAATTCGTAGTGCGATGAGTCTGTCCAAATACACACCACGTTTTAATAAAATCATCTTGTAGCCATTGTCTGAGCATGTAATTTCTAAACTCCTTGCTATTATGATCATCAGGGCTTTGAGAGGCAACATAAAACCAACCCGCAATGATTTTATCTGATGGTAACAAAGCCAAAGCAGTGCTAAGTGCAACTTGTCTTCTGGTTAATTTATCTTTTGTTAGTTTGAGTTGTTTTCCTTTCTTCCATATTGCCTGGGTGAAATGGAAATAACAGCCGCTAATAGATTTATTTACAAAAACATTTCGCATTGCGTTCATCGGAGCCACTTCATAGTCACATTTAAATATTTCTGGATTCCAATCAGGTAATGCAGATTTTAGCATACTAAATAAAATTTCATATGTTTGTTGATTTTTATGGCTCATGAGGGCATAAACAAGTGGCACAATGTTTATGTGTTTTTCTGTACTGCCCAAATCCCCATGAATGGTGTAGAGTTGGTAAAAGGGAGATGGACAGATCCAAAACGTTCCATCACCCAAGAACATCTTCAAATTTTTCATTTGATGTCGGGCAAATTCAGAGCAAAAAGCTATTACACGGATACCACTGTCATTGTAGTCTGCTAAAATAAACAACAATCTGTTTTTCGTTCTAATAAAATCGTAAAGTAGGTATGTAGGTAATTTAAAATTTTGTTCTTACCTTATAAAAATAAAAGTACATGACTCATATATTTTATTTTTATATTGTTTTTATTTAACGTACCTAATTAGAAAAACTTAAGTGATTGTAATCTTTGATTTTACAAGGTATAAGAAAGAAATATTTTCATGCTACAATTTTAAATTAATGATTGTAACAATCTGTGACTTTATTAGGTATAAGAAAGTTATATTTTTAATTAATAAATGTAACATGATTCATAAATTTTATTTTTTTAACGTACATACCTACCTAATGGGGATTATTGAACTTTTTAGTTCACTTATCCCCATTAAATAAAAATTTTGGGTCAACGGGGAATAGTGAACAAAAAGTTCACTAATCCCCATCAATGGGGATCATCCAACGGGGAAAAGTGGAATAAGCCAGTAGATAGACGAGCACACACAATAAGTCCGATAAACAAGCGAGAGTCAAAAGTAAATATCCAAAATAATACTGAGAAAACAACATACGAACGACAGAGCGATCAAACGACGTCTAACCACAGATAATAGTTATGTCTGATCTGACTGACGAGTGACGTTTCTATTTTTTTACAGAGATGCAATTGAACTTGGAATGTAACAGAATCGGTTAGATAATATTGAAAATACATTTATCCTTATAGGATCTTTGTTCGGTCAACATTTAATAATGAATACTATTCATTTCGGCTTAAGCAAATGTCTTTAAAATTAGGTTTACTGTCCACATTTTTTCGTAGAACGGAACGTAATAATACTATGGTCTCCTTGTCAAACAAAAACATGAAAGTATCTTTTTATTATTTGATTGATTCACGTAAGTTCCAGAAGAATAATAAAACCGTAATAATTCATTACTGAATATTTGAATGTTACGAGGTAGTAAGTAATTGCCATACATACTTAGGGCAGTTGCTTAGCCATGGCCTTTAAACAATCGAGTGGAATGTCTCTAAAAATCGGCCAAGTGCGAGTCGGACTCGCGCACGAAGGGTTCCGTACCATTTTCGCAAAAAACGGCAAAAAAATCACGTTTGTTGTATGGGAGCCCCACTTAAATATTTATTTTATGTTGTTTTTAGTATTTGTTGTTATATCAGCAACAGAAATACATCATCTGTGAAAATTTCAACTGTCTAGCTATCACGGTTCATGAGATACAGCCTGGTGACAGACAGACAGATAGACAGACGGATCGCGGAGTCTTAGTAATAGGGTCCCGTTTTTACCCTTTACCCCTACGGAACCCTAAAAAGTAGCCTATGACACTCGGGAATAATGTAGCTTTATACTGGCGAATAAAACTTCAAAATCGGTTCACTAGTTACTTTCTACAAACTTACAAACTTTTCCTCTATATAATATTAGTAGCTTCTGCCCGCGGCTCCGCCCGCGTATATAGTGTTTTATCACCCCAAGAGAATACAAACTATCCTATGTCCTTCCCAGGGTCACAAACTATTTCCATGCCAAATTTCATCTAAATTGGTTGAGTAGATCCAGAGATTATCAACCCCTACAACCTCACAAACTTTACGTCTTTATAATATTAGTATCGGTAGTATAATATTATCTCTAACTATATCTACTACAAAAGTAAAAAATTCAATTCCTTTTCCACAGATGTTAGACCTCCGCCAGCAAATGGAGGAAATGACCCAGAGCCTCACAAACAGTGACATAGCGGCGACCCCTAACAGTGTGCAGAGCCTCAACTTCGACAATTCACGCACCCCGACGGCCCCTCAGTCGCCCGAGCCGCCGGAGCCGACGACCCCCGTGCCGCACGACCCCCAGCCTAACGACAATGATATATTCGAGCCTATGACGAAGTCTAGGCCGGAGATGTTGAGTAATTTGACTAAGGTTCGTTCATTTATATGTTTATCTACATTCACAATGTAGTGTTCCAAAAATATGAATTCAAAAAATATTGTATAAACACGTATATTTTTTTCTTAGATAGGTAACTTAAAAAAAACCATTACAGTGCATGATTTTCCTTTGATTTTCAAACAACTGCATCATAAAATAACTTTCAAAATTTTATAGCACATTTTTACTTTTTAATTTATTGGCGCGTATGGGCTCATTGACTTAATTTACAAAAGTAGTGTCATTGTCTATGGATGCGCAATGAGAATCTAAATTGCCCGCCATACAACATATTTTTTATTTTATTTCAACTGTATGAGTGAAGATAAAATAGTGTATGCAAAAGCATATAATTAGGTATTAAAACACTCGTGTGATACTTATATCACACGAGGCGAAGCATCATCGCTGGCACCCCTCCTTTTATTGGCACTTCTGTTTTTATAGGCTAAACATAGGAAAACCATAGATTACGCAATGTTGAAATTTCTATGCCAGTAATAGTTTTTTTATAATTTAGTGACAATATATGTATTACTATTTAACTGGATGAAACAACTCAAAGAATAAAATATTTCCTTCGATGTCATTATAATTTTTGTATGCTAGTACATTTCTATATGATTTCCTGGGCATTTGATGACTGAGCAAGGGGGAGGGGGGTCGGACACTCTCTTAAAGTGCCAATAACTGGTTATCTTCCCCTACTTTGTAATTTTATGGAAAGCTCATGGCTAAATGACGGGTCGATATCTTCAAGGTTAAGCAACGCTTGCTGAGGTCGTACCGTGGATGGGTGACCGAATTTACATTTTCGAGATTCTTCCGTGCCTCGGAAAGCACATATGGTCTGTATAATAATAATACCAGCCTGTTACTGTCCCACAGCTGGACAAAGGCCTTCTCATACAGAGAAGGCACGAGTATTTTTCACCACGAATGGTCTAATTGAATCAAATGATTTGACGTTTGATTTAAAGATGGCGATGAAACCGGAGCCCAAGTTCTACTCGACGCCGAAGCAGAACAACGTGAGTGTGGAGAGCAAAGGGGAGCTGAAGGGAGTCGTGTTCAAACCTAAGATGGTGGCCATGAGGAATTTGAAGGTGAGTGCCGCTGTATTTGTATTCAGAATCTCAATTAGTTGTTTTGGAATTATAAACTGTACGTCATGCATGTTGAAGTTCAAATTACTTTGTATACAATCATTTCCACCCAACCTCCAACCCTCAGCCGCAATGCCTACCGCCACATCGCGGCCCGCCTCAGTTGCGATGTCGCCCATACGGCACCGCAACCTACTTATTGGCCGCTACGTCGTCAGCTTATCGGCAAAAGCCGAACCGAGCGGCCCCTCCTCGGGTTCCTCTTCGCTTCACCGTGATTGTCCAAGTCCCCCACCTCGACAGTGCGGGAACCCACCGGGGGAGATCCCCTTCGAACCTAACCTATCCGTGTCGGGATGCCCTAAGCTCTAAGCTCCCGAGCTCGCTTCACTCGCTCTTGGACTAATTCATTGACCATAATCATCGTATTGCCCAACCGTTACGTAGCAATATTCATAATGACCAGACAATGTGATAAATAATATAGATGTTTAAATCAGTATTCATTACATTGCCCAATTTGATTTGACTAGATTCATAATACCCGGGCATTTTACATAGTGCCCTGATTAATCACTTAGTCCATGACACACATACTGGGTGAGCCAAAAAACGTCGATCAAACGAAACAGGGCGATAACTGGGTCTAAAACAGTTTTTTTTTGGCCTACTGCAAATAACCTCATCGATCACTGTTTTGTTTGAGCCACAATTTTTGTCCACTCCGTAGAATTTACCAATGGAATCTCAGTTCGTGTTCAATCTCAATTTCAAATACAAAATGTGGAGTACTATACTTACTCCCAACACTTCGATGAATACAGGCGTGATGGTATGTTATGTTGCAGCCGCTGGAGCTGAAGACCAATCTGACTAATCTGAACTTGGACCGCAACGAAAACGAGAAAGATGAAGACAGTGACAAGACGCCCACTGCGGCTGATATGGAGAAACTGTTCCCTGGCAAGTTTGATAAGGATAAGACTCCGGTAAGTGTTCATTAATAATACCAACCTGTTCACAGAAACCGGTTTGGAAATAACCGGTTACTAAATGTTATGATCGGGTTTATCGTTTGTTTTGTTCGGAGTCTAAACGAGAGCGTTATTGAAAACCCGGTTAAGGGGGAGCGTGCGCCTAATATTGAATGGTTTTTGTACTTCACTACGGTTGCGCATTGAAGGTAGGCGATAACAAACCGGCCGAGTGCGAGTCGGACTCGCGCACGAAGGGTTCCGTACCATTATCGCAAAAAAACGGCGAAAAAATCACGTTTGTTGTATGGGAGCCCCCACTTAAATATTTATTTTATTCTGTTTTTAGTATTTGTTGTTATAGCGCCAAAAGAAATACATCATAAGTGAAAATTTCAGCCGTCTAGCTATCACGGTGTATGAGATACAGCCTGGTGAGAGACGGACAGACAGACAGACGGATCGCGGAGTCTTAGTAATAGGGTCCTGTTTTAACCGCATATTTACGATAGTGGTTAAAGATAGAACAAAACCGAAAGAAAAAGTATGTACTTTGGTGTTAACAGGTTCGAATCTTTTTCCGGTTTCCAAGTCTTGCTGTGTTCTGTCTCACTGCTAGGCAAAGGCCTCCGACGGAAAAAGATGATATAAGTTTGATGTGTGTTCCTGTGTGGTTGTGTATTTGTGTATCTGTCTGTGGCATCATAGCTCCTAAACGGATAAACAGATTTTAATTCAGCTTTTTTTGTTTTAAAGGTAACTTTATCGAGAGTGTTCTTTGCTATTTTTGATGAAAATGAACTGAGTAAAAACTATGTGTGCTGTTTGAATCGAGGTATTTTCGCAAGATATCTTGTCATGGAGCAGTGGTGGCCCAGTGGTATCGGCCGCGACTTACAAGTTGTAGGTCGTGAGTTCGAGCCCAGGCAGGCGCTTTACTTTGTGTAAATTATTTCATCACCACTGCTCTCAAAACGGTGAAGGAAAACATCGTGAGGAAACCGGCATGTCCTAGAACCAAAAATTCGAAGATACGTGACATCCACCAAGCCGCACTAGGCCCGCGTGGTGGATTACGGCCCATTCCCTCTCACAGAGAGGAGGCCTGTGTCCCAGCAGTGGGAACATTAATAGGCTGATGATGTGTGTGTGTGATGTGATCTTGTCATAATTATGTGTTCGATAGATTGTCAATCGAAGCGTGTCTATTATTTAATAAATTATGTGGTTTAAGGGCCGATTTTTCAATAGTCTGATATCTCTGAACTGAGGAACAAAAAATGTCTGTTTACATAGAAAATATTTTAAACGGCCATTTTTATTTCTGAGTTAAAAGTTATCAGACTATTGAAAATTGCCCCTTTAAATTTTTTATACAGAGAAGGCCCGCCTAGAGCCCTTCCCGCCTAGAGCAAATGTGGTCATTAATGCTCCTAGCATTAATGTCCACATTTGCTCTAGGCGGGTTGTAGAAGAAAGTCGTCAACTTCGCTCCCAGAAACTCAAAATCGGTTGAGAGGATTATACGAATCGATAATCGAAAGCAATCTCTGAACCATCTCGCGACACTTACAAGAGCGCACGATTTCTATGTTGTTCCTTTCATCGTTTCAGGTTCAAGACCTCCTAGAGTGGTGTCAGTGCGTGACTCGCGAGTACAAGTCGTGTCGCGTCACGAACCTCACCACCAGCTTCCGATCCGGACTAGCGTTCTGCGCCATCATACACCGATTCAGACCTGATCTCATGTGAGTATCTAGCAGTGTGTGGAACAGGGTGTGAAGTCTTGCATTCTCCATTGAAAAGACGGGTGTCCAAATCAAATCAAATAATTTATTTGCAAAATACATGTTAAAAAAACATGTGAGTGTTAAAATAAAGCCTTTTTATGCGAGACGATTCTTTTTGCACTACCTGATGAGCTTACTTAATTAAATGCAAATACGTTCCTACACAATTTATTAGAAACATTCAGACTAAAAACCACAGACCATATACACAACACAATCAAAGCGCATTTTTTCGAGAGGTAACAGGATCAGTATCATTCTGCCAGTTACATAATGATCCATACAAAAATCATTTCGTAACTTTTATAATGTAATTTTTATTTTTTTTTATTTTATTATCTTGTGTCTAAATGTTCATATTTCGAAACGAATTTCTTAGGCAATGTGTTGCATAGTAGACAAAGTAGTAGAAAAATATAATTTCTTATTTCCAGTGACTTCTCCGGTCTACAACCCGACGAGGCGGAGAAAAATCTCCGCGTGGCCTTAGAAGCTAGCTCTAAGTTGGGCATCTCGCAGGTCCTCACCGCGGCCGACGTGTGTTCCAGGCAGATTCCCGACAGATTAGCGGTATGTTAACTTACATACCTGATAAAAAATAAATGTGACTACAGGTCTAGCGCCGGTCTGTGTCAGTTCTTGAGGTATGGGAGCGGTAAGGGAGGGGTGTGTTTACGAAACGTCAAACGACGCGTGACTTCAGTTGGGCATCAGGCTTGCTGTCGTCAACACGTGTTAATTTGACAGGTCGCTTCAAGTAAAATGCACACGGTATTCGCTACCATAGATGAGTCCTCCAATAAGATCTCTAAACTAAACAAGTTGTTTATAAAGTGTACGAATATTTTAAAACAAAAAAAAATTGATCCCAATTCCCAGACGGCGTTATGTATTCAGATTAATCTAATTTAGAATTTCTGTTGAAAATAATAATGTTAAAAAAATATTATTATATAGCCAAACGTTATTTATTTATTTACTATTTATTTTTTAGTACTTATCAATAAGCTTGGAGAAAACTGCGAGACTCGATTCCTGAACTACCTATTTATAATATTTACCTACAAATTTTTACCCTCGGTAGGCGAGTCCGACTCGCACTTGTCCGGTGTTTTTGTTTCTATTGTCACACGCCGAAATATTAATCAATTTGACTTAGGTACACGCTCGTAAATTTCATAAGCATATCGTAAGAGATATCTGCATTAAAATGTATTACGTGTATAGCGAGACAGTTAGGAGACGCACGTCACTTGTCACCCCTCCCGTACCGCTCCCATACCTCAGGAACTGACACAGTTAGGAGACGCACGTCACTTGTCACCCCTCCCGTACCGCTCCCATACCTCAGGAACTGACACAGTTAGGAGACGCACGTCACTTGTCACCCCTCCCGTACCGCTCCCATACCTCAGGAACTGACACAGTTAGGAGACGCACGTCACTTGTCACCCCGCCCGTACCGCTCCCATACCTCAGGAACTGACACAGTTAGGAGACGCACGTCACTTGTCACCCCTCCCGTACCGCTCCCATACCTCAGGAACTGACACAGTTAGGAGACGCACGTCACTTGTCACCCCTCCCGTACCGCTCCCATACCTCAGGAACTGACACAGTTAGGAGACGCACGTCACTTGTCACCCCTCCCGTACCGCTCCCATACCTCAGGAACTGACACAGTTAGGAGACGCACGTCACTTGTCACCCCGCCCGTACCGCTCCCATACCTCAGGAACTGACACAGTTAGGAGACGCACGTCACTTGTCACCCCTCCCGTACCGCTCCCATACCTCAGGAACTGACACAGTTAGGAGACGCACGTCACTTGTCACCCCTCCCGTACCGCTCCCATACCTCAGGAACTGACACAGTTAGGAGACGCACGTCACTTGTCACCCCGCCCGTACCGCTCCCATACCTCAGGAACTGACACAGTTAGGAGACGCACGTCACTTGTCACCCCTCCCGTACCGCTCCCATACCTCAGGAACTGACACAGTTAGGAGACGCACGTCACTTGTCACCCCTCCCGTACCGCTCCCATACCTCAGGAACTGACACAGTTAGGAGACGCACGTCACTTGTCACCCCGCCCGTACCGCTCCCATACCTCAGGAACTGACACAGTTAGGAGACGCACGTCACTTGTCACCCCGCCCGTACCGCTCCCATACCTCAGGAACTGACACAGTTAGGAGACGCACGTCACTTGTCACCCCGCCCGTACCGCTCCCATACCTCAGGAACTGACACAGTTAGGAGACGCACGTCACTTGTCACCCCGCCCGTACCGCTCCCATACCTCAGGAACTGACACAGTTAGGAGACGCACGTCACTTGTCACCCCGCCCGTACCGCTCCCATACCTCAGGAACTGACACAGTTAGGAGACGCACGTCACTTGTCACCCCTCCCGTACCGCTCCCATACCTCAGGAACTGACACAGTTAGGAGACGCACGTCACTTGTCACCCCTCCCGTACCGCTCCCATACCTCAGGAACTGACACAGTTAGGAGACGCACGTCACTTGTCACCCCTCCCGTACCGCTCCCATACCTCAGGAACTGACACAGTTAGGAGACGCACGTCACTTGTCACCCCTCCCGTACCGCTCCCATACCTCAGGAACTGACACAGTTAGGAGACGCACGTCACTTGTCACCCCGCCCGTACCGCTCCCATACCTCAGGAACTGACACAGTTAGGAGACGCACGTCACTTGTCACCCCTCCCGTACCGCTCCCATACCTCAGGAACTGACACAGTTAGGAGACGCACGTCACTTGTCACCCCTCCCGTACCGCTCCCATACCTTAGGAACTGACACAGTTAGGAGACGCACGTCACTTGTCACCCCGCCCGTACCGCTCCCATACCTCAGGAACTGACACAGTTAGGAGACGCACGTCACTTGTCACCCCTCCCGTACCGCTCCCATACCTCAGGAACTGACACAGTTAGGAGACGCACGTCACTTGTCACCCCTCCCGTACCGCTCCCATACCTCAGGAACTGACACAGTTAGGAGACGCACGTCACTTGTCACCCCGCCCGTACCGCTCCCATACCTCAGGAACTGACACAGTTAGGAGACGCACGTCACTTGTCACCCCGCCCGTACCGCTCCCATACCTCAGGAACTGACACAGTTAGGAGACGCACGTCACTTGTCACCCCTCCCGTACCGCTCCCATACCTCAGGAACTGACACAGTTAGGAGACGCACGTCACTTTTCACCCCTCCCGTACCGCTCCCATACCTCAGGAACTGACACAGTTAGGAGACGCACGTCACTTGTCACCCCGCCCGTACCGCTCCCATACCTCAGGAACTGACACAGTTAGGAGACGCACGTCACTTGTCACCCCTCCCGTACCGCTCCCATACCTCAGGAACTGACACAGTTAGGAGACGCACGTCACTTGTCACCCCTCCCGTACCGCTCCCATACCTCAGGAACTGACACAGTTAGGAGACGCACGTCACTTGTCACCCCGCCCGTACCGCTCCCATACCTCAGGAACTGACACAGTTAGGAGACGCACGTCACTTGTCACCCCTCCCGTACCGCTCCCATACCTCAGGAACTGACACAGTTAGGAGACGCACGTCACTTGTCACCCCTCCCGTACCGCTCCCATACCTCAGGAACTGACACAGTTAGGAGACGCACGTCACTTGTCACCCCGCCCGTACCGCTCCCATACCTCAGGAACTGACACAGTTAGGAGACGCACGTCACTTGTCACCCCGCCCGTACCGCTCCCATACCTCAGGAACTGACACAGTTAGGAGACGCACGTCACTTGTCACCCCGCCCGTACCGCTCCCATACCTCAGGAACTGACACAGTTAGGAGACGCACGTCACTTGTCACCCCGCCCGTACCGCTCCCATACCTCAGGAACTGACACAGTTAGGAGACGCACGTCACTTGTCACCCCGCCCGTACCGCTCCCATACCTCAGGAACTGACACAGTTAGGAGACGCACGTCACTTGTCACCCCTCCCGTACCGCTCCCATACCTCAGGAACTGACACAGTTAGGAGACGCACGTCACTTGTCACCCCTCCCGTACCGCTCCCATACCTCAGGAACTGACACAGTTAGGAGACGCACGTCACTTGTCACCCCTCCCGTACCGCTCCCATACCTCAGGAACTGACACAGTTAGGAGACGCACGTCACTTGTCACCCCTCCCGTACCGCTCCCATACCTCAGGAACTGACACAGTTAGGAGACGCACGTCACTTGTCACCCCGCCCGTACCGCTCCCATACCTCAGGAACTGACACAGTTAGGAGACGCACGTCACTTGTCACCCCGCCCGTACCGCTCCCATACCTCAGGAACTGACACAGTTAGGAGACGCACGTCACTTGTCACCCCGCCCGTACCGCTCCCATACCTCAGGAACTGACACAGTTAGGAGACGCACGTCACTTGTCACCCCGCCCGTACCGCTCCCATACCTCAGGAACTGACACAGTTAGGAGACGCACGTCACTTGTCACCCCTCCCGTACCGCTCCCATACCTCAGGAACTGACACAGTTAGGAGACGCACGTCACTTGTCACCCCTCCCGTACCGCTCCCATACCTCAGGAACTGACACAGTTAGGAGACGCACGTCACTTGTCACCCCGCCCGTACCGCTCCCATACCTCAGGAACTGACACAGTTAGGAGACGCACGTCACTTGTCACCCCTCCCGTACCGCTCCCATACCTCAGGAACTGACACAGTTAGGAGACGCACGTCACTTGTCACCCCTCCCGTACCGCTCCCATACCTCAGGAACTGACACAGTTAGGAGACGCACGTCACTTGTCACCCCGCCCGTACCGCTCCCATACCTCAGGAACTGACACAGTTAGGAGACGCACGTCACTTGTCACCCCGCCCGTACCGCTCCCATACCTCAGGAACTGACACAGTTAGGAGACGCACGTCACTTGTCACCCCGCCCGTACCGCTCCCATACCTCAGGAACTGACACAGTTAGGAGACGCACGTCACTTGTCACCCCGCCCGTACCGCTCCCATACCTCAGGAACTGACACAGTTAGGAGACGCACGTCACTTGTCACCCCGCCCGTACCGCTCCCATACCTCAGGAACTGACACAGTTAGGAGACGCACGTCACTTGTCACCCCTCCCGTACCGCTCCCATACCTCAGGAACTGACACAGTTAGGAGACGCACGTCACTTGTCACCCCTCCCGTACCGCTCCCATACCTCAGGAACTGACACAGTTAGGAGACGCACGTCACTTGTCACCCCTCCCGTACCGCTCCCATACCTCAGGAACTGACACAGTTAGGAGACGCACGTCACTTGTCACCCCTCCCGTACCGCTCCCATACCTCAGGAACTGACACAGTTAGGAGACGCACGTCACTTGTCACCCCTCCCGTACCGCTCCCATACCTCAGGAACTGACACAGTTAGGCGCTAGACCTGTAACTGCAACATGGTTCTAAGGTGTGCAGGTGGGTGTGCTTTAATTTTAGGAACCTTCACTATGTGTATGGTGTTCTATCTCACGATGACATGTTTCGTGACTTTTATGACGCCGAAATACGATTCATTTTGCTACGATTCACACTTCATCGTGAGATAAAACAACTATGATACATTACACACTATAGTGTCACCATGAGCACCATTAACAATAATTATCAGGAGAACCCATTGCAATAACAAGTTCCCCAACACGATTCTTAGCATTTAACTATAAATAAGTATTACAATCAAAATGAATTAATACTCTTTTTGAAAATCATCATCAGCCTTATAATGTTCCCACTGTTGGGACATAGGGTTACTTTCTGTTAGAGAGGTATCCACCACGCGGGCCCAGTGCGGGTTGGTGGATGTCACATGTCTTCGAATTTCAAGCCGGTTTCCTCACGATGTTTTCCTTCACCGTTTTAAGAGCAGTGGTGATAAAATAATTTACGCAAAGTAAAGCGCCTGGCGACGCCTGGAGAAGGCCTATGTCCAGCAGTGGACGTCTTTCGGCTGAAATGATGATGATTATGATGATGAAAGCGCCTGTCTGGGTTCGAGCCCAAGACCCACGACTTGTAATTCGAGGCCGTTACCACTGGGCCACCAATGCTAGTCTCTCTGCTTTTTGAAAATTATACTAAATAATGTAAAAATACATGTATTTTTACATTTCAGATAATGACATATCTCTTCCAACTAAGGGCACATTTCACTGGCAACGAATTACAAGTAGAACAGTTAGGTAAGTGATGTCTAACCAAATTTTTATATTAACTACCTCAATTCTAACTTTTATGAGTGATACTAATTTAAATCCTGAATTGTTATTTTTAATCCAACGACGGGCATTAGAGACTGTCTTGACATTTGGAACAAGGTTTGAAAAAAAAAACATGGCATTTCCAGGTAACGACGAGACTGAGTCCTCATACCTAGTGGGCCGCCACGATACCGACGGCTCCATCCCTCAGGAGCTGTTCAGCAGGGAGATCAGCATGCGGCGCTCCAGGAACATGATCGACAGGCCACGACCTGGGTGAGTGTGTTGTGAGACAAATGCATGGAAATAAAGCGCAATTTGATAACCACGTCCGAGCAACGAAATACAGTATCTTATGTCTATGGCTGTTATCGATCAATCCCATGCTAGAAAATGGTAATTGTTTGTAGTGGCACCTCTTTTTGTCAAGTCATTGCATTCCCACTGCTGGTCAAAGGCCTCCCCCAAGTTCCAGACTTTTTTTGCCCGCACCATCTTGATCCAGCCCTCATGGTATGCATCCGAATCATCTCGACACCCTTTCAATAGGGTATTTTACTCTATACGAGAAAAAATCTATAAATATATTATTGAGATAGTTTAGGCAAAAAGCAGTTGGAGAATGTTAGTTTTAATTCATAAAATAACAAAATAAATGTTAAAATTCAATTCAAAAATTTCAGTTTTTGTTTTATAACACGATGAAATATGAAAGGGTAGCCGCCATGTTATTACGTCATACGGCTGTGTAATCTTAAAAACTGTCAACTGTAACTGTTCGAGGTATCGGCGCATTTGTTTACATAGCCAACTGACGGCATATTGACACTATAGAATTTAATTGAGACGCTTTTCAATAATGGTTGTAATACCCATTGATTAACTAATAACTGATTTTATAAGTAATCTATGGTCAAATTTTACTTTTTACTGGATCACAAAATCGGCTCATTAATATTACTTGTTCTAATAAAAACCTCATCTTTCCAGCTCTCAAGAGTCACAAGAATCCCGTCACTCAGCGGACCGCCAGACTCCAGACAAGCCCCAATCCCCGACAGGAGTCAAAGACGTCCGCGACATGTTCCTGCAGCAGTCGAAGACCATCCTCGGCAAGATGCTGTCGCCGGCCAAGGACCTCAACCAGAAGCCCACTGCCAAGTGGTTTGCTGACCCACTGAAGGTCAATGAGGTCGGTTCAATTTATAATTAGTCTGCCTATTCCTATGTTGAGGTCATGGGCGTATCCCGCATTTGCTTAGGGGTGGGGCAACAGTAAGGAAACTCGTAAAAATGTAGAAATTTCAGAGGTCGGGACCCAGGGTGGCAAAAATAAACAGCGCCCCTCAAACCTTTATGCAGAAAATCAAAAATGTCAAATGAAAGGTCTAATCGCTCGCGAGATCGAAAAAGCTTGTAAAAACTACTAGATGTGTACAGAAGGACATATCAAGTAGTTCTTACAAGCTTTAATTTAACTTGCAATGTAAGTATGTATGTGTGTTCGGCTCAAATCTTGCAACTGAATGTTAAAGCAGTTATCCTCCACCGATTAAGATGAAATTTTGCATACACGTTTGGTTTGGATTACAATGCATGGTTAGCTAAGTGACGGCATTCTAAATCTAATATGGCGGACAGCCCAAGATGGCGTGCTAGTTATTTTTTGTGCACCGTCATGATATGGGTTTCAAAAAAAAGGGTTTATTTACTGACAAGAATACGAAAAAAGCTTGTTATAAAAAAATATTTTTTATTAATAATTTATTTCTCTTGAGGAGTAAACTTTTAGGCAAGCCAGAGTGAAGGGTTGGGCAGGCTGCTCTATCTGCTCCACTCTGGGTACGCCTTTGTTTGAGGTCGACTTACAGTTTAACAAGATGCTGTTACTGGGTGACACCGTCAAACATTTACAGAATATGACAGTTCAGACCAAATATATCATTTGCTTGCCGAGAAGCCGACGACTCGATCTGTATGGCTATTATTACTAAGATTAGTCATAGATTTACCAATTGAATTTTATGTAATTTTGTCTTGTTTCCAGCCTCCCCCAGTCCGACCAGAGAAGCTGATGACTCGCAAAGAGCTCACAGATCCCTTCGGCTCTGATGAGGAAGAGGAACAGCAAGAACCGCCTGCACCGCCTGTGCAGAACAACCTGAGCCTGAATAATGATACGGGTAGATCATAATTTGTTTATTATTTACTAGTTGTTATCGGTTTCGTACGGGTACAAATTTATTTAGCTAAACATATAAAAATATGACTATATCTATTTGTCGCAAATAGGAGGGCTATCTTGGATATACCCGCGGTCTTGTGGGCTTTCTGTGTGGGTATGATGCATGCGCAAAGCAGGTAGCTTATGCCGTTGTTGAGGTTCATTAGCAAAGCAGTGGATTCGGCCACCAATCGTTTCGCTTTCTCCCATCAAAAACACACTTTTTCAAGTTCATACACGCCACTTTAGGCTACTCAACTCTTTTCATCATCATTATTTTCAACTCCAAAACGCTTACCCGCGCGTTCCTTTCCAAGTGAGCCACCTCTGGCGAGAGACTCCGCTCAGGCCGCCATTATTATTGGCTACCCCGCTTTCATTGGACCCTGAACACATCCGGCAAAGTACCGCTTATCACATCCAATCAAAATCGAGTATTTTGACATAAGAAAAATAAAGTGTTGTCAATCGAATAAAATCGAACTGAGATTGAATAAAGATAAAAAAAAGATAAAGATAAAGATATATTTATTGCATAACTGTGTACATTAAAAAAAACAAAACTGAATTAAAAAGTTTACAAGCGATATTTCTTTGTTCCTGATAATTAATCATATACCTTCCTCCGATATATATATTAATATAATAAAGCAATTATTGTTTGTTTTATTTTGTTTGTTTGAACATTCTCATCTTAGAAACTACCAGTCGGATTTGAAAAATTCTTATTTGTGTATGATAGCCACGTTCATGAGGAATATTATATAGCGTTACGCTAAAATTCTTGGTTATCTTTACATAGATTAGGTGAGGTTCAAACAGGTTGGTATCCGCAACTCCACGACCAAGCGCGTATTTAGCTTTTCATATTGATATTTGTAAACAAAAAATCGTAAGAAAAAGCTCTATTGAACTTCTTTATCCGCGTGCGCTAGGGTAGTGGCTAATTATATCGGCTTCAATTGTTCGTTCTTTTTACAGTTAAACTCACTACCGAGCCCAAGCCGGAGCCAACCAGCGAGCCCCCCGCAGCAGAGCCCCGCAGCACGGCCGCAGCCAAGCCGCTGACGCCGGAGCTGCCTAAGCCCACGCCGGTAAGTGACGCCCAGCGTTGTGCAGTATGGCTTGTTGTGTGCGTAGTGTGAGCTGTAGTGTGCGGCGAGGTTGTAGCCTAGGTAAGCGTACGAATTAGTGATTAAAAACTAAAAATTAAGGTAGGAGTTTAATGTGGGTAATTCGATATTTTTGGTATTGAAAACCCAGGTGGTGATAGATCAAGGATTGATTGTTCAAATATTTTACTTTCTATTAGCTGTCCTCCGCGACTTCGCTCCCGTCTACTGGCTCCCTACCTGCCTACCCACCCTGCCCTATCCAACCTACCTACCCACATACTCTACATACCTACCTACGTACCTACCAAATTGTTAAACTATTTATTTGAATAAGAATTAATACTACGATAATTCGTATCGTAACCAACATTTGTTTCTACCAGCGATCTAATTAAATTTTAGAACACAAAAGCTGCTATTAGGACACTATGATAGTTAGATATATTCCTTCGCAGACTTTTGTGTAGGTAATAAAGAGTACTTATATATATTAAAAAAAAAAATTGAGATCCTTATGAAAATTGCAATAATGTAACCCAAAATAGGAAAATGTTGCCTATAAAATTCATTATTTGGCGTGCACTGAGAAAACTATTGATGATTCATAAAAATTATTAGGTAATTAGGTAGGGTAGGGTAGGCAGGGCAGGCAGAGTAGGCAGGGTAGGCTGGATAGGCAGGGTAGACAGGATAGGCTGGGTAGGCTTTGTAGGCTGGGTAGACAGGGTAGGCAGGGTAGGCAGTTGACGGGAGCAAAGCCGCGGGGGTCAGCTAGTACATTATATGTTTTCAAAATAAATTATGTAAAAGAAAACGTCTCCTCAAAATAACTCTCCAACCAACCAAATCCTTCTTGTCTTCTCGTTTCAATCAAAACAGAGATATTTTTACTACACTTACCCTGGCTACGACCTTACGTTGACTATGTTTATTGGATTCTATAATGTCATTTATAAATACTACAGAAGGTACATCGAGACTGTATCTAAACATTTCATGTGTGCTACTGACCTACGAGTATAATTCAAATTGTCATTCGTTTTGGTAGTTGTATATGAGAATATAGAACGAGTATTAGTCTTTTAACAATCATAGACAAATTAGTGGTTTTTTTTGTCATAATAATAAAGCTCAGTAGCGAAATCATACATTATATAGACAATCAATAGTTACAAATGTTTAGAATCGTAAAAAAATATTTTTAATCTGTTTAATTTAACCTTTATGAAAGATACATAGTATATAATTTTAAATTTGTTAAAAATGACAAAGCATTGTGTACGGTCAGTAATGTCAGTTGACATTTTGTTTTTATACCTGTGGGGAAATTTTTTTTTTACTGTTTGTGTCTGTCAAATTTTGGGATAATTCAATAACTGCAGATAAATAAAATAAATACCTACGCTAGAGCAATCCATTTGTATGCTAGCGTTGAGTAATAATCTGCCAGTTAACTCATTACTGTCATTTTCGTGTAACATGGTACGGTCAGCAATGTAAATAATAATATTGAAAGAGTTATGTCCATTTCCACTATACTCCATTTGGAATCGGGGCGCACGGTTGGCGCAGTGGTTGAGCGATTGACTGCTGCGCTGCGTGTCGCGGGTTCGATTCCCGCACGGAGCAAATATTTGTATGATCTACAAATAGTTGTTCCGGCTCTGGGTGTTTGTGTATGTGAAATTCTATGTTTGTAAACGCACCCACGATACAGGAGAAATTCCTAGTGTGGGGCAACGTTTTAAAAAAAAAAAAAAAAAAAAAAAAAAAAAGTCGTTCAACCGATTTTGAGTTCTATTCCGTAAACATAAGGTAACATAAAACACATAAACCACCAACTGTTTACTACAGCTGCCATTTGTCATGTCACCAGCGCAAAAGAAGTCAAAATTGGTTGAACGGGCAGTAAAAAGGGGTTGTAAACATTTATAATGTTATTTCAAATGGATTATAGACGACCTAAACAAAAGCGCGCTGTTGGGTTATCAACTCTCGGCCCAGTGCTGAAAGTTGATAATCAAAGTTCGCGGTAGTGTGTATAGTGTTATTAAAGGACATAAGTTTCATCCTAAATGTAAATAAAATTTGATCAAATATTAATATTTGGTGTTTATTTCAACACACTCGAACGCACAAGGCGTTTTAGCATGTTGGAATTATTGCCAAATATTTCCAAATTTATTTTGCCGACCGTCCAATAAAAGAAAACCCCTCCATTTCTTTCCATTGCTCATCGACACCGCTTACAACCTGCCTGTGTTTGACGCTTCCGGATAACCCGCTTCGCTGATTGGTCCGTCACGACATCGCGTCATCGCGCTCGATTCCCATTGGCCAGCAATTGTTATCACGTCACGACGAGCTGAAAGAGCGAGCGAGACAGCTGCTTGAGGCTACCAAACGTGAGGCGAGGGAGAAGGACAGGAAGATGCGCCAGAATGAGAAGGAGAGGGAGGAGACGGAGAGGAATGGAGATGTAAGTAATAAGGTATGATGGTTTAGTTTTGCTAAAGCCTTTCATGTCTCATAGTTAACAATTTAATTATTCGAATAGATGTAGACCATCTGCAATCCCTTAAAATAATAGGGTAGTTGACAAAAATATATATATGTCGGAGGAAGGTATATGACTAATAATCTAGAACAAAGAAATATGACGCATGTAAACTTATTAATTCAGTTTTGTTTAATTGGCAACATTTAGCCTACGATTCAATCTCAGTTGGATTTTATTCGATTGACAACACTTTATTTTGCTTATGTCAAAATACTCGATTTGGATTGGATGTTATAAGCAGTAATTTGCCGGATTAGTTCTTGAGCCAATAAAAAGCAGGGGTACCTATGCAGATACCCTGAGCGAGGTTCTCCCGCCATGTTTTGTCGTGAAGTTAGAAAAAAAGGAACGCGCGGGCGCGCGTTTTGCGGGGTTGAAAGAGAGTTGTTAGGAAAATAGTGGAGAGGTGGCCTAAAGTGGCGTGTATAAAATTGAAAGTGTGTTTTGTTGAAAAAAAGCGAAACGATCGGTGGCCGAATTCGCTGCTTTGATAAGATTGGAACAAGGACTATCTCCAAAACGGCATAAGTTACCTGCTTTGTGCATGCATACCTACGAAAGCCCACAAGATCGAGGGTTTATCCAAGATAGCCCTCCTATTTGCGACATATATTAGTTTCGACGGGCGGTTTCCGCAACTCCACGTCCAGCGTGTATTTTGTTTAGTCCGTCAGTTAGATAACCTAAAAGTATTGGACACGTATTTTTTTCTTTTGCCATTTAAACAAACAATTACAACGATAACAGTGTATTGAAATATCGTGTGACGTCACGGTGTGCTACACTTTATACTGACAAAGTGACGTCACAAGTTTGATGCGCTTTATATTTGTCAATTCTTATTTATTTGGTAAAGTAAAAAATAGGGCTTCAATATTATTTGATAATCTCACTGACAGATTTAAGAGAATTATCATTTTTAACACGCTTTTATTAGCTTGGTATGTATGTATCTATGTATCAATCCATGGAGTTTCTTGCCGGTTCTTCTCCATAGGAAACGACTAACCCGAACCGTGCACCTTTTGTCGACGTTTTATAAGTGCCCATGTAGGCCTATGTATAATAAAAATATTTGATTTTGATTTCAATGTAACGGAATCTTTGAACGTGATTTTCACCCCCTTCAAAACGTTTGATTGATTTGAAACTTTGCACACTTATCAAGGACCGATGACAATGCAATAATTTAAACAGTTTGTCCCATTATCCTTACCAATAAAGTGTGTTTTTTAGTTTTTAGAACTACAATTTTTATTCTATCCAGGAAATATGCCTATTGTAAAATGGCAGGAAAAATTGTTTGCGGAAAGACTATTGATTAACTGTTTGATGTCAACGTAACCACAGCATGTGTTAAGACCAGCTGAAATTGTTCAAGATTTAATGAATTATAGATTAGGTCATTATATCAAAAACATTTTTTCCTGTAAAGTATTATAAAATTCAAACAAAAATTACGGAGAAATGTTTTTTTTTCTTTTTTTTATTATTGATAGGCTTGCGTTTGACCACTATCTCACCTGATGGTAAGCGAAGATTTGGTCGATGATGAAGCACGCTTGCCTAGAAGAAACCTATTCACTCTTGACTTAAAGACTCCCAGGTTGTAGCCAACAGGAAATACAGACTCCGGCAGGGAATTCCACTCCTTTGCTGTACGCATAATAAAAGACAACTACAATACTTCTGACAAATAAAACTTGCCAGTATTGAAAATATAATTAGTATACTGTAAAACATCCGGTAACTGGCCATCAATTGATCAAATAATCAACTAATTGACCAAACAAATACAAAACACTGGCTGTGTCCAATATTAACAAAACAGAGCAAAATTAATAAAAATTCCGACCCTGAACATTTATACGAAATAAATCAAATAAGTACAGTACTACTATTTTCATGATGACCCTCGGTAAACTTCGTGTTTCGTCAGTCGTTGGCTATCTATCAGTTGATCTTTGCACTCGATGAAGACCAGACGCTTTCAACCAACTTGAAAGTATATAGAGTTGTTAATAATTTTATAACTTAATGTAATTTACTTAATAAAATGGGAGGAAAGCTGCTGCGGTTAAAAAGGAAAAGGCTAGTATTTAAACGAGCGAAAAAAAATTCAAATTAAAGGTGTAAAAAATACTGAATATGGCTTACTGAAATACTAAGTGGGCGAATACAAATGTTTAAAACAGCGACTTGAAAATATAAGTTTGTCGACAGGGCTCCTTTTTCTGTCTGCAGGGTCTAAAGTAACCTAACATGAAGGAGATGACGGGAGCTAAGTTCGCTCGCTTTGCTCGCTCACTTCAGCTCCCGTCATCCCCTTCGAACCTAATCTATCCGTGTCGGGGTGCCCTAAGTTCCCGAGCTCGCTTCGCTCGCTCTTGGACACGAATAAACCCGAACTCCCGCACTGCACAGTGATGTCGCCTCGATAGTTGTTCAGCTATTTTCAAAATAATAATATTCTAAAATAGAAAAAATAGAAACCCAAATACAATTAAAGTATGTAACAATATTATTACCGCAGCTCACAAAAATCTCCTAAAAGGTATTACTCAAATCGGATAAATAGTTACTTACTTAGTATAATAGTCGCCCATTCAGTATATTTTTCCCTCGGTTAATAATTTCCCAAAGGAAAATAGTTTTACAGCTCTATATAGTACACAAGGAAATCAAAACAAAACAACAATAAACTACTTTGTTCTGAATTCAAATTATTGTACACGATAAATCTAATAATTGATGGTCTTTGAAAGTAGCATTCGTTTGTACTCGGAAATGCGATGATTGCCGAGGGACATTAAGAATGTTATGAAGACAAAATAAATATTGTATTGCACACACTTTTGTTGCAAGCACTCGATGTTTCCGCCTCTGTGTCCTTCGCCATAAGAATGTAACTAACTATGCTGTTCTGGTATTGTTCCTAGCCCATGACAGAGGAAGAGAGACAGGCGATGCTGCGCGAAAGAGCGAGGAAGCTTATTGCTGATGCGAGAGCTGGGATTGTTAGGTAAGTTAATCTCATCATTATCATTACAGTCGAAAGACTGCTGGATATAGACCGCCCTAAGCATCGACACACTGATACGTTATATATTTTTATTGAAACCTCTAATCCCTTATAATCTTTTAATGTATCGCTATCTCTGAGATCTAAAGAGCGAACTTAGACAACTCAAGCTAAATAAAGGAAGCGTTCACACGAATATGAACCGAAAAAGCGTAGCGAAGCGTTTTTTTATTTTATAATTCGGTTCGTTTGCGCTTTTCTATGTGACTAGATTCAAACGATACCATACATTACTAAATAAAAATGCTTGGCCGCGCTATCGGTTCGCTGTCTATTTGAGAGGCATTTATTCGTATAAAATTAAACTAACAACTCATTTAATAGCAGTTTATGCAACAGTAATATAATAGGGGTTATTAAAACACGAGTTTAATTTTATCACACGAGGTGAAGCCGAGTGGTATAATAGTATCACAAACAGTGTTTAATACCTAATTATATGCCTTTGCTTTAACTACTATTAAATGAGCTAGGGAATATTTGTTGTATGGTGGGAAATTTAGGTTCTCATGCGCATGACTGCGCAGCGCACGCATCCATTGACAATGACACTATTTTTCTACATTAAGTTAATGAGCCCATAAGCGCCAATAAATTAAAAAGTAAAAGAGTGCTATATGAATTAAAAAGTTATTTTATGATGCATTCGTTTGAAAATCGAAGGAAAATGTTGCATTGTCATGTTTTTTTTTTGTTAAATTTCACCTATCCACGAAAGTTAGAACATAACGTTGTGAGTGTAGACAAACATATTTATTGAGTTGCTCTATGTCATGTTTGTAAAATACTTCCTAACTAAACACTCTGTCACTTCAATATTTGATTTGTTCTTCCTTTTTACTGAACTGGTATTTTAAGGACACCGAAAAAATCTTGTAGACTGTTTTCTTTTATGAAACAATGATTAGAAATACGATTGCGAAATTCAAGTTGTGTAAATACATTGATTTATTTTTCCCTATTTGTATTTAACACCCTTGTATACCATGTTTTACGCAAATAAATATTCTATTCTATTCTAATATAACAAAAGAAAATCAGCATTCAATAGTACATTATGGTACAAATGTGCAATGTTGGTGATTACCGCTGAGGCGCCATTGAGACCCAAGCCGTAGGTGAGGGTCTTAAGAGAGCCCAGGACGGTAATCATCAATACACACGTGTATCATACGACGTTTTTCAACACACTTGTGAAGAAAATAATACTAAAAAATCATTTTCAACAGTAAAAACGAGTTGTGAAATTTTTTCACAATGGCGGGCAAAATTAATCAGTTTTCCTATGCGCGCGCATTTAACAATGGCGATCGGCCATAGACTAAAATAATGAGGTTTCTTTTTTTTTGGCTTTTCTAGGATAATGTTTTAGCCACGTGCAAAATAGGGAATTTCAATTTTTCTTAATTACAGAGCAAATAAAATTTATATTTGAGTGAAAGTTTTATTTATTAAGCACGTACAAGTTCGAATTATCTATTTAAATACGAAGTTGCATGAAATGAGCACGCAATAGGTACATTAATTTATTTGTACTATTGAGCACGATCTTTTTGTATCGAAACTTTTTTAAGAACAAAGCAACTCAACCAATAAATTTAAAAAAAGATCTCTATAACTCACTTGTGAAAAATAGCAATGAAAAAGTCACAGTTTGATAACAGGTATCATTATGTGCCTAATTGCGGTGAAATTAGAGCCACTTTTTTTTTTTTTTTTTTTTTTTTTTTTTTTTTTTTTTTTAAAACGTTGCCCCACACTAGGAATTTCTCCTGTATCGTGGGTGCGTTTACAAACATATAAACTCACATACACAAACACCCAGAGCCGGAACAACTATTTGTAGATCATACAAATATTTGTTCCGTGCGGGAATCGAACCTGCGACACGCAGCGCAGCAGTCAATCGCTCGACCACTGCGCCAACCGTGCGCCCTTTATGAGCAAGTGTGTTGAAAAATCTATTATTAGTTATCATGTAACCAGTCATATAAGCTGACAATAACAAGGATAAATCACTGGTTGTATCTACAAATCATGTTATATGGGTAATGTTATATTTGTCCACAGCCCGACATCCCCTCTGTCACCGTCGCGCAACTCCCGCGGCGGCACCGTCGAGATCATCAGCAAGCAGTCCGTCATGGACGAGATTGTTGCAGGTGGGTACATACATACATGCACACACACACACATACACACTCAAATTAAGTTAATCTTTTTTTTATTTATATACTTTTTTTTTTTTCGAATTTGGTATATTTAAACATAAAAATGTTATATATTTTTGAAATCACCTCAAAAAACACTTTACCCTTTATTTACACGATGGGTTTGGAAGAATAAAATAAATTGTGCCCCCACAATATGGCGCTCAAAAGCCTCCATTTTTCTATTTTCCAATTTTAATGCAGCCAGTGACACTCGCAAAGTTAAGACAAATCGATTGACGTAAGAATCATCAAAATCGGTGAACGCGTTTGGTCTCTAGATCGCCACATAGGAACAAACATACATACATAGACTGGTAAACACATTACCCTCCTCCGGCAGTCGGGTAAAAATCTGACCATACTTACCATATTTTGATTTCAAAATCCATGGCGCGCTATGCGTTGGTTATGTGTGCGGTGCAAATACACAAGGTAGCCTGAGTACTATATCCCACATGTAATTTGTTGTACAGCGGGTGGTGTAGAACAACTGGACGCGTTGCTCGGCAGAACGGACTCGCTGCCGTCCAGTCCTGGCTCGCGGAAGAGTTCTGTTAGCCCTGATAGATCTGGTGAGTGTAACTAAAGTACAAATAGAGTTTTTATTATATTTCTGCTAAAGGAGATGTTTCATTTTCGGCTATAAGATATACAATTATCGAAAAAGTGGAAAAATAACCACGAATTGAGGTAAAATATTATTTCGTGAATAAGCCTGATTTATAAGGGAATTGAGTATTTAGTATTTAGTTGTTTTACAAAGAAATTACAATACAAAATAATAATTATAATATGTAACTACAGTACTGTCAAATTATTGATTAATTATCTTATAAAACAGGCTTATTTAAGCCAGATTTCTTGTGCACAAAATGTAATAGTTTTTCAATAAATGCCATATTCTATTCAACATGGCGTCTCATATTTTGCATAGCCTGCTTTCGTTCTGAAATCATGTCACATCAAACTATAAATAACTTAGACGTTAAAATTAAAGGTAAGTGTTCTTGTACTGTTAACAGTTGTTATTATTCTCATAAACATCTTTTTCGACTAATTATAAGAAAGTGTGACGTATTGAAAATGGTGTACATGGGTATAGTTCTAACAATGCTATCTAACTATACCAATGTAGACAGCATTGAGAGAGTAGAGAACTAAAACTTGCAAGAGTAGAGTGACTAGGCAAGCTACTCTACGGTAGAGTCTCTACCACTTGTTTTCCCACACTACGGCCTGCAACGCACACTTTACCGCTTACTCGGCCCATGTACACGTATAGTAGTGTAGAATTATTTAGAGGCTTTAGGATTAAAGTTACTGTCCCGCTCTGAAAGTGTAGTAAATTGCCTTAGCCCTCTTGTTTCGTGGCGTATGTTGTGGTGAGTTTGGCTTCAAAGATTTATTTTTCTACTACCTTGTCCATTATGTAACACATTGCCTAAGAAATTCGTTTCGAAATATGAACATTTAGACACAAGATTATATAATAAAAACGAAATGACTTTTGTATGGATCATTATGTAACTGGCAGAATGATACTGAACCTGTAACCTCTCGAAAAAGCGCGCGTTGATTGTGTGTATATAGTCTGTGGTTTTTAGTCTGAACGTTTCTAATAAATTGTTTTTGGAACTTATTTGCAATTAATTAAGTAAACTCATCAGGTAGTGGAAAAAGAATCGTTCGTGTCGAGCATAAAAAGGCTTTATTTTAACACTCACATGTAGGATTCGATTTTGGCTACATCGCTCGTGTTAAAATCTCGACTTTTTATGCTCGACACGAAATGTACTATTTTCTAAGGTGGAAGTTTATGTATTTCTTAATAATTATTTTGTGTCACCAGAAGACCGGCACAGCTCGGACACAAAGTCCGTGAAGTCTCTATCGCTCAGCATCGAGCGACGATCTCCGCTGCACTCGTTCTCAGCGCTCGTGGACAAGCTGTCGCCGGATGACGACAATGTGACCGAAGAGGTAACTTTTGTATTATGTTGTATTTTTTGGAAAATAGTTATTCATGCATTATTTTGGGCATTATAGGTACCTTACTATTGAACTGAATCATTATATACCACAACGAAAAAGCAAAACTTTTTTATGAAAAAGAGAATAATTATAAAAACATTGTAACAAAATAAACACAACCGACATAAAAATAAAACAGTACAAAGTGAAAAATAACTTCAATTTCGGAAGCCAGTGTCAAAAAACGATGAAAAAACATAGGAACACTGGCTTCCAAAATTGAAGTTATTTCTCACTTTGTAGTGTTTTTATTTGGAAGTTGGTTGTATTTTTTTGTAAAAAAGTTTTGTTGTTCTTTTTTTTATATAATTGATAGGCTCGCGCTTGACCACTATCTCGCCTGATGGTAAGCGATGGTGTGGTCGACGGTGAAGCACGCTTGCCTAGAAGTAACCTATTCACACCTGACTTAAAGACTCATATCTTTAAAAAACTCCTTCTTTCTACCAGGGCAGAGAAACGGGCTCTTACATACAAAGCGAGCTGGAAGCCTTGGAGAAGGAACAATGCGCCATCGATGAGCGAGCCGCCGCGCTAGAGAAACAGCTGCGACGGGTCATGGAGTGTGCCGATAACACTGAGGTAACGTACCATCACGACTGTATTCTAAAGGGGTTGGGTAGAGCAGCGCCTACATTACGCCAGTTCTATTTATGGGCCTACATACACTTTAGTGCCGTAAAACGGTAACCTTCTAAAGCATACTCCTTAGTAACGCCTAGGTTAAGAGATGTAAAAAAAAAAAATTGATTAAGTACATAATTTTGAACACAGGGTTTTTTTTTGTAACTAATAGTTTTGTTTTAAAAAAATAATTAACAACACGATATTTTTTCGCAACTTTTGGAAACTCCTCCAAAACGACTTGGATGTTTAAAAATATTTTTACACAGAAAAAATGATGGCTGGAATTTCTTCATAACTAACATAGCAGTAAATCAAATAATATTTTGCAAAAAAAAGTAATCAAAAGGTGGTTCAATATTGATAATTTGGCATCGAGCGGGCGCACGGCCAGTACTGCGTTAACATTGGGGTGTATATAGCGCCTTAAGTTAAGTCCTGTTAACAAGGAAAGGGGGACAATATACACGATTTACCACACAAATACATACACTTTGTGTACTTTTTGAGCTCTAGAACACAACATGACTTTCTCTAAACAATATCCCATTTCAAATGAAAACTTTCCTTGTTATTTTGGTAATCATAATATGAACAATTGACATTACAAAATACCGGGCCCTTAAAACCTGTCCTCTTTCTTTATAAGAGTGGGCAAAAAATCGTGGATCAAATGAAACAGGGCGGTAGTTGGGGTTACATGAACAAATGAAAAAAAAAATTGGTACTTTACTCGTAGCAGTAGGTTCCTAATGATAGTTTTTTTTTTATTATCATAAAATAAAGGGGTCTTTGAAGTACGTAAAAGGGCAGTGGTACCAGAAACTCTTCAACCAGTTTATAATACGAAAAGCATGGACTAAAAATATACTACTTTTGTAATGAGTCTAGTCACCGCCAGATAACAAATAAAATAAAAGTCGTTAACACCTGTCTACCAATGTATTCCAATATTTCAAAACGATACGAAAAAAAGGTAAAGGCAGTGTCGCTAACACGATCAGAACAAACGTATCGCGGTAAGGGGCGTCGGTGACCCTTTCACTTGGCATTCAGTAATGAGTTAATATATCTCTGATTTAAACGGATAAAATGGTTCTTAGCTGATACCTTTCATATGAGACCAAAATTATCAAAATAAACAAAAACACATGTTTTGAATTTACGTAAGGTATAGTGCCCGGCACATAAGTTGGCAAGGTTTTGGCGTAGTGTGGGTAAGTTCGCGCATATTCCGCGAACTGCCCAACCAACATATAGAGCGAACGGAACGCGGACGCGACAGGATTGGTCAGCCGATCCTTGTGTCAACTGAGCAACCAACCGCGCGCTCGGAACGGTCCCAAACATTCCCCGCGCCCCGCTTAACTACCAAAGATACCTAATAAACGACTTGTGCGCTTCT
Source organism: Orthosia incerta (assembly GCA_948252205.1). Taxonomy (NCBI): domain Eukaryota; kingdom Metazoa; phylum Arthropoda; class Insecta; order Lepidoptera; family Noctuidae; genus Orthosia; species Orthosia incerta. The sequence continues at coordinate 26,097,481 of OX411761.1, forward strand.
AACGACCCTTGCCAACTTACGTGCCGGGGATTATACATGTCGGACTTTTCTTTTTTTATTATCTGGTGGTGAGCTTATAGTGTTTTTAGGAAACTTTAGCAGTATTACATTTTTCAGAAGAAGTGGAAGAAACTTGTTCTAGCGTGTATCCAAGTTCCAACCTACCCGGTAACCTAATCCTTACCTCTATATACATATTTACTGTAGATCCTATCCTGTAGTCTGGATACTAACTTGTTTTAATATTGCTGGCGTAGGGCAGTGTTGTAGTCTGTCTTATTTATATGAGATTTATTGAATCTTTGTGACTCCTCAATTAAATTTTACTCATTGATGCAAATACATATTTTATAAAAAAAAAATAGGAATACATTCTCAAAAAGTAAATTATTAGCCGTGAAATATTTCCATTTTCGATCGACTTTCGATCACTCAGGATACGACTGTCTTTTCGTGTTACGATAAAGTAGCAACCCAGCAAATGTCATTTTAGTCCACGAAATAAAAAATCAGTGTACATACATATATACTGTAGATCTAAATAGTTTTCATCTAGATGATTAATCATTCATCCTGAGTACTAAATTGTGGCACTCGAGATTAACATCTCTCTGGGCCGTGATTTCTTGCTTGAGTACTGTTAAATGTATCTAATGCCAGATTCTCTGACTTGCATGGCATGGAGTTGACATCCAGTCTCAACTTCGGCGCCACCATTGAGTACAAAGCCCAAATTGCGGCCAAAAAACTGGGCATCCTAAATAGAGTGAAGCGATACTTTACGCCTGGACAGCTTTTAACCCTATACAAAGCGCAAGTCCGATCCTGCATGGAGTATTGCAGCCACCTTTGGGGTGGCTCAGCTAAGTATCAGCTTGCCGCGCATGACTCGGTGGAACACAGAGCCAAGAGGCTCATTGGCGACGTTGAGCTGGCAGATGCCAAGCTTCACAGCTTGGTTCATCGCCGCAAAGTTGCCTGCTTGTCGGTCTTCTACAGACTGTACTTCGGTGAGTGTGCTCAAGAACTCCACGACCTCATCCCACCAGCCCCCTTCTACCATCGAACATCTAGACGCACTGCAAGTTATCATCCTTATCTTGTTGCCATTCCACCAATTCGCACTAAGCGCTTCCTAACATCCTTCATAATGCGCACAGCGAATGAATGGAACTCACTACCTGCGTCTGTGTTTCCGAAAGCATTCAACCCGAATCTCTTCAAAGTTAGAGTGAACAGGCTTCTTCTGGGTAAGCTCACTCCATCGTCGACTCTGTCTCTGTCACCTCTGACCTAGACTAGAGTCAAGAGCAAACCCATAACAAATAAAAAATGAAAAGACTTACCTATTGTTACTAGTTAATATTCTCGTATCTTCGTAATTTCGGAGGCATTATTTTAGTAGCTTAATACAAACGAAATCTCCTTCTAATGTAGATTAGAAGTAAAGTTGCCTTGAGAATTAGTTAGAAAAAAAAAATTGGTTTGGAAAGGAGATTGCCCAAAGACAGGTCCCATACGAGGTATCGTGTACCTGATTTAAATATTATCCTAAAATCGGATATCGGATATCATCTTTACATTTAGTTATTTCACTATGACATGTGTATGCACCCATATTAACGAAAAACTTAACTCAGAGTTGCTTACACGAGGCTGTCATTTTGACAATATTGTATGACTTAATGTCAATTTAACCTCGTGTTAAGTTTTTCGTGCAAGTGGGTCTAATTAGATTGTAATAAGGGTTAATATCTACAACAGAAAATAAATTTTATCTCGTGAAAATGGGTGGCTAAATTAAGATGTTTTCTAATTATGAATATAATGTGTTTTTTCTACAATATACATAACAAATCTTCAGGGCACAACAATTTTTCTAAGGGATGAAAGTTTCCTTTAAAAAATTTGCAATCTCCTTTGTCTTTAGGTTTATTAAAGTGTTTTGTTTGTAACAGGAGGAAGACAGACTGATGTCGCAGTGGTTCAACTTGGTTAACAAGAAGAACGCTCTCCTCAGAAGACAGATGCAGTTGAATATTTTGTGAGTATATTACATTTATTATGGTGGTAATTAAGAAAGGTATAACAGAAATAAATTGTGTCAGAAAGACAGCACAGAAGCAAAACTATTCGTAAAAACCTAAACTAATTTTATTTAACCATTAATGTACACACACATAATAAATAAACAAGAAGAAGGAACAGAAAAGAGGTACAACGTATGGGGATAGGGTTTATCTATACTCATACAAAAATATTGTATAAACACGTACTTTTTTTCGTGGATACTCACTGACTTAATGTCTATGGATGTTTTATTTCAACTGTTTGAGAGAAGATAAAATAGTGTATACAACGGCATATAATTAGGTATTAAAGCACTCGTGTGATACTATTATCATACTCGGCTTTGCCTCGTGTGATAAACCCACATTCGTGTTTTAATAACCCCTATTATATGACCGTTGCATAAACTACTATTATGGTGTCCGTTTTTGATACAAAGATATTTATGTAGACTTTTGCAATTACTTAGTATTAATTCACAATTTTTGCTTAAGCGTTCCTGTTTGCAAGATCTGTGCCGCTGTAGAACATATGAGACATTTCAGTTTTGCTTATAGGATTGCAACGCAATTGCGATTCTCGGGCACTACAAATGTCCATATACGACAGTAACCACTGACTATCTAATGAACAAATTGCTTGTATACCATATAATAATCACATTTCGTGAACTTCTATCAGAGAACAAGAAGAGGATCTAAGTCGTCGTTGCGAGCTACTGGCGCGAGAACTGAGACTGTCGTTAGGAGTCGACGAATGGCGCAAAACGCCCGGGCAGAAACGTAGAGAGAGACTATTATTACAGGTAACAATACTTGATATCAAGCTTTTTACAAGCTTTTATATAACTTGCAATGTATGTATGTAAGTGTATTCGGGTCAAATCTTGGAACTGAATTTTAAAGCAGTTATCCTGCACCGATTAGGATGAGATTTTGAATACACGTTTTGGACGGCAATGAATGGTTAGCTAAGTGACGTCATCCTAAATCCAATATGGCGGTTGTCCAAGATGGCGGACTAGTTATTTTTTTTGCACGGCCATGATATGGGTATCAAATGAAAGGGTTTGCTGAGAAGAATTAGTAATTTAAATTTTATTTTAGTTGTTAATCGGGCCTGTATTATCTGAAGGTCAGAGGTGTGGCTTAATAATACAACCACTCCCATGTACTAGTCCTATTGTCATCCACCGGGCAGACATACAGGCCCCGGCGTGTAACTACTATGCAAAAATAAATGTCACTTTGTTTGAAAGCGAAACTCTCGTTCCGATCGAGTTTAAAGTAGAATGTCCTACCTATGTCGACTGTAATATTTTAGCTTTTTTTGTTTTTGAAAATGTACATATTATTTCATTTATCTGTTTGCAGGAGCTGTTATCAGCCGTTAATGAGAGAGACAGATTAGTACAAGAAATGGATGAGCAGGAAAGAGCGTGAGTTACATAAAACTTTAAACTGTATTCAGGTTTTTAGTGATGTATTCTAGAGATGCCGCGAATACTCGCTATTATTCGGTATTCGGCATTACTCGTTTAATTTTCGTTATTCGTCGAATACCGAATAATAGTGTCTATTATTCGATATCCGGGGAATATTTGTCTAAATAAAAATAAGCTTTTAATGAATTGATCAACTATAGGCTTCAAAATAATAAAACTTACTAATCTTTATAATGAAAAAACTTAATATTATTATCATTACTATAAAAAGTTAGCCAAAAATCAATCATGTTTAATTAATTAGGTAGGTTTTTTAATTAATAATATAAAAGTTGGATGGCGTTTAATAGGCGATTAATCGGTATTCGACTATACGCTATAACAACTATTTGTGGCATCTCGTATTCGGTCATCCAGCTAATATCAAATTAGATCAGTATTCAGTCATATAATGAATAGAAGGCCCAGTATATGAGTAGAATTCTGCCGCCTCTACATAAAAAGGGCACATCTAACTTTTTTAGGGTTCCGTACCCAATGGGTAAAACGGGACCCTATTACTAAGACTCCGCGATCCGTCTGTCTGTCTGTCCGTCTATCACCAGGCTGTATCTCATGAACATGTGATAGCTAGGAAGGTGAAATTTTCACATATGATGTATTTCTGTTGCCGCTATAACAACTAAATACTAAAAACAGAATAAAATAAATATTTAAGTGGGGCTCCCATACAACAAACATGATTTTTTTGTATTTTTTTTGCGATAATGGTACGGAACCCTTCGTGCGCGAGTCCCACTCGCGCTTGGCCGGTTTTTTTATTATCTACAGAAATAACATAAGCCCAAAGGGCAAATCTGACAACTTAAAAAAAATCATATCAGATAATTTAAAAAGGCTCATTTGACGTTGATCAAGCTGAAACGGGACAGATGCAAAGATGTGAATTTTATTTTAATAGAATTTTGATGCCTTGCTAAGTAGAAAAGGCTTCTTTGGTAGGTTTAAGATCAAAAAGGCCGATCTACCAATGATATTCATTTTCCATCTAAATTAAATATTCCTAAATAAAATCAATATTATAACAATAAAGGGCACAATTGTTCAGTTGGGCCCACTGACCTCGAGTTTCTCAGCTCAAAATTATCGCAGAATTAATGTGACAAATTGTCAAGCACGCGTTATCTGCTGTGATTGGTTGAATGAATTTTCAACAGCCAATCAAAGCAGATAACGCGTGCTTGACAATTTGTCACAATAATTATGCGATAAATTTGAACTGAGAAACTCGGGGTTAGTGTAATATTATTGTGCGCAAGAGTGGTGGGGTCTTTAACATAAGAAGGACACAACTGAGCAGAATGTGTCGTTCATTTTAATATTTAAAACCTAATTTGACCATTATTAAAATATAAGGTCACATTTGGTTAGTTGTGACTTTTCAATATAAAAAAGATAGTTTTATTTGTTTTTTTTATTATTTCATTTCATTTCATTTATTTATTCTCAAACAATTACATTGTGTCGAACATTACATAATTAAAATTGTAAAAAGAAAATTGAGTAACATTAAAATATACCTATAAAAAATGAATTATTTTGTCAAGTTATTACAATAGTTTCAGGAAAATACTATTTAAAATTAATCCAATATATGAGCATCACAAATAATAATTATAATGTCCAGTTATTATATAATATTAAATGTAACAAAAAAAAACAAATTAATCCAATAATGTCAAAAGTAAAAATTCCAATGTCAAGTTAATACAAAATATGTTACAAAAACCCTTGTGATTTGAACTTCATCCAGTATAATGTCACAAATAATAATAAAAAGTCAAGTAGATTCAATGCATGTCATATAAATAAAAAATAATAATTCAGATTACTCCAATACATGTCACAAGTAACAAATTATAAAGTCATGGTAATACAATGCATGTCATAAAAATTTAATAATAATAATACAATTAAAATTAATCCAATACCATGTCAAAAAGTAATAAATTATAATGTCAAGTTGTTCTACAAAGCAAGTAATAAATATACAATTCAAATTAATCCAATATATGTCAAGTAATTATTATATTGTCAAGATAATACACTGCACGTCATAAATAAAATAAAAATTCATGATTTTCCATTACCTGCGATAAATTCAGACACCGAGTACAAACATTTTGCCAACAAGAAGGCTTTTAACTTAGTTTTAAATGAGTGAAAATTATAAATTAATGACTTTAACTCAGTCGGTAACCTATTAAATAATTCCACAGCTTGGTACCTGTAGCAATGTTTTGCTATATTAAAATTTGGTGACATTTTGTGTTTGAGGTCCTTCCGTCTTGTGCTTTCTCTAATTTTACGTTCCTCTTGTGATTCATACTGATGAATATACTTAGCAAAATGATTAAGGACTACTAATATGTATAAGCTTGGTACAGTCAATATGTTTAGTTCTTTAAAGTGGTCTCTGCATGAGTCTCTTTGTGAGATCCTGACTATAGTCCTTATGGCACGTTTCTGTAAAATAAATGCCTTCTGACAGTTGTAACTATAACTGTTACCCCAAAACATGATGCTATATCTTAACCTTGATTCAACTAGCGCGTGATATACAGCCTTTAGTTGCTTCAGATCCAAAAGATCTCTTAGGCTCCTAAGTGCATAGCATGCTGATGAGATTGAAGAGTCAATAGCAGCTAGCTCATGTTTCCAGTTTAAATGCACGTCTATGTTCATCCCTAAGAATTTAACTTTGTCTACTAATACAATCTGGTCATCTTTGATTTGCACATCTATATTGTCATTATTACGAGTTGTAGTCTTAAATAAAATAATGTTTGTCTTATTTGTATTTAGTATAAGGTTATTGGCTGTAAACCAATTACAGATAATTTCTAGGCTTTCATTAACATTTTTGGCCAATTCGTTTGAGTCATTTGCCCCAACTATTATATTAGTGTCATCTGCAAATACAACAAGTCTAACATCAGGCTTAACGTAGTCCATAAAGTTTAGCAAGTCATTTGTAAAAATAATAAATAATATTGGTCCTAAAATTGAGCCTTGAGGCACACCACGTTTAATGCTTGTAATTTTAGAAGTGTATACGACTTCGTGATTAGTCTCATCGAGGCTTTTTACTTCTACATACATCCGCCTGTTTTGTAAGTATGATCTAAAAAGCTGTAAGGACTTTCCTCTGATACCGTAATATTCAAGTTTGGTTAGTAATAATTCATAGTCAATCGTGTCAAAAGCAGAACTAAGGTCAATGAAAATCCCAGCCACTTTAATTTTGTCATTTAATTTATTAATAATGTCATCTATAAGAGTATTTATTGCATCTAAGCTACCGACGCCTTTCTGATATCCAAATTGTCTTAAATTTATGATTTTATTCAAATTCAAATGTACTATCAGCCTAGTTTTAATAAGTTTTTCAAATAATTTTGATAAGGTTGGCAAAAGAGATATGGGTCGGTAATTTTTAGGATCTGTCTTAGTGCCTTTTTTGAATATTGGAACTACCTTAGCTAATTTTAACTGGTCTGGAAAGAGCGACTCTTCAAAGCATTTATTAAAAAAATCCGATAGTAATTAAGTTGAAAGGGAATATGCTAATATAATTAATAATGGGTAAAGATAAAAAAAAAAAAAATACTATTCATATATGCAAATAGTTGCATTCATAATTAATTATTTCGAGTTTAAAAAAATTTAGTTGTACCCTTTTTCGTTCTGACGGCAGAATTGGATACCGAATATTAGGTCAATATCCGGCCTGATCTGAATATTTAGTCAATATCCGGCCTGATCTGAATATTTAGTCAATATCTGGTGTTGATGATGACCCTCTGGTCAGTTGCCGAATAGTATGTCAGTATCCTGTTGCATGCCAAATACTAGCTAGGTCAATATCCGGATTCCGATTACCAGGTCAATATCCGTCCAAAAACGAATACCTACTTGCTCGTTAAAAAAACATATTTTAAATACTTTCTTTCGCTTACAGGATAGCAGATGACGACGAAATAGAAAGAAACCTATCCCAAGTGGAGATTCAGAGAAAGAACAACTGTATCCTGCAGTGAACACCCCGTATACGTATACAGGGAGTGCACAATACTAACAAGTGATTTTATATTATACCAGTGGACTGGCGTTATTATGTCAATTTTGATGACGTTTGTCAATTTGACATTATTTTGACAGGCGCCATCTTGGATCCGTGTTTTTTTAATGATATTTTTGAGTTTAATCACTAAAGTGTAAGACTGATAACGTCACTTTTAAAATAATTGATTAATTCTAGTCTGGTTTTTTTTTCAGAGACAAATTGGCACCAGAAAATGTCAAATAACTTCTTTTTAAGGCTTATTAGGCCTCCTGAGGTATGTTATATATAACTCTTGTAGTCTCAAATACTGGAATAGGTCTGAATGGAGTTATACTTACCTCTGCAGACCTAATAAGTTCTAAAAGAAGTAATTTGACATTTGCATGTGTCAATTTTGTCTCAGAGATAAAAAAAACAGACTGTAGAACATTATTTGATTGTAATAACTATGACCTGAAGAAAGTTGACACAGAACTTTACAATAAATTGAAAAGGCTTGTCTGGGTCATGAATAATACAAAAAAATAATCATTTTATAAAAACACAGTCCACTAGTAAAAAATCAAGAACTCATTAACACTATTTATTATTTAATCGTATAAGATTTATTTTTAAATCAACATGCGACTTTTTAATCGCAAAATACATACGTTCGTATCCTAACCTAAAAACTACGAAACTGCGGGTAAAGTATAATTTTATTTTTATTTGACAGCCCAGTAGAAGGTGACGAGACTTAAAAAGAAAATAAATTTGTGAATGATGAAAAATATAATGTCAAAATTGCAATTTTACATTTCCAATAAAATTATAATTATTAAATTATTTATAGTTCTGAAAAGGCTTCATTGGCATAATAATTTTAGTTAAATTTGATGAGTTGGATAGATTGCGATATGTCGCTGCGATTAATCGCAATATCCGTTGTGGTTTTTATGAAAGGAACTGAATGTTATTAAGTAATGTTTTTATCTTCGGAGAGAAAGAAAAAAAGTTTTTTTGAAACTCGCGTTGCGTTTGGTTATTTGAATTTGGAATGTTATTGCGATTTGTCGCTGCGACAATGCGCTCGTAACTTATTAAGGATATGTTTTGGCCTCAGTCGCGCCACGGATAATACTCAAAATATTGTTTCCTATATATTTTTTATATCTACGACTATTTTAGCATTTCTCACTGTATATTTATTTTGGTTCTGAACTAAATAAGATATCGGATTAACATATGCTGCGATAAGTCGTGTCGCAACGCGATTGTATGTCGCAGAATCAGTTTTCAATTTATATTGACATAAAATAAACTAGGATAAATACGGTCATTTGAGTATTAAGTCATCTTAAATAGTTGCGACTAAAAATCGCAGCGTCTGTCGAGGCTTACGATGTAACGCACGTTTAGAACCAAACCTTAGAATAGCATTAACATATGGCTTAATTTTATTTTGGTATAGGTTTACCAAAGAATATTTTTTTAATACCTTAATACCCCCTTTTTTTAGATAGAATGGTGATATCTAAGTACAATATGCCATAGTCAATGGATTTCTGTAATGCTATGGTTAAAAGTTTATTTTATATTTTTTTAAGTAGACATTTTTTTGAAGCGATCAATTTTTAATTAATTTAATGTAAATATGATAGCGATTTTTTTAGTTTAAAAGATATTTATTTGTACACTCCAATAAAATCTTGCCTTGATTGTTTTTCAATATTTAAAATAAAAATTGGGAAGTGACTCCAAAAGTGTTTAAAGGCTACGACTAAACGCTGCGACTAGCCGCAATTTCGCGTATTACATATTTAAGTCGTCATCCCAGTCTTAATCTACTATGGGTCTTTTTCCAGAGTTACCGGATTTTTTGTCGGGCTTGCGACTAGTCGCAAGTTTGTGTCGAGCCTAATCGGCCGGTGCTAAATTGAACCACGTGATCAGTCTTCACAATTTGTGCAATTTTTACTAAACGACGTACGTTTGTCTTATTGTTAAATAAAATAATGTAAATATTTCTCGTTGGGTGTTCTAAAGTTCTATTTGTAATAATGAAAATAATTAATTTAATATTTTAATCTTTTTCTGTGATTATTTGTAATAAATGTAATTTTTGTTGATGTTGTTAATAATAATACCAGCCCACTGTAGGGCTCGTGCCTCTTCTCATACAGAGAAGGCACGAGCATTGATCACCACGTGCGCTCGAGGCGCGTTGGGTTTCAAACTTATTATGTATTAACTAAATATTATTATATATTAACTAAATCCAAGTTTGTTCACGAAGTTGTCCTTCACCGTAGTCAGTGATGTCCAAGATACACTTAAAGTACATAATAATATGAACTAAAAGTCCTATTGGTACTTGCCCGAATTTGAACCCACCACCTCAAATACGAGAGGCGAGGATGATCCAATGGGTTTGATAATCGATCTCAAACAAGTAGTCCATTTTAAGGCTTCCTCGACTTTTTCCCTAATACTTATGCCAAAAAAAAAATTCAAATTAACCTTAATTTTGAATTTGCTTTACAGAAAATAAATTTCGAAAAGCTTTAAAACTCAAATTAGTACAATATTTACCGGTAAAAATAAAATATCGGTAAAAATTAATTTACCTGTAAAAATAAAATACCGGTGAAAAATAATTTATCGGTATAAATTAATTTACCGGTATAAATTAATTTACCGGTATAAATTAATTTATCGGTAAAAATAATTTACCGGTATAAATTAATTTACCGGTATTAATTAATTTATCGGTAAAAATAAATTACCGGTATAAATTAATTTGTCGGTAAAAATAATTTAACGGTATAAATTAATTTACCGGTAAAAAAAAATTACCGGTATAAATTAATTTACCGGTAATTCTGTACCTTTGAAATAGACCTTTAGAACGCCCAACAGCAACTCTTAAACGTAAGTTATACGATATTCGCGAACTAAGGCTTCGAGGTAATCAGATGTATGTACACTTTACTGCGTAGAAATTACGATTTGTGTATGTTCAGGATCTTTAGTGTGATGTCACCTTTATGAGTGGACTGGACTTGTATGTTGAAAGTCTTCCGCGGTAAGGGTTTTATGAAGTAAGGAGTCTTCTGTGAGTAAGGAGTGATGATACTGAACAGATAAATCTAATACCGGGTATAGACCAATCGAATGAACGCTTACGAGTGCAACAAACACCACAAAAACACCGCACCCTCGCTCGCTTTCGATCGGGTTAAGGAACGGGATGCTGTGTGGTGTGGATGTTGTTAAGACCACTCTGATCTGAAGGTAGAACTGATTGTGTATGAGCGGGCGCTTGCACGATATCTGATAAAGTATCAGTATTTCGTACGGAGCTATGCTTAACAGTTCCCTGTCCAATGAAACAGATTCATTCTATTGTTTTACTAATTGGACAGTGAACCTGTTAAGCATAGCTCTATGCATCTCAGTTCTTTTTTTTTTATAAATTTCAGATTAATCATGGTTAATTAATAGAGTAGGTATCTTGGTGGCAATCTGCAGGCCTCCCTGCTTTCCTTCTATTTATCCAAGTAAAGGACTACTAAGGAGTAGTCCTGATCGAAGAAGTCCAGACAAACAATAGGGATGTTTCCTGGGTAGAAAAATTATAATTCTATTTAGTCAGTCAGTGGGATTATCAAATAATATTGGACACGTATTTTTTGCTTAAAAATTTACAAAGTTAAAGCGCATCAAAGTTCAGGAGTGGGGGTTTGTGACGTAACTAAGGCAGTATCTAGTGTAGAGTGCGCGCAAGATAAGTCTGCGCGCGACAGGTGGCGTGCTTAATGTTGCCAGCATAACTGATCTTTTTTCCTTCATTTAATCAATAGTCATTTTTCATTACTCGAAACTTAAAGTAATTTAAGTTAAGCATAATTAATTACTAGCTTTTTCTACTTGCATAAAATATGATGGAAAAAGCTTGAAATTATTGTAAATCTTTTATTGAATACTTAGTCGTACCTACTATTGAATTTGGTCTAACAATGGCCCTGCAGTGGCTATACCGTTCATTTCAATTACAATTATTTTTATTTCTTCTTCAGTAATTTTTGAAGAAGCGGCACCGGTAGTACGAAAATTTTGGGAAATTTTTGTATAATGGTATCCCTAAAAGTTACTGTCCAATATGCAACGCGGGCTCTATCTTTATAAAACGGTACCGTAGGCCTGTTATTGTCTTTTTCACTCCAAGAAAATATCCCTGCCCGCACTTTAAATTACTTTTGGCATAATGATGGCGATTATTTACTTCGGAAACGAGTAAAAACACGGAATACAACACACTCTCTTGACACCTGACATAAATGACAAATTATTAGTTCCAATTTTGGCCGCGCGCAGACTTATCTTGCGCGCACTCTACTAGCGGCGTGACGTTTCTTAATACTTCAAAATATAATATCGTCGCCACTTTATGTTTACGTGTCCAATATTTTTTATTAATATAGCTGAATGACTGAAAATATTTTTTCAGTAAACTACCCTATTATGTAAACAGCATACAACACTCAGGAAATAAAAAGTTTCCAAACACAAATCAGTATTTATGGGTCTGAATATCCTAGCACGTCAATTCAGAATCTTAATATGCAGAATAATATTATACCAACATTCAAGTCCAGTCCATCACGATAGCAAAATCAGCGTAAAATTTATACCGTGGTAGGTTATTTGTGTGTTTCTATAATTCTGTGCGCGGATTGCACACATTTGATACGTTTTAACGAGGCTGTCATATTCGCGACACATATTTGGGTCATCATTTCAGCCGAAAGACGTCCACTGCTGGACATAGGCCTAACCTTAACTAGGTCATCGGTCCACCAACGAGAGGCCTTCCAACGTATCGTCTTCCGGTTCGCGGTCGCCATTCCAGAACTTTTCGGCACCATCGGCCATCCGTTCTGCGAGCAATGTGCCGTGCCCACTGCCACTTAAGTTTGGCAATTCTTCGGGCTATGTCGGTAACCCTGGTTCTCTTGCGGATCTCCACATTTCTGATTCGATCACGCAAGGAAACGCCGAGCATAGCCCTCTCCATTGCAATATTTGGATACAGAAGTATAATACACTGGTCTGTATACATTGACTGGAGTACTTGACTTAATATCCCATACCCCCTAGATGGGTCCACGGATGCCCTCCATCGCAACCGGTCTTCAGCTTCACTCTTCACCTTGCTCCACGTTATTTTGATGCTCGTCGCTTCTGCCAACACGGTGCGACGCCAGGACTGACGGGGATGTCCACGCTTTCTTTTCCCTTGAGGATTCCTATACAAAGATCGGGATCCCTTCGGAGCGTGTTGCCTATCCATCTCCATTTGTGACGCTTGATCTGGTGGCTTTATATAAATAGTGAGCCATTATTGGTACCAGAGGCCTTGATTTCTTAAAGTGAGAGATCAGCTAGACATGTAGTCAAATTCATGATCCGTGTCACAAGATCGAGGCCTCATCAGAAAGCTTAAAGTCACCCCAAAAGCAGTGGAGAGGGCTATGCTCGGTGTTTGCTTGCGTGATCGAATCATAAATGAAGATATCAGGAGCACCAAGCTTACCGACATAGCCCGAAGAATTGCCAAACTTAAGAGGCAGTGGCCAGGGCACATTGCTTGCAGAACGGATGGTCGATGGGGCTGAAAAGTTCTGGAGTGGCGACCGCGTATCGGACGCCACAGCTTTTGAATAGTAATTTTTTTCTTTAGCTTACTTTGGCTCATATGACTAATAGATAATAACGCTACTGACGTATCAGTATTACTGGAAGACTTATTACCTAATGGCCACATCATAAATTAGTAAGTTTGATACTGCAAGTATCAGCAATTTTGTCACTGAGATTCTAGACAAGTGACATTCTATCTACGATAACGTCGTCATAGCGTTTGGAAAAAGTCAAAATTGTATGAGACTGCCAAACAATACCGAAATGTCACGTGACGTCTCTTACATTCTGACGTTTCGTTTTACAAGGCTTTTATTATATTGTTTTCGTATGTGTGTCCGGCATCTAGATCCATTTTTCAAGCACTTCCTGGCATCCGATTAAGCTGAAACTTGGTGTACTTAATATGTAACCTTCGTATCATTGAAATAATATGGTGTTATGGAACTGGTATCATGATGGAGCCGAAAGGTGGCAATAGTAACTCCTCAACCAGATAAGATAGCACCATCGTGTTTGGAAATGTATTGACAAGTGATATTACATGTCGTACTTTTTAGTCCATTTTAGGCTTGTTTTATAAAGACTTAATTGTTGAATTGGAATTTGAATTTCCATAAATGTTTGTCATTTTTCCATTCGCCATCGCAATGCTTTCGTTGATACAATTTCACTAGTCTATGGCCTCCGAAGTACCTTATTGGTGATTCATACGACTGACTTAAAAATTAAATGTGATTTTAAAACCAAAAAATATGTTTTTTCAATGTGTGTATCAAATGTGTGTGTTCCCCGCTTTCGAAATAGAGTAGCTAAGACACGGTAGTCAGTGAAGTATGTGTGAGCCACGCCATAATTGTCTGTATTCATGACGCTACTATTATACATATGGACCGTAATAAAATAAAGTGATATTGTAAAATGGATTTGAGTTTTATTTGAGACTTCTGTGACCACTCACTACACACACTAAGGCCTCGTTTACGGAGACGCGGGGGAGGGCCCCGCGTCTCGAGGAATCGATTCATTCCCAAAACCGACTTTACGTATTGCATATTGATACGTAAAGTCGTTTTTGGGAAGGAATCGTTTCTTTTGCTTTGGATAATATACAGTTTATGCAATTCGGCTGCAGTTCCTTAATAAAATAAACAAACTCGTGATCAGGGTGTCATATATTTTGTAAACATCTTTGTAGGAATGCACTATATCGAATTATCGATCATGAGCGAGTTCATACTCCGACTCGCACTTGACCGATTTTCAGGAGGCTGTGACCACAAGCTTTTTGAGGGCCTGGATCCGTGCCTGGCCCAACGAGACGCAAGACGCCCCTTGTCTCCGTAAACGATACCTTAGTGGTATCGTATTACCCAGGTAATGGGTTGTGGAGGTCAGATGGGCAGTTACTCCATGTAAAATACTGGTGCTCAGCTGCATCTGGTAATACTGGCAGGCCGACCCTAATATAGTTGGGCAATGGCTGGGTTTAAAATTATGTCGACTAAGAACAATGTTCAATGATGTCTCTGTGATCAATTCGGTGAAAACCGGGAGCGATCAAGCTTGAAAGGTCTCGACTGATGAAGTCTACGCTCCGTCCAGCACAGATCCAGATCCGAAACCCCGAGAGCTTTCAGCTCGAATTCCAGAATCGTTAGTGCCTAGGGAGCTCCGTGGACGAATACAGCGATGGGCTCGTAGAAGCTGTCCATACGGTCGGGTCGGGATCCTAGAGGCTAATTTAGTGTTTTATTAGGGTTCCGTAACCAAAGGGTAAAAACGGGACCCTATCACTAAGACTTCGCGGTCCGTCTGTCTGTCTGTCACCAGGATGTATCTCATGAACCGTGATAGCTAGACTGAAATTTTTTCACAGATGATGTATTTCTATTGCCCCTATTACAACAAATACTAAAAACAGAATAAAATAAATAGTTAAGTGGGGTTCCCATACAACAAACGTGACTTTTTAGCCGTTTTTTTCAATAATCGTACCCTTCGTGCAAGTTTTTCAAGACCCGCCGTACAGATTCAAAATTCTAAATTCATTTATTGGTGTGATTTTTGGTGCATTTTACAAGAGATCTTAATAATAAATAATTCGTTCCTCAAAAATCTACCTTCAAGGTGTACACTCTTTCGCATAATTAGTAATTATTATAAAACAGAATAATCAACACAATATTAAAATAAAATTATTACAACGAAACACAACTTAAATTAACACAGAAAGTCAAGCAAAATATTAACAATTTGGAATACATAAAAATAATGAATGAAATGGAATGTCAAAATCAAATAAATGTCAATGTTAAATAACTTATAATTTATCATTAAGGAATTCGTCAATAGAATAATAGCATTTTTCCAATAATAGATTTCTTAGTGTCCGTTACCGAGGCCAGATGTTGTCGAAAATGGTCATTTGAATCTTATAGATAATTAGTTTTGCGGCTTCTGTAATTGTTGCGCACATTTTTAAATTTGTTGCGCTTATAGTTTTTTAATTATTTCACAAAAACATTTCCTGCTGGGGTAACGTTACCCCAGCCAGACCTTTTTCTTTCTAATAATTATAGGGAATATTTAAATAATTACTAGCTATAAAATTAGTTGTCTAGATGAAGTAAATGTTGTGCCTTATTTTGTATTTGTTCTTTCATCGGTTGCGAAGTTATTCGAGATTTTGCTGGGGTAACGTTTTTGGTTTTGCTAGATCTTTGAAATGGTTAAGCGGATTCTTATCATATTTTGTACATGGCTTCTTAGGAATTAGTTTAAATTTGTTCTGCAATAAAAAAACCAAAATAATACATAGCTTAAAGGTTATTTCATTAAATAGAAAAACACTTCAATTGGTCCCAGCACTCTCAATAAGAGCTCTAAAGACTTACTTTAAACGTTATTTTAAAGCTTGTAACTGCCTTCAAATGTATGTGAAGTTTCATTAGTATCCTGTAAGTATTTAACAAGTTATGATGATATTGAGTTCTTCACGAGCACGGTCTTGATGCGCGCGGTGTTATTTGGCCACTGGATTGGATATATGAACTGAATGTTATGTCAATTATTAGTTTTTAGTTCAGTTGTATATCAGTAAAATTTCAGCTCAGTACATTGGATAATTAATGAGATAATACGATTAAAGTCATCAGGAAGTGAATGACCGTGGTAACCCGACCAAGTTTAGGTGGTTACGAAAAAGCGAAAACGCAGAACATTATACTATCTTTTGAAATGTTTAGTATAATACACCTTACAATTTCGGTACAGACGCGTACACTGTTAAATACATTAATAATATAATAATATCTGTACTATGAAAACATTATTATTATCTTCCAGTTGCACAAACTTATCAAAAATCACTGATGTAACATGTCGTTCGGTGGGACGCGGAAGGGGTGGCCGGGTGAAGGGGCGCATTGTTTGCATATCGCACTAAACATGCTCCGTAATCACATAATTCATCTTGTAGAGTGCGCATGCGTTTCGGCAGTTCCGTTTCCTGTTTTTGCAAATATTTATAGAGTGCGTGAGAGCTAATGTAAAATAATAAGTGTGGCGAATTACTGCTAATGTGGAGTGCTTCTATTGATGATCATAGTTATGGTGCAGGCTGCTTGATGAATTCACGAACAAGGTAAGCTTGTATAATGTAACTACAGAAATAGTAGCAAAATTATTATTAATATGTACATGTTGTTAGGTACTTATCTAAAACTGTATTTTTTTAAGGCTTAAATATTTAAATTTAGGAACTTATTATTTTCTTTTCTTTCGTACTTAATTATTACCTAGACTGGAATTCTCAACAATGATAACGACATATGTATCCTTCGCTACATAGTACCTATAAAACAAAGTCGCTTCCCGTTTGTCTGTCCCTGTTTGCTTAGATCTTTAAAACTACGCAACGGATTCTGAAGCAGTTTTTTTAAATAGATAGATTGATTCAAGTGGAAGGTTTTTGTGTACCTATATATTGTCAAAATATGACTTGAAACTTGATTAATGAAATTCATGACTTAGCGACCGATTTTTATCGTTATCAATGTCGGGAGCCGGGACTACCGCAACAGGTAGGTATTTATTTATTTCCACAAACTCCTTGGACACGTAGACTTTAAGAAATCCATAATTACCTTGTTGCGACACTCGCGTTGATATAAACTCGCAAATAGATGACGATTCGAGTTTCAAAATTACCTGTCAATAAAAAATATTTAATAATCACGTAGTTTTTTTTAAACTTGTGTACATGTCTGTACTAAATTTGTAACACTATCCTACATATTTTAGAAGGTACCATAATGTTTTGCGTTTTCGCTTTTTCGTAACCACCTAAACTTGGTCGGGTTACCACGGTCATTCACTTCCTGATGACTTTAATCGTATTATCTCATTAATTATCCAATGTACTGAGCTAAAATTTTACTGATATACAACTGAACTAAAAAACTAATTATTGACATAACATTCAGTTCATATATCCAATCCAGTGGCCAAATAACACCGCGCGCATCAAGACCGTGCTCGTGAAGAACTCAATATCATCATAACTTGTTAAATACTTACAGGATACTAATGAAACTTCACATACATTTGAAGGCAGTTACAAGCTTTAAAATAACGTTTAAAGTAAGTCTTTAGAGCTCTTATTGAGAGTGCTGGGACCAATTGAAGTGTTTTTCTATTTAATGAAATAACCTTTAAGCTATGTATTATTTTGGTTTTTTTATTGCAGAACAAATTTAAACTAATTCCTAAGAAGCCATGTACAAAATATGATAAGAATCCGCTTAACCATTTCAAAGATCTAGCAAAACCAAAAACGTTACCCCAGCAAAATCTCGAATAACTTCGCAACCGATGAAAGAACAAATACAAAATAAGGCACAACATTTACTTCATCTAGACAACTAATTTTATAGCTAGTAATTATTTAAATATTCCCATTAGAAAGCAAAAGGTCTGGCTGGGGTAACGTTATCCCAGCAGGAAATGTTTTTGTGAAATAATTAAAAAACTATAAGCGCAACAAATTTAAAAATGTGCGCAACAATTACAGAAGCCGCAAAACTAATTATCTATAAGATTCAAATGACCATTTTCGACAACATCTGGCCTCGGTAACGGACACGATTTCTTAATTTGTTTTTAAACTGAATAATATTTAAGTCCTTAACTCCATTTGGTAATTTGTTAAATAGTTTTGGGGCCATGCAAAGTATGCTTTTGTGCATCAAGGCGGTCTTTGATGGTCGAACGCATAATTCGTGTCTCTACACTAGTCTAATAATTTTATAGCGATTTTCAGATGCTTTTCTGAATAGATGCATGTTCTTTTTCACAAATAAGGCAGTCTCAAATATGTACAAGCAAGGTAAAGTCATTATTTTTAACAATACAAAATAAGGTTTGCATCATCACATCATCAGCCTATTAATGTTCCCACTGCTGGGACACAGGCCTCCTCTCTGTGAGAGGGCAGCTATCAGTTATTTTTATTCCGGTTATAGCTCTAATGCATCTTTTTTGCGATTTGAACACCATGTCTTTATTACAGGAGTTACCCCAAAACATGACTCCGTAGCGTAGTATAGAATCCACATATTCATAGTATGCAGCGACTACCGCTGCTTGATTGACTACTTTCTTTAGTTCATATAAAGCAAAAGCAAACTTACTATTTTTTTAAAATTAATATTGAAGTATGTTGCTTCCAATTAAGTTGATTGTCAATTGTTAAGCCTAAAAATTTTGTTTTTACAACTTTTTCAATTTTTTCATTATTAAAGCTTACATTTAGTTCCGAATTAGCTACTCTTTGACGAAAATTCATAATTTTTGTTTTCTTCAAGTTTATATTTAAGTTGTTATGTTCTAGCCAGTTAACGGCTTGTTGTAATGCATTGATTTTGTCAGCTTCAAAGTCTTTATTATTTTTGTCAAATTTAACAGTGATAGTACTGTCGTCAGCAAACAATGTCATAGGATAGGGTATTTTCTGCGGAAAGTCATTTATGTATATAAGAAACAATAAAGGCCCTAGAACACTGCCCTGGGGCACTCCATATGATATTTTTCGTTCTTCAGATATGTATTTTATAACTGTTTTATTTAATTTACAAAATTGACTTATTTCTGTACGTTGTGTTCTATTTTTTAAGAAGGAATTTATGAGTGATAAAACATTTCCCCAAATATAAACAAAACGCTCTCTGATCCTACTCTCAAGCTCATGAAGGAGAGGCGTGAGATGATCCTGCAGTCTTCAAACGATGCGCTGAAATACCGCCAACTAAATAGACGGATTTCAAAGGTTTTTAAAAAGAGACCTTCGCCGCTTTAATACCGAGTGTATGAAAGACGCGATTGAGCGGAATGAGGGCTCCAAGGTCTTTGCAAGGGATCTGACTATTGGGCAGAGCCTGCTCACGAATCTGGAGACCAACGATGGCAGGATCGTATCCGCCAAACCGGAGTTTCTGAGGGATATCGAGAGATTCTATGGGCAGTTGTACACGTCAACCAGTAAAACCGTCGCGAATCTAGCAAAAGACCCTAGAGCTAGATTGACCCGACACTATATCGAAGACATTCCGGACGTCAGCCTGAACGAGATTAGGATGGCTCTTAAACAGCTTAGAACAACAAGGCACCGGTTGATAACGGTATCACGGCCGAACTCCTGAAGGCGGTCGGAAAACCAATACATAAGACTCTTCAGAAGCTGTTTGACTCCGTCATACTCGAGAAGAAAACGCCACTGGCAAGGTGCAGGGGTGTGGTTGTACTCTTCTTCAAGAAGGGTGGCAATACCCTACTGAAGAACTATAGGTCCATCTCATTTCTTTGCCATGTCTACAAGCTGTTTTCAAGAGTCATCACA
Source organism: Orthosia incerta (assembly GCA_948252205.1). Taxonomy (NCBI): domain Eukaryota; kingdom Metazoa; phylum Arthropoda; class Insecta; order Lepidoptera; family Noctuidae; genus Orthosia; species Orthosia incerta. Next base: position 26,117,701 of record OX411761.1, read on the forward strand.
AGTCGTCTCGCGCGCAGGTGTGATGATTTTCAGCCACCCGAACAAGCCGGATTCCGTAAAGGCTTTAACACCATAGACCATATACATACGCTGCGGCAGGTTATATAGAAACCGAAGAGTACAACCTGCCTCTCTGCTTAATTCCTTAATTCTTTATTGTACACCAAAACAATACATTAATACAAAGTGAAATCAATTTTCATGTACAAAGGCGAGCTTAACTCCAAAATGGAGTTTTCTTCCAGCAAACATTTGAGTGATAGAGATCATTTTAATTCAGGGCTAATCCAGTGTACAATTTAACAGTAACATAACAATTAAATATATAATAATAATACATTCATAGAAGAACTATGTTCATTAATACAAATATATATATATATATAAATCTACTAATATTTTTTATTGTGTCGAAAGAAAATGCTCCTTAACTTTCCTCTTGAAGACATCGAGAGAAGGGCTATCGCGTAGGGAGTATGGGAGAGAGTTCCAGAGATGCACTGCAGTAACAGAGAAGGAGCCATCATAGCGGCTGGAAGTGTGACGCGGAGTTCGAAGAAGAAGTGAAGTAGCTGTGCGACAAGGTTTACCCCTCGGGACGAGGTACTCAAACCGTTCGCGAAGATATTGAGGAGAAGTAGGATTGTGCAGGATATTATAGAGAAGGGATAGGATGTGGGTATCTCGTCGACGCCGAATTGGCAGCCACTTCAATCTGGTCCGAAAATCCGACACATGGTCGTACTTGCGGAGGCCAAAAATAAAGCGGATGCACAAGTTCTGCAGTCGCTCGAGTTTGTTTAGGAGTACCTCCGTTGCATCTAGAAAACATACATCCGCATAGTCTATTAGCGGCAGAAGAAGAGATTGCGCAAGAGTTACCTTAGTGTGAAATAGTAAGAATTTTTGGAGACGTTTAAGAGACTGAAACGAGTAGAAGACCTTCTTACTCACATCAGCAATATGAACCTCCCAAGAGAGGTTAGTGTCTATATGGACGCCCAAGTTTTTCGCGCTTTTGGAGTTATATGTGGGCACAGAATTATACATTACTGGCGGGAGGGACTGGGGATCTACCAAATTGAGCATGTATTTGCCACCAATAACGAGCGCTTGAGATTTAGTTGGGTTCAGGAGAAGTCCAAAGGACTTAGCCCACTTGTTGATATTTTCAAGGTCATCATTGATGGCAGCCACAGCCTCGGCGAGTTCACCCACTGTAAAATGGCGATACAACTGCAAGTCGTCTGCATAGAGATGATATGGACAAAAGCTTAGCGTTTGTGGACTACGAGAAAGCCTTCGATTCAATCGAGACTTGGACTTGGATTTTTAGTTGGGCATTGAACTGTATTGCAGTCTCTCCAACGGTGCCAAATCGACTACCGACATCGAAGTGTTAAAGTGTGTGTACAAAAACGCCACCATGTCAGTTCAACTTCAGCTATCCCTCTGCAGCAAGGTGTGAGACAGGGAGATGTCATATCTCTGAAACTGGTCACCGCTGCACTGGAGGATGTGTTCAAGGTTCTGGGCTGGAGAAGGCTAGGCATCAACGTCAATGGTGAGTACATCACTCACCTTTGGTTTGCCGACGATATAGTGGTCATGGCTAAGACCATGGATGACCTCGACCGGAAGCTCGAAAAGCTCTAGCGAGGCGAGTCGTCCACAACTTCGAGTGTAGAGTCTCCGACCTTCATAGGAGTGGGTGTAACATGGGCATTCAACATCACCTTGGTTTTGTCCATGTTCATTTTAAGACCCACTCCTATCAAGATCGGAGACTCTACTATGTCTACCTGGAACAAACGATCTAGTTGGGTAGGGCCAACTTCGAGAAAGAGGTCAACCGTCGAATCCGACTCGGCTGGGCAGCGTTCGGAAAGTTGCGCGATATCTTCTCGTCCAACATACCACAGTGTCTCAAGACGAAAGTCTTTGACCAGTGTCTGTTGTCAGTTATGAAATATGGCTCTGAGACGTGGTCGCTCACAATAGACCTCATCAGAAAGCTCGGAGTTTCCTTGCGTGATCGAATCAGAATCGTGCTTGGATCATGTGTTACTAAAAATTAAATTAATTGCGTTTACATTTTCGCTAAGAACTAGTATTACAGATCATGATTCAGTCTTGTTCAGCTTAAAAACTGACACGTCTATAAATAAATCAACTAAACTAAAACTTATTTGTGAAATTGACAAAGAAAAACTAAAAACCGACTGTGACAATTATGATTTTGTGGAAGTTCATCATGCAGTTAATTTAAATGCTGCAATGAGTGCAGCATTTAAATTAACGTAAGTTCATTAATATAATTAAACGCTAACGAATTAATTCAGCAATTAAACGCTAACGAATCTGCTGCCTCTTCAAACGAGCCAACCTTTGTTCTTTAAGTGACACCCTTGATGATTTTATTCAGCATAATTTCAATTATGAGTCTAGTCGGTTGGTGAATGTGTGCCACCATTAACGCTCAAAGTGTTGCCAGTCATTACAGCGAGCTGTATGATGTTTTCAATAACAGCAACTTCCACGCTATCTTGATCTCCGAAACATGGCTCAAACCGCATCTTCTGTCCACCAGCTATCCTCTTACTGGTTTCGTTCTCATACGGAACGACCGGATTGGTAAGGGAGGAAATGGTGTGGCCATATACCTTCGCAGTGATTTTCCTTACAAAATACTTGCTACTTCCTCCTCAAACTATTCTGCCTCTGCTGAGATTATCTTCATTGAAGTTTGTGTCAAAGGATCCAAAACCATTATCGGTATTGTTTATTGTCCCCCCACTGTCGATTACTTCACTGAATTCGAATCAGTTCTTGAATCTTTGGGTTCAGAGTATGCACACCACATCATCATGCGTGATTTCAACACAAACGTCTTTTTCCAAAACTCCCCCCGATCCCGTAAGCTTCTCCATCTCATCGAGTCAGCTAGTCTGCATGTATTACCACTACAAGCGACCCATTGTAACAAATCTAGCGATGACACCTGGCTCGATCTTATCCTTCCCTTGTCTCATCCCATGGTCAACATGACGCTCTTGGCTTCTCTCATCACGACATGATTTTCCTTTCCTATATTCTCAAACCTCCTAAACCTAAACCCAGGGTTCTGTACAGGCGTTGTTTTGCCAGGATGGACGTTGAGAAACTCCAGAAAGATGCATCTGCGATCGATTGGGAGGTTATGACGGAGGCCACTTCGGTTGATGATAAGGTGGCAATCTTTTATGATGTTGTGGTGAACCTTTATAACCGACACGTTCCCGTCAGAAAAGTGGAACTGATACGGCCTCCTGCGCCTTGGATGACAAATGGCATACAGATGGCCATGCGACGCAGGGACCGCGCGTACCGAAAATGTAAAAGGGATCGTACGGACAAGAACTGGGCGCTATTCAAGGCTGCAACGAACAGATGTAACCAGATATTACGCAATGCTAAACGCCGCCACATTCTGTAAAATATTTCTTCTTCTTCTGCCGATGTTTGGAATTTTATTACCTTCGAACACGAAGGCAATGCTTGTGCAGACCCTAATCTTTCCTATTATCGATTATGGTGACGTGTGCTATTATGACCTGAATGCAGATCTCCTCAACAAACTTGACCGTCTTCTAAATTACTGCATTCGATTTGTTTTCAATTTGCGTAAATATGATCATGTCTCTGCGCATCGGTCAATTCTAAAGTGGTTGCCAATACGCCAGCGCAGAGAGCTAAGGGCAATGACTACCTTGTTTTCATTTCTTGACTCTTCCAACTCCCCTAGTTATCTGGCTCCTCACTTTCAATACATTTGCGCCAACCACAACAAAAATCTTTGCTCTTCACATAACCGTCTCCTTCAGTGGCCCACTCACCGCACTGACTTCATTCACTGTTCTTTCTTCGTTCAGTCTATTTCTCTGTGGAATGCGCTCCCTCAAGAAATCAGGATGGCAACCAACCGATTGGCATTCAAAGTGAAAACTCGCGAGCATGTTCGTAAGAAGTTGGCAGTAGTATCGTCACAGCGATAATTTTCTCTAATTATCTGCTACCACTAATTGTTTAAGTATATTTCTTGTATTTATTTATATGTTTGAGTATCTATTGTATGTATTTATAGTATGTATGTATAGCTTTGTATTTGAATAAACCTACCTTAGGTATCGTGTTTAACTTTAAATATTGCACCTACCACTATTAGCCTCTGCATCACCCAAAGGTCGACTGGTAGAAAATGCCTAAGGTATTAAGTACGCCTCTGTACGTTTGTGTGCATGAAGTATTAAATAAATAAATTGCAAATAACTCGATAAGACGATTAACTCCTAGAAAAAAAATTATAATGAAACCATGGACAACTGTTGGTATGTTACATTGCATACGCACTAGGGATGAAATATTAAAAATATCGTACCTTAGATATCGTATTTATTGAATTGAATTACAACAATCAATTAACAGTATGAGAGATGACTAAAAATAATTCATAAATCTTTGGACCGCCATTAAAACAGTGACTAACAATAATAACAACAATCACTACAACTTTTAAAATTTGCTTTCAATCCCAAAGAGGCAGTCAACAAAACTAATGAATATTTCTTTAATATAGGTAAACGTCTATCTGATCTGATATTATTATGCCCACTCGCTTGCCAAACTTCCAGAAAGTTATTGAGCCTCCCGTGAAATCTTTTGTCCTCCTACCAACCGACAACGAAGAAGTTGAGAGAACAATAGGGTATATGCGTGCAAAATGATCCCCTTAAGGGAAAAACTTTACTGCGTCCAAATTTTAAAACAATATTTAATTGGTTAAGAATAGTGAATTTACTTATTTATGTAACTGCATACTTATTACTCATGATAAATATGGGGTACAATAGTGTCGTCATATTTTCTAAAAGTTTAGTAAAGGATCGTTTTATACACATGTATGTATAAAACAATCCCTGAGGAAGGGTCAAAATGATGCCAGGAATCATTTTATGCTCTACAATATTTTATATTAACAAAATAAAACAACCAGATGTTTATTTAAATCACATATGTACCTACCTACCCAGCAACAAAAATTTGTAAGCGTTTTACACAAATAAAATTCAAGTCTTGTTACATTGGAAATCATTTATTTTGTATTTGCTACTACTAAATCAATTTTTCCATGCACGATCGAACTGCGCTTGATACAAGTTGAGCAGCTGTTCCGGCGTGAAGTACCTTCTCACCTTCGCAAGGATCTCACCTTCGCAACTTTTTGGCAGCCAGCTGAGCCTTTGCCTCAATGTATGGCCCAAAATTGAGAGTCGATGTCAACGTAACGCCAAGAAGCTCAAGATGGTCCGTTATTGGCACGGTTACATCACGGAAATTAGGAGCCGGGTGGAATTGGCTCCTTTTAGCGGAAAAAAGACACGCCTTGGTTTTAGCAGCATTAAACCTGACCAGATTGGCATCGCCCCATTCGGAAACTGCCTGCAAGGACAAGTTCAAGCGCTCCACCATGGCCTCCCGGAGAGACCGGACCTGAGGCCCGGTAGCACGCGCGTTGGACAAGTATCTCTCAGCAACAGTGCTGTCGTCTGCATACCCAAAGGTGCCGGGCTTCAGCAGATCGTTAATGTGCAACAAGAACAATGTTGCTGAGAGTACGGACCCCTGAGGGACCCCGGCATTAAAACATTCCCCCTTTAGGAATTTCTTCCTGTATCGTGGGTGCGTTTACAAACATATAAACTCACATACAAAACACCCAGAGCCGGAACAACTATTTGTAGGTCATACAAATATTTGTTCCGTGCGGGAATCGAACCCGCGACACGCAGCGCAGCAGTCAATCACTCAACCACTGCGCCAACCGTGCGCCCAAAACGTTATATAATTGTAATAAACGTTTTAAGGTTTATCCAATTCATTCAATGTGATCAACAAGTTCCTGTCTTGGCTAAAAATTGTTCGTCTACCACCTAAAAATTTAGCGGTTCCTGAAGCTATTTTATTTTTACTTTTAATTTAATGCCATTACAGGCACGGAAAATTCTCTACTTGTGGTTCTGAAGCTTAGTACTAGCTTCTGCCCGCGGCTTCACCCGCGTAAAAAGTGTTTTATCATCCCAAGGGAATGCAAACTATCTCCATTTCATCTAAATTGGTTCAGCAGATCCAGAGATTACTCCCTACAACCTCACAAACTTTACCTCTTTATATTATAGTATAGATAAGGTATACCATCTTTGACGGCATTAAGAGACTTTAGCATTTGATCCTCAGCCCAATTTTGCCGAGTGATTTTTCATTTATAAACTCGCAGCATGATCTGTAAAAATTAAAAATACATACGGGGTAATATGATTCCAGGGATAGTTTTATACGCACGATGAGGGATCATTTAACCTCAAACACCAAATTTCAAGATATCGATCAAAATATATAATCTTCAAACACAACGTTCGGTATTTAAACATTGCTTAAATATATCTGAACGATATTACATTATATTATTATGTATATTTATCTACGTATTACCCACAATACTTAGGAATCTACATATGTATTAATACATATGCTTATACATACAAAATTGTTATCACACACACACATACATACACACACACACACACTCCCACACGCAGAGATACTAAAACCTGCTCCCACTTACTCATCCATATGTTGACAAACTATACAACGTTATGAAATGGGGGGCCTGGAGATCTATAGTACAGGCCTCGGCTGATCTCCCACAAATTACAAACTTGTAAAAAAAATATAATCAGCTGTATAATGTATGTACTTGATGTAATTTGTTGTGATAAAATAAACAATTTTATTATTATTTATTATTAGAGATGGGTTGATTGACTGCCTGATTATAACGAAAAACAAAAGAAAAATTTAGTCTAAACACTAAGTGACCACCTGATGGCTTGACACGATTCGATATAATATATCACACCGATAACGACTAAGTGAAATCGCAAGTAGGTACATTCACATGGACGCAATGAAATTGCGTCGCGCCATCAGTAAAGTCCCTTAGGGATAAGGCACATTGGCGCAGATCGAAATATAAATTTAAAAATATTGACCTCTACAATATAACAATTTATATCATGGGAGGAATGTAGTCCGGTCAAGTGCACGAAAAATAGGGGGAATCGATGAGGATTTTTCATAATTTAATTATAATAGTATCCCTAACGTTTATGTACCTACATTTTCAGCTTCTTTGGAATTTATGCAAGGGGTAAATGTCTATTTTGACCGGACTCAAGACAAATACTTTTTTTTTTGGGCTGGGAAATCATCCAATGACTTCTCCCGTGCAGTTTTGCTGACATCTCTTTGAGGCGCACCGACCAAATGGGGTAGATCTCCATCGTGATCCTCCATGGTGATCCACACAATGGTGACACTCGAGCGTTTCCTCCCGCATTATCCTGAGCAAGAACCTTACGAAACTGCCGTGTCCGGTGAGGACCTGCGACAGGTGGAAGGTGAGGATGCCGTGACGCCTCTCAAACCACGCTTCTAAGAGGGACCTTATCACCGCAATTGTGGCGTGCCCAGCGCTGGGTTGCGACAGTCTCCCTCTCCATGTCGCCATGAGATCCTGCCGGAGCTCTGTCCGCCGAACCGCGATATCTCGCGGCAACGGAGTTTCACACCCCGGCGGCGGAGTTTCACCTACACGCGCCAGTCTTACATATGCGTGAGGAATTTTGCCTTCAGATCCCAGCAAGCACCCCCTCTCTTGGTCGAAAAATAAAACTTGGAAATTGAAATTAAAATCGTCTTTATTGATTATTCGTTGTACAAGCAACTATAATTAATAAACATTGTATATTCAACTTATAACAATTAATAATTTGTTAATAACAAATAAATTGTACTGGAAGAACGTCTCCATAAATATATCTTACGTAGGTTACATAATAATAATCACTTAGGTTTCACAAAACTTTACAACAATATTTTATCCGTTCTTTCAATTTGTATGCATTGTAGAAACAATGAAAGGTAGTACTTATCTATCTACGTCCGAAATTACCTTGTAAAGTCTAAAAGTAAAATTGCCTGCGCAAGACCTGAATTAAAAAATAGTGTGCACAAAGTTCCTTAAAACATAATTATGTTATTGATACTCTGTATTCTATTTCAAGATATTGAATAAAATAATAATTCATTTTAGACCGATCCGACTGGAAGCCGACCCCATCATTGTAGAAAAAAGGCTAGGAAGACTTCTTACAAAAAGTTAGTCCCAGTTGGGCGCCAAGTGTGTAACGATGTGCCCCAGTTGGGCGCCAAATGTGTGACGATTAGTCCCAGTTGGGCGCCAAATGTGTGACGATTAGTCCCAGTTGGGCGCCAAATGTGTAATGATTAGTCCCAGTTGGGCGCCAGTTAGTCCTAGTCAAGTTTTCGAGTAGATACATACAATTTGCCTGTTGCCGTTACGTATGTATGGCTTTCAAGTCCATCCTGTAAGTTAACTAGACTTGTATCTGCATCACCCATAGTATTTTAGTCATATTTATATGCAAATACCAAAGAAATTGGATTTGAAATATTTGATATTTAGTAATTGTAGGCCACAAAAAATAAACGTAATAAAATCAAAATGTTCCGTTGTTTCTACAATGCTAAAGTCAAACATTATAAACGCTTTACCAAAAATCACAACACTAATGGCCAGGCCGATTAAGAATACAATTGGAAGTCAAATTAAATTACATAATTTTGCACATTTCAACTGGAGACGATGGAGAAATGACATCAAGCACAACACAAGAGTCGACATTTTTAAAAACTGTTCCGTTTTACGGACTATTGTTAACAAACAAATGCACTTGGAAATCGATATAACTTTTGAAACTAAAATTGTTTTTTTCAAAGTGCAACTTTCGGATATAACTTTTGAAACTAAAATTGTTTTTTCAAAGTGCAACTTTCGGTGAAAGTTGATGCCATTTCTCTGTCGTTTCCAGCAATGTTCGTATTCTGAAACTTGCAACTCTTTAATATTATCAGATACCAGAGGCTCCAGACTAAGTGCTTTTGTATCAGCGAAGGCGGTAGTCGAAATGCAAAAATGTAACGAACCACGTGCCATTTTGGCATCCCGTACATTTTCCCGACGCTTTCGTTGATATTATGCAACTTGTCAAAAGCCTTAGGATGTAGTTTAATAGCATTACATTACATATTTGGAAAATTGTCGAAAAACTACACTTCATCGCATTAATAACGGATACAATGCTAAAAAAACATGTTAAATGTGATCGCTAAGTTAGAAATATCAGTTTGGTCATATACAAAAGATTCTTAGTTTTTAAACTTTATATTCAGCGTCATGATATAGAGGAAACGTGGGTAGTTATATAATCACTTTTGACGTGTCTGTCAATCAAACAGCTTTACTTAGACATAACTTAGAAAGGAATCCATAACTCGGATAAAACAATATTGAAGAATACTTTCAAACTGTTTTCTTATTGGTCACATTGGGTTGCTATTTTCCAGAGAAATTCAATTTTTTGTCTTCAAGGGGAACCCATTATGATAGGTATCCTATCAAAGACAGTTAAAATTGACCACTAAATCTTCAGAAATTATGGTGGAATGAATGAAGATGGCGAGACATTACATTTTTCGAAGAATCAATAAATTAATAAATTAATTATTCTCTCTATATCATGTCGCTCATTTTAAGTGTATAATATTAATAATACTAGGTATTCATAGAAGCACTTGGGGCCCATAATAATTTACATTAACGTTATATCTATGAGTAAAAGTTAAAAATGACCATGCGGTCGGAAAACTTCGAATGGAAGTCGAGTTCGTTCGGAAAAAACCGTTCATTTAAAACGGCCAAAATTCTGACCAGCAGACAATTTTAAAATACATACATATTTTCTTTCGCTTTTTTAAATATATTTTTCATAACATTTTGGAACATTTTTCGCATTTAAACTACGTATTTCAAATTTTAAGACAAATTCTATTTTCATAATTACGTATCGACTACCCTATTTTATTTACAATTTTTTAGAATGAAAGTTTGATGCGTCGCATTGGCAGTAGTGACACTCTTAATGCATAAATAGACATAAATATTTCAATTATGAAACTGTTGTCCTTTTTACAATTATTTAATTGTGATTTCTTTGAATTATATTTACAGAAAGAACTGTAAAAAAGTCAGAACTCGTGTGAAGATTGGTTTTATCACAGCTACATTATTTTTTGTTCTCAAAGACCGCCACTGTTTATCTTATCTCAGAAAAAACATTTATGTTTGTCACCGGGCAAACACCGTAAGTTTATAATAAATCGCGTGAGATTCTAAACTCTTTCTTCGCAATAAGGCACATATTTGTGAAATGTCGAATTTGGTTTGGTTTAACTGTATTTGCAATTATCTGTTTACAATATATCGTGATTATATACCCTCGTAAGATTCATTACTATCTTACGGTGTGTGCTATCATCCGGTGACATATTCAATGCAAGGAATCCTTGATAAGGAAAAAAAACACTGGGCGAAAATCAATCCTCTAGAGTGTCACTTAAACTCATGTAAATATTTCTTATACTTCAGTGTACCTAGAGATGATAAACCAATCTTTACAGACATAATGCTCGTCGAGTAACAGTTAGTCAGAAACAAGTTCATATAGCAATATGTTACGCTCGAGTATGGTTGTTGGTGGTCACAGGGGGCGCTGCCTCTGCTTCTTCCAAGGCCGCTTCTTTTTTTAGCTTGCGGTATTTACCTGAAATCATAATGTTTTTAATTAGTTATGTGAAAGTAACGGAAAAACCTGGCTTAATTTTGTTTTATTATTAATATGATCGTGTTTGTTAATTAAGATAGATGTTAATAATAATTAAGTTAAGGTAGATAAATACGATAGATAAATCAATAAATTAAATGTTAGTCCCATTTGGGCACCACTTTGTAAATAATTAGTACCTACAGGGCGCCTGTTTATTCATGTTCGTATTTCAAACTCATTAATCGTAAATCTAGATATCATAAATTAAAGCTAAAGTGACAAGTCCTCATCGCCCAGTAAGTGTGACAGAGAAGATAACTTGGTCCTTGCTGGGCGCCAATTGTATTTAGTCCCATGGCGGGTGCCAGTAATGTACGTGTAGTATAAGAATTTGTAAAATTGTTCTATAATCTGGTATATATAAAAGAAGAATGGTAATTTATGACCCAGACTTTGACAGGAGTGACACATATCGTAGTTTTATGTCATTTGTAGGCTCTGAAAAAGAACAAAACTATAAAGCTTTTTTAAGTAGTAGTAAGTAGAGAGGAAAATGTTACACTTACGTGAAGTCTTGACCATGATGACGCCCCACCAGATGGACCAGCCCCAACCAACCAGACAGAACAGCACTGTGAATAGTTGTCCCGCACCCACCAACAAGTTTATCACGAACGAACCTATAATAAACAGTTGTCATAAATAAAAAATCTGTTGTTAGTATTATCATGCATTAGCGCATAACTATTGATAGATATCCGCTAGATACCAGAAGGACAAGGCCAATGTCATCAAATCGATGTGGCGACGCTTGGGGGAAGCATATTGCCATCAGCGCACGTCTTTTGATTTAAATAACGATGATGATAATATGCAGTATTCATGTAATAACTGTGCGGCAAAATGAGGCTAAAGAATTTAAAAGCCCAGGGGCCAGACCTGTCGATTTTAACAGTTCTTATTGAAAGGCGTCACAAGACTTTTAAAAGCGTGCCATTGACATTCATTTGCTGCTTACGCGTAAATTTTTTACAGGTCGGAACAAAATTAGTCATTGACCCGAAGTGACAAAGGCTAGACTTTTCACCTTCCTTCATGTTTTTCTTAAGTTAAACGTGTTTAGACTTACCTATTCTATGTTTAGCTCCGTCGTGGACCCCAAATCTGGGAATGCCAAAACATAGGCAGAACAGGCCACTCAAAATAGTACCTGCAAATACAATAGTTTCAATATAAAACATCGTCGATGTATAATTTCAACCAAAAACCTTAATAAAATGTAATAATGTAAATATAAAATATGGTTTCGTTTCCTCTATATTGAAAGATTTCCTCCTCAATCATCTTAAACGTATCTATTACATTGTGCCAATATTACATTTATTTAAATATTTTTCTAAACTATGTGGTTTCTGGAAAGAAATAATCAACGCAACAAAATTAAGAAGAAAATTAAGTGAAACCGAGCCTCACTCATGTAAGTCACTTCTACTCACCAAGTCCCGGCACACAAATGTTGCAAAGCAGACAGAAGTACGCGAGCACTATCGGCAGCACAGGAATTGCACCGCGCATCACACTCGTATGCTCAACCAGTGATGTGTCTAGCTTCTTGCGGGTATCCTGCGGATAACGAACATGGCCATAAAATAGGAGACTACTACATATAATGATTCGAACTGTAACTTGTAATTTCCGTTTCGATAAACGTTATATTAACCTTTTCAAAGCTATAATACAGGCTAACATCAGGCATTGCGGGTATCCCGAGGATAACAAACTATAATAGGAGACTACTAGAATTAGTCATCGATTTGTAATTCTAATTTCCGTTCGAAAAACGCAGTTCAATATAATAACATATATCATCATCATCAATCAATACATATAATAATCAATCAATACATATAATAAATCTGTAGAAAAATATTTTTTGTACATCGAAAAAAAATCCAAAAAAAATAGCCAGGGTGTTAAAAGATAACCAACAGAACCCATTTCTAGCATTTTTGGAATTTTTGTCTGTTTGTCTGTTTATCTGTTTGTCTGTTTGTCTGTTTATTTGTGCACGCATCACGTGAAATGTACGAAACCAATGTAGATAACTTTTGTACAAAAAAATTGTGCGTATCTTGAAGAATTACTTAGTTTTTGTTTCATCGCAATCGGTTCACTCTATCAAAAGTTAGATGAATTTAAAGTCAAGAAGAAGTAAAATTATCACAGCTCACGCAATTCAAATACTCGGACAGTTGAACTCGCTATTCGATAGATGGCGTTGTGCATTTAAAGTCACTTTCTGAATCGCGGTGTTAAGATTTTACGCGAAAGAAGGACCTTAGAAAAAAAAAATTGGTATGCAGTATGTATATTTTTAACCAACTTCCGAAAAAGGAGGAGGTTCTATGTTCGACATTGTTTGTTTTTTTTTTTTTTTGTATTTTCACCGATATCTTCGTCAATTGTGGACCGATTTCAAAAAATCTTTTTTTGTTTGAAAGAGTATGTTCCGAAATTGGTCCCATTTTAATTTGGTGTAGGACTGACGGAGCAATTCGAAGATATACAACACAAATCTTCCGTAACGTAAAAATATAAAAAACAATAAATAACGGCAAATCTCTCGGGATTGCTGCAATCGCATGTCTGTTTGTTGTTTATACCATTTCATAACATAACATCACGCCAGTACGCTCTTAAGGGGTACGCAGATCTCTCATTTCACCGGTTATGTTCAAGTTTCATGATATTTGGGTAATATATTCTGGCGTTATACGAGTAGGTAACTTACTAAACAACTTGCCTATTAGGTAGGTACAACTAAAAAGTGAAAAATAAAAAAACTTTTCGTCCATAACGCAATAAATTGGTACCTACGAAAGACACCGACTTCCAAAAATAAAGTTATTTTTTACTTTGTAGTTTTATTTGGAAGTCGGTAGTATTTTTTTGTAAAAAGTTTTTTTGAGTATGTGGAGTAGGCAGGCAGGCTGGTAAGTATGGTAGGGTTGGCAGGCAGATGACGGGAGCGAAGCCGCGGGCACAGCTAGTTTATATAATATTATCAGAAGCTATCAATCACTGGAAATTATCGGACATCTGAAGGACCATTCGCTTTCACATCGCAATCTGTCAAAAACGCCTCTTACGTTTGCCTTCTGAAATGTTGTTTATTTTAGAATTCACTATCATTGACAAACAGGCACGTGCACTGACTAAGCAAGTGCCCCCTAATCTGTTATTATTATTTCCTCAAAATACCATTTTCAGTCACTAATCTGCATTGACCTCTGAGTTTGTTCGGTGTCAGAGTAGTCGCATGGAAACAAAGTCTTCATCTTCATTCAGTTTTTTTTCTGTTTGGCGTGTAAAAGTGTATGTTTAAACCGATTAACAGAAATAAAAATAGCATTTATAACTACAGTGCAGCCTGCAGAGATCACGTGACAAAAACTTCACAACTTTTAAGTTTTCAACCAACATTTTAAGTTAACCTTCAAATATTTCGGCAAAGGCAAGACTGGACAGTTGAAGAATATATTTCAACATTTAGAATAATATTACAGGTAGGTAAATAGTTGAAATGTCGTGTATTGACCTCGGTAGCTTTCATGGGGTAGATTTAAAGCGTGTGTTAACAGACTCGTCATGGTTCTGACATGAAACATGACGACACTTCAATGGCGTAGCTCACTGACCGTAGAATTTGAATGCCATTTTTTATGCATTACTTATCTGATATTAAATAGTCTTACAGCAAAAGATTATACTACTATTACTGAATATAAATAAAAATAAATACATAATGCCAAAGCCTTTTTCAATAGGTATTAAAAATATATAAATGTGAACTTTGTGAGTATGGATGGATGTATATTTGTTACTCTTTCAAGCAAAAAATACTTGAATGAAATTTGGCACAAAGAAACTGGATTAATTTTTTATTCCTTCGGGATGATTTTCGACTTTTGGGCCGGCGAAGCCACTGTTAAACGCGAGGGTTCTTACTATTTAGAAACAAATGCAATAACAGACAAATACATTTTAGCATGTCTGATTAAAAACTCTGAACTGGTTCAAACTCAAATACCTCAGCGTCTTCCTCGATATCCACATCCTTCTTCATAAAATCCTTCGTAATCATAATCTTAGAGGTTTTCCGTGAAGGCATTGGCGATGGGTTCGGCGTAGGTATAGGAGACACTTGAATAGAAGGCCGGGGTGATAGTGCCGGATTCACAGCTAGTTTGTTACCAGTAGCCATCGTCTTAAGAGGGTAGTTCGGATTCTTCGAGTAAATCTCTTGGGGTAAACTGTACAAGTAGTTCTGAAGACGCGGTGTTAGGTAAAGATTCTGCATTTGTCTTAAGCTGCTTATTTTTGCGTTTACTGTGGTAACGTAGCGGGCTTTGAAGTTATACATTGACACTTGTTTTTGTTGCCCTCATTGTCACAGAAATATTTTACTGCTACCAGTATTACGTGTTATTTTGTTTTTTGATCGCCTTTACGTAATTTTTGTAAATATTTACAGTTCCAGATATTTATAAAGTTTGGATTTTTTAAGGAAACACAAAACTAGATATTCCGTAATACGAATGCGTTTCAGTTAACAGTCGAATAGACACTGCCATTAAAATACGCTAATCATACATTTAATAATGCCATCGATTTCGTCCCTATTGTTAGACAACCGACCTTGTTTACACTAACCCATTTCATATAAATAGCAACTACTTACTGAACTACTTTTAATTATATATGGTGAATAGATTAAAATCATTGCTAAGAAAAGTCTACACGCGAGGAAATTAAATATATATTTTTTTTACATATTGTTCTACTGTTCTTAGCACGCAATAAATATGTGCTTTTTATTATTATTAACGAGGGACATTAAGTTACTTGATTAATAATATATTTTTAATTTATGAACTAAAAACGTGTTACCGTGTTGGGCGCCAATAACACATTCTTGGCGCCCAGCACAGGACCTTCATATTTTCTATTACAATAATGTATTATTCTTGTCTAATGTAATTTGAAACTCTTTTGCGCATGTATGGTTGGTTGACATGTATGGTTAAGCTTTTACCTTAAATAAGTATTTGTTTCAAATATAACTCTGTAACCTTTCCATGTTTCACCTTTTTGTTTTTTTTTCCTTTTCATGTGACACAAATAATATAAAATAAGTCTTATACGTGACTTTCTAGTAGTTTTGACTGTTTCATTATGTCAAATTCAGCGAAGTCGCAATGAATCATTAATTGTTGTGAAATTATAACAACAGTCTTCAAACTGACCAAGAGTAACATCCACGTAACATCAAACTAATTTACATGCAAAATAATGCGACTAGCCTCCCAGTCAAATTATTTTATGATTTCCATGAAACACCTACAATTATAGGAACAAACAAAGTTTTAATAAGTGACCACGTCTGATAGACCTTGGGTCATATTTCTCGAGACACGCGTGGTCGTTGCGTGACGACCTAGCGACTTCGCGATTACGAGGGTAGAGTAAAATATGTTTCGGCGACTTGTTGGGTCTGCGTGTGGGTCATACAAAGGTTTAATTTTGGCTCATTTGTATGTATTACAAAGGACTTTGAACTTTCGGACGTCGGGTTAAGACGACGTAGTGACCTATTATTCTTGGTACAAAAATATTGCAAGCTGGAGTGATAGATTTTGAAAAACAACAACCAAGAGGAATAGAATTCTGGTGGTTAGATTCAGTATATGAAAAGGTTCATCTTGCTTGTCTTGTCTGGTTGCCTTAATGCACATTTTTTACCGTTTTTACCGTGAATCAATAATATACCTAGCCGAAGAACAGAACATCTAGGGATCAGCTATGGTACTAAGGGACATCCTTACTTAATCCTTACTATATCTACCTATATTATAAATGCGTAAGTACTCTGTCTTTCTGTTTATTACACTTTCACCCCTAAACTAATGATCAAATTTGATGAATTTTGGATCTTGTAAAAGAACATATGATCCATTTTATTACAGGGGTACGTTCCCTTGTGATAATAAAAACTATTTACGCGGGTGAAACCGCGGGCAGAAGCTAGATTTTTTATATATTTTTCTCTCTTCTCGTTTTTGAGCTATTGTGTAACAATCTTGTCTTGGGATATTGAAGTAGCAGTATTATAGAGTTTTTTTTCGCACTAAGGCTCCCATTTGGTCCATTATGCGTGTTGGAGTTTATTTTCCTTTCCTAACTTGGTCCCATTCAGAACAAAAAACTCCTTTTAATCACCTTTCTCGAGCCCGTGCTTTCCCCTTTGAATTCTGGCGAAATATGCAATGGGGAAGCAGGCAATATTTAGTCAAACTTACCTCAGGAGGCAGAGTAGGAGACATGCTCTTATTCTTGGAGAACATGCTGGTACGTCTGCTAGAAGACTGATCGGAGCTACGTCGACACATGCCGCGTAACCACGTGCACAGGCGGTTGTTGCAGCAACTGTTACAATACAACATCATTGTTTGTAGAACATACTATTGGTGTATATAATGTGGCGTAAGAAAGCACACAGGCGGTTGTCGCAGCAACTGTTACAATGCGTGTTCGACGTTAAACATGTTGTTGCAGTTGTTGCAGAACTGTCCTATGGATGGCCAACATTACTCTGTGCGAGACTTGGTTCGTAAAATGTAAATTTTGGAATTGTATTAATTATGGCAAGACAATCCGCGTGTACTGAAAATCGATGAGACTGAATACGACATCACTTCGGCTATTCAATTAAATTAAGCTAGGTTCTCGCTAGCTTCATAAAGTTTCTGTAGTTAAAACAACATAATAACTCCATTACTATAAACACGAATGTCGAGGAATACTTATTTAATGGTTCTGGTAAAAGTGTGACGGTGCTGTCAACCGTGTATAGATGGCATTAAAATGTCATATTATGGTACCAGTTTAATATAGCAATTATTTTATTTTTATTAAAGCTGTGCTTTATATTCAAACTGTAGCACTTAAATATTTTATTATAATAAACTGGTGCCATAATATTGAATTTTTAATGCTATCATGATATCAGTGCCTAAAGAGACGTCGAAGCTATGCATGAGTCTGCATGACATATTCATGGAAATAATACTAGAGCCTGTTTAGTAAAGCCGATAGACGATAGGGAGACAATCTGTCCGTTTTTGTAATATTTTTTCATACATTGCCTGCATTAACAGTATTTTCCGTTTCTGTAAGTGTGTCCGTGGGATCAACAGTTGGTCTTATCAGAATATCAGCGTAGCGTTAATTCCTTTTTTGGATATCGCTGCACTTGCTGAGATAGGAGTATTTTTGGTTTCGCACGGGGTTTTTATTTTAAATTTTGTTTAATTTTAAGCTGATTTGTCTTGTCTCCTGTGCGGGTCACAAATAAATACTTTTTCTTTTTTTTCTTTTTTATTAACAGCACCTGTTGCAAAAATGCGACAGTAGGGGTAGTTTACAGAAAATTTGTTTTTGTCCGTCAGGTAGATTTATAAAAGAATATTGGACACGTATTTTACTTTTGACACGTAAACATAAAGTGCGGACGAGATAATGCGTTGAAATATCGTGACTTGTCACGCCGCTAGTACACTTAATACTGCCTTAGTGACGTCACAAGCCACCGCACCTGAACTTTGATGCGCTTTAACTTTGTAAATTTTTATTGATTTTGTAAAGCAAAAAATACGTGTCCAATATTATTTGATAATCTCATTGACGGACTAAAAAGAACCACCACCATACCCAGGAAACATCCCTATTACTTATGTAATTTTTGACAATTACTCGGGTTTCAGTTATATCAAGTATAGCCTCTAGATAAGTAACATGCTATTAATGAAAGCATTGCCATAACGATTGGTGAAAAGTCAACAATGTATGGGATGGTCAAGTGCTATCAAACGTTTTGGAAATATTTTCAGTATGCGTACAGCTAAGGAGTGGAACTCCCTGCTGGCGTCTGTGTTTCCCGATAGCTACAATCTCGGGGTCTTTATGTCAAAAGTGAATAGGTTACTTCTAGGCAAGCCTGCTACACCTTCGACCAAATCACCATTAGGTAAGATATTGGTCAAGCGAAAGCCTATCAACAATAAAAAATAAAAATAAATGTAACGTGATCAATATTTCCAAACATATTGGGAATTCAATTCAGAATCAACAAAAATGAAACTTTGTCTTGATTAGTAAAACTAGAATTTAACACTCACCTAGTAGGAGGTCTATCACTCAATATGCTATCCCTCCTCTCAATCGTCCTCTTCTTGCGCCCGCAGCATCCCGTCTCCTCCTCCGGGGCAGGTGACATGGACTCCGCGACGTTGCGCGGCATCGAGCCGGTGTCTGCAACACGACGCCGTCTCCCGCAACATCCGCAGAACATGTCGCGTAGCGTACGCTTGGGTTTCGTTTCGTTTTCGTATTCTATTGAGGCCTGGGGAAAAAGACTTTCATTATTGATATTCCTTGAACTTACTAATATTACAAAGAAGTAAGATAGTTTTTTGTTTCCAGTATAATCTAAAAAATATATAATACAGTAATTTTGAAATAGGCTATGGGGGCGAAACCGCGGGGAAACGCTATTTTACAATCATTAAAAGTATAGTACAAGTAAACACGGAGATCTAACTACGCAAAAGTAGTACATTATGTGTAAGATGTAAATTTGACGTTTTAATTTTCATAATTCTGAATTTAGAAGGCCGGAAATGGGTTTACAGCTAAGGAAAAGTGCCATTTGAATTTAATTTTACTTAATTAAGACTTCTATTTTTAAGAAAATGTATTTTATCATTAATCTACTTACTTTTCCAGCAGCCCTTTCCATATCCCTAGTCTCCTGTTCAGCCTTTTCTTCATCTACCTTCTTTTTACAACAGTTCAATTTACTCATCATCCCTTTCTTTCCTTCCTTCATTTCCTTTTCTTTTTTCACTCTCTCTTTATCTTTCTCTTCATCTTCTTCTTCTTCTCCTTTGGTACAGCAACCACAACATTTTGTCTTGCATTTCTTCATCAGCCTTTGACAGAAGTTGGGTTCTTTTGGCTTGTCTTCTGTCGTTTCTGTTGGTTCTGATGTTTCTCTTAGCATGTCTGGTGGTGGGGTCTCCTTCGCTTCTTTCTTGGTCCTCGCTGGAGGCTTCGGGGTTGTGCTTGTGCTTTGTGGAAACCTGGGAATTGAAGATTGTTGATTAGCTTTTGTTTTAGTAACTTTTGTATTGCTAAATGGATCAATATCTCAGTTTTTATTTTAATAATATAGCGTCGTCTACCAGTATTACCATTTAAAGACTTTTTATTAGAAAGTAAATAAATTTGGGGGTTAACAGCTTTTGTATAGATAAAATGTGAAACTGACATATTTATAATTTAGACAAAAGTTTACTGAAGATTATATAAAAGCTCTAATGGCCGATTTTTGAATTGTCACATACATTTTTTGACAGGTTACGTCATCTGACTGAAGCATCCGTCATCTGACGACATAAATGTTTTTTTTTATGCTTATCCTAACTGAAATATTTAAATTTAGACCAGTGAGCATTGCTTCATTCTTCGTTTCGTTTAGCATTGCAAATGCAGTACAACTTTACAAGCTCATGAAATACTTTGTCATAGTTTTCTGTGTATAGTTCTAGACCTTGACATTAGAAAGTTACTTTTAAAGATAAATTAGTTTTTGTTTATAAAGTTCTAGTTCTGGTTCCTATTTCCTTTGCTGTAAGTAGTTAAATATTCAACTATTAATTTTATATCTAAGTTTGCTGTTTGCTACGTAGTTCTTTCTTTGTACGAGTATAAATAACACTGACTATAATTATGTGCTTTTAGAATATGGTCTTTATTTACCAAAATCAGGCTGTAAAGGACTAAATACCTATTGTAGACAACTTTGGTCGGCTTTAATAGTATAAATACCAGGGGGGTGACCATAAGCTCTTTGAGTAAGGTTATTTTGAGTGTGTGTAAGGGACAGATGTATATGACTTGTATACATCTGTCACCCCCCAGGATCTGGCAAGAAAATGATCGGAAAATAAATTTGAAAAATTGTTTAAACGCAAGGTAGCTCATTATGACGGCTAACAAACGCATGAAGGACTTGCATTTAATTTATGACGAGTTCATATTTTTTTCCAGAAACTGGGGGTTATGATAGGTTAGCAGTTGTCGGTGCATTGCCTTAGCCACTATACCTTGGCTACAGTGGCTATTGGGCTCAAATTGGACGCTTTATAAGACAAAGCGAACATAGTGCTAAATAGTGGTTATTTTTCAGCAGCAGTTTCGTCTAGTGTTTTATTTATTACCTTTGCAGCATTGGTAGCCCTGGTATAAGTGGTAAAAGTCTAGAATTTTGGAAAAGATAAATTAATAATTGCATAGTACATCTAACGCCAGGTTTCTGAATTGAGAATTCGAATTTGAGAACTTGACAAACTCCACTGTAGCATGAATATTGTCAAAAAAAATCTAGTAGAATTTGAAAAGTTATTTCTCAATTCAGAAACCGGTAGTATGAATCTGGGTCAAGAAAAAATCTTGATCAAGATTCTTTGAAATATTTTGTAGAGAATTACTATTGATACATTTATAAGAAAAGGTTAAAAATAACCCTTTCTGCCCCCATCAGATAGAAATGATAATTTTTACAACTCTGTTATTACGGTTTTGTCCAGCGGAAGTAGAGGCCTTGTTTCATATGCCTATTTCCGGCGCCAATGGCGGGTAAATACGGCCATGTGCCAACTTGACACATTACTATAATAGGTTGCCAATAAAATAATGTTAACTCGTAAATTATAGAATTAAAAGAAGCTTTTATACCT
The DNA here is from genome assembly GCA_948252205.1 of Orthosia incerta. NCBI lineage: Eukaryota > Metazoa > Arthropoda > Insecta > Lepidoptera > Noctuidae > Orthosia > Orthosia incerta. The sequence continues at coordinate 26,139,344 of OX411761.1, forward strand.
TAATATTGAATTAATCTTTAGAAAATGCAAATATCAAAACTATAGAATAACCTTCTCTTTTGAGTTGGTTCAAATAAGTCTCGTTAACTTAACTAAAATAGCCGAAAATGTCCATATACAATGAGAAACGGTATTGAATTACGGGTAACTTATAACCTCTAATGGAATAACGAGAATATTTACCTATTTTCATCGCTATACCGCTTCGGCAGTAGTTCATTTGGCAAAATATACACAGTCCTGTTATGTATCATTATTAAAACCGGATCAAAACACTACCAATATACAAAAAAAACTTGAAAAATACAAACAAAATCGACTAATTTTCTTTACATGGAAGCACAGTTGTTACATTTTTTAAAAACAAAAAACTGAACGCCGCACATCCATTCCAAATTCGAATCATTCGCGCCAAAATGGAACACAGACACTGTTATTGTTTTTAGGCAAAGTCAACAAGATTTACTGCCTCATCTTTTCAATTGTTTATGATAATTTTCGCGCCATTTGTTTGTTTGGCGGGCGGGTGTGGCGAGCAACGATCGAGGGCGAACTAGGAGCTTGAACCACTTCTTAAGGGCTGGTTTAGTATCGAATGCCAAGAATTACGTGTCGGTGTAGCGTGTATAGACGTAATGAGCCTTGGACAGAAAGAATGTTGGAAAGTGGACCTTTGTAGAAGCGTGTAGTTTCTTAGTTGACAGTTTTTTTAGTTTTTAGTAGTTATCGTTAAGTTTGAATCGATAAATGTTTATTTATAAGCCTAATTATAGATTATCTAGCTTGCGATCAGCAACTTTAGAACAACACAAATTTAGATGGCTGTAGGAAAAGCTTTGCCTTAAAAAAAAACAGTCTATGAACTAATTATTTTCTAACAACAACTTAAAGTATTATGTGATCAGTCGGACAGGTGTTGGTTTGTAACTAAGAGGAGACTCAAAAGTCTTAATAATATACTTTCTCAGATTTCTAAAAAAAACAAACAAACTTCTCTATGAAAACCATACAAAGCATGAATCTCAAGCACAAAACAACAGTTGTATTTCTTATAACTAAATGCACTTTTGCCTCGTCTAGTACGGGCGAAATAAATATTTTTTTCAATCCCTCGAACAACATAATCAATCTGAACCCCTTTTAATCTAAGCAAGCTTCAAAAGTCTCCTTACAAAGAAATAGCCGAATCGCCGCATTAAACGTCATTGCATGTAAAATCCAAGATGGCGCCCATCAAACACTATTCAAATAGAAAAGGGATTCAATCTCTAATTTACTTACAATTTTACGAGTTTCTTTATACTGGAGAAATTATGACTCAATTTGGTTTTATACTTGTTTAAGTATGGATGGATAGAAGCGAAGCAAGACAATTATTTGTAGAATAGATTGAAATAGGGCTAGGCCGTTCCAAAGCTGCAGGAAATTAAATTGCCGCAGTACTTTCCGAAGAAGATAGAAAAGGCATTGCAAGAACAATATGGAGAATTTATCCTATAATCACTTCTTAGTTTTGGTAGGTACCTCAAATTATCATGTAAATCATTTATAGCCAAAGTACATCTCATTTCGATTCCAATAAGCCCAAATAAGACTAGGATACGGTGGTTTATTTCGGAGTTCCAGTGCCAACCTTCCGGCTTCATCATCAGATCAGTTCGATGGTACCATTTTCATCAGTACCATTTATTTATAAGTATTCGCTTCATCATAGTCGGTTAAGTATTCAAGATATTATCTTATGATATACCCGTGATATACTTATCATTAAGGAGTTCCAGTGGGAGTTTGAAGAAGACTTCATCAGATGATACTTTCTGAGTGCATTGTTGAATAAAATAACAAAATCGCTATATGTATGCCTATAATATTTGAGGGGTTTCCTCGATTTCCATGGGATCCCATCATCAGATCCTGACCTTATGACCATAGGACCATCTGGAAAGTATACCATTTCAAACTAAAGAAGAATTTTCCAAATCGGACCAGGCATTTTTGAGTAATCGGGGAAAATATTACATAAAAATTAAAATATGACGAATTGAGAATTTCCGTGTAAAAGCTCCACCTTTTAACTGACTTCAAAAACGGAGGAGGCTCCTTTTTTGAAGTCAGTTAAAAAGTAGAGACGGATATCGGCTAGATATTATTAAACAAATCAGTCGATTTTGAATAGAACTTTAGTTTCACTGATCTTGGCCAAAGAGTCGAAAACACACAAAAGCTAGATCCTGCCATATTGCTTGTTCACAAGCTTTCTAGCCCTATTACAGAGCGTAGGTAAGTGCAGAAATTACGTTAGGGCAATTAATTGGAAATACAAACTGGAAACGTATCAGTTGCTACTTCTGCTTCTAGATAATAATTTCCTCATCTATAATAATTTCCTCATCTACAATAATTGCTGAGGCGATCTCTGGACTTTTCTTTATGTTTCCTCTTACTCTTGCCCGCCCAAAAATGAGGTAATTTTTGAGTCACAACTGCTGAACTACTTGGTTAGTGACCGCAAGTCTAGCCACCTCACTAACATCGATGAAGCTTTTACCCGTCATCGTTAACCGCAGTTAGCCAGGAAGGTAGGTATTATTAAAACATGAGTCAGTGCTTTCTTCGTCACTAGTGGTCAAGAAGTGACGTCACTCAAGCGGTCAGTGAAACTGAAACGGCGTTTTTAGAAATTTACATAAGTAATGAAAATCTAAACCGAAATTAAGGCAAGAAAAGCTCAAATTAAATGAGATGTCATGCAGCTAAATTTGTCTAGGGTTCGATTGCTGTGTTGGGCAAAGTGCAGCAGCTGTCTGAATATCTTAAGCGCGACTTGAAAGTCTAGTTATCGCCATACTTTAGGGCCGCCCTGAAGTTGGCTTTCCGATGCGCAAGGCTCGAAACGGTGCTGTTTTTCTATGAAATTTACTACTGCGCAGCCATTGTAGCTAACTTCAGGGCGGCCAAGAACTTTGGCGAGAACTATATTAATGAAACTTTTATCAGACTGGTAAAACTACGTGGGTCCCTAAAAAGGTTCAACGATACCGCGGCAGACTCATCCGCAATGGCTGGACGAGCGACTCCTTTAAGCGAAATTGGACCATATTGGCTCCGGATCGACTTGAGTATAAAAAGAGAAAGGAGATCTTTGCTCTGCGCTCGAACATCAGGCTGAATTATTATAATTGGGGGAACCTTCATCATATCAGCCGAAAGACGTACTTACGACGCGGGACATAGGCCTCCACCAAGCGTCGCCACATTGACCGGTCCCGTACGTCTCGTAAACAGCGGATCCCCGCAACCTTCACCAGGTCATCGGCCCACCTGGTGGGAGGCCTTCCAACGCAACATCTTCCGGTTCGCGGTCGCCACTCCAGAACCTTTCTGCCCCATCGGCGATCCGTTCTGCGAGCAATGTGCCCTGCCCACTGCCACTTACGTTTGGTAATTCTTCGGGCTATGTCGGTAACCCTGGTTCTCTTGCGGATCTCTACATTTCTTTTCGATCACGCAAGGAAACGCCGAGCATAGCCTCTCCATTGCCCTTTGAGTGACTGTAAGCTTTCTGATAAGGCCCATTGTAAGCGACCACGTTTCAGAGCCATATGTCATCACTGGCAACACACACTGGTCATTGAATTTCGTCTTGAGACACTGTGGTAAACTTAGGAGAAAGTAAATTCAAACATAATGGCGTCTCTTATTACACGGCAAGTTGCTGTGTTGCAGCAAATTCGGGGGTGCCATTATTATTTGCGGTAATTACATGTGATTACCGCAAATGCTAGTTAGTTAGTTAGTGTACTGTGAGTGGGTAGTATCAATGTCTTGTAAGACAAATGTGTAAAGATTTCAATGGACCATAATACACTTAAGTAGATACAACAAAAGGGAGATTTTTTCCCATAATTTCAATTTTGTTGTGTTAAGTATTGTAAACTATCTCGTGTGGCGATCGTGGGTAAATCACAGCAAATTATGTAGGTACGACTTACGATATCGTTTTCTATGGGACTTTCATTGGGTTTACTATAGAACTATGACATAAGATACAGATCATAGAACTGTTACTATTTATGAGACAGCACTTGCAGTTTCATATGTTGGAATGTATCTTGAATCTCCAATACTAAATAAATAAATTTTACAAAATCGATTAACTAAATGCTACTATTATGTTTATCTATCTATCTATTGGGCGCACGGTTGGCGCAGTGGTTGAGCAATTGACTGCTGCGCTGCATGTCGCGGGTTCGATTCCCGCATGGAACAAATATTTGAATGATCTACAGATAGTTGTTCCGGCTCTGGGTGTTGTGTATGTGAGTTTATATGTTTGTAAACGCACCCACGATACAGAAATAAATTCCTAGTGTTGGACAACGTTTTAGATAAAAAAAAAACTCTAGTACCTTTAAGCAATTCTTGTATATTATATATATATAATCTAAATCTCGGAAACGGCTCCAACGATTTTCATGAAATTTAGTATGCACGGGGTTTCGGGGGTGATAAATCGATCTAGCTAGGTTTCATTTTTAGAAAACTTCGTTTTCTCTATCTTCACCCGAGCAGAGCTCGGTCGCCCAGGTACTGAATATTTAAATGACAAAGTTTCAATTTAACTAATTGCAATCTACTAAATAAATAATACTTAGTCAAATAAAAGCCCTCTTCCTCTCTCCTACTTTTGCAGTGCCCGACAGGGTCCACAATGGTCTAAATTTGTAACCTACCATCTAAGTTCACATGTGGAAGCAATAACTCTATTGAGTATTGAGTATGGCTTCTGCCAGCGGCTTTGCTTAAGCCGTTGGTCCCGCAGATTAATTGCGTAAGTGAATTCTTCAAAGAATCAGAATCATTTCTTTCAACTTTTTCGGTATTGCGAAACTAATTTGGTTGAAGGTTCCTTTGAGTTGAAGTTCATCTACTGCGTTATGTTTCATCAAACTCGAACATTACACAAAACCAATAGTGAAGTTTTATCTCGATTCTTCCGCTTTCGTTCATTCTTTACAATCAATTCTACGTAAAAATATTGGTAATGGAAAGGAGCATAACCTTTCCGTTTCAGAGTGTAATATGCAATACGTAAAGTCGTTTTTGGGAAAGAATCGATTCTTTTGCTTTGGAGAATTCACTTACGCAATTAGACTGCCGGCTGTCATTTTGAACTGTTTGAAGTTGTTACAATAGTGTCAGTCTTACCAAGGGATCAGGGGGGTGACCATAAGCTCTTAGAGCGGTATCAATTTGAGATCGAATAAGGGACAGATGTATCTGACGTGTATACATCTGTCACTTACTCGATATCAAATTGATACCGTTCTAAGAGCTTATGGTCACCCCCCAGATAGCCGCTTCACGTAAAATACTGTTACTCAGTTGATTCTGCTTAGACTGGAAACCTATCCCAAAATAGTAGTGAAAATGCGAGGCCGTTTTTTTTTATTTTAACCCACTTCCCAAAAAAGAGGAGCTTATCAATTCGACTGTATTTTTTTTATGTATGTCACCTCAAAACTTTTTACTACGTGAACGATTTTGATTGATTCTTTTTTTATTTAAAAGCTGGTGCTTCTCGTGTAGTCCCATTTAAATCTGATTAAGATCTGATGAAGAAGTTCGGCGATGTACAACAGAACTCTTCAATAAATAACTACAAATTTCTCGGGATTACTGCAATCGCATATCTGCTTATTGTTTACGCCATTTCATAATATAACATCACGCCGGTACGCTCTAAAGGGGTCCGCAGATATGTACAATTAACACTGGTACATTCTCTTTTCACCGGTTATGTTAGTTTTATGTTATTCGGTTAATCTAGTCTTTGGGCTATTTAGGTACCTTACTACTGAACCTGCTCATTATGTACCAAAATTAAAATTGAAAAATAAAAACGTTTTACAAAAAATACAAACGACTTCCAAATAAAAACGCTACAAAGTGAAAGAAAGAATCTCATGAACCGTGATAGCTAGACAGTTGACATTTTCACAGATGATGTATTTCTGTTGCCGCTATAACAAAAAATACTAAAAACAGAATAAAATAAATATTTATATGAGGCTCCCATACAACAAACGTGTTTTTTGCCGTTTTGTGCGATACCGGTACGGGGTTCCGTTCCTTCGTGCGCGAGTTCGAATCGCACTTGGCCAATTTTTTTAACTTTGTAGCGTTTATATTTGGAAGTCGGTTGTATTTTTTGTAAAAAGTTTCGTTATGTTTGAAACACAATTCAGCTACGGCTGCATCATTAGCTGACGAAGCCATAAGTCAGCTCGTCAAAAGTACTGGTGACAAGGGATGTGGCGCAAGACGAAAGGTGGGCCGTGGTCTGTGGCGAGATAAACACTGTCCTCGGCGACTTCCGAGAGCCCACCTGTGAAGATCATCTTTGCTGCGGCTGCCTATTACTATGCCAATGCAATTTCAAGTGTTTGATGGAATGGAACTGATCTGATGAACTGAACTATGAATCTGATGAACTGAAATATGAAGGAATGGAACTAAACTCAACTTTTAATTAGATTCTAGTATCTATTACAACCTTACAAGTTCTACCTTCTAGAAACCAAGGATTGGAAGGAAAGGAAGGGTTAATCCTTGTGTCAAATTTCATAAAAAATCGTAAATCCGTTGGCGAGATTGATCAACAAAGATCCTAACAATCAGGGGATTTCCACATGGACGAAACTGCTAGCAAAAGATAGAATTATATAAGTTTCACTGTTACCTTCTTTTTATATTAAGATAAGAACTACAATGTTTCACGCCTCGTTTACGGACTAAATTCTATACAATCGCCATTTCCTTATTAGTTCTAATATTAGTTTGTAAATAATAATGTACATATGTGAATAAATAGATGACTAAACCAATTTTCTTATTCAAATAAATATTATTATGTTTACGGCAATAAAATAATTTTGTTACATACACATTGCACACTTTTCACAGGTAATTGCAAAATGTTAGCTAGGTATAACATTATTATGTTAGAGTTAGATACACAGGCATAAATCTAACTATATAGCGCAAGTTCCTCCATCTGTATGAAAACCAAGCGTATGTGCCACTCATTCACAAACAATTTAAAAAAACAAATTTACTTACCAATGACAGAAAACTTTTCCAAAGTCTTAGCCAATTTTTTCAATAGTCTTTACAGCTCAATATGGAATAAAAAGGCATTTTTCTAGATTCCCGGTGCCGATAATGCTAAATGAAAAGTTCAAATTACGATCATTGATCGTAATTTTACTCCGTTTTTTGAAACGCGAAGTACATACAATCGCGGCATCTAGTTAGATTTATATCTGTGGTTTAGATATAATAATATGCCTTACTTACACAACACTTTCAAAATTTTATGATCGAATGGAAAGTAAAATCTTTACCAAAGAACATATCCTTCTTACCAAGTCTTGCAGACCATGCGTAGGCATTTCGACGTGTCTCGTAAAAGCCACATTTAGGGAGTTTGCAGATCACACACAACGAACACATTGGCTGTCTAATAACGGTCTTCAACACTCCAAGAAATTCCTAGGCTCTACGATCAAAGCACGGCAAAGCATTTGGAATATGAGCAGGGGGCAAATCTGCTACCTGCTTTGGGCCTTTACAGGGCACTTTGGAACCAACGACATGCTCATGAAGATGGGTCTAACCGCGACACCCATTTGCAGGTTGTGTGGGGAACGTACGGAACGCATGGAGCAAGTTCTGTGCACAAGCGAATGAGTCTCCTAGGGGCTGGATATCCAAAACCAGAAGACTATAGGCTCATATCTCCTAGTCTCGTTGTAAACCTCATGAAAAGAGTTTTCAACGAGATTGGGGAGGAGTGGGTTATCTAGGGGACCACAATAGATCCCAATGGCTCGAAGTGTCCGAGTTATTTCTCGGCCCCTCCACAAGATAAGATACTAAGTATTAATGTCTAATCACAAATTACGCCTGTTTTACGAAGGGTTAGTTTGGGGTGTAGGTCGGTTCCTATAATAAAACCATTTACGTAACCGCGAACCTTTTGCCATCATACGGGGACAAATGATGACTCCGAGTCGCTACTGAAAAATTCCAGAGGAAAAAGAAGTCATGCTCAACAGTAGCGCTCATGACCACTATTATACACCAACGAAGCAATCAATAAGAACATGAATTTATAAGCCTAACTTTCTTATAAAATACAAAAAAGCGAAGGCGCGCTATTAGTCAATACTGCAATAATTATTCAAGAGTGTTTAATAAACCCATTCTACGAAAAGAAAGACATTTAATGAAAGTTTAGACTCCATTGATGAGTTTTCAAAGAAATAAGTAATGCTATTAATGTACAAAGGAAGTATTGTATAACGTAGTTTATTAGCAAAACAATGCCATGGTTTGAAGTCGAGAGTTGTGTGAGTCGGTACACGAATTGTGGAACGTAGAATTGCAATTTTGATGGTTTGTTTGTAATAAAATGAAATATCTTATCCGTTTGTATTCGTTTTATTTGAATGGTATGAAGACAAGGTGAAAACGATAATAAGGAAATGACGTAGCTTCTGTGATGTTGAGAAGGTAATAAAAGTTTTAAGGTGATTCTTAAACTTGAAATTAGATGTATCTACATTTAAGTTACATTTTTATAAATGTAAAAACTGGTGTTTTTGCATTGAGAAGTTACTCCACAAAAGACCTGTAATTTAACGGAATATAATCATTTATTGAGTGCTTATGTAACAGTTCTCTAAATGAGTAGGTACTTTATTGAATATTCAGGCTCCGTAACAAACAGCTTACCTACTCCACCTTTCCGCTATGTGCTGTGCTATAATTTTGTTCACAGTCGGGGTAAAATAAGTACCTAATTACAATGATAGATCATCTTTGATTTTTTTACTTATTTGAAGTGACTAAGTTTTTGACATTCCAAAAGATCGATTTCAATACAGAAATGAAAGACGTACCTAATCTAAGCTATGATATGCCCAAATTTTTGTGCCGCGTCACTACGTCAATAGGGCTGGCAAAATTTAATATAGCGGATTTTTTCGCAACGGAAATTAAGTTAATATAGGCTAAAGTAATTCGAGGTAATCGAGAACGGGGCAGCCTTGGTTGTCGAGCTGTTTGCCAGCGTGTGGGCAGAGTTAGGTCAAATGGGAGAGAGATATTCAGTTAGGAGAGAATTAAAAGTGAAGGTCTTTTAATTCTTAAGTTAAGTTAAATTATACTTAAGAATAAATAAGGTGATTCGCTAGGTCAAGTGCAACTACACTAGACCTATATTTTTCAGTATGCCACATATAACTTGAAGAAACAAAACTAAAGGATATTGGTTCTCGAAATAAATTAAAGCGTTTAAGCTACGACCTTTCCACACACCAATTTTGTCCTTTTGTCTGAATATAATTTCAAATCCTGCAATGAATAAAAAAAAAAGAATAAATTGTAATGTAGCACATTGCAATATTAGCGGACACTGAAAATGCCGCCGCCATGTAAAGCGTTCACTAAAATTGTCTATTCACAACAACACTACTGCTAGGTATAATACAAATTGCCAATCAAATCCAGTCCTTTCGGATTCGGAGATTTCGCCTGAAATATTGACTCAATTTTTACCTCTCTCAAACCCCAAATCTTATCTGCCTTAAATAAATAAGAATAAGTGCTTACAATACCTTTGTCTATCCTGTTGCTGCGGCCCTACCTACCCCATATGCTAATGAACTGGTGGTCACGCCACGCGGTCGATACCGCCTCGTTACCGCATGACCACTCGGTAAGACCACTGCTGGGCTGCAGACTGATGGAATTGATTTTGTGACTGTTCCTAAATTACCCTGGGCTGATATTTTTTTTGATTTTCCTAATGTATCTTCAAGTGAAAAAATCCTGTTCTCAAGTCTCTTAGTAAATATAAAATTAGCCGTTGTAAAGTACATACTTTCGGCCATAAAAAATAAGAACCAGAGAATTACGCAGTGTTATTCGTGGTAACCTATAATTTATTGTTATTTTTTGTTGAATTGAAATGAATCAGTGATACATATAGCACATATTCGTAACGTTTGAATGAAGAATGAATTGTTTGACATGGGTAAAAGTTTTATGGAACAAAATAATTTTGATATATATGAAAAACAGTTTTTTGATGTTGCAGAAACGACGAGTGTTATTTAGTTCCTTGTAAATTGTCTATACTGATTAATGAATTTAGTCTAATAACCGATTTCCAAATAACAAATATACGATTAGGATTCTACTATATTTGCAGACTAAAATCGCATCTATTGATCTTTGTCAGAACGTTCAAAGTTCTATGAGTAAGTTAAATTTTGTGAAAGATTAAGAGCATTGATTGCAATAATGTTTAGAATTAATAACTTCAGTGAACGCAAAATTGCCAAATACAGTGTTTACATTGTGTGCAATATATGAATCTACATGACTTAGTTTACACAGAGAAAAAGATGGAGGTAGTATTGTACCGCAGTAGATTGTGTCGTGAGACCCAAATAGTGCTCTCTATATCTAATCAATATCAAATTAAAATAAATCAAATAATAATAATATCATATCTATGTTTTGTTATTATTACACTGCTGTTTGTTGTCCCTAAATAAATAATCAATCTGTAGAAAAGTCGTTTTTCGTTTTTTTTTGTTTTCGAAAATATTTCATTCCAGCATATTTGGATTTTTTGTCTGTCTGTTTAATTGTGCAATTGTTAGAATTTGAAGTATGTGTGACGTCATTAAATCATGAATTTTCATTTTTCAAGTGACAATGGTTTGCTACTTATTACATACCTGTCATATTTATTAAGCGCCTACCGACAGATGTTTAAGTACCGACCTAAATTATTACTGTGTTGTCAACTACCTACAAATGTAAAAGAGTACCCACCTAAGTAAATATTGTTGTATACAGGCAATAACTCTTAAACTTGTATTAAGCCACATTGATGATATTACTATAAATTATTACGTAATTTGTAATGATTATTGTGATGTATCCTCAGATCAAATAATTTGATCTGAGGATGTATCCTGGATTTTATATTGCTATATTAGTATTATAAGTCCTTTGAAATATTTAGTACATTATATATTATATTTTTTATATTTATTTTGTCTATTAGAATATTGATTAAGAATTAATAAAGAGGTGTTATTAAATTCCTTAATTATCTTGTTACGTTTTAAAATGGATTCATTACATGATAATTTATTATTGTTCATCTAATTGTGAGATTATTTAAAGCAATATAGAAAATGGCGGGATACCGCGCCTTTTTCTCATATTGGATGTATTGAGACACTGATAGACCCTAGATTATAAAATATTGTGTAATGGATAAGCAGACTTACTCTGCTGTGAACTACAAACCAGTACAGGGCCAGATATATTATTATATTGGTGTAAGATCAACTATACAAAGCTAACGTAAGTTAATTGATATCATAACTTTATGATTGCTAATGGTTGTGTTGAAACTGTATTTATATCATATTATGGCCTTAATTCCTAATATGTAATATTGATTTAAGGGCTAGTCTGCCTTGCCTAATCCTTGTTATTTTGATTCTATAATATTGTAAACACTTCGTGGTTGTAAAAGATTTCGATAAATACTATGAAAGAGCTTCCGTGGGGTTTGTTGCCCTTCTTCCCCACGAGAACTAGGTCTAGCGAACGTGCAGTAAGCTCGATGAGCCTTCTAAATATGAATTAATTGACAAGCCTTATTTAAATAAATACCTAGTCTTGTCTTTCTGTGCTTTTATTCATAAAACCCTTCCCTTACACACCACATACATTGGAACTCTGATACACAGTAAATAACCGACAACCATCTTGACATTCAAAGCTTGCTATCTTTGTAGATATCAATACTTTTATATAGAGTTCCATTCATGATTCTAACACATGCATGACGTAAAATGTACGAAACCAATGTAGATAACTTTTATACATAAAAATTATGCGTAACTCGCAATCGGTGCACTCTATCAAAAGATATATGAATTTAAAGTGTTCAAGAAGTCACAACACACGCTATTCAGATATTTCGACAGTTGAACTCCATATTCGATAGATGGCGTTGTTAAGATTCTCCGCGGTAGAATGATCCTAAAAACAAATTGATATGTAGTTAAGTAGGGTAGGTAGGTAGGTAGGTAAGTAAGGTAGGTAGAGTAGGTTAAGCAGTTGACGGAAGCGAAGCCGCGGGTACAGCTAGTCCGTACTAATATTCTAATCCATCCCTTGCCCCATGTTACTAGGGGTTGGCACAACACGTTTTCTTCTTCCATACCGTCCTGTCCCACGTCAAGCTATCACTGACTCCCTTTTCTTTCATATCACTCCTCATACTATTAATATTCTATCAAATATTATAAATGCGAAATATTGCGAAAGTAACTCTAGTCTGTCTGTTACCGTTTCACGGCTGAATTGAATCGGATAAATCTTTGCACATAGATAGATCATGTCTTTGATGATTAGTACTTAGAATATATATAGATACCGGGAGTGTGCTCTCTTAGGATAATTACCGACATTCACGCGGGCTATATTTAAAACTATGCGAAGACGAATAGTTGAAAACATAATATCACGCCGGTATTCCACAAAGGTTTAGGCAGAGGTCCCGTGTAATAGGGGCCATAAACCGAGCACAAATAGGGTATCCAAGCTGCTGCTGAATATTGGAAAGTTATTTATATATCCGTATAATAATCCATATTTGGATTAGCTCAAAAAATAGAAGTAAACTTCGTGATAAAGTAGTTCACTTCACTTCACTTCATCAGCCTATTAATGTTCCCACTGCTGGGACACAGGCCTCCTCTCTGTGAGAGGGAATGGGCCGTAATCCACCACGCGGGCCCAGTGCGGGTTGGTGGATGTCACATGTCTTTGAATTTTGGTTCTAGGACATGCCGGTTTCCTCACGATGTTTTCCATCACCGTTTTGAGAGCAGTGGTGTTGAAATAATTAATAATTAATAATTATTTTTTTATAAAGTAGTTAAAGCAAGCTTAATAATATAAAACGGATTATTAGCTGTTGAGTTATATGCAATAACAATAAACTGGGTTCAATATACTGATTGTTACTATAAACGGATGTATTATTCTTTATTTTGACTCAAGAGGATGCGACATAACATATCATCGACCAGAAAAACTTTCACTAACGGACATCCAGCCAACAATATGAAAACATTGTCTTATGTGCGTAATATCCGCAGGTGCAAATGAAAATAAGTTGATTGATATGCAGACAGTAATACACAGGAGAATTATGTGTATCAATCATCGGGGATTGCAGTGAAAGCACATTGTGGACAGTCTCTGAGGGATTAGGTGCCTTTCGTTTCTTTACGTATGAATATCATAGGATAGTAATTAGAAAGTGATTGAATACAGTTGTAGTGTATTGCTGTTTCTACCTGGGACAATAAAGAGTTCATACATGGGTTCTTGCTCCCTATTTTTATAAGAAGATGATGTTTTGCCTTTGTGGTAGTATTTTGGCTATTGTTACACTGATTTGACCGGGTACCTACTTTTCTAGACTCCAGTTCATCATTACGTTTTATGATTTATTAAAGTTATTTCATTCGTTCTACCTAAATATGTTGAAGACGTTCTGCCACTTTGTATAATTTAGGGCCTTATTTTCAAAAATCAACTGATCAGCATATTCTTTATTGAAATGCACTATATATGAATATAGAATGTACTAAGCAACCGCTTAAGTGTGTAGCGATAGTGATTTATGAAACAAACTTATTAGAAATTTTACCGCCAAAGTATTGAGAAATACGGTAACTGCTACTTCGGTAGGACTGGAAGCCGAATAAGTTGATAATAACCAAACTGTAGACAACAAAGTAAAAACAAAATAAACACAAAAACTTACCCGCCATTACTTTGAGCAGACCGATCGGACCCGTTGCCATCCGCCATCTTCTTATGCACAGTAATCTTATCAACACCGGGAGTGGACACATTAGAACTTTGCACTTCAACATCACCCTCTCCTTTCACAAGAGTTTCATTCACTTTCTCAGCAATGTTCGTTCCACCATTCTTCTTTTTCTCATTCACTACCGTCACTATAGGTTCTAAGGTATCTTTTTTCACTTCTTCTAGCTTCTTCGGGACATCTTTGAGTTTGTCTTTCTTCTCCGTGATCTCTTTTGGCTGTTCTACGGGAGTGATGATGCTGTCGACAATTTTCGTAACTTCGGAACGTATTTCTTCGGTCATCTTTTCGTTTTGTTTGACAACTTGGTCTTTGATGTCTGTTAGTTTGTTTGCTGCTTCTTCTTTGATTTCTTTTGCTTCCGTTTTTGCTTTGTCAGCTGCTTCTTTTATGGTATTTTGTAGTTCTCTAGATTTTGCTGACGCGGTGAGAATATTTTCCGTGGAAACTTCAGGCTCTTTTAGGATGGCCTCTATCTTTTGTTTGGCTCGTTCTACTTGAGGATTATTGTATGGTGGCTGTAGAAGTCTTAGTTTCATTTGATCCTCGGTGAATATAGGCTTCATTTCATGATTATTTTTGTTATGTCTTGGAGGAGGTTTCCTCTCTTCAACTTTTTCTTTCTCTTCTACAACCTCTTTATGTTCTGCGCGTTTGTGTGGCTTTGGTGGAGTTGGTTCTTTTTCATGATTTACTTGTTTTTCAGATTTCTCTGGTTTCTCTGTATCTTCTTTGCCTACAAGAGAATCTTTTGAACTTAGTCTCTCAAAAATACCCTTTTCTCTGGCCTTTTCAAAAGCAGCTGGTAGTTGGTTAGTAACTTTGGATACTAGTTCTAATGGTTGAGAAGTTATCGCAGCGGTGGTCATCGAAATAATGTTTTTCTTGGTCATTAAAACAATATCACCTTTTTCGTTCGTGATCATATTGTTATCGGATTGGGTCTCGTTATCTTGTTTGTTTACGTTTTCATCAGTCATCGAATCTGTGCTTCTCATAGTTTTCACTTTACCTTTATCACCATCTATTCCTTTCGGAGTTTTCTTATCTTTCACTGAATCTTTCCTAGCACCAACTTCGTTTATTTTACTCGTAGATTGTGCTTTTTCGCTCAAGTCTTTTCTGCTGTTAGTTTTCTTTAGAGGTGGCTTTTCTGCTAAATTCTTTGTACTGGGTATCCTTACTAGGCTTTTCATACTGTTTGTGCGACTCACGGGCTTTTTTGGTTCCGGTTTACTGGTTACTGTAGGTTTCTGAGTAGTTTTAGTACTTGCTGCTCTGCTAACCGGTTTTGTTGTGCCGTTAGTCATAGGTTTGCTAACCGGTTTGGTTTTACGTTTGTCGGGGCTGGGGTCTCTGCTTACAGTCCTGCTAGGCTGTCTAGAATTCAATCTAGACGTAGCAGGCGTGTTACCGGCAGTTTTCACTGTTTTCCTTGGCATCGGTGAAGGTTTTAAGCTCGTTCTTGCTGAACTTGGTTTCAAGTCATCTATAGGACTTTTGTTAGGAGTTCCTACTATAGGAGATAGTCTTTTAGCATTGATAGTTCTGTTTGAAGGTGGAGGGCCTCCTCTTCCAGGAGAGATTGGAGGTTTGCCTCTTATATGTGCTGGAGATATATTCAAGTGTTGAGTACTCTTGCTTGCTCTTTTATCATGAACCTGACTTCCAATCCTGATGGTCTCATGAATACTACTTGTACTGCTGGATATGAACCTTTGATTTTTGTTCAAGTTGTTCTCATACGGTCTTCGAGACATTGATGGTTCTCGTTTTGTGCTAGTTCTTGTAGGAGAGACAGAACTTTGTCGTTTAGGAATCTTAGAATGTTTTGGCGATCCATTGTTGGATTGTGGTTGGGATTTCGAGACAGATCTGAGTCGTGATCTGTGTGTCACTGGCTTTCTGATTCCATCATCAGGGTTTACGAACTCCTTGCTGCTTGCAGGAATATTCTCGATGTGTATTATAGCTGACGGAGAATTATCTCTCGATCTCAAATTGATTTTACTAGGAGAGTTACTTCTAGAATTGGTCCTCGATCCAACAAGGCTTTTAGAGCCAGACTTGGATTTATCTAAGACTCCCATTTCTTTGAGAATCGCTTCTTCTTCTTCTATTCTTTTCTTCTCAGCTTCAGCCTCGTGTTTTTCTCTATTCAACTCACTGATTTCTCTGACTTCTTCTATATTTTCTTTAAGGAAGTTTCTAGGGGAATGTGGTCTAGGTAGATTGTGTATAGGTAGAGGTAACGTGGCTGTTGAAGCCATATTGTCTATCTTCGATAAGGAGTTGGTTCTTCTTCTTGGTGGTGAGTTTGATCTGGAGTTGGCAGCTGAAGTCTTTGGAGTGTTGTGGCGGGAAGTCTCTTCGCGGAAACCACGACCTGGAGATGAAAAATATTTATTATCAACATCTTTTGTCTTTGTAATTTTGCTATATAGAGATAGGAGAGTTATTTCACCATTTGTCTAACGTCTTGGTAAAAGCTTTTCCTTTCACCTTCTCGAGGCTCTAGATAAAGTATAGTTCTATCAGCGATGGCGATGCGCGATGGTCGAAGTGCCAACGTAAGGTATTGATTACTATAGACATTTCGATAGCGCCTGGCATTCTGATATATATATATTTTTTTGCTTTGGCTACACTCGTTGCTAGAATGTCACTTGTAAAGAGCCTCTTCCTTCCCTATTGTTTGCAATATCTGGTCACGTTTTAATATATATTCACATCACATCATCAGCCTATTAATGTTCCCACTGCTGGGACACAGGCCTCCTCTCTGCGAGAGGGAATGGGCCGTAATCCACCACGCGGACCTAGTGCGGGTTGGTGGATGTCACATGTCTTCGAATTTTTGATTCTAGGACATGCCGGTTTCCTCACGATGTTTTCCATTTTGAGAGCAGTGGTGATGAAATAATTTACACAAAGTAAAGCGCCTACCTGCGCTCGAACCCAGGACTTACAACTTGTAAGTCGCGGCCGATACCACTGGGCCGCCACTGCACAATATATTACTTTAATATTTTTAAAGGAGTATGGTTGACTTACCTCTAAAAGGCGAGACCCGGCGAGTCCGGATATCCACCGGCAGAGACCTGGGGCTGGTGGGGCGCGACACTGGTGCCTCCGCAAGGATCGCGAACGAAGACTCTTTCTTTCTCTTCGATGTGGATACCGCGCTGTGGAAGAGAGAAATTATATTAGTGAGATAGACAGTTAGGTATGACCCGAGAGTTGTTTCTTGTCATTCATAAAAGGTATTGTTAATTACGATCTACAAATCTATAGCAGTTTAAGCACTACTGAGCACTTAAGCAGTGCACTCTAGCCGAAGGGAACAGCGTTCCGAGGAACAAATATTGGTCAAGATTCTACAGAGCCTTAAATCAATTAATTAGGTAAATCAATGTTTCTGTAAAAATGCACAGTTGATTGGTCTACTACCAGTTTACTTGCAAATGAATCTTTTGGGACCTAGAAAACAATAATTGACGTTTCTTCATCGTCATCATTTCAGCCGAAAGAAGTCCACTGCTGGACATAGGCCTCCCCCAAGTGTCACCACATTGACCAGTCCCGTGCGTCTCGCATCCAGCGGATCCTGCACCAGCGGATCCTGAAACTGCACCAGGTCATCGGTCCACCTAGTGGAAGGTCTTCCAACGCACCGTCTTCCGGTTCGCGGTCGCTACTCCAGAACTTTTCGGCCCCATCGGCCATCCGTTATGCGAGCAATGTGCCCTGCCCACTGCCTCTTAAGTTAGGCAATTCTTATAGAATGCCGTTCCTTATTTAACGATAACAGTTTCAAAACTACACCATCAGCATACAAGATATATAGCACATATCCTATTATGAATTTAATTGTAGCAATAAAATCTTTATCTAACACACAGAGAAAGAGAGGGCGCGGCCTATTGTACCAATAATGTAGAAACAGACATAAGGTATAAAAACTGCTGAAAATCAAGAAAATAGCTACATTTGTGTAACGACGACCTTGCGCTTACGTCAGCACAACTGGACCGAAAATAATGAGGTTTTTGCAATTTTACTTAACTATTTAGGGTTCCGTACTAAAATCGAACGCTATTGAAACGACGATATTGAGGCTATCCATTTCCATTCATAAATATGTTTTTTATATTTTTGGGGTTCCATACCAAAAGGGTAAAAACGGGACCCTATTACTAAGACTTCGCCGTCTGACTGTCTATCTGTCTGTCTGTCACCAGGCTGTCTGTCTGTCTCATGAACCGTGATAGCTAGACAGTTGAAATTTTCATAGATGATATATTTCTGATGTCTTTCGTATCTCCTACGCTGGTTACAAATAAAAAAAATCTTTCATTCTCATGCAATTTCTATCTCATGCAATGATAAAAAATAATATGCGGCGGTCGGCAAGGTTTAGCAGGACTGACTTCCCGTGGACAGGATTGTGCGTGATTCTACAATGCGGCACCGATGTGACGATAATTTTTCATAGAAATTGTTCTACGTACGAGTATATCCCGTAGCCCTTTTCTTCTATGATATTGCTAGTTGACACAACTTTCTAGATTTTGCCGTTGCAATCGATAGCTTAAAAACAGTGGCGTTATGTAACCTGAAGACTTGTGTATTGTTTAGATAATATATATTTTTTACTTGTTTTTTAAACTGGACAATAGTACATTATGGTACAAGTGTGCAATGTTGGTGATTACCGCTGAGGCGCCATTGAGACCCGAGCCGTAGGTGAGGGTCTTAAGAGAGCCGAGGACGGTAATCATCAATACACACGTGTATCATACGACGTTTTTCAACACACTTGTGAAGAAAATAATACAAAAAAATCATTTTCAACAGTAAAAACGAGTTGTGATTTTTTTTTCACAATGGCGGGCAAAATTAATAATTTTTCCTATGCGCGCGCATTTAACAATGGCGATCGGCCATAGACTAAAAGAATATGGTTTCTTTTTTTTTGGCTTTTCGTGGATAGTGTTTTAGCCACGTTAAAAATAGGGCATTTAAATTTTTCATAATTACAGAACAAAAAAAAATTATATTTGAGTGAAAGTTTTATTTATTAAGCACGAACAAATTGAAATTATCTATTTAAATACGAAGTTGCATGAAAGGAGCAAGCAATAGGTACATTAATTTATTTGTACTATTGAGCACAATCTTTTTTGTATCGAAACTTTTTTAAGAACAAAGCAACTCGACCAATACATTAAAAAAAAAACTCTATAACTCACTTGTGAATAATAGCAATGAAAAAGTCACAGTTTGATAACAGGTATCATTATGTGCCTAATTGCGGTGAAATTAGAGCCACTTTATGAGCAAGTGTGTTGAAAAAATACATTATTAAATTATGTCGAACCCAATAACTGTTCCCCAGTTCAGAAAGACGAATGTATTAAACACATCACAAACTCAACTCAAATGATAAGATTGTTTGCTATTATTTTAGTCGATCAATTATAGGAGCTGATAGCATTAGTTTGAAATAATGTTAGCAATAGTTTCTGTTGATATCTCTTTCAGAAACTGTTAAAGAATTTTGGAAGTCTTACAATGAGTATAGATGCCAAATATTCAATGATTTTATTTATTTAAAGATATGCTCGCGTTTGACTACCAGTTCACCTAACGGTAAGTGAAACACGCTTGCTTCTTTATGACGAAAATAAAGTACGGAACCCTTCATGAAGCGTGTCAAACAACACCTTTAATTTTTTGTTACAAGCCAGTGCATCATTTTCTATGATTTAACCGTCGATCGAAATGAGCACCGTTTGGTTATTAACGAAGTAAGCCAGTTAAAGTGTTCGGTTAATTACGTGATTATACGGTTTGCCCACTCTATCGGCGTTAGGCGTTACAAAATTGTAATGTTTGAATATATTAGTGGTAGAAGAGGTGTGGAAGTATGTTATGAAAAGTGTTCAATTTTATCGGACGTGATATTGTTTAAGGTTTGTAAATTTGAATTAGAATATTTATGATTAAGCTGACGCGCGGCGTTACTTATTCTTTTTTTAAATATCGCTGCCTGTGCTGAGATATAATTAGCCTTATTGGTTTTAAACGGGCTCTTTGTTTAATTTTTGATTTGTTATATATTTTTTGTTGTTTTTCTCGTGTCTGTATCTCCTGTGCGATTCACATTTTTTTTTCATTTCAGGAGATTGATCGATATACGGAGTACAAGCTTTGTTTTAGGGTTTTTTGTCCCATTTTAAAGGCTGATCTGCAGATGTGGGCTTTCCGTCTATGTAATTGGTCGATTTATAGGGTCAAAACCTTTGCTTTGCCGAATTATGCTGCTGCTGATCTTGTTATTTGTATCTAATTACCGACATAATTTTTACCTTTATCCAAAGCCTTTATCATCAAGCTGTATTAGTTTCTGATCAAGCTGACACGTGAACTAGCGTACACGCGTGTCATCATCAACAGCCTATTAATGTTCCCACTGTTGGGACACAGGCCTCCTCTCTGCGAGAGGGAATGGTCTGTAATCCACCACGCGTGCCCAGTGCGCGTGTCTTAATTTTAAAACACTGCACTGCCTATGCTGTAAGGACTTAGGAAATGCAGACAATTTTCGAGATGATCAGAGTCACGGATCTTTTTAAGCATTTGTTGAGCATAAGAACCGGGGTGCTAGCTTCCCATCTACCCCATTGCCTATGCGTATGACGTTGACGAGGGTAACCTAGCCGGTTACCCTGGTTACGGTCTAGGTGCGTTACAAATCGGTGTGTCACGAGCGTATTGTTCTAGGCAAGTTACTTTCCCCGGATACGCACCGCTTGTTTAAAACGGGCTAAAGCATAAGCGGTCGCGGCAGTGGCTGGTAAATACTTAAAAACACCTGTTTCCTGTGGGCAGAAACCATAGAATCCTTTTGCTACGTTCTTTGCATTTTCACCCGGCTGCAATGAAGGGTTATGTTTTTCTCTAATGCCATTATGATGGCTAATCTAAAACTGACGGTTGCAATTTTGTAGTTAGCTTGCAATCCATAAGCTTACAAGATCCAGATATCGAGTTCCTTTAAAATAGTCAGATTCCTATAACCCTATACTAGACACCAATAACCCTATACTACCTGACGTTTGATTGAAAATCCTTCATGTAACTTACTTTGTACCATAGCTTTTGATCTGGCGTAAGTTGATCTAACCCTATCTTACCTAGGGTAATTGTGTTAGATATGCTAAAATTCACAGGAGCCTATGTAAATCGGCAAACCATCTCGCTAGCGACTTCTAATTCGACGCCAACGCCATCTAGTTACGTCGTTGTACAACTTTTAATGTTGGTACTCGACCCTAAGATAAATTTCGTTCGTCAAACCTCGCCCGCTCTCGGTAATCTTCGGTTTTCTGGTGCGGCGCACGAGAATGGTCATATTTCGCCGTACATTTTCTATTGAACCACTGACCTCTAATATACTTGTATGATAGAGGTCAGTGTATTGAACTATCTCTGTCTCACGCGCCAGGCGTTTTCGCTTGTTTCTCATAGAATTGTATGAACTCTCGCCGTGCGCTTTAGCCTAGCGCACGGGGAGTATTTTTTACAGCAATATACGTCTTATTACTTTAGCAAAGAGCTTAAATTTGTTCGTCATAATTTCGTATATATTGAATAGATCGTTAATCAGATATTATTAAACATTTTTATTTTATTTCTAAACCTTTTTAAATCTGGCAGTTCAGTGCACGAGTGAACTTAAAGTACAGCCGCCTCTGATCTTAACCCTATTAATTCTCTCACTCATTACAAATCGGTACCCGCTGATCCCCTGTCCCCTACTCTACGCACAATGTGTAAACATAGTGTTCGCCGCGGTAATTACACGGTGCGTCTGCGGCGATGTGTTTCACGCACTACGCTCCCTTGAGTAGCTGAGTAGCACCCACTGCGGCCCGGATAGATTGGCAGTGACAATAAAAATATACAGGTAGTGTGCTGATTTTCTTATGGACTGTTGGATGTGGTCAAATTAGATGAGAAAGTTAGGTGATTGAATAGTTGACTTCTGCGACACGGAACCTGGCAGGCTTATCTTGCAACAGTAAAACGATAGCGATTTTTGCGCCATAATTACCCTTCAATACAGAAGTTTAAGAGATTATGACGTTTTTTTTAGAAATAGGTGCATTTGACAAACAGCGAGCGATTAGCAAACGATTTTGTAGGCCTTACCATACCTACACTGTTCGCGATGATTGCCGCTTGCTGTTTCTGCTTGAAACAGCAAGCGGCATGCGGGTTCGATTCCAATACGGTCAGAATTATGATTTCCACACAGTGTCACGAGTCCGTCAAGGTCCAAAACCAATAAGGAAAAGAGAGGCAGGGCAAGCAAACGTGTTGCGCCGACGTAGGAAAGGAAAGTAGGAAAATTGACAGATTTCCGTTATGAAACACACAAATTTTGATAAAGATTTACAATATTGATTTTAAAGGCGTACTTGGTAGGTAGGTAGTCGTCAATCGTCATGTATAACACACGCTACGCAAGGTTTGACCGGCGAAACATTTGGCTTTCAAGTTTATATGTATATTCCTTCTCTATATTTCTACACCTATTTTCAAATCTCTCTGTAAACATTAAACACTTAACTTTCAGTATCCTACCCATGCATCAGCTACATCGAAAACTTTCCTCCACCGCAAATTGTCTGTCGACCACAAAACGCGTTGGATGGCGTGATGGTACTCCGCGGTATTGCTATACAATTGATAGTGAAACTTAATGTACGGGAAAACGAGTAAAACTACGTTTTTCGTTTCTTACACGGTGTAACCTAGTTGGTATAACAAATGTGCTGATAAAAATTTTAGGTTATGTTTGAGGAACGAATTTTGTTCATGAATTGCGAAAGGATTTATACTATGAATGTGGAAATAAATAAATGCAAATCGTAAAAAATCGAAGATAGGTACCTAAGACGTGAAGATTAAATATAGATTGCGTCGTAGATAGTCTGCAGCCATTTTTTAAACAAGTCAAAATCCACGCAGCTTTGCATAACGTAGACCTCAAAAAACATCGCAAACGTTAAGAAGAAAAAAGTCTTTCATTTCCTGGACATCAGACCTTCACCTACGAACACCTAGCGGCCCTCAACCGACTACTGGGTTCCTGAATTTCCAACGACAACTGAACTTTGGTACAAGGGGCGTCAACGCGCTTAGAGCAGGAGACTTAAAACCTCCAGAATCCCTATCTACCTCAAGCGATCACGTCCGCCCCGTACATTTGCCAGATAGTCTGATAATCTGCAGCGTAGGAAATGTTTAGGAAGGAAGTTAACGCTGGCTGATAAAGTAGAATGCAAGAAAAAGACATGTATCTCTTGCCTTAGACTTTAATAACTATCTAACCCTTCAGTTTGGCTTACAGAAACCAAAGGCCAGAGGATGATTGAGGTATAAAAATTCTCTCATTACAAACGTAGAAAATTGAAGTAATAGATATAAGAAGAATAACCTCTCTAAGCTTATTTACTAACTTAAATTTTAGACAGTTTTCATACCAAAATACGCGCTTCAACCCTTAGAAGCCAATATTTGGTAACTACATTATCTAACCTTTGTACGCAGAAAATGGTCATAACTGCAATTACCATATTTAAATGGTTTTATGTAAAAACGCCGACAAGAAACTATGGTTATTTTTTACGATTAGTCCGGTCAGTAACCTGACTACACTTCCCTATATTTGGTGAGGCCCATGTATGACCGTGGACTGCGGTCAGCTGTGTAGGTGGTAGTCATTTTTCTTGCCAGATCAACCAAAATATAATAAGTAAGGATATCAGTTTTATGTTTGATATAACAAACTTCTAAAAGTTTCAAAAACCAATGAGAGATTTTTTTAATATATCGTAAAGACTCAGCAGCTCTTGGCCTTGATCTTTCCTGAGGGATAACTATAGATGAGGTCTGGATGATGGTGGTATAAAAAAACCCATATGATGGCTGTCGATTCTAGCTTTAAGGAGTTCTGACTGGGCAATAGTGGTAGGGAATACGGACTCTAATAATTCCATACTTTAGCTGACCGCACAATAAATGTGGATGAGAAGGGCTGAGTACGAAACAATGGGTAACTAAGTGTTTTTCTCCTCCAATTTTCCAAGCCTCCTCAGACGAGTGGGTAACCCAGATTCTGGGCAGTACCAAAGTGTTATCTTTGGTACTTCCTAGAATCTGGGTTACCTACCTACCTCTGGCTGTCAGACTCTCAAGCTTCGGATAACGTACTAATTACGAAAGGTTCGAAGTTGTCGTGGTCTTGAAGGCAATGAGTCTATATAATATGCAAAGAGTAGTTACCCATCCACCATCCAACAGCATCAAACGCCGCTTAACCTCACCGACAACAGCAACAATAACACTAAAAACTAAACATCGAAGGCCACCACACCGCTAATCACTAAACCCACATTGGTACATCCCATACTGATCACTTGCAAGCTTACGACACTGCAATTTACTCACAGAACAATAGAATCTGAGTTCCGTAGGCGAATAGTAGGATGCAACCAGGTTCCGTAGAGTTTCGCAACTTGTAAGACGTGAGTCACAGAGGTAGATGACATTGTGTATGTGGGAACTAAATAGTAAAGAAGTGCTTTTTTGTCTGTGTTTCTATTTTTGTTGATTGGTTTTGACCGTATTTGTTGTGTGAGAAATTACGTTTTGATTGGATATTTTAGAGTATAAAACATGGCAGTCTCTAGAGGAGACCTTCACCTTCGAGAACGAGGGGTTATTTCTAGCGTAGTCAAATTAATATTTTATTTATCATGCCCACTCAAATGTCTCGCCGATGGTGGCGCGTGTGTCGGATCATTTAGCTCCCTTCAAAATGGTTGAGCTGAATGGTGCTGATACATGTGTCATGTTCGTGAACGGGCGCTGTCGGTTGGGACTGGTCATCTCTTAGCTGCCATGGTTTATTTTAATTGATTCTAATTTTATTTCTGAATTGTCTTTTTATATTTACTATGGACACTTTTAACTTTCTACATCGTTCTCACATAATGTGTAATCTCAACATGAATGATGTAACAAATGATTTGTAATAATTACCTAATTGAAAAAGAGTGTCCATGGAGTTTCTTGCCCGTTCTTCTCCATTGAGATCTACGCCTTGGAATGGGCATCTACGGTACTTTCACAGTTATTATGTCTTGTGACTGGGACTGTAGCACCATAATTTTGTAATATTTTATTTTGTCTTTTGACAATTCAAAAGTGCCTGTAACTGGCCTACTTGAAATAAAGTGCTTTGACTTTGACTTTTTGACTTTGATTTATTTTATATAGTTTAACATATCAGTAGTTAAGTGTTCATAAATATTCTAGGTTATGTAAGTATTTTTTAAGAAATATAAGGATTTTTTAAAATTTTTAGAGTTTCGTAATTGTGGTTGGTTGTTGTTTTGTTGATGATTAAAAGTTTTGGCTAGATTTAGGTAAGATTTCAAATTTGGTTAACAGCGAATTCTGATGCTGAGTATTTAATTACAGATAGCATACCTATAGCGATAGCAGGAATAGCGAATGCAAGTGATACTGCTGCGCATGAGGTACTGGGTTAGATTCTCGAGCATTATTGACTTTACACATTTGAAATTTGTCATTAGTAGCCCGTATTCTAAGTTTGTTCCCGGTTGATCGCTATCAGTGTGATGGTATTTAAACAATTAAATAAAAAATTTATTCATCTATTCAGCAAACAGTTAAAGTTACTATTTACTTTAGTGCGATTGTAATATCACTACATTAAAATTCATAACATTCAGCACATGGCCATTTATTAGCATTGCGACACTCACTTTAATTTCATGTAGGAGTTAGTTATTGACGAGATGCATCTTCTTGAAGGTCACTCTGTCTTTAAGAGGCGCCTATTGTTGTTTGTGAAGTGTAGGAGGCACCTGTCAATGTGTCCCTTGGCTCATCTTAGTGATGTGAGGTGGATGTCTTAATTATTGCTTACGCAAAATTCTTTAATCCTTTCTTAACTCATCAATCATTATTCAATGTGCTCAGCCTATTCCCTTGTACTTTACCAAAGGCATGAATATTTGTAATAATCGGAGTTGCAATCGCTTTTGATAAGATTATATTATTTGAAAAGCTTTAAGTTACGTGTTCCTAATATGTTGAAGAGATTGTTAGAAGGACGAAAATATGCGTATCCTGAATGTAAATAAGTAAGTAAATATTTGTTTCTCAGTATATGTTACATTGAGATCTTACTTTTAACATTGTTTCACACATACTACCATTGCTGGTGTAGAAATATTAAATAATAAGCTAGGTACATGCAAATCAAAACTAGGTACGTTATAAGATTATTATATAAATATGACATTATGAAATTCCACAACTTAGTATGACCTGTATTTAATTAATCTGACATTATGACGTTCTATGATAGTTAACACATCACACATCATCAGCCTATTAATGTTCCCACTGCTGGGACACAGGCCTCCTCTCTGTGAGAGCGAATGGGCCGTAATCCACCACGCGGGCCCAGTGCGGGTTGGTGGATGTCACATGTCTTCGAATTTTTGGTTCTAGGACATGCAAGTTTCCTCACGATGTTTTCCTTCACCGTTATGTGAGCAGTGGTGATGCAATAATTTACACAAAGTAAAGCGCCTGCTTGGGCTCGAACCCACGACCTACAACTTGTAAGTCGCGGCCGATACCACTGGGCCACCACCACATAATTTAATAAGATATTAATAATTAATCTGACATTTTAATTTGTAATTTAAATGATGCAATGTTTGAAATTAAATTTATTGTAACACTACTTATATTGTGAATCTAAACTTGTATTCATTTGCACACCATTAGGTTATAATACAGTGTATCTATTGAAAACATTATTTGTAACACCTTACTAACCTGTACTATGAAAATGATTTATTTTGAAAAAAAATATAAATTTATGAAATTTTGTATAAGTAATGTCGAAATATAAATCATAATATCAAAACATAAATCATAATGTCAAAAAAAAATTAATCATAATGTAAAAAAATTAATCATCTTGTCAAAATATAAATCATAACGTCAAAAAAAAAATACAATGTCAAAGTAAAAGTCTAATATCATTATTAAGATTTTAATTACAATATCAAAATGTGAAAGTGATATGATTTTGGCTTTTAATGGTCTTGTTATTTTTGTATCTAATGAGTCAGATCATGGTATAGATGCATTAAAGAATCGTTTGTTGTTTGTTAGTGCTTCGGAACCGTATTGGGAGGCGATGCGTGCGTGTGTCCCGAAGATGGAAGAAGATACGCCCCCGTGGTCTCAAGAAACAATTTGATTATCGTCGGTAGATGAGTCGTCGTTTTCGACGTAGTGTTGATATCAAGATACGATAAGGTATTGCAAACAATACCCTATCTCATCTATCTGATGGGGATAGAGAGATAGTCCCCGGGTAGGTGAGCCCGGGGTGTGTATACCTCGTGGTCCATCGATTAGAAGTGTTACATCTGTTCCTGGTCGTTTGATGAAATATATGAATGCTGGTTAGCTGGTAATCTGTGTGAAAGGATTTCCTAGTGCAGATATCAGTCTCGCACAAAGGATTTATCAAATAATATTGCCCTTTTATATAAAAGTTTGTAAGACACCTTTGTGGAAGAACATAAGTATTTATTGTTTAACTATGTTGAGGACAGGTACAAGACTAATCAGGGGTCTACTCCCTATATATCTCAGTCAACGAAGTTACAGGTCCCTTCCGAAAGTACTCCGAAACTTCGAAGTGAAAAACCGGCCAAGTGCGAGTCTGACTCGCGCACGAAGGGTTCCGTACCATTATCGCAAAAAACGGCCAAAAAATCACGTTTGTTGTATGGGAAAAAAAACACACTTAAATATTTTTTTTTTCTGTTTTTAGTATTTTTTGTTTTGTTATAGCGATAACAGAAATACATCATCTGTGAAATTTCAACTGCCAAGCTATCACGGTTCATGAGATACAGCCTGGTGACAGACGGACAGACAGACAGACTGGAAACCAGATGTATCCTCCGACTGCACAGCATGATTTTCTTCTTGTTTACATTCGTTTTAGTTCGGTTTTTGTAGCAGTCGGGTTTTTGATTTTTTTCATTAACTTTTTTTATTTATAACTTTTAAGTGATTATTTTTTAGAATTAGGTACATTTAAACATATAAGTGGTTTACATTTTTAAAATCACCTCTTAAAACCCTTTATTTTGTTACCCCACACAATGGGTTTGGATGAAAAAAAATTTGGGCTCCCACAATAGGTACTCGTATGGCGCCCAAAAGCCGCCATTTTTCAGTTTTTCAATTTTAATGGAGAACCGGTGACACTCGCAGGGTCAAGACGAATGGATTGACGTAAGAACCATCAAAATTGGCCAACGCGTTCGGTCTCTAGAACGCCACATAGGAACAAACTTACATACATAGACTGATAAATACATTACCCTCCTTCGGCAGTCGGGTATAAAAAAACATAAACTAGCACAAGTAACTAAACGTCCTAGTCATTCATTTAAAACAGTCAGGATGTCACGCTTGATCCGCCACTAATTGTGCCAATCATCCAATTACAAAGACGTTCTACTAATTTTGTTTGTTTTTTTTTGACTTTATAGTAGGCTGAATAGATAAAGTTTTAATTGGTTTTATCCCTAGTTGATAAAAACTTAAATTTCATTCATTTACATACAACGAAAAACCTAAATCACTGGGTCTAAAAACAAATTTGGTACAAGTGTTCCATACCTAACAAAAACAAACACAACAGAAGTACTTTTGAAACATCATCCCTTAAAGGGGGTAAATAGGGGATGGAATTTGGATGAAAGTTTGTCATTTTTGCGGTTGGCAAATCCGATTTGGCACAAGACTTGTTGAATTAAAAAAACATTATACAGGATAGCAAACAGAACTAAATATGTACGTAAGATTAAACCATAACAGTATAATATTATATAAGTAGTAGATTTGTAAGTATGGTGGTGCATTGTGATGTAAAAGAGCGCCTCTCGCCATCAAACGTAAAAGTTTGGCGAGTATAGAATAAAAAAAAAAAATGTTTTTGGGATTCAACGACAATGAAATCTAATTATCTTGCATTTTTTTAAATTTGGGATCCAACGGTAAAAATATTTAACTGGGATTCAAAAGTGGGATCCAACGATAATAAATCATTTTATTAGGTCGGATAGTTCTCAGGCTTCTATCATGGTTTCTCCCCAATTCCATACCGCTGTAAATACCAATTAGTGATCCTTTCCACACCTCTGCTCACCCCTCAAGTACCGCCGTGATACAGGTATATTTGAGCACATTGTGGTCGTGACTCGTGTTACGTACCGACAGAATTGTGCTCACATTCCGCTTTCTAACCAACACGTAATTTACTTAATTAACTAAACATATCAACGAAATGTTGGAAACGGTCAAGCGGGAGACGACGAGAAGGATGTGGGGTTATTATAAAATATGTAGTATTTAAATCAAACTGTATTAATTTTTCCCTTAAGAGTAAAAATAAAAGGTAGGTATACCAATAATCCTTGAAAAGGTAATTCAATTCAATTCAATTTATTTATTTCAAGTAACACAGATTCATAACATAATAACAATAATAGTAGCACACGCAGTCACATTAATTAAACTCAAATAAAATACACAACAATTAAAATTTGATACATTAAAAATAAATTAAATTATAAATTAAATTAGATAATAAGAGAAGTAGTAGGACACGCTTCAGTTCCATTACTGTCTTAAAGTCGCGTCGCACCTGTCTGCAAGAGATTTTTAGTTGGCCATACTGGTAAAGGAATAAGGAAGCCGGCAAGGGAGCCTATGATCACCAAAATAACCCTCCAGATCAGGGACGTTGATATGAAATTTCGGATCTGGATACGGATATGAAATCATTTCGGATTATACAATAGCTTCGGATAATTTTGGTTACAAATATTAGATTTTTATAATAAAAAAAATTGCAAGTGACGCACGCGGGCCGTCCAACAAAACCTAACTTGTCTCATTTAGACACCGGCGCTATCCGAAATTATCCGAAACTTAGTTGATTTTTAGAATATCCGATATTTCTTTTACGGTTACGGAGCTCCTTAACATCTCTGCTCCAGATAACTTAGGCTGTTACCTTCTTATAAATATTTCGATATTCTTAATTTGTCTGTCTTAAAATATTCACCGAAAGTTTTCATGTATTCTTGTCAAATTGTTTAATTTATTTCTACGGATCCCTAAAACCTGATTAACGGATTAACTAGTTGTTTTTTTAAGTTTATAGCTAGTTTTTTTAGTTATTAGCTAGTTAGTTTTATAGCTTGCTGATTGCTTGTTTACAACCACTCCGGCAGGCTGTGGTTTATCTAAATCGTATCTCGATAATTACTTCAAATTATTTATTTATAGTAATTATCGAGAAAAATCTTCTACATAATATAAACGTGAGATGTTTGATTATTTGTATAGTTCGTCAAAAAATATGATGTAACAGTAAATCTGTGGTGTTCCGCTAAAGACAAACCGTTTAAACTTGGCCATGTATGTGTAAGTACTACAGCGGGGCGAGCACGGCTTACTGTGACAGGTTTGAGTCACACATTTTTATTAAAGTTTGTGAGCAATCACCATGATTAAATTCGTGACTCAAGCCCTGGGGGACTGATTTAGGGGATTCTAGTGGAACGAGTGATCACAGACACCGTGCTCGCCGGGCTGCACGGCCTGGATTCTGGCACAAAAACTATCACAAAGATAATGTGATATTTTTTTATGTTACGTGCGTTAGCCGTGGTGATTGGTTCGTATGCAGTTTTAACAGCCAATTGCATGACTCAACCTGGGTTTAATTTATCGATAAATTCTTCGTAGAAACCGGGTGTTATGCCCACATTAAGGGACTTCCATGTTGGTTTTACAGGTTGCTTCAGAGAATAGCTGAATCTTTAATTGACGACCCGCCGCGGGGATCGATCTCAGAACCGCTCAGCAGTAGTTGCGTTAGCAAAAGATTAACTATTCATGTACTCCAGCGGAACGTAAGTCAGAGTACATTTGAAGTCATGGCAGTTGTTCTAACATCATTCAAGAAGCTACAATGATTTTCCTTACCATCACAAACAAGGTACAATCACGTTCATAATAGTTTAATCATATACAGTAATGACAGCGTGTGACAGTTGGTTTCCCGCGCAAATTGACAGTTGTTGGACTGTAATGGCTGACGGCAGGCGTAATGAGGTTTTAATAATTAATCTGTGCGTTTTTAACTTGTTATTAGTGGTGGAGCATTGGCCTAGCAGTGGAGTATGGCACGGGAAGGTTGACAACCTGGTACCTACCGGCTGAAGATCTTTACCGTGTATGTATCTATCTGAAAATTCTCAGTACAGTCTGGAGTCTGGACTTGTACCTGGGTTCGCCCCCTATTATCTATACTATAATAATATTGTAAAGAGGAAAGATTTTTTGATTTGATTTTTAAGATTTGATCTGGATTTGGGCACCATTATAAGCACATTTAGTGTAATATCGTTCTAATATCATTCTAATTGAAAGCTGTTTGCACTTACAGTATTCTAGTCAAAATTAATTTAAGCCGACTTAGGCTAATATCGCTTTTACGTAAGTATCTTGTAAGCCTGCATAGGCTTTTATTGGTCTAACATTAGCATTTTTTGAGCCAAAGCAAGCTCGTTTTAATTTTAATTTACTGTTAAGTATACCCCATTTTATGCTTCAAAATTCATACGCCTTATTAAATATGGTATTTCTTGTTCTCGTTTAATTATTTTATTTGTTTTTTTTTTTATAGTGACGCCATTAGTACAGCTGCATTTTACAAGCCCACTATTAGACTATTATATGATTATTTACTCTAATTTTAGCATTTGGAATACTAAAGATAACTCCATATTGAAATTAATTAGGGTTCCTCGCAATTTTACTTCAACCTTAAATTGTAAGAGAGAAAAAAAAATAACTTAACCTGAACACTTAATACCATTATGCTTAGTAAATTAATTTTTTATTCAAGGGACAACGTTTTGTGATTGCTGACTGGGCCTGGTCTTGGCCTCGATCACGCCTGGTGGAAGTGGATGAGGTTCATATATTTTGATCATTTTTATTAATTTTACTGATTGAGATTCCAAACGTTATGTTCAAGTTTTGTTACTAATTACTTTATTTGCGTGACTCATAGTTACTTTGTTATAAGATTTGTATTTTTATTTAACTACATACTTAAGAAGCAACTACTTGTGTGCTGATAATTAAAACCATAGTTGTTGTCTTGAACTATTAGATACTAGCAATCCGTCTATATTGATATTTAAATGAATAATATCTGGAGGGCACGTTAAACGTCCTAAAATTTCAATAAGTCTTGTAATCAACCCACTGTACCAATATATTCCTGGAGGAGAATGACTAATGTGTACTTTCTCTTTGTTTGTTTCAAGTAGTGTTCGCGCGTCTTTGGGTAGAAAATCGTATAGACTCTTATTTAAAATAAATAACAATTAATTTAGTGCTGCATGTGATATGTTAAATTTCAACGCCTATTTCTTGACATCGTTTTTAACGCGATTTTTTTTCTATAATTGGATTAAGGAGATTCATCTTCATTGAAATCATTTATAGTACAGACTTAATTTTGATCGTTATTATCGTCCTCTTGTACCGAAGTAAAACCTGCAGAACCCTCACTGATATTTTTCTCAATACTACCTTGTCCTGGCAGCGGTATATTTGTTTTTCTTTTTAACTTTTCGTTGTACTTCTTAACAAGTTTCCTCTGCAGCCACCAGTTTTCGTAAGTTTTTCCAGTTTTTGTAATCCATTATTACTATTAAAATTTAGCAGGCAAAATCTTAAACTTAAAATTATTAAAATTTATATTCCCAAAATCGATCTAAGATCAAACGCTCTTACATTGGTCTTGTCTTTTGTATTGAAAATATGTTGATCCAAAATCACTCTAATATCATACTTATCCAATACTGTTGATCTTATAATAGTTTAAAATAAGGTCAGAAATGCGCATACTTACAATGCTCTTATGGAATGCTGATATCAGTCTGACATTCTTACAATAGCATTTAGCCAGTCTATTGTAAAATCAAACGAGCTTAGAAAATATGCATATAAGAGCAAGTTCTCTCAAGAGCAATGAGTCTTAGTAAATGCTATTGAAGGAGTAAGTGGCTTACAGTAGCATAGTAATATACTCTTATATACACATATAAGATTTGGTTATGAGACTGAGCGTTCTAGAGGCCATACCGGCTTGTCTAAAAGTAATATAGGATCGATGGCATGTTCCAAAACAATAATAAGAGCGCTTTAAGCTTACTACTCTTATAAAGTGCGGTTTCTGAGACTGTTTTGCTAGTTGGGTAGACACCTAAAATCATAACCCTTTCCTTTTGCCTTCACCGGTCGTGTAAAAAGGCAAAATTGTATGGGATTGACAAGCGATATCGAAAAATCACGTGATTGACATGACATGACTTCGATTGCCACCTTGTCTAGAGCCTCGGTGAGCTAGTGGTGAAAAAGTGCATTATCGTCATCATCATCATTTCAGCCGAAAGACGTCCACTGCTGGACATAGGCCTTTCACAAGTGTCGCCACACTGATCGGTCCTTGTGTTTCGCATCCACCGGACCCCCGCAGCCTTGACCAGGACATCGCTCCACCTAGATGTAGGCCTTCCAACGCAAAAAAGTGCATAACCGTGACTTTTTACGGTTAGTTATAAAAATATCTATTAGGATTATTTTCTAAGTGCAATATTTTACCTAAATTAATTACCTTAGCAAACACCAATATGTACGTGTATGTGCGTACTCTTACAATAACTACAACGCAATAATATTTCACATAATTATTCGAAGCTGTAACTGTTTAAATTCTTGTCAGCTAAAGACGAAAAACATGACAAAAGTATGACGTAAGTAAATCGATACGAGGAGTTTTTGTTTTTTAGCAATCAATAAATTGTTAATACTTGCAATGGTTTTGTAAACACTTAAACGGTTTCGATATGTTGCCTTTAGTTGTTCGTAACTACGATATTATGTAAGAGCTAATATTTAACATAACATTACGCCATTTCTCGAAGGGTTAGAGGTAAGGTTAGGTAGAGGTGAACCTTTTTATTTTTCAGTTGTGGGAAATCATCCCATAACTTCTCCCGTTCTGGTTGAAGCAGGAGGGCGTGTCATTTTATTTTATTGGGAAAATCCCACCGCACTATTCTCAAACCACTGCAACTCCTGTAAGCTAGAATCAACAGTGGCGGCCACCAGAAAAGCGCCGAGGCAATGAAGCTCGAAAAGTCCCGTCGAATGAATTTAAGTGTCTTGGATCCCGCAACGAAATTAACGGAGGAGTAGGAAAAAATACAAATTTCCACTTCCCTCCATATGAAGCAGTATACAGAACAAACAAGGTCAATAGGCACAAAGGGTCGTTTATAACTGGGATAAGCCCAGTTGCCCTAGCATCACGGATACAAATTATCATTGATATTAATGGATCCTAACATTGTGAGCTGTTATTGCCAGATTTTACTGACTAAAACCCAGTGTTCCTTCACTTGCATGTGCTAGGGCCGCGGTAACTCTTTTTCAAATTTATCCGCGACCCAGACAGGCATTGACCCTAGCGGACCCAGACAGTTTTTGCTGACACCTCGCGCGTTGAATTATGGCAGATAATATTTACGACAATAGTAATGACATGCTCTGCTCTCAATTATTAGTTATCTGGGACTTTTATTTATTTTGTTGACATTAATTAAATTATATACTCTGACATTTATTTAATTATTGAATACTGGATACTCCTTGACATTGAAAAATAAAATGGTTAGTGTTTTTTGTAATATTTATTGTTATTCAGCTTGATATTCAATATGTATTGTATTTTGATACTATATTGTAATTTATGTGTAAAATTTTGCATGCCCATATGACGGCAGAGCATGGAGAACATTAACAAAACATATATAACATCTTTACCCCTACCTACATTGGCAATTAAATCATCCGTGCCCGAGAAGGGCAGTCGTGCTGACCCGGCCAACTACAGACACGTCTCTGTAACGTAACGTAACGCGTACTTAACAGTAAGCTCCTGGCAAACCTAGAAGCCAACGACACCCTTATCGACCGCCAATACGGCTTCCGCCGAAATCTGTCTACTGGGGATCTTCTAGCGTATGCCATTCACATCTGGAGTGAGGCCATCGAGAGGCACGGGGAAGCGCTTGCCGTCTCCCTCGACATCTCGAAGGCTTTTGACAGGGTCTGGCACGAAAGCCTTATTGGTAAGCTTCCTTCATTTGGTCTGCCCGCTGGTTTGTGTGACTGGATTGCAGACTTCCTGAGGGGTCGGTCCATTCGAGTAGTTATTGATGGCTGCTCTTCGGACCTATTGGCATTAATGCCGGGGTCCTTCAGGGGTCGGTACTCTCAGCGAGATTGTTCTTGTTGCACATAAATGAACTGCTAAAACTCGGCACAGATGACAGCACTGTTGCTGAGAGATACTTGTCCAACGCAAGGCTACTGGGCCACAGGTCCGGTCTCTCCGTGAGGCCATGGTGGAGCGCTTGAGCTTGTCCTTGGAGGCAGTCTCCGAATGGGGCGATGCCAATCTGGTCAAGTTCAATGCTGCAAAAACACAAGCGTGTCTCTACTGCCCGAAAAAGAGCCAATTGCACCCGGCTCCATCTTTCCGAGGTGTAACCTTACCGATAACGGACCATCTTGAGCTTCTTGGCGTAACTTTGACATCGACACTCAATTATGGCCCATACATCGAGGCAAAGGCTCAATTGGCTGCCAAAAAGTTGGGGATCATTGCGAAGGTGAGTCGGTACTCCACACCAGAACAGCTGCGTAAGTTGTATCAAGCGCAAGTTCGATCTTGCATGGAATACTGTTCTCATCTCTGGGACGGATCTGCCAAATACCAGCTTGATGATTACGCTATTATTCATCATCATCATCATATCAGCCGAAAGACGTCCACTGCTGGACATAGGCCTTCCCCAAGCGTCGTCACATTGACCGGTCCCGTCGACGACGACGTGCGCGACGACGTCGTGACGCTATTATTGGATCTTGCGAATTTTTGTATTACTAGCAACTAAACAGAGTTTTGCTAATTAGTTTTGTATTATTTTATTCCAGTTTATTTTCTAATGACTGAAGTTTGTTTAAATTTAAAGTTTTGTGATTTGTTTTTCATTAAAAGGAATCATTAGACTTTTATTGCAGAATCTCATTTAAACCTTTTTAAAACGTCTCTTGTATTTTAATGATATAGAAAGCTGGTCCAACATATAAATAACAACAACATATTATATTCTAAACATAGGCAAACTCTATTGTAGCTATTTAATTGAACCGACTTCCGGATCAATTATAGAATCGGCGCCTGAATTACGTGAACGCTTCACAATTGGTTACAGCCGTATTCGTGTCAAAGTCAATGTTTTCAGATCAATTACTTACAAGTTCACTATTGAAGAAACATAATGGAACGAGTAATTAAATTTAAATCCAAGGATTTTGCTGGCATCTTCTCATTTCGTTTGTTGTCAAGAGTTTCCTGAAACTGTCGCTAACTTTGATGTTTTAATCATCATCAGCCTATTTATGTCCCCACTGCTGCTGAAAACCGTAAATTTGTAGATGTGTCAAAAAAAGAAACAATTATTAACTTGTCTGCAGTAGAAAAACTGACCGCGACCCAAGTCGATGTATGGGGACATCAGTTACAGATAACAGTTTTCCAAAAGCAAAGTTCAGGTTACACTAGTCGAAAATTCTTCCATACAAACGTAGTTTAGGGATTATTCCACTGTTTGACGATGTGATGTGTTTGAGAGTGATGTCAATTTGTCTCATCATTATCTAGCCCTGTATGGAAGCAAAAAAGTAAAAAAAGAAAAGATTTGAAAGTTATGAGCGTCGAAAGTTCCACATTTCGACACTAATTTTAACGCATTTTTGGGCGCGAATAAATACCATAAGAAGACAAAAAATTGCAAAACGGCCTCCATACAGGGATAGATTAGTAGTTCAACAATGCAAATAATTTTATTTTGAACAGATAGATTTAGTAGTTTTTTCATGATATCTAGACTGCCAAAGGTCTGTTTAAAAAATTTTGCGATCGGTTTCGTCCCAAATCATTATCCATTTCGCTACAAATTTGCAAAAGTATGTATTCGTACGCGAACTAGCTTCCTGCTGCTTATCACAGCATCAATCTCTTCTGCACGTGTTGTCGGTTGATATAAAATGCATTTAACCCCGCGCACAAAATAGTTCGTGCCGTTGACTAGTGTAACCTTCCCCCCAATCCAGTTTATCTTTTCGTTACGGCAATGTTCTGTGCTTTCATTGTTTATGAAATCTCTTAGGGAACTTTTTAAACTATTAATTTATATGACAGTTTCTTGCCAATTCATTTATGAAAATATTATGTATGTAAGGAAAAATATACATCTCTTTAGTAAAGTCAGTGATAGACACAATTGTAATACGAAACACAAAGATAAGTTAGATCAACCATCTTATAGACTAGCTAAAGTACACTCGTTAAATTCTGTAACAAAATACCTTGTGATATATTAAAACTAAATGAAAGTTAATTGAAAATTTAGTTAAAAGCACACTTTGTAAACAAGCATATTACAAACTAGATGATTATATTCATGATAAGAATGCTTGGAAACATGCTGGTCCTGCTCCATAGGGCAATCTTTAGTGTAGACAAAATCAAATTTGCTAATTTATATTCCTATTCATAGTTATTGTATTAATTTTCTTTTTTTTAATATTGTAAAACACCTATTTTTTTAAAAGAGTAAGTATGGAGTTTCTTGTGCGTTCTTCTCCATAACAAGCTACTTTTCCGAATGCACGGTGAAATCAATTTTTATTACTTGTAAATTTTAATTCATATATGTGCCGCTTTCTGGCCTAATTGAAATAAATATATTTGACTTTGACTTTGAGTAATGTTTCCATATTATTTTGTTTAATGTAGCTGTTTGTACGGAACCGTCACTGCGCGAGTCCGTCTCGCACTTGGCCTGATTAAAAAAAAATACTTTAATGGAATCAGGGACATTGGGAAATAATGTATTACAATTAAAAATTGGTATCCTGAGATTTCTCAAAGTTTTTTGAGCTTATAATTTCACCGGTACCTGGGGGGTGACCATAAGCTCTTAGAGCGGTATCAATTTGAGATCGAGTAAGTGACAGATGTATACAAGTCAAATACATCTGTCCCTTATTCGATATCAAATTGATACCGCTCTAAGAGCTTATGGTCACCCCCCTGAAGACAATACACTACGTTTTGCAACAATATCTTACATCAGAAATACGCATGCACCACTTCCGTCAAATCTTTCAAAAGATAATCAAAACAAATAATATATCTAAGATACGCAACGTTATTTATTACAATACCTCTTCATTGTATCAACAATAATCTACATACAGTTTAGACCACAATACCGATGCACAGTTTCGCAAAGAGTGCGGAAACTGCGGATAAGCATCGGTGACGCAACCTGCCAACGACCGCGCGTAGGCAGCGTGAATATATTGTAAAAGGAGATCAACGTTTTGTTTGTAGGAAAATGTGAAATGCCTTTTATATATTTGATTGAAGGCTAAAGAATAGACCGTTTCTAGTTTGTGTACATATTTTTGTTTCCATTCGGGTTAGACTAGAAGCCGATTGAAATTTAGATGATAAATGATTTATTTTCTTAAGTGGCAGTGGGCAGGGCACATTGCTCGCAGAACGGATGGCCGATGGGGCCGAAAAGTTCTTCTCCGCGAACCGGCAGACGATACGTTGGAAGGCCTCCCACTAGGTGGACAGATGACCTGGTTAAGGTTGCGGGAAGGCGCTGGATACGAAACGCACGGGATCACTCCATGTGGCGACGCCTGGGGGAGGCCTATGTCCAGCAGTGGACGTCTTTCGGCTGAAATGATGATGATGATGATTTATTTTCTGTAAGTTGGTTTGTATAAACACTTTAACATGTCAATCATATTTTTTTAAACTAGATGAGGTCGGCGTTTCCTATCTGACTACTCTGAGAAGAAAGGCCGAAACAAACTCAGAGGTCACAGTCTCTTTTAAAGTCCAGTCAAAAACTTGGTTAGATCATGTGAAGACCATGTAGACTGATGGGAAAACAACCCCAATACTTGGCCTGGTGAGGCAATAAATTCGTTTGAAGTCAACTGCAATCTACTTACTTACTTAGTGAGCCGTCTCTAATTGAGTTTGGCAGATAGATCTTTAATATTTTGGTTCAATTCATACTCAAACTCATAGTAACAAAATAGCGTTGAAATTTATGAAGTATAAAATGTTATTATATCAGGGAACTTTTTAATTGTTTACTACTTTTGTTTTCCTATAATTGAATTGCTTTTTTTTGTTTATTTTTCTCTGAAAACGATCCATGTGTCAAAAATCCTTTATATGTTAACCCTCCATATTGGTTCGCAAGATACAGGCTTGCCTAGTTTGGGGCCAATGTAAAAAATCTTTATAATATACTGATCTTTATTTAATAAAAAATTGATTTTTTTATTTGAATTTGTTGTAGCAGAAAAGCAATAAATTGTGTTTATTTTTAAATTTAATTGCTCATGAAGTAGGGGGATGTGAAAGTAAAGATGGAGTAAATGATGTCGTGACGGTAAACAGGGAGTAATTGAAATTTAAAGGAGAATAATTGTTGCGGCGATCCCTAGGTCTCACGGGACAAGTGACGAGGTTTATGATTTCATATCGTAGGTACCTTACGTATCCTCAACAGGATTTTCTTGGCATTTCGAAGTGATAACAATCGGAAGCATGTGTAACAATAACTGCAGATTACACAAGCACCTAGTTATTGTCTTCTAGCCGAAGAAACACGAGATAATAACTCAAAGTAACTGCTAATTGGTGAGCAATTACTGGTAATTAGATTTGAAAACCGTGTTTTCAGTAATGTATGAATCGTTAACAATATTTATTTTATCATACTTGTTTACGCTTCTTTGCCTATGCAGTAGAATTTACATTTAGGTCACCTTAAAATTGCAAAAAAACGGGTGTTTGCTAAATCGAATCGTATGGAGCATCCGATTTTTGTTTTGGGCAGCTCACTCATTTCGGGGTTGCTCACAAAGTAAAAGTTTGTAAAGATAAGTATAATGACCCGTTTCGTTACGTTTTCAGTTATTTTATACCTTGTATAGTTGTTATTTGCTTAGAAATGTTGTAATTTCAACCGAGAGAGAGACAAGCGAACCATTATAGAAGTAATAGGGACGGCACCGACTTTGGTACTTTTCTCGTGGGTTCGGACCTAGGCAGGTGATTTCATCATCTCATCATCAGCCTTTTAATGTTCCCACTTCTGGGACACAGGGCCTCCTCTCGGTGCGAGAGGAAATGGGTCGCAATCCACCACGCGTGCCCAGTGCGGGTGGGTGGATCACACATGTCTTTGAATAGCATGTGATTTAGTTTGTGTAATTTATTTCACATCATGAGGAAACCTATACATTTACTAGAACGAACATTTTGAAGAGGTGTGACTTCGACTAACTAGCACAAGCCTGCGTTATAGATAATTCTCTCCCTTAGAGAGGAGGCCTGTGTCTCAGCTGTGGGCACATTACAACTTATTATTCAAGGCATTATAGGATTTGGACAATATAGATTACCTACAAATTCACCCATATATCGGGTTCTTTTAATAGTGCAAACCTTGCCCTTGCAAGCTAACCAGAGGCTATCATAGCACCGTTAAATTGAAGTTACCGCAACTAAATAAGTCATACAATAAACTTGTAATAAACATTTAAAGCAAGGTGTTTCAAGGTGATTGTAAAAAGTGTGCCCACTAGACCGTGGTGAGCGTTTGAGTAACTACTTAATGTAAGCACTGACAATACACTGGACGCGTTGAGACATGGGTAATGAGTTCTTTTCGATGTGGGTAAACGTTATAAATGGCCTCTATGTGTTAAATGGGCTTCTAGGGCATCCTGTGCGGTCTTAATCCCGATTGCACCTTGCTGGCTGGCTTGTTTATACCAATATTTTCAAATAGTTCTAAGAGAGAAGAATAATGTTGAAAACTTCAAAGAACTCATCATCATTTTTGTATAACATGGGAGTAATAGGGATTGGGGCAGGAATTACTTTTTTCTTTCAATTATCCGGCTCAAAGGACCAATGTTGGTCCTTCGAAACATTGAAAAAATTCATTCATACACTCTTATATTGGACTACTACGGCATTGCATTCTTAAATTGAAATATAATCACGGTACCATCATTCTGTACTAATGCCAATTTATTTGGGACCGGGACGATTCTTTCACCCTTCAGTATCTTTTGTCACCTTTCTGCTAAATCCGGACAGACTGGATGCTAACCCCAACGTAGTTAGGCACATGACGATGACGATCTTTATAACCTTTGTCCTGCCATTTGACCTTTTTTTCAACCGAATTCATAAAGAAGGAGGTTCAAAATTCGACTGTATGTGTGTTACGCGATTACTTCGCCAATTATGAATCGATTTTGATTATTGATTTTTTTATTGAAAGCTGGTTATTTTCATGTGGTTCCATTTAAATTTGATCAAGATCTGACGAGTAGTTTTTAAGTTATCCCTAATAATGCGTATTTTCATGGTAATATAAGGTACCAAAACTAAAAAGAACTTTTAAACAAAAAAAATTACACACTACAAAGCCAAAAGTAACTTTGTTTTCTGAATTCGGTGTCAAAAGCGAAAAAAAAATAGGTGCCAAAGACACCGACTTCCGAAAAGAAAGTTATTTTTCCCTTTGTAGTGGTTTGTTTTGGAAGCCGGTTTAATTTTTTTGTCTTAACAGTTACATTTAATTACCCCATTTCTATCTCTAATTCAGTCACATTTGCAACACACCTTTTCAGGCCTATCTCCAAGGTAATCTTATATTTAAATACACCACACGATAGGATAGCTACTGTTATGCGAAACAAAGAAAATAATTAACTGTGACTTAACCTTGGGTTTGTCACAAATTCGGTGGACTAGATGTTAAAAGGTTTTTTGTTAACGAAAAATAATTAAAAGTGTCAAGAAATGATGCATTAATTACGAATAATATCATCTCAGCTGTTCTTATTGCCGATTGAATCCACTGCTGAATATAGGGCGCCCGCAAGGGCCACCACATTGATCGGTCCGGAGCGTCTTGTATCCAGCAGATTCCCGCAAGATTAACTAGGTCATGCATCAGTCCACTTAGTGGGAGGCCTTCCAACGCTGCGTCTGCCGGTTCGCGGTCGCCACTCCAGAACTTTTTGGGCTAATCAAACATCCGAATTTAGTGTCTTGGGTTTGATTCCCAAGTCGTGTTATGGGGTACTTCTGTCAGGTGTGTGGCAATAGCAACCTGAGGTCTCCATTTATGTTCGACTAGCACTTCGCCCGCGACTTCGTGCACGTGATCCGTATTTTATCCTACACATGACTTATTAGTTCACCCCCTTAAAGGTTGAATTTCCAAAAATCCCTTCTTAGTGCTCACCTACATCATAAAATGAAGCCATGTACAGTAAAATTCTTAAAAAATCTATAACACCCCCCTAAATCGTCTTTTAGGAGTTGTTTTGAACTTATTTAGGTTAGTATTTATGCCAAGTTTCAAACATATAAGCCCAACAAATTTCCCCCATTTCACCTCCTTAGGGGTAGAATTTCCAAAAAACCAATAAATACATGCTTCGCTCCCGTGGGCCACCCCACAGGACCCGTTTTTGGAATTAAAAAATAGCCTATGTCACTCAGGAATAATGTAGCTTTATATTGGTAAAAGAAATTTTTAAATCGGTCCAGAAGTTTCGGAGTCTATTCGGTACAAACAAACAAAAAAATGTTTCCTCTTTATAATATTATAATATAGTATAGACTAGCTTCTGCCAACGGCTTCGCCCGCGTGAAAGTCGAAAATTATCGCGAGGGGACATATTCCCGGGATTAAAAGTATCCTATGTGCAATGGCACATAGGATACTTTGACTTGATTATAATCTATCTCTGTGCCAAATTTTATCCAGATCCGTGCAGTCGTTTGAGCGCGAAGAAGTAACAAACATACGCACATTCACACACACACACTCACTATTTGGGGGTATGCGGAACAGGGTGGAAAGTCCCACAAACCTTCATAGAAAAGGGAGGATCCTCCAACCAGACAGGTGTTGTGTCTGGTCCGGGCAACTGCCCAACGGTAATTGTCGGATTGTTGTATGTGTTCAAATCGTGCCGAAAACTTTACTTGCGCGATGCAGGATTTATGTGACGTCATGTCATTGGTTCGTAAGTGGCGGCGTTGGTGCCGCTACAGCCTTTATGATATTAGTGTGATGATATAGTGTGATTAATTGCCGAAGACTCACCAGATTTTAAATACATTTGATGTTCTACACATGTAATGTTAGGATCGGAGCAGGTAGCGTTCAGTAGTGTCTATCTATGTAACTGTTTATGTTCCTATACACACCTACCTTCTCATTTGGGAATATAAACGGGATCTCGTGATATTATTTCACAGCAGTATTTTCAACCTGATACTACTACAATATGTTGCAGATCACTTCTAACCGAAACGCTCTCAATGTGTCATTGCATAAATCATCAGGAATGTGTTTGAAAGTGTCTCGTACAATTTTATAGCGCACTTTTATCGGCAATAAACAATTCTTAAATTTTTCTGTTGCTGCACAAAAAATATCTTTTCTTAGTTAATTGATTTATTTTTAACCGACTCTCGAAAAAGGAGGAGGTTCAATGTTCGACTTTATGTATGTTTTTTTTTGTGTGTGTTTACCGATATCTCCATCAAATGTGGACTGATTTTGAAAATTTTTACGTTCCGAAACTGGTCCCATTTTAATTTGGTGAAGATTTGATGAAGAACTGCGGAGATATACAACAGATTACAGAACTCTTCAATAAATAACGGCAAATATAATAATATAATATCTCGGGATTGCTGCAATCGCATGTCCGTTTATTGTTTATACCATTTCATAACATAACATCACGCCAGTATGCTCTCAAGAGGTACGCAGATCTCTCATTTCACCGGTTATGTTAAAGTTTCATGATATTCGGGTAATCTGTTTTGACGTTATAGGGACCTTACCTACAAAAAAACTTGCATATTAGGTAGGTACAACGAAAATGTGAAAAAAAAAACTTTTTTACAAAAAAAAAACTACAAAGTGAAAAATTACTTTATTTTTGGAAGTCGGTGTCCATAACTCAAAAAATTGGTGCCTACCAAAGACACTGACTTCCAAAAATAAAGTAATTATTCACTTTGTAGTTTTTTTGGAAGAAAAACTACCGAGTATTTTTTTGTAAAAAAGTTTTTATAATCAACAATCTTTTCTGTTACTTCCAGCATATTTTCAAGTAAAGTTTCTTCACTTTAGAAATCTACCTTTGTCTGTTCTATGTCCATGTTTAAGGGCTGAACTACTGCAACAATTTAGATAAAATTTAGTTGGACGAAATACCAAAAAATCAATCATCGTCTCAACGATGCCCGTGCCAATTAATGAAATAAAAAAT
Organism: Orthosia incerta; assembly: GCA_948252205.1. Classification (NCBI taxonomy): domain Eukaryota; kingdom Metazoa; phylum Arthropoda; class Insecta; order Lepidoptera; family Noctuidae; genus Orthosia; species Orthosia incerta. Next base: position 26,184,123 of record OX411761.1, read on the forward strand.
GAATAAGCAAAAATTACATTTCAAAATGTTGTTAGATACGTCCCTAATACCTCATCGATTACATCATGATACGTACGAGTAGAGCTTATAACTCATTATTACTCACTGAACTGCTCTAATGGCTTGTGACAAATAAATGTATTTTCTTTCTTTTCTTTCTTTCTCTACTTTGAGATTGATTGACAAACATTTAATTTCTGTTTATTTTTTTGTCTTCTTCTACCCCAAAATATTCAGAAGATCAAGATTCAAACTCAGGCAGAGCCACGGAAAACGGCTTGTTTTGCCATAAAACTAAAGAAGTTAATTTCTTAGACTTCAACCTTGGTTATGTCACAAGCCGCTGGTGTTATGTCAATGGTTTTTGCGCCAGAAGCCTTGGTTTTTACGCCATCATATGATTAAGGTTGTTATTAAAACTCATTTAGATAACAATTGTTAGTACTTCTGTTGGTTCAAGTTATTTTATGGTTATTGTATGTTTTGTATTGTTTAAGATGAGAATGGTTTGTTATAGCTGTTATGATCTACTATTTGTTTAGATTTAAATGTTACCTTAAATCTGTTGAAAGAAAGAAAGAAAATGCAACATAATATCTAAATAGTTTAACATAACATCATGCATTGTTGCTGATTTAGGTATTTGACCTTTTTTTTTTTTTTGCTTGGAGAAATGCTCATGCATACTGCACTACCACGGGGAGATAGTGCAGTTATGTGGGACTCTAACCCACTAAAACTCCACGGTGTCCTCCAGTGCCGCTTATGGCGGGAACACGGGCACGCGTTAGCACTCACCGCGAACCCGCCGCGGCTGTCCGTCACCGGACCCTCCTCGGGGGGGTACCCCCCATCACCGGCGCACCAGAACACACTGTACACCGTGACCACCCCAGGGATCAATTCAGCACATGGGTGCCAGACGACCCCGTGTATGGCACCCTTGGTCCCACTGTGACGGGTCGAGGTCAATGGCCCCGCCACCTACCATTTTGCGGCCGCAGGGGATAGGGAGAGCGGCTAACGCTATACCGACACTCCTCCTCCCCTGCGTCCCCACCGCGTCCGCTATCAGACGGTGGCGACCCCGTCTAGGCCGCGGAAGGTAGGGCGAGTGGCGCACCGCAATACCGGCACTCCTCTCCCGCCGCGGCCTCCAACCCTCAGCCGCGATATCGTATGGGACCTGGGAATCTCCATAAGACATCGCGGCCCGCCTCAGTTGCGATGTCGCCTGTTACCAAGCGGCACCGCAACCTACCAGTTGGCCGCTACGTCGCGTCGTCGGCTTAATCGGCAAAAGCCCTGACGAGCGGCCCCTCCTCGGGTTCCTCTTCGCTTCACCGTGGGTGACCAAGCCACGGTTACTGAGCCCCCCCGCCTCGACAAAGCGGGAACCCACCGGGGGGGGGGGGGGTAGGTATTTGACCTATGTTTGCAATATTTGTAAGTATGTGAGAACCATGTTCCTATTCATCAAATGAATGAATTTACTTGCTAATGCTTTTAATACTTTATACCTATACGTAGTATAGTATGTAGTGATATTCTGGGTGCATCGTTCTCACGAAAGTATATTAATTAATGTATGTATGTAAATATTGTAATTTTTTTAAAGAGTATGTTTGGAGCTTCATGTCCGTTCTTCGCCATACCAAGCTACTTTTCCGAATGGACAGTAAAATCAACTATTATTACTTATAAATTTTAATTGCTGACTTTCAAAAGTGCCGTTTAATAGCCTAATTGAAATAAATAATTTTGATTTTTGACTTTGACATGCATTCCCTGAAGGGTTACCCACATACAAGTTCAGTTCACCCGTTATATTTCAGTCAGTGGCTTTTGCTATCAACCGAGCACAAGTTCAGAATCCGGGTCTACTGATCCAGAATTACTGGTGACCATGAGGTCCTAGGTTCGATTTCCGGTAAGTATGTGAGAACCATGTTCCTATTTATCAAATTAATGAATTTACGTGTTAATGCTTTTAATACTTTATAACCACATACAAGTTCAGTTCGCCCGTTATATTTTAGTCAGTGGCTTTTGCCATCAGCAGAGCACAAGTGCAGAAGCCGGGCCTACCGATCCCGATTACTGCTGACCTGACATGATAAGGTCTTAAGTTTGATTGTCGGGTCAGGCCATCAAACTTAAGACCTTATCATACACATATCCAAAGGGCAATGGAGAGGGCTATGAATGGCGTCCTTGCGTGATAGAATCAGAAATGTAGAGATCTGCAAGATAACCAGGGTTACCGACATAGCCCGAAGAATTGCCAAACTTAAGTGGCAGTGGGCAGGGCACATTGCTCATAGAACGGATGGCCGATGGGGCAGAAAAGTTCTGGAGTGGCGACCGCGAACCAGAAGACGTTGCGTTGAAAGGCCTCCCACCAGGTGGACCGATGACCTGGTGAAGGTTGCGGGGATACGCTGGATGCGAGACGCACGGGACCGGTCAATGTGGCGACGCTTGGGGGAGGCTGATATGATGATGAGGTAACAAGAATTCGATGATGATGATTCCCATATGACATTAACAATAATGAGAGCTCGTAACTTCACACCGGTAACCAAAAAGGGTACCTATTCTTAAAACAATTTGAATTGCTCTCAAAACAATTTATTGTTTTGAATAAACAACTTGAGAATCAATCACTCTGCCTTTTCCAAACTAAGTTGTCGTCAGCTTCCAGTCTAACTGGATTCAGCTGAGTTCCAGTGTTTCACATGGAGCGACTGCCTATCTGACCGCCACAACCCAGTAACTGGGTAACACGATACCACTTAGGCAAGACTAGTGTCAATTTTCTTAGTTTCAGACTACCCGTAACGACATCAGACAATGACAATGCAATGACCTGGAACAACAGCTTAACGTTATTTCCGAGGCACAGAAGGAACTCGTTATGTTAAAATGGTCACCCATCCATGGACCGACCTCGGCAAGTGTTGCATAACCTTGAAGATCGACCCGTGCGGTGTTATTATTTAGCCACGCGTTACATTATTCATATTTGGACAAAACAAACACTTTTTTTAATTACAAAGGTATTTGGTAGCACACCTACTTACTCGAACATAGAAATATTTAACCCAATTCTGTTTCAACACTGAGAATGAAATTAATTGCGTACATGATATGGTGATTCATTATGTCAGAAATAATAGCTAGGTGTAAGGGACGTTGCGTCAAGAATTTTTGTTGCATATTTCGTCTTATTTCCTTAGGCTGTGAGAGAATTGAAGAGAAAAAAAAAAACAGTTTAAGTGTTAGCTACTACTACTACTACTAGCTTCTGCCTGCGACTTCGCCCGCGCGAAAAGCGTTTTCTTATCCCAAGGAAACATTTTACCGGGATGAAAATGCCTATGTGCTAAGCCAGACTATAACCTATATCTGTGCCAAATTTCATCTAGATCCGCTCACCCATTCTGGCGTAATTGAGTAACAAACATACATCCACACATCAATCCAAACTTTCACATTAAAAATATTAGTAAGACTAGTTTCTGTTAGAGGCTACGCCCGCATGAAAGTCGTAAATTATCCCGAGGGAACATATTCCCGGGATAAAAATATCCTATGTGCTATTCCAGACTATAATCTATCTCCCCAATAACCTGTCTGCCAAATTTCATCCAGATCCGTTCAGCCATTTCAAACAAACACGCTCAAAAACTCTCGCCTTTATAATATTACTGTGACTATCTATACTAATATAATAAAGAGGAAAGATTTTTTTGCTTGTTTGTTTGTACCGAATAGGCTCCGAATCTAGAACATAGGCTATTTTAACACGCTTTTATTAGCTTGGTATGTATGTATCTATGTATCAATGTAACGGAATCTTTGAACGTGATTTTCACCCACTTCAAAACGTTGGATTGATTTGAAACTTTGCACACTTATCAAGGACCGATGACAATGCAATAATTGAAACAGTTTATCCCATTATCCTTACCATTAAAGCGTGTTTTTTAGTTTTTAGAACTACAATTTTTTTTTAATCCCTAAAATGGGTCCTGTGGGGTGGTCCACGGGAGCGAAGCCGCGAGCAACAGCTAGTTGAAAAATAAAAACATCGAGAGGAAACCGGCATGTCCTAGAACCAACAATTTGAAGATATGTGACATCCACCAACCCGCACTGGGCCCGCGTGGTGGATTACGATTTACGGCTAATTACCACTCACAGAAAGCAGGCCTGTGTCCCAGCAGTGGAAACATTAACATGATGATGATTATTGTAAAATAGAAGTAAGTGAAAATACCTCAAAATTTAACAAACGTTAGAGTGAAAATCTATAAATTACTACAAGATTGGTAAGAGGGCCTAGACAAACGTTCTATCGGCGATGTCGATTGTCAATAGTCCAAGATGAATTAACAAATCGATATTTCAGTAGTTATTTTATTTATTTATTTATTTACCATACAAAACACTTAACAGAGAAAAGAAAGAATACAGATAGAAGAGCACAAAGCTATTGGTTATTTCAATAGAAATTTCTTCCAGCAGACCAGCGACAGGAAAGATGGATGATAGACGAAGACATGCAGTGAACTTGTGAACATAAACAAAATGTTGTAATTCTTAACTACATATTAGGTTTCCTTTAAAATAACCATACCTAATCACATTATTCTAGCGAATTGCCGTATGCCAATGTAGAGATAATCAACTAATAACAAAAAAACTAACAAACAAAAAATCATAAGATCCGATGCTGCATCGTGCAGAAACTTTTCTACATTTACACCAAAACGAAACAATGACATAACACCTACTGATCAAGATTAAAAAATAACATTGAAGAAAACCGTTTTTGTGAAATATTATTCAGGAAACAAACAAACAATGGAAAAGGCCATCTAATCATTTTGCGCTCCATTTCGTGCTAATAATACAATGTTTTTACTTCTTTTAATATTTGAAACCACTGATTTACTATTTAGAAGTTTTTGTACAGCCGGAAGATTGTCTAGAATTAGCATGGATTAAAAAATACTATTGAATGACTCAAACGGCAGTTGGAATGACCATGAACGAAATAAAGTTCTTGATGCTGTAGAGACATCCACATTTTATACTTAATACTTTCTCACTACTTGTTCACGATTTCAGTTCAATCGAACACTTATGAACATGATTGCGGACAGGCGAGACTAAGCTTGGATTGGATTAAGAATTTAAATAAAGTTATTTAAGTTTGTGTTGCAAGAAATAAATATTTAAGCATTTATTATCGTTAAACAATTACTAACAAAAATTATCTATGAAAAATGATCTATATTAATATTAGTAATAAGAAACTGTTTTATTTAAAAGATAGTGTAACGAAGTAGGATACAACGTATAGTAAATAGATATTATTATATAGTTAACTTGGAATATATAGTTAGATAGATACTGATACTGATTTATTTTATTTTACTTATTCACAAAAAAATACAACAGTACCTGCCAGTTAAGGAAAAATCTGCAATAAGTAGTTGCTGTTTGATTGTTATATTTTCTTTTCATCTAGCGTACCGAAATAGCATGAGGCAACTGGCATGTTCTAGATTTACTAGAATGGACTACTTCCAATGACAGAGGAGACGTCATGTCTCTCAGCAGTGAAAATTATCTATAGGCTTATTAGTAAATTTATTGATGATATTTGAAATTTTATAATATTAGATTATTAGATAGTGTGAATATATATATCATTTTGTACGGAGACTTTAATGTGAAAATACATGTATGATGTATTAGCATATCAGCATCAAAATATTTTTAGAAGAAAAATTAAATGTGACTCGAGAGGAGAAACAGTGCCACTATGGGCTGGTTTCTATTTGGAGTTAAGAACGTGTCAAATCCTATTTTAATGCCAAATGACAGGTTTCGGATTAAAGTAGAGTTTGTCCAACACTTAATCCAATTCCTAATTCAGAAATCAGTATCATGTCCAACATTAAAATCAGAACCATTACTTATAACAATAACTACACAACTCGAGATTTTTTATACGATTTCTAATAATAAATAATCTAGGCCACAATCTCTTAGATCTAGTACCAACTTAGCTACACTTTACAGCTCAACAAAAAACTTCATTGGCTCTAAAATTTTGTTGTACTTCCCAACTTCCCAAGTTTTTGTCAATAAAACCACGATGACATCAGACGGCCACTTAGTTTAAGCTGTATACACTTATACAGACATACAGACATTTATACTGCTTTCGATGTGTCGCGTATTAATACTGATAGTATATGGTCATGGCACTGACATTATCTTAGTTTGGTAATACTGGTTTTGTTGATAAGTTTAGAGCATTTAAAATTGCAAGTATATTTTGTTTGGTAAGACGCAAGTGCTGTTATTTGAAATTTGTTCGAATTATCATCCTTTAAAGTTTACATCAATATATATCATTGCTGGCCTTGTCACTGTTCCTCCCTTTTTTGCTAAGTCGCCCATTTACCCTTATTCTAATAGATTTGTTTTTGGTGGATCATGTTATTGTCTTTCAATCGGCCATCATATCTGTGCTCAGTTTCTGTCTTGTCACCTTCTTTGACACCATCTGTGCCATATTTTCATTGGACTGCCTCTTTTCTTTCATCCATGCGCTAATGCTTAAATTTTTTCCTATGATATGCTTCCTATTTCACCGCAGAATAAACTTGTATTGTGTAAAAATGAGAACAATTCCGAATTTTAGTTGATTATTTCGAACCGAAATCTGACTAAAATAAAGGGCAAGGAATATCTTGATGCTCTCTGTAATTTAATAAATGTCTCCGGGATAACTATTCAATACTCCCGGTATCTTGTTACGTTTCATCAATGCAATGCAGCAATGCAGAGACAACGGGTGTATTAAATGGAGAATGGAGATCAACATCTAATCTAAATCATCTATTTCGATCTCAAGGAAATCGAAAACTTTACTAAAACAAAGGGAAGTGGTTTCCCGAACGCCTACCATTACGAATTACAAATAGTTGGTTACTCGTAATTGTCACTGAACAACTGGACAATTACGATCTGCTTTTTGTAACAAACGCTTTGTTTGGTCATATCCGACGGATAGTTAGTCTTGTAAACTGATTATACAATGTTATGTAATAAACTTAACTTTGGAGTGATTTTGTAGGTTATGTTTCCTGGTAAGAAAGTTACTTTTGCCGGTGTTTTGATAGTATATCTTTTGCGAATGAGCACCCCAACTGCATAAGATTTTCTATCTCAATCCCGACGATTTTGAAGAAAATACCAGATCCATGGTATTTGGACATTCAGATGTTGAACAAAATCTTATCCTGACTGAATTAGCCGAAGAGTTACGCAGAGGTGCACAACTTCTACATTTCCATTAAAGTCAACCACACCATATTTCAATATAATAGGGGCCGAGCCTTTTGTCATCAACCAAGAACAAATCCAGACCCCGCTACACTGCTTCTGAGAAGTTCCAGATGCAAACTCAAGAACACCTTGCCCGACACGAGAGTGGAACTCAGCAAAACCAATCTTATTATACTCCATGTAAGGTTAATAAAACCATTACTCTCTACTTCTATTACTAGCATATAAACCATTTCTTCGGGCCAACAACAAGCAAGTTACATGATGTTAATAAAGATATTACATTTACTTTCCGCTTAGTGAACATCATCGAGCATTCTTTACGCATTCTAACGTGGAATCTCTTGTTTACAATCTTCAGTTAACTATCTAAATTCATTTGGATTTTTGTCCAAATACCGAAAGACGTCCACTGCTGAAAATATCCCTCTAACAAGCTTCGTCAAATCGATCGTTCCTATTCATCTTGCACCTTTTCCTAAGAAAGCACAGTGACTAATGCTTGTGCCTTCTCTTCATGAGAAGAGGCCTTTGCAGGCTGGTATTACTTATTGTCCAAATTAGCTCAATTTATCAATCATCTTGCCTTTAACCTGTCCGGCCCGGCCTTTCCTTCTTTCCAGACCTTGCCTTTGGCCGGTCATGTTTTTGACTGCCCATTGACTGTTGACCTGATTGTAATTTTTTTACATACTCTATCAGCAGTTTGGCCCCTTTTTTCTGTCTCTCTTTTCTAGTAGGGTTGGAACAATATATCTCATCTCCTCATAGACATGAACTCGGCCAAGTCTTTTCTGGTAGTTGCTGCTGCTGTTCCTGATCTCCTATTTGACAATTCGGGCCCTCACGGCACAATCCACGCCGTCACAATACTGCCTCCACAGTTTCTCTGCGTAAACTATACTCCATTTATTATAACATTAGACAAAAGAGGCTCGCAGAAGCAGGAGTACGAAACCTTTTATTTTCAAGTCAAGTTCAAACAATTTTAATAAATAATGTAGGTATATGATTTTTTTGTAAGTCACAATGTATGGCATACAATAAAGCATATTCTATCTATCTACTCGTCACAATTCTTGGAAACATACATGAAATGAAAAAAAAAATAGTAACGATCAGCTTATTAGAAACAACTTTATCACAATATGTCCATGTTTTCAATCAACCAAATAAATACAACACAAAACACCACTTAACAATTTAGTCACTGCTACCATCAGTCGTCACAAATGATAATAATTAATTGACATGGGTGGTAACAAAAGTCATAATTTTAACTGTTTTTTTTTCAATTCTAATTGTTTTTTAGCCACTCCTGAATATCTGCCTTTCGTGTGGCTGTAGTTGGCAGCTTCTCCAATTTCCTCGAATGATATGGTGCATTATCTATAACAATAACTGCACCACTCTCGATTTTTGACAATATTAATTTGAACCACTTTTTGAAAATTGTGTGCATCCATTTCAGAGTGGTAGTCTCCATCACCCTTTTTGGCTTCAAATATTAATTCACCATCCATTAAAAACCCATCCGTTGATCCTGTGAAATGAAATAAAAGTAAATCAATAATTGTGTACTGGTGGCGTAGATTACTTGATCGCTGGAAATATATTTTAACCTTTAAGTAGCAACCGAAATTAACAGCATCATTACTGTCCTTGAACAGGTTAATCTACAACCATAAATATCTTTCTCCTACGGGAGGCATTAAGACTTAACCAGATTTCAGTGACAGAGAACGGAGTGATTCTTTTATTAATGATTTGGTAATGTCACATTACCAAATCATTAATAAAATGATTACTTGTTGATCTTGTTTACCAATATGGCCAATGATAAGCCGTCTTCCTTTTCCAGTTGGGTTCTTTAAACCAGATGATAAACCTGCCCGGTGTGCTTCTTTTGACTTAATAGTATTGTCTTGCCATACCTTGCTTTTCGTGTGTCCTGTATGTATAATTAAAATTATAGATGTAAATACAATATTATATCGACTTATGTTAAACTATTTATACTTCACTGTATTGTTTTGCATAAAGGAGGTTTTACATAGCTTACCAAGTTATGTAAAACCTCCTTCTTTCAGACTATAAATATTAGCAGCACTGTACCTTCATTTAGCCAAGTCTCATCAAAATAACATATATTTTTCCTTGGTTCCTTAATCTCTTAATTTCTTGGAGATATTTCACCCTCCATAATACAATCTCTTGTTTATGAATTAGGGCACTTTCTGCTTCTTTTAATGTAAGTAAATTTTAATTTATTCTTGATTATGTTGTATAAAGTGCTTCTTTTAAAATCGGGTAGAGACTCATCACTATTTACAGCTTCCAGAATCTTGTCCAACGTTGGTAACTCATTATCAAAGAAAAAAGAATGAATTTTTCTCCGTATTCCACGTAACGTTATATCATCATAATCGTCTGATTTTGAGTATTTCTGTTGGCGAGGAGGGGGTTTGCAGGCGACCTTCTGTATTGTACTCTTTCAGTACATTATAGACTGTTGCACGAGATATGCCTATAAAATAAGATTAATAATGTATGTTATTACCTCACAAATCATGTTACTTTCAAATACGTTTATTTATTATGGTAATCATTTTATGATCCTTACCTGCAATTTCTGCAGTTTTGTTAATTAACTGCGTCCTATAAGCAGGAGAACCTTCGGGCCTGGACCCCTTAACATCTTTATAAATATTTGTGACTGTTCATTTTTCTGCAGCACGAAGCGGTGTTTGCTTTGTTCTCTTTTTCTTGGGAGACAATATTTTAACGTCGTGATTTTCGCTGTTGACACTGATCAGCGTTACCAGCAGTTTCAGAGCGTACATGTTGCACTTGCAAGCCACTTGGGCCTGCACCAGGATCGTCCCTGTCCATAGTTCAACAAAACATACCGCTTTGTACGATAACAAAACAATAACAACAGAAAAGAAACAAATAACAACTAAACCACGAAAATTCAGCAATAACAACGAGAAAAGGCGTAGCATTCACAAGTATCCACAAGGGAATGACAATTGACAACTGCAGATTGTTTATGCATATGCAATTTGATGGAAAGATGACATCATAATCCGACAAAATTAAAAAACACGTGCTACCACAACTTATTAAGGGAATAGGTAACATTTTAGATTTGGTCGAGTTATAGTAACATGAAAAACGTTTCCGGTACTGTCCGCCCCTGCTTCTTTTAGATTTTAAACATTGACACGACATTATTTTATGTAAAAACTAAATAATATTAAATGAAGGCCTTGTAATTTCAGAAGGTAGATAGGTTAAATAAGTGCAATTAAGTGTGACAACTGTTATTAAAATTGATTATATTTAACTCCACATCAATCTTGACTGTAATAGTGTTAGTTGTATGTTTATTACAAAGTGTGCACCTAAAAGAGCCTTTTTTAACTTCTGTCTAATGCTATAGTAAATGGAGTATAAGTCATACAGATCTTTATAATAAAAGATAGCATCTGTTGCTTTCACACGCGTGTCTCAATGTAATGCGGTAACGTCTGTGATCTTGTCTTCATGAATATTTATAGAATAGTTTTATTGATAAAAAGATTTGTACTGAGAGATTGTGACAAGCAAGGTGTGAATAAGAAGATATACTTGTGTATTCTGGAGCAAAAATAAAATATTAAACCCTGCAGCTGCTCTCAGTGGGATAACCAGGATAATCTATCACCACATTTGCTTACATATCACCAAAACAAATTGCGTGAAAGTCTTTTTCGTCTGTAGTCTTTTATATTATATAGTATATAACGGGTTAATGGAATAGGTAGCTGAATCAATACTTGCGATATTTGCGATCACCAATTTACTTGTCAAACGTCTTGATTTGAATTTCTGTCTACGTTTTGTTAACGTTCTATATGATGCCCATGTTTAGCAGTGATCGTCTAATCGCCCGTGAGTAAGATAATAATACAATGATGGTTTGATAATAACTCCATGTTTTAATCGGCATTTTATTTGGATAAGCGCTTTAAAGTTTAGCCTTGACACCTACGCCTACTTACAATACCTACAATCAACGTAATCTTAAATTTAAAATTGAATGCGAAAATAATTCTCTTTGCTAAATTCTCTTGGCCAAACTATATTTTGCGGAAAATCATATTTAACCAAGAACAAGGTATATTCGTTTTCCCGTAAACCATGATTTCTGCGGACATAGTCAAATAGACCTCATCCCACTCACACTTGTTATAAAACATGAAAAGTATTTTTAACTCAATCATGAATAAACGGCTGAACCGATTTTGACACACATAGATATAGACCTCGGTCCTGCATTAAAACAGAATACAAACATGAAGTATTTCTTCCTGGATGCGAGTTAAACCGTGAGCAAGAGCTAGTTAAAAATAAACAAAAATAAGTATCCTGTAAGTTTAAATTTAGTTGTCGCCTATTGAAGACTATTCTGGGTGATACACAATAAGTTTAGTTGTGTTCGTTTGTTCGCTCTATTCTCGGGAACGTCTGATCTCCAAAGGACGGTTATTTATGGATGTAAGTAATTAAGGGTACACTAGTCGATGGCACGAACTATTTTTATTAAAATGCATTTTATATCAACCGACAACACGTGCGGAAGAGATAGATGCTGTGATGAGCAGTAGGAAGCGAGTTCGCGTATGAATACACACTTTTGCAAACTTGTAGCGAAATGGATAATGATTTAGGACGAAACCGAGCGCGCGAAATTTTTTATTTTTTCCGTCATCTAGACTGCCAAAGGTCATGAAAAAACGACTAAATCTATCTGTTCCAAATAAAATTATTTGCATTGTTGAACTACTAATCTATCCCTGTATGGAGGCTGTTTTGCAATTTTCCGTCTTCTTATGGTATTTATTCGCGCCCAAAAATGCGTTAAAATTAGTGTCGAAATGTGGAACTTTCGACGCACATAACTTCCAAATATTTTTTCTTTTTTTACTATTTTGCTTCCATACAGGGCTAGATAATGATGAGACAAATTGATATCACTTTTTATTTTGAACTTACATTGTCAAACAGTGGAATAATCCCTAGTCTACGTTTGTATGGAAGAATTTTCGACTAGTGTAACCTTAAGTAGTATAGATGGCTATAGATTTATGTAAAGTAATGTATGTTTGGAAAAGGCAAATATCTGGGAATATTGATCTTTTACCAGCTGTGGTATAATTTATGTTGAAAAAAAAAATGGTTTGTTTGTGTGCATTCTTGTTTACTTTTGACTAAAGAAACGACTGAATTTAATATTGTGTATTTCTAGGGTTCCGTACCCAAAGGATAAAAACGGGACTCCACGGTCCGTCTGTATGTCTGTCTGTCTGTCTGTCTGTCCGTCCGTCTGTCTGTCTGTCTTTTAGTAAATTAACTTAATAATTTCTGATTTCATTTGTTTTATTGCATGCTTAATGCATTTTCTTGCATTCAACCACATGCTTTCGCTTCTTTACCCCTTGATTTAATTTTTCAATCTACATTATGTTTACTATACCAACAAATAATAAATTAAGTATTTGTTTTTTTTGTTTCTCCTAACAAATCCTTCATGTTAGAGGTAGGCAGTGATTTAAAGTTACACGAGCTATTTTTTGTTTTTATTCATTTTCTGTCAAATCATGTAACCGACAATAAATACGTAGTTATCATGGTCGTGTGATTAGCCTGATAGTTATAAAAACAAGGTATCATTGTAGTTTTTAAGCATGAACAATTATAGAGTCTACCTCATTTACCTGGGTACCTACATTGAAACATTTTTTATTGTTTTAGTACGTAATTACATGTGTTCCATTGGATGATCAAGACAAAGTTTGTAATTGAGATAATGTTGAGTTGTAATTTTTAAGATAAACCATAATACATTGGATAATCTTTTTATCGGAAAACATTATCTGTTTTAAATTAAGTATGTCTTTAATGTGATGTATCGCGATCGTGCTGATTTAAACTTGACCAACTTAATTAAATATATTTTTACTGTGCCAATTTATTAATGAATTAAAGCACGTTACATTTTTAGTAAAAACACGGCTGCATATACCTACTGTTTAAAAATGTACAAAAATATCACTGGTTACTGTCAAAAAAATATTCTAATTACTAGAGAAAAAATATTTTAAACTACTCACGGTTTAACCGCAACCACAGGCTCCTGCTTCACCTCAGCCGACAGCACCCTGAAGGCCTCATCATCCCCAGGACTTGGCACAGACACTTCAGTACAGTCCCCACACACTTTACCACAAGAACTGACCGACTGCCGCCCCGAAAGATCAAAGTATCGATCTTGGGCGTGAATCAACTGAGTCACAGTAAACGCCGGAGTCCCGCAATCGCTCACTTTCAAATCGATTTGAGGACCGAACAATTCTTCATCGTATTCCAAACTCAATTTTCGTTTGAAAAACCGGTCGTCTTGGATGTCTTTCGACGGTGATGTCTCGTCGCGCGATTGGATGGTTATGTCGAGTTTGTTCGCGCTGTTGAGTCTGAGAGAGCGTTCGGTAGTGAAGGCGTACGGAGTGTTAGCGAGTTCCTCCTCTATGCTATTGTAGCGGCTTCGGAACAGTGATCGCGGCGTCTCCCCTCCTGAATCAACATCGTACTTGCCGCCAAAGAGATCGTATTGAGCGAAGCGGTGGTTGATAGTGTCGAACTTGGGGTCTGTGATATCTTTATCAGGCTCTTTAGGGCTGGATGAGGGGCTCATGTTGATCTGGACTATGCCGTGCTCGTCTTTGTATTTTAACTTCAGCGCCATTGCTTACGATGACATTTTTGCCTGGAAAGAGAAAATATTTGGCGTTATTTATGGTTTTCATACTTTTCTGCCTACCTTTCGGGAAATAAGTTATGTGTTATGTTAGGGTTAACGTAAGGGTAAAAAACTGTAGAATTCGACGACACACTGACCTCAAGTTGTATTTTAACCGACTGTCCAAAAAGGTGGTGGTTCTATTTTCGACTGATTTTTCCGTCAGCTGTAGACCGATTTTAAAATATTTTTTTGTTTGTAAGGGTATGTCCCTAATTGGTCCCATTTAAATTTGGTAAAGATCTGCTGAAGAACTTCGGAGATACACAACAGACCTCTTTAAAAATGACGGCAAATCTCTCAGGATTACTGCAATCGCATGCCTGTTTATTGCTTACACCATTTCATAACATAATATCACGCTAGTGCGCTCTAAAGGGGTACGCAGATGTGTACAGTTCACCCTGGTACGCTCTCATTTCACCGGTTATATTCATGTGTCATGTTATTCTGGTAATCTGTTTTGGCATAACTTTGAGTAGGTATTATAGGTATCTTACTATAGACCTATAAAAAAACTTTTTACAAAAAAATACCACCGACTTCCAAATAAGAAAACTACAAAGTGAAAAATAACTTTGTTTTTGGAAGTCGGTGTCTTTCGAAGGTCTGTACCATTTTTTTTGCGTTATGGACACCGACTTCCAAAAATAAAGTTATTTTTCACTTTGTAGTTTTCTTATTTGGAAGTCGGTGGTATTTTTTTGTAAAAAGTTTTTTTATTTTTCACTTTTTAGTTGTACCTACCTAATAGGCAAGTTGTTTAGTAAGTTTCCTATAACGCCAGAATAGATTACCCGACTATCATGAAACTTGAAAAAAACCGATCAAATAAGAGATCTGCTTACCCCTTAAGACCGTACTGGCGTGATGGTATGGTTTGAAATTGTATAAACAATAAACAGACATGCGATTGCAGCAGTCCCGAGAGATTTGCCGTTATTTATTGAAGAGTTCCGTTGTATATATTCGAAGTTCTTCATCAGATCTCCACCAGAACAAAATGGGACCAATTTCGGAACATATTCTTTCAAACAAAAAAAGAATTTTCAAAATCGGTCCACAATTGACGGAGATATCGGTGAACATACATAAAAAAAACATACAAGAAGTCGAACATAGAACATCCTCCTTTTTCGAAAGTCGGTTAAAAATATGAAAAATAAAACTTAACATAAAAATACAACAATCAATCTGCCTAGCCTTCCCAAATATATTGGGGTCGGCTTCCAGTCTTACCGGATTCAGCTAAGTACCAGTGTTTTACATGGATCGACTGCCTATCTGACCTCCACAACCCAGTAACTGGGTAACACGGTACCCCTTGGCAAGACTGGTGTCAGATCTCAAGCTTCTGAATGCCCGAATAAAAAATTAACATGAAAATAGAACCGACCTCCAAATAAAAACACTACAAAGTGAAAAAAAAAACCTCTATTTCGGCAAATGAAATGGTTGGTGTCAAAATACGAAGAAACGAAAACAGGAACACTGACTTCCGAAATTGAAGTTATTTTTAATCCCTGACGCAAAAAGAGGTTAGGTTATAAGTTTGAAGTGTGTACCTGTGTGTTTGTGGGTTTGTGTATCTGTCTGTAGCAACAGAGCTCCTAAACGTATGAACCGCTTTCGTTTTTTAGGGTGCCGTACCCAAAGGGTAAAAAGACGGATCGCGGAGTCTTAGGAATAGGGTCCCACCCTATTACTGATGGCCGGTTTCTGATTTAAGTAAAGCAGCAATAATCAGTTGAGTATTGTCAAATAATTTAGGAAGCGTTTGAGTTTTTTACGTTTCACAATTGAGAATCTACCTAGATCAGTTAAGTAAGTACCTACTTATGTATGGACCTGCCAAAGTTCCATTCACTTTCTCTTTCACCTTTACGTTCCATTTTACAAAAGAAATCCGAGACATCACAAGATTGCATAAATATTATTTATACATTTTATACAGCCATAAAAAGTACAATAGTATTATATTACTTTATTCAAGAGTAAAAAATCAAGTTAATAAAGATGTTATAATCTGTAATAACTTGATTTTTCATATTTAAGCAATTTCAAAACGGTGAAGGAAAACATCGTGAGGAAACCGGCATGTCCTAGAACCAAAAATTCGAAGACATGTGACATTCACCAACCCGCACTGGGCCCACGTGGTGGATTACGGCCCATTCCCTCTCATAGAGAGGAGGCCTGTGTCCCAGCAGTGGGAACATTAATAGGCTGATGATGATGTGATGAAGCAATTTCAAAGATATCTATTTGAAATCTATACAACCTTATTATGAAACTATGAAATGGATCGTAGGCACTAGTCAATTACTTCAAGATTGTCATGGCAACCGTATTTATTTTGTCAATGATGTCTTATCGAAAGAAAATAATATCTAATATAATTTGTTATTGCCAAAATAAAGAATTTAAGCTTATAATTACTAGGAGTGAATGTGTTCAGAGCGAGCAGTTGCTGGTTCTTGTGATACCTCATAGAACTATAGAATATTTTACTCAGAATTTCACAAGATCTCTCAAGTGCCCCTTGTTCATCTGTATTGGAATCTGGTTGCAATTGTGATTTACCAACAAAAATGGACTATTGTGATGCAATTTTTTATGAGTGACCTGGGTTTTCAAGATCAAAGGCTTTGCTAGCCATCGAAGAGCCTCCGAAGAAAAAGAGTAGTAGCCAGGGTCGGTGCCATTGGATATGTGTCGGATATTATGAAGGAGGACTGTTTTAATATGTGTTAACAAACAATATACTATCTGCCTACTTATTTTGTAAAATAATAAATAAATAAGACCTATCATGTTGTTTTTATCGTCTTTTATTATTCTGATACCAAAATCATATCATACAAAAGCCAAATTCTGTACACAATTTCATCGTTATAACATCTTCTTGTCTTGTGGATCCTACTAATACCTATTCTATATAGGTATGAAAGTCTGTATGTTTGGCTATTTGTTAATCACACCTTAATGGTTGAACGTATTTGGAAGTATATACTTTGGAAAACAATTACACAATGATGAGAAATGAACCTAGGATATAAATTAATATAATAAAATAGATTAATAATAAATACACGGCACGGCATAATAAAGCCTTTTATTCTGAAATCAGAGATATTAAACTGTAGTCTATACAATACATGTTTATAGTTTATAAAATGTCCCTAATCTCAGTGTGCCTCTTGGCATAGGCCTCCACTCCACTAACAGATTCCACTGGGGTCTGTCCTGTACATCTTGGACCAGCGGTCTTTCCCATATTTCATTCGCGTCTTCCACGTCTTCTTTTCCCATCTCTTGTGTACCAGTTTGTCACTTTTTTCCATGTCCCTTGGTTATCGCGCATCACTTTTCACATAGTTCCTGTTGATCAAGACTCGGTTTTCGCGCACCACGCGACCACAAACACATTAACTGGCACTTTTTGAATATTTTTCTTGAAGATCTCACTCAACATCGTCATAATTTTTGCCGAAAGACTGCTGGATACAGGACTTCCCCAGCGTCACCACATCGACCGGTCCTGTGCGTCTTTCATACATCGGATTCCCGTGACCAGGTCATCGGTCTACGGAGGCCTTAAATGCGTATTCCACCACGCGGTCGCCACTCCAGAACTTAACAGCCCCATTGACCATCCGTTCTTCAAGCATCTGAGATTTATCAGGCATGAAATATTTGCATCCAATCTTATGTTTTCGATAATTCAGGGCGAACACTCTTCTTCCACGCATCGGTCTTCGTTGAGGAATCTCCAAGGAAGACAAGGTTGTATCTTCGTCACTCGTTTTATAAGTTTATATATTATTTTGTATTTATTTCGCTTGATCACCGTTTAAGCACAGGCTTGTCAACTATCAACTGCCAAATGTAACCAGTGTAGCCAGATTCGACGAGCCCCAAATCGGCAAAAATTTCGTTTTTCCATTTATAAAAAACTCAAGTCGAACATTATTCACTAAAACCACGAAACATTCTTCGAAACTTCAATGCGTTAAACACAATAATCATTATAGGTTCCATATAAAACATTTTTCAGCATTTCTCTATTTTCCCTGTGTTGTCGCGACTGATGTATAATTTGAAATAGTGATGAACAGTTAAAAGCATTTTGGTTTCCAGTTATTTTCATCATTCCTCAGATAATGTTGTATTAGATAGTCACATTCCGAAATCATCTAAAATCACCCCATTTTTTTTTCTGAGGTAGCCTAATTGCCACCACTCGTAAAAATTGGTCGCCCCGACACTCTTCCGAGTAGCCTAAATGGCAAAAAGTCGCACAATCTGGCTACACTGTTGATGTAACGTTGACAACGGTTTGAGAAAACTTCGAGAATTTGAGAATGATCAAATGTGTTTTTCTCAGTTGAGAAACCCAATTGAACGTCAATGAAGGTTTTTTGTATGACATAAGGTATACTTTGGCATGACTTTGACTAAAATACTCAAACCTTGCTCAGTAACGCAGAAAACTTAAAGTGGCAGATGATCAAGAGTGACAGATGCTTAAATCGAGATCAGCACATACTTAGCGTCGAATACTCAAATCAGAAACCCGCCCTAAGACTCCGCGATCCGTCTGTCTGTCTGTCCGTCTGTCACCAGGCTGTATCTCATGAATCGTGATAGCTAGACAGTTGCAATTTTCACAGATGATGTATTTCTGTTGCCGCTATAACAACAAATACTAAAAACAGAATAAAATATTTAATTTTTGCCGTTTTTTGCGAAAATGGTACGGAACCCTTCGTACTCGAGTCCGACTCGCACTTGGTCGGTTTTTGTTTTGAAATGTGTTAACTATGTTTGGTGAAAATCGGTTCAGCCGTTCTAAAGTTATGGTCATATTACTGCTTGAATCGGAGTGTTTTCGCAAGATATTGTGTTAAATTACGTGTTAAATAGATTGTCGATCGCATGTAAAAAAATGTGTCGGGGTTATTTTTTTAATTTTACTTGTTCACTTTGTAGTATTTTTATTTTTAGACGCTTGTATGTACTTAGTTTTATTTTAGTTGTCCCGGCGTCTTTGTGTACGTGATCAAAGCTTGCAAGAGGTTCGAATGCGCTGAAATTTTGCAAAACCGTTTCTATCTCGTGACAGTTATTTTTTTAATATCAAAGCTTGTTATTACTTTATTTACCATACTTGGGTAAACGCCTCATTTAATCCTTTAACTACGACTGAATCTCCTAAGTAAAAAAAAACTTGAGTATTTTTGTAGGTTCTAGTGCTTCTAAAGATAATGTATAATCAAGAATGAAAACAAAGGGGCACAGTATATGTCTTTCTTTTTCAGTTTATTTAATATCTTTTAAATTGGTCCAATATGGAGGAGGAAATAGGCGAGGAAGAAAGAAAATAAATATTCAGACGGTTGTCTGCGACCGCATTGCCTCTTAAGGGTACACTAGTCGACGGCACGAACTATTTTGTGCGCGGGGTTAAAATGCATTTTATATCAACCGACAACACGTGCGGAAGACATAGATGCTGTGATGAGCAGTAGGAAGCTAGTTCGCGTACGAATACACACTTTTACAAATTTGTAGCAAAATGGATAATGATTTAGGACGAAGCCGATCGCGCGAAATTTTATAAACAGACCTTTGGCAGTCTAGATATCATGAAAAAACGACTAAATCTATCTGTTCAAAATAAAATTATATGCATTGTTGAACTACTAATCTATCCCTGTATGGAGGCCGTTTTGTAAGTTTCCGTCTTCTTATGGTATTTATTTGCGCCCAAAAATGCGTTAAAATTAGTGTCGAAATGTGGAACTTTCGACGCTCATAACTTACAAATATTTTCTTTTTTTACTTTTTTTGCTTCCATACAGGGCTAGATAATGATAAGACAAATTGATGTCACTTTTTATTTTGAACGTACATCGTCAAACAGTGGAATAATCCCTAGACTACGTTTGTATGGAAGAATTTTCGACTAGTGTACCCTTAATAAATAAATTAAGGTAAACCTTGACGATTGTTTTGCAGTTCACTGTACCTTTAGTAATATTAGAATAACTTTTGACATTTTCGTGAATATTCAACGTTTAAATAAAACAATAAAAGGTCGTTTTTGTAATCAGCAACTAAGTTAAAGTAGTGTAAACTAAAAATAGTTTATACTGTTTATAGTTGTATGTAAGACATAATAATCAAGGTTATTTTCAGTAAAGGAGTTTATAAATAAGAATTTAATTTACTAAGTAGCTGAGAATATGGCTATGGCCATGTCAAAATATTATTATAGTGGTCAATTGTTTCGTCTAGTGCCGCAAGCGCTACTTACTGCTTATCGTGGAGTCTGGCAGCTTTATTGCGTAAGTGAATACGGCAACGCAAAGGGTTTGACCGCTATCAATCGACCAATCCCACGGATGGAAATCCACATTGCGACACTTATCTCGCATGTGATTGGTCGAGATTAATGGCGGTCAAACCCTTCGCCTTGCCGAATTGCCAAAGTGTAATTCTTATTATGTTTAACTGGGTCGTCTGGAGTTTCTCATTCTCTATAGCAGCGGAATCACGACTTGTGCCCGATTGAAGGCAATAAGCTCGCCCCTATTACATATTTGGGTGTACTAAAACTCACCTCTGCCTACACCATTCGGCGAATGCAGGCGTGATGTTATTGATGTAAAGGACAATGGCGAAATCTTAGCTGAATTAAATATGAGCGTCTGAAAGTGAGTTGTTTACGAAATAAATTCCATTAATTGACTACGTTTTATCAAAATATATTAACTGATTCATCACGGATAAAAAAAAAACATGCTAAATGAAAGTTATTTGACTTTTTCATTAACTCTCATTAGCTTAGTGTTGCCATTTTACACTTATTCTGCCAAGTGACAAGTAGTAAGTATATCATTATTGTCTTTGTTATTATAATAAAACAGAAGTTAATACATTAAAAATATAGTCTATGTCTAAGTGTAGTAAAAATAAATGAATTACTTACTTTCAATTAATGATAGGCAAAAAGACTAGTACCCAAGTCAAAAAAAAAAAATGGGGCTTGGTTGTTCCAAAGTTACCTTAAAAGTTAAAGTTACCTTTTCGAAAGTCGCTTAATAAATAAATATACCGTAAATAACTAGGAAAGGAAAATACTAATGCGATATGGCCCTTTTACTGCCACGAAATTGTAATAATATTACCTATTAAACACATTATTAAAAGTTACCTAAACATAACCTACAAAAGTTCATGACTATCTATTATTTTCGGCATTCTTGAACAAAAAATTCTTGCACAAACTAATTCAGAAGATGACCCTGAATTGAATGACTGAATTAAACCAGATATTTTTCATTTAGAGTCATCTCAGCTAAAACAATGTACGGGTTTCTGCCATTGTCCTTTATTGGTTTTGCCTAATAAGAATTCTTAGAGCCTGGATTCATGGATTTATGCTCTAATATAGATTGGTATATATCTGCTAAAATATGGGTGCGCTGTACACTTATGCTTAAACCCTTCGAGAATGCAGGCGTGATGTTATGTAATAATTATGATGAGTCATTAGTTCATCGCACTAATGCAACTCCAAGCCCACATAGTAAACATGAATAGGCCTACTATTAATAAAAGTACCTACGTAGATAATGCATCTCCTCTTGTGGGTGTCAAGGTCACAAGGGATTGTGAGTTTGATGAGTAATAGATAATAGGTAGCTTTTCATAATAATTGGTTAATTGTTACTATAGTTGTAGAGGTTAGAAGGTTATTTACATTTTTAGTGGCAGTAGTAAGATTCTAAATATATTTTGAAACCATACGCAAGCGTAAAATTGGATGTGTAACCTCTGATTGGTAAGCCAAACGAGATCATTTTCGATACGAATACAGCAGGCTCTCAAAACGATGAAGAAAAACAACGTGAAGATCCTACAATAAGAAATTCGAAGATACGTAGGTATGTTACATTCAACAAGTTGCATTGGACTCGTGAGGAGGATTATAGTCCACTCCCATTCACGGAGAGGAGGCCTGTGTCCCAGCAGAGTGAGCATTGTTAGCTGACTATGCTAAAGCGTTAGAGGCCATTACTTTTATTGTAGTACAAGATAAAATTACAAATTTAAAAAGACCTCGATTTTAATTTTTATTTCATGCTTTATAACTACATCTAATATACCTAGTAGCAGACACGCTTCAATCGACAATCTATCGAAACACGTAATAATGACACGATATCTTGCGAAAAAATCAAAGTTCAAAGAGTAAAATGCGAATAACTTTTGAACGGTTAAACCGATTTTATTCAAACATAGCTAAGAACACTCTCGACACAGTCACCTTTCAAACAAAAAAAAAACTAATTCAAAATCGGTTCATCCGTCTAGGAGTTATGATGCCACAGACAGACACACAGATTCACAGACTGTGTGTTGCTGTGTACACACGTCAAACTTATAACACCCGTCTTTTGCCTTTGGGGGATGATAACTGCTTTATGCGTCTGTGGTCGTAAGCGTGACAGCGGTGACAGCTGACCGTGGGGTTATTCTCCGTTTCAGACAGAGTAAGTAATAATTGTTTAGATAATAAGAAAAATCTCAGCAGTAGCCAGGCTTTTTACCCACCTGGAGATATACGATACCCTGCCCCTAATAAATAACAAGGAACTGGCGAAATTAAACTTTTTTGTAAAAAATGCAACCGACTTTCAAATAAAAACACTACAAAGTGAAAAATTTATTTGTTTTTGGAAGTCGGTGTCTTTGGTAGGTACAATTTTTTTTCATTATGGACACCGACTTCCAAAACAAAAATTATTTTTCACTTTGTAGTGTTTTTATTTGAAAGTCGGTTGCATTTTTTACAAAAAAGTTTAATTTCGCCATTTGTTACTACTGACTACATGTGTACTGTGGAGCAGTGGTGGCCCAGTGGTATCGGCCACGACTTACAAGTTGTAGGTTGTGGGTTCGAGCCCAGGCAGGCGCTTTACTTTGTGTAAATTATTTCATCACCACTGCTCTCAAAACGGTGAAGGAAAACACCGAGCATGGCGAGACGAAAGCGGCATGTCCTAGAAACAAAAAATCGAATACGTGTGACATCCACCAACCCGCACTGGGCCCGCGTGGTGGATTACGGCCCATTCCCTAAAGGCTGATGATGATGATGATGATGAAATAAGATAAACGACATGAATAGATCTCTGCACATCCTTTACAAGAATACAAGCCTATTGTTTTATATTACCTACTATCACATTTCAATGACACTAAAATGAAAGTATTCATGTTTACTTCAAACACAAGTTTATCTGTTTTTTTTTATTGGCAAACCACCATCAATTACATATCTTACAAAACAGTGTGTTCTGAGATGTGTCCTTGTAGCCATATTGGTGCATTTAAACAATTATCCACTTCGATGGCTCGATATGTGTGTAATTAAGAATTCGAGTACTCTTTGAAACGCTTAAAAAAAACAATAATTTTTAGGGTTCCGTACCCTAATTGTAAAAACGGGACCCTATTACTAAGACTCCGCGATCCGTCTGTCTGTCTGTCTGTCCGTCTGAACCAGGCTGTATCTCATGAACCGTGATAGCTAGGCAGTTGGAAATTTCACAGATGATGTATTTCTGTGGCCGCTATAACAACAAAATAAAAAATTAAAAAATAAGTGGGTCTCCCATATAACAAACGTGTTATTTTTTCGATAATGGTACGGAATTGGCCAGCGCTGGGTGTCTGAGCAAACGCTGAGTTGGTCACCCTTTCTAAGCTGTATGAGCACACTCAGCGCAATTTATTATAGTACTTACTTTCTAGGGTTCCGTACCCGAAGGGTAAAAACGGGACCCTATTACTAAGACTCCGCGGTCCATCTGTCTGTCTGTCCGTCTATCACCAGGCTGTATCTCATGAACCGTGATAGCTAGACAGTTGAAATTTTCATGGATGATGTATTTCTGTTGCCGCTATAACAACAAATACTAAAAACAGAATAAAATAAATATTTAAGACAAACGTGATTTTTTTGCCATTTATTGCGACAATGGTACGGAACCCTTCGTGCGCGAGTCCGACTCGCACTTGGCCGGTTTTTTTTTAGTTTCTAGTATAATACTAGAAACTCTTTTACTCTGTTATAGTATCTATTGCATTATGTCTACATCGATTAAATATTTTCTATGTTCATGTATGGGGGAACCCAAACGAAGCTAAGGGAGTTTATGAGGATCATAGCAAGTAGCGTTCAGTAGTTCCTATGAGGATATGAGGCAGCAGCTGCAAGGGTAACTTCTGGGTGGTTTAACGTTCGATCGTCACGGCAGGGAAAGTGTCATTTGGTTTTTAGGGTTGTCTCAGATATGAAAGCCATAGTTGTTAGTAAGTTCAGGAGTTGCAGTGGTTTCGGAATAGAACGATGGGATAGCCCCAAAAAAAAAAAAGTACAAATACTTATGTACTATGTTAGTCACTTAAAATAAGATACACATACAACACATACACATCATGGCAAAAATGAAGTACAAAAATCTAAAAAGAATAATGAATTTATCATTTAAATTTAATGTCAATAAAATAAAATAAAATGCCTTGTAAAATCCAAAAAAAAATATTATAATACATTAAGATTAATTGAAGTTCTGTATAATTCATTAATTATATGCAACACTAGTATTCTTGACCATAACACTTTTAATTTATATTTGCTAAAAATCTTTACATACGGGTACGTTAGCAAGCTGGACTAATTTGGATAATTTTTGTTTGAAATATTAGAAATAGACCGAATAAGGGTTTTGGGACAATCTTTCAAAGATTTCCCGATGGTTGGATAGTTTACCTAGGAGGGTATTTTCTATCTATAAACTCAGAAATTAGCACAGGACAGCAGCTCTCGACTCAGCTAATAGGAAAATAATACAACATAAACATAAACTTTATTAAAGCTTAAACTTAAATAGTTTAATTATATGCCACAGGTCGCAAACAACTAAGTGAGTTAAGTTACAAACGCGAAGCATGACTCGTACAAAAATAAGTTATTTTTATTGCGTTACAATGCAAATCACGGTTTGAAAAACTTCAACAGCTTTTACAATTCGTGGAAAAAAAACTGCACTTATTTTCTTAACCTTAATAATTTTATTAAATGACTAAGCGAAGTTACTTTTCTGTAGTAGCTTACGAGTATACATGGTTGTTGCTATAAGTTTTTATTGGGAGACAAACGAGGTTCCTATGGATATCTGCATTACTAGAAGCATCACATTATAGATGCGTTTGCCATCCCAGGGGAAAAACTTAAAGGAGGAGGCGGAACGCGTGAGGGAGACGCAAAGGAGACGCCCTCACGCCCCTAGCCACCGCAGGAGACGCCCCGGTCGTCGGGAGTCGCAAGCCGATTCCCAGCCACCGTAGGCGTGGGCTTGCGGACGACGAGTAATGGGTAGCTCGCCGTCCGATAAGGAACAGGCCTGTGTTTACGACGCGAAGTGTTCTACGCGCGCCTCAAAGAGATGTCAGCAAAAGTGACGGGGTCCGATAGGGCCGATGCCTGTCTGGGTCGCGGATAAATTTGAAAGAGTTACCGCGGCCCTGGCACAAGCAACTGAAGAAACACGGGTGGGTTTTAGTCAGTAAAATTCTGACATACCCTTCCGCTTCACCCAGAGCGGGCGAAGTCATCGGCGGATTTCCCACCCAAAAAAAAAGGGAAAAACTGAAATTACTTATGTGCCTGGGTGCTGGAAACTGGAAGTCTGGAACATAACACCGCTACTAAACAGTCGTATATCTTAGGTTTGGTATTAGAGTAGGTGAATACCTACTAATAAACGATGGATGGACTGTGTAGATAAATATTATGTCTAGAATGGGGGAATTGCGACGTATCTCGCACGGATCTCTGGGACGGATCTGTCAAATACCAGCTTGATGCACTAGAGTCCATCGAAAAGCGGACCAAGAGGCTCATCGGCGATGAAGCACTGGTCAAGACAAAGCTCCAGAGCCTTGAACATCGTCGCCGAGCTTCCAGCTTGTCGGTTTTTTATCGGTTACATTTCGGCAAGTGTGCGATGGAATGGCATGATCTAATTCCACCTAGCCCGTTTCATCAACGGACTACCAGACGTACGGCGATGCGCCATCGGTACATGGTGGACACCCCATCCATACGCACAAAACATTTTGCGAACAATTTTATTGTGCGTACAGCTAAGGAGTGGAATTCCCTACCGGAGTCTGTGTTTCCCGATAGCTACAATCTATTGGTCTTTAAGTCAAGAGTGAATAGGTTTTTTTTAGGCAAGCGTGATTCACCGTCGACCACATCATAGCTTACCATCATGTGAGATAGTGGATAAAAAAAAAATTGCTGATATGACTATTAATTGGGAGGCGTGGAAGACATGATGCGCCGACCCTAAAAACTTTGGGATAACAGCGAATGTTGATGATGCTCAGTAGAACTTCCTTGGTCAGGCTCCGTAAAAGAAATGCTGTATTAAGAACTACTTTAAAATATAAATAAACACGACATATAAAGTTAAAAACCCATTACGTAAACCTCAATGCATTTCCCCATCAACGTGCAACAGTGATCCAGTCGCGAACCCTACAGTGCTACACAAAGCCCGGCGGAGCCACCCGCTTCAATTACGCTGATATTCAGTGCACTGGTCCCGCCACTTATTATTACTATACGTAAATACTCCACACATCATAGTTTGCATATTTTAGTGCTTAAGCTCGGGTACACTGGAAGCTACGCGATATGATTTTCTACAGTAAATAGGTTACCTATACCTTTGACACAACCTACTGCTAAGTTACAAAAAAAACAAAAGATAACCTCGTTATATCTTAGCGTGCTTTACGAGGCACGGAGTCTTTACTTACATTCTATATTAAATTTTGGATAGTCATCCATCTACGTATCGATCTCTGCAAGCGTTGCTTAACCATTAAGTTCGACCCATGCGACTGTGATAACTTAGCAACGAGCTCCTTTAGCTTTTAGAAAGTAAATTTCTCTATAAAAAACAATCTAGAAAATGTAAAAACGAAATATCCTTGCGTTTCCCCATATAAATGATAATAAATTGTAGTTCTAAAAACTAAAAAACACGCTTTAATGGTAAATTGAACTAAAAAGTCGCTAATCCTGAAGATCTTGGTAAGGCATTTGGGACAAACAATTTAAACGCGCACGGTAGAATCAACTTTTATTACTTGCAAATTTTAATTTTTGTTTGACTTTCAAAAGTACTTTGACTTTGACAAAATTATTGCATTGTCATCGGTCCTTGATAGGTGTGCAAAGTTTCAAATCAATCCGACGTTTTGAAGTGGGTGAAAATCACGTTCAAAGATTCCGTTACATTGATACATAGTTACATAGATACATACCAAGCTAATAAAAGCGTGTTAAAAATTTGTTCCAGTCGTGAGCTCTGCAATGCTACACAATGCCTCGCGGAGTCGCCTGATGCAATTACGCTGATATTCAGTGCACTGGTCCTGCCAGTTATTACTAAAAGTAAATACTCTCGGTCGGTCGGGTATATTGAAAGATAAAAGATTAGTTTATTTCGCATTGGAACGCCTTGCAGCAATTACACAAATGGAGCACATCTTATAATACACTGTAAGTCCAGTTTTCTTCACGATGTTTTTCTTCCCGTTGTCAGCGATGTCCAAGATAAACTCGAGCAAGTACCTACATATGTATTGAAAAAATTAATTCGTCGCTCGGATTCGAACCCACGACCTCAAGCATGTGAGGGGAGGTCTTAGCCATTGGGCCACTACGTGTCTAAACCGGTCTCACATCTTTTACCAGAATTGTAGAATACCTATTACCTTAGCTCGTTAACCTGGGCTGTAACCAAGATTGTTGTGAATCCATAATAATACGTAGTCTGTGGTTTGATCCTTTAGTAGGTATATCATTGCACAATGGTCGATGCTTGTTTAATTAAAAAATCACAGCATAGGTTTATTTATGGTTCGTGTGTCAAATATCTAAGTAGTATATAATTCTTTTAGAACTGTGTGGGCCCTACACGTATAAGCCTTTACATAGAATAGCGAATTAATACATCGTGCGAGCTACGAGTATTTGCTAAGCATCAATCAGAGGTATTATTATATCAAAAATAAAGATGAAAACATTAATTCTAGTTACAGTAGATACACAAACTTTTATCTTGTCAACAAGGCCTTAAAATTATGTTCTAGCTTTTTAAATATTACCTACCAAATAGCAGGTTTTTCTAAGCCTTCTTGTATCACTATTATTTTTAACCGACTTTCGAAAAAGGAGGAGGTTCTATGTTCGACTTCTTGTATGTTTTTTTTTTTTATTTATGTTCACTGATATCTCCGTCAATTTTGGACCGATTTAAAAAATCTTTTTTGTTTTAAAGAGTATGTTCCGAAATTGGTCCCATTTTAATTTGGTGAAGATCTGATGAAGAAATTCGAAGATATAGGTACAACAGAACTCTTCAATAAATAACGGCAAATCTCTCGGGACTGCTGCAATCGCATGTCTGTTTATTGTTTATACCATTTCATAACATAACATCACGCCAGTACGCTCTTAAGGGGTAAGCAGATCTCTCATTCGATCGGTTTTGTTGAAGTTTCATGATATTCGGGTAATCAATTCTGGTGTATAGGCAATTTACTTAACAACTTGCCTATTAGGTAGGTACAACTAAAAAGTGAAAAATAAAAAAGAACTTTTTTACAAAAAAATACTACCGACTTCCAAATAAGAAAACTACAAAGTGAAAAATAACTTTATTTTTGGAAGTCGGTGTCCATAACGCAAAAAAATGGTACGTACGAAAGACACCGACTTCCAAAAACAAAGTTATTTTTCACTTTGTAGTTTTCTTATTTGGAAGTCGGTAGTATTTTTTTGTAAAAAGAGTTTTTTTTTCACCAACGGATGATTGATTGTATTTCTTAGAAATTTAAATTTAGCATAGCACTCGCGTCGCTTCCCCTGCAGCACAAACCTTACTATTATAACATAACTTCGCGGTGTTATTTCAACCAGTTACAGGTCACGCGTTGTTTTTTGCTTACTTTACTACTAACATGTTTCTGATATGCAGTCAGGATTAATCGTTTGACCTATTTGTTGGGGTCGTTGCTTCCGCCAAGTAATTATGCGAAATTTAAATTTCTATCGGCGTATATCCTACAATATATGGAGTGAAATCATTGTATGCCATTGAAAAGGTAAAACTTCTCAGTTTTTGAAATAACGTAACACCATCACGCCTATTTTAATACGCTTTTATTAGCTTGGTATGTATGTATCTATGTATCAATGTAACGGAATCTTTGAAAGTGATTTTCACCCCCTTCGAAACGTCGGTTTAATTTGAAACTTTGCACACTTACGAAGCTCCGATGGCAATGCAATAGTTTAAATAGTTTGTCCCATTATCCTTACCAGGATCTTCAGGATTAGCGATTTTTTAGTTCAATTTACCATTAAAGCGTGTTTTTTAGTTTTTAGAACTGCAATTTATTTAAACGACTTTCCAAAAAGGTTCTATGTTCGGCTGTATGATTTTTTTTGTGTATGTTCACCGATTTCTCCATCAACTGCGCACCGATTTTGAAAATAATGTTTTTGTTTGAAAGAGTACGTTCCCGAATTGGTCCCATTTAAATTTGGTGAAGATCTGATGACGAAATTCGGAGCTATGGAACAGAACTCCAGAATTATTATTATTTAATTATTATCAACAGATTATTTACACAAAGTAAAGCGCCTGCCTGGGCTCGAACCCACGACCTACAACTTGTAAGTCGCGGCCGATACCACTGGGCCACCACTGCTCTTAAATAATACACAACTAAAAAGTGTGAAATTAAATCTTTTATCTACACTTGTGAGTGTAGATAAAAGATTTAATTAATGTTCCAAATATGAATTAAAAAAATATGAACACGTACTTTATATTCGTGGATAGTTAAAATTAAAAAAACACCATTACAGTGAAATATTTTCCTTCAATTTTCAAATAACTGCATCATACAATAACTTTTTAATTTTTGTAGTACACTTTTACTTTTTAATTTATTGGCGCTTAAGGCCTCATTGACTAAAGTAGAAAAGTAGTGTCATTGTAAATGGAGGCGCGCGCTGCGCAGTCATGCGTAATGGGAATCTAAATTGCCCACCATACCACCTACTTTTCCCTTTTCCACTTTTGTTTGATTTCAACTGTATGAGGGAAGACAAAATAGTGTATGCAACGGCATTAATTAGGTATTGAAACACTCGCGTGTTATTATTATCATATTCGGCTTCGCCTCATGTGATAAACCTACGCTCGTGTTTTAAATAGTTTTAATAACCCCTATTATATGACCATTGCATAAACTACTATTTTACAAAAAAATACAATCGAATTCCAAATAAAAACACTACAAAGCAAAAAATTACTTCAATTTCGGCAGTCGGTGTCAAAAAACAAAGAAACCAAAAACAGGAACACCGACTTCCGAAATTGAAATTATTTTTCACTTTTTAATGTTTTCTCAGATGTATAATGGAGAGGTTTTTTTATTACTGATAGTCTCGCGCTTGACCACTATCTCACTGATGGTAAGCGATGATGAGGTGTACCTAATATTTATCTACCCATTATTTTGATTGTTAGGTGGTGCAGCCATATTTCGGGTGGTTCCTGTTCAGTATATGGCGGGAGGGAACGCTCGGGTGTCACCAGTATGTGGATCTCCCGGAGGACACGGTGGAGCATACGTTGGAGATCTGCCCCTCTTGGGTAGCGCCGTGTCCTCGTGG
Source organism: Orthosia incerta (assembly GCA_948252205.1). Lineage (NCBI taxonomy): Eukaryota > Metazoa > Arthropoda > Insecta > Lepidoptera > Noctuidae > Orthosia > Orthosia incerta. Next base: position 26,215,181 of record OX411761.1, read on the forward strand.
AGGTGCCTGGCGGTAGCAACCTCTCGCATCCGGCTCTGGTCCAGTAATGAGGGAGGGCTTTCTCTCAACGAAGGCGATGATCAAATGTAAGGGATTGATCAAGTGACTTTTCAATAGCGCTTGATATTCTCATATATGTTTTACTTTTTCCAATCGCTATTGCAATGGGCACCCAACGCGAAGAAAGAAAATATAGTTCAAATAAATTGCACTAGATGGCGTGATAAGCTTCGATTCTTTATTGAGTTTTGTGAAACATTAAGATTTTCTAGAGATGATCATAAAAAAACTATGTTCTTGTTTAATTAACTCTCCTAAGCACAAAATTAAGGAATATTGGACTCTGAATTCACATTTCTAAAATTATTTGGATGGATCATTTAAAATTGATTCGATGAATAGATGGCGCTGTTTTAAAGTTCTGAGGCGTCCACTCGGTTTTTTTAATTTGTTTTGTAACACATTTTTGTACAATGGAACTGTAAAAACGTGCAAAAAAATACTATAAAACAAATCTTCGCTGTATTAAAAAAAAAAACACGAAACGAGTAAAACCTTTTGCTTGTAAGTCATTCCTAACACCATCTATATCCGTGGAACAGAAACGAATGCGATCGATGTTCTTAGAAAAAATAATCAGTTTAATCAGACGAAACACGTTAGTTACGGTTTCTTTGTATGGGATGAGGCACCTGTATGCTATTATCTGTGCTATCGCGACGCTATCGTTAACAGAATAACACTTCACTTATCTGAAGCCTGTGAGATTAAAATAAAACACAGTTCTCATAACTAAAACACAAATCATTGCAAAAAATATAGAACTTAATTACAAGAAAAAACAATTTTCATTGCAAGTTTCATAATACAAAAGAACCTACTTCAGGCTTTTAGCAATGGCGGAAAGGCAAACTATTATAATATTATTTGTATGTAAATGAGCAGAAAACTATGCCTCAAGAGCCCAACGTAACTCAATAGAAGCACTTATAGAAATAGGGTCAATGGCGACTTCGACTTTTGCGACTTTCAAAGTTATTATTATGTTAGCTACATTACAAGCAAGTTTCCTATGGGGGGTTACATTTAGTGTCAAAGTCAAACTTATTAATTTCGTCCCCTTGATAGGATCTTTAATAAAAAGTTTTTCCTGTTTGAATGTCAATACCGTACATTCAAGGTCTTGAAGGAAACTTTCTCCACTCCTCGAATCAGACGCCATGACACGGAAAAACCCTTCGATCAATGTTAATAAGTCTTGTATAATATTCTTCTTGTTCATGCCAATGAAACAAGCTAAAACTATCGCGCCGCTGATCATCTTCATCTTGCTAGCCTTTTCCCAACTATATTGGGGTCGGCTTCCAGTCTTACCGGATTCAGCTAAGTACCAGTGTTTTACATGGAGCGACTGCCTATCTGACCTCCACAACCCGGTAACTGGGTAACACGGTACCCCTTGGCAAGACTGCTGTCAGATCTCAAGCTTCTGACTACCCGTAACGACTGTCAAAGATCTTCAAATGACAGCCGGGACCAACGGCTTAACGTGCTTTCCGAGGCACGGAGGAAACTCGGTATGTTGAAATGGTCACCCATCCACGGACCGACCTCGTCAAGCGTTGCTTAACCTTGATGATCGACCCGTGCGGCTGTTATTATTTAGCCACGAGCGCCGCTGCTTACATACTTTGTGCTAAAATTGGTGAATCTGATTGGACCGAGTAGAGCAAATGACTAAGAATATAGGGGTTAAGTACAGCACCGCTCGATGTGGCGACGCCAGAAGGTCAAGTCAACTCTTCCCCAATTAAACGTGTACAAACTACTCAGTTTTCGTGCTTTTTAATTCCAAAGGCTATTTATAATTAAACTGCACACAAATACACTACACACATACACTTAATACTCGTACAAACATTCTTGTCTGTGACTATTCGATTCTGCTAGTACGCTCATAATTTGCTTGTTCACTATTTATGCGAAGACACTGCCTCCTAAGATACAAGATCTTCCTAGTTTAGGAGTCAGGGCTCAAATTTTGTATTGACTGCATACTTTACAAATTTTCCGCACATTATTTTTGTGTTGTTATATTCTCTGTCCCCTAGTTGACAATTATGTGTACTTTAATATGTGTCAAATAATAACTGCCGCACGGGTCGATTATCAAGGTTAAGCAACGCTTGACGAGGTCGGTCCGTGGATGGGTGACCATTTTCAACATACGGAGTTTCCTCCGTGCCTCGGGAAGCACGTTAAGCCGTTGGTCCCGGCTGTTATTTGAAGATCTTTGACAGTCGTTACGGGTAGTCAGAAGCTTGAGATCTGACACCAGTCTTGGCAAGGGGTACCGTGTTACCCAGTTACTGGGTTGTGGAGGTCAGATAGGCAGTCGCTCCATGTGAAACACTGGTACTTAGCTGAATCCGGTAAGACTGGAAGCCGACCCCAATATAGTTGGGAAAAGGCTAGGCAGATGATGATATCTTTGAGATTATCTGGACCCTAGTGCCCGGAAATCTCAAAGATAGGCCATTGAAAGGCGTACCAGGGGCTTCAACCAACTCGCAGAGGTCTTGTAAGACATGTAAGATGAAATAACATTATTATTATAATTGCCTCTCTCCTTTGGAAGTCCACTATGTGACTTACTCTCGTTCTATATTTTTAAGGTTGCGTAGGCAATGGATGTCAGCGAAGGCGATATTCAAAATGTAAGAGATTGCTCACGTGATTTTTCGATATCGCTTGACAATCCCATACAATTGCCTTTTTGACGATCGCTATCGCCACGCTTTCAATCACAGCATGCACTGATAGAATGGCAGTTGTCTAGGGCCTCTGGTCTGTCAAATATTCTTGCCAGGGATTATCGTATATCTGAGTTGTGCAGATTGATAGGCATCCGCTCTACGTATTACCGTATTACACGTTTAGACCGGAATCCAACCCAAAGTCCCAACTATGGGTCGTATAAAGACGTGGTTGGTTGAATAAACCATTTAAAAACCATTGCATATTTAGCTAATGGTTGCGTTAACTGAGGATCAATAAACTAAAAGTATTTTAGCTATATACCCTGTAGTTCTTTTAGTCAAGAGTGAATAGGTTACTTCTAAGCAAGCGGGCTTCATCGTTGACTCACCGCTTACCATCAGTTGAGATACTGCAAAATTTTCAAGGTCTGAAAGACACTTGACAAAGTACGTTTTCTCACAATCAGTGTCATGTTGGTAGACATCAGGAACCGGACGCATGCTAATGGGTTCACGACCAGCTCCAAGTGAGGTCTGGCAACAAGCCAAACCAAGTGAAGACCACATCAAGGTCAAGCAATTAGTTGCATGTTTGTATTTAATACTATGCTAAATTTTAGTTTGTAGTGACACAGATCTAGTCACAATAGTTACCGACTGTCATTCAAATAAGCAACATTGTGTTTCATTCTACCGAAGACCTCTCCAGTTCCACTCAGTGACCAGTGACCACTAAATTGGTGACACCGAAACCCCGAAGAACCCGACCGCAAACAAGCAAGAACAGAAAATGTCGAAAAGTACCGAAGAATTTAGCGATGCACAGGGCGCCATGAAGAGCGACATGGCAACAATATCGCTTCCTGCCCGTCTACCACCATTTTGGCGCCAAAATGGTGGTAGACGGGCGGGCGCCTGTAGTAAAGTAACCTTCAAAAATTAAACTGAGCATTAACTCCTCATTGGTGGAGAGAAAACTTAGAGATCTAGGGAAGCTATATTAGCAAAACCCCATTAAGTAAGTTATGTTAGGTTAAAATTTAGACACTTTTTGAACGTCAAAATTTACGACAGTTCCCCAAAACGCCCGCCTGTCATTAGCTGAGAAGAAGGAATGGAGCAACAAACTCCCTATAGTAACACATCTACCTGTTAAGTAAGAAATTATAGCCTCATAGCTTGCATCACCTAGGGATTGAAACTAGAACCCTACTTCCAGCGTTCGTGGGTGTGACTAAAGATTTAAAAAACCAACAAGGCATTTTTAGATACCTTAAAACGTTTTGATATTGCAAAAGCCACATCGTTTTCCAACCATAAGTATAGCCCAAAAACTACCCCACTAAAATCAGTGTAACATAAATATTAATTCAAAAAAGAATCTGGCCCAAACGGAGTGTTAGTTTGTGCGTAATAGCCTAGTGTTTATGACACGAGAGAGATGTTACGATACGGTCCGCTATTTAAGGAAACTGACCCCAAACATCATTCCTGAATTCCCAGTAGCAGGAGAAAATAAGTCTAGGTCTAGTAAACCATCAGGTTTGCAAGTTAGTGACGGCTCCATATGATAGGCTAGGCTAGCCATGATGGCTGCAAAGGAACAATTCCAAAAAGAAAACGCAATAATAGCTTGTTTAATCGAGGAATTGAAACTAGAGACCTACTTTCAGCGTTCGCACTTTTAACTAACGATAAGTTAGAGACCAAAAAGGCATTCATTGAAACCATAAACAATCGATATGTCTAGCTTTTGCCCAATTATAAAAAATAGTAAACCCTTAAGTTTGGAAGTTATCTAACAGCCCCATAAGGGGGCGCAGAAGTACTAGGAGGGCTGACCCCAAATAAAAATAGCCAGAAAAAAAAGAGACCGAGGGAGCTGTAAAAGATAAATTAGCAAATTTAAAAGTCCAATAACAACTTGCCTCACCCTGGAATCGAAACTAGAACCCTACTTTCCACATTCATGCTTGTGAGCAAAGTTTGGAGTCCTTCTCATATCGTATAACGTTTTGATATCACAAACACATCGTCGTTTGCCAACTCTTAACTATAGCCTAAAAACTACCCCACTAAATTCAGTGTCCCACATATTTATTCCAAAAAGAAACTGGCCCAAAGCTGTTGTTAGTTTGTGCGTAACAGCGCGTAGTGTCTATGACATGACCTCACGAGAAGGCGCGATACCACGGTCCGGTATCCGAAAACCAACGATCGCATATTTTGTCTCCAGTAGCTGAAAAGAAGAAGAAGAGATCTACTAAACCCTCAATTTATAAGTTGTCTTATATCCTTATAGAGGGCTGGAAAGGATACATTCCAAATGGAAAGCCTAATGACAACTTTCTTAACCAAGGAATCAAAACAAGGACCGTCAGCATTCCAACTTGTGTCCAACGTTGAGGCATTTTTGGATACCGTAAAATGTTTTACTATAGTAAAAGTCACTTCATTTTCCAACTCCAACTATAGCCCAAAACCTACCCTGCTTAAACGAATGTCCCACATATTTATTCAAAAAAAAAAACTGGCCCAAACGGAGTGTTAGTTTGTGCGTAGTGTCCATGACACGACCTCACGAGATGGTGCGATAACCACGGTCCGGTATTTAAGGAAACTGACCCAAGGACTACGCGCGTCCTTGGCAACACCGCACGAATTCGCGGCCGGCATATTGTATAGTTAAAGTTAGTTGGTCGTGGTGTGGGGATTTTGTAGTTATTTTTTGTGGTAGTGTCATTGTGCTATGAAAACTGCGTGTTTTAAGACTGGAGAAGAGCTGTGGGTTATAAGGTTCTCTTGACTACTAATTAAATATGGAATTGTAAAACTGATGGAAATTTGATGCAACGCGTTTATTTCAGATCTTATAAGAAGAATAGAAAATATGTATTTATAAGATTCGGTTTTATAGAATTTCAGGGATCGAAAGGCGCTATTTCTGTAGAACTAAACGTAGAGTTTTGGCTTAACTTATGTTAGAAAACGTAAAATTGTTTGTGTGTTTGTAGGAGATAATCTTAGGGGGCTAATTTTCATCCCGGAATATGCACAGTTCCCAATTAAAGACTACGGGAGAAAATTTACGGGCAAAATCTAGGTGTTTATTATATGTAGGACAAAATAGCGAATTTGTAAACGGAATAGAAGAAGTCTTTGACCATAGTGGTATGTCATACGTAGAGTCATAAAAATATACCCAGTAAAAATAGATATACATATATATATATAGTATAGATATATATAGTAAGGATAGATAAGAGCACAAACACCGCTTTTAAATTATTAAGTTTTTGGAATCCAATCCAAACTTAGTTCTTAAATACTAAAAGACACAAGTTCACTAACCCTACCTCAAAAATCCGTTTTGCAAATCACAATAATAATTATAGGCATTAGTTGGAAGGTGACATTACAATAAGGTTTCATGTCAAGTCCCCATAAAGATATGGTGTAGGTAGTTACTGGTGTTATTAACATTTGGTACACGTCGGCTCAATCAAATGGGGCAGGCTTTAGCGACAAGTTATGTGGGAATAGAATTTGAGAAGTGATTTGTAAGGTTTCTTGGGATTCTGTTTTGAAAACGCATAGCGTCCAACCAATAATGAGAGAGATTAATCCAATTTTGTCTTGGACTGTCGGAAATCGCCATTGACGAATAACAATGGTTTAATGTTGGTAAGCCACTATGTGACAGATAGACAGAGGGGTATTCCTCAAAGTGCACCAACTTTGAAGCGCACCAAAACTATTCCTCGCAACGCACCAACGATGAAACACAGGGAAGAGCATGAAGGATTCGTAATAAATTATATCGATAGACTTTTTAAAACAACAGGAAGCAGAAACGCAGAGCTGGAAAGAAGTCATTCGCTTAAGAGGAAATATGAGCAGAGCGCCGACTGAATTTCCTAAGTAAAAAGTCATAATTCGAGGTTTGGCTCTCGTCTCTTTCCTCCTCCAATATTGGACCAATTTGGTACCAATCTGGTAAAGTAAGATATATATACTATGTACCTATGTTTCCCTTTTTAACCGACTTACCAAAAAGGAGGAGGTTCTATGTTCGACTTTATGTACGTTTTTTTTTTTTTTTTTTGTATTTTCACCTATATCTCCGTCAATTGTGGACCGATTTTGAAAATTCTTTTTTTGTTTGAAAGAACATTTTCCGAAATTGGTCCCATTTTAATTTGGTGCGATCTGATGAAGAACTTCAGCGATAAAAAACAGAACTCTTCAATAAATAACGGAAAATCTCTCGGGATTGCTGCAATCGCATGTATGTTTATTGTTTATACCATTTCATAACATAACATCACGCCAGTACGCTCAAAAGTGGTACGCAGATCTCTCATTTCACCGATTATATTTTGAGTTTCATGTTATTCGTGTAATCTATTCTGGCGTTATAGGTAAGTACCTATAACGCCAGAATAGATTACACCGACTTCCAAAAATAAAGTTATTTTAAGTTGTACCTATAGGTACAACTAAAAAGGGTAAAATAAAAAAACTTTTTTGCAAAAAAATACTACCGACTTCCAAATAAAAAACTACAAAGTGAAAAATAACTTTATTTTTGGAAGTCGGTGTCTATATCGCAAAGAATTGGTACCTACGAAAGACACCGACTTCCAAAAATAAAGTTATTTTTCACTTTGTAGTTTTTTATTTGGAAGTCGGTAGTATTTTTTTGCGAAAAAGTTTTTTTTTACATTTATATTTGTCAAATTTGTATACTAAACCTCTGTTGACAGCGCAATTTTTGAGGGCTCTAGTGCTTCTAAAGATAATGTATCATCAAAAAAGAAAACATAGGGACATAGTATATATCTTTAATTTTCAGTTTACGGAATATCTTTTAAATTGGTCCAATATTGGAGGAGGAAAGAGACGAGAGCCAAACCTCGAATTATGACTTTTTACTAAGGAAATTCAGTCGGCGCTCTCTGCCCCCGTTTCCTCTTAAGGTTACACTAGTCGAAAAGTCTTCCACAAAAACGTAGTCTAGGGATTATTCCACTGTTTGACGATGTACGTTCAAAATAAAAAGTGATATCAATTTGTCTTATCATTATAGTATAGTAGTAATTAAGTAAATATTTGAAAGTTATGAGCGTCGAAAGTTCCACATTTCGACACTAATTGTAACGCATTTTTGGGCGCAAATAGATACCATAAGAAGACGGAAAATTGAAAAACGGCCTCCATACAGGGATAGATTAGTAGTTCAACAATGCAAATAATTTTATTTTGGACTGGTAGATTTAGTAGTTTTTTCATGATATCTAGACTGCCAAAGGTCTTTTTATAAAATTTCGCGCGCTCGGTTTCGTCCTAAATCATTATCCATTTCGCTACAAATTTGCAAAAGTGTGTATTCGTACGCGAACTAGCTTCCTACTGCTCATCACAGCATCTATATCTTCCGAACGTGTTGTCGGTTGATATAAAATGCATTTTAACCCCGCGCACACAATAGTTCGTGCCGTCGACTAGTGTACCCTTAAGCACCTACATAGGTTCACTTCGAGGAATACCCCAGACAGGGCACAAAGCATCTTAAAGCCAGTTGTAATTCTTCCGGAATACCAATAAAGGAAAGCCTATCCAACTTACAACACACTCTGCAATCTAAACTGTGAAGGAAATATTATGCAGAGACAAAATTGATTATTTATTTGTTGGCAGGCGGTAAACTCTAGAAATGCTTTAATGGTCACCAGGAGGAAATCAAAGGAAAAGTTAGTTTAATACACATAAAGGAAAAGTAAAAAAAAAGTTAATAAAATCATAAAACCAGACATGAATATGAAGCAGTCGTTCAAAAACGAACTAAAAAGATGTAAACAAGAAGAAAAACATTCGGGTTTTTAGATTTTTAACTTTTTTTATTTACAACTTTTTAGTTATACTTTTTTTTTTCGAATGACTTTAAACATATAAGTGGTATATATTTTCGTAATCACCTATAAAAACCCTTCATTTTGATACCCCACTCGATGGGTTTCGAAGAAAAAAAAATTGCATCCCCTACAATATGGCGCCCAAAATCCGCCATGATTCTTTTTTTTTCAACGGCACTTATCTAAGAACACTTGGGCAGCCAAGACCTATCTAACGATGTCATAATTATAAAAATCCGTCAAGTGGTTTGAAAGATACGAGGTATTAAGAATATTACATACATACAAACATGCTTACATACAAGATACGCGCGAAAAACATAACCCTTACCTTGCAGCCGGGATTGAGATTATCAAATAATATTGGCCCCTAATTTTTTGCTCTATCAAATAAATAAAAATTGACAAAGATAAAGCGCATCAATGTTCAGGAGTGGGGGCTTGTGACGTCAATTTGTCAGTATAAAGTGTAGCACACCGTGACGTCACACAACGCACTGTATCGTCGTAATTTATTTTTTGCGTGTCAAAAGAAAAAATACGTGTCCAATATTTTTAGGTTATCTAACTGGCGGACTAAATAAAATATGACATCATCCCTATTCTATCTACCCATGAAATCTAGACGTGATACTTCTATCCCAATACTGCACTGACCAGGTAATTTTTAATCCTTAACGCTAGATGTCGCCCGCCGTTAGTCGTAAGATTAATGGCAGCCTTTTTGCCATGGGAACCTTGTTAATTACTATAATTAATCAATCAAGTGTCCTTGTTAAGTTTACGATACACCAACCGTTTACAATTCTTTTAATTTTGTTTCTACGGGGACTTTTAACAGAAACAGTGTTCGACAATTTGGTCACTACAATTTGAGATTTGGAAGCTCTCTAGTATTCGGTTGATGGTTCTCTGGCTTTGTGAACAAGGATGTTTCAGTCCGATGAGATCACATAAAGTGGTAATTATTTTGTATTTTACCTTCGGTGTATAAGGTAACTGCAAAAATGGCTAAAGGCAATATTACATTATAATTGGTAAGTAGATAGAGGTGATATGCGTGTTATCTTCCTTTAAAGACCTTCTAAGAACTTCTAGACCTTCCTACGTGCAGCAGCCTACAGCAGAGCAGAAATCCTAAAGGGTTTCTAGGGATCCAAGGGATATAGAATATTGCTACGCAATGTAAAGTAAACCCCGATTTACATAGAAATTAAAAACTTATAACTCGTAATTATAGTTGTAAATAAGCCGTTTAAAACTAATCCCGTTTTAAATTTGTTTAAAATGGTTTAAAACACCACCACGTGGGCTGTACATTGATTACGTCTTGCTTTAAAATTTAATTTTAAAAGGCTAATTGAAATCATTTACCATTTTTATTAATCTAAGTGAAATCATAAACTACTTTTTAGGACTAGACAGACTGAAAAAAATCTTGATATGTGTATTTATTATTAAAATATAACGGCAACGACGCATTTTTATTTTGCACTTTGCTAGCAGATCGCAACGTAGGTATGAGGAAAGAGGGGGCAGGTAGGGGCCCGCAGGGGTGGTCCTACGTTAGCATTGTTATTGTTATATTTTAATCAGGAAGTAGGTGTGCTCTAGATCACTTTGTGTGAAGCCTCAGTGCACTCTATATAAAAAAAAAAAAAACATTTTTATCACATCTAAGTATTCAAAAAGAGCTAGCTAGTTTATTCTTCGTAAACAGGGTTTAAAGTAGGTCATTAATCCCTAGGGAATAAAAGTGATTTGAATTTGGAGTGTTGATATTGTTAGTAAATGTTCCAATCAGCAAAGAGCTGATCATAAACCATGCGGTCTAAAATAGGATTACATCGCTAAAATCGATTACGACTAATGTATGAGCTGAATGGCTAATGAGCGATTTTAATTATATTTCAGACCGCACGGGAACATTGTATTGAACAAGTGACTGGCTGGAAACCCGCGCTCAAGCCAATTAAAAAATAAATCTACAACTGTAACGGATGGTACTAATAAAATTGTTACGATGCACTTCCACAATTGTACAATTTTTTTTTTTTTTTTTCATTAACTTCTAATTATTTCTATGTTATGTGTTATGGTTCCTAATCGTATGTAAATAAATAAACGTAACGTTTTTGTTCATAAGTTGCACTTACTTATTTTCTGACAGAGGGTGATAAAAAGTAGAATGTCCACCACGGGAGCAACACTATTTTAAGCTCGAGTGACGAACTTTGAAACTATCTACTTTGGAATCCTTCGCTCCACTCTGGATTTAAAAAAAACACTCTCACCTCTAAAATTGTTATTTGCTCCCTACATAAACAATCTACTATTTAAACAATTATTAAACCGTGTGGTTATAAACCTAAAAAACGGGTTTAAACAAAATTATTTAAAAAGTTTAGAATCTGTTTTGCATCTAAACTCGTAATACAGAATTGAGCATAAATAGAAGCCTAGATACATTATGCTACTACACCCTAGACTACAGGCAGGCTTTTAAATTTTCACATTTTTCTGGCATGTTGCCAGAATTCGTCCGGCTAAAAAGAACAATCACTTTTTTAATGCAAGATAGCTATCAGAATTTTCTATTTAACACGAACAAACGGTTGCTCGTCCTGCCTGCTTAAAATATTAGGGTAGGTAATGTCAACAACTCTTTTGAAAAATGTGCGGTGATTGTTAACAGCATCACCAAAGCATAATTATCTACCCATGTGAAATTTTCCCATCGTCATCCTCTAGCCATAGGTGATGTTGGGGTCGGCTTCAAGTTTAACCGGATTCAGCTGATTTATTTTAACTGACTTCAAAAAGGAGGAGGTCCTCAGTTCGACTGTATGTTTTTTAATGTTTGTTACCACAGAACTTTTTACCAGATGAACCGATTTTGATGATTCTATTTTTATTTGAACGCTGATCTAATGAAGAACTTCGGAGATATACAACAGAACTCTTCAATAAATGACGGCAAATCTCTCGGGATTACTGCAATCGCATGTCTGTTTATTGTTTACATCATTCCATAACTTTAAAGGGGTATGCATATGTGTACAGTTCACCCTGCTACACTCTTATTCCACCGGCTTTGTTCGAGTTTTATGTTATTCGGGTAATATATTCTGGCATTATAGGTATCTTACTATAGAACTTACCCGTTAAGTACCACAACTAAAAAGTGAAAAATAAAAAACTTTTTACAAAAAAGTACAACCGACTTCCAAATAAAAACACAAAAATGTGAAAAAATTGCTTCAATTCAAGAAGGAACGAAAATAGGTACACCAACTTCCGAAATTAAAGTTATTTTTCGAAGTCGGTTGTACTTTTTGTAAAAAGTTTTATTTCCATAGACATAATTTGTACTCGTATTAACGTGTTTGATATTTAACTTAAATACAGGCACCATTGTAGAGGATTAATAAGGTCTCATCACAGCGAAAAGTTATGCTGCATAAGTAATAGTACTTATGCAGCAAAACTTTTCGTAAGGCAATAAGCCATGTATTTTATTGGTTATTGGTCAGTCAGAGGTGATTATTGGTGATAGGTACTATGTAGCCACAACAGTATGTCCACTTGAGGATTCATCATCATCATATCAGCCGAAAGATGTCCATCAGCCATCCGTTCTGCGAGCAATGTGCCACTTATGTTAGGTAATTCTTCTGTCACATCACTTGAGGATTCATCATTATCATTATTTTAGCCAAAAGACGTCCACTGCTGGACATAGGCCTCCCCTTCCAAAAGCGTCGCCAAACTGGTCGGTCCTGTGCGTCTCGCATCCAACGGTCTCCTTCAGCCTTGACCAGGTCGTCGCTCTACGTAGTGGGAGGCATCCAACGCAACGTCTTTCGGTTTGCGGTTGCCACTCCAGAACTTTTCGGTCCCAAGCCATCCGTTCTACGAGCAATGTGTCCTGCTAACTGCTACTTAAGTTTGGCAATTCTTCGGGCTATGTCAGTAACCTTGGTTCTATTAATTCTATATTGTACACCAAAAACAGCATTACATAAAGTGTGATAATAAAGTACATGTAAAAAGGCGAGCTTTTCAATGTTGAGTTCTCTTACAGCTAGGGTTTGGTATAAGAGAACTTAACATTGAAAAGAGGGGTGACGGAGAAAGATGACAATATAGAGGACAGGATCCAGTGTACAATTTTAAAATAACATAAGACGAATTAAATTAAATATACTTAGATTCATATACATAATATACATATTAATATTATGCCATTGCGCAAGAAAATGATCTTTCAAGAGGAAGATCTCTTGAAGACCACAGAGAAGGGCTGCCGCGTAGGGAGTGTGGAAGAGAGTTCCAGAGAAGCACTGCAATAGCAGAGAAAGAGCCATCATAGTGGCTGGAAGTGTGTCGCGGAGGACGAAGAAGAAGAGAAGTGGCAGTGCGACAGAGTTTACCCTTCGGGACGAGTTACTCAAAGCGTTCAGGAAGGTATTGAGGAGAATAAGGATTGTGCAGGATAATATAGAGAAGAGATGGGATATGGGTATCTCGACGACGTCGAATCGGCAGCCACTTCAATCTGTTCCGAAATTCCGACACGTGGTCGTATTTGCTGAGGCCAAAAATGAAGCGGATGCACAAGTTTTGCAGTCGCTCGAGTTTATTAAGGAGTAATACCTCCGTTGCATGTAGAAAACAGACATCCGCATAGTCTATGAGCGGTAGAAGAAGAGATTGCGCAAGAGTAACCTTAGTGTAAAATGGTAAGGGTATTTGAAGACGTTTAAGGGACTGAAAAGAGTGAAAGAGCCTCTTATTCACATCAGCAATATGACCTTACCAAGAGAGGTTTGTGTCTATATGAACACCTAGATTTACCGAGCTATTGCAGTAATTTATGGGCACTACCGGCGGCAGTTACTGGTGTAGTGTGCAGCTCGCCCAACCTTATATTTGTAACTGCACACACCTTTTATGGGCATTATTACACGAATCGTTGAATCGAACACTTCTCTTTTATTTCGATTACATCACTCTAATACATGGCGACCCTTAGCCAGCAATTAAAATTTTGCAACTTACGTAAAATGCGAAGACGTCAATAGTTGAAGAAATCCTGAAAAATATACTGATAGAAGTTTATGAAGACGGAAAATTTTGAAGAAAGAAACAAAAGAAGATTAAAAAAAAAAAGAAAAAAATCAGAATCCAAGAATAAGTTTGAAGCGGTGAAAATATTAAATAAGAAGACAGAAAAGGAACGTTGCTGCCGGGTGCCGGGAGAATGCTCAAGCCTTATGATGAGAGGATATGCAGGGCGCCGGGAGATAAATCGTTCGGGTCCGATGTGGAGCAGCTGGGAGTCAGTTCGAGTCCAGTGCTGAGGAATCCGTTCATCCACACCATGTAAGACGTCGTGACCTACGGAGTCAGTCCGAGTCCAGTGCTGAGGAGTCCGTTCATCCACGCCACGTGACACGTCGTGACCTACTTATACGTTGTCAGTACAATACGTACCTACTGCAATGTAAGTTTTGCACTGCAATTTTTTTTAATATTCTACAATATTCCATAATATTGTAATTAGATCATGTTGTATTATTTTATATTTCGATTTGGGGAATAGGAATGTCCCAACAATTGCAAGATTTGCACGCTAAATTAAAATATTTAAGAGAATATTTAGTGAAACTAGGTCCAGATAGGCGTAGACAAGATTTAGCTTATAAGAAACTAGTAGAAGCAGAAAAAGAATACAGTAAACTGGATTGTATTTTGACTCAGTTGAACCAAGAAATTAAAGAACGCAAGCTAGACAAAGAAACTTGTGAGGTTTTCCAAACATTAATCCATGAGATTCAATCAAATTATCAGAAAATAAAGGGTTTACTGACTTTAGTAGATAGTAGTAGTCAAACTAGTTCTAAGGATTTTATAGAACATTCAAATAGTGTTACAAAAATGGCTGAAACGTTCGATATTAAAACTGCAATTTCCCTGTTGCCGATGATGAATGGCCAGGAGCAGGTGACAAATCAGCTTATTGATGGTATCTTACTTTATAGCTCGCTTATCAATGATGCCAGTAAAAGTCAATTGATACAGTTTGTATTAAAAACACGTCTCTCGCCTAGTGCAAAATTGCGTCTTAAAACTACTTACGCAGATATTGAAAGTTTGATAGAAGATATTCGCATTTATTTGTTACCTAAAAAATCGTTTGTAGCATTACAAACACAATTGCTTAAGGTGACTCAAGGCCGTAGGAGCATAGAAAAATTCGGTACAGAGATCGAGGAGTTATTTGTGAATCTCACGATTGCACAGGCTAACGATAAGCGTGATGCCTATGAGGTTTTGCGTCCGCTCAATGAGAAGACTGCAATCAAACGGTTTAGCGATGGTTTGGCCGATAAGCGGCTCAGCACCATCATTGCCTCACGACAGTTTGCGTCGTTGTCTGAAGCTATTACGGCTGCGGTAGATGAGCAATCTATGTCTGTACAGCCACAAGACCAGGTTATGCAATTTAGGGCTAACCAAAACTATAAACATGGAAGCTTTAGAGGTTCTCGAGGCCGAGGAAATAGACAGTTTTATAACAACAATAAAACTTATAATCATAATTATAATAAAAATTATGAAAATAGCACAGGTATAAGAACTTCATACAGTGTAAATCGAGGTAAACACACAGGTGGTCAGCGTCAGCATTTACGCGGACGTCCGGTGCGTTGTCAGCGTGTTCAGCATAACGCGCAACAGTCCAATGTCCAAGACAACTTGCGCAATGATCAGGCAAATAGTCATGAAAACTTAGAATTTTTTCGTACCTAAACCGTACACTCATTCTATTCTTAGTTTTAGTAATTTTTGTATTATTAATTGTCAATTACAAAATAGTAATGTTGATCTTAATTTACTGATTGATAGTGGAGCAAGCTTATGTGTGCTTAAGTATGAATGGTTGTCGCGACATAGGAATTTATTGAATTTAGTAAAACAGGATAAGATAGTTATTAAAGGAATTAGTGGTAATTTAGAATCTATGGGATACATTTATTTAGATATTTTAATTAATAATGTGACTTTTCAACAAAAGTTTCACATTTTTGAACACTTATCTTGCGCCGCAGAAGGTATACTCGGGCAGGATTTTTTTGGGCGCTATAACGCGGTATTAAGTTATAAAAATGGAACTCTGAGTTTAGAAACTCGAGATCAGTCAGTTAGTGTTCATGTTAATAGGAATTTGTTTACAATTCCACCTCGTTGCGAAGTAATTAAACACATCCCGACGTCACACAATAATGATTGCGTCATTTTGTCAAAGGAAATTTATAAAGGTGTGTTCACAGCGGGTGTAGTATCGAAGCCACATAATGGACTTATTCCTGTTAGGATTTTAAATACAACTGATAGTTCGGTTAAGATAAATATTTCAGATCTAATTATTAGCTGCCTAGATAATTTTTATGTTTGCAAGTTTGACGACGATAGTATATCTGTGGATAGAGTTCGAACTTTGCTAACTACGTTACAACTACATACTTTTTTAAATAAAGAGGAACAAAGAGGCATTGAAAACGTATGTGCCAAATATGCCGATGTTTTCCATTTGCCAGGAGATACGCTCACTACTACAAATTTAATAGAACATTCAATTAAACTAAAGGAAAATGCGTCTCCAGCGTACGTGAAGCCCTATCGATTGCCTAAAGCATTGAAAGGCGAGGTACAACGACAAATAGATGAAATGGTTAAAAACGATATCATTGAAGAGACTATTTCAGAATGGTCAAGCCCAGTTCTATTAGTACCTAAAAAGACAGATAGGTCAGGAGAAAGGAAATGGAGACTTGTAGTGGACTATCGCCAACTCAATAATAGGATACAGGATGATAAATTTCCCTTACCTAACATCACTGAGATTCTAGATTCGTTATCTAACAACATCTATTTTTCAAAATTAGATCTCAGTCAAGGTTACTATCAGCTGTCTTTAGAAGAAAAGTCTAGGAAGTTTACTGCATTTACAACAGACAAGCAGTATCAAATGAAACGATGTCCGATGGGACTTAAGACATCGCCTAGTGCTTTTGCTCGTCTCATGACAATAGCAATGTCTGGTTTAAATTATAAATCATGCTTCTTATATCAAGATGATTGTATTGTCGTAGGAAATTGTCTTGAAACGCACAACAAGAATCTTATAAAAATTTTTGAATGCCTGAGAAGAGTGAATTTGAAACTAAATCCGATGAAGTGTGAATTTTTACGTAAAGAAATCGTTTATTTAGGGCATAAGATCACTTCAGAAGGTATATTTCACGATCCATCAAAGGTAGAATGCCTGCAAAAGTACCCTGTCCCGCAGAATGTAGATGAAGTCAAGAGATTTGTTGCATTTGCTAACTATTATAGGCGTTTTATTCCAAAGTTTGCCGACATAGCCTATCCATTGAATGCGTTATGTAAGAAAGATGTAGCGTTCGTATGGAGTGATGAATGCGAGCGAGCATTTTACAAGCTAAAACAGATCCTTGTTAGTCCAACTATACTTGACTATCCAGACTTCAGCGATAATAATACTTTTACGTTACAAACTGACGCATCAAAACTAGGTTTAGGCGCCGTGCTGTCTAATAGCAATAGCAAGGTAGTCGCGTACGCCAGCCGTAACTTGAAACCAGCTGAGACACGATACCCTGTGATTGAGTTAGAATTACTTGCTATTGTTTGGGCGGTTCGACATTTTAGACCTTATTTATATGGGAAAAAGTTTTACATAAAAACAGACCATAAGCCATTGATTTATTTATTTAATATGACCGATCCTTCAAGCCGGTTGACAAAGTTTAGATTATATCTCGAGGAATATGATTTTGAAATCAGCTATGTCCCAGGACGGCAAAACGCAGCTGCAGATGCTTTGAGCCGGATACCTATTACATCCAACAGCTTAAAGGATATGAACAAGCATGTAGTATCGGTCATGACAAGGGCACAGACTCGAAGGTTACGTACTGACTGTGACAACAACGACATGACTACTGAGGTATCCTCTACTCCAAGGCCTGATCAACCTAAGGTAGTGGAAATTCTCAAACGACCAATTGACAGCGTTGAATTGATTTTACTTAGCAATAAAAATACATTAAATCAGATAGAAAAATCAAAACATTTCACTAGTGACAATGGTAACTGCAAATTCGTGCCTGAAAAGTCAGCAATTTTTGTAATTTCTCGATCGTTATCGACCGTAAGTGTGTTAGCGAGAGAATTACAACGTTTTTGCAAGCAAATCAAATTAAACGAGCTCATAATAATTAAGAACAAGCGCAACGAAATTTTTTTAAATAATTTTATAAAGGAAATGAGTCAATTAAATGATATTCCTAAGCTACTTGTTATCAAAGATGTGACAAGAGTTACTGACAAAGACACGAAAATTGTGATCTTGAATGACTTCCACCTGTTACCCACGAGTGGCCACGCGGGGGTAAACAGAATGTTAAATAATATTAGGAAGTACTATTATTGGCCAGGAATGAGTAATGACGTATCAGAATTCGTAAAGAAGTGTAGAAGTTGTCAGATTCAAAAGCATACCAATAGGCATACGAAGGAACCGATGGTTATCACATCCACGGCATCCACTGCTTTTGAAAGAGTTAGTTTAGATTTAATGGGTCCTTTAGATGTAGATAATTTAAACTATAAGTATATTTTGACATTACAGTGTGATTTAACAAAATACGTCGAAGCTTATCCTTTAGAAAAGAAAGATACCGTTTCTGTAGCTAAGTTATTTGTAAACAATTTTATTCTGAGGTATGGTATCCCTAGAGAGATAATAACAGACCAGGGAACAGAGTTTATGTCATCAGTTTTCACTGAGATTTGCAATTTGTTGCATATTAATAAACTGCATTCAACAGCTTATCATCATGAAACTCTGGGAGGTTTGGAAAATACTCATAAAGTTCTAGGAGCTTATCTTAGAATTCAGTGTGACAATAACAAAACTGATTGGAGCAGTTGGCTTCCATTCTGGTGCTTTTCTTTTAACACTACAATGCATTCTGTGACAAAATACACTCCATTTGAGTTAGTATTTGGAAAAAATTGTAATTTACCATCTAATATAGCACAAAATATATATGCTGATCCTTTATATAATCCAGATTCTTACCCTTTGGAGCTAAAATACAGACTTCAAAGAGCACAAGCAGAAGCTAGAAATAATTTATTATTCAGTAAGGAATTAAGAAAAAATAATTTTGATAAAAATGTAAATCGGTTAATATATAAGAGTGGAGATTTAGTTTTAATCAAAAATCAAGTAGGAAATAAGTTAGATAAAATTTACTTAGGACCATACAGAGTCATTGAAGATGTATCACCAAATGTAAAAATTATAAAAGATGATAAAGAATATGTAATTCATAAAAATAATACAAAACTGTTTGTAACTTAAAATACTTTGGTTACTTAATTAAGATAAGATGTTTTTTTTTGTATAATGTTATGTTAAAAAGTAAATAATTTTAAAAGTAGTGATGTAAGCTTAATTTAAGTAAAAAAAAAAAAAAAAAATGCATTATGTACTTATATAACAACATTTTTTTTTAAAAAAAGGGGAGGTGTAGTGTGCAGCTCGCCCAACCTTATATTTGTAACTGCACACACCTTTTATGGGCATTATTACACGAATCGTTGAATCGAACACTTCTCTTTTATTTCGATTACATCACTCTAATACACTGGTACTCACATAGGTTGAGCATGTATCTACTATCAACAATGAGCGCTTGCGTTTTGGTAGGGTTCAGTAAGAGCCCATAGGATTTAGCCCATGTGTTAATATTTTTAAGGTCATTGTTGATTGCAGTCACAGCTTCAACGTGACGATATAACTGCTAGTCGTCTGCATAGAGATGATAGTTAGAAGTTAGGAACTTTATTAAATCATTTATAAAAACCGGCCCAGTGCGTGTCGGGCCACGCGCAGTAATAGGGTTCCGAAGTTGCATAATAATGCGGTCTAAGAAGAGGGTTTTGTTGTTGTTACTTGAACATTAAAACGGTTTTAGCTGCACACAACGTCTAAAAACGGGCCCACCTAGGCTGATGTGTTTTTTAAAATCTATATGCACGCGTTTGACCACTATCTCGCCTGATTGTAAGCGATGATTTGGACTACGGTGAAGCACGCTTGCCTAGAAGTAAGTTATATACTCTTGACTTAAACTAAAGAAGGACTAACTGGTAACTGAAGAAGGAGTTGTAAAATCCAACTTCGCAACTGATGTTAGAAAAACATTATCAAGTTGAGTACCACCGCGGGTGCGAATTGCGAAAGGAGCCGATACGAGTGCGCGTTAGAGCCACGGGGAATGGTATGGTTCGTTCCTGGATACTTGCGCGCGCGCTCCTTGTTTATTTCTCTTTTGAATTGAAAAATTGAATTTGAAAAAAAACATTATATTCACCTCTAATCTGCGGTATTCACTATTTTGTTCTGGAAAGTTTTACGCTACTCAATTAGTAATAGATGGATATCGACAAAAGAAAATAAATAATTTGCTTGGCAATCGAAGCTAATTTGACTTTAGATTACAATACGTCGAAAATACTTCAGCACTAACACAAAATAGACTCCCCCGCGCGCATGCGCCGTATGGCCTACGGACCGGTACTGCCAACGATTCCGGCCACTCCAATGCGTTATTCGAGCTTAAACATGATTAATTTAGAAATCATTATCATTATTCGAGCTTAAACATGATTAATTTATCTGAGGGGGGTGACACTTGACTCTAACAAAAATTTGCAATTTAAAGCATAATTTTACGCAAACGGATCTCTGAATCGAAAAATGGTTTTAGCAAACCAATAATATGTTTGAATGGCCTATCCAACGATACCCCATACCATGTGATGGACGAGAAAAAATACCATCCCCACTTTACGTCTCTAA
Source organism: Orthosia incerta (assembly GCA_948252205.1). Classification (NCBI taxonomy): domain Eukaryota; kingdom Metazoa; phylum Arthropoda; class Insecta; order Lepidoptera; family Noctuidae; genus Orthosia; species Orthosia incerta. The sequence continues at coordinate 26,235,817 of OX411761.1, forward strand.
AGACGGCACAACAAAAAAAAAAAAAAAAAAAAATATTTTACTACTTTGTCGGAATTATTAATATGTATATCCATGCCTAGAGATTCTCTGAGCTAAGCTGCGGACGGACAGACGGATAGAGCGAAACTATAAGGGTTCCTTGTTGACTTCGGAACCCTAAAAACTGAGAAGAGAAGAGAGGACGCTACCCTGAGGAACGCATACAATCAATTCACACCATTCAGAGGAACATTCATTGGATTGAACAGACTGCATGCGGCCCCGAAGATAAGATTTGAACCACTCAATTACCGGAGCAGAGACATTAAGGGTACACTAGTCGACGGCACGAACTATTTTATGCGCGGGGTTAAAATGCATTTTATATCAACCGACAACACGTGTGGAAGATATAGATGCTGTGATGAGCAGTAGGAAGCTAATTCGCGTACGAATACACACTTTTGCAAATTTGTAGCGAAATGGATAATGATTTAGGACGCAATCGAGCGCGCGAAATTTTATAAACAGACCTTTGGCTGTCTAGATATCATGAAAAAACTACTAAATCTATATGTTCAAAATAAAATTATTTGCATTGTTGAACTACTAATCTATCCCTGTATGGAGGCCGTTTTGCAATTTTCCGTCTTCTTATGGTATTTATTTGCGCCCAAAAATGCGTTAAAATTAGTGTCGAAATGTGGAACTTTCGACGCTCATAACTTTCAAATATTTTCTATTTTTACTTTTTTGCTTCCCTACAGGGCTAGATAATGATGAGACAAATTGATATCATTTTTTATTTTGAACGTACATCGTCAAACAGTGGCATAATCCCCAAACTACGTTTGTATGGAAGAATTTTCGACTAGTGTAACCTTAAGGGAGGAACGGCTTCCCAAAACGATGTCAAAATCAACTGAGTTGAAGGCACTGCTGGGGGGTGACCATAAGCTCTTAGAGCGGTATCAACTTGAGATCGAGTAAGTGACAGATGTATACAAGTCAAATACATCTGTCCCTTATTCGATATCAAATTGATACCGCTCTAAGAGCTCATGGTCACCCCCCTGAAGTCCACTTCTCTTGCGGATGTCTTCATTCAGTAGCAAGGAAACTCTGAACATAGCTCTCTCCTTTGCCCTTTGGGTGACTTTAAGCCTTCTGATAAGGCCCATTTTGAGCGACCACGTTTGTGTTCCATACGTCATCACTGGCAACACACACTGGTCATAGACTTTCGGACTTGCGCTTGAGGATTAATAATAATTAACCACACTTAATATTATAAAGGTGAAAGTTTGTGAGTGTGTTGGTGTGTTTGTTACTCTTTCACGCAAAAACTACAGAACGGACCTGGATGAAATTTGGCAAAAAGTTTACTTTTTATCCCGGGAATATTTTCCCTTGGGTTAAATTTCGATATTCACGCGGGCGAAGCCTCTGGCAGAAGTTACTTTTTTTTTTTTTTTCGCTGATGTAAATATTGATCCTACAGAAAATCGTGGTTATCCTCGAAGCCATCATGCAGTAACATATAATACTTGCAACAAAAAGTTGTAGTCTTTGCACTAAGCATTCACCATTCTTGAAAGAAATCATTATCGATTCCCGGTAAGGCAATAAGGCTATGTATTTGATTGGTTATTGGTCAGTTGTGGGAAACGATTGTTCATAGTCTGTAGCTCTATGTACATATGTACTGTGTAGCGGTGCACGTGCTATCGATCCTACACGGTACTGCTGTGGTACGGATAGCTTGGAAAGTTGCAAATATTGGCTACGGGATTTTTTCATGTAAAAACATTCGTCTTTATTTTAATAAAATAATACAGGAACAGTTGCTGAAAACTATTTGTAAAATACCTGGCGAACCAATTACTAAACTTTTCTTCATACTAATAACTGCTTAAAAACCAATGACAATTCGTGTTCAATAATAATTTTAGCTTTAAACTTACTGCTTAGTTTACTGTAAAAGGAAAACATAACCCTCCTTTGACAGTCGGGTAAAAAGGCCTATGCATCATTATCTACATCAATAGTGAAATCTATGAATCTATTATATTCAAATTAATTACTTTAAAAGCTACAATGCTTTATGCATTAACCTATTGCATGTCTCATCGATCAAAAAACTGTAAGTATGAATCATTTGAACATGTGAATAACTTATTTGCTGACGTTATCAATGACGTTTCAATAACAAGTTCAGGGACTATAATTCAGTCTTGAAGAAATTGTTTATTTTTGTTTAATACAAAGCCTAACGACGTTCTTTGAAGACCTAGGAGTCTTTTGATGGTGAGGGAGTGGCAAATGTTTTATTTTGATATGGTTAAATATTAGTATGTAAATCAAATGCATCTTGCAGATGTTTGCTGCTCGTACGCTTTGCCCAATCCAGAATAAATGAATGCGCATTGTTATGGTCACTCGCAATGTACTAACCTTTTAACCTTATTGAATTAATACATGTTATAAGTAATGAATTTTTGGAATTTAATTTAATGTTTTAATTATCAAATTTTGTGTGTTTTTTCTTTTTGTATTTTAATGTTTTTTTTTTTTTTTGAAAACGTTGCCCCACCCAGAGCCGGAAACAACTATTTGTAGATCATAAAAATATTAGTTCCGTGCGGGAATCGAACCCGCGACACGCAGCGCAGCAGTCAATCGCTCAACCACTGTGCCAACCGTGCGCCCTTTTGTGTTTTATAATGACCATAAATGGATATGATTTTTTTAATCAATGCATTAATAATATATGAGTTTCTCATTTATTTAGGCGTAATAAGTTTTCAGTCTATTTAGTAGAACACTTATTATAGCGTTTTATTTATTTATGTACACACAAACACTTAGCAGAGAAAAGAAATAATAAAGATTGAAGAGCACAAAGATACTACTTATTTCAACAGAAATTTCTGCCAGCAGACCTGCGACAGGAAAGTTGAACGGTAGACGAATACACAGTGCGTAGAAAGAAATGTGGAAACCGTTTATCTTTTAATTGATGCTAGTGGTCAAAAATCTAACTCATTTCATAAAAAAAATACTTTCTGCATTCCTTCTTCGTATAAACTTGAAATACGCTAAATCTCCCACGCCTACATGCACCTAAAAAAAAGTATCTAACAAAAGTTATTAACCAGTAGGAAAAGTAACCTTTGTTTTTTATTTTTTGCTTAGTGAAATGCTCTTGCATCTACACTACCGCGGGAAGATAGTGCAGTTATGTGGGACTCCAACCCACTAAAACCCCTCGGTGTCTTTCTGTGCCTCTTATGGTGGGGACACGGGCACGCGTTAGCACTCACCGCAAACTCGCTGCGGCTGTCCGTCACCGGACCCTCCTCTAGGGAGTATCCCCCATCATCGGCGCACCAGAACGCATTGCACGCCGTGACAACTACAGGGACCAAACCAGCACATGTGCGCTCCAGTCTGGCACCCTTGGTAGCAAAAGTAACCTTAAAGGCAATAAATAACTTACACCTACATAACATCATAATTTTATTTCAAAAAACCCTAACATAAAATTACCCCTGATTCACCCCCTGTTTTGCTAACGCTACCAATGACGCGCCATTATCAAGTTCAGTGACTCACCGAGTCAAGACTACAAGCTGACTCAGTAAAAATGACGACTACTTATATTAGTACTCCAAGCTATTAGGGGTTGAAAAGGTGCTTCAAATTGTGTATAATTGTATTTTTAAATGGTCGTGACTATTTTTATCCGACTGCCGAAGGAGGGTAATGTGTTTATCAGTCTATGTATGTATGTATGTTTGTTCCTATGTGGCGTTCTGTAGACCAAACGCGTTGAACGATTTTGATGGTTCTTACGTCAATCGATTCGTCTTAACCCTGCGAGTGTCACAGGCTACATTAAAATTGGAAAATGGCGGCTTTTGGGCGCCATATTGTGGAGGCTGAATTTTATTTTTCTTCGATCCCCATCTTGTGGGGTATCAAAATAAAGGGTTTTAAATGGTGATTTCAAAAATACATAACACTTAAATGTTTAAATGTACCTGACTCGAAAAAAAAGTTAATTTATAAAATCGAAAAACCCGACTGCTTAAAAAGCGAACTAAAAAGACGTAAACAAGGAGTTACGTAAACCCGAAGAATTGCCAAGCTTAAGTGGCAGTAGGCAGGGCACATTGCTCGCAGAACGGATGGCCGATGAGGCAGAAAAGTTCTGGAGTGGCGAACGCGAACCGGAAGACGTTGCGTTGGAAGGCCTCCCACCAGGTGGACCGATGACCTGGTGAAGGTTGCAGGGATCCGCTGGTTGTGAGACGCACGGGACCGGTCAATGTGGCGACGCTTGGGGGAGGCCTATGTCCAGCAGTGGACGTCTTTCGGCTGATACGATGATGATGATGATGAAGTATTTACGTTAGATAGCAGTTAATTGTAATATATCTATTTTATTTATTTCTGTATAATGTTTATAATTAAATATGATTTGCATTCCCATGTGACGGTAGAACATTGAGCTATTACTTACTATCACAAGTAAAATTTTAATATTTACAAACCCCCGACACATTTTATTTCATGCTACTTAATAAATGTATCCTAGTTAGTAGACACGCTTCGACCGAAAATCTATTAAACACGTATATTATACACGTATCTAAAATCTATTGAACACTTATATTATACACGTATCGAAAATCTATTGAACAAGTATATTATACACGTATCGAAAATCTATTGAACAAGTATATTATACACGTATCGAAAATCTATTGAACAAGTATATTATACACGTATCTAAAATCTATTGAACACGTATATTATACACGTATCGAAAATCTATTGAACAAGTATATTATACACGTATCAAAAATCTATTGAACAAGTGTATTATACACGTATCGAAAATCTATTGAACAAGTATATTATACACGTATCGAAAATCTATTGAACAAGTATATTATACACGTATCGAAAATCTATTGGACAAGTATATTATACACGTATCGAAAATCTATTGAACAAGTATATTATACACGTATCGAAAATCTATTGAACAAGTATATTATACACGTATCGAAAATCTATTAAACACGTATATTATACACGTATCGAAAATCTATTGAACAAGTATATTATACACGTATCGAAAATCTATTGAACACGTATATTATACACGTATCGAAAATCTATTGACAAAATAGCTTGCGAAAACACTCCGAATCATACAGTATTTTTTAAACAGGTGAACCGATTTGCATCAATCATAGCTAAGAACACTCTCGATAAAGTCACCTTTCAAACAATAAAACTACATCAAAATCGGTTCATCTATTTAGGAGCTAAGATGCCGCAGACAGATATACGCAAACACACAGGTACAGACGTCAAACTTATAACAACCCTCTTTTTCCGTCGGGATTTGAAAATAAAATAAAAGATGGGTTTTTCAACGGAATTTCTAACTGGCGTATAATTTGCAGTAATTATGGCAAAATATTTCATATAGCCGCGACGTTGTATGCAATATGACTGCATAAAATTAACTTTTAAAATACTGCCTAATTATTTTGATAGTACACCAAAAAAACCTTATGGGTGACACTCATGCATGCAACCTATTCGCTGCCCGGTATAGTTTCATGGATTAAATAAGAGAAGTAATATAGAATAGAATAGAATATACTTTATTGTACACCATAAAAATTACACATCTATTTTATAAGAAATCTTAATTATACGGGTACAAAGGCGGTCTTATCGCTGACAGCGATATCTACCAGACAACCAGTAATTGGTGACAAAATGATCTGTAATTTTGGATTTAAATCATTCACAATAATAGTGGGCGATCCGAATAAGAAGCGACCTTCGCCCATGTGTTTAATTGATGAAAATCATTTTATATAAAATTTAATATGTATAAAAATATATCACGGGTTTCACGATTGGATTCTGAAATATACCAAAATGAAATGAATATCAGTGTAACTACGTACTTAATATTTCGGCACTTTCGGGATACAATTCATTGTAGCAACATGGTATAAAATAAAGAACAAAATAAGGCCTTTTAGACAACATTACTCTATTAACTGTTCCTTATGCGGTCTGTCTTAACTCATCGAATAATGCCGGTTTGAGTTTACCTTAGATATATTTCTGGCTGGGCATGTCCAAAGATCACTAGGGAGCAAATGGTCCAGAATTGTCACTAATTGGTACCCTATTCACAAGAAAAGACGGAAAGGAAGGCCATTCAAACGATGGAGTGATGACATAGTTGCCACGGTGGGAAATACCTGGAGCAGACTGGCAAGAGACAGAGCGAAATGGAAGGAAATGGAGGAGGCTTTCACCGCCAGAGCGGTCCTTACAACAAGACGCGTTAACGCAGTTTAATAACATTTTATTTTTTATTTTTTTTATTTTATTTGTAATGGGTTTGCTCTTGACTCTAGTCTAGGTCATAGGTGACAGAGACAGAGAACAAACACTAAACAAACAAACTAGAAAAAGTATAATACTAACACTACAAATACTGTTTAGAATTAATGGAAACTATGTGTAAGGAATAAATAAAGCTTTATTATTAGATATATTTCAGAATTGAGATATAATTGCCATAGCTTATAGCGGCATATATAACATATCCAGTAAACAGATGGGTGAAGGTCACTCCTTACTCGGATCTTAGACTATAAGTGACAGTAAGTACATCCTAGGTCATGGCAATACATATTTATTTTCTAGCTATAAAATGCCTAAATCTTGGTTCGACTTTTCAGCGGACAAACTGATGAGCCGACTTTGGGGTTTTCTGATCTTGGACTAGCTAAGACTTAAAAGTTATTTATTATTGCATTTTGAACGTTATTGGATAAATGAAGTTTGAATTAGTGTAATCTCCATATTGCTAAACTTATCCTCATGAGCACTGTGTCAACGACTGAAACTGCAGTTTCTTGAAGACCATTAAGGGTGCATATAATTATTCACCATATAATGACGATACTTATAGTACGTGGACTCTCTTCAGATAAAGCACCAGAACTGGTAATGTGATTTTAGAGAGAATGATGGAATCATCGTTAAATATGAATCGTTGAATATGATCTCTATCACTCAAAGGTTTGCTGGATGAAAATTCCATTTGGGGTTAAGCTCGCCTTTGTACATGCATTTTGTTATCAACTTGTTTTAATGTAATGTCTTGTTGTACAATAAAGAATAATAAATAAAAAAATATGTACTACGCACTAGATTTAGCGATCCGAACACTCACTCTGTTCGACTGAGCTGTACTGCAATCCTTAAACTTCTGATTTTTTTTCCATACAAACGTAGTCTACGGATTATTCCACTGTTTGACGGTGTACGTTCAAAATAAAAACTGATATCAATTTGTCTCATCATTATCTAGCCCTGTATGGAAGCGTGAAAGTAAAAAAAGAAAATATTTGAAAGTTATGAGCGTCGAAAGTTCCACATTTCGACACTAATTTTAACGCATTTTTGGGCGCAAAAAAATGCCATAAGAAGACGGAAAATTGAAAAACGGCATCCATACAGGAAACTACTAATATATGTTCAACAATGCAAATAATTTAATTTTGAACAGATACGTTTTGTCGTTTTTTCATGATATCCAGACTACCAAAGGTCTGATTATAAAATTTCGCGCGTTCGGTTTCGTCCTAAATCATTATCCATTTCGCTACAAATTTGCAAAAGTGTGTATTCGTAAGCGAACTAGCTTCCTACTGCTCATCACAGCATCTATCTCTTCCGCACGTGTTGTCGGTTGATATAAAATGCATTTTAACCCCGCGCACAAAATAGTTCGTGCCGTCGACTAGTGTAACCTTAAGCGCCGAATTTCATTGTGCTTACGACGTTTTGATCGCGAGTAAACTAAACACAATAAGCGATCTAGCGCTGCATGTTTTAATAGTTTGATTATACGACATAAATATTCTAGTGCTGCAGCGAACTTCAGTTCTCATTTGAACAAATTTGTTTCATGAATGTTCTTGTCTATCGGTAGAATGAAAATCAATGGAATTAACACGTAGTGAGGTAACCTGAACGAACTGCATATTGTTGTTATTGCATGTTAATTTTGACAAATCTCATAATTCCTACTGGCTCTATATTAATAGCTCCCAATTTTTAATTAAACTACTTACTTGAAAATGATTCCATAATCTATCATTACCAAATACTTCAACACCAATTTCCCCTGTTATTAAAATTAAATTCCTTGTAGGCGCCAATGATTAATAGTGCCAGAGATAGGGGCCTGCATGTAGGACAAGCCTTTCAACATGATAGGCTATCGATATGTAGGGGGAAGAGTGACTTGACGATTATAGGATAGCGTGGCTGAGGGTGCTATTTATTATAGACACGTTTTAGATATTAGGCTAGAGTTAACTGGTATATTAGGCAACAAGGAAAGAAATGGGTTATAATTTTATGATTAGTTCAGAATCTCCATGGAATGTCTCAATCTCTAACCTACCATCAATAATTGAAAAAAAAAGAATAATAATAAATTAATTAATTATTATTTTTAACTAGCTGTGCCCGCGGCTTCGCTCCCGTCATCTATCTGCCAACCCTACCCTACTAATACCCTACTACCTACCAATTTTTTTCTATAGATATCATTCTTTCGCGGAGAATTTTAACATCGCCATTCAGAAAATGTCTTCAAATGCACAACGCCATTTATCGAATATCGAGTTCAACTGTCTGAGTATCTGAATTGCGTGTGTTGTGATAATTTTACTTCTTGAACACTTTAAATTCATCTAACTTTTGATAGAGTGAACCGATTGCGATGAAACAAAAACTAAGTAATTCTTCAAGTAACGCACAATTTATATGTATACAAGTTATTTACATTGGTTTCGTACATTTCACGTGATGCGTGCACAAATAAACAGACAAACAGACAAAAATTCCAAAAATGCCGGAAATAGGTTCTGTTGGTTATCCTTTAACACCCCGGCTATTTTTTTTGGAAAAATTTTCGATGTACAAAGATTACTTTTCTACAGATTAAATATTATATGTATTGATTTTGCCGTAATTATTGGCGAAAGATGACATATAATTAGCGTGCTGTCACATGTTCTCCAGTAGTGGTTTTCAGCAGTATGCCCTCACCATTATTTATTATACGCGGTGCCTTATCCAGAAGAACCCTGGCGTAATTACAGAAACAATAGTAAAACAATTAAACAGAAGCCATAAATGGTCTCACGCCGGTTGAAGAGGCTTATCAGATCCATGAGAGTCTATCGAAAACATCGTTGTATTTATGCCACTTACGACTACTAATAGAAATAATTGACAATTTTTGTCAGGAGAAATCTAACGTTAGTGAAACCTACCATTACATTCTTAAAGTATCTGCAGTGTTTGATCTAACAGAATTTTGAAACACGATATTTTAATATGCCAGTTAGGTAGCCCAGTGCATCACCCACCATTGTCTGCCAGCTGCAGTGCGCAGGCGTGCACTTACACGTGCTAACAAACGCACCGGATCAACTGACCTCTACATTACAAGTATAACAACACCATCTGCAATGCCTTCCAATTCCTTTTACATATGGTTTAAAAGTTTTACAAGATTTTCTATTTTCTATTGGGCATGGTTTATTTTTCCTTGTGCTACCTGGAAAGGGATATTTTGACTTGTTCCTAATAAACATAACAGCAGCCGAATTGCGTAAGTATATTATCCAAAGCAAAAGAATCGATTCTTTCCCAAAACCGACTTTACGTATTGCATATTGATACGAAAAGTAATTTTTGGGAAGGAATCGATTCTTTTGCTTTGGATAATATACTTACGCAATTCGGCTGCAGGAGTCATGGGTTTAATCAAACTGCACAGTCCTGCCCCTTCTATGTTGGTGTCAACTTCGCTGAATGAAGTTCTTGGGGTGCATTTTTTTTTTGGCGTTGGAAATATTCCAATGACTTCTTCCGCTCTGGGTGAAGCGTTTCAGACTTTTGCTGACTAAAACCTATCCGTGTTCCTTCAGTTGCTTATCGCTTGGCCGCGGTCACTCTCTTTAAAATTTATTCGCGACCCAGACAGGGTGCATAAATACCCGCTGTAATTGCTTATATTGTCAACCTTTCTATAAAATATGAGTGCAAATTGGACCTTACATGCATTTCAAACTTTTTTGGGATCTGAAGAAACCAGAAACTGGTACTGAGGTGTTACTGTTTTTTCCAAACTTCTTGGCTGCCCTGAATTTGGCTTTCCGATGCGCAAGGCACGGATTGGTGCTGTTTTTGTATGAGATTTAATACTGCGCAGCTATTGTAGACAACTTCAGGGCGGCGTAGAAGTTTGGCGAGACCTATAGCGAGTGTGCTTTCAACGAATTCACTTCCATTAGATATTTTTTAACAAATAAATTATGTAGAGTTTTTACGTTTTCTGACGACTATGAAATCTGCTAATTATTATGTAAATAATAACATGAGATTATGTTGAAAAATTTGTGCACAATCTCAACTTATTTATGTATTAGAATTCTAATAAAATCTTGTTTCTAGGCACACTAGGTACCCGACAAGGTCAACAACATTGACAAACTGCAGTGCCGCAGCAACATACCTAATTACTTTCAAAACACCTTAGCTACTAATACTACTTCACTGAAGAAGTATAGACAGAGGTTCCTATAGTAAGTATAATCATGTTTCGCCATCTTTGGGAATACCTTCATTGTGCGTACAGCTAAGGAGTGCAATTCCCAACAACGTTTTTTTTTTCATTTATAGTTGTCAAATTTGTACACTAGGCCACTGTTGATAGCGCAATTTCGAGCATCTTTTGAGCATCTTTTGACGGTTCTAGTACTTCTAAAGATAAATGTATTCTCAAAAAGAAAAGCATAGGGGCACAGTATATATCTTTCTTTTTCAGTTTATTGAATACCTTTTAAATTAGTCCAATATTGGAGGAGGAAATAGGCGAGAGCCAAACCTCGAATTATGACTCTTTACTTAGGAAATTCAGTCGGATGTCTGCGACCGCATTTCCTCTTAAAATTGTATTAAAGGATCTCGTAGCCGTCCGTAGTAAATTGGCTACGATTGTCTACGAACTGCTACGCGGCGTAGCAAAAATTCTTTTGTAGAATTTAGGACAGCTGTCTGTTTAGAGGTAGTTTACGAGGTTTATTTGAAAAGAAGTGCTTACTTTTGTCTTCCATAAAACACTTTCATTAGGTAGTTGGATGTAAGTAGCCACTTTATTAATCATCATCCAAAAAATTTCCAGTCTATAAGATATCAATCAAAGACACGATGTTTTCAAGATCCATTGTTATTATTACATTTTACAGAGTTATCACTACATTTTTTTTCTCTATTTGTGATGGGTTTGCTCTTGACTCTAGTCTATGTCAGAGGTGACAGAGACAGTGTCGACGATGGAGTGAGCTTACCTAGAAGAAGCCTGTTCACTCTCACTTTGAAGAGATTATAAATCAAAGTCCCCGCGTCTGTTCGCGATAAACTCGAAAACTACTGAACGACTTTTCATGCGGTTTTCACCAATAGAAAGAGTGAGAAACGAGGGTTTTGTGTACAATTTGTAACGGGCGAAGCCGGGGCGGGTCACTAGTACGGAATAAAGTGAAAAGTGAAGCTAATACTTTTGTTTAATACAAAACCCCCGGTTTTTCAACACTCGATTAACGGACTGTTAACGTAACCGTCGAATAATCGCCGGTTATCTGCTGTGATTGGCTGTTGAAAATTCATGCAACCAATCACAGCTGCAGATAATGCGTGCTTGACAATTTGTCACATTAATTCTGCTATAAAAAGCGGCTTATGTAAGTAAGTACCTGTAATTTGTGCTACCAATAAAAAAAAAGTTACTTTTATTAGGTACTTTTTATATATAAGTTAATCTAGCATGCTAAATAATATTTACTGCTGGCAAATATCGATTATAATATGTTCAGTAATGACTTGGATTACAAGACCTTGTAGTGCTTTTCACCTTGTAGGTTGTATTAAATTCAACTTTTTACATGTTCTTAATATTCACTCGTATCAACACGAACAGACTAGGATATATGAAAATTTCATCGTTTTCGTCATCTGCCTGGCATATATGTTACCTTCCACTAGTCTTACCAGAAGCAACCATTTTACCTGGATCCCTCCATGCCTATCTGATCTCCTTCACCCAGTTCATGGGCAACACTGGTTTCTGTTTATTGGATTTTTGACTACCCTTAACGACTGTCAAATATCTTCAAATGATAGTCGATACACACTTCTTAAGAGAAAATGCGGTCTCAGACATCCAACTGAATAACCTAAATAAAAAGTCATTATTCAAGGTTTGGCTCTCGCCTATTTTCTCCTCCAATATACGACCAATTTGAAAGATATTCCATAAACTGAAAAAGAAAGATATATACTGTGCCTTGTTTTCCTTTTTAACCGACTTTCGAAAAAGGAGGAGGTTCTATGTTCGACTTCTTGTATGTTTTTTTTTTTTTTTTTTTTTTATGTATGTTCACCGATATCTCCGTCAATTGTGGACCGATTTTGAAAATTCTTTTTTTGTTTGAAAGAGTATGTTTCGAAATTGGTCCCATTTTAATTTGGTGAAGATCTGATGAAGAACTTCGGAGATATACAACAGAACTCTTCAATAAATAACGGAAAATCTCTCGGGACTGCTGCAATCGCATGTATGTTTATTGTTTATGCCATTTCATAACATAACATCACGCCAGTACGCTCTTTAGGGGTAAGCAGATCTCTCATTTGATCGGTTTTGTTCAAGTTTCATGATATTCGGGTAATCTATTCTGGCGAGGAAACTTACTAAACAACTTGCCTATTAGGTAGGTACAACTAAAAAGTGAAAAATAAAAAGCTTTTTTACAAAAAAATACTACCGACTTCCAAATAAGAAAACTACAAAGTGAAAAATAACTTTATTTTTGGAAGTCGGTGTCCATAACGCAAAAAAATGGTACCTACGAAAGACACCGACTTCCAAAAATAAAGTTATTTTTCACTTTGTAGTTTTCTTATTTGGAAGTCGGTAGTATTTTTTTGTAAAAAAGCTTTTTATTGATGATACATTAATTATCTTTAGAAGCACTAGAACCCTCAAAAAATAATCATAATTGCGCTGTCAACAGAGGCCCTGTTCAAAGCGCAGAGTAAAAATAGTGTACAAATTTGGCAAATAGAAATGAAAAAAAAGTTTTTTACAAAAAAATACTACCGACTTCCAAATAATAAAACTACAAAGTGAAAAATAACTTTATTTTTGGAAGTCGGTGTCTTTCGTAGGTACCATTTTTTTGCGTTATGGACACCGACTTCCAAAAGTAAAGTTATTTTTCACTTTGTAGTTTTATTATTTGGAAGTCGGTAGTATTTTTTTGTAAAAAACTTTTTTATTTTCACTTTTTAGTTATACTAATAGGCAAGTTGTTTAGTAAGTTTCCTATAACGCCAGAATTGATTACCCGAATATCATGAAACTTGAACAAAACCGATCAAATGAGAGATCTGCTTACACCTTAAGAGCGTACTGGCGTGATGTTATGTTATGAAATGGTATAAACAATAAACAGACATCCGATTTTTTTTTTTTTTGCAGCAATCCCGAGAGATTTGCCGTTATTTATTGAAGAGTTCTGTTGTATATCTTCGAAGATCTTCATCAGATCTTCACCAAATTAAAATGGGACCAATTTCGAAACATACTATTTCAAACAAAAAATTAATTTTGAAATTCGGTCCACAATTGACGGAGATATCGGTGAACATACATAAAAAAAAACATACAAGAAGTCGAACATAGAACCTCCTCCTTTTTCGAAAATCGGTTAAAAATGAAAATCATACGAGTAGAAGCACAACATATATATTTTTTATTCAATTTATGAAAAATCTTTTAAATTTGTCCAATACTGGAGGCGGAAATAGGCGAGAGCCAAACCTCAAATTATGACTTTTTACTATTTTATTTTTGGTAGGCTTGCGCTTGACTACTATCTCACCGATGGTAAGCGATGATGTGGTCGACGATGAAGCACCCTAGCCCAGAAGAAACCTATCCACTCCATCAGGCAATACAGATTCCGGCAGGGAATTCCACTCTGGTGTTACTGGCAGGCAAGTCAGTCGGAGCTCTCTGTCCGCATTGCCTCTTAACGTGCTTTCCAGGGCCCTGATAGATAACGGTATGTACGAGATGATCACCCATCTACAGACACACCTCGGCAAGCGTTGCTTAGCCTTGGAGGCCCACTCGTGCGGTTGTTATAACATAGCCTCGAATCTGCTTACCTCGAGCTACATAGAGAGATGTTAGAAGACTTCTGGTAAAAATATTGGCAAGTCCGTAATGTCCTTAATCATCAAAGTATGCAGGATGTAAGTTTACGTATCGCAACGTTTTAAGCCTATTTAAATGCACTCCAAGGACATACAACGCCATTATGGGTATGTATTGAGTCTTCATTAGCATGCTGAGTAAAGAACTCTTCATATCGCCTTGAGCTTGAGTTAGTCTAGACTATTTAGCTGGTTCAAACTTTGCAAGGTCGTTTAAACATCGTGTTTAAAATTATTATCACGATCTTGATGTTCCTTTATAAGTTTTTTGAAAGAACCTTAGTGTCTCTTTTGCTCTTTTGCAAGAAAGGGAGTGGATACAGAGATGATGACCGACATAGATGTATGATAGATGAAGATGACTATGGTCGCGATGACTTTATCCGGTGCCGAATGAAAATGGAGACGGGGGATTTCCGTACGTATATTTGCTCGAATCGAGCCTAATATCGTTGCTTTCTATATTTTTAATATTTCACGGATGAAAACATCTGCATTTTCCTATAATTTTGTATTACTTTTGTATTATTTTATTTATTCTGTATAACTTTTTATCGATATATGACTTACAAAGTAGCAAATGTTTTAATGTTAGACTAGGACTCAAAAATCTGCATTTACCTGCTATATTAATTCAGTTGGGTTAAGGACAGAAGGCTGATGATGTCTCCATCTAATCCATCAGCAATTATCAGCACAGTAGTCTGCTCTTAAATTAAATGATCGACTTCTTCTTAGAACATTACGGACTGACGAATTTTCTACCTTTACGGTTTGATAGAGTCGAATTTTTTATCTCCATAAATTGTAGATATAGGTAAATATGCTATATCGCCGCATATATTCGTGAAATTTTCGTAAAAAAAAATATCAGACTTTACAAAATCTGCCGTTAACCAGATCAGGACAGATTGAGCAGATTATACCATCATAGACAAAACAGGATAGATCTCAAGTACGCCCGACACGGCAGGAAGAAGAAGAAGAACTGGGAGTTAAGATACCTAAAGGACCATGGAGAAGTATTATGCATGGAGAATCATGAAAACTACTTGATAATGAATCTTACTGAAGACTTGGATCAGTTAAGTAAAGAGTTGATTAATTGCCCTCAACTTTAAACTTCCTAATCGATAGTTATTTTAGTAAAGTTGATGAAAGATTGCAAAAGATATAAACATAATTAATGCCCATAATTTATGTACCTTTATACGCGTAGGTTTCCGTACTAAAACTATGTTTTTAGATTCTTATGATAAAATATGACCCTTGAAAAAGTAGAGCACCGACTGGTAAGTTTAGTATAATGTATTTTATTATATTTTCAGCTGTATAACTCGGCTTTTAACACATGAAAAGCTTTGGAGTATACAGCACGATAGCATGTCATATTTTGCAATTGCTGATGCCAAATTATACTTACTTAATAATAAGGTAATAAAATCCAATTTTCGATCACACAACACACACTTTAACAGTACTTTTCAATTATAAAACAATGATTAGTCACTAAAGTTCACATTTTTGCTAATTATTTCACAAAAACACTAGTGTTAAACGTCATCATTTCAATTTTATTTTGAACACGTAATACAAAACGTAAATTGCCACCATTTTTATTTTTCTGGCGCGAAAATTAATAGTAGCTGTCATTTTTGAATTTTAATTCCACACACACACACGGATTTAGTGTAACAGATTAAATATTGTTTCCTTGTGAAAAAAGTACGAATGAAGGTTAGATTTCAATTTCTCGGCCATGATGCGAAAATTTTGCATTTTTAACACTTTTAGCACAAAAATTCACACATTTTAATATTTTAGATACACTGATTTTGTTGTTGGCATATTATTTGGTATTTTTTTGTTAAAAAAGTATTGTTTATTATTGTTTTGTTTCCAGTTTCTAAGGCTACGCTATGTCTTACAAGGCAGTTGTGTTACAACTGACCATTGTGTGAAGAAATGGGGGAGAGTGGGTGGATGGGGGTGTGCTGTTAATCACATGGGGTGGAATAATTTTGTTTTTTAATTACGCCAAGGTGCGTTCGGCAGCGGATTTTACTGTTATTGGCGCTATTTGAGGTTACGATGTCATGTTCGGAAAATAATTTGGAGTGTGATGACTTTATCCGGCGCTAAACGGAATGGTGCCACGGGATTTTCGTAACTTTTTTTCATCGAACTGACCCCATTCATATAGCCAACGCTTTTTGTATTTTAAGGATGATAATATCTGGATTTTCCTGCTATACAAAACCATTATTAAACTCTACAGCAGCTCTAAATAAGATTAATTTCAATACACCAAGAAACCTTGTAGTAGTACATAACTACATACAGGTATTCGAATAATTTCGTTAATTAAGACTTTCGCTATAGAATTCGTAACATAATGCCGAGCGATGTTCGACCGCCATGCGTGGCTGCCGCGTTGTACTTGTGACTAATTTGCAAATCTCTGCTGGAGGGTTCACGCTAGGTTTGTGTGAGGGTGTGAGCAGAGTTCTAGGTGGGATGTCAAGGAAGTTTGGAGTGTTAAATTGTGTAAAGAATAATGAATGCTCAGCTAGATCAAAACATAGAAATATAATGTCATGGATCGAGGCAACGATTAAAGACAGTTTTTTTTTTCATAGTAAAGTGATACCAAGATCCTAATATATCACCGTTTATCTAGAATTCTGGACAAAGAAAACCGTGCTGGAATTGAGCCTTAGCTCAGTCCTCAATTACTTAGTTTTTCTCGCCAATGAAACCTCTTCCTTTAATTATTGTTCAATATCTAAGATAAATATTATGATGCTCTATCGGAAAATCTGCGGGTGGAGAAGCAAGTTTTGACAGACAAAACTGGTCATAAATCTTGGATCTAAACTCCAGTGACTGCTTTTGGATTTTTTTGAAAATTCCAAGAAGAAGGAATTGAAGGACGGGTTGTGTGAAGAAAAAAAGAGGGACTGAACGATAGCGTGACCCTTAGCACGGGGTCCCAGCGCTAAGAAAGTAAATTTGGTTCAAATAAATGTCACTAGATGGCGTGATGGCGATGCATCGATTTGTTATTAAATTGTGTGTAAAATTATCATTTTCTAGAATTGATCATAAAGAATCATGTTAGTTTTTAATCAACTCTCCTAAGCACAAACTTATGGAATTTTGGGCTCTTAATTCACATTTCAAAGATTGTTTGAACGGATTATTTAAAATTGATGCCAATAGATGGCGCAGTTTTAAATTTCATTTTGGTACAATGAAATTTAAAACTGCGCCAACTGTTGTAAACTGTAAGAACGTGCAAGAAACCACTATAAAACAAATCGTCATTGTATTTAAAGTAAAAATATTCACGAACCGAGAAAACCCGTTCACTTGCAAGTCGCTGCTAAACACCATCTATAGCCGTGGAACGGAACCGAACGCGATAGCAGTACTTATAAAAATAATCATCTTATTCAGACGAAAAACGCTAGTTTCGTCGGCAAGTTTTTTGGTATGCTAGTAATATATTATCTGTGCCCTTAATAACATTATCCAAGGGCAGGAAGATGACGATGTCGGCACATGAATTGTCACCCTGTAAGCTCCTTTCATAAAAACGCAAACAGTACCAACAATTACATAAGATGACATCTATATTTCAATAAATATCACATTACTAAGTACAAGCAATCCGCAACAATGTTACTCAACTACATAATAATTTATATTAGTACGAAAAAAAGTTGAAATCCAGCCAGTTAGTTAATATAACACAACTAATGTATTCTAATACCGCTGTGTTCAGGGCCGTGTATAATATAGGACCTTGTGGTGAAGGATGTAACTTGTGTGGTGGCTAGTGTTACAAGCTTTAGTTTAGGAGCTCGTGGCAAATAATAGCCTTGAACATCGTCACCGAGTTGCCAGCCTGTCGGTTTTTTATCGGTTACATTTTGGGGATTGAGTGAGTGAATTGCATGTGTGTGACCTTGTTACAGTGGTGGACGGCCCACGTTTTGGGAATACCTTTATAATTGTGCGTACAACTAAGGAGTAAAACTCCCTGCCAGATTCTGTTCCTGAAGGGTGACCATATGCTCTTAGAGCGGTATCAATTTGATATCGAGTAAGTGACAGATGTATACAAGTCAGATACATCTGTCCCTTATTCGATCTCAAATTGATACCGCTCTTAGAGCTTATGGTCACCCCCAGATAGCTACAATCTGGGAGTATTTAATTCAAGAATGAACAGCAGCCTAATTGCGTAAGTGAATTCTCCAAAGCAAACAAGTCGATTCTTTCCCAAAAACGACTTCACGTATTGCATATTACACTCTGAAACGGAAAGGTTATGCTCCTTTCCATTACCAATATTTTGACGTAGAATTTATTGTAAAGAATGAACGAAAGCGGAAGAATCGAGACAAAACTTCACTATTGGTTTTGTGTAATGTTCGAGTTTGATGAAACATAACGCAGTAGATGAACTTCAACTCAAAGGAGGATGTTTGTACTTTTTCCAAATTAGTTTCACAATACCGAAAACGTTGAAAGAAATGATTCTGATACTTTGAAGGAATCGACTCGTTTGCTTTGGCGAATTCACTTACGCAATTAGGCTGCAGGTCACTTCTAGGCAAGCGTGCTACACCGTCGGCCACATTATCGCTTACCATCAGGTGAGATAGTGGTCAAACGTGAGCCTATCGATAATAATAAAAAAGTTAATAAAATCAAAAAACCGACTGCAAAAATCTAAACAAGAAGAAAATCATGCTGTGCAGTCGGAGGATACATATTCGCGAGCTAGCTGAACAAAACTATAAATAACATATAAGTGGTATATATTAACACGCTTTTATTAGCTAGGTATGTAACTATGTATCAATGTAACGGACTCTTTGAACGTGATTTTCACCCACTTCAAAACGTCGGATTGATTTGAAACTTTGCACACCTATCAAGGACCGATGACAATGCATTAATTTAGTCAAAGTACTTTTAAAAGTCAAACAAAAATTAAAATTTGCAAGTAATAAAAGTTGATTCTACCGTGCGCGTTTAATTTTTTTGTCCCAAATGCCTTACCAAGATCTTCAGGATTAACGACTTTTAGTTCAATTTACCATTAAAGCGTGTTTTTTAGTTTTTAGAACTACAATTTATTTTTGTAACCACATCTAAAAACCCTTAATTTTAATACGCCACTCGATGGGTGTGGATGAAAAAAAAAACATTGCAACCCCCACAATATGGCGCAAAAATTTAAAACCGCCATGTTCTTTTTTTTAATGTCCTTTAGCTAAGAACACTCGGGCGGTCAAGTCCTATCTAACGATGTCTTAATTATAAAAATCCGTCTAGTGATTTGAATGATATGAGGTAATAATAGTACATTATAGTGTTTTTCAGTTATAAATTGGAGCTATACTTTGTGTCAAAATCGGGTAAATAATACAAAACAACAACATTTATGATATTAATAATTTATTCCAAAATTCATCAGGTACAACAACAATGTGTATTTATTTATTTACCTATTGTGTAATCAGTAATTGTGCATACAATACATTCGCTCATTATTTATTTATAAATGAAAAAATAGTCACATGCACTTATATGGTGATACAATAATTATTACATCAATAAAACATTATTAGGTACTCATTAATATTAAGTATATAACTTGAGAACTCCTGCCACAATAGGTAACAATAACATGTTCATAGAACAATATTAAAAAAACAAGCACATTAATTAATTAAATTACAAACACATAATATTAATAACAAATAATTTAAAAACAACAATCCAAAGTATAGAGTTATGCAGAAAGTTCCACAACCTCCATTGGAAAGGGAGGATCCTCCGACGACGAGTGTCTGGTGGACATGCCTGATAGTTGTGCCGGGTATATAATAATATATTATTGCGTGATGTAAGGTTTGTGTGAAGTCTGATCATTTTGGAGTTCGTATGTGGCGGTTTATGTTTCCAGACGTCGCCCTTTATTTATTTATCCCATAAAATAATAATCGTAAACTTGAGCATCGAATCTGAAAAATATATAAAAAATATGGTTTATATCATTGTTTCTGGAAACATTAAATGTAGCATTTCATTGCAACATTTTAATTTGTAGTGCAATGAAAATGTACGCATTATTGTAATGTTTCTGTAAGTAATTTTTACTTTTAATGGTTGTGCGGTTTACGTTTGTACCGCAAAAATATTTAAACATTTTTAAAAGTCGCTCTTCTGTTCCAGGAATCAAAGGAACGAACCAGAAACATTAAAATCCCATCAAAAATATTTTCATGTAAAATGCTGCCCAGACGAGACCATATAGCTTGCACTTTCAAAAAGTTATCAGATCTCATGTAGAGCCAAGCTTCTAACTCTACACGCGCTAACACTACAAGCCCTAACTTCACAATTTCTAAACCTTAGTTAAAAATATGTGGCTTGGGCGTTTCGCTACCTTCAAACCCTTGCACTTCGCTAGGCTCGTCTCGGCGGGGGCACTACCGTGCCCCTAGATGTTACGCAATTGTTTATTCATTGTGTTTTCAATGGATCTGCGGTTTAAGTTATGGCTATATTTCAAGGCTTTCACCGAATACCAATTTGACGTAAATACCTTTGGGTGTTTATAACAAGGAGTGAAATCTCTAAAATAACATTCAAACTTTTTTCATGCCAGTATTTTATGGAGCTTTTATTTGGTTTATGGAGCAACTGTCTATCTGTCCTCCACAACCCAGAAAACGACATATAATATCCTTGGCAAGACTGTAGTCAGATTTTGGCTTCTGACTACGCGTAACGACTGTCCAAGACCTTCAAAAGACAGCCTGCACCAACAGCTTTCTGAGGCCCGGAGGAGTCATCAGCCTTTTTAATGTCACAAATTCTACACCTTAGTTAAAAATATGTGGCTTGGCCGTTTCGCTACGGTCAAACCCTTGAACTTTGCTAGGTTCGTCTCGTCTTAAGTTTTTTTTTTTGCTGGGACACAGGCCTCCTTTCTGTGAGAGGAAATGGGCTACCACGCTGGCTCAGTGCGGATTGGTAGATGTCACATGTCTTCGAATTTTTGGTTCTAGGACATGTCATCCTCACGATATTTTCCTTCACAGTTGTGAGAGCAGTGGTGATGAAATAATTTACAAAAATTAAAGCGCCTACCTGGGTTCAAACTCACGACCTATAACTTGTAAGTCGCGGCCTTTACCACTGGGCCACCACTGCTCTTGCTCGGAGGAAGAAAAAGAAAAATAACAAGGTTCCATTCTTATGTAAAGAATGGAACCTTGAAGTTTCATTACTCTAACTAACAGCTTGAGTTTAACCACCGTTTTTACTATAGCACCTGATGTTAAGCGATGATGTGGTCAACGTTTGACCAGAGAAGTAACCTACTGACTCTAGACTTAAAGACCCCCAGGTTGTAGCTATCAGAACACACAGACTCCGGCAGAGAATTCAACTGCTTAGTTGTATGCACATTGAAAGTATTCCCACATTAAATTTCCACCATGATTTTTTTTTTTTGGTTTTCTTGCAGTGACAAGAATATTTACTTTTTAAAGTATTATATTATTTTATTTTAAGTATTGTGAGTGACAAGACTATGTGAACCATTCTTTATTTTTTTGTTTTTATTTTTAATTTATCTTAGTTTTTAATCGTGGTCTCGCAGTTTGAATAGTTTATGCGGCCTACCCGAATGTCCTTTCTTTGGAATTGTTCGTCGAATCGTTGAGCTCCTTAAATTCTGTGTTGAGCTGCTCGGTTATTGACAAATGCGTCTACTGACTGGACAGGTCCACTCAATCTGGCTGGTTCTTTCCTCAAAAGACCATTTCAGACATCAATCTACATGGTCTTCACATGATCTAACCAAGATTTTTGTCTGTACTTTAAAATAGACTGTGACCTCTGTGATTGTTTCAGCCTTTCTTCTGAGAGTAGTCAGATAGGAAACGCCGACCTCATCTAGTTTTAAAAATATGATCGACATGTAAACGTGTTTGTACAAACCAACCTACAGAAATAAAATCATTTATCATTTATAAATCGAACACAGAATTAAATCGTATAATTGCATAGTACACTCCCCAAATGAAAATAAACGGACAGGCTGGTAACTCGGTGTCGATGTTCAAAACTCTGGAGCTTTGACTCGACTATAGCTTCATTTCCGATGAGCCTCCTGGCATCCTTATCTTATAGATTCCCATGCGGCTCTTATAGGTTAAAAGGTAGAAACGTAGTACTTACGGGTTCAGTTCAGTGGTGGATGCCTTCAGTGGCATCCTCTTCCTAGCTAGTCGTATGGGCCTGCCATTGACAGCTGGATGAGGTGGCGCCGCGAACGAGAATCCTACGAAACTGATCAACAGCAACATGACGAAAAGTTTCGACCACATCTTGAAGAGAGTTAAAATCAAATGTGGGTGTACTATTGGTGCGTCTGTTAACCCTTCGGTCAATACAGGCGTGATGGTAGTCAAAGTCAACGGTACGAACAAACGCGGTACTCTCGTGCTTCGACTTGATTTGAACAATGAATTACTGTTCTGCATGTGGCATTATATATATTACCTTCCTGACCACAATTATCGGTGTATTGAGTAATAGAATCACGTGAATGCTTAATATAGTAAACCCAATTGCGTAAACAAAAAATGGATTATATGTATTTTGTCCCAGTCCTGGGATGACACAGGAAAATTTAAGGTTTTTCCAGTAGTCTAAACTAAGGTCCAATTATGAAATGATTGTGTCATGTTCATTGTTTGGACAGATTGTTCCTATATTTAGTTACTATTGAAATGCAATTGGCTTTGTGATGCACACTATCCTCTTTCGTTCACTCTGTTCTATAGGCGTACCTACATCATGGGAAAATTCTATTTTTATTGTCATCTTTTTTGTATGAGACTGTAAATGTATATTTTATTAATTTCAGTCTATAGCTGCAGGGCTTATTTCATAAAAAGTTAAAACAAGAAACGACCGACTTCCTAGTAATATTACTAATGTATTTTTTTTGAGGTTAGATGTTTGTTACTCTTCAGCGCAAAAGCTGCTGAACGGATTTTGACGAAAATTTTACAGAATCGCAGCTAGTTTCAATTCAAAATTTTGGATGTTCGTGTTTGGCTATTTTGGGTACGTATTTTGTACCAACTTTTTATCAATAGTGTTTTTTTTAAGTCGTTTGTTTCTATCTAGAAAAAAAACTTTTATTTTTATTTTACTCTGCGCCACTTAATCATTTTCAGCATTGCCAGTGCTCTAGCACTAATTAATAATACTACAGACTTTAAAATAAATCTTGTAAATCCCAAAATACATTACTAATTATAATAACGACGGTTTTACAAACTTCGTTCGAGAGGAAAAACCTAGAGTTAATTCTGAACCACAGTTTAAGCTTAACAAGGTAAAGTTTCATCAAAGATTTTATAGAAACTGCCTCGTTGGTTTTATGGTCAATACTGCGCTGAACATGAGGTCGTAGATACGATTCCCAGGTCAAACAAAGTTTATTTTTTTTCTTTTTAGGGTTACGTACCCAAAGGGTAAAAACGGGACCCTATTACTGAGACTCTGCGATCCGTCTGTCTGTCTGTCACCGGGCTGTATCTCATGAACCGCGATAGCTAGACAGCTTGAATTTTCACAGATGATGTATTTCTGTTGCCGCTATAACAACAAATACTAAAAACAGAATAAAATAAATATTTAAGTGGGGCTCCCATACAACAAATGTGTTTTTTTTGCCGTTTTTTGCGATTATGGTACGGAACCCTTCGTGCGTGAGTCCGACTCGGACTTGGCGGGTTTTATCATCTGGAATTTCTTAATATTAGCCCAGAGTCTGGAGTAGTGCCCAGTTGATGGCAAAGGCCTCATCCCCTATCACTTGGGATTTAAACAGAACTGCGAAATGTGGGAAAAGTTTCGTGACACCATTTAGTTATTTTTGCGTGAAAGACTAAGAAAAACCGGCCAAGCCCGAATCGGACTCGCGCACGAAGGGTCCCGTACCATTATCGCAAACAACGGCAAAAAAATCACGTTTGTTGTATCGGAGCCCCACTTAAATATTTATGTTATTCTATTTTTTTTATTTGTTGTTATAGCGGCAACAGAGATACATCACCTGTGAAAATTTCAACGGTCTAGCTATCGCGGTTCATGAGATACAGCGTGGTGACAGACGGACAGACAGACAGATAGACAGACAGACAGACGGATCGTGGAGTCTTAGACTCTTAGTAATATGGTCCCGATTTTAACCTTTGGGTACGGAACCCTAAAAAGCCATCCAGTAGTAGGATTTCTTTTCCAATTTCAGCTGTATTGAATTAAGTTGCGCTTTTTAACCCACGACGGAAAAAGAGGAGTGTTATAAGTTTGACGTGTGATGCTGAGTATCTGTGGTTCTATGTGTCTGTCTGTGGCATCATAGCTCCTAAACGGTGAACCTATTTTCGACTTTGTCGAAAGTGTTCTTAGCTATGTTTGATTAAAATCGGATTAGCCGTTCAAAAGTTATCCGAATTTTACTCTTTGTATCTGGGTTTTTTCGCAAAATATTGTGTTTCGATAGATTGTTGATCGAAGCGTGTCTACTACTAGGTATATTATTTGTAGTGTAAAAATCATGAAAAAAAAAATGCCTCTTACCAACGTTTACAGCAGTTTCTTTTATTTACTTAGCGATTCCCCGATGCGAGTACGAAGCATATTTTTTTGCTTTTTAGAGGTTTTTAAAACCCAGTATTTTAAACAAAATTGAGCCGATTTTATTCATTTAGGATTTGGAGGTAAGAGCGTGTCAAACCCCCTAATGTCAAAGTTTGACAGGTTTTCAGGCTTTAGTGGAATTTGACATAACAAATCAGGTGTTAGTCAGCTTTGGGTTAAACCTGTGATATTATTTAGGTAAGTAAATGCAGTTTTCCATCCTGTGGCGCTATTTCCATCACATGGCACCAATTAATCACATACCATGACGTCATTAGGCAGAGGTATATATAAAACAAAAACATTCCACTGGTTATATTTAACAATCAGGAACATACCCAGACTGCTGCTGGTTTTCCTAATGCATAATTATGTATCAGTTATTAATTTTGTTTATTTTATGGTATGCGTCATACCTACCTGTAGCAATTAATAAATTATGTTTCTTTCTTTTTGACTGAGAAATTTCAGATAAAAACCCGATAACTCTTTACTCCAACCAGGAATCGAACCATCATACTCTTCAGTGGCGTTTCAGGCCTCTAGGTGTACCTATTATTATCTTACGTTAAATCTATACTTCTATATCTATACTAATATTATGAAGAGGAAAGATTTGTATTTTTGTATGTAAAGAATAAACTTAAAAAAGTACTGGACCGATTTCAAAAATTCTTTCACCGTTGGGAAGCTACAAAACCCCGGGTGACATAGGCTACTTTTTATCCCTGTATTCCCACGGGAACGGGAACTACGCGGGTGAAACCGTGAGGCGTCCGCTAGTATATATATAAAGATAAAGTGTCTGTTTTTTGTGTGTTTGTTTGTGTGTTAGTGTTTATATAATAGAAAATTTCTTACAAAAAATCACAACCGATCTGCCAAATAATAAATAAAACTTAAAAAAAAAAATACTACCGTTTTCCATATAAAAAACTACAAAGTGAAAAATAAACTTAATTTTTGGAAGTCAAAAAATAACTTTATCCACTCATCGGAAATTACCTACCTTCCGCACTTGTAGCAAAAATAACTATAGTTAGGTTATCTAACTGACAGCCTAAAAAGAATTTTTTTGTCAACTACCCTATTGTTTTATTGTAGGGAATTATCAGAAATTCAGGCCTTTACTGACGAAGGGTTTTGCAGAAGCGTTAGCGCTGAGTTTGTGGTCCTAAATTACGATTACCAGGTTGAGAAATTTGATATGAAGTTTTTCTATTAGTAATTTCAAGTCTATTCAAGTAGTAGCAGCCCGGAGGCTGGATCTGAGACAAGTTAACTTATGAGATTTATTAGATAACTGTCGAAATCACATTCGTAACTAGGTTACCAAGGTTTTGCGTACTACAAATACAACCTTGAGATGATCCCAATTTTCCTTCCTTGCGATTAAATTTGTAATGAGCTTCGCTAAATGAAGATCGAATTAGCAGAGGTTTCAGTTTAAAAAACCTGTTCATTATCAAGACGGGTTAAAATTTCCTTTATGGGCCGCTGATTTTTGGCGCGGGGAGGGTGGGGGAAGGAGGGGGGGAGGTTTGGCTACCCCCCTGTACGATACCTACCACTCGGAGCCCCATGGTTATGGAGATATCCATGGTTAAAGTTTTCAGGTTAGACTAAAAATTTTAGTAAATGTCCATCGTTTTAAGGGGCGGGGGGGGAGGGAGGAGAAGGGTGGTAGGGGGGCTACCCCCTGCAACATCCCCACCCCACGGAACCCCATGTATATGGAGATATCCATGGTTAAAGTTTTTACGATTACTATTTAAGCAACATAGGCGACGGAGCCCCGCTGCGCGGTGCTCCTATTTCTGTCTGAAGGGTCTAAAGTAACCTAACACGAAGGAATGGAGGGAGCTGAGTTCGCTCGCTTTGCTCGCTCACTTCAGCTCCCGTCATCTCTTCAAACCTAACCTGTCCGTGTCGGGATGCCCTAAGCTCCCGAGCTCGCTTCGCTCGCTCTTGGACCAATTCACATTTTTTTACCTCGCTAATTATATTTAAGTAAAAAACATATCTAATATCTCCATAACCATGGAGTTCCGTGGGGTGGGGATGGTACAGTGAGGTACCCCCCTACCCCCCTTGCCCTCTCTCCCTCCCCGCCCCTTAAAACGATGGACATTTATGGAAATTTTTAGTCTAACCTTAAAACTTTAACCATGGATATCTCCATAACCATGGGGCTCCGAGTGGTGGGGATCGTATGGGGGGGGGGGTAACCAAACCACTCCCCTCCACCCTCCCCGCGCCAAAAATCAGTGGCCCATAAAGGAAAGTTTATCCGAAAGACGTCTACTGCAGAACATAGGCCTCCCCCAAGTATCACATCGACCAGTCCCGCAGGCTTTCACGATCCAAGAGATTTTGACAACCTGCTAGGTCACCGGTACACCTACAAGTTCTTTTAATACAATAATTGTTATTGCATCAAATTATGGCCATGTGAATGATCAAAGTATGTACTGGTAAAAGAGACGATACACACCGACCATCACATTTTTTATGCTAGGGTGAGATTGCTTTATATTAACAAATATCTAAGCATCAGACCATATAATTCTCCCAGTGCTGGGATGGAAACGCAAGCTCTCTGTTTAATGGATAACAGACTGGGTGGTAAGTAATCCAGCATGCAGGCAGAATGCGGGTTGGTGCCGTTGGTGGCTAGTGTAGTAGATTTGTCATAGATGACGCAACTTTGTCATAGTAGCTAGTTTTATTTTCTCTGTGATTGTAATAGACACCCGAGCCGAAAGCGAGGCGGATATTGAACCAAGCGACTGTAATAACAAATTCCCACGTGTATCAGACGGCGTTTTTCAACATACTTACTCGAAGCATAAATAAAATGTCCTGTAAATAATGTTTAGTAACAAATTATTGTGAGAAATGGCTCGCGATTTTTTTTTGTGCGGCGCGTTTCCTTTAACTGACTCGCAGTGTGAGCTACCCGGCGTCAAGCCAGAGTTTAAATAATATAATAAATTGAACAGGTGGGGGCTGGCCGCCACTCTTTCCCGCACGAGTGCGAAATACAATTCATTGCGTGTCTAAAAGAAGAGTAGGAGCCAGTTTTTGAGTACCTACCAACCTAACTGTGTAAAAATTAATTAAGGCCAATAATAATTAATATTATTTAGCTACAGTCTCTTGGTACCTTGTCTAGATAAGCAGACTGTTATTAATTCCCATACCACCGTAGCTTAGCTTAGGGTGTGTCTCTCAAAGTAATAGAGAATACCAATTACGTTAATGTTCAGCTATACCAGCGGATTTAGAGGTAGCGATACGATTTTAGGAAACCTTAGTTCAACGGTTGGCGCAGTGGTTGAGTGATAGACTGCTGCGCTGCGTGTCGCGGGTTCGAATCCCGAATAAATATTTGTATGACCTACAGATAGTTGTGCCGGCTCTGGGTGTTGTGTATTTGAGTTTATATGTTTGTAAACGCACCCACGATA
This sequence comes from Orthosia incerta, assembly GCA_948252205.1. NCBI lineage: Eukaryota > Metazoa > Arthropoda > Insecta > Lepidoptera > Noctuidae > Orthosia > Orthosia incerta. The sequence goes on from OX411761.1 coordinate 26,264,424, forward strand.
CAGGAAGAAATCCCGAGTGTGGGGCAACGTTTTAAAAAAAAAACTAACGAACAAACAAAGTATCGATTTACAAGTTGTCTAGAACAGATAAGTGCGAAATATCCATAAAGCCTATGGAAAAAGGGCTGATGAATTCACAGTTTCTTGTTAACTTGAGACAGGGCCTCGTTGGCCGCAAGCGTGAGCTAGCGCAATTTATTGAAAATTATTTTCTACTTTTAAGTTTGGTTTTCTAATAAAGCGTGTTTATTATTTTTTAAACTATTATTTTTGTAGGGAAGCTGCACTACATCCGAACTCTAATATTATAAAGACGTCGAAAGTTTGTGAGTGTATGTGTTTGTTACTGCTTCACGCTCAAACGACTGTACGGATCTGGATGAAATTTGGCACAGAGATAGATTATAGTCAGGCATAACACATAGGCTACCTCTAGCTAACATAACCTCTCCTGTGCCTACCATATATTGGTACACCTCTGCTGTGTACATCTTTGTCGCATCTTTGTCCAGCCCATCGAAGAATACAAACGTCTATGTTTTATTATTGTACTAGCATCTGCCAACCGCGTGAAATGTGTTTTCTTATCCCAAGGGAACATTATATCGGGATGAAAAGTTTTCCAGATTATAATCTATCTCTGAGCCAAATTTCATCGAAAACCGTTCAGCCCTTTTAGCGTGATTGAGTAACAAACATTCATCCATCCAAACTTTCGCATAAATAGTAGTACGATTAGTAGAAGAAGGATGTTACGTTTATTTGTGTAGGTCTAAGAGACAAATCGTATCGCCGTCGAATCGCACTATAAAACTAAAAGTTGCAGTATGCAGACCCCGCTGTCGGCCCGACCGCACCTACGATGCAGTCTAGTGCTAATGCAAGCATCGCCATCGTCCGGAATGACGCTACAGGTAATTAACGTCTCTATAGGAAAGCCTCTACACGGAAAGTACGATGGCTTATTAAAATTTTTTTTCTACACATTCCAAAACTCGCTTCTAGTTACCTTACTACTTTTAAGAACGTACGCATAATTGTATTTCGCACTTGTGCGGATATGACGCATCCAGCCCCCGCCTATTCAATTTATGACCTAAGATCCCAGTAAGGAGCGACCTTCACCCATCTGTTTAAATGGAAAAGCATTTTATATCGGATTTAATATGTAAAAAAATATGTCACGAGTATGTTATCTGAAAAATTCTGCCAAGACTATAATTAAAAACTCAAAAATGAATTGAAAATCAGTGTACCTTTACCTTAATATTATATGATACAATTAATGGTAGCATCTATGGCATAAAAAAAAGAAAAAAAGGCCTTTCATAAAACATTAGCCTATTTGCTGTTCAATAAGCGGTTGTTTCTTCGAATAAGTGTGTTGAAAAAACGTCGTTTGATACATGTAGGCCTTTGTATGATATTGTACCTACTTATCATATTACTGTTAGTGGCCGCACTAGTATATTATAATATACTAGTACAATATAATATACTAGTATATATTATGCAACTAGTGAATACAGGACGGTTTTAAAGCGAGGGCCATAGATGAACCACGAGCAAGTGAAGGATTCTAACAAGTGTTAGAATCCTGAGCGACGCGAGTGATCCATGGCCCTCGATATAAATCCGTTTTATTCAAGAGTTGCATACTATATTTTAAACCATGACTACGAGAAAAAGAACGATTTAAGCTAAAATCACAAGGAAAAATACTAAATAAAAGTTTTATTACCTTCAAAATTTAAAAAAAATGTGAAAACTCAGGGTTTCACATTTTTTCAAAATTAACTCAGAGCTAGGTAACAGCAACTGTGTTTCAGGGGCCAGTGACCACCTCTGTTACGTTACATAATTATAATTAATTAATACCAATGCAATTAATATTAGAATTACAATCCAAATGAGTATTCACTAAACATACCAGACTAAAATCAAAATCATTATTAAAATCCTAAACATTAACAAACTGAAAATCAAATCGATAAAGGAGTTTGAAAGTCGAATATTCTTTGCACAAGGAGTTCGTATAGAGTATTTTATGCGCATGGAGGTTGTATAGCATTGAGATGGACATCGAATATATATATAATGGTGTGTTCTAAATTCAAACACCAAAACAGTGAGTAAAAGTGCTTTTTATTCACTGTTTTCAGTGAATAAGATAAGCTTTTTAGAGGGGGAATGGTATAAATACATAATTGGCGGCTGTTGACGGATTTGAATTGTAGGCGGTTTTAAACAAATAAGTGGTATTAATTTTAAACATATAAGTTGTATATATTTTTTAATCAACACTTAACGAAATTGGGACCTCCACAATATAGCGCCTAAAATCCGCCATGTTTTTTTAACGTACTTTGGCGGTCAAGACCCATTTAACGTTGTCTTTAAATCCGTTTTGTTGTTAGATATAATATGAGGTAATAAAGAATATTACATTCATCCAAGATATGCTCGAAAAACATAACCGTTTCCTTGCAGTCGGTGAAAAAAAATACCTAATATCCCAAAGTCCGGTAATATAGTTTGGCTGTGTGGGTTCTGTCTTTACAGAGAGGGTCGGAGTGGGATAAAGGCCAGGGTTCTGTCTGAGGTGTCCTGCAGCCGAATTGCGTTAGTGAATACGGCAACGCAAAGGGTTTGACCGGTATCAATCGACCAATCACACACGGAAATCCACATCGCGTGTATTCATCTCGCATGTGATTGGTCGATTTGATAACGGTCAAACCATTCGCCTTGCCGAATTCACAAGCGAGTTTTGTGTCCGGTTTATGGAAATAGCCACACTCACCCTCTAAAAACATCTCAGATGAATTTGGGTGTCTAGTACAGGCGAAATGGTATGTGAGAGGGTTTTCGCGAATGCAAATAAGGGGAAACGTCTCTATATTTTGAAGTTCTTCGAAATAATAAACGGGGGGTTCAATTTAAATAAAAATCAGAAGTATATTTCAATCATTCATTTATTACCTCGTTATGTAAGCAATACTATGTTAGCAGCTACCCACTGCTTAGGACAATACAACAGTACTAAGGCGTTAATACAACACATGGACTTGTAGGTTCAAACGAACATTCCTGTTTTTATGCTAATGACTGTGAAGCGTCGGTCATGAAGTGACGTACGTCCCACACTTCTAAAAATATTTTTGACGTGATTGATAGTCGATTTGATGGTAAATTAATTCAACCAATCACAGCAGATAACGCGTGCTTGACAATTTGTCACATTAATTCTGCGATAATTTAGAGATGAGAAACTCGGCCTTATGTGTGTACAGTATGTCCTATTGGTTTAGTGCTACTGCCAAACGTGAGGTCCCGAGATCGAAGCCCAGGGGGGTGACCATAAGCTCTTAGAGCGGTATCAATTTGAGATCGAATAAAGGACAGATGTATCTGACTTGTACACATCTGTCACTTACTCGATATCAAATTGATACCGCTCTAAGAGCTTATGGTCACCCCCCAGATCTGGCAATGTTATTGAATTTCTCAGTGACAGATTGGAAGTTGGCAGTGTAAACGCTCTCTGAAAGCACGTCAGTACTACCACTGACCTCTCACCGGTCGCGTTGGCTTGGTATCCCATCAGAATATGAGAATAAAGGAATATTACGGTGGGATTGACCGCCATGGCCAAAATTCGATCTGAATGACTATTATTTTTATTACTATAGACCAGCCCCGGACTTCGCCTCGTTTCTCACTCTTTCAGTTGGTGAACACCGCATCAAAATTGGTTCTTAGTTTTTAAGTTTATCGCGTCCAGACGCGGCGGTGGACTTTTTTTTAAATATTTAGTGATGTGCCAGGTATAATTGTCATGCGGTACCTATGTGCTACATTAACGTCACAATACTGTAGTTAATTAATTATAGTAGTATTATATATTAAGTTTATAATCATCACAAATTAAAATTTACAAAATTGCGTTACACTAAATACTTACGAGTTTTGTACAAAAGTATCGGTGTTTTATTTATTGCTTTGTTTTATTGCTTTTATTAAATAAATGAAACAAGAAAAAAAACATTGCATGCACTATTTATTTAAAATAAAAATGATGGGGAAAAAACAAAATAATTGATTGTAAATAATATAATTGCATCAATGTAATAAAATTTTAAATATATTATCAATTTAATTTAAAATAACACCTATACTTTTGCAACTAACTGCAAAAACTATAGAATACTAATACAATAATTTGATATAAATCAATTATTAGATCACAATTTAAATTGAACTGAAAACGAATAATATTATAAGTTTTATAATTACACAATGTACAATTCTATACAACTTAATAATTAAGCTTATAGCTGGATTGACCAAAGGATGTCGAAAATTAACAAGGAACTAAAACAATATTTTGTATAATTCATCATCATCATACCCCAATTTTCCTGCCTTTACCCCATTTTTTGGGGTAAACTTCTTCTTGCAAATATTTTTTGGATAATAAATTGTGCCTATAGATATAAGCTACACTATCAAACGACGACACCGTACGACAAATTTAATAACTTGGCCAAATGCATCATGGCATTATAGATCTTACCGCCAGGTACTGAAGGATCAAAATCGTATGACATAATCGATTGATAGAATAGTCACATAAATGTTGGAGCATCGTGCCGATAGAGAATTGAACAGCAGATGATTTTAATGACATTGAATAATACACCTTGTTTTTAGCGACATTAAGTGCTAAATTGCATTGGGGCATCGTACCGATAGAGAATTGAACAGCAGAGGATTTTAATGACATTGAATAATACACCTTGTTTTTAGCGTCACTAAGCGCTAAATTGCATTTAGGATCAGTCCTAGGTCACCAGCTAAACGATATTAAGGCACCAAAATAACTATACAGTCACTAAAGCTACTGAAATTTAATGAAAAACAACAAAAAAGATGATGTTTGAACATTTTATAGACACATATAAATGCTAATTTTAATGCGTTTGTGTTTTATAAGACAACGAGAGAGACAGTCAGAATACGGACAGTAATTTTCAAATGTTGTTGTAAAGGCATTTGTTAAAGTTAATAATGACTGATTCATGAAATTATCTCGCTTCAAATGCGACATTTTAGATGTTAGAGGAATTGGTTAGTATGGGAATTAGACGTTAAGATGGGGAAGGATTTCAGGGAATTGGAACTCCAGGGAATAGGGAATTTCAAGCCATGGTGAATTGGGATTTTGGGGACTAGGAACTAGGAGTTACGGGAATTGGGTACATTAGGAATTTGTTAGTATGGGAATAAGACATTAAGGGAATTATTTTTCAGGGTACGTGAAATGCCAGGTTCCAGGGAAAGGGGTATTGGAATTCGGGGTAGTTACACGGACATTGGCCATATGCAAACTAAATTTTTGCATATTGCCAAAGTCGATATCTTTAAAATTGGCAACACTGACCTGCACAGAATATTACCATTATTGGTAGTAGTAGTTAGTGCTAAAACACTGAATCGGAAATTAGAAACTTTTTTTTTTTACAAAAATGCACTTAAGTATAAAAATAAGTGCGGAAACTTTTCTTGTTTGGTAGAACCAGCTAGTAGCTGCGTATTCTGACTGCCTAAATTATTATTATGTCAGGTATCTGCAGTAATGGAATCATACACAATATGTCAAAACAGTATAAAATAAACAATAAGTAATTATTATTTTTCTAAACGTGTTAGTGGATTAAATAATAATAATTTTGGCAGTTTTTGTATAATCGGAATACAGTTTTAAATAACTATATGAATAAATCTTTCGCCAATTTATTTACGAAATCCGCTTTTGGGGTAAATTTTATCAGATTTACGGAATTCTCAGATCATTTTTTATGACGTCCGCTAAGAATCTATAAAATAATGTGAAACGGAATTAAAAGCCGGAAATCCGTGCCTATTATATTATTTTACTAAATAATAATACATATTAAATTGAATAAAAAAAATGCTATAAATTCATCAATTTAGACGGAATAAAAATAATAATAAATGAATGAGTATATTATACGGAATTCAGTATCATATCATTCATAATTAATTGCTCAACTATTTGAGCTAGTAAAAACGGAAGTCGAAACTATAATAGGAGTCCAAAATATGGCCGACAATTCTTCTATAACAGATACAATTCTGTATAGTAGCTGTCAACTGCCAATTTATCTTTGACAGTTCAAATTATCTATGGCTACTGTCACATACTCTTTTGTTTTGACAGTTTAAATTGTCTGTGGTAGCTGTCAAGTTACGTGTGACTCTTTTCATCGCGTAGAAAGCACATAATATCTTCGCTTTGAAATATGCGTCTCGCTTTTTCATGTTGAACACATAGGTATGAGACACATAATTTAAAGATGAAACACTGGACACTGACTAATTGCTATCTCTTTCTTACTTAGCAGTTATATAGCGTTATTTCACTCTATTTTGATCACATATTTTAAGATACATAATTTAAATATAGAACGGATGCACTGTTTCATAGCGCCATCTTACTTTTTTGGACTCCAATCAAAGTTTCAACATTCACATAAACGCAATCGGATTATTCTTAAAAACTTGTAGTACAAATCACATGTCTTTTAATACGGATTTCAAAATGGCGCCTTCTGTGTTCCTGGTCTGATTGACACCAGTGTCTAGACTTTGTGAGAGCACTCTCGGCTCTCGGTCGGAGTCTCGCGATAGCTGAGAGGAAGTTTCTATGTTGTCTATGTTTTGGAATAGAAGGTTGTTGGAACTGTTTGAGGCGGTGCGGCTGTGGCCTGCTTTTGGTAAGTTCGGTGGTGGGCCTGAAAGAGAATAAAAATGGGTTAACTAATGTATAAGGTTGATCTATTTCGTAGTTAGAGCTGAAGGGTACACGTCTGTAGTATCAACAACTTATGATACAGCTTAGAATTACTGCTATGTTTCACTATGAAGATTAAGAATCATGTCTTTTCAACGCGCCGGGATGTTTGGCACTCTATGATAAAAGAGCCCATGGGATTATTCAATTTTAACTACCCAGTCACCAGAAATATTATTTCACATGGGTGTTGCAAGCCTCTATGTAGACAGTAGTAATGACTTCTCACGAGATGGATCTAACATTAGTATTTTGCTTAATATTGTCCAACCATTTTTATTATTTTTATTTGTGATGGATTTGCCACCATTGCCCTTTTCGTAACGTTGTAAGAGGATCCTAAAATTGGTGTCACGTTTTACATACCGGAATTAAAAAAAAAACTGAATCGATTCTCACCTATACTAGAATTCTTCCTCGAACTCGGGGTAGTGCTCCTACTCCCGTTGCCCTGCGCTAACGTCATCATGTTCGGCAGCGGAGCCCTAGGTCTGGACTCGTTCTGTAAGAACTTGACGAACTCGGCCGCCAGACTGTCCGGTGCCACGGTGGAGCGCGACAGGCCCAGGCGCTCGCACTCCTGCTGGTTGAAGTCCAGGACTGTAGACAGGACGCGGAGGACTTGTGTTCTGGGGAGAAGGAAATGTTGGTTTAGTAACAAGGTCTCTCCTGTTTTTTTGTTACTCGAAGGTCTCGAATTACCAAGTGAAGCTGTAGTAAGAACAAACTTTTATATGCCATCAATTAAGTCCATAGAAGTATAAGTTTCATGTTACAGGACGAGCACGAACTATTTTGTGCGCGGGGTTAAAATGCATGCTATCTCATCCGACAACAAGTGCGAAAGAGATAGATGCTGTGATGAGCAGTAAGAAGCTAGTTCGCGTACGAATTAGCACTTTTGCATATTTGTAGCGAAATGGATGATGATTATGGACGAAAACGAGCTTTATAAACAGACCTTTGCGAGTATGGATATCATGAAAAAACGACTGAATGTATATTTTCTAAATAAAATTATTAGCATTGTTGAACTACTGATCTATCTCTATATGGTATTTATTGCCGCCCAAAGATGCGTTAAAATTAGTGTTGAAATATGGAACTTTCGACGCTCATAACTTTCAAATATTTTTATTTTATCTTTTTGTTTCCTTATAGGGCTAGATAATGATGAGACACATTGATATCATTTTTTTATTTTGAACGGACATCGTTAAACAGTGGCGTAATTGCCAGACTACGTTTGTGTGGAAGAATTGATCAACTAGTTGAACCTTAAGGGAGATTTTCAATAACACTTTTCTCAACGAAGCAAAAGTGAAGTTCTGTAGTTTCTGCCTACTCCCATGGAAAACCGTGCGCGTTTATAAATCTATCTATTTAATTTTCTCAACCAGGAAATGGCTAACCTCTTGGATGACGACTGTTCAGAAATACATGAAGGATCTATCTACTGACGACGCTTATCAGCGGAATGACCGGCGCCTTTGGACTAGGAAAGCCGACCCCGATGGCGAGGTGAAGAACCTGAGAATCCGGAACCCAGAACCTCACGCTCAGCAGTCTTGTGTTTGACCATTAGACCAGCGATTTACACACTTGCAAAAAGTAAAAAATCTGTGAAAAGGAATTTCTTCATCTTCAAGCAAAACGCTTTACTATGACGGCTTAAAACCATAATGATTCCGGCGTGAAAAAGAAAGACAGAACCGGTGGTAGAATAGCACTATTTCTTCTTCACAAGGGAATCATAATAGCAGTAGCATGACAGTAGTACGGCCACAGATACTAAGAGCAAAACACGCATAGAAGAAGACAAACAAATATAGTAAAACAAAATCTTACTTGTTAGTACTATTCCCGCCCGCCGTCATCACATAGTTGATAACGAGGTTCTTCACAAGGTTCTTATCAACCTTGTCCTGCTGGTTCGATATCGCGTTGTAGTACCGCTCCTCTGCCGCTGATACTGATGTCTGGAGAGTCCGCACTGGGGTGAGCAGTGAAGGGACAGATGTAGTTAGTTGCCATAATATTGACATAGATATAACGGAACATATTTCGGAAGATTTCGGAGGAGGAACTTTAATTAATCATATATGTAAGTAGCCTTTTACAACGTGGGACCACATAGGCTTGTTAGATAGAGAAGTATTCTTTATATGACAAATGTGTCAAAAAATTACTTGTAGAAGAACACGGCAAAATAACATGAAAATCAGATAGAATAAAAGTTCATAAGCTAAAGAAGTAGAAAAATCGGCTTATTTGGAAATCGTCATTTAAGAGACTGCAATATATCAATTCAATCATGTCCTCAATTTAAAAAAAAAACATTCACATCATTAAAATATACACAGTAAACATTATCAGAGAATTAAAAAGGTAAAGAAAAACTGTAATTCTACTCTTACCATGCATCTAGCACATCTTCGTTCGTAGCTTCGTTGCGTGCGCGCACACAACCTCAAAGTATTATTCAGCCACTGGGTAGGGTACCGGAAACCGCTCAGACACTATTATAAGAGCTTTTTAAATGTTTTGTAGATGAATTTTCAGGCAACAAATATCAGTCAAAAAACTTGAGGGTTATTTTAGTCCACTTTTGGACAAAACTGTTGGTATACAAGACTAGCAATGTATTAAACATTACTAGGCTTTGCATAAGGTTAAATCTTGAGAATCTTTTCCGCATGTATCATCATGTCATCAATGTAGACTACAATTTGTTGACAGGTATAACTGTCGTATATTTTCAATTACATAAGTTATGAAAAGAAGACAAACAAACAAACATCCAATATCAACAAATTGCAATGACATTGCAAGTTCCAACCATTCCGGTTGTTAATAAAGCGAAACTGAGACTGACACCTCCAGCTGGTAATAACCACTCGGTATGTCCAGTTTAGTTTTTTTTCGACTGATATTTTAATTAAATTAAAGCTGTTAAATTAATAAAAGAATAAGTGATGAGCGATTCCCGTCTCCCTTTTATTGATTCCACCAGTACCTGAAGTAATACTCAGAGGCAATGCGGCGATTTCGGTGATCTTCTACTGTCTACTCTTCTACAGAACTCGGCGCATTCAAAATAAAAGAAAAATTGAACTTGTCTTGGATATTGGTTGTTTAGAAATAAATGAATACCTTATATTTTAACTATACTTACAACTTAATATAGTTTTCGGTCATCCTGCATTAAATCAACGCAAATGCAATACGCGCCAAACATAATTTTAAACAGCATTCTTTCTCTGTCATGTAGAAAAGGTTGACAGAAACAGAATTATGTTTTGAATTCTTTAAACGAAAGTACTTAGTAATTGCAAGAAGTATTTTTTTGACTTCTCTTCTCGATTAGTTAATATTGGCAAACATTTTGTTGAGGTTATATTTTACTACTGTATCCAAAACAAGTTAAAACATAAACAAGAAAAACACAACATTCACATAACACTCATACGACAACAAGGTGCTGCAAGACGTAAACTTGCAAGTGCTTTATGAAAATATAGGGGTCAGAGCAGATACCACAAAAAGCAGATCTAGCAGTTTTCATTGATACAATTGATATTGAACACAATATCAACTACAATAGAGTGTGAAATTGCATACGTGACAGATAGGCGACTTAACGCACACCATAGAATAATGTTTATTTTATATTGAACTCTATTCCGGTTGTCTTTAAGTACATTTTCAATAAATTCATAAAAACTTTTTGAGGAATTATCTGGGGTGTCTGCACTGACCGAAATGCGTATGAAGTTGAGACTATCATATTTTATTTCGGTTTGGTATAAATTGACATAGATTTCATCTACAAAAATTATCATAATAGGATTGCAATGACTGTAGAATCACTATTAAGAAGTAAAAAAATATACATTTCATAGGTTTTAAAAGACCTTACTCATCTCAAAACGTGGCAGTACAGATAGTCTCAACTTCAAGAAACATACACAAAAATTCTCAAAAAAAGCGCAAAATAAAAATGGTGAAAACACATAGACGACACGACGTGAAGCCGATACCCTCAGTCAAACCCCATATGGTAATCTGAGTATCGCGAGCCCGCCATTACCATCTGTCTAAGTGACAGCTGTCAGAAGTGACGTCTATCATGGTGACAGGTGACGGCGGCGGTCGCTGCGTTCGAAAACCTCACAGTTACCAAATGAGATTAAACCGAAGTTGGCGGAAGCGCTGGTTCTTGATTGTTGATAAGCTGCTTGTATTTTATAGCATACAGCGATGGTACATAAATCATTTATTTCTGTTATATTCTAGATTCATATTTTGCTACATAATTGGTATTTTTTATTTGTTGTTGATTATTATATAGAATTACTACAAATGTTTCTATTCTACTAAAGTAAACAATTTTAGTAGTTTTTTTTTATATTTAAAGCTTCGTCCAAGATTATCTTTTATTACGGAGCAACTTTCTTAGCTGTCTACAGCCCCCGTACCATGACGTGTCAAAACTATCATGGTTCGACTGTGGAAAAGGGACAGATACATCTGGCCCTAACGCACGCTCAAAATAACCTTGTTCTAAGAGCTTATGGTCACCCCCCTGAATACTAAACAAATGTAATAAGATTAATTCCGAAAAATTTCTATTGAAATTAGATACTCTTTCATAGACGAGGCGCTTAGTCGCAAAAATAGCATTAAGCTGTGTATTCACTAGGCAAAAATTGCCTATTTTACTCACAAAAGCAACAATTTTAAATTACAAACCATTAGATGTTTTCCTACAAAGCCATCGTCAGTTATTAAATATTTGTACGGCAAACCCGTCGCGCCGATAGAGGGCGCTTTCCGGTTTTGCCGAACAAATGCATCGCGTATTCGCACGATGATAACTTTTTATTAGGCCGTCTTAGGCAATGCTAAATAATCAAGTGTCAAAAATTGCCTACCAAAAACACAGCTTCAAAAAAAAAAACAACAACAACAAAAAAAATACTGGCCAAAAACATACACGATCAAGACACACGTCAAAGCCGACACATAGATACAAAAGTTATTATTTGACTTACATTGTGTCTGGTGCGTGTGTGAGTCGCAACCCCGCCTCATACCAACTGGTAGTCTGGGCGATTGTACCCCAGAATTACCAGCTGATATTTGGCCAGGCCACGGTATTAGGCTGGGCTTTACTACGGCTATATGGGTTTGGGTGGGTCCCGATTTGTGAATCCGCAGAATTAGTTTGAGCATATTCAAATAAGTTTTAGCACTCAAATATTGTGTCAAGTACACATAAAATAAAACATCAGGTCTGCATTTCCAGAACAAAATGGGTTGGAAGAAGTATATCAAACGCCCATATTTTGCCACATATGTTCTAAAGACGGAAACACACTTACGTGTCGTGGCGTGGCGTGGCGCGGCATCCACCAATCACACGACTCTGTTCCAGCCTACACAACGAGTTTTGTAGCCAATCAACTGCGTCAGAAGGCGCCACGCCACGCCACGAAAGTGTGGTTCCACCTTAAGTCAAATGCAATATGGAAGGCGGCTTATTGCATCAATGTTGCTGTTTTTGCGAATTCCTTAGTGGAAAAACCCAATAGCATCTTAGGACCTTGTCGCGCTTGGGATCTTTGGACCAAAGAGCCAGTAAAATTGAAATATTCGATACAGTTATTTTTCGCAAACTTGCAAATCTCACAAATCAGTACCCATATTTATATTACAATGAAATCACTCAGATCTAATCTATATTACAAGTCGATACTACGCTAGTCATTCGGGTTGCATTGACATTGGAAGATAAACCAATTAAAATAAAATAATCAATCATTATCACTAAAAGATCGAAACATAAACATTAATAATCACAAAATTCAAACTAATTTTAGCATTCAAATCTAATCTATGGAAGCTTTTTAGGGTTTATTTTCGTTGTATCGGATTGTGGCAATGCATTAGGATATCCACTTATCTATCAAAAAAAATATCAAGCTGTCAAAAATCGTAATTTTATAAACAATAAAATCATTGCTCCATTAACTGGTGCAAGGATATATAAATCACTGTATGTTTCTGAAAACCTGCAGCCTAATTGCGTAAGTGAATTCTGCAAAGCAAACGAGTCGATTCCTTCCCAAAAAGGACTTTACGTATTGCATAATAATACGTAGTGTCGTTTTTGGAAAGGAATCGACTTGTTTGCTTTGCAGAATTCACTTACGCAATTAGGCTGCTGGTAATGTATAGGAAAATTTTATAGCCTTGAATGTTCCGTTGTGAAGAAGGGATTGCGCTATATGCCATGTATATCCATCTCTTTCTCACACTGGAACAATGATAACTTGGTAACTTCTCTATATCTTTCACAATTCAATTTAATTGGTTCAACAGAAGAAGAACCCTATATCAATTAATGTAAACGCACATATCTGAAATTGCCTCATTGAAACCTAGAAAGAAACCAACAAATTAAAAAAAAATGGAGATCCATACTGCACTTCCACAATCTAACTGCCCCCACTTTTCACCCAATCGTCACCCCACATACCTTGCTCCTTCAGATCATTGATCTCAGCTCTCTTAGTCTCCACCTGGTCACCCAGCCTGGAAGCCGCCTGCAGACCAGCTAAGGACTCCTCGAGCTTGGTGTTGAGTCGTGAGATCTCAGTCTGGAAACCTTGGTTCTCGCGTTTGAGTTCTTCTATCTTGTTTCTGATTTTTTCTGTGGCGGCGTGGGTGTCGCGTTCTTTATCTGGCGAAGGTTATTTTTGTGGTTTAATAAGTTTATAGAGCTTATAGCCAATCTATTAGCCAAGTTATTAGTGGTTTGATTGAAGCAAACGATGTCTGTTGCCAAAATATTATAGACTCAAGCGCAAGTTCGATCATGCATAGAGTACTGTTCTCATCTCTGGGACGGATCTGCCAAATACCAGAGTGATACACTAAAGTCGATCGAAAAGCGGGCCAAGAGGTTCATCGGCAAAGAGGCACTCGTCAAGTCATAGCTCCAGAGCCTTGAACATCGTCGCCAAGTTGCCAGCTTGTTGGTTTTTTATCAGTTACATTTCGGGAGTGTGCGATGGAATTGCATGAAATCATTCTACCTAGCCCGTTTCATCATCGGACTACCAGACGTACGGCGATGCGCCATGGTACATGGCGGACATCGCACCAATACGCACAAAAAGTTTTGGGAACACTTTTATTATGCGTACAGCTAAGGAGTGGCATTCCCTGCCGGAGTCTGTGTTTCCCGATAGCTACAATCTAGGGGTATTTAGGTCAAGAGTGAATAGATTTTTTCTAGGCAAGCGTGATTCATCGTCGACCACATCATCGCTTACCATCAGGTGAGATAGTGGTCAAGCGCGAGCCTACAAAACAAAAAATGACTACAGTTAAAAATCTTCTTAATACGCTTCGTCAACGATTTCATATCACGTTTATCGCCAATTCTAGCCATGGACATTTACCGGCTGTCATAAAATCTATTCGACATCACACTGATCGAATTGAAAGACTTGATTAATAAAGACTTGACTTGAATCGATGACCTGGTTAAGGTTACGGGAACCCGTTGGTTGCGAGACGCAAAGGACCCGTTGATGTGGCGACTCAGCTGAAATAATCTTGATGGTCGTGACTTACCCAATTGGAACTGCTCCAACACAACCTGAAGGTTGGTGAGCGCAGCCTCACTTCGTTCCCGCGCGTCTTCCGCCTCGCCCAGTCGAGCTTGGACATCCTCGCGCTGTTTCTCCAGCAGCTTGATCTGGTTGCGATAGGTTTCTACTTCTTGGTTCGCTCTGATGCTGGAAATAAGAATGAGGGTGTCAGTCATTTGGTAGTGTGAACAAGAGCTCTTTTAGTAAAGAAACGTTTTTTTTTCCTTCCAGCGTTGAGTAGTTCTATTATATTAAATTAAACTATAAATCAATAAGCAGAAAGTCTACTTAAACACATGGTTCAAGTTGAGTGGGCCATTGTCGTATTTTTCGCAGAAAGTTCAAGTGGTTAAATCCCATCATATACCTTATACGCATTAGATGCTACTTAGCTTACCTATTACTAGTATAAACAGTGCTGGTCTGCTTCGCTCGTTCCTCAACCTGGTGCAGCTTGGTCTGGCACTCCATCAGTTTCTGTTCCGTGGCCATCAGATCCTGTGTGTAGTTCTCTTCTGTTTCCACCAGGTGACGTCGCAGACGTTCCAGCTCTTTTGTGGAGTTCTGTTCTTGATCCGACAACTGTAAGTACGAGGTTTATCTAAATAAAATCTAAATTCATATTATAAAGCGGTTCAATTGCTTGTGTGTTTGTAAGAGGATATCTTTTACTGATACTTCATGGCGGACGCAATCGCGGACAGAAGCTAGCAGTAGCTAAAAAACACTTGTATTCCCTGAAGAATAGAATAGTATACTTTATTGCACACCAAAAAAGATACACATCTCTTTTATAAGAAAAACTTTATTATACGGGTACAAAGGCGGTCTTATCGCTGACAGAGATCTACCAGACAACCTTTGGATGGACAGAAAGAACTTAGAATGAAAAAGGGGGTAGTGTGCGGTGTACTGCTATTACATTAAAACATAAATATATTTACAAAACTTAATAATAAATACTATCCATAAACTTGTATGCTTATATATATACATGTTAACAAATTCATAGAAAGGAGGTACAAAAAAAAAGAAAAAGTAATTGGATCCAAATATAAAAGCGTTAGGGAGAAAGGAAAGGGTTTTTTTTTTGCCAGGTTCTTAAAAGAAGCCAGTGACTAGGCTTGTCTAACAGGCAACGGCAACTCATTCACAATCGCACAGAGCCTGGACCGTAAACGATTTGTCGTAAAACTGTAAGTTATGGAGTTCACACTATCTATGTTATGATGTGGCGATCTTATTGTCGCTAACCAGGGAGTGACTCTGTGCTTCTACCGAGAATTTCCTCATGAAATAACCTAATAACACTTTGCAGGACCTAGGGATCGAACCCAGTATGTCATGTTCTATAGTCGCGATTGTAACTACAGGACCAACAAGGCAATATTACTTTAGATTCAGAACTTAGACAAATGTAAAGTTATAAAAATATTTACCTGTAAGTTTTCTGCTGTCAATTTTTTCACTGATTCCATCTGAGCAGCCAAATTCTTTTCCAAATTTTCACAACTTCCGGTCAAATTCATCACAGTTTCCGTAGCTGACACTAATTCAGACTTAACCCTTTCAAAATCTGATATATTCTGATTCAATGAAATTATGATACCATCTTTTTCTTTAAGAGTCATCCTTAGATTTTCACAATTTGAGCAGTTGATTGCAGAACTTTGTATCAAATTGTCCTTTTCTTCAATTACTTTTTTGTATTCGTTAGTATGTTCTAAGATCACATGGTTTAGCCTCTGTATTTCATTATGATACTGTATGCTTTCATTGTGTTTCAAATTTATTAAGTTAATCAGTTCTGTCTTTTCTGCCATTGCAGCATCTATGATGGATTTGTATTCAGTGGCCATTTTTTCGGCACTGGCCTGTGACTCTTTCAGTTCCTCGATATAGTTGTCTTTTGAAGCTACGTAAAATTTTAGTTCATCTACCTCAGTCTGTATTGCTTCTTTTTCTTGCACTAATTTCGCATAATCATCGTTTTGATGCGTAATATTTTCTGTAGTCTTTAGTTTATCTGTTAACTCAACTATTGATTGACTTAGTTCTTTTATGTCTTTCTCTTTCCCGCTTATTGTTGTTTTAAATTCATCACGAGCTTTCTCTAATTCTTCTAAACGCGCCGAAAGAGTTGATATTTCAGTATTCTTTGAGCTAATTTCATCGTTTAGTGAGTAAATCTGTTTACTTAGATCTTCTTTTTCATTATGAAGCCTATTTAGTTCTTCCTCACTCCGATTTGTTTTTGAACTTATGTCTCTAAGGACATTGATTTCATCATTCTTTATGTTAACAGTTTTTTCTAAATCAGCTACATTTTCATTTAGTTTTTGTATTGTAATGTTGTTATGCTGAACTGTGTTGTTAAGACCATCAATCAGAGTATCTTTTTCATTTAGATCTGACACCAACTTATCAAATTCTTCTTCAAGGTGCAAGATTTTACTATCAGTGGAAGATAATTCAGCCTCTACTTGTGCTTTCTTTTCGGTAAGCTTCTCAATTTCAGTTTTTAGATTTGTGACTTGTTCTTTGCTGAGCAGTTCTTGACGAATGGCTTTTGACTTTAACTCTTCGATGGTATCTTCAAGTGCTTTAATTTCTTTTTCAGTTTTCATATCTTTTTTAAGATTACTGTTTTCTGCTAAAAGCTCCTGTTCTTTATGTTGCAGCTCGGCTATCGCATGTTTCAGCGTATTGATGGTTTCTGTAAGAGTCTCGTTTGCTATTGTCATCTCATGCATTTTTTCAGCTATCAAACTGTTTTCTGTAGTCGCTTTTTCCAGATTCGTACTAGCTGTACTAACAGTTGTTAATTGTTCTTCTAGTATAGCAACTTTTTGTAGTAAACTGTGTTTGTCGTTTTCTATGTCATGCTTATGTTTTATGACATCATCCAGTTTAGTTTCAAAGTCCTGCAGCTTATTATCCAAGGCTGATTTTAGAGTTTCTAATTCTTTATGCGCATAACACTTCTCATCTAATGTTACCTTAAGATCATCAACTTTTTTAGTAAGTAACACTTTATCATTTTCTAGTATGTGTATATCTATAGAAAGCTGCTCGTTTTTAGAATTGGCAGCGGTTAACCGTTTCTTTAGATCATCTATTTCATCGGCTGTCTTTTTAAGTTTTTCATGATCTTGGCTATTGGCGTTATGCTCTAGTTCTGCAACTGCGCTACTTTGGTTTCTCAACATTTCAAACTCATCCAACATCGTTGAGTATTTCTGTTTTATATCATTCAAACTGTTACGAAGGGAAATCTTTTCAGTCCGCACTTCATCTAGCTCCTTGAGTATCCTCTTGATTTCTGATTCGAAGAGTTTATTCATTTTATTAGAGTCAGCGAGTTCTGTCTCTAATTTTGTATAATTATCTTCGTGTGTTTCAATTATTGGTTCTAACTTGGATGTATTTTTCAAGGCCGCTATTTCGGATATGAGAAAATCATTATTTTTCTTCATCTCACCTAATTCTCTCTCTAAATGTTGGATATCAGTAGTTAAGAAATCATTTTCTGTAGTCAGATCATCTATTTGTGTCTGAAGGTGGTTGGCGTTGAGGTTTTTCTCCGATAACTTGTGGTCTAGTATGTCGATTTCTTTTTTAAATGAGTGAACTGTTTTGAAAACGCTCTCTAATTTGAAAAGGACTATGTTATCTCCAGCTGAAGGTATTTCACCAACATAATCAATGGGCAGTTCGAAGTTGACATACTTGTTGTACAATTGCATAATCTTTTCCGGTTTTATAACTTTATTGTCTACTGTTTCTTGACCATTACTTTCTTTTTGAGATAATTTATTCTTAAGCTCATTAATATCTCGTTTGAGGGATTCAATTACACCTTTAGCATTATCATCTATGTTGATTTCGTCTAGATGAATTTGATTAGAATTTCTTCTATCTCTCAGTTCATTTACTTGCTTCAATAGTTCATCGTAAGTATCTCTGGGGACCATGTCAGATTGCTCAGCATGTTTATGTGCTACCTCTACATCATGTTCTAACTTCGTCACCTTTTCTGTTAAGTTGAATACCTCTTCGTGTAAATCTTGATTTTCTTCTTGGAACTTTTCAGCGTTCTCTCTTAACAGACTGTGTATCCTCTCTAGATTTTGATATTTATGATATAGAGTATCGTAGTCAGCCTTAGCTCCTTTAACACCTTCTAATTCTCTATCCCTCTCTCCGATTTTATCTAACAACTTCTGGATTTCGATTGAATATTCTTCGTTTGTATTTTTGAGATCCTCGTGCTCTTGTCTTAGGACTTCAAAGTTGGATTGTAGCTCTTTTTTAAGTGTGAGAAGTCTTTCCATAGCCTGCTGATGTTGGCTGTCTAGATCTTCTAAGTTTGAGGAGAGATGCTTGTTTTCTTCTCTTAGCTTGACCAATTCTTCATCAGGTCTCATGTCTGTGGTGCTTCTCTCCTTCAAGGTGGTAACTTCATTCTGTAGATCTCGTATTTGTATTTTGTAGTGGTTGTCGGCTTCTTCATCCGATAGTTTCGAAGGCTGGGGCGGAGGGTCCCAGTACCAACTGGACTCCTCTTCTTTGATGCCATTCTTTTTACTGAGCTTCTGAAAAGAAAGAAAAGCAACATTAATATCGCTCCATAAAACATTCACAAAAATATTCTCTAAACACAGTTACTGATAAGAGTTTCATGTTTGCTTTTTCTGAATGGGTTAACGACCTGGACCGGAATTCGAGGAAAAATTGTATCGAGGTAGAATTGAAACAAAATTTCAAAAATCGCCAGAAATTTTTTGATGATATTAGCATTAAAGATAACGCTACAGTAAGTATGAAAATTTCTTTCGTACCTAAGTCTATAAGACTTGGACGAGCAAAATTACGGCCAATATATCTACTATCAGCCACAAATTCTCATTTTAATTTCACAGTGTTTTCAACAAAAATTCACAGCTACATCGACTGTATCGTCCCGAGACCAATTGTACACACACAAGTATGTGTACGTCTGTTTAAACACACGGTATCGTTATCTACTCGTTTTATGGCTGGCCTGACTCAGACGCTATACAGTTCATACGAAGACCATTTATTTTTACTGGAGACTATACAATGCTGGGCGTATAACCAGACCTCTTATTTTTACTTAAGTCTTTACAATGCTAGGTTAAGTTATGCCGGGGATGTTAACTACACCTCCCAATATAACCTGAACTCTCATTTTTACAGAAGTGTTCACAATGCTGTGTATTTTATACTAGTGCTGTTGGTATGTCGTCGAGTTGAGGATATAAGTCATAGTGTTGGCTTAGCTGGTGCTAAGGATATTATTAATGCGGCACAAATGTGGTAATCGTTGTTGTTGGTCCTTTTGTTTGAAGTGATTCAGATGGAGTAGACTCTTTTGTTATTTGTTTTTTTTTGTTTTTTTTGTTTGTTTGTACCGAATAGGCTCCGAAACTTCTGGACCGATTTAAGAAATTCTTTCACCAATAGAAAGCTACATTATTCCTGAGTGACATAGGCTATGTTTTACGCCACGGGAGCGAAGCTGCGGGGTACAGCTAGTTTTTATAACGCGCAATAATATTGTAGTTGTGTGGGCTGCCTTACTTTAGTTCACGATACAATTTACCTTCCCCCCCCATTTTCCATTCCCTTAAGGAATCCTCCTTGGGAATCCTCCCGGGATTAAAACTATCCATTGCAGGGTCTCAAGCTATCATCATAACAAATTTTATCTGAATCGGTTCAGATGTTTTCGCGTGCAAAGGTTACAGACAGACAGAGTTACTTTCGCATATTAGTATGGATATATCTGCCATGCTAAAGTGAATTGTTTACTTTTCTTGTAATTACACAGTTTCAGTAAGGTAAGGTAATAACCTATTGATATGAAGTCGCTGTGAAAGTGTTACCATGGTCGTACAGTTGATTGTACTACCAGTATCGCAAGTAAGCCCCCATTTGCTAAGTGGTGCGTGAAACCAGATAACGCGACACATTTTGGTGACAGAGTTACGATTGTAACCGTTTTACTCCATTGTGACGTTAAAAAGAGAGTTAATGAGTGTACGAAGGAATAACTGTTATTGGATCCTTCTGGCACGGGGTCTCATTGCTAAGAAAGAAAATTTGGTTCAAATAAATCTCACTAGATGGCGCGACATGTACACACAATTCAATAGATTTGTGTCTAAAATTAACATTTTCTGGAATTGAACATAAAAATTGTATGCTCTTGTTTAATCAACTCTCCTAAGTACAAAATTACGGAATATTGGGCTCTTAATTTACATTTCAAATATTATTTGAACGGATCATCTAAAATTGATGCCAATAGATGGCGCATTTTTAAATTTATGAGGCATTCCACTCGATTGTTAAAATTTGCATTTTAACACATTTTGGTGCAAAAAAACTGTCGAAACGTGCAAAAGAATACTATAAAACGAACCTTCACTGTATTAAAGGCAAAAATATTCAAGTATTCTCTTTACGCATACTTCGAAAAAAATAAATTATTTTGTAATGAACAAAAGGGGTTCCGTAAGAATACTACAGTTAATATGGCACTCTTTGACCTATTAACTAACATCATGTCATCTGTAGATAATAGAAATCCAGTATGTGCGATTTATACTGATATGACCAAGGCTTTTGACTATGTGGACCATGAGATTCTGTTACACAAGCTAAATAGTTATGGTGTAAGAGGGAACATCCTACAGCTGGTAGAATCGTACTTGAGAGATAGACTGCAATGCGTAGAAGTTTCTAGAATTTGTCCAAAGAGTAAATTAGAGACAATATATGTATCTAAACCAAGGAATATAAAATATGGTGTACCACAAGGTAGTGTACTTGGACCGCCACTTTTTTTTATCAACGATCTGCCGAAAGTAACAACAAATAAAATGGTTCTTTTTGCGGATGACAGTACAGCTGTAATCAAGTGTACAAATAAAAATGATTACGAGCAAGACATAGGTACCACTTTACAAAACATAATAAATTGGTTACATCATAATAATTTAGTAATAAACATAAATAAGACAAAAATAATGCATTTTCATCAACGTAGTGAATACCCAAATGTTCATATTGATTACCAAGGCTGTCATGTTGAGGAAGCAAATGAGGCAAAGTTCTTAGGTATTGTGATCGACAGCAAACTTACTTGGAAACCTCATATTGAAGTCGTTTGCAAAAAACTTAGCAAATCTGCATATGCTCTCTTTCAACTATCAAAAAGAGTCAACAGTCAGGCTCTTCAAACAGCCTACCACGGACTAGTTGCTTCTGTTCTGAGGTATGGTATTATTTTCTGGGGGCAGTCTACGGATAGGGAACTGGTATTTAGAGTGCAGAGGAGATGTATAAGGTCAATGTCAGGTCTAAAACCAACAGATAGCTGTCTTCCCTATTTTAAATCATTAAGAATTTTAACTTTCCCGTCCTTATATATTTTGGAAACAGCTTTGTTTGTAAAAACCAATCCAAAATTATTTAAAAAATTGTCGGAAGTTAGAAGAAATCCAATACGGTCTCAATATCTAAACCAAGTGTGTCATGTAAAATGTAAAACTGCGCTAATGCAGAAAAGTTTTTTTGGTATTGCCCCGCGCATTTATAATAAAGTACCTAATGTAATAAAAAATATGACTGTAATAAAATTTAAAAGGGCACTAACCGAAATATTAATAGAAAAATGTTATTACAAAGTTGACGACTTCCTTAATGACGAATCGTTGACTGTTTGACTTATTTTATTATTGTTAAAGCTGCTACCAAGTATACTGATTGACATACTTAATTATTTTGTTTTGACATTATTGTGATAAATTTTATTAACGTAACCAGTACATTTAAACTTAACATTTATTTAACTAAATTTGACATTTATAATTTCTTGTGATTTGGCATTTATTTTTATTCGTATTGTATTTTAATTTGATTTAATTTTAAAATGAATAATATTTGCATGCCCATGTGACGGTAGAATATGGAGGACTTTATTATGTAAAAAAGAACATCTATGTACAAATTACCCATGTTTGCAAAGAAATAAAGATTTGATTTGATTTGATTTGATTTGAAACGAAACAAAATAGTAAACACTTTTACTTGTAAGTCGCTGCTAACACCATCTATTGCCGTGAAACGGGATCGAACGCGTTTGATGTACTTACAAAAATAACAAGATTTATCAGATGAAAAACGCTAGTTACGCCGGCACGGTGCACGGTTTCTTTGTATAGGATGAGGCATCTGTATGCTAGTATTATATTATCTGTGCTTCTGGATAATTATATTGATTACTTTTATTTTAAAATAATAGTTTAAAAATGATGACAAAGAATGCCAAGGCTCCGAAGCTCTAGAAAAAATTGTGAGAATGTTTTTGTCTCGACCCTAAGATCTTTTACTAACAAAACAAAAAGCATCTACTTCAGTACAATACAAGTCTTAAATTCATCAAATCACTAACACACAACGCACCCTTGCGTTGTGTGTTAGTGATTTGATGAATTTAAACCTAAGTCTAGGAGCATGAGCTTTATCACAATAGAACCTTATAAAAGTAAGCACTATGAAAATAAATTATGATAATAGTTATAGTGAAATATAAGAAAACCGTTTGTCGTGGTATGGTCATGTGATGAAGAGGGATGAAACGCATGCCACTAAAAGAGTTATGAATATAAACGTGGATGGTTGGAGAGGGAGGGGAAGGCCAAAGAAAAGATGGATGAACTGTGTGAGGAGTGACATAAAAGAAAAGGGACTCAGTGATAGCGTGACGAACACAAGTAACATGGGATAAGGGCAAGAAGAAGAAGACCATAGTGAAATATCATCATCCAAAAGGAGTCTTCACATGGTTTGTAACAGAAAAGACGAAGGAAATATTTACCCTTTTCTAGGAAAACGGAAACCATAGCAACAATCCTTAGGAATTATTTATAAACCTACAAAAGATTGCTACACAACATCCAACATCTTTACACCGCTCTCGCCGCAGACCGGCCAGATAACACGCTGATATTAACTTTATCTTAATTACCTTAATCCGTAGACCATACCGCCATACAGGCTAACGTTTGAAAACTATTGTTAGTACAACGCGACCCAAATGAGAGTAAGATTCAAATTTTTGTCATCTATGATGTATACGACCGTACCAGGAACAACTCGCGTTGACAATAGATTCCTGTAAGTCCCTGTCATAGTGAGCAGTGGTGGCCCAGTGGTATCGGCCGCGACTTACAAGTTGTAGGTCGTGGGTTCGAGCCCAGGTAGGCGATTTACTTTGTGTAAATTATTCATCACCACTGCTCTCAAAACGGTGAAGGAAAACATCGTGAGGAAACCGGCATGTCTTAGAACCAAAAATTCGAAGACATGTGACATCCATCAACCCGCACTGGGCCCGCGTGGTGGATTACGGCCCATTCCCTCTCACAAAGAGGAGGCCTGCGTCCCAGCAGTGGGAACATTTATAGGCCGATGATGTATCTGTTCTGTTGTTGAATCAAAGGCAAAATCTTAAGATGATATCCAGGTAGCTACTGGCTAGTTACTGGTCAAACAAAACTTAACTGAAATCACCATGAAACGACGAAGAATCCTATTTTCGTGGTCTTAAAACGTTGCTTTTATATTAGTCATTATTGAACAACGTTTGTAATAAAATACTAGACTCTCTTCATCCTTCACTACCATTTGTAGATAATTCGAAAGTTCATTTTCCTGTGTCCTACGAGTATCGTGGGAAATGTTTGCAATAGCTCATAGGTATTCGTGCCAAGTCAAAACACAGGCGTACACAGGAAATCCTGGCTATGAGTTTTTCGTTTCGTCATAGGCCTCTCGAAACCTTAGATGATTGATCTTTCATATTATAGCTGATGAAACGAACATTTATTAAAAACAAAGGATATGATATGTAGTGCAGGGTGGATTAGAACCTGCTCTCACTTACACAAAGAGGCGGCCTATGTCATAGCAGTGGAAACATTAAAGGCTGATAATTTTTTTATTATACCTCTTCAGAGAATAATTCAATTCACATTATCATCATAATTCCAGCCAAAAGACGTCCACAGCTGGACATAAGCCTTCTCCAAGCGTCACCACATTGATCGGTCCTGTGTTTCTCGCACCCACTGGACTCCCGCAGCATCGACCAGGTCGTCGCTCTACCTAATGGGAGGCCTTCCAACGTAACGTCTTCCGGTTCGCGGTCGCCACTCCAGAACTTTTCGGTCTCATCCGTTCTGCGAGCAACGTGCCCTTTCCACTGCCACTTAAGTTTGGCAATTCTTCGGCCTATGTCGATAATCTTGGTGTCTCTTGCGGATGTCTTCATTTCTGATTCGATCACGCAAGAAAACCTCGAGCATAGATCCCTCCGTTGCCCTTTGGGTGACTATGATGAGGCCCATTGAGAGAGACCACGCTTATCATTAAAGTAAAAAAAAACCTGAAATTGCCAGTGGAAATTCTCTTATCCAGCCAATTGTATGCAAGTTTGACAATGTTTCTGAGTATCATTTTCTGTGAACCCTAGGTTTTAGCAAGCAAAGGGTACAAACAAGTTCAACAACCCGTCAAGAAACCCGTCAATTTAAAAAGCCATTTCTCAATAGTTTTAGTTTACCACTTAAGCCCTTTTGTTAATACTTCCGCGTATAGCGATATCACTGGGTTTTACTACGGTTATAAAGCATTTATGTGCCATTGTACGAACCGGACACTGAACCTAGGACCGGTGACGTATCGGGAAATGTTTCACTGATGTTTATTTAAGGTTTTCTTCTGTAGGGAGACAAGCTTTTACATGTAGGAAGAAGATATTGTTAATTGGTCTGAAGTAAAAGAGGGTAGTTTTCTATTAGTTAAAAAAATCAATGAAAAAGGTAAACAATATGTTGAACCTTTGCCAATATTGTTACTCGTCTAAAATAACACATATTTTTTCTCTTTAGATACGGACTTTAGAACCCTCACATATTTTTAACTGACTTCGCAAAAAAGGAGGAGGTTATCAATTCGATTGTATTTTTTTTTTTTTATGTGTGTTACCTCAGAACTTTTTATTGGGTGAACCGATTTTGATGATTCTTTTTTTTAACTTCAATGTAACCCAATTCTATCATCAGCGTCATCGTAATAGGCCGTCCACAGGTCATACATATATATGAGGCCCCTCCTTTTATCTTAGTTCTCGCCAACTCTCTTGCAGTTGCTACCAGCCACCCTGCATAGATTGTCGCTCCCCTTGGTCTGAGGGCGTCACATTCACATCACGTTTCAATCAATGGTTATTGTTTTTACGTCATGATAATTATAAAAGATGCCCAGAATACAAAATAAAAGAAAGATTTACAATTAACGATGACTTTGTTGGATCTTTTAAATCGACTATTTTAACTCAATCGAACATAACTTCGAAAAACAACATAATTTGACTCCCAGATAACTTGAACGAATCCAAGGCGCATGTACAAGTAAAAATGCTAAATAATTCCTACAATAACGAAGATTGCGCATCACGGCTTCACTGGCAGCGCCTTGACCGAGTTCCCGTCGCTTGTCAAACTTCCATAATTGTCCGACTTAGGCTTACGTAAGGAGCATTGTCAACTGAACGACGAACGACGATTTAACTCGGTGCTAAGTGTAAGAAAACTTAGGAATTATGCTTTAGAAGTATTTTGAAACGTTAAGCTGGCTTAGTGAGAGTAAGTTTTGAAAGGACGCCTGAAAAATTTATAGTTGATTGTGAAGATAAGGCAGCATTGGAAGTAATTGGAACTACATGAACATAAGAGAGGCAGAGGACGACCTGAGGTTACTTGGTGGACCAGCATAATGAAGCTCCTATTGGAGGAAGAACTGCCAGACCCGACAACCTAGGACAGATTATCATGGCGCCCTAAAATTAGGGGAGCCGACCCCACCTGAAGTGGGATAGTGCCAGAAAGACGAAGCAGAGGAAGATAAGGCAAACATTGGAGGAGCCGGTCCCAAAGCTGATCTCACGAGTCTTTCTTGAGGAGCAAATTAAGGATATACTTATGGATTAGATAACTGTGGAAGGCACGTTAATTGTAAAATAACCTTTTTAAGGTTTAGATGCGATCAACATCAAATAAAATGTTATCTCTCGCTTCTCGTGTGCGGGTCGCAAATAAATATTCTTTCTTTTTTTTCTTATACTTATCCATTCCAATGCAATCCAAGTAATGGTGCGATCGACGCTAAATAAATTGGTATAAGGGCAAGACGGTATGATGATGAAACAGAACTAATGTAGTAATTTTTATACTACGGACCCCTTCAAACGAGGTACTTTTTAAGTCAACCTTAGACGCACTATCCAGCTCAGTCAGTTTCACATTACTTCATACGCCTTAGCAGCATATCGTATGTTATAATAACATCGAAGGCACTCGGATATTATTAATCCAAGTGCGATCAATTGATCTGGATTATAAACAAACTACCTATATTAACTGTACCGGTATTAAATTTGTTTTTTTTTTCGTGATGAAAAACAAATAGAAGTGGAAGACTCCATTTACAAACTCCATTTTACAAGAGCCAGGGCCGCACTGATATTTCGGACATGCAAGTGTTAAATAAATAAAAATCTTAGTGGCTTATGAAGGAGATCAAAATAGCCCGAATGCATATAAGGCAAATTACAGGCGAATCCAATGAATCTTTAGGAACAGCAAGTGTGCACACACCTGCACTTAAGAGGACCTCATGAGCGCCACTGACGCTGCAATTAACTTGTCACATACTGGGCCCAAAATATTTAAAGAGTTATCCATCAACTCGAGAAGAAAAACTTATTGGTATTCGTAATTTTTTTGCATCTATTTCATTATTTAGGCTAATCTCTATACCATCATTTTGAAAACCTACAAAAATTGTATAATCAAAGGATACAACACATAGGATGGGATAAAATGTTAGCATTTTTCTTATATTTTTCAGCCGGGCAAAACCCTTCTTTTTCACCTATGTTGAGGTCGGTTTACAGTCTACCCAGAGATAGCAAAATAACAGTATTTTACAAGGAACGAGCCTCTATCTAACTTCCAAAACCTACAAAAACTTGCTATATAATCCAAATTCTTCAACTAGCATATATCTGTAAATATACTCACATGAATATCATCAATGCCCACATAAGCTATGAAGGCAGAGTGAGCGAAGAATATAAGCTGCAAGACCAGCAACAGTATGTGTCTTCTCATTATATCACCATTATTACCATCATCTTGGTTAACTAATTAATATTGTTTTAGACATGGTTCACCTGATACAACAAATTACTGAGGAGGTGAAATCAAGAGTTTAGAAGTGGGCAGTAGGGACCATAAGGAACCTATGAATACTGAGATGACGGCAGATAGAAATTTCCCCGTACATAAGAAGAAGACACGCTGCGAAGACCAGGAATATATAAGGACAAGAGGTACAAGAAGATGACGGAAGAAAATACTAGAGGTTTACTGAAAATGGAACAATTTGAGGTTTAGTGCAACTAAAGGGGAATGAAGAAGAATATGAAAGACAGAAAACATTGTTGTTGAAATAAATAATTTAACTACTGTAAAATATTTAAAATCAAATTTATCATCAAGGATATATGCAACTTATAGAGCTAACCAGATGATTCCGAAATCATATACCATGGCATTCGTATTAAGAGTTATCTGTTTTACCATGGCAGAGGTATTCAAGCGGACATAGGACCACAATAAAATGAACTCAACTCTCATAGCCACGTTCAATATTTGGTTATTTTCCGCTCTGCATAGCTCGTAATTATTTACTTTTATATTTGTATTGCAACACGGTAGTACGCTTTTTGATCACCAATGACGTTTTAAACGGTTCGGTATTAAGTTCGATATAGTTTACACTTGCAAGCGGACGAGCGTTTTATTTTGTCGCATTGGCTTCGATTACGAAGTATAAAAAGATTACTTTTTGTACCTTTTCAGTTTTTACTAAAGAAACAAGTAAGAACATTACTGAAGAGACAGTTACATTTTGCTTAGAAGTATCTGTGTATCTGGTGAACCATTATGTAATAAAATGATTTACGAATCACTGCCTACAATCAATACTACGATTTTTTTTTTCGACACTGCACTAAACACACATCATCACCCGCCGAAATCCAACACGAAAATAAAAAAAAACAATATTCAAAAATCGAACACGACCGTTACTAAAATTCGAAATACAAAATAGAACATCGTTATTTTTCAAATACGTTCGACGACGAACAATGGCAGGCTGTGTGCAACGACTGGTGTACTCCGTACGGGCTGTTTTGAAAACATACTCACCTGTAAATGTTTTGGCTAGACTAAC
Organism: Orthosia incerta; assembly: GCA_948252205.1. NCBI lineage: Eukaryota > Metazoa > Arthropoda > Insecta > Lepidoptera > Noctuidae > Orthosia > Orthosia incerta. The sequence goes on from OX411761.1 coordinate 26,293,356, forward strand.
ATACTGCCAATTAAAACTAGATAGAGACAATAGAGGCTCAATTCGATACTTTGTAAACTTTGGCTGTGAATCTTTTATATGGTTTATCATTGTTAAGTTGTTACTGTATGCCTTTAAATCTGAAACAATACAAACAATGTAAAACTCCTAACTTTGAAACAAGATGTAGGCTATTTGCGAGCAATTCAGAAACAACAAAAAGGAAACCTGTTACTGACGGAAGGCTCTTCTTTTCTCTCAACGATAAGATTCTATGGCGTCCTACTCCTATTCTAAAAGCAAGTTGAGAACTTCCTCTTTTTTGCTCTGAAATCCGAGTACTAGACTAACACCAGTAGTCAACTGGAGTAATCACGGTAGTGTGAATATTTCTTTAGCTAATAGGTTTAAAGATCGCGAGCTTCATTCCCAGCAAGCACATTTTTTTTGTATATCTGACAATTTCTGACCCCTCATTCTTTCTGCATTTGCGGAAGAGTCCCCAATCTCTAACCTCAAGGCATTGTTGAGTACACGTTGACTTATGACTGGGCGGTGACTGTAGTACGACTGTATGACTATTGTAGTTACTGTACTAGACAACTGACTAACTACATAGTATACTAAAGCGTTTAGCTGATAATGTATTGTAAATCGTATTTCCTAGGAGGTGTCTCGGCTGCGTTTAATGTGCGTTTGTAGGACTTAATATCTGAAGAGGACATTGTAAATGTTAATAATTAGTTGTCGTTCTAATAGAAAGTAATCATCGCGCAATTCGAGTGGCAATTATGTTTTTTTTATCTATTCCTCCGTTATTCTTTTCTGATGAATTTCGTTGCGGGATCCAAGACAGTTAAATTCATTCTCCGGGACTTCGTCGAACTTCATTGCCTCGGCGTTTTTCTGGTGGTCGCCACTTTTGATTCTGGCTTCCAGGAGTTGCAGCGATTTGGGAATAACGCAGTGGGATTGCCCCAAAATAAAAATCATCGCACGAATCTGAACGCGTCGTCAGGCCGATAGAGGATGCCTTCCAGGTTTTTTTCGAAAAAAATAACGCGTGATCGCGTATTAGCGCGATAATAGGCAGGAGGAAACGCCCGGGTGTCACTATTGTGTGGATCGCCCGGAGGGAACGGTGGAGCCTACGGTGGAGGTCTGCCCCGCTTGGGCGGAGCACCGCCGTGTCCTCGTAGAGGCGAACGGCGGTGGCGACCTCTAGCGTCCGGCCTTGGTTCAGGGCATGGGAAGCTGTAACCTTCTTCTGCGCAAGCAGTAATGCTCGCGAAGGAGACGGACGGAACGCCTGCGGGAGACGCAACGGAGACGCCTTCACGCCACTGACCACCGCAGGAGATGCCCCGGGCGTCGGGAGTCGCAAGCCGATTAAGTTCGTAAGTGGCGTCATAGATGTCGCTACATGTGCATGAATAAAGAATGGTCCTTTGAATCATACTCGAAGTACCAAACGAAGAAATTATGTCTAATTAGGTATTGGACTTGGTATAATGATTACTTTACGACTGTACGGATTTCCTGAAGATTTTCCTTTACTGGCTGCTGTTGATATTCTACATGAGTAAGAATCTTCAATAAATTTCTATGATATATTATTAAACTAGCTGTGCCCGCGGCTTCGATCCCGTCAACTAACTGCTTAGTGCCTGCTTACCCTACCCTACTTACCTTTCTGCCTAACCTACCTACTTACCAATTTTTTCTAGGGTCATTCTTTCGCGTAGAATCTTAACACCACCATTCAGAAAATGACTTTAAATGCACAACGCCATATATCGAGTACGGAGTTCAACTGTCCGAGTATCTGAATTGCGTGTGTTGTGATAATTTTACTTCTTGACCACTTTAAATCCATCCAACTTTTGATAGAGTAAACCGATTGCGATGAAACAAAAACTAAGTAATACTTCAAGTTACGCACAATTTTTGTGTATAAAAGTTATCAACATTGGTTTCGTACATTTTACGTGATGCGTGCACAAATAAACATTCAAACAGATAAACAGACCAAATTTAAAAAAATACTGGAAATGGGTTCTGTTGGTTATCCTTTAACACCCTGACTATTTTTTTGGCAATATTTTCGATGTACAAAAACGACCTTTTTACAGATTTATTATATGTATTGATTATCAAGTTTGTTATTCAACGTATGTATTAACTTAACATACCTACAGACGAAAGTAAACGATGGAAAAGGAGTATATAAGGATCGTATCAGGTGGAGTTTAGTAGTTTCTGTCTACCCCAATGGGCCAAAAAGTTTTAATGTATCTAATTTAATCATAAAAGCTAATTTGAACCTAGGAGAGGTTAAAAGACCAGTAGCAATTTTTAGATTACCGTCATTATTTAGTTTTGATATTTTCGTGTTTCATCACAATCTCACCCAATAAGCGATGATGTAGTCGACGATGGAGCACGCTTGCCTAGAAGTAACCTATTCACTCTTGAATTAAAGACCCCTAGGTTGTAGCTGTCACGAAACATACATAGTAACTATTAAGTAATCTGTGACACAGACCAACCGGCTCACGTTTGACCACTATTTCATCTGATGGTAAGCGATGATGTGATCGACGATCGCACACGCTTGCCTAGAAGTAACATATCCACTCTTGATTTAAAGACCCCCAGGTTACAGCTACAAGGATATACAGACCCGGTAGGGAATTTCACTCTTTTAAGGGTTCCGTACCCGAAGGGAGCAAACGGATCCCTATTGCTGTCACACACGTATCTGTCTGTCCGTCGTCTGTCACACAATTTTGTTCCGAAGTATTTTTTATTTCCCATTGATCTACGAACTTGAAATTTGATAGTAATGTTTATTATTACGTATACTTTACTAACAAGTACCAATGTATTGATAAATCAGACTTTTTATTTGGTTCCAACACTAAATGTGCGAAGTCCGACACGCATTTGGCCGGTCTTTTTTATAGGCTCGCCTTTGACCACTATCCCATCTGATGGTAAGCGATGATGTGGTCGACGATAGAAAGCATTTGCCCGCAATTAATTTGCCCTTCGAAATAAATATGTTAGTTTTTATGATCCTAGCAAAAGAGATAACTCAACAACAATATCTTCAAACAGCAGTAAAATCGAGTGGAATCAATTTCACATGACTGAGTGTCCTTCATAAGCGCAATCACAGCCGGAACGAGTCGCGTGCGCATACGACCTTCCTACCGCACTGCTATGACATACAACCTTATTTTCAACGTCATTAAGTCCAATTTCCTTTGTAGACAACCCTGCATTTGTAAACATATCATCCACAGGATAAAGAACTTTGTTGATCGAGAAATAAAGTTCAATTTTGTTTAACGATAGCATCGATGGAGTTGCAAAAGGATTTTTGAATTTACGACGCTGGAATAAAGTTGAAATTCAAATGAACTGGACAAAGTTAGAATGTTATGTAACGAATGGTGTGCATGTAATACATTTTTTACTCAAAATCGTTAGTAATAGAGGTCATTATCGGTCGCGCATGCATGTCGGAGATGGCGGAAGCTGGCTCCATTGAAGATGGTTAGTCACAGCATTGACAGATGATTCGTGAAAATGGAAAGAAAATACAAAGGGATTAGAAAGTTGCCCTAATGAGGGGCACAAGCCCTTTACTAAGCCAAAATGCGAAGCCGTAACAATTATGAAGGCAGAAGCCATTTTTACCCAACTTAATTGATACTAATGAATCCGTTTAAGGGTTCCGTACCCAAAGGGTAAAAACGGAACCCTATTACTAAGACTCCACGATCCGTCTGTCTGCCCGTCTGTCACCAGGCTGTATCTCATGAACCGTGATAGCTAGACAGTTGAAATTTTCACAGATGATGTATTTCTGTTGTTATAACAACAACAAAAACTAAAAACAGAATAAAATAAATATTTAAGTGGGGCTCCCATACAACAAACGTGATCTTTTTGCAGTTTTTTTTGCGATGATTGGTACGGAACCCTTCGTGCGCGAGTCTAACTCGCACTTGGCCGGTTTTTTTTGAGGTTTTATCATAAAACTGAAAGGTTTTTGGGTTAAAAGTGTTTTTGATCTATTGCCTCACTCTTCCAAGTGTGGGTTTGGGATGTAGCTCTGCAATCGCATTGTGGCTCATTGCAGGAGTAGAACCATCTGATTAAGTTGTGCCTACAGCCACCCACTTAGCTTTGCAATCGATTTAGAGATTTCCATGGTAGTTGATTGTCTGCTGGGTGCATTTCTACAGACTCAACATAATCTCTTGGAAAGGGTTGTCTAAGGAGCCAGTTTTTTCTTTGCATCCCTAGACTTGTTCTAATAAGTTTAGTCAACTTTCAGAAAGTACGAGTAGTTCCGACTCATCGAACTGCCACTTTTCTCCACATTTTGTAAAGGATGACGTTAAACTGTATTTTACCGACTTAAAAAAAAGGAGGTTCGATTCGTATGTAATATGAATCGTATGACTATGTATGTAATATTGTTGGATTTGCGCCAAATTTCATAAGTGTATCTAAGTATGTATGTTTGTACACGCATTTCTCCGAAACTACTTATCGGATCGTTATCATTCTTTTTAATTGGATTAAGTATCTCTCTTTACTTTGTGTAAATTATTTCACCACCACTGCTCTCAAAACGGTGAAGGAAAACATCGTGAGGAAACCGGCATGTCCTAGAACCAATAATTCGAAGACATGTGACATCCACCAACCCGCACTGGGCCCGCGTGGTGGATTACGGCCCATTCCCTCTCACATAGAGGAGGCCTGTGTCCCAGCAGTGGGAACATTAATAGGCTGATGATGTGATGTGATGAAGTATCTCTCAACTTAGGGAACGGTGCAAGTTTGATCAAAATCGATTAAGGAGTTTTCAAGATATTTAACATACAACCGAAATCTTTAGCGTCAAACAACACGAATATGTAAATTAAGTTATTATGGGTAGTTTTGTCAATCCTTTAGGTACCTCACTATAGAACTTTCTAACTTTTTAGTGATAGGGTATCAAATAAAAATATATTTCACAGAAAATAAACAGACTTCTAAGGCAAAACACTAAAAAGTGCAAAAATAACTTTCGTTTCGGCAGTCGGTGTTGAAAAACGATAAAAACAAGAGGAAACCAAAGACACCGACTGCCGAAAAGAGTTATTTTTCCTTTCTTAATTTTTTATGACCCGCCACCTCAGAATTTACCTCTTTTGAGCTCGACAATTATAATACTGTACTATTAACTAAATTAAAAACTGGATCTCACTGCATCTATTGATCCATACGAGCAAATCATTTACATATTATCTTTAACACATAACACACTTAACCTACACCGCAATTCAAACTTTGCGACGAAAACAATAAAGCAGCAAATACCATGCGATAATTTTAATTTATGTCTTTTTGTTCTTCGCTGTAAGAGGCCAATGTCGGCGCATGATTGACTTCCAACGAAGGTTGTGAGAATTGGCTACTAATAAGTAGCCATTCAAAACGAGGGTCTTGTGAGCTTACTGACCTTGGTAGCCCAAGTATTAAGCCTCATATCAGAGACAAAAAATGAAAAATGGGCTATTATACCCAGTGGCAAAGGTGAGGTTAGATGTCAAATGCTTTTCGCAAGTCGGAAATCGGATTGGAGTTACTATAAGTTGTTGTGTGGGTAAAATCTTACGATTTCAAGGTACGAAGAGTCAAAGGCCGGAAGTTAATCGCGTTACGCTAAGATGGACAGCAAACCTGTCTAAACAGATAGAAATACATAATATACAGTTATAAATACTAACAATACAATGGATGAAGATAAATTTAGAGTAGGCTTTATAATAATTCACACAATGTAGGTATTCTAGAGATTTGAGCCGATAGCCGATGGTAATAGCTGGCCACGACAATCATCAGAGGCGTTTTTTAGGGCAAGCTGTGCCGTAAATTGGGATAAGGGCAGGAGGATGACGATGATGAAAAGAAACAATTTAAAGCAACATCTTAGCAGGGAGAGAAAGGCCATAGAAAAGATAGATGGTTTGTCTAAGGAGTGACATGATAAAAAAGGACATCAGTAATAGCCCTACGGTTGACAGGACGTAATGGAAGAAGAAAACGTGTTGCGCCGACCCTAAGTAACATGGGACAAGGGCAGGAAGGTGATGAGAAAGCAACAGCTTTAATTTTCCTACACAAATATAGCGATAAACCATTCATTCAAATCAAAAGCCTTTATACTCAATCTCATGTTACAATTTTCTCTAACAAACAAATCCAGTCACCATTGATAGACCATACAATCAACGTAAACGATGAACCGGTGTCGGAGCATAACGTGTGCATGAGTGGTTGGCGGGAAATCGTCCGGAACTGTGTCATGGCATATGGTTGATATGTGGGCTATGGGACCTTGACAGTTGGCTGAAAACTGGGGTTTGGCACCCAATAAAGACTTTGTTACTGTAGAAAAACAAATGACAGATATATTTGTTGGACTGCTTGAATTCTTGAAAGAGGTTTACTCTGAAATCAACCAATTTGCTTAGTCTTTTTCAACTTTATTGAGGTCGGCTTCCAGTCTAACTGGATGTAGCTGAGTATCAGTATTTTAAATGGAGCGACTACCTATCTGATTTACATCACCCAGTAAATGGGTAACAGGATACACCTTGGCAAAACTAGTGACTTTCAAAGATGTTTGACTGCCGGGACCAACTTGTTTTCCTACTCCTCCTTTATCCTTTTCTTTTTGGATTAATTTCATTGCGGGATCCAAGACCGTTAAATTCATTCTCCGGGACTTCTTTAAGCTTCATTGCCTCGGCGCTTTTCTGGTAGGCGCCATTGTAGATTCTGGCTTTCAGGAGTTGCAGTGATTTGGGAATAGTGCGGTGGAAAAAGCCGGGACCAACGGCTTACCGTGCATTCTGAGGCACGGAGGAGTTTCGGTATGTAATGGACCTCGGCAAGCTTTGCTTGATCCCAAGGATCACAATATTTAGTGACGAGCTTCACACCTAACTACACAATCCAAACATTGATAAAGTTAAGATTAAGACCATAAGTCGTTATGGTCTCAACTTTGTCTCTGTTAACCGCAATGTCGACAGGTTTACCTGTGCCTAACCTCATCAAACGCATCGCATGAATCGATACTAAAACTAAAGGGCAAATTAATATGATTACAGTGGCTGCCATTGCAATGGTAAATATTACGGTGTATGAGTTGTTGTGTTATAGACTTTGTGGTTGTGCCTTAATGTAATGTCATGGTTGGTTACTCTATGATATTATTTTTGAGTTCTTCCTTCCCAAGTTGTCTTTGCTTGACAATTATGTTTTATTCTCCTCTAAATTCGAAGTTTTTGATCTGGTTTTGCTATGCTTTTAACCCCCGTTTTGTAGCTTTCATTCTGTTTTCAGCAGAAGAAAGAGTGCCAAGTGTAGTGAGTAAAAGGTTTGAAGACACACTGAAGGTGACATTATTTCAACAGTTTTCTACTAGTACGACAAAATACTCTAATTCGTATTTTCAGAACACGTTCGCGATACTAATAAAATTGCTCATATAAAAACTGAATCAGAAGATTCAGTTATTAATTTCATCTGCCATATAGATCAAATTCAAATTCAAAGCATTTATTTTAATTAAACCATTTAAAGCAACTTTTGAATTGTCAAAGTATACAGTGCAGTCTCTGAAAATTCTCTTCGCAAAATTCTCAGTTTTCCACCTCTTCCATTATAATTTTGTCAAGGAATTCGTCACTAGACACAAAACATATAGCTGCACAGGTTTAGCAAAACAGTCAATAAAGATTCGCTAGCCAGCATCGAGCACAAGGCCTCACTGCAACTGGTACTGTGTTACACGACACATCTGCTGAGTGAACTCTGTTTAGTGTTTAGCCGTGCTATGGGACATATGACTTGCATTGCGGGCGGTTATGTACCTAAGACGAATGGAGGATTGGTTTTTAACGTGAAGATATTATTTGTGGAGGCGAAGATAAAGAAAAGAAAGCAAAAAAGGAAAGAAAAAAGGTTAAGGTAAGCTAAGTATAGGAAAAGATTTGGAAAAAAATTACATCAAGAATTTTATAAATTATAACATTCTTGATGTTATTTTTACAACTTATAATATTTACCGTCCGCTTCAAATAAATTATGTTGATATGATATTCAACATATTTCGAATAATTTCTAAGGGAAGATTTAGCAGTATGATCTATACAGTGATAGTCGGAGCAAAGCTGGAGCCAGTCGCAAATTGTATAAGTTGTAAAGTATGAAGTAAGAATTTAAAAAAATAAAAATAGTCTATCTAAGTATTTAACTGAAAATAGACAAAATTACAAAACAGGCTCCTTCTCTCAGACTTGACCTGCCGTATCTACCAAGAACATTTTCCAAACTGAAAAGACAACCAATTAGATAACTACTGGTCTCAAACGTATCCAAGCAAAGGGTTCACCGTTAGCTTTCGAAAAAAGTCGAACAAACCCGAAGACCTCCGAAGGCTTTGACACAGAAAAAGTCACGTTCGCGAAGTTTAGCTTCATTTCAAAACGAAGGGACGTTGAGGCAACTGCGACCGATTGTTCGACGACAAACGTTAGGCTGTTACTGCCCATTATTGAGTATTGCCGCATTGACACGGCAAAATGGCTGACTGTCATACTTTGGTTGAATTTTGTTTGGTTGAGGTTGGGAAAGAAAGGAGGTATGGTAAATCATAATTATGGGCAAAACGACTTCAAAAGGGATTTTTATGGACTTTTGAAGACAAAATAATTCGGAAGGTTACGAACATATGGAATTTTTCAGTAACTCTTTCTTAATATTGATAGGCTCGCTTTTGACAATCGCTTACCATCAGGTGCGAACCTGATGGTAAGCGATGATGTGGTTGACAATGGGGCACGTTTGCCTAGAAATATCCTATTCACTCTTTGACTTAAAGACCCCTAGACCTAAGAATGTCACAAAGGCTGTGACATCCTAAAAGACGCAATGAGAAAGTTTGTCATCGCCTCTTAAGATGAGTCTCAAATGTCAGTCGATGAAGACATTTTTAGTTTCACATGCAATAATATCCTTTAAACCTAATGGTCTGGACATGACTAGTGACAATTCAAAAGTGCCTGTAACTGGCCTACTTGAAATAAAGTGCTTTGACTTTGACTAGTGTCGAAGACAGCTGAAAATGCATTTGTAAAATGCTACAATGCTTTAAGTTGTAGCCATTGTCTTTATTCCTAATACAGATCACAGCAAAAGAAGTAAGGATCGTAGCAGGTGGCGTTAGTCTCTGCTAACCCCCGGTAGGATAAGGCGTGAGTTTATTGAATGTAAATTTCCAGCGGTCTCTGAAATCTAGGAATTTTTGAGCAGGTTCCTTGTCCAAGAAGTCTATCAACTCAATCGATGTGACACTTCCAACCTCAGGGTCTTGGGTTACTGAATGCCACTGACCTGGCTGTGAAGAAACCGCATGTTTACTTTGTGTTTGAAGAGGTACTGTCGAACTTAATACTTTAGGCAACCAAAAAGTGACGGTAATCACTTTGCTTTGCGGTGCTTTGTAAGATTTACTCAGGGCTGAATTGGGGAGCTGGCTTTCGTAACTTAAGAATCGGGATCGAAAGCGAAACCGTGCTATATTTGATATAGTAATACTAGTTTCTGTCCGCGGCTTCGCCCACAGGAATAGATTTTTGCTAATCCAAGGAAACTTACTACCGGAATGAAAAATATCGTATGTTTTAATCCAGGTCTCATCAAAATCCGTTCAAGGGTTAATACTCGACCGACGGATACACTTTCGCATTATATTACTAGTCTGGATTGTAACATCACCATCACGCGTTGAACTACCTTAGTTTAGCTTCGAGCCAAAGGTATTCTTTCGCAAAAGGACAAAGAACGCCGTTGTTTTCCCTAAGCTGTCTTCAGTTCCGCACTAACTCTGCTTCTTTGTCGTATCGATAATTCCAAAATTAAATGCGCTTTGACCAGAATTCAGCCACTCAACAGCGTCCTCATTTGCTTCACTAAGATTTTTCAGGGTGCAAGTGTCATCATCGCTTTAATATCTAGATGCACTCGCACACTACATATTTTCTATATGAACACACAGCTAGATCATAAGTCACACTGTATAAGAGTTGTATAGTATAGACAGCTAGACGAGAACGTCACACAAGGTCATAGCAAGGTGTTATTTGACCATACTATTATCGAGACAGCGACACGTTCGATTCTGAATGAATCTGAACATATGTGTGTCATGAGTACGTGATCTGATAAATATGCTATAATAGCTCTTAAGATTATGTATCTTGTGATATATCGTCACGGTTGGGGATATTTCACTGGATTAAATTTTATGCGGATGTAAGAAACGCTCAAACTATTTTAGATGCGATTACATAGCACTGGTATCGCCACCTTTATCGCTAACGCAAACTTAAGAATACGGACCCTGAGACACGTTCTACACCTGGATCTTAATTTAAGAAAGGACGAGTCTAAATCAAAACTATAAAAAATGTGCAGAAGGGGACTACGTTCAGAACCCTGTAGTAGCCCTCTCCATACAAGATGAGATACCTCCTGATCTCCAAATAACATGTTACCCGAACGTTCAGTTACATAAGATTAAGCTTTCCTTGGCTCTACATATTCTAATATCCAGCCCAAAAACTCAACACGGTCGCTTTAACAGCAGAACAAACAAAAAAAATCAAATAACATCGATATAATTTGAACATTAAACCGATTCAGGCCTCATACAGATTCGATCATTCAACCAGCGCTTGCGCCATGTGTAAACAATAAGCGTTGCTTAGTAACCACTGCCGCCATATTAGAATCCCAAGAGCGAAAGAGACAGACGTATTAGAAGTCCACAAGCGCGAACGAGAAGCAAACACAAAGGGTTTGTTGAACGATAAAGCCTGCAAACACCATAGTTCACGGTAGATTTGACGAGTAGTTTTATTAGGGAAATTATTACTTCCCTGTGTTATATGGAATTGTTATATGAACTGGCTCGGTTCGCTTCCTGGGTTGTAATCGTAAAAATATAATAAACGTTACGATTTTACTTATACTTGTCCTTTATTTCAGGTTTTCCTACATTAACATTGGTTTTGATTCGACGAGTCATGTAGCTTACATTCGTCGTCAGTATACACTGGATCTGCCTATTCCTAATTCAGCAATCATTCAAGAATAACTAAAATGTTTTCATTGACGCCTTCGAGAATAACTGAAGAATACTCTAAAAAACTGGTCTACAGGGCCAAGTTTAAAAAAAATCTGTTACTCCAGATCCTTTATGTAAGCATTTACAACCAAAGTCATCGACCTGCGGGACCCAATAAGACAAACATTTACAAAAAAGGGTAAAATTTTAAAGGCATAAACATTGGGCCACCCGCAGCCACTCATTCTCACTTTTGAGAGATTTCGAGATAAATCCTGTGCAAATAGTGCCTTTGCGAAACTGCCTCCCTATGTTGTAAGGGTACCCGATATATTTGGAACGAGGGCAGGACTGAAATCAGCAGTTAATTCTTTAGGTTTGGAAGTGCGTAGAATGAAGTTTTCATTTTAGCCTTGAAGATTACTGGACGTGGTTAATCCTTTAGCAGATCGTGTAAAGCAATTTTTTTTATTAGGACAATAAATTGAACCCTACTTATGTCATTTTGAATCTATGCATTCGGAATTCACAGTAATATGGATACTAGCAGAGGGGTACCGCAAGGATGTGTAATTGGACCAAAAGTTTTCAATGTTGTGACAGAAAATATGAAACTCAACTGTTTATATCTTGTGACGTCGTAAAATAAAGCTTGAACTGTTCTAAGGTATGACTCAAGAAGGCTTAAGACATTGTTCATGGCTAATTCGAGTTCCGGATCGGAACAATACTTTATCAAGATTTTCGTTTGTGATAGTGTGACTAATGTGTTTTACTAATTGCGGAAAATTAAAGGTGATAAGTAACGGAACTACCTACAACAACTTGTACCTACGAGTACTAATGCTAACAATGATGAAGTAGGATAGAAGTCTAAATGCTATTCAAAGCAGACCCCCGAATTGGAACCTTGCAATCACTCATATAATACTCGATTCGCATATAAACCGTAAGGATTGTCTGACTGTACTGGCCACTTCATTGATAATCTATATAATTATTAGCCCGTAATCGCCGACTTAAGGATTTCCCCTTTTCTTCTCTCATACTTCCCGGTTCCGTGCGTATCTCGTCAATTTCCTCAGGTTTACCAGTCCCCGCAAATTAGACGATATCGTCAACGCGATTTCTTCATTGATGTTCAATTGGACGTCTATATTTCGTCCTATATTTTATTGTCATGGTAAAATATGTAAATATCATAAAAAATATTTGGTCTCTTTTCGAACAGTTTTGAATGAAGGGGCAGGTAACACACCACTGTTGACTTCGACGACAAACATTTTTGTTAAAATTGACAGATCGAAAAATTTACAGTAATACGCGAACTCAATAAACGACCTACCACAAATCCAAAATAAAATGCGCCACAGATTGAAGAAGAGATAGCAGAGACAAAAGATCAAAGATTACATCATTCAGCCACATTCAGCTTTACAATATTAGGTCCACTTGCGACACCCGACGAGGGTATAGGTAGGTAATTTGAATTTATTTAAATTACAATGACTACAGTATGTATTTACTTGGTAATGTTTCTTTATTGTTAGCTGAGGTTAACAGGGGTTAGGTTACGAAATGTCGCCGGTAGCTCTATGGTATGGTTGACTTTGTAGATTTATTATCTGTGGCAGTGAAAGCGGAGACGTTCTTTTTTCGGTTACAGAATCATGCTGCTTTTTAATTGTGTGTTTTTTAATTTGAAAAGGATTTGATTTTGAATTTGGCATATGTTGCTGGTTGCTGATCGGTATCTTTTAGACATTGATAGCCGTTATTTCCAAATTTTTGAATGAGTATTGCGTTGCAGCTGAGTATTTTTACGCTCCTGTAAAGACTACTATGCAATTATTGCTATTCATTGCCAATGCGTTTTCTTCGTTGTTTACTGTCATAATTTGGTCCTACTGTAAAAAGTCCACCACCACCTAATCAAAAAGTGATTTATAAAACCGCTCGCTATTTACGCTCACTCGGTGGCTCTCAATCACTATAGGGAAATCCCACCCAACACCTGACTTTCCACAATCTCCAACAAAAAATCTAAAAACAATGTAGGCTTAACCGTATCTTCACAATACATCGGTATATTATGTAGAATTTTAAACGTACGCAGAGGTCGACAAAGTTAACTGTTCTTACACGTTAACACAATAGGGTCAGACAGAGACAAATATGAACGAGCGCCTCTTTGAATGACCGAAAAGAGTTATGAGACGGAATTGTCTTTGAAGAATGTCTTTGACAACCCTGAGTTGAAAATGTGAAATATGTTTGAGTGTGTCATGTGTGGGACTTAAGCTGGGTGTACATGTATCGATTGGAACTTGGAGTTCGAAAGGATCACTGAAAAATATTGATACTAGATGCAAAACAAAATGATCTAATGCATGATTGTCTCTTATATTTTGATGGAGGAAAAACATTCAAAAAGTGTTCTAGATAATTGTTTCTATAGCGAAAATGACTGTGGTAAAATGACGCTGATAGAATATATTTATTTCTAGAGCCGCAGGAAGCAATTAAGAACTCCTAAAACTTATAACTCTAAACCAAACATTTCAATACAATGACACGTAAAATTTCAAGACTGTTACAATAAAACCTACTTAGTTACTGTGCAAATACTGGCCGTTCGGCAATTAAAAGACAAACGCTCGAAACACTTGACAGGTGTTTGGGCGCAAAACCCGCATTCTCTTTTTAAAAATGTATCGTGAGTTCTTCATTCTTGTCACGTTCAGCTAGCAACATACGACCAACATAATTTGAGCTGTGAAGCTTACAAAACGTGTGCAGCTGAAGTGAGATGAGGGATCGAGATAAAATGGTGGTGGCACGAGTTTAAATTATATGTACGCGGTTGGAATGAAGGCATATGGTTTAAATAGAGAACGATTAGGGACATGATACAGTCCATACAGGTTTATTTACTCAACTTTGGAAACGGGAAAAAAGGAATTACTTTTCTATCTCAGGTGTGTAAAAACGCAATTTTTCGCCCATTATTAAAACTCGATAAAGGTTTTTTATTTTCTGACGCACTTTGACCGAAAAAACGTTAACTTCTTAAGGTCCAAAAGCCAAACAAATATTAAAATAATATACGTATTATAATAATGAAATTTTACGATGAAAAACGGACGTAAAAACTCATTTGTCAAGTGTCGTAGTAAGCCTTTGAACAGTGCTACCGCGATTGTTAACTTTTTAAACGTTTCTTTGTTTAAAGCAAGTGTTAATACCGATGTAGTGACTTATGAATGTAGTATGTGACTTATGTGAGAGATATTCGGCACTTTCTAAAACTAATTGGGTAGGTAAAAAAGCATTACTTATTTGAAATACACCATGAATAAAAGGCCACACCGATTTTGTTCATAGGTATCTTGAGCAGTAATTCAGGCTTCAAGTTGCTATAACACTAGCAGCGCCACCGCGCATTGAACTCGAGAAACGTTAATTAACAAGTAAAATTAAAAAAAAAACCTTGGGCACATTTTATTTCATGCCACATAATTTATCTAGTAGTAGACACGCTGCGATCGACAATCTATTGAACACGTAATTATGACACGATATTTTGCGAAAACATCCCGATTCCAACAGTAAAACGGCCATAACTTTTGAACGGCTGATACCATCAAATATAGCTAAGAACACTCTCGATAAAGTCACCTAACAAACAAAAAAAATACAAAGTCAAAATCGGTTCATCCGTTTAGGAGCTGATGATGCCACAGACAGATACACACATACACAAACAGACAGGTACACACGTCAAACTTGTTACACCCCTCTTTTCCGTCGGCGGTTAAAAAGGATAAGTTAAACCAGTCGAACACTTCAGTCAAATAGACTAACCTTATAATGAAACCGAGAAAAGCGACAAAAATAAAAACGCAGCCGCTTGGACCAAATCTATGTACTGTCAAAAGGTAGCCTTCTCTACCCATTCCAGAAACAATTACGTATGTGTTACCCAAATAAGCAGCCATGTGCTAGCCCCCATATCACAGTTAGGAGATGCAGGCACATACGTTAGGTAATATACCGCGGGTATCACCAAGAAGTGTTTAGCCTCAAGGACTACGTACATGTGCTTTTAAAGATCACATCAACAGTCATAAGGTTGGTCTACCCACCCTACCCACCCTAGAACCAATTACGTATGTGTTACCCAACTTCTAAACAGACATGTGCTAGCCCCCATACAGTTAGGAGATGCGGGCACATATGTAGATGATGTACAACGGGTGTCATTAAGATCGCAGATTAGATGTAAATTGCACACACTGTACCTGGAAAATAAAACTCCGTAAAGCTACTGGTTTTGTTTTAACTGGACTTTTTGGAGAGTAGCTTAGGATAATTTGCGAATTATAAACTTATCATAAAATTGCATCACGCCTAGGTTACCATAACTTAGGATTTATCCTGAGATCTTAGAATTTTTAGGCTCTTCTCGAGATTGCAACTGGATTTTGCATATCTCTGGACTCATATTTTTAGTATATTTTTCAGATCTTATTTATTACAAAAACAAATAATAATACTAATTTAAAAATCAACTTTGGTCTTGAGAATTGCTCAAATAAAATCAACACTTAAATTCTATTAAACATATTCTAATCATCAGTTTTATCATATTTATTTTGCGATGATACCTTTTTAACCGACTTCATTAAGTAAACTTTTGACTATTAACACTGTTTTGTAAAAGGCTTCGCACGTTAAACACTCTTCAAATTATACGGAGTCGGTTTCTTTCATTCGATCATTGAGTCACCTTTATAGAAGAAAATTCTTTATCTATGTTTGCATTCTGAGCTCTAACAGCAAATACGTACTGACAAATACGCATTATCTCTGGAAATCTTGAAACACCGATGGTCTTGAAAATGGTTACCCACATTTTATGGAGCATTACTTCAAAAATGCGTTTCCTGTAAATTACATTTGCATGAGAATTTGCAAAATTCGAGAAAATCTCAGAATTTCTGAATAGAAATCAGGTTTTTTCACCAGACTTTTAAATTTTCTATCTGGTAACCCTAAATAATTTACGCTAGTTTTGTTTGAGTTCTATGAATTCAAAATGTAGTCATCATCATCAGCCTTTTAATGGCAAGCCACTGCTGGGACACAGGCCTCCTCTTTGTGAGCTAGGGAATAGGCCTTAATTCATCACGCGGGCCCAGTTCCAGTTGGTGGATCAAAATTTAGAAGTGCGAGTCCATCGCAACATATTAAAATAAGTTCAAAATCTAATCTATTATGAATCACTATTACAGGTTGCGAAGTAGAATAACATAAAAAAATCTGAACAATAATAAGCATATGTGTGTGAAAAGAATATGGAGAGAAAAAACGACCAAACAGACCAATTTTCTCTCTTCGACGAATCTAAGCTTCTTAAAAACCAGACGATAACGCATTCAGATGATCAGATGTATTCTATAAACACCACCTTTTTAAATATAAATTCGTCCACAGGAACTCTCGCAATCAACCAACTATCCAAGTTGAAACATAAAACCAAACAGCCCAACACTGCGTGTCCAGACAGCAAAATACTACTTGCCCTAGGAGTAAAAGTGGGCCACAGGCTACAAAATAAACCTAATATGTTAACAATTATATGCAGACACGATCCGATACTGACAACAGGCACGTTTCCGACATAAACTCACACGGCAACCTTCGAAGATATATGCTTTTGAATATACACAACTCTCTTGAATAGGATAATGTTTGTGTCATAATCATGATAGAGTTGCAGTTAAGATAGGCTAAATCTTAAACATTATTATTAAATTGAAATGAAATATAAACAGCGACCCACCCGGCTTCGCACGGGACAAATCATGAACACAAAACTTTCTCGTTTATCGTTCTTAGTGAAAACCGTATCAAAATCGGTTGTGTGGTTTAGAAGTTGAAAGGGAAGAAACAGACAGAGACAGACAGCGACTTTGTTTTATAGAGAGAAAAGATGGCAGAATAATAGAACAGATGTTGATGATATTATAGGACACATTTCTAAGATAGTTAATATAAAAATACTTGTCAATTTGTAGACCAAAGAAACGATAATTATATGAACTGTGTGAAAAAATATTATATACTAGTATAAAGGAGATGACTACTGAGATGACGACTTAACTCTAGAGTTAGTTCCTAAAGCTAGGTTAAATTGACAGTTTGTCAAACAATGTTGTCGATTTAAACTCGCCTAATAGAGATTAGGGATGTTACGGAGATTCGATTCCGATGCCGAAACGTCGGAACATCCGATTGTTTTTATACCTCCGATTTCAATTTCGGTTCCAAAACATTTAAATCGATACGCAGCGGCTATGGCGACACGCGGCTCCAATGAACGCGTACAATAGAGAAAAACTTATTCCTATCACTGACGAATACTGAGGATTCCTTATTATGGTGGAAAGACAATAATAAATTCAACCCACCGAACTCTCTATCTTTTATTATGCGTTCTAAGGAGTAGAATTCCCTGCCAGAGTCTGCCTTGCCCGATAGCTACAATCTAGGGGTTTTTCAAGTCTTTAAGTCAATAGGTTACTTCTAGGCAAGCGTACTTCACCGTCGACCACATCATCGCTTACCATCAGGTGAGATAGTGGTCAAGCGCGAGCCTATCGATAATAATTAAAATAAAACCTTCACTGTCACTCAAAACCTGTGGGCTTAGTACGAGTTTTGTCTCACGCTGGATCGCGTTCATGGTCGATCAAAATTGCAAGTATGTGCACATGGATGCGATGCAATTCGACTGACACGCATTTGAATTTTTCTTAGAAAATACTTGCGCGATATCGCCTAATATCGCAGACATTCAGCGATAATGAATCTTTTTATCAATGAAATAATTTTCGAAATCGTATCAGTACTGCTACAAACATAAAATTATACTTTTTAATATCAGTTTAGTTCCCAAAACTTCATTCTCTCTATAAGGCGACATAACACCTACCTAGTACATGCGCAGACGCGGGGAGTCAACACAACTGTGTCAACATATGCAGAATGCAGTCCCGCTCAATTGTAACATACCAGATATACTGTGACATGGAAATTATATCTGTCTGTATAGACTTTTTTAAAGTAGGTGATCAGAATTTTAAGGAAATAAAAAAACTTTTTTACAAAAAAATATTTGGAAGTCGGTATAATTTTTTTGTAAAAAAGTTTTTTTATTTTTATCTTTTTGGTTGTACCTGCCTAATAGGCGAGTTGTTTAGTAAGTTTCTTATAACGCCAGAATAGATTACCCGAATATCATGAAACTTGAACAAAACCGATCAAATGGGAGATCTGCTTACCCCTTAAGAGCGTACTGGCGTAATGTTATGTTATGAAATGGTATAAATAATAAACAGACATGCAATTGCAGCAGCCCCTAAAGATTTGCCGTTATTTGTTAAAGAGTTCTGTTGTATATCTTCGAAGTTCTTCATCAGATCTTCACCAAATTAAAATGGGACCAATTTCGGAACATATTCTTTCAAACAAAAAAGAATTTTCAAAATCGGTCCACAATTGACGGAGATATCGGTGAACATACACAAAAAAAAAACATCAAGAAGTCGAACATAGAACCTCCACCTTTTTCGATAGTCTGTTAAAAATAGAGGGTTTGCCATGTATTACGATAAAGAATCTTTCCTGAAGCCTGTTTATCTATCACCATTACAGTCGAAAATCGTCTATGAGCTCTCTACAAGGATCACTGCAAAGACCGGTTCTGAACTTTCCAAATTCAACAGTTCTCAAGGGATAAGTCTCTTGTTACCTGAAGTCGGCGCAACACGTTTTGTTCTTCCATTATGTTGTTAACCGTCATACTATCACTAATTCCCTCCTACCACACAATCCATCCATCTTTTCTTTCTTTCAAAAACTAAATAGTTTTTTTTTATTATTATTGTTGATAGGCTCGCGCTTGACCACTATCTCACCTGATGGTAAGTGATGACGTGGTCGACGATGTAGCACGCTTACCTAGAAGAAACCTATTCACTCTTGACTTAAAGACTTCCAGGTTGTAGCTATCAGGAAATACAGACACTGGCAGGGAATTCCATTCCTTAGCTGTACGCATAATGAAAGTACTGCCAAAACGATTGGTGCGTAGAATATGTTTGGAAATTAACGAAGCAAAAGGAGTATGCAAGGATCGTAGCTGGTAGCATTCTGTAGTCCCTGTCTACCGCCACGGGAACAAGGCATGCATAAATCTATGTAAATAGAACAACGGACCAAGGCGATCACTCTTTGTCTTTCTAAATAAGACTTACGATCAAAAACAGACACTAAAAGCAAATTGATCCGACATTCGTATTAAAATATACGTAAATTATACACCACACGTTTCGAAACATCACCCACCATTCACAAATACAGCTTTTACAAACCAAAATACATGTCAGAAAATCATTGAGGAAACAAAAATTATAATACCAAAATTTCTTACAACATCTCAAAGGAAAAATATCTTGGTCAACGATTATACAAGTGGTTTTTAATATAGATTTGAAATTCGTATTGACACCGCTTTGTGAGTGTAATCGATATTTTTCAACCGATATAAATATATCGCTTTACATATAATACGGGTCGAACGGACTCTGGTCTTTGACCCTGCGTAATAAGGTTTATTTAAAATCGTTTAATTACGGAGTTTAAAGTCAACTGAAGGAGTGACGAAGACAACGGTGGCTAAAAAAAATTATATATGTTTGATTCAAGGGGGTCTCGAAAGTTCCTTACGGCCACGCTTTGCATTTCTGATCGCAGAATGGCGATATGTCATAGAAACCTTTATATTTATGCTTTTTATTAATTACTAGCTTCACCCCCGCGGCTTCACTCCCGTGGACCACCCCACAGGACCCATTTTCGGGATTAAACAATAGCCTATATATGTCACTCAGGAATAATGTAGCTCCTACCACACAATCTATCCATCAAAAAACTTTCAAAAAACTGGTGAAAGAATTTTTCAAATCGGTCCAGTAGTTTCGGAGCCTATTCGGTACAAACAAAGAAACAAAAAAATCTTTCCTCTTTATAATATTATAGTATAGATTTAAGCTTTTATAACATCCTAGATTTTGCCTGCGGCTACGCCAGCCATTTTGGGGTCCAAAGGGAACATATATTCACACAATACACATCGATTTTTATACATAATATGTTGGCGACCGTGCTTTACTCGAGTGAAAATAGAAAAAACATAATTTTTTCGAGAAAACGTATATACCCAGATATGAAACCTAGCTAGATCGATTTTTCGCGCCGAAAACCCTAGTATTGCAAATTTTATTGAATCATTAGAGCTGTTTTTGAAAACGTGATTACAAATATATAGATATATACAAATATTGCTCGTTTAGTAATATAGGATATCTAGATAGGTAAAACTGATTATTTGCAGATGGCAATATCTGGTAGTACTAAGTACTAATCCGATTACAAAATTGAGTGCCAAAGGATACTTTTTACTCCGAAAAAAACCCTGTTTGTCCACAAAAGCGAAGCCGGAAAATCAAATTATCAGTCTTATTTTTTACTCCTTGTCTGCAAACGGTAGATTTGAGAAATTCGTACAGGAAATTAATGGAGAAAGATAAACTAGCCTAAAAGAATAGCTACATTTTCTGATACTACCCAGATTGATAGAAATCCAATAAATACAACAAGTTGCAATACACGACATTCTGGGAACAAAGCGGCGGCGTTTGTGCATACTGCTGACTACAGGGTGTTACATATCGCGCTCCGTTCTCACAGCTTTTGCTGTGCCACACATTTGTGGCCCTTTACCTTGCTTAGCTGTTTGTGTGAATGGGTATCAAGATTGATCGCGAATCCTGGTTGTTGGGATAGATAACTTCCTCCCTTCATCTTCCCATGTTACTTGCGGCTGGCGCAACACGTTTCCTTTTTCCATACCGTCCTGTCCCCTGTCACGCTATCACTCTACTACTCCTCACGCATTCCATGCATATTTTATTTGGCCTTCCTCTCCCACTCCATCCATCCACATTTATATTCATAACTCTTTTAGAAACATGCGTTTCATCCCTCCTCATCACATGACCATACCAGGACAAAAGGTTTTCTTTAAACTTTTCTGTCACTGGCACCACTTTCAAATTTCCGCTAATATACTTATTTCTCACTTTATGCATTCTCGTCATTCCACACATCCATCTCAACATTCTTATCTCTGCTACATGCAATCTCTTTTCATCCATCTTTTTGACAGCCCAACATTCTGATCCATACAGTATGACAGGTCTAATCACGAACTTAAGCATAGTTGGCGAATTCATTTGTGTGTATTTTAGATAAATCTCTGCCTGCCTTACCCTTCGAGGAATAAAGGTTTGAAGAAACCATATCAAAAAAATATTAATGCTATTTTATAAGTTACAAAATACATAGCAAATAACCTCCTTTTTTTAAGTCGGTTAAAAAAGGTGCAGAACCCAAGGTTTTTAGATACGATGTACAACCAAACAATTTCACCAGTCACACTTCTACGAAACGCTTTAAAAAGACTAACAAAAGATTACATAGATCGATTACTTAGAAATCAGTCATATCACGGTATCTGTAATTGAATTTTCGAGTAGTACCTGTATTTATCTGTAGTCCCTCTCAAATTTATCAGATAATATGACCCAGATTCACACACCGAGGAAAACGCACTTAGAAATGCTTTGAACAAAGATAAAACAGTTTTCTATATCATTAACTTTATAGCTTCGTGTAAAGGAGTGTTTTTTTTTCTAACATTATAACTTGCATCTTAAAGACATAAACAATCTTTTCATAGATATTTTATTGAAGTCCTTGTAGCTTAGAGACAAAGGACCAGAATTTAGGAATCATGAATATTTTGCGTAAAACGAAATCATTGGAAAATGTGGTGAGACCAATGGTGCCTTCCGCAATGGTTCGGTCGAAGTGCGTCAGGAAAAGAATACCTGGAAGGATTCGGGGAAAGCCATAGCCCAAAATTAGGGCAAAAAAAATTATGATTGACAATAGTCACGGGCAACACTTGGATGAGGGGTGCACACCGGGATGTATGGCAGAATAAAAAGGAAGGCCTCAGGTCCTCCATCCCGAGCAGCGATTGAATCAAATCTGAAATGATAATGTTAAAATCACAAACTCATCAGTTTAGCCAAAAGACGTCCACGGTGAGCATTGACCTACCCAAGCGCCACCACATGAAATCTTATGTTATTGCCTTGCTGATTTCTGCTGCTCCAAAACGACAAAAGCAAAGAAGAATACTCAAGTAGCATTTACAAACATCCATAAAACATTGTTCGATGATAACTAACACGAAGAGCCAAAGTGTCTGTGCCAACCACAATAACACAAAAATCCACCCAAGGCAGTCTTCGCAAATCTTCCCACACGAACATGGAAACCAGTCATTGTACACGTCATAAGTGAACTACTTACTTTATTGTCATTTTCCAAAATTTTGACTAAAACGGGTTTTTCGACGTCTTAGAACCGGTCTTTACAAAAGGAACCATTACAATGGCTGCAGAAATGAGTAAAGATCGCATCTGTCAGCTTCATGTGGCAGAAGCGGGTTCTAAATTAAGTGTCTCTTCTTTGAAAAGAGTAAATTATTATTTGCGTGAATATAGGACTCGTCAGCGAGTTAATATGCGAAAAATTTGCACTACAAAATCTTGGTGGAATTGTAACTCAGTCTGCCGTCGTAACTCCGTCCGTCAGTCATGTCTGACGAGGAGTATCAGTAAAGCTTGGCAAGAATTTTTAGTCTTTGTATGTGTTGAATTGTTTCTAAATCGTTAGAAAGAATTTATATTTGACCGGATAGATATACAGATAGATATGTGGTATTAGTAAAATTTAGTAAGAATATCAAAACACCGTGAGGAAACCGGCATCTCCTAGAACTAAAATTCAAAGACATGTTACAAAAATTCGAATACGTGTGGGCCGCACTGGGTCCGCGTGGTGGATTACGGTCCATTCCCTCTCACAGAGAGGAGCCCTGTGTCCCAGCAGTGGGCACATTAAAAAGCTGATAATGATGATGATGATGAGTAAGAATATCTAGTCTTTCTATGTCATAGTTTCAAAGAGAGAAAGGATTGTAGGTTGACAGAAGACGTCGTATACATCTCATAGTAAACCAAAACTGTACCACTCTTCCGATCTCCAATCAACCCTTTTCTTAGTCGTTAAGAATCTGTCCACAAGCACAATCAAGCTTGAGTGATCTACGAATGCAATACTTGTCTGTCCACCAATCCCTACAGTATTTCCTACCTTCACATACATAACTTCACGCTTTTATTTCTCGATGGGTTGGGCAGAGACACACCCACATTTTGCCAATTTAGTGTTTAAGTCCCATCTTTCCATGTAATAGGGGCGAGCCTATTTCCAAACCCAACCACAACTGTGTGTAAAATTAACATTTCCTAGAATTGAATGATTCTGTGAAAAAGCTTAAAATTATGGAATTTTGGGCTCTTAATTCACATTTCAAATATTATTTGAATGGATTATTTAAAATTGACTGCAATAGATACGGCGCGGTTTTAAACTTCTAAGGTATGCCACTCGATTTATTAAATTTGTAACAATGAAACTAAAAACGTGCAAAAAAATACTATAAAACAAATCGTCACTGAAAAGAAAAAATAGTCACGAACCGAGAAAACCCTTTTAATTGCAAGTCGCTGCTAACACCATCTATAGCCGTGGAACGAAACCGAACGCGATCGAAGTATTTGAAAAACGCTAGTTACGTCGGCACGGTTTCTTCGTATGGGATGAGGCATCTGTCTGCTAGTATTATCTGTGTCCTAATGAAACATTACCATCCAGTCTTTCAAAAACCACAAGTCCAATATATATTTAAAGCATAATACTTGAAGAATATACGAGTACAAGTACCACATATCCGGTATATTATCAGTACCTCAAGTGAATCGTGACGGCAGATACGTAGGTGACATATGCTAATGACGAACAAAACTTGTTACCCGATAACAATAGAAAAGTAATTAAACATATATAGAATGGGAGAATTTTGTTAACAGTATTCAATGATATTGAGGTGGCATATATTCTGTAGTTGTGTGTAGGTATTTGGGGTAATGAAATACCTGGGAATTGAATAGTTCTCGAAGTTTGCGGTAAAGTTAATTGAACAAACAGTGGAGGGTCAAATGAGCATCCTGATTTGTGAAAAGACTTTACTATCAAAATCAAAAATCAAAATCAAATATTTTTATTTTACATAGGCCTACATGGGCACTTATAAAACGTCGACAAAAGGTGCACGGTTCGGGTTAGTCGTTTCCTATGGAGAAGAACCGGCAAGAAACTCCATGGTTACTCTTTTAAATTGTTTTGTTTACAATATTTCCATGTTACAGCATTAGTACTTGGATATGGGGGGACAACGTAGGCCCGACAATAAGTCGTACGAAATTGAGAAAAAAAAAAAATAATGCACGAAATAAAAAGTTAACAAATGTTAACAATCATCTAGAAAACTAGAAAGCCTACAATGTTCACACATTCACAATAGGTAAAAGAATCTATACAAAGGTAAAAAAAAAAAAAAAAAACACAACTCTAAATTTAACATGTGGCACAAATACTGTAATCAGTGCTGTAACTATTCTTAGCTAAGGGCTATAATGATGATTGAAAAATATTGTAAAAAGTCTAATTAAAAGAGAAAAAAAATGAGATTGAGAATAGTTAGAGATATCCACTATAACTAACATGCCTGCAGAAAAGCGGCCTGCAGGCCACCAACTTCCATGGCCCACCTGGAAATCTTTAAACCGACTCCGAAGCCAAGTGGCTCGCTGCAGGCACAACTTAGTTAGGTACTCCAATGACCCGCAGTGCGATTGCGGAGCTGCGTCCCAATGAAAACGCTATTGCCGTGGCTGAGTTTTGGTCAAAACGTATATAATTGAGGAATCATCGTTACGACGAAGAAGAAGAACTGTAACTAAAAATATCATTGGTCTTGAATCTGGACAAAAAGCACGTTGGCGATATTTGCTTAAATTATGTATTGTGGCCATCGTTACTCTTATGGATTGACTTACAAGTGACAAAATGTGACACAAAGGACAAGAATATTTAGTTTGAGATAATGGTGTCTCTGAAATTGTAGTACGAAATCAGGGAACTTACACGTATACTTTCTTATTAATATTATAAATCCGCAAGGAATACTGTCTGTTACGATTTCACTCCTAAAACGCGGAACCAATTTTGATGAATATTGGTATAGAAATAGATGGGACCATGAAAAAGGACATATAATACTTTTTGTCCCGGGTGGACGTTCTCTTGGTATTATTTCTGACAGAAAAAATACTTCGACTACTACAACCTTCTATACAACATCCTAGTATCTCATCTTTAGCGTAAAAACAATACACAATTTATTAAGTTTTCAACCAAAGTCATTCTGTTTTTATGTCCAGCAATTATTTAAAGATACTACCGCATATATGACAAAGCTATGTCTGCATTATTTCAGTGAGAACGATACATAGAAATAAATAGTACTCTCGTGATTTTCTACGTCACATAGCGAGACAAATTTTGCAAGTGTATTTTGTTTTATTTGTACTTGTATATGTGTACAGCATACATTATTTCGACACAGTCGCTGTGTAGTATGCAGTTCTAATTTGGTAATTTCTCGCTTGATATATTTGTGCTACAGAATGTTCTAACTGAACAATCATCGAACCGTTTTATGAACGTGTGTAAGGAAAATAAATTATCAGAAAATTATCGTACAACTAGTATACCTTGGCGATGTTCCACAGATAACGCTGCATGCCCGATAACAAATAACGGTCGAAACTCGAAAGTCGTTTCCCGCCATTATTGCTGTCACGTTCATAGTTGTCATTATCTATAGTGTAAAGCCTCTATGGTCTATTTACTTTTTCGAAATTCGTGACGTGTGATGTACTAAAGAGGTTTAATTGCGCGATATAAAAACCCGGCGAGGACGAATTAATGTCTTTCAGCGATAAATAAGTAATTTTGAATCGCTAATTGTAGGTCATGAATAATGTATGAGTATTATACATTGGCAAAATGCTTCGCGCTGTATTCTGTACAATTTGTCGTCGAGTTACTTTAAATAATGAAAATGTTCTTGAAGGTGACGAAGATAAGTAATTTTTGTACAAAGACTCGTCCTTAGCTCGCGAACATTGACTTTGAGACAGGTTAGCCAAAAGAAATCGATATAGATTTTGAAATAGACGAAGATACTTTTTTACCTGAGCTAATTTTACAGCTAGCCTTTATGAGTGGATAAAAAGTGCGTAAAGTTGCAGGTTGAGGTTTTAAAACGATGATTTTTATGACTAATAATCGCGTGAAGTCACGACTTCTAAGTTAATAGAGCAATCGATGAGACTTTGGTAGAAAACAGGATTTACCTAGCTAAAGATAGCGCAAACTATTTATACCGATAGATATAATATAAGAAATACAAAAAAAATGCCTTCAGTCAGTGTATTACACAGGTAGGTAAAATAACTGTAGGACATACATCCCTGAATCCTAAAACCCTGCTCAATAGCCATAGCAAATTCGAACCGTAAGAAAACTGTGAAATTAAGCAATAAAAGGCCGTCAGAGAGTACCAAATGACATTGAATGAGGTAAACGTCAACGTTATACAATTGTAATCTGTCATTGGTTGGGTACTTGTAATAAAATTACACATTGCATCGACACGCGAGGAGAACCATTGTTCGTCAAACGGCTATGAAAAAAATATACATCTTTAATTGTGTTTGATGGAAATAAGTTGTCTGAACCGTTGTTAGCGCGTCCTGAAGTTAACTGGGCGGTTGATAAAACGACTGATCAATCAACAATCAAATGAGAAATATAGATATATCTTCACCAAGGTGATCTCAAAATGAGAATTAGGCTGAGTATCACTCCTTGGGGGACTCCTGGAATAGACCGGTAACCAGGCAAATAATATTTTCGTAATTTTATACCATGCTATCCACAATGCAACAATTTTAGTATAGGATCAAGTACCTTTTTACCTTGGGGGACCCCTAATATCGTGAGCCAAACTAGGTCACGATTTTTAAAGAAAATATTGGTCGTTTGTTATGGTAAAGGGAATTAAAAGCGTTACAAAGGTCAACTTAGACTGTTAAATTACTGTAACTTTGTTCCGGGGATATTATACCACATTTTTTTTATTTTTTCAGAGGAAAGTCACATAAATCAGCTAGAAAAGTTCACGAAAAATATATAAATAAATTTCTTTCATACATAAAGACCTATCGGGGTAAGAATTATTACAAAAAATCTAGTATTCGCAGTCACGAAGAGGTGCATACACACAAACCGTGCCAAGGCTGGACTTAAACATAATTAGTTATTTTAAAGCTACCAGTGTATTTATTGGTATTTCAATTTAATTATCCTGTGATCATTAGCTTGTAATGTGTTTGACAGTATTGCTTTGGTTAGTAAATTAGATTTCTATGGTTTTATGAATTGGACTTGATTTGAGTACATTTTCATTTTAATCTCTAGTTGAGTATTGTATTTGTCAAACTCTACTATAGCCTGAAAACCGATAATCTTTTTGCATTAATGTATAATTTGTGACCTTCCTCACTCAATACTCTCTTCAGAAACCGTTCGGTTGGTGGTTTGAATTTGGTAACGTCGAAAAGGATGATAAATAATGGAAGTGCATTTTGAAGCTTATTAGTTTAGTCTCTGAAAATATTGGCTTTATAATTTATCATCGCGTTATTATTGGCTATGGGGCTTTGATAGGCCAGGTATTAAAAGAACTTAGTTTAAGAGCTAAGAAGCTATTTACGAATAGTTTGAAGCTTTCAGAGAAAAATTGTAGACGGATGCAAACGATCCTTTGAAAAAATTCAAAACTCAGTTTAATTAATAACCCAAAACGCTATTACACTTTAGTCTCACTGAAATTCAGCCATGTCTTAGCTTCGTATTTGAATTTCACATTCCTTGCTTATCAGGAGAACTCAAACGAGGTTTATAGGTGTGTCCTGAAGTCTACGTCATATCTCATGAAAAAGTACCTAACACTTTGAAGATACAAGTTCGATACCTATGTGGTGAGAAGTCTCGCCTTCGAACCACCTCACTTCAGATAATGAGAGCTTTATCACCTTATCAATAAGATATCTTTTACCCTGTCTACACACGCCATGTGTAAATATTAATATGAATCATTATTTATCATATTATATACCATCACTGCAAGATAATAAATCCATTGACTCTGTTAATGAGCTGTACTTTTGACACATTACAAAAGAACTACCAAATATGATGTCACTTGTACAAATATGAGTCAGAAAAAATATTTAAAAAAAATACTCTTGCGACCTATGCAACCGTACCGTACAGCAGAACGCTAATCAAAGACAAACAAAAAAACTGGATAAACAATAGACATAAAAGGCAAACATTACAAAACTTACCTCGAGCAGGCGCGGATATCCTACCCGCAAACATAAACCGATAACCTTATTTGAACTCCGCCGTCACTTAAGAATTTTTGAAAAATTCGATCGAGCGTTCTAAAAATGTTTTCGGGTCGGGACGTCCGCTCGCGACGGCGTCCTCAGTGTAACTGAGTGACGAGGCGGCGCCTGCGACGCTTGAGATACGCCTTCACTCACACTAGGTGGGGCGGGTCACACACACGCGAAGGATCGAAGCCTGCATGAAAATGCAGTGTGTTCTACGAAACAAGGTGCGACAATTCAAATGAATGAATTTTTAATAAAAACGACTCTTGGTCGATTTATATTCGGGATTGCATCGAATTAGACCTTTGAACTGTTCAAAATTCTTTTCAAAGTCAATACACTGGTCGAGTCGTTGAATAAGGAATAGTAATAATTTATATTCTCTAACGGATATTGACTCCCGATAAAGAAACATAAAAGAGCAAATTAAATATTATTCTGGGTCCTACTAGTATCGAAATGAAACCAAACGAACAAGTGATACGCTTACTAATGGCGCAAATATAGTAAGTAAGAGTGTAATGAAATGAGTTACAGATAATGATCAGAAAAACAATAATGCCAATGATCGAAAAACAGATCCTGAAATGCACGATAGAAACGTACTGAAATCTTAATCCTGTGTTTAAGAGGTACAAAATCTAGTAAGTCTACCTCAGCGACAATTAATATCAAGAACTGGATAAAAACCGAGATAAATTAGATATTTTTGGCAAATTGTGACAGATTAGAAAAATAATGGTCTTAAAAATACAGAAAGGTAATCTGGAAATTGCAGTACAGAAGGAAAGCCATAACATGAAACCCCATATTCCCTAAAGACTAAACTTTTAGACGCAATTGCAAGACTGCATGACAATGCACTGGACGTGTATTACAAACAATGTGCAGTAAATATTGTCGAGGCAGCTATAGATGATGATATAGCTGTATCTATACATATTCATAGTTCAAAGAAGTCAGCCGGGCAGCCGTGTGTCAAGGAAATACTAAAACTAGCTTATTTAATGAGTGATATTTTATTAAGTAATGAGACTAATGAGTGACTATGAAGATACGTAGAGGCAATGCCTGGAGTATTTTCTTGATTTAGTTACCTAGTTTCTGTAGAACCTATCTGATTAAAACAGCCATGAATATGATTGTGGATAGACGGAGATGGACGCCAAGGAAAAGATGGATGAACTCTATGAGGAAAGATATGAAAGAAAAGAAACAAGAAAGATGGTGATGGTGGAAAGGGGCGAATGGAAGTAAACGAATTGCTGCGACCCCATATCGTAGTAAAAGGAAAGGAAAATAATAAAAACCAAGTTTTTGGTTATTATTCGTTTTTTTTTTAATTTCTGGGGATTATTTCCCTGAAACATATAAAATAAACGAAGACATTGTGGCAGCTGGAGCATCAACCTTTGAAGCAATGCGGTTAAGTTGAAGAAACTGCTTGTAATGTTTTAAATGTTTATCTAATCTAATTATTTTGCTAAGCAGTACCAGATATATTATTCCTGAAAGGCTAAATATTTAAAGGACCGTTCCCGAAAATAATGAAGAAAGAAAAATTGGTCCTTATGTCTTTACCGTTAATAAAGATTCTTTAGCAAGAAAGGAAATGGAAAATAATACACGCCTGGATTGTTTGAGTGAAACTCAATGACTAACAGCATTAGAAAATCATCTCAAAGGAATTTAATCACTCAATCAACGCGTACTTACGCAGTTAGGTACAATAATCTAAAAATCAAGATAGCTTGCGGACGTCCTTTAAACATTAGAATTGACTTTTAACAACTTTTTACAGCATGACTACAGCCGTAATTTTCGTAGAGGCTCTTGTCTCCAAATTATGATTGTGTCTGACACCCAACAACGCTGAGTTGGTAATCCTTTCAATATGGGCACGCTCAGCGCAATATACGATTGCACTTTTTATTGTACATCTCTTTTACTTTGCGATTATTGCTGTTGTGTTGTTACTTGTGTTTGAGCCGAATTAATGTTTTTATATACTATTCTTCAATTCTCTTCTTACTGCTTATTTTATTATTACCTGACACTTAGGAGACCTCGTGCAGCCAAGGCATTGCCACAGATGAAGCAAAATACTTTATGTAGTTGAATATATCATCATGTCTGTATTTCACGAAGAGTTACTTCTATGCAACCTAACACCGGGCTGCGACAACCCCAATTAAAACCTATGTCTTATTTTATACTAGCTGTGCTCGCGGCTGCGCTCCTGTCGACTGCTACCCAGCCTACCCTCCCTGCTTACCTACCTGCCTACCCTACTTGCTTTGATACCTACCACAGAACAGATAAAAGAGGTTCCTCTTTTATCTGATCTATGCTACCTACCCTACCTACATACCATTTTTTTTCTAGTGTCATTCTTCCGGGGAGAATCTTAACCCGCTTTTCAGAAAATGACATCAAATGCACAACGCCATCTATCGAATATGGAGTTCAACTATCCGAGTATCTGAATTGTGTGTGTTGTGATATTTTACTTCTTGAACACTTTAAATTCATCTAACTTTTGTTAGAGTGAACCGATTGCGATGAACACAAAAACAAAGTAATACTTCAATTTACGCACAATTTTTATGTATAAAAATTTATCTACATTGGTTTCGTACATTTTACGTGATGCGTGCACAACTGAACATACAAACAAGACAAAAATTCCAAAAATGCTGGAAATGTTGGTTATCCTCTAACAACACGGCTATTTTTTTAGGAAATATTTTCGATGTTCAAAATGACTTTTCTACAGATTTATTATATGTTATTGATATCAATCATGATTATGGCATACCCTTACTGCTTATTATGCTTAAACCTGCAGATATAGAGGTTACAATGGTTAAGGATGAAAACCTAAATCTAAACGATAGTATAAATATCGGTACCTACAAAGAAGTGATTATCCAACGTAGTGCAATGCAACTGCTTAATTGCCCTAACCTCTACTTGTATGCAAAAGGCAACCTAGCAATGGGAGATTGTCCGTGAACTTATAAACTAATATCGTTGAGAGGAAAACGTTTATGTTACTCACTATGAACGAGTTTCTTATCATTGTAAATAATTTAATCGAATACGTCCCGATAAACGATTGTAAGTTCTAAACCCATGGAACTGATGTAGGAGAACTTAAAGGACTAAATAGGTTGAAGTTAGTATTAATATTGCAAATAGTAGAAGGTATGTTAACTATTAGATCATACACATTACAGGAACTTTAACTTCGAGACCCGTATGATAAGGATTTCAATACAACTGCCTGTTGGTGATGAAGATATCCGAAAATGAAATAGAATTATTATTGAAAATTGAAATAAATGCGATATTGGCCCACATACTTTTGTCTGTCTTTACTTTGTGTGTCTTTTTTGCGTTCGATTTTCAGAAATGTTTTAAATTGTCGCATTGCCACATTGAGCCGTTCTGCCTTGAATCGACCAGTATAAGGCTTAACATGCACTGCGATTTTTATTACAATTGTTTAGTACAATTTGAGCGGGATTTTTTTTCCATAGGTTACAGAATGGGCGGCAAAAATTCGCGCGAATAAAAATCGCAGTGCGTGCTAAGCCTAATGAAACACATAGATTTTAAGAGGTTTAAAAATTATTTAATTTCATCAGTTTAAAAACCATTTGGAAATTACCCCAAAATTAAAACTAAGCATGGCACCGGGTACAAAGTGGAACTATAAATAATTGTTCGGGCTATTTGTGCAGGTGTAGCGCGACAAACAGACAAACATGTACATTGTAACCCAACTATTTGAATATAATTACATTTATATTTAATTATGTAAAACGATCGGACTGTGACGCTTACAATAAAACCTTACGTGGTATCTAGCAGAGCAAATAGTTTTAAGACCCATTGACTGATAAGTTGACTAAGATAGGAAGGATGGTTGGGCTGCAAAAACACCAATTGCCAATAATAGGGTAGTATACTGAAAATTTGTTGTTTGTCCGTCAGGTGATTAATAAAAAATATTGGACACTTATTTTTCTTTTGACACGTAAACATAAAGTGACGACGATATAATGCGTTGAAATATGGTGAAACGTCACGCCGCTAGTACAATTTATACTGCCTTAGTGACGTCACTCCTGAACTTTCATGCGCTTTAACTTTTTAATTTTTTATTGATTTGGTAAAGCACAACATACGTGTCCAATATCTATACTAATATTATAAAGAGGAAAGATTTTTTTGTTTGTTTGTTTGTACCGAATAGGCTCCGAAACTACTGGACCAATTTGAAAAATTCTTTCAGCAATAGAAAGCTACATTACTCCTGAGTGACATAAATTATTTTTTTATCCCGAAATTGGGTCCTGTGTAGGCGTTTTTTTTGTTCTGTGTGTGGGGTGGTCCACGGGAGCGAAGCCGCGGGCAGCAGTTAGTTATTTGATAAGCTCACTGACGGACTACATAGATATACCATTTGTCTACCCAGGAAACATCCCTCTTGGATTGAGACTTGTGAATTTTAGATGGCATTGGATTTAAACTTCGAAATTATGTACTTTTAGCCAAGTCACACTATAACGGGAGTAAAGTGTAAAGATCCTTAAAAAATTGAAGTAGAATACCGAATTTTGGTCATGGCAGCAAATATCAACGAAGACTAGCCAACTACGCAAGAGGTAGACTTATAGTGCACAAGACTAAGTGCGCAAACACAGGCAGGTAGGTACCTAAAGTCCCCGTCACGAGAAGCTATAAATTTTGTAAATAAAGAACTTCTACTAAGTGACGTAGCAACAATTCAATCAACAGCAAATAATCCTAAATTGTTTTGTGGTACTGGAACGCGTCTGACTCATGGAACTTTTTCAGTACCACAAAACATTAGACGATAGCGCTTAATATCGCTAAAATATAACCCGACCAAGTGAAGTTTCTCGTTAGTTTCGTATGACACGTATGTTACTTTGAGTTGATTGAATTTGGGATTATTTGTTGTTGATTGTATTGTCGCTACGTAACTTGGTGAATTTCTTTATTTACAAAATTTATAGCTTCTCGTGACGGGGACTTTACACTCCCTTTTCGTCATCGGAAGATGATGATGATTGGACATGACAACAGAGAAGAAGATCAAACGATCTAGCCACTAGGTGGGCATGCCTACAAATTAGATGTGCCCACGATATAGCAGAAACGTTTCTTTGAACTCATAATTAAATTGGACCTCTGTGTCTAAAACTAATTTACTAACCCACTTGAATAAACGTTTCAGTTCTTTTTTATTTGGGTCTTCTAAAGGGGAAAGGTCATTTCCTTTTCTAAACTGGGTAGCCATTTAAATAAAATAAAAATCACACTCGCATGCATTGGAAGGCCGTTCGACACAGGACGTCGGTGTTGAGCAATCGTTTGTATAATTTACCATCGATTGCGACCTGCACCTTTGACGGTGCTTAGAAAAAGTGATTATAAAGTCATATGTATTGGGGGGTCGGTAGGAGTATAGTATGTAGTAGAATAACACGAAATCACGCCAGTACACTCTAAAGGGGTACGCATATGTGTACAGTTCACCTTGCACTCTCATTTCACCGGTTATGTTCAGTTTCATGATATTCGGGTAATCTATTCTGGCATTATAAGTACCTTACTTAACTACTTGCCTATTAGGTAGGTACAACTAAAAAGAGAAAAATTAAAAAAAAACTTTTTTACAAAAACTATACTACCGACTTCCAGAAAATCTGCATTTTTGGAAGTCGGTGTCCATAACGCAAAAAAATGGTACCTACCAAAGACACCGACTTTCAAGAAGTCAGTTATTTTTCACTTTGTAGTTTTCTTATATGGAAGTCGGTAGTATTTTAAAAAAAAAAGCTTTTTTGTTTTCTAGAATGAGAACGAAATGTAAGAAAAACCAACATACAGGGTGTAAAGTTTGATCATATTATGAAAACTGCGTCTGCCTTTGTATATGAAAAGCTTTCTCCTATGAAGTCATAGGAAACACCCAAAAAAAATAGATTTGCCATACAAGATTGTCGTCAGCCAACAAAAATTTGTATGGCATTTTTAAGTTACAGCCTGTGTAATCCTCCCGACCGAATTTCGGTCACGGTACGGTAGTCAATCCCAACGGAGATTTGCCTATTTCGTAGGAAATATTATAGTGTCCAAGTGTGAGCGCAAACACAGGTGCACTTTCTGTTCTCATATTACGAATTACGATGGAACGGCCAATTGACACGATCGGAGAAAGATCAGACATCTAAAGGTTCTACGGCTTAGACCAGAAAAGTGTTCTTTACGATAGTTAAAAAAAATTTTAACAGAAAAATAAAACTGACTTCTAAAGCAAAACACTATAAATCGAAAAATTACTTTTCCGAAGTCGGTGTCTTTAGTACCAACTGTTTCGTTGTTTTAGACACCGACTTTGGACTATTTATTTTCAATTTTTAGTGGTACAAGATGGACAAGTTCTATAGTAAGGTACTTATAATGGCCACAGTGATGCCAGAATAGATTACCCAAATGAAAACTCCTAAAAGAGCCGTACACAAGCAAAAATGTACCAAATGGCAACTGTGCCGCATCAAACTAAAGAAAAATCTCGTAAATTGGATCATAAATCTCAGCGTAATCGGTGTACATACATTAAAAAAACCGGCCAAGTGCGTTTCGGGCCACGCGCAGTAATAGGGTTCCGAAGTTGCATAATAATGCGGACTAAGAAGAGGGTTTTTTGTTGTTACATGAACATTAAAACGGTTTCAGCGGATCACAACGTTTAAAAACTGGCCCACCTATGGTCGGGTAGCGGATTTTGCTTGGCAATCGAATCTAATTTGACTTAAGATTACAAAACGTCGAAAATACTTCTGCACTAACACAAAATAGACACCCCCGCGCGCATGCGCTGTATGGACTACAGACCGGTACTGTCAACGACTCCGCCCACTCCAATGCGTTATTCGAGCTTAAACATTATTAAATTAGAAATAATTATTATTAAGGATGTTATGATTTTATTTTTGTATATTTTGACATGGTTCATAAGCATATGGATATTACATGAAATCCGACGTCGACCGAGCGATAATAATATTTGAATATAATCCAATAGAATATAAACTATATCACCCTAATTACGTACTACACTTAATAATACCGTTTTCCATCAAAACAAATGTTCAAAACTCTAACTACTAGATAGCATACAACACGCAATGAATACTGTGAATTGACAAAATGAAATGAGAATGCTCATGGATGTATGGAATCCCGTACATGATGCATCAAAATCAAACTTTGTTTATTTTTTAGACTACACTCCCTATTAAAAAATCAAATCCCCGATGCGTAATATCGTAACAAATTATGAAACTAATTACTATAAAATTTTGGTCTTGATGCGTGAGATATTTTTGGTACCAATTTTGGTCATTATCCTTTATATGATACACACGTACCCCGGCGATTTGGGGAGTAGAAAGAAAAATATACTCTTTAAACCCGGCAAAATGACACGATACATTTTTTATACCGCTGCAAATTGAAAATTTAGCAAGAAAATCTTGCACAAAATGAATACAAAAAAAGACATACCTCTGCCACCCGTCTGCACCCGTTATTACGACAAAACAAAGTTGTGACATGCTTATCTCAGCTTTTATATAGCTCTCTTATCAACCCTCTAGAGTTCACCGATCAATACTTTTATCTCAAAGCCCGTGTGTTAGTTTTACATTTGTATTGTGTGTTCTGTGTTTTATGTACGGAGGGGATTATGGGCGAAAATTAACGCCCTTATCTATGAGGGTAGTAACCGATTTTGGGAACGGGGTTATGATTACCCGTGAGTTTAGGTAAGGGGAATGTAGAGGAGTGTGTTTGGGAGAAACTAGTTTACGTGGAAAACCGAAAATAACTTTCTTTTCCGAAGTCGGTGTCTTTGGTACCTATTGCATTCCGTTTTTCGACGATGTTATTTTTCACTTTGTAGTGTTTTGTTTTGGAAGTCGGTTTTATCTTTTTGTTAAATGTTTTTTATATATCTCTTTTTAGTTTTGGTGGGGTACCTCCAATTACCATGAAAATCATTTATAGCTAAAGAACATTTCATGACGATTCCAATAAGCCAAAACACGACTTGGATACATTATTTTATTTCGGAATTCCATTGCCTACCTTCCAGCTTCATCGTCACATCAGTTCGATGGTACCATTTTATCAGTATTTGTTTCATCATAGCCGGTTAACTATTCGAGATATCTTATACCCGTGACATACTTAGCATTTAGGAGTTCCAGTGGCCATCTGTGGTCTTCTTCATCAGTACCACTTCACCAAATGAAACTTTCTGAGTGCAAATGATGAAAATACCAAAATCTCTACATGTTTGCCTATAATATTTTAGGAATTCACGTAATTTCTCTAGAATCCCATAAAAACCTGACCTGATGACTATGGGGCCATCTGGGCAGTGTACCCTTTCAAACAAAAGAAGAATTTTCCAAATCGGTCTAAGCATCTTTGAGTAATCGGGGAACATACATAAAAAACAAGATAAGATTCCGACGAATTGAAAACTTCCTCCTTTTTTTGAAGTCGATTAAAAATAGCACTGTCATGGCAAACAAACGGGTGTGCAAAATTTCAGCTCAATCGAAAACTAGAAAGTGGCAAAAAATTCACACAAGCTTTTTGATTACATACTATAACAAAAAAAAAGCTTGTATAAGTGAAGGTTCTCAAATCAAATTGTGAAATTTCTTGCCGGATACGGAAAGTGACGTTTCTTTCATAACTGCCCGTGTAGATATATAATTCCAAAATAAGATTTTGACTTATTAAAATAAGGGAAATTATTAACCGAGGGAAAAATATACTGAATGGGCGACTATTATACTAAGTAAGTAACTATTTATCCGATTTGAGTAATACCTTTTAGGAGATTTTTGTGAGCTGCGGTAATAATATTGTTACATACTTTAATTGTATTTGGGTTTCTATTTTTTCTATTTTAGAATATTATTATTTTGAAAATAGCTGAACAACTATCGAGGCGACATCACTGTGCAGTGCGGGAGTTCGGGTTTATTCGTGTCCAAGAGCGAGCGAAGCGAGCTCGGGAACTTAGGGCACCCCGACACGGATAGGTTAGGTTCGAAGGGGATGACGGGAGCTGAAGTGAGCGAGCAAAGCGAGCGAACTTAGCTCCCGTCATCTCCTTCATGTTAGGTTACTTTAGACCCTGCAGACAGAAAAAGGAGCCCTGTCGACAAACTTATATTTTCAAGTCGCTGTTTTAAACATTTGTATTCGCCCACTGTTTGTCGCCCACTTAGTATTTCAGTAAGCCATATTCAGTATTTTTTACACCTTGAATTTGAATTTTTTTTCGCTCGTTTAAATACTAGCCTTAAAATAATTCCTCAAAGGCCGTTAGAGAGTTGATTGCTTCAGAAATGAGACTATTACTAGACTGGACGAATTTCTTCATGTAATAAACTTTCTTTTGTAATAAAATTCCAGAAGGACCATATTTATTATTTATTTAAACTTCATGCACAAAGGTACAAAGGCGGACTTAATGCCTTAGGCATTCTCTACCAGTCAACCAAGGGTGGTGAAGAGATAACATGGCAGGTGCGGAGTATGTTCCGAAATATGGTCCTTCTGGAATTTTAAAGGTGGTCTATTGATTTTGCTCTATGGAGCAAAATCAATCGACCACTTTTGGCTGACTGGTAGAGAACGCCTAAGGCATTGAATCCACCGTTCTGCCTTTATGTTGCATGAAGTTTTAATAAATTAATTGATTAATTGCAAATTCCACATTGACTTTCCTATAAGAAACACCAAAACTTTCTTTGCCACTTTTTCTTTCTTTTATTTTTTTACATTTACATTACGTTTTCTTTATTAAAAGTTCGATAGATAATCGTATACAGACTGACAACTTATACATACCTAACTAACACGTAACATACGATTTATTTAAAACACACTTACCATTTCCCGTACCGAACCCTCTGACCCGATACATATCGACAAAAGCTTCCTTCCCTTAGGCATACTTAAGAAAATTAACATTCGTTAGCTATCATTAATATTTAGTGTTTCCTGTGACCCGCTGTGATTTCTGACTAGAATTATAATAGAACCGGGAACAAAAAAAAACTTAATAAGAAGCCAGTATACAAAAAAACATCATATATATTTTTTAGTTCACAATGGGCCTCATCAGATGGATTTAAGTCAGCCAAAGGGCAATAGAGACGGCTATGATCGGAGTGTTGTTGCGTGATCGCAGCAGAAATGAGGATATCCGCAGAACCAAAGTTAACAACATATCCCGAAGAATTGTCGGCAGTGGACAAGGCACATTGCTCGCAGAACGGATGGCCGATGAGGCTGAAAAGTTCTGAAGTGGCGACCGCGAACCGGAATACACTGCACTGGATGGCCCCCGCTAGGTGGGCCGATGACTTAGTTGCGGAAATCATGTGGATGCGAGATGAAGAAAGAAGATCAAGAATTCAAGATACTCGTGCTTTTGGTTTTAGTCACATCACATTTTGGGTAGTTTATTTTTATCTAAATAAATACAGTATTATTTTATGTTCTTTGTATCTATTTTAACATACACAACAGATTTGGTATCCGTACGTCACATCCTAGGCGACCACTGAAAATTAGCGCCATGCTGTGGGTCCCCCACGGCACAGCACTATGCTGAGTGGAAGCCTTCTTGCCACAATCACGACATGCATCTGCCTGACATCTTTTCACCCTATTTCTTTTCTGTTATAAACAAAATGTAGGTAGTATATGTTATTATTGTTTGATTTATTTCTCGTCTTTACTATCTTAATTTGAGTACTACTAATACTATTGTTAAGGGCATAAGCATGTTCTTATATTGTATGTCGTTTTGTGACAATTAATCACTTTTTCTTTATTTTCTTTCTTTCTTTCTTTCTTGCACGAGATCAACCGATGTGGCGACATTAGGCGGAGACTATAAGAAGATGAAATGAAATATTTTTGGTGTTTTCAGAGCAAAATCCTTCATGGGCAAATCTCCATAGTAAATTAAGTGCAGCTGTCCATTGCCAAAATAAGCCGCCTTTTCAGTCTTTTCAGGAATAGCCAATTGCACTGCTAGTTGGTATGGGTGGATTGCAAAACGTGCTTTGTATTTGGTGCAGGATATTCGTATCTCTTTCTTGACTGTCATGATGTTCAAATGATCGTGTAACGCCGAGATCCTCAAGAACCAGGGTGAATTGGAGATATGTTTCAGAATGTAATTTTGAGTCCTATGTATTATACTTATGCTGG
Source organism: Orthosia incerta (assembly GCA_948252205.1). NCBI lineage: Eukaryota > Metazoa > Arthropoda > Insecta > Lepidoptera > Noctuidae > Orthosia > Orthosia incerta. Next base: position 26,333,520 of record OX411761.1, read on the forward strand.
AGTCACATACTGACCCCATAGTTAGATCCCATATATCCATATGTGTGATATTGTGAGTTTGTGACATTGTAAGGGGTAATCTCTGGATGTACTGAACCGATTTTGAATATTCTTTCACCAGTAGAAAGCTACATTATGCCTGAGTGTCATAGGCTACAATATGTTTTCAAAAAATTAAAGATCCTTATGTAAATTGCAATAATGTAACACAAGGTAGCAAAATGTTGCCTATAAAATTCATTCTTTGGCGTGCGCTGAGAAAACTATTGATGATAGATAAAAATTATTAGGTAGGCAGGGTAGGTTTGGGTAGGTAGGGTAGGCAGGGTAGGCAGAGGAGCAGGGTTGGCAGGGTAAGCAGGGTTGGCAGGGTAGGCAGGGTAGGCAGAGGAGCAGGGTTGGCAGGGTTGGCAGGGTAGGCAGGGTAGGCAGGATAGGCAGGGTAGGCAGGATAGGCAGGGTAGGCAGGGTAGGGTAGGTAGGCAGGGAAGGGTAGGTAGCCAGTTCACGGGAGCGAAGCCGCGGTGGTCAGCTAGTATATGGATTATATGATTGTTGTCTAGGGAAAACTTTGAGTTCCTGGCGAGTAATCAATGAAGTCCCCTGCCTACCTACCTTCCTACCCTACCCTATATGCCTTCTGTTCATCAGAGTAAATTAACCTTTCCCTATAAGTTATATGCGGCATATATTTTTATCATTATTGATAGGCTCACGTTTGACCACTATCTCACCTGATGGTAAGCGATGACGTAGACAACGATATAAGCTTTGCAATTTGGTTAAGGAAACACAAGTTTATCAGGTTGAGCTAAATCAACTTCAACCCAACGAAAGGTCATCAGAAATAAAGTTGTAGTAGGTACTTTTAATATCCTTTCATTAAAGCATAGAACGATGTCTGTGAGATTCGGTGTTCCTGTTTTTGTTTCTTCGCTTTTTGACACCAACTTACGAAATTGAAGTTATTTTGCACTTTGTAGTGTCTTTAGGGTGTTTTTAGACAAATGGCAAAAAACGAAACCCTTATGGATTCGTCATGTCTGTCTGTCTGTCTGCCCGTATGTCACAGCCACTTTTTTCCGAAACTATAAGAACTATGCTGTTGAAACTTGGTAAGTAGATGTATTCTGTGAACCGCATTAAGATTTTCACACAAAAATAGAAAAAAAAACAATAAATTTTGGGGGTTCCCCATACTTAGAACTGAAACTCATTTTTTTTTTTCATCAAACCCATACGTGTGGTGGTATCTATGGATATGTCTTAAAAATGATATTGAGGTTTCTAATATTTTTTTTTCTAAACTGAATAGTTTGCGCGAGAGACACTTCCAAAGTGGTAAAATGTGTCCCCCTCCCCCTGTATCTTCTAAAATAAGAGAATGATAAAACTAAAAAAAAATATATGTCAAAGACCAAGACATTTTATTTCAAGTGGCACTTTTGAACGTTAGGTACATTACAAGTTATAAAAGTTGATTCTACCGTGATATGTAAACTACCACCGAAAATTGGTTTGAACGAGATCTAGTAAGTATTTTTTTTTAATACGTCATAAATCGTAAACCGCAATTCACCAAGTACGGAACCCTTCGTGCGCGACTTCTTCCGACTCGTCCATATCCATGACAAGGTCCAATCTATCTCTACGCCATAATTCGTTAAAATTGGTTCAGTGGGCGTGAAATGTAAAGAGTCACCTTCATATTTATAATATTACCTTACATTTATCACATTTACTTTTACTTCTACTTTAGTTTTACACTTTACTTCTACTTTACTTTTACACTTTACATTTTTTTTTACTTTTACATTAATATATCATAGTACCTTTAGCTTTCCATAAAAATGCTATCAGGTTTCTAGTTCAACGCGCATTTTTTAGCTTTGCTGCTAGAACTTCTTTTTATACCAAAAATAGTCCTTCTATGTACACGAAATCAAGGGTTGACGAACCTTATAATGGAAATAGGTACGCGATTGTAGTTAACTAGAAAAATAAATACCTAAATTAAAGACTGACGTAAGTAAGTTATGTGTTTAACATAATTTAAATTTATTTATGTAGGAACGTGTCAAATTGATTAGAAAACAATATCTAACTAAATTACTTTAGTACTAAGGAGTTTAATTGTTTGTACGTTTGTAAAAAAAATATTATCTGTGAATGCGACGAAAATTCTGTCATTGATAGAAAGCTAGTTACATGATCGAGTAAAATTAAGTTTAGGCTACCTTAGCCTGCTTTTAATTGCGTACTTATTGTAATAGATAGAAAGCTACATGATCGAGTAAAGTTAAGTTTAGGCTGCCTTAGCCTGCTTTTAATTGCGTACTTATTGTAATAGATAGAAAGCTACATGATCGAGTAAAGTTAAGTTTAGGCTGCCTTAGCCTGCTTTTAATTGCGTACTTATTGTAATAGATAGAAAGCTACATGATCGAGTAAATTTAAGTTTAGGCTGCCTTAGCCTGCTTTTAATTGCGTACTTATTGTAATAGATAGAAAGCTACATGATCGAGTAAAGTTAAGTTTAGGCTGCCTTAGCCTGCTTTTAATTGCGTACTTATTGTAATAGATAGAAAGCTACATGATCGAGTAAAGTAAAGTTTAGGCTGCCTTAGCCTGCTTTTAATTGCGTACTTATTGTAATAGATAGAAAGCTACATGATCGAGTAAAGTTAAGTTTAGGCTGCCTTAGCCTGCTTTTAATTGCGTACTTATTGTAATAGATAGAAAGCTACATGATCGAGTAAAGTAAAGTTTAGGCTGCCTTAGCCTGCTTTTAATTGCGTACTTATTGTAATAGATAGAAAGCTACATGATCGAGTAAAGTTAAGTTTAGGCTGCCTTAGCCTGCTTTTAATTGCGTACTTATTGTAATAGATAGAAAGCTACATGATCGAGTAAAGTTAAGTTTAGGCTGCCTTAGCCTGCTTTTAATTGCGTACTTATTGTAATAGATAGAAAGCTACATGATCGAGTAAAGTTAAGTTTAGGCTGCCTTAGCCTGCTTTTAATTGCGTACTTATTGTAATAGATAGAAAGCTACATGATCGAGTAAAGTTAAGTTTAGGCTGCCTTAGCCTGCTTTTAATTGCGTACTTATTGTAATAGATAGAAAGCTACATGATCGAGTAAAGTAAAGTTTAGGCTGCCTTAGCCTGCTTTTAATTGCGTACTTATTGTAATAGATAGAAAGCTACATGATCGAGTAAAGTTAAGTTTAGGCTGCCTTAGCCTGCTTTTAATTGCGTACTTATTGTAATAGATAGAAAGCTACATGATCGAGTAAAGTAAAGTTTAGGCTGCCTTAGCCTGCTTTTAATTGCGTACTTATTGTAATAGATAGAAAGCTACATGATCGAGTAAAGTTAAGTTTAGGCTGCCTTAGCCTGCTTTTAATTGCGTACTTATTGTAATAGATAGAAAGCTACATGATCGAGTAAAGTAAAGTTTAGGCTGCCTTAGCCTGCTTTTAATTGCGTACTTATTGTAATAGATAGAAAGCTACATGATCGAGTAAAGTTAAGTTTAGGCTGCCTTAGCCTGCTTTTAATTGCGTACTTATTGTAATAGATAGAAAGCTACATGATCGAGTAAAGTAAAGTTTAGGCTGCCTTAGCCTGCTTTTAATTGCGTACTTATTGTAATAGATAGAAAACTACATGATCGAGTAAAGTTAAGTTTAGGCTGCCTTAGCCTGCTTTTAATTGCGTACTTATTGTGATAGATAGAAAGCTACATGATCGAGTAAAGTTAAGTTTAGGCTGCCTTAGCCTGCTTTTAATTGCGTACTTATTGTAATAGATAGAAAGCTACATGATCGAGTAAAGTTAAGTTTAGGCTGCCTTAGCCTGCTTTTAATTGCGTACTTATTGTGAGAGAGCAGTGGTAGCCCAGTGGTATCGGCCGCGACTTACAAGTTGTAGGTCGTGGGTTCGAGCCCAGGCAGGCGCTTTACTTTGTGTAAATTATTTCATCACCAATGCTCTCAAAACGGTGATGGAAAACATCGTGAGGAAACTGGCATGTCCTAGAACCACTAATTCGAAGACATGTGACATCCACCAACCCGCAATGGGCCCGCGTGGTGGATAACGTCCCATTCCCTCTCACAGAGAGGAGGCCTGTGTCCCAGCAGTGGAACATTAATAGGCTGATGATGTGATAATGATGACTCTAGTCGCTTTTACGTCCACGTCTTTTTACATCGTTCTCACATATGTATTTGACAAGAATGATGTAACCAAATAATTGTAATTAAAACTGATGGAAAAGAGTGTCCGTGGAGTTTCTTGCACATTTATCTCCATAAAGACCTACTGACGCTTGCGAATATGCAACAACTAGATTCATATTTTGTTTAACAATTCAAAAGTACTAACGTTTATTTAAAAAATATATTTGATTTAGATTTTTTTAAATATCCTGAACAATGCACGGTTCCACTGGGATACGCCATTGGTGCGAAACCGCGGTAAAAGATATTTAACGATTTCAAAAAGGAGGAGAATTCGACTGTATGTTTTTGTATGTTTGTTACGCAATTACTCCGCCAATTATAAACAGATTCTGATGATTCTTTTTTATTTGAAAGCTGGTGCTTTTCATGTAGTCACATTTTAATTTGATTAATATCTGACGATTAGTTTTTAAGTTATGCTTAATAATGCGTATTTTTTTTTGGTAATATAAGGTAACAAAACTAAAAAGAAAAAAAATTAAAACCTTTTAACAAAATAATTAAACCAGATAACAAAACACTACAGAGCGAAAAATAACTTTCTTTTCGGCAGTCGGTATCGCAAACGAAAATAAATAGGTAACAAAGACACCGACTTCCGAAAAGAAAGTTATTTTGCTTTGTAGTGTTTTGTTTTGGAAGTCAGTTTAATTTTTTTGTTAAAAAGTTTTATTTCCAGAGTCTGTTGACGTAATGACTTGTACAAGCCAAACCGGATAATTGAATTTTTCAGTCATCAGTTGCGGGACCAATATTATTCCAGTTATTTTTACTTAAATTCAAATTATGTAAACTTACCTCAGACTGCAAAGAAGCTTGTAGCTCATCGACTAACTTCTTCAGAGATGCAATCTGTAAAAATAATATAAAACGAATTAATTTATAACTTTATATATTTTTTTATAAGTACCTAGTTTTTATTTCATTTAAGGAGGATGCTTTTCAAACTCCTATAAAATTGAAAGCGTTTTCAGAATCTGATGCATAGATGTTTAGTATGCACGAAATTTCAATTGCAATAATTTTTCATAATAATATAAGTACCTTGATCGAATCAAATTTATTAAACAGATTGTAAATCAACATATTAGGATGAGCGGTGACCCCCAAACTAGGTATTTGTAACTTTGTCGTCAGGATACATGGCTAAATTCAATATTATTTTAAAAACTATCAAATACATTTTGCTGAGGAGTTCGTTGTGTTCCTTCTTCTGCCCAAATAAATCAATAGGAGGCTTATTTATAAAAATCTCAACGCTGTTTAGCTTAGGCTTAGCAGATAATTAATCCAAAGGAGATCAATCACTTTCTTTGGAGTTTTGTACAGCAACAAAACTTATTTCAATATAAACATTAATGTACAAGAATACTCACAGAATTAACTTTGATAACTAGTGGGATTGTCTAGATAACTGATTCAAATATTGATATAGACTTACTGACGCTTGCGAATGTGCAACAAGCTTCATTTTTATTCGACTTCCGAAGGAGGTTAATGAGTTTATCAGCCTATGTATGTATGTTTGTTCCTATTCCAGAGATCTATTATATTTTCCTAATTTTTCCAAACCCATCGTGTGGGGTATCAAAATAAAGGGTTATAAGAATAAGAGGTGATTTCAAAAATATATAACACGTATGTTTAAATGTACCTAATGCGAAAAAAAAATCCTTAAAAAGCTTCTTCTTTTTCCTCATTTCTTTTTTTTTTCTTTTTCTTAAGGAATATGCATTAATTAAGAAGGTTGTGTAAGGAAAATGTTATGAAAAAGAAAATTTTGATTTTATTTTTAACGGACTTTCGAAAAAGGAGGAGGTTCTATTTTCGACTTCTTGTATGTTTTTTTTTGTTTTTTTTTTTATGTATTTTCACCGATATCTTGAATGCGTATGTTCCGAAATTGGTCCCATTTTAATTTGGTGAACATCTGATGAAGAACTTCGAAGATATACAACGGAACTCTTCAATAAATAACGGTAAATCTTTAGGGACTGCTGCAATTGCATGTCTGTTTATTGTTTATACCATTTCATAACATAACATCACGCCAGTACGCTTTTAAGGGGTAAGCAGATCTCTCATTTGATCGGTTTTGTTCAAGTTTCATGATATTCGGGTAATCTATGCTGGCGTTATAGGAAACTTATCTAACAACTTGCCTATTAGGTAGGTACAACTAAAAAGTGAAAAATATAAAACTTTTTTACAAAAAAATACTACCGACTTCCAAATAACAAAACTACAAAGTGAAAAATAACTTTGTTTTTGGAAGTCGGTGTCTTTCGTAGGTACCATTTTTTTGCGTTATGGACACCGACTTCCAAAAACAAAGTTATTTTTCACTTTGTAGTATTCTTATTTGGAAGTCGGTAGTATTTTTTTGTAAAAAAAGTTTTTTATTTAAATCAATTTACTTACAACATTCTCGGAGTCAATATTAATGGTGACAAATCATCTACGTAAGAACCCAGATAATAAAGACTTGCTACAACAACTGTCAGATGAAAGTGCAAAGGTAGGTCTATCAATGAATGCTTCGGGAGGTTCCTGTTCAGGATAAGGCGGGAGGAAATGCCCGGGTGTCACCATTGTGCGGATCGCCCGGAGGACACGGTGGAGCATACGGTGGAGGTCTGCCCTGCTTGGGCGGAGCACCGCCGTGTCCTCGTAGAGGCGATCAGTGGTGGCGACCTCTCGCGTCCGGCCCTGGTTCAGGCCATGGTACGGAGCGAGAGAGCATGGGAAGCTGTCACCTCCTTCAGTGAAGCAGTAATGCTCGCAAAGGAGGAGGCAGAACGCGTGAGGGAGACACAACGGAGACGCCCTCACGCCCCTAGCCACCGCAGGAGACGCCCCGGGCGTCGGGAGTCGCAAGCCGATTCCCGGCCACCGTAGGCGCGGGCTTGCGGACGGCGAGTAATGGGTAGCTCGCTGTCCGGTAAGGACCAGGCCCGAGTCGACGGCGCGTAGTGTTCCACGCGCGCCTCAAAGAGATGTCAGCAAAAGTTGACGGGGTCCACTAGGGCCGATGCCTGTCTGGGTCGCGGATAAATTTGAAAGAGAGTTACCGCGGCCCTGGCACAAGCAACTGAGGGAACACGGGTGGGTTTTAGTCAGTAAAAGTCTGACACGCCCTCCCGCTTCACCCAGAGCGGGAGAAGTCATTGGATGATTTCCCACCCAAAAAAAAAAAAAAAAAAGGTCTATCAATGAATACATCGAAAATGATGTTAATGACTAACGAAACATAGTGTGTCGACAAATAGTATATTACAATGAGTACAAATACTTGGGTCAAGTCATATCTACAGAAAAGAAGGCACAATGCAAAACGAACTAGATATAATAGTTGGAAACGGTCCTATTGGTTTCTGAGCGAGGTCATGAAGGACCAAGACGTGAAGGGAAACGGAAAGTATATAGCACGTTAAGCTTCCATGCGTATCGTATGGATGTCAAACATGAACACTAACTGAGCAACAACTCTCTCAACAAAAATGTCCAAACGGAATGGAACGAAGCATAATTGGAGTTAAAAGAAGAGTCAAATTGAGATTACAAGATATAAATGTTAAATTAAAAAACATATACATTAACTTCTGCCAGCGGCTTTGCCCACGTGAATCCGAAAATTATCCCGAGGTGAAAAGTATCCTATGTGCTATTCCTGACTATATTCTATATCTGTGCCAAATTTCATCTAGATCCGTTCAGCCGTTTGAGCGTGAAGAAGTAACAAACATACAAAGACACGCTCACAAACTTTCGCCTTTATAATATTGAAATAGAGATGGCCAGACACATGCTAAGAGAAGGAAAAGAGAAGTGGACGCAACTGGTAACGGAATGGTATCCGCGACATAGTAAAAGAAACAATGGTAGACTAACTATACGGCGTTGGGAAGACAAACGTTCGTTTCGGAAGTTGGTGTCTTTAAGAGGAAATATGGGCAGAGAGCGCCGACTGAATTTCCTTAGTAAAAAGTCACAATTCGAGGTTTGGCTCTCGTCTCTTTCCTCCTCCAATATTGGACCAATTTAAAAGATATTCCATAAACTTGTAAAGTAAGATATATACTATGTCCCTATGTTTTCCTTTTTTCATTTATATTTGTCAAATTTGTACACTAAGCCTCTGTTGATAGCGCAATTTTGAGCATTTTTTGAGGGCTCTAGTGCTTCTAAAGATAATGTATCATCAAAAAGGAAAACATAGGGACATAGTATATATCTTACTTTACAGAGTAACATAATTATGTTAATATTGTGCAATTCCAACAATATTACATACATACGTGTCGAATTGATTACCTCCTTTTTTTGAAGGCGGTAAAAATATTGTTTTCCCGTGTGTTACTTTCCCGCGTCTGCGACAGGAAAAGCGTCATAATGCCAGTTACATACGTTCGTTTTACATAAAGACAGAGGTTCGTAAACACCCACTTGCGATGCCAATACATTCCACTCTGACCTATTGGTGGCGCGCATTTAAATCGCTTCCAAATTTGAATTTCAAAACTCCGCCGCGCCATTGGTGGGTTTGTGTCTTTTTTTTTTCGAACAACATCGATGACAAGGTTTTTTTGTACTTGGTTTGTGTAATATTGTAAACGAAATGCAGTTTAAAAATTACAAGCCGTGTCAATGTGATTTCCCATCGGAAAAAATGCAAACTCAGTCAAACTCTCTCCTGCAAACTTATAAAAACTCTCATTCCCTATGTAAGCCCGAAAGGGGCAGGGGGTATTCTTTTGCAAAATTAATTTCATGCTTCTAGGATCACCTATATTGTTTAAATCTATTAAATCTACAACAACGTGGTCACAAGAAAATGTACGGTGACATGGTGCGTGGCATACCCAGGCGAAGATTGCGGGACGAATTTGACACTTACAGACAGGATTGATCCAAACTTGCTCAAAGTGGGGAATGGAATAAGAAAGAGTTGCCTTTGGGCCGAAAAACATAACCGTGTTCCGATGACGCAACGCCGAAATCGGCGTTGTAAATTCTCGAAAAACAACGCCGACTTCGACTTCGGCTGGACATAGGCCTCACCCAGGCGTCGCCACATTAACCGGTCCCGTGCGTCTCGTAACCAGCGGATCCCCGCAACCTTCACCAGGTCATCAGTCCACCTGGTGAGAGGCCTTCCAACGCTATTGGGGTAGCCGGGTCCACTCCGGGGATTCTTAGCACCCCTTGCCACGCCATCGCCTCGACCGCTACCGTAGCCGAGGGTAGACGGGCTGCCGGGCACTCGGGGCCGTTTTTTATGTGTGCTATTCATTAGGTTTGGTGGGGTTTGCCATAATCGCCACGCTTGGCAGGCGGGTTGGCGATCGCAGTTTGTTATTAAAGTGCACAGAGAACGCTGCTGCCCATTCTCTGGTGTGTCCCTTAGTCGCCTCTTACGACCCGTTTATAGGGTCCCGTTTTTACCCTTTGGGTACGGAACCCTAAAAACGATGCAAAAAATATGTACCAAAGACACCGGCTTCCGAAACGAAAGTTATTTTGCACTTTTTAGTATTTTTTTGCTTTTGAAGTCGGTAATTTTTTTCTGAAAGTGCTTCAAGCTTGTCTGACTGCCAGTCAGTCGACTGTTGAACTTTCTATTAATAGATGTAAAACCGTTGCCGGTACTGCACGTGTATGAGTATCTTTCTATTTTACTAAACGTTTTCCTGTCCTATATTCGCTTCCTGGTTTTAATCAATTGTAATTGAATCTTCTATTAATAGCATTTAGGACATGGCAAACATTTGCAATTTTAATTATTTTTAAACAGCTATATCTTTAGACACATTTATTGGAATTATTATTCTAGATTAGCGCAGTGGTTGTGCGATTGGCTGCTGCTCGGCGTATCGCGGGTTCGATTCCCGCACGGATCAAGTATTTGTATGGCCTACAGATATTTGTTCCGGGTCTGGCTGTGTGCGTTAGTTTCAATGTTTCAAAAAGAAGAATAAAATTTGTGAGTTGATTTTGCGGTTGAGTTTTTTTTATTTTTTATTTCATATTAAGCAAGATTATAGGGTAGCATTATGCATATAAACACTGAAATAATCAAATCTCATCTAACAACCTAAAAATAAATAATAGTTTAAAAACTAAAAAACACGCTTTAATAGAAAACCAAAATAGAAAAAAAAATGTATTGTAAAAAAGCGTGGGGTGCTTTTTAAGACATTTTCAAAATGACTCTACTTTTAACAATATCTGTCAATAAAATATTATAACAATTGACATCAAGCACCCCACGCTTTTTTACAATATTTTTTTTGTTTATCACACTGTTCTTGAAAATCAATTTATTGAAAATTATTTTCTACTTTTTCTATTAGAGCGTGTTCTAGTTTTTTTAAAGTACGATTGATTTTTTACTTTTTAGTTCAATCTCTAATCCTGAAGATCCTGGTAAGGATAATGGGACAAACTATTTAAATTATTGCATTGTCATCGGTCCTTGATTAATGTGCAAAGTTTCAAATTAATCCGACGTTTTGAAGGGGGTGAAAATCACGTTCAAAGATTCCGTTACATACATATCAAGCTAATAAAAGCGTGTTAAAAATAGAGCCATACCCTACCAATAAATTATTACAGCCACAGAAAGAGGCTTGACTCAAGGAGTACCGAAAAACTTACTGGCGACCAACGACCCAGAATGATAAAAAAAGAAACAAAAAACCTATTAAAAACAAAAAGTTCAAAAACAACATCAAAACACGAAAACAAAAGAATAAATTAGCAACTTACCCTTGGATAATTTTATTACAAAATAAACTTTTTTCACACAAATCAATAAGTACCCACTCACAAAAAAAATAACATCAGGTAGTGCTGTTAGGTGTGGGGCAAAAACAAGAATCGTCAATGTTTAGCAATGCTAATGCCATGGTAAGAAGGAGATTAACATAAGAACTGGGACACAGATTATAATCGCAGATTCGGTCATTGACAAATTGTACACTTTTTTAGGATACCGCGGATGAAATAACCGTTTGGGGAACAAAACTTTGAAGCGGATATTCCAGTATCCACCGAATAGCCCAATTGTCGAGTGTGTGTTTTCGGAAGTGACAATACTTGAGGACATCTTGGGCTATATGGACAAAGATGTAAAAAAAAAATTACAAAAAAAATAAACAGACTTCCTAAACAAAACACTACAAAGCGAAAAATATCTTTCTTTTCGGAAGTCGCTGTCTTTGGTACCTATTTTTTTTTTCGTTTATGACACCGACTTCCGAAAAGAAAGTTACTTTTCGCTTATAGTGTTTTGTTTTGAAAGTCGGTTTAATATGTTTGTTAATAAGTTTTCCTACTTTTTTGTTGTGGTACATATCTACAATGCCCACCACCCGAACGACATGAAACTTGAACAAAACCGGTAAAATAGAGTGTACCAGGGAGCACTGTAAACATCTGCGTACCCATTATGTTATGAAATGGTGAAAACAATAAACAGACATGCGATTGCAGCAATCTCGAGAGATTTGCCGTCATATATTGAATAGTTCTGTTGTAGATCTCTGAAGTTCTTCATCAGACCAAATTTAAATGGGACGGGCCACGCGTAGTAATAGCATAATAATGTGGACTAAGAGGGTTTTTTGTTGTTACATGAACATAAGAACGTTTTTAGCGGCTCACAACGTCTAAAAATGGGCCCACATAGGACGATGGTAACTGAAGAAGGAGTTATAAAATCCAACTTCACAAGTGAAATTAGAAAAAATATTAACTATTTGAGTACCACCGCGTTTGTAATAAAGATTTATAACCAACGTCACTTAATAATTTGAATACTACAATATTGCCGTTACGAAGATAGTCTTCGTTAAAATTTTCAAATATTACAAACCGAAAAAATTTTTTTTTATATAAGTACCTATTTTCAAACAACCAAAAAGTTAAATCAAATTAATTCAATGATAGGAACAACCAACCAACGGAAATAAGCTGCAATAAATAATCTATATGAAGGATGACAATTGCGAAAGGAGCCGATACGAGCGCGCGTTAGAGCCAAGGGGAATGGTATGGTTCGTTCCTGGATCCTCGCACGCTCGCTGCCTGTTTCTTTCCCTTACGGAATTTGTTTTTTTTTTAATGAATTCACTATTTTGTTTTCGAAAGTTCTTCGCCACTCAATTAGTGATGTAGTCGGGTCGGGAATTGTCTTTATCTATAAAGACAATTCCCGAGGCTACTTTTCATACCGGTATATAGTTTTCTTGGGATAAGAAAACCCCTTCAACGCGCATGAAGCCGCTAGCAGAAGCTAGTATTTATTTATTTATAACAAAAAAAACCGGCCAAGTGCGAGTCGGACGCCCGCACGAAGGGTTCCGTACCATTATCGTAAAAAACGGCAAAGAAATCACGTTTGTTCTATGGGGGCTCCCATCATACAACAAACATGATTTCTTTGCCACTTAATTATTTATTTTATTCTGTTTTTAGTGGCTGTATTTGTTGTTTTGGCGGCGACAGAAATACATCATCTGTGAAAATTTCAACTACCTAGCTATCACGGTTCATAAGATACAGCCTGGTGACAGACGGACAGATAGACAGACGGACCGCGGAGTCTCAGTAATAGGGTCCCGTTTGGGTACGGAACCCTAAAAAGTGACAGAATGGTTACAGAAAAATTAGAACATACATAATTAGTATCTTAAACATAGATCCCCTTTTTTTACCCGGCTGCAAGGAAAGGGTTATGTTTTTCGCGCGTATCTTGTATGTTTGTATGTATGTAATATTCTTTATTACCTCATATCTTTCAAACTTCTTGGCGGATTTTTATAATTAGGACATCATTAGATAGGTCTTGACCGCCCAAGTGTTCTTAGCTAAGTGCCGTTAAAAAAAAAGGAACATGGCGGATTTTGGACGCCATATTGTGGGGGTTGCAATTTTTTTTTCTTTCCTACCCATCGAGTGGGGTATCAAAATGAAGGGCTTTTAGAAGTGATTACAAAAATATAAACTACTTATATGTTTAAATGTCATTCGAAAAAAAAAATGATAACTAAAAAGTTGTAAATAAAAAAAGTTAATTTAAAAATCAAAAACCCGCCTGCTTAAAAAGCGAACTAAAAAGCTGTAAACAAGAAAAAATCATGCTGTGCAGTCGGAGGATCAGGGGGTCAGCCAGTTTACGAATATGTATCCTCCGACTGCACAGCATGATTTTTTCTTGTTTACAGCTTTTTAGTTCGCTTTTTAAGCAGGCGGGTTTTTGATTTTTATTAGCTTGGTGAACAACTCATGTATACTGCACTACCACGGGGAGATAGTACAGTTATGTGGGTCTCCAACCCACTAAAACTCCACGGTGTCCTCCCAAACTAGGTACACCTGTGACTTAGAAGTCAGTGACCTGGGGGGTGACCATAAGCTCTTAGAGTAAGGTTATTTTTAGTGTGTGTAAGGGACAGATGTATATGAATTGTATACATCTGTCACTTACGCGATCTCAAAATAACCTTCACCCCCCAGTTTAAGTATTTATGTATTTTTAAACCTAAGTACGTCCCTCCATAAACAATAACGTTCCCTGTAGCATACCTTTAAATAACATTAGACGGAACCATCCCGAATATCTGAATATATATTGCCAGTATTTCCTCCCGTCCCAACGCAGGGAGGTCTTTGGCCCCAACTTGCGTAATATTGGGCAAATTCAAATAAGGCCAATACTGGGACAAATGATTCAGATCGACAGATATTGTCTGACATATTCGCGTGTTTCCAAACTGTACGAAATCATAGTCAGACTTCGCAATCTGTGAAAAACCGGCATATCGGATTTTATGTGACGATGAATTTCAATTTCATCATCATTGAATTTGAATTTCACTTATTGTTTTTTTTTTTAGTTTCCATACTTTGTGAATAAGAATTAAGAATTGATTTTTTTTCAGGAGATCGCTGCATTTCATTATAGTTTTGACAGGTTCTGTCATAACTGCATTAATACCGTACCCTGACCAAAAAATCTATAATCCTATTGGCCTAGCGGCACTGGTAGCGCATGAATTGAAAAACTGTATAGTGAATACGCCCAGATTTTAGAATAAAATCGAATATTGATCTTTTGGAAAAAATAAAACTTACAAAATTTTCGTTATCAAATTGTCTATCCATTAGTGTTAGTACAAAAAATAATTAATGAACACTTTACGAGGAGATGCATGCTATCAATAATTATTTCTAATTTTTATGGTTTTGTTGGAAGGCTTTAAAAAAAAGTGTAAATTTTAGAATCAATAATATGTAGAAATTTTATGTATTTTTAACACGCTTTTATTAGCTTGGTATGTATGTATATATGTATCATTGTATCAATGTATCAATGTAACAATGTATCAATGTAACGGAATCTTTGAACGTGATTTTCACCCACTTCAAAACGTTGGATTGATTTGAAACTTTGCACACTTATCAAGGACCGATGACAATGCAATAATTTAAACAGTTTGTCCCATTATCCTTACCATTAAAGCGTGTTTTTTAGTTTTTAGAACTACAATTTATTTTTCAATACAGTTGTTAAACATGGCGTACTTTCAGAGGCTATAATTATGATTCGAAAGTTAAATCTTACGCATAGGCATCTTTCTGTTACGCGGTCGTGACTTTTGTTTACGAGCTCGATCATTATGTTTGCAGTTTAGTTTTAAATTGATAAGTCAATTTAAAAAAGTTTAGTAGCAAGGAGTTTTCAGACATAGAATAAAATGGGATAGATTTTCTACGAGGAAAAATGAATGATTCAGTACGTTTTAGCATTGAATTCTCATAAGTCTTTTAAATGGTTGTTTAATATATTTAATTACCAGTTTTAATTTAATTATTTTCACATCAACATTTGTCAAAAATCGAATAGGCTGTATAGGCTGTTTTCGTTGAAACAAAATATGTCCAGTTGCAAAAACTCGCCATTAGTCAATTTAAAAAAGTTTAGTAGCAAGGAGTTTTCATACATAGAATAAAAATTGTAGTTCCAGAAACTAAAAAAACACGCATTAATGGTAAATTGAACTAAAAAGTCGCTAATCCTGAAGATCTTGGTAAGGCTAATCCGACAAACTATTTAAACGCGTACGGTCGAATCAACTTTTATTACTTGTAAATTTTAATTTTTGTTTGACGTTCAAAAGTGTCACTTATTGGCCTAGTTGAATAAATAAATATATTTGACTTTAACAAAGTGTGCAAAGTTTCAAATCAATCCCACGGTTTGAAGGGGGTGAAAATCACGTTCAAAGATTCCGTTACATTGATACATAGATAAAAATACATACCAAGCTAATAAAAGCGTGTTAAAAATAAATTGTAGTTCTAAAAACTAAAAAACACGCTTTAATGGTAAGGATAATGGGACAAACTGTTTAAATTATTGCATTGTCATCGGTCCTTGATAAGTGTGCAAAGTTTCAAATCAATCCAACGTTTTGAAGTGGGTGAAAATCACATTCAAAGATTCCGTTACATTGATACATTGTTACATTGTTACATTGATACATAGATACATAGATACATACATACCAAGCTAATAAAAGCGTGTTAAAAATGGGATACGATTTTATACGAGGAAAAATTAATGATTGCGTACGTTTTAGCATTGAATTCTCATTTTTTTTTTAAATTGTTTTTTAATATATTTAATTACCAGTTTTAAGTTAATTATTTTCACACCAACGTTTGTTAAAAATCGCATAGGCTGTATAGGCTGTTCTCTTTGTAAAAAAATATGTCCAGTTGCAAAAACGCGCCATATTGAAAATTTTATTTTTTGTGAATAAACAAATCTAATTCTTTGATTTGTTTTTACTGTTTCTCACAACTGTATTGAAAAACGTCGTGTGATACACGGGTGTGTAGGTTATTGCAAACTCGTGTCATTAAAAACCCTTGCCTTCGGCTCGGGCTTGTTAATGACAGCTCGTTTGCAATAACCTACTTTCCACCCTTGTATCACAATGTACTATATTATTAATTGATATTTTTTTTTAAATAAAGAGTAGATAGCTCTTAAAAAGCAGCACAAAAACGAGTAGCGCGGCGTTTTGCTCAGGGAGGCGCCTTAAGACCAAATTCTCAAAAGTAACTTCAGGTTACACAGTCCCATGACGCACATACAGCATTTGTGATTGTATTAACTATTGTTTTTGCTATGTGGACAGTGAACCTGTTAAGTTAACATACACTAGCTATGCTAACTTTACGGTTTACTGTAAGAAGGAAGAACGTCGAAAGCACATTTTAACCGACTACCGAAAAAGGAGGAGGTTCTCAATTCAGATGTCTTTTTTTTCGTTCACAATTTCGTCATATATAAACGGATTTGCAAAATTATTTTTTTGTTCGAAAGAAGTTCATTCAGAAATGGTCCCATTTAAATTTGGTAAAGATCTAATGAAGAACTTCGTCGATACCATCCTTAAGAGCGTGGAAGTATATATGGTGAACCAATAATTTCTCAAGTAAGGGCTATTCGAAGAACTAATGCTATGCAAACGAAGTTTTCTAGTGATACGCCGTTTTGCTTGTCTCTCGTGGACGCTTTATACATGCTCCAAAAACCAACTAAATTCTAACGAAAATAACTTGTCAAAGCCAACAAGGTAATCCAAGCTCACCGACGCACAGGTTTGGCCGAAAGCTGTGGCCTTATCGAGCCTTATCGCGGAGCAAACAGCGATACCGTATCTACCCTACCAACGGCCAACGAGCCGCGTGTGGAGCGTGTGGCGGGGCGGGCAAGGAGAACAGCGGTTTGGGGAATCGAAATGTCGATCACCCCAACTTAAAGTAGTGGCAATTTACGAAGTCGGATTTGACAGCTATAAAAATACTCAATAATAATTTAACTTGATGCTTACGAATGATATAGTCCCTGGCATGTAACTTGGCAAGCGTTTTGGCGTAGGTGGCGCATAGTGCGCGAACTTACCCCAAGTTCGCGCACTATGCGCCACCTGACCAACCACCACATAGAGCGAACGGAATGTAGACGCGACGCGATTGGTTAGTCGATCCTTGTGTCAACTGACCAACCAATCGCGCGCTCCAAACGGTGCTAAACGTTCCCCGCGTCCCGCTTGGTAACCAAAGCGCAGAGACCTAAAAAAAACTGGCCAAGTGCGAGTCGGACTCGCGCACAAAGAGTTCCGTACCAGTATCGCAAAAAAACGGCAAAAAAAACACGTTGTTTGTATGGGAGCCCCACTTAATTATTTATTTTATTCTGTTTTTAGTTATGGCGGCAACAGAAATACATCATCTGTAAAAATTTCAACTAGCTTAACTATCACGGTTCATGAGATACAGCTTGGCGACAGACAGACGGACGGACGGACAGACAGACAGACCGACAGACGGATCGTGGAGTCTTAGTAATAGGGTCCTGTTTTTACCCTTTGGGAAACGACTTGTGCGCATCTAACATATAACGACTTTTACTAAGTGGCAACTATACTCGTTGTTATAGTGTAACATACTCGTAATAATTAATTAGGATTGTGAATTAGATTTTTCCATTTCTTACGTACAAACTTATCACGGCATGGAAAATGGGAAACGTCATCGGACTTTTTAGATCGTCACGATTATAGTAACGTTTATTTTTTTATTCATAATAGGCTCGTGTTTGACCACTATCACACCTTATGGTAAACGATGATGTGGTCGACGATGATGCCTAGAGGTAACTTATTCACTCTGGAGGTTGGTTGATGACTGAGGATTTTAGAGAACGATGGTTTGTTTATGTAATCTAAGATACGATATGGCTAGAGAGCTTGTATTATACCTGTAATACTTCAATAAGTGATATCGTGAGCGATACATTAAAAGATCGACCCTCTTCTTACAAATGTTTATTCATCTTCAACAATAAAGTCTTAAGCCAATTACAGAGTTTCACGGCATGGATAAAGCTAGGTTAGGTTAAGTTAATCAGCTACACACAAGTGCAGCTATTAGTGATCATGTGGGATTGAAGACTCATTGATCACATTAAATCAGAGTTAAAAGTATGTAAATATGTAACATGCAGCAAATATGCCTATATTAATTAGACAAAAACAAAACAAAATATTAGCGAAATCTTGAATCTTCATCATGAATATCATGCTTAGTCGAAATATAACACACATAATCCTTAATTCTAAGAGTTATGAGTTATGGCACTATCAGTTCACTAAACAATCAATTTACTAAACAATGTCTGCTTGACTTGTCTCCGGTATGATTGTTATAAGAATAATGGTAGAAGTAATGGGTCATAGATTGATAAATAAACATAAACGACGTTTGTAAAAGCCATGACAACACTAAATGGTTTTTTAACACGCTTTTATTAGCTTGGTATGTATGTATCTATGTATCAATGTAACGGAATCTTTGAACGTGATTTTCACCCACTTCAAAACGTTGGATTGATTTGAAACTTTGCACACTTATCAAGGACCGATGACAATGCAATAATTTAAACAGTTTGTCCCATTATCCTTACCATTAAAGCGTGTTTTTTAGTTTTTAGAACTACAATTTATTACAGGTGCAATCACTTTTTACAAATTCGCTAATTTTATAGCCACACCATGCTTAGTTTATAGGCCAGTAGTACCTAGAAACTTTATCTCTATCCGATCATATATGCTAGAAAGAGACGCGAACTACATACGTACGTTATTATTTTTATAACTGTAATATACACAGCGGTTGAGTACCAATAATTTCTATGTGAATTCACCCCTAACATACGTTGGCAAATACACTGTAATATTAATAAAAATACACGGACTAAAACACATGCGAAGCAAAAAGGACACCTATGCTGCCTGTGGTGAGGATATATAAACCTATTATTTATTTATTTATGTACACACAAAACACTTAACAGAGAAAAGAAAGCATACAGATAGAAGAGCATAAAGGTACTGCTAATTTCAATAGAAATTTTTGCCAGCAGATCTGCGACAGGAAAGTTGGATGATAGACGAAGACACAAACGTGTAGAGAGAAATTTTAAATTGACTATTATAACTAAACTAATTATTATAGATTACAAATATACCGTAACTACATATATAGAAGATAATAAATTGTAGTTCTAAAAACTAAAAAACACGCTTTAATGGTAAATTGAACTATAAAGTCGCTAATCCTGGAGATCTTGGTAAGGCTAATGGGACAAACAATTTAAATGCGCACGGTAAATTTTAATTTTTGTTTGACCTTCAAAAGTACTTTGACTTTGACTAAATTATTGCATTGTCATCGGTCCTTGATAGTTGTGCAAAGTTTCAAATCAATCCGACGTTTTGAAGTGGGTGAAAATCACTTTCAAAGATTCCGTTACATTGATACATATATACATAGTTACATAGATACATACCAAGCTAATAAAAGCGGTTAAAAATACATACAACATATAATTATAAAATTACAAGATGGTGGAGAGGTAATGTTCTTTGACCTGTTTCTTGAATCAAGATACATTTCTAGAGTCACGGAGTTCCACAGTCGTACTGCATGAACATAGAAGGAATGGGAATAGAAATTAGTATTGTGGGAGGGGAAGTTATAATGGTACAGAAACAAAACAATACGATTGCTTATAGGTCTACAACAGCCTAAAAGATGACTTGACTTTAGGGAGTGGGTTTGTGCTAATATTTCAAACTAACTGTGGCCGCGGCTTCGCTTCATCTTTCTGCCAACCCTACCCTACTTACCTTCCCGGCTACCCTACTAACCTCCTACCAGTTTTGTTTCTATAGTTATCATTATTTCGCGGAAAATCGACACCGCCATTCAGAAAATAACTTCAAATGCACAACGCCATCTATAGAATATCGAGTTCAACTGTCCGAGTATCTGAATTTCGTGTGTTGTGATAATTTTACTTCTTGAACTCTTTAAATTCATATAACTTTTAGGCACACGGTTGGCGCAATGGTTGAGCGATTGACTGCTGCGCTGCGTGTCGCGGGTTCGATTCCCGCACGGAACAATTATTTGTATGATCTACAAATAGTTGTTCCGGCTCTGGGTGTTTGTGTATGTGAGTTTATATGTTTGTAAACGCACCCACGATACAGGAGAAATTCCTAGTGTGGGGCAATTTTTTTAAAAAAGAGAAAGAGAAAGAGATTGTGAACCGATTGCGATGAAACAAAAACTAAGTAATACTTCAAGTTACGCACAATTTATGTATAAAAGTTATTCAGACCAGCGGCATTCTCGAAAAAAATGGCTCGATGACAGCGCACCATGCAGTCACTTTGAGCGGGTGTAATGGCTCCTCATGCATCACTCGTGGATTTTCGGTGTCCCAGAAGCGATAGTTTTGCTTGTTCACGTACCCGCTGAGGTGGAAATGAGACCCATCGCTCATTATGATTTTGGTCGAAAAATCGTCAAAAAAATAGACACGATTATGCCGCGTTCTTGGGGAGTGTATCGCTCCATGGCTTGTTCACTTGTATTCTGCATCTGTCTAGTCCACAAATGTCAAAACAGATTTGACATTGGCGGCCATTTGCAAAAATGAGAGCATCTTCCAATAAGGTGATTTCTTTTGGCCCGCCTTGTATGTATTGATACTGATGATGATTGATCAGAGAACCTTCATTTTTTTTTGTTGTCGGGGCGGAACCTTCACGAGGCGCCTGGACTTTTGGGGAAATGACCAGGGTGTGGGATTTTTACCTCTCTAAAACCACTCCGGTGATCACCATCAGCACATGGGGCCCCGTAACCTCTTAGAAGACCATCCCGGAACCCCCTCTGTGCAACGCCTGTTAGGGCATATCCCTGGGGAGACTGCCTTGAGCCTCGCTGTGCACGGCAGCACGTGACCACTGTGCCACCATTTTATCTGGAGTCACGTACTGGGCGGACATAGTCCCCAATCTGAACCCCGTGAACCCGGAGTCCCCCCTGCCTATTATGCAGACGGGGTTTCCGCGTTGTAGGCGTCGAGGCGGTTGTCTACACGACACTTTCTTCTCCGAAGACAACCAAGGTCCTAAGCCATATGAAGTTCTTTTACGTATACACCCTAGAACTACGAATAACTTCGGCAGCTAAAAGTCACAGAATAACTTCTTATTCTGCTTCTACTATCATTAATGGTTTAGCATGTCAGTTTCTGTGACAATAAATACTTTTCTTATTTTTTTCGGGTAACATCTGTTAAAAATTGAAAAGAAGGGTTAACAACCCTTCAAGTTCCTACTATAACCTTCCGTAATTGGGGGCTACCGCGTTTGAATTTTCCGCTAGGGGCGCTAGTGTAGAGTGTGTAGAACTTCTAGCGCGAGTTTATCTACTTATTTTTTATTGTTGTAAATATTCGACAAATATGGCAGATTAAGATAGGTACGGCATTTACCGACCACTGCTTTAATAGAGTTTTATATTTCGAAAAATTGTTGGGGCTGAGCAAAATTGCGGCTATTCGATTCTGTATTTAATCGCACTTTTACGGTATTGGAAATTAGTTTTAATTCAAAATTTGCCTCCGTGCGCGTTATAACAACGTTCAACACCTATATTTAATACCTTAGTCAACAGTGGCGCCAACTGGTGAGCAATAGAACGTTAGCCTCCATTAGTATTGTAGAAGGCTTAGACTGTAACTTGGCGTCAATTTTACGTGAAATAAAACCGCTCTTATCTATGAATAACCAACATATCGAACCAAATAACTCCACCAACTTTTAACATATATTATAACGTTACAACTGAACTCCTCAACCGCGACGCTTATCAGTCAACAAGCAATCAATTGAAAGAAATTAATTAATTAGTACCTCGCTCGCAGAATGGAGCTGAAACCAACTATATATTAGTTCACCAGACCGAATTTCGGCTACGGCGGCCAATCTTAGTAAAACTCGCTATCGGCGCAGTAGATATTATAGTGCACTATCCGACACGGCCGAAGAGAGATCAGCCCCTCTAGCCAAGTTAAAAACGTTTCGAAAAGAATCTCTTTCTACAATCGTTCTCCTCCTCCTTCTTTTTCTACCTAGCGTTTATCCCGGTTGCTCATCCCGCCCAGCGCGGGAGAACCCAGGGTCCGCTTTCCTACTCTTCCTCCTCCACTTTGCCCGGTCTTCGGCATCCCTCGCAACTAACCCATTGGCGCGCATGTCATCCTGCGCGACATCAAGCCAGCGTTTCTTGGGCCGTCCTCTGCTCCTGGTGCCAGGTAGGGTCATGTCCAGGCATTTGTTTCCCACGTAGCTTGCCGGTCGTCGTAAGACGTGGCCGTACCAGTGGAGGCGACTTTCCTGCAGCTTGTCAGCAATGTCACGGACATGAAGGCTGCCACGGATGTATGTATTCCGTACACGATCTTTCCGCGTGACGCCACACATCCACCGCAGCATGTTCATCTCCGTGACATGCAACAACTGCCGGTGTCGCTCCAACACCGGCCACGCCTCACTGCCGTACGTAAGGACAGGCCTTATGATGGTCTTATAGACCTGTCCCTTCAGCTTGACCGGCATTTTGGGGTCACAAATGACACCCGTCACCTCGCGCCATTTCGCCCAAGCCGCTGATACACGGGCCTTGATGTCGCGATCGATGTCCCCGGACGCATCAAGCACAGATCCGAGGTACCTGAAGTTGTCCACGCACTCGACGGTGTCGTCGCCTATACGGAGAGACGTCAGATCTGTGCTGTTGCAGGCCATATACACCGTCTTCGCCACGTTTAGCTTCAGCCCGCCGTTCTCAAGCGCCTCCCTCCATGCGTGCACGCGTCTGGTGAGCCGTCCCTTGCCCCCATCTACCAGTGCGATATCATCAGCGTACATAAGCAGCCAAGGCTGCGGTAGTTTCTGTACGCTGGCTGACAGTTCGTCTAATATCACACTGAAGAGATAGGGGCTCAAGACGGAGCCCTGATGCACGCCTACGGTTATGGGGAAGGGGGTGGTATCACCAACAGCGGTCCTGACTATTGAATCGGAGTTGCGATACATGTCACGTACGATTTCCACGTAGGTCTCTGGTACCAACTTCGACCGCAACGCCCACCAGATCATCTCCCTGGGAACACAGTCAAAGGCCTTCTGCAGGTCTAGGAATAGAAAATGCAGAGGCATATTCTTTTCCCTGTGCTTCTCCATGAGGATCCTTAGGGCGAATATAGGGTCCATGGTACCGCGTCCTGGTTGGAAACCGTACTGGGAGTCCGACACTGTACACTCCTGTCGGATCCTGGTGTCAATAATGCGCTCGAAGAGCTTCATGGTGTGTGACATCACCTTTATACCGCGGTAATTACCGCAATCCTGAACGGACCCTTTACCCTTGTGGACCGGCGTTATTATACTAAGCCGCCACTGATCGGGCATTATTCGGTCGCTCAGGATTCTATTGTAAAGGTTAGTAAGAATGCACACACCACGAGCCCCCAACGCTTTCCACGCTTCAATTGGCACCTCGTCCGGTCCGACAGCTTTCCGATTCTCCATGTGACGAAGAGATGCGAGGACCTCGTCAGGTGTAATCGGTGGCACGAGTCCATTGTTCGGGAGTTGTTCGGGAGGGTGCACTTCCCGGTGCTGAGTATTCAGCAAAACGTGGAAATAAGAGCGCCATCTCTCCTTCACCGCACGATCATCGTACAGGAGCTCGCCATTAGGGCCGTTGACGCTGCAGCAGCGAGTAATATCTTGCGCTGCTTTGGCCCTAGAGCGCGCCAGTTTATATATGAGCTTGTGCCCCTCAGGAGTGTCTAACTTAGCATATAATGGTTGCAAGTGGACACGCCTGGCTCTGGCTACAGCTTTCTTGGCAGCTCTTTTCGCTGTCCTGTAAGATGCGCGATCTTCAGGAGATTTGGTCGCTTGCCACGTCTTGAAGAGCGCTTTCTTCTCCCGTAATGAACCCTGGACTGTGGCGTCCCACCACCAGGTCTCCTTGTCGATTTTGCGGCCCCCTTTGGCCACGCCGAGAACTTGCTTTGCCGTCTTTGTGATTGCTGTCTGAATCGTTTTCCAGCTCTCTTGGACGGACTTGCCTGCTGTGTCGAGACTAATATCAATAGCCACCACTTGATTTGACGGCGGCAACGTTCGGCGTGTCTGCGACGGGGTTTTACGCAGAGGTCCATGACAAGAAGTCGGTGTTGGGCAGTGAGACACTCACCGGGTATGACCTTACAGTTGGCCACGCGACTGATATGGCTTCTCCTGGTCAGTAGATAGTCGATTTGAGTGGCGTTCCGACCGCTCCTGTAGGTAATCAGGTGCTCGGTTTTCTTTTTGAAGAACGTGTTCACCACGGCCAGGTCAGCTGCAGACGCTGCAGTGCAGGTTCTGAGAATGGTTTCCCCCTCTGCGTTTCTTCGGCCGTAACCATAGCCGCCGTGGACACGTTCATACTCCCCCTGCACCTCGCCCACATGTCCGTTCAGGTCGCCACCCAAAACGACATCGTGGGATAACGGTATGCCGCGTAGTACATCTCCGAGCCGATCCCAAAACAGCGTCTTATCCGCGTCGCTGCAACCGACCTGTGGGGCGTAGGCACTTATTAAGTGGGTCACGACCCCCTCAATAAGCAACCTTACTACCATAAGTCGGTCGCATATGCGTCTAACTTCCAAGACGCTATCGTGGAAATGCTCGGCGAGCACCACTGCCACACCGTTCTCCCCACCAGAAGAGCCTGTATAGATCAGCTTGTAGCCGTGCCCAATATTCCGGCTCCTGTTGGCCTTCCACCGTGTCTCCTGCAGGAATGCCACTGCCACTTTACGCCTGGCAAGTATGGCCGCAAGTTCTACGGAGCGTCCCGTAAGCGTGCCAATGTTCCAGTTTGCAAAGCGAATCTTCGTAGTTGGTGCTAACGTCTTTAGCCGGGCTCGCACGGGGCCCGGTAGCCCTCGCATACTTGTCGCAGGGTTAAGGCGATCCCCATGCGCGTCGTTATGCGGCGACGCCCTAGCCCTAAACGTATATCTCTTTCTTTTCCTATCCATTTTTTAAGTGGCTTTGTGCCAATTACCGGGGCGACTGCCGTCTGACCCCCGAACCCCTAGGACGAACCCCAGAGGAGTGGCATCGCCAGAGCCCTTTCCGTTGTCCAGCAGGTGCGCCACGTGCAGGCGAGGTTGGCTTGGGCTCCAATGGTCTTAGCGGAGCCCCTTACACTCAAACACAATCTTTCTACAATCGTTAACGCCTTCTATTTGTATGGTCTGACCACGTGACTTAACGTTCAGATGTGTCATTCCCATACATTGATTCAACTAACGTCTTAACGTGCTTCCCGAGGCACGGGATGTCACACCGTTAACGTTCATCTCGGACTGCTACTGAGAAGTTCGTAATGGAAAAACCGGCCAAGTGCGTGTCGGACTTTACACATTTAGGGTTCCGTACTAGAACGCAAAATTAATTTGGTTGTAATGCATTTACTGGCCCGAGACCATCACGAACGTGGAGCTGTTTGAGCAATGCCACGAGAGCCCGATCGACCGCCAGATCATGCGTCGTAAGTGGATTTGGATTGGCCACACGCTGCGAAGGGATTCTGATCATATACTGAAGCAAGCGCTGGATTGGAATCCCCAAGGCAAAAGAAAGCGTGGCCGTCCCCGTCATAACTGGCGTCGCACCGTGTTGGCGGAAGTGACGAGCATCGGTATGACGTGGAGCGAGGTGAAGCGTGAAGCTCAAGACCGATCGCGATGGAGGACTACTGTGGACGCCCTTTGCTCCATCCAGGGGACGTAGGACATTAAGTCAATAGGAAAAATGAAGGTGAGGTGATGGTGGCTTCTCATTCCTTTGATTTCCAATATATTTTTAAACAAAATATACAGTATTTATCTACTCAACGAGCTCTAAACAACGATACGCATAATTGTCAAAAATATTTTTTGTCAATTTTTATGGCTGTGGGTCAACAAGATACTTATACTGGTAAATTTTAAGACTTTAGCTCCAACGGTTTGGCTGTAAAACCCGTGTGACAGATGGACAGTCAGACTGACACATGGGTGACAGCAATAGGGTTCCGTTTGGACCCTTCGGTCGGGTACGGAACCCTAAAAAACCGTCACTTTATGCGCGACCTGCGAATCCAACCGGGGACCTCACGCTCAGCTGTCACACTTGCGACCGCGAAATAAACGAGGCAGTTTTAACTGAACTCCTCAACCGAGACGCTTATCAGTCGCCCATGCAATCAACTGGAAGAAATAAATAAATTAGTTACTTCATAATTATGTAGAACGGAGCTGAAACTGACTTTGTATGACTATGGAGATTTGTGGATACGTTGCTTTTTGATAGCGTTGGCGCTTGGTGGAGTGTATGAGCATAAGTCATCATCATCAGCCTTTCAATGTTCCCACTGCTGGGACACAGGCCTCCTCTCTGTGAGGGGGAATGGGCCGTAGCCCACAACGCGGGCCCAGTGCGGATTGGTGGATGTCACGTCTTTGAATGTTTGGTTCAAGGACGGTTTCCTCACGATGTTTTCCTTCGCCGTTTTGAGAGCAGTGGTGACGAAATAATTTACACAAAGTAAAGCGCCTGCCTGGGTTCGAACCCACGAACTACAAAGTATACGAGCATAAGTAAATTTAAAAAAAACTTTTTTATAAAAACAAAACTACTGACTTCCAAATAAGAAAACTACAAAGTGATGAGTTTTGCGTTATGGACTTTCAAAAATAAAGTTATTTTTCACTTTGTAGTTTTCTTATTTGGAAGTCAGTAGTATTTTTTTGTAAAAAAGTTTTTTATTTTTCATTTTCAGTTGTACCTACCTAATCGGCAAGTAGTTTAGTAAGGTATCTATAATGCCAGAATAGATTACCCGAATATCATGCAACTGAACATAACCTGTGAAATACGAGTGTACCAAGGTGAACTGTACACATTTGCGTACCCCTTTAGAGCGAACTGGCGTGATGTTATGTTATGAAATGGGATAAACAATAAACAGACACGCGATTGCAGCAATCCCGATGCCGTTATTTATTGAAGAGTTCTGTTGTATATCTCCTAAGTTCTTCATCAGATCTTCATAAAATTAAAATGGGAACAATTTCGGAACATCTCTTTCAAACAAAAAAATAATGTTCAAATTCGGTTCACAATAGACGGAGATGTCGTATGTAGTTTAAAAAGCATGAAATAAAAATTAAAACCTGCACACAAAAATACCTGCAAGCATAAAAATAAGCCTCGTACTCGCGTCTGGGGAACCGCTAAGTAAATAAAATAAACTGCTGTATTGTGGATTGAAACGTGTCTACTACTACGTATATTGTATGTAGTTTAAAAAGCATGAAATAAAAATTAAAACCCGCATTCAAAAATTCTAAAAAGCAAAAAAAGTTGGTTTCTACATCGAACAGTCAGGGGTTGACCATAAGCTCTTAGAGTAAGGTTATTCTGTGTGTATGTAAGGGACAAATGTATATGACTTATACATGTCTGTCCCTTACGAACACTCAAATTAACCTTACTGTAAGAGATTTTGGTTACTCCCGAGTGCTCCTGGCATGCACGGTGTTTATACTGTATCAAAACGGTTATGTGTTTTAATGCCTTTAGCTCTAAGCTGATTGGGTATAAAGAATCTAATGCCTGCTTCACTAACATTTGGTGACACCTAAACAAATGCCTAAATAAAATAAAGCTGTTGGATTTACAACTCTGGACTTAGCACTGAAAGTTGAAAATAGAACACCACACTTTTCTGTTGCATAAATTTCATTGTCATAAGTAAAAACGGGTATTAGGTACTCTGTCCTATTAGAAAAAGGGAACATTCTCATTTTCAAAAGGATCAAACTTCAGGCCATTATTACTGTACACCCCAATGCAAATATTAGCTAGGAATCCAAAAAGATTCTTGTAAGAAAAAGAACATCTTCCAAAAGACTTTAAGCCCTGTTCTCAGTCCAGACTGCAGCTTGAGAATCAAGAAAACCGGCCAAGTGCGAGTCAGACTCGCGCACGAAGGGTTTCGTACCATTATCGCAAATTATGGAAAAAAACACGTTTGCTGTATGGGAGACTCAGTTAAATATTTATTTTATTCTGATTTTAGTATTTGTTGTGTGCGGCAACAGAAATACATCATCTGTGAACATTTCAACTGTCTAGCTATCACGGTTCATGAGATACAGCCTGGTGACAGACAGACAGATAGACAGACGGACCGCGGGGTCTTAATAATAGGGTCCCTTTTTTACCCACTGGGTATGAAACCCTAAAAATATACAGTTTGGTGTTAAGAATCAACAAAGATAAAACCTTAATTTTGTTTGGTAATTTAGGATGTATATCTTAAGGCTATTGACAGAGGGCTGGATTTGATCTTTTTAAAATACTATACTAAACAATACTGTACAAAAGCTCACCACACCCATTATCTTCTAGTCTTTTAATATGTTATGTTTTGTGTTGACAGTTCATCAGATTATACTGTTTTAGTCTAATAGGTTGTACATTGTTTTTGAAAGGATCTGCTGTTAAATGTGAGCCTAATAAAGATCATGCTACCATATTGGGTCGGTGTAAAACTGGTCATTATTCAATTGGTTTAAAACAGATATGTGGCAGAATTCTGGGCCAAACATAATATTTAGAGAGTATATTTGCTATTGACATGCTAAAAAGAAGAAGAAACATATCTTGCTACAGATATTGGCACTGTAAATCAAAGCATTTATTTTAGACAATGTACTTTTTACAGAGACTTTTGTATTGCTAATAAGTTGGTTTGTTTATTGGCTATTTTAATTCACATCAAGATATGTTGTTATTAGACAGAAAAAAATGTAAACTAATGATGTACTAATTAATCTAGATCTATGATATCACAACTATAAGTAGGCATAATTACCCTACCCTACCCTCCCTACCCTACCTTACTTACCCTACACTACCTACCCTACCCTATCCTACCTACCCTACCCTACCTACCCTACCTACCCTACCCTACCTACCTTACCCTACCTACCCTACCCTACCTGCCCTACCCTACCAATTTGTTTTTGAGTATTGACAAATATTGACTTTAATATTTATATGATAATGTCACGTCACTCAATTGTTTTGCCTTCCCGGAACCTCTCCACTAACAGTTAAACATTATGGTATCGTATTAAAGTTCAAATTCAATTTTAAGTATTATTACGAATCGTTTGTATGAGAGTATAGAAAAGTGTTGTTTTTAGACTTCATCAGGGCATTTTTTATTTGATCCTCTCCGTTAGAACCTTCTCCTAACAATAACAAACACAACAAAAACAGAATTAGCGTAGTTGGTTCAGTGGTTCCCGAGATTTGCGCTTAGCAACACATTTAGCAATTCATTTTATATTATAGATTATTTTCAAATCCATTCATCAGATTATACTATTGTCTAGTACTCTAGTAGGTGGTAGGTACATAGGTTTTTTATTGTATCTGCTATTAAATATGAGCCTAATAGAGACAACCATATTGGGTGTAAAACTGGCCATTATTCAGATACCTTCAAACAGATCTTTGGCTACAGAAAATGGAACTGTAATTCAAAGCATTTATTTTAGACAATACACTTTTTACAGAGATTTTTGTTTTGCTAATAAATTGGTTGGTTTATTGGTTTATTATAATACCCAACTAGATATATTGTTATTAGGCAGAAAAAGTAAAAAAAACTAATGATTCACTAATTAATCTAGATCTATGATATAACCACAATCAGTAGTCAAAATATAATTATGTAATATCATTACCAAATATTTTAAACTAAAGTTTCATAAGCAGGCACTGAAAATTAGATCCAGAACAATGTAAGCGACATTATTTTATGTAACATTCAGGTTAAATTGAAGAACAAACATTAGGATACCTTATAAGTAGCCAATGTTTGGCTAACTAATCCAGATAATTTGCTTAAAACATTAACAGATATATATTACAGAATATTCTAGGACATGGTCAATACAATTTTATGTTTCAAAGGATGAAATAGATGTAGGTGGTGACACAATGCTCCATTTAGGACATAAAGTTAATGGTCTGCATTTTAAAACAACAATAAACTGAATAGCAAATAGCAATCATATGTTATGTTTACTAAACAAGAAAGAGACAGCAATATCAAATACCAATAAGAATATCTTTATTTACGTAAATCCAGTATTAATTACAAGATTACTTCACAATTTTTTGCACAATGATGCAACCTCGAAAGAATTAGAGAGGATAATTACAGGTAGAATGGATACTTGTCTCTGCATACAAATAAAGAAATATAAAAACATAACCTATAAGTCAACTGTCAAGAATAACATTAATCAGGTTTAAAATTGAGTAAACTCACCTCAAGCTCCTGGTTTCGGCACTTCTCCTCTAGGTCTGACCCAGAAGGGTCTCCTTGTAAACTCTCATTAGCAGCATCCTGTGCAGGACCCTCAGATAACACTTCAGATGCGAAATTTGTGATCTGTCCTTTTAGGCTGTTTAAACTGTGGTTCAAGTTTAGCCACGACATTTCTAAAGTGAACAACTAACGTCACATATCACACTAAAGTATTGAAACGGGAATAATTGGTATTAATGGATGTAAACAATAAGAAAATTGCATTATTTTTACAAGTGACAGGATTTTGTCCAGTTGGCAAAACAAGTCGCCATTTGACAATTATGACATTTATATGACGTAATTGACGTTTCGTTCGGAGCCCCTTGTGCAAAATTTTGCATTTTCATGTGAACTAAACGCGTATCTTTTAGTTTCATAGTTATGAGTGTACAAACGAGTCAGTGCCATACTATAAAACATAAACTGAAGTGTTAAAACATATAACTTAATTACGTATTAGTTTTCTTGTAGAAAAATTAAATAAATATGAAAATAATATTAATTAAAATGACTGGGCTGCGATCTTAGTTCGCGAAACGCAAAGACTAAACGTAAATCAAAAATGAGATCGAAAATGTCCTTTGAAATCTGTAATTTGTCAATATTCAAAATATGAAGTAATTTATACGTATTTACAAGTTGATTGTTTCATATTTACTCTAAACCTCTCCATATATACCAACATAACTGTTTTGTTATTACGTGATATATTTTTTCATAGTACCGGTGGAGGTTATGAAATGAGAACATCTTTTTAATTTATTATTTTTTCCGAAAACCTATTGAAAGGTTATGAAATACTAAACAAACTGAAGGTATTACGTAAACATGTCGAGAATACTGCACAATCGGATGAGGTGAGTGGTGTCTAACCTTCGTTACTGACCTATGACTTCTTTCATTATGTGGCGCCCTGGTACTTTTCCCTAAAAAATTGTTACTGTAATATATAACTCGCATATTAGTCCTTTATTTGACGTTATATCAGTTATAATTAAGCCTTGCAATGAGTAATGTAACACGTTATGAGAGTCGACCTTGAGAATCTGCTGACCTGAAACCTATGTGCCAAATAGTTCCTACCTACTGCTTTGTTTATTGATTTACGCACTACACGCTCACACAGTGATTTCTTAACAAATTAGAAGAAATACAGGATTCTAATAAGTAATTACCACCTTACTAAATGTATTGATCAAGTTTGACGTGTATTAAGTACGAATTCTTTGGCTATTCCAGCAAAGTTTAATTTTACTTAAACTGGCTACCAACATTAGTATGTGTTAAGTAAACAATAGGTTTATGTATTATGCTAAACTAAATGAATGTGATAAAAGTTTTTAAACTGTCATGGTCACTAACAATAACATTAGAAACGGGATATTTACCATGTTTACTGTTTGTTATGAGTTTCTGATATTTTGGTGCTGTTGCAAGCACCATGATCATGGCTAAACTGGAGTTTATCCGTGATCATGGTGTCCGTTTCTAATGTAAATGTTAAATGAATGTGTTTTGATGTGTAATAAAACCACAATACCTTCTCCTCACTTTCATATGACACAATTTGTTTTACCTTAGTCTGTCACCAGCGTAAATATCTTACATTTGCACAAAAATAAATAATATCGAGAACCTTGGCCTATTTGATAAATAGTTTTGAATTGTGCGCCTAATTCTCTTATAATGTTCTTAATTGGAAAAACCATTAATTTCACAGGTTTATCTATTTATTATTATAAACTGAATTTTCTAGATCATCTCTCAAAAAATCACAATGGACAATTGTAGACAAGCGAGCAGTTGCATTCTCCGTCTGGACGGGGCGCAGCGTCCTCCTCCACAAACCCATAGACACAAGTCATGTCCAGCGAAGGAAATACGGCATGCTGGTGGCACGAGCCGTGAGAGGGCTGCTGAAGGTGCGGTATCTGGTGCTGGGCGGCGCTGTGGGTGGCGGCATGACTTTGAATAAGGTGAGTTCTGTTAAAAAATATTGAGAAAATTAAAAAATCAAACTAAAATGTGTGTATTTCAACAAGATCTCTTTTTAAATAGTCTGATTCAGTTGTTTTCATTCAATCTCAGAATTGATGCCACAAACTGTCAAACTCTTACCCTTTTGGGCTCCACAACTGTAGGGCAATAAATGAAACTGTGGTTTATGGTCAGTTAGTAATTTGCCAAAGCCATGTAAAAGGTTTTTAGATTGTATTTCACAATGCAGTTTGGGTGTTTGTACAGTAATTGAGTGTACTGCATCATTTCCGTTTCTTGTGAGAAATATGTATTATAGTGCTTGCCAAACTTCTTGGCCGCCCTGAAATTGGTTTACCAAATGCGCAAGGCATGAAACGGTGCTGTTTTTGTATGAGATTTTCTATTGCACAGCCATTGTAGCCAACTTCAGGGTGGCTAAGAAGTTTGGCGAGAACTATACTTCAAAAGCATTGAATTTTGATTTCTATACTAGCTTAGACAAGTAGGGGTAAAAAAAATTTTTACAAGAAATATTTTAACTATTATATCTTAAATCTATATATATATAAAAGCGAAAGGCACAGACATACATCTAACTAGATAACGCAAGTCCCTCCATCTGTATGAAAACCAAGCGTGC
Organism: Orthosia incerta; assembly: GCA_948252205.1. Classification (NCBI taxonomy): domain Eukaryota; kingdom Metazoa; phylum Arthropoda; class Insecta; order Lepidoptera; family Noctuidae; genus Orthosia; species Orthosia incerta. The sequence goes on from OX411761.1 coordinate 26,366,828, forward strand.
CACTTTTTCACAAACAATTTACTTACCAATGAAAGAAAACATTTTCAATGCTTCAGCCAACTTTTTCTATACATTCTTTACAGCTCAATATGGCATAAAAAGGCATTTTTCTAGATTTCGGTGGGTTTCCGGTGCCGATAAGGCTAAATGAAAAGCTCAGATTACGATCATTTGTCGTAACTATAGTCCGTTTTTTGGCACGCGAAGTACATACAATCGCGTCATGGATTTGTCTGTGGCGAAAGGTCACACCTATCACGAAATATCGAAAACCGCTTGACATGTAAAGATGGAATTTGTCAGGGACGTTCCTCAAGTGACGTAAGTGCGCACTAAGAAAGGATTTTTGAAAATGCCACCCCTAAAGGGGTAAAAAAAGGGTTGAAAGTTTGTATGAAATATTTACAGTTTGTAAATAGGACACATGAAATTTTAGATTTACGCTCTTGGTTGATAAAAAAAATCATGTATTTCTTGGTTTTTGTAAATTCCACCTCTAAGGAGGATAAAAGAGGGTTGAATGTTTATGTGAAATTTCTACGCTTTTAAGTGTGACACATGAAATTAAAGATTTACGCTTTTGGGTAATAAAAATAATTAATGTATTTATTGGTTTTTGGAAATTGAGCTTTTGGAAATTATTTGAAACTTGGCATAAATACTAACCTTAGTAAATTGTAAAGGATTTCATTATTAGTTTTTCAAATCTACCTAAAACACGATTTAAAAAGCATTAAAGATTTTTGAAGAATTTTACTGTACAGGGCTTCTTTTAATGATGTAGGGGAACACTAAAAAGGGATGTTTGGCAAGTCAACCTTTAAGGGGGTGAAACTAAAAAGTCATCTGTAGGACAAAATACGGATCACGAGAACGAAGTCGTGGGCGAATTGCTAGTCATGTTATGAAAGGTCTGAATTAATCCAGACATTTTCTTTTATTAAAACAATAACTTTATAGTTTATACAATAATATCATTATTTGAAAATTTTAATTGTGATTACTTTTGGCCTTGTTAGCCACACAACTTCTAATAGTGAGGGCCAGTCTTTGCTTTAGGAATATAGCTCGTCTCACCTTTAAAGTTTTTAAAAAGACAATATTCAAGATGTATGTTATCTTTTTCCAGAAATACACAGAATGGAAGGACGGTCTACCCGACATGGGCTGGCTAAATAACCTGCTGCCAGACAACGATCAATGGGATCAGTTCACCACCACCCTCATCAACGCCAAGGAGAAGATTGGAGAGAACATCCAAATAGGTCAGTTATGTGAATAGCTACCAAGACTTGATCGGAAATTAATGTAAAATGCCCATTTCCAAGCTGAAAGTCATTGTTCTGTGAATATGGAAAAAAGCCTCTAAGTCATCACAAAAATATTTTGATCGGCACAGCATCTCAATCACATTTTCGGTATTAGTACCCATGAAATCATGGATATGATATTGAGGTCTTTGTAAAATCTAGAAAGAATGTGTTGATGGTAAGAATATTATGTGATATTTAGCTTGTTGAAAGGATGTTTTACATCTGTTATAAATACAGGGTAACATTAAATCTTCACCACATTCTAGAGTGTGCTAGATTCCATCCTTAGTTTATTTGTGGTCTAGTTTGTACTGTCGGGTTTTAGTTTGATACTGATTCCAGTCTGAATTTGAAATTTTATTCCGTCACACATACAATGTGAGTAGAATTAATTATTTAAACGTTGTTTTTGGAGTAAATAGGTTTTAGAAGTCAACACTAACAAACACATTGATGTCAAAAGAAGTGGCCTTTGTTTTGCAGTTGGTGAAAGCAAATTGGCAGTTATTGGGTTCGATACCCAGATTGAGCAGTGTCCATTACGTCCATGGACTTTTTCTTGGTGTCTAGATTTGTGCCCTGTTGTCTAAAAGGCCTATATTACATGGAATGTAGACTTAAATGTCAAAGCGTGATGAACTGATGACATGAGAAGAAACCTCTGCCATGAAGTGGTACAGAAAAGCTAGTTCTATTTAACACTCTTCTATGTACCCCTTCCCGAAGGATACAAGCCTGTTATTATGTATAACGGTAGCAGTATAAATGGCTTTTTATGTATCCGCCAGATAACAACAAAATAAAAGTCATTGAACCTGAAAAAATGTTTTTGTTTATTGAGATATTTTGATAATTTCGGTCTCAAATGAAAGATATATGAGTAGAACCACTTGATCCGTTTCAATCATGTAAATCGGTTCACGCGTTTATGAGATATTAACTCATTACTGAATGCCAAGTGAAAGGGTCACCGACGCCCCTTACCGCGATACGTTTGTTTTGATCGTGTTAGCGATACTGCCTTTACATAATATGTTTCTTATCGTTTCGAAATATTGGAATACATTGGTAGACAGGTGTTAACGACTTTTATTTTTTTTTGTTATTTGGCGGTGACAGAGAGATCTTTGACAGTCGTTACGGGTAGTCAGAAGCTTGAGATCTGACACCAGTCTTGCCAAGGGGTACCGTGTTACCCTGTTACTGGGTTGTGGAGGTCAGATAGGCAGTCGCTCCATGTAAAACACTGGTACTTAGCTGAATCCGGTAAGACTGGAAGCCGACCCCAATATAGTTGGGAAAAGGCTAGGCATATGATGATGATTTGGCGGTGACTTTAGTATCTGGGTGTACCATTAGGTGCACCTCTCACTGACGTGTGTAAGGGAATAGCTGAATCATTGGTCTCGCGGTCGGAAGTGCGACTGCTGAGCGTGAGGTCCCGGGTTCGATTACTGGGTTGGGCAAAGTGATATTGGGTTTTTCCATGAGGAATTTCTTAGTAGCATCCCGGAGTTTGCCTCGTAAAGCACTGCGACTAGCACTGTAGACTATTATTATCTTGCTGAGAGGACCTTACATCTTGTCGATCGTCCGACCAGTATGTAGCCGCCTGGATAGCTCTGTCATTGTGGTCAGGTGTCCCACTGACGCTGTCGGTGCACATAGATCCCAGGCTGCGGGACGCGGGGCTAGCCAGGGCTGCTGAGCTGCGGGAGTGGCTGGCGCAGCGGTACGAAGATGCTGTCGCTGCGGCCGCTGCTAACAATGCTGCTGCTAATAGTCTTGGTATGTTGTCGTGTAGTTTGTGTTTTATGTAATTTAAGTGGGGGAAATTAATGTTTGAATTAGATATTTATTTAAAGGTTGGAACTATCTAACACCCAGTTTCTAGAAAGAGAGGATTGACGCGTCAAAAATTATACTCAAATCGAGTGATGCTGTTGACTGCTGAGAATTCATTGAAATAACTACAGCAACTGATATATGTTTGGTAATTTGTCACGATAATTTTAATTTCAACGAAACTGGAACTAAGGCCGAGTTTCTCACCTCTAAATTATCACAGAATTAATGTGACAAATTGTCAAGCACGCATTGTCTGCTGTGACTGGCTGTTAAAAATTCATTCAACCAATCACGGCAGATAACGCGTGCTTGACAATTTTTCACATTAATTCTGCGATAATTTAGTGGTGAGAAACTCGGCCTCACTGTACCATAGACAAATAGACCATGTCCATTTATGACGTGCAAGTGAAGGTGATAAATAATTAATTTCCCTGACTGTGTACAATCACTCTAATGAGAATGTTGATCATTTTTATTTTATTACATTAGATTTCCGGTGTGTATTTCATTACTCATGTTTCCATTTGCATTATTTTATAGAACAAGGTATGATCAAGATTTTCATAAGCCGACTGTATTAAGTACGTGTTTTGAAGCGCAATTTTTTTATTGACTAACATAATTAATGACGTTAAAGTCTGGCAAACGAAAGAAGACACTGGAATTATTTGCAAACTTTTTATATGGCAATGCTGTAATAATGTCTAACAGCCCGTTTTAACCTAACCTAAAATTTTTGGTGATTTGTTGTGGTCTTGATAATAGCATTTATTAAGTGAAAAATGAATAAAACAATTAAAAGTGGATTACGGGAGATGTCGTTTCGCATGATGTCTAAATATCAAGAAAAACATCAGCATAAGACGTCGAATTCAAATAAAAACAAAATTGTTTACGTATGGTGTTAGATTTCATAAGTTAGAATGACGCTAATAAGTTGAAAAAAAAACATAATCATTATAGAATACCGTTGTTTTTTTATTGAGATAGATACATAATATCTTTTGATTATCTACCTCAATTACCTATAGTATTTTTATTCAGACGAAATAAAATAAATTCTAAAGTATCAAATTAGGTTATTCCAAGTATGTCATAATAGTTATGGGGTTGATTTGATTTTCCGCGGTTTTTCTGTCTACTTTCGTTTGCCAGACTCTATAATTATAATTTATAAAAAAAAAAAACTACCAAAACTTTTAAAAATACGTTATAAAACGCCAAATACTTATTTTTTGTGCAAGCTTTTCCATCGTTCAAAATATAATCATTTAATCTTTTTAATTCGGCACCAACAATTACTTTTGTAAATAAATGATGCATCTTATCAATGCAATTTGTTACAATATAAATTATTTGGGGTGAATCAGCTTGTCTTCTGAGCGTCTCAAATTATCAGTTATCTAAATTACTTATACCTTTTTCTATGATAGATTATATTTAATCGTACTTCTATGACCAACACAAGTTGTACCTCCTCAGACCAGCCGCAGAAGATCGTGAACAACCTCCAGAGCAGGCCGACGGCGCCCCCGCCCAGCCGCAACAACAACGATGATGCGACCACTTACGGTAAAAAACTTGTTATAAAAATAACTAGCTCAAAAAATGAAATATTTTTATTTTACATAGGCCTACATGGGCACTTATAAAACGTCGACAAAAGGTGCACGGTTCGGGTTAGTCGTTTCCTATGGAGAAGAACCGGCAAGAAACTCCATGGTTACTCTTTTAAATTGTTTTGTTTACAATATTTCCATGTTACAGCATTAGTACTTGGATATGGGGGGACAACGTAGGCCCGACAATAAGTCGTACGAAATTGAAAAAAAAAACAGACAAAAAAAATAATGCACGAAATAAAAAGTTAACAAATGTTAACAATCATCTAGAAAACTAGAAAGCCTACAATGTTCACACATTCACAATAAGTAAAAGAATCTATACAAAGGTAAAAACAAAAAAAAAAAAAAAAATAATACCACAACACTAAATTTAACATGTGGCACAAATACTGTAATCAGTGCTGTAACTATTCTTAGCAAAGGGCTATAATGATGATTGAAAAATATTGTAAAAAGTCTAATTAAAAGAGAAAAAAAAAATGAGATTGAGAATAGTTAGAGATATATTTGTGCCGTTTATGAGTTACCAGGGAAGCCGCATGCGCAGTGGGTGTCAAAGCCAAATTTTTTATCTTCAACGTAGTCCTTGATTTTATAATATGCTTTTTTAACAAGGACACGTTTGATGTAGTTTTTGAACTTTCCATCGGTCAGTTCTATAACTGACTTAGGCAACTTGTTATAAAAGCGTATACTGTTTATAAGAAAAGACTTGCTAGTTTTCGTTAATCTGAATTTGGGTATTACAATTTCGTGCTTACTGCGTGTATTTAAATTATGGAAGTCACTTGTAGTTTTGAAAAGCCCTCGATTTTTGCGGACATACAAAATACATTCCAAAATATAAAGTGAAGGTAGAGTCAGTATATCGATCTCTTTAAATTTTTCTCTGAGGGACTCGCGAGGACCCATTTTATAGATCGCGCGGATTGCCCTCTTTTGTAAGATAAAAATTGAGTCAACGTCTGCTGCTGACCCCCACAGCAGAATGCCATAAGACATAATACTGTGGAAATAAGCATAGTATACTAGTCTAGCTGTGGCTACATCGGTTAACTGCCTTATCTTCCTTACTGCATAGGCAGCCGAACTTAACCTGCCCGAAAGAGTTCTAATGTGCGCGCCCCACTGCAATTTTGAATCGATAGTAATCCCCAAGAATACAGTTTCCGTTATTATTTCAAGATTTTTGCCGTCAAGATTTAGATTTAGGTCACGTTGAGGTACATTTGGTAAAGAGAACTTTAGACACTTTGTTCTAAAAAACATAACCCTAATGTTTGCTTGTCGTCGCCAGGCACTGAGTTTCGCTTCTCTGAGTCTGCACTGAGTATCGTTACGCTACGGAGGTCGCCGGCTCGCTTCGCTCGCCACCTGCCCCCTTCGCTGCACTCGGTCTCGTAGGTTCGCTCCACTCGGGATCCCTACGCTGCCTGGTCCACTCCCACCGGACAGTTTTCGACGACCGATATTAGGTAGGGGAGGTTGGGGAGAGGAGGCGTGAAGAGGGGGAGAGTGGGGAGTTTTGAAAAATGATTCCAACTAAAGCATTGCCCCTTTATATGAATCTGAAAAAAAAATGTTCCAAGTCTCTCAAATTCCGAGATCCGCTTAAAGGGGGGGAGAAGGGGGGCGAGGGGGTCAACTTTGAAAAATGGTTTTTACTTTTCCGAGCCTCCTCTAAACGAATCCGTTAAAAACACAAAAAAAAAAGATTCGCCAAAACGGGGGGGGAGAAGGGGGGCAAGGGGGTCAACTTTGAAATAGGGTTTGTTTGTGACTAAAGCATTGCCCCTTTATATGAATCTGAAAAAAGAAATGTTCCAAGTCTCTCAACTTCCGAGTTCCGCTTAAAGGGGGGGAGAAGGGGGGCGAGGGGGTCAACTTTGAAAAATGGTTTTTACTTTTCCGAGCCTCCTCTAAACGAATCCGTAAAAAAACAGAATACGGGTACCTTAGTTTCCGAGATACTATAGAGGGGGGGAGGAAAAGGGGAGGTTTGGGACTTTTCCCATACTCGCGAGAGTTACTTGTTTACGAATCTGTCAAAATATACCCACCTCCCCCTTCACCATCTGGGAGAACAATTATGTCAGTGAGTGGTAATCCAGCTTTATATAATATAGGTTGTGATGACAACTCGTCACACTACCTATAATATAATGAACTATTTGAGTGTGTAACACCAAAATTAATTAAGGGTCACAATTTTTAGATCGCCATCTTGGATTTTTATATTGACCGCACATTCGGCATTAGCACCCCTGAAGAACAAGATGAGAATTTCGCATATTTTCTTGTTCGGCTTGCTATGTGGAAAATCTCGAGTTAACCAACTATGGCGTAGCTATACTGATTTAAGTAGTGTAAAAAAACTTAAAAAAGAAAGTTGCCACATTGTGTTCCATTCAATATTTCTAAAAATTATTTCGCTCTCTTGAGAAGGAATAAATGATATACATATTCATGCGAATGACAAAGACAAAGATATTTTATTTCAAGTCACTTTTGAACGTTACATTAAAATTTACAAATAATATTAGTTGATTCTACCGTGCATTCGGAAAGTAGCTTGTAATGGAGAAGAATGCACAAGAAACTCCATACTTACTCTTAAGTACATACCTTGATGAATGAAATTGAGTTTATACAATACAAATATATTTATACAGTCTTCAGAAGGTCCAACAATACTTCAAAACAATAATGTTCTGCATATCACTTGTTTTTGCGCCCTAGTGGATGTGGAGCAGGACTAGCATTTAGGCAAGCATTTTTATCAGTGATGTAATCCCCCAACTTATAATACGCCAGCCTGCAGAGTGTGCGTTTTATACAAGTTTTAAATATCGTCTCATTCAGTTCAAGAATGTGGGGAGGAATTTTATTGTAACATTTTGTACAGTACCCCATGAAAGATGAAGCTACTTTAGCCAGTCTGAAACCTGGTTGAACTAATTGGTCCCTATTTCTAGTAACATAATTATGTCTGTCGTCGTTTTTACTAAAAAGATGTAAATTCTTTCTCTTCAAATAACTTAGCTTTGGTATATTTTCGTTTTTTTTGGTTCCGAAACCACCGTTATTAGATCAGTTCGTTATCCGTCTGTCGCAGAGATGTTTGTGAATATTCACTATTTTATTTATTTAGGGAATTTTTATTACTAAAATTACCACCAAATTTGCAACCAACATTTCCCACGGAATACACACAAAAAAAAATTATGCTATTTTAATTGAAACCTCACCTACAAATATCAAATAACATCCATTATCAAAATAAAAACATGAAAAAACAGTTTAAAAACATTAAAAATCAAATAAAAACATATAAAAATCCAATTAAAAAATATTAAAAATCAATTAAAATTAAAAGCGGGATATTTACCATGTTTAATGTTAGTGACCAGGACAGTTTAAAAACTTATATTAAAAATCAAATTAAAATCAAATTAAAAAAAAAAAACCCCCCGACGGAAAAAGAGGGGTGTTATAAGTTTGACGTGTGTTGCTGTGTATCTGTGTGTCTGTCTGTGGCATCGTAGCGCCTAAACGGATGAACCGATTTTGATTTAGTTAGTTTTTGTTTGAAAGGTGACTTTGTCGAGAGTGTTCTTAGCTGTGTTTGAATAAAATCGGTTTAGCCGTTCAAAAGTTATTTGCATTTTACTCTTGAATATGGATTTTTTCGCAAGATGTCGTGTCATTATTACGTGTTTCGATAGATTGTCGATTGAAGCGTTTCTGCTACTAGGTTATCATATGTAGTTTAAAAAGCATGAAATTAAAATCGGAGGTTTTTTTAAATTTTAAAATTTTATCTTGTGAACTCTTTTCTTACTATAATTCTTCTCCCCTACAGAAAAACGCGTCCACGCGTTACAAGAAGAAGTCTTAGCGTTGCAAGCTCGCTACCAGCGCGAGTTGCAGCGTCTCGAGCAGGAGAACAGAGAACTACGGCAGCAGAACATGCTGCTGAGGCAAGGACGACAGCCTTCTACTAGGAAGATGAAGGTAGGTCCGTCTAGTCAGAGTATCCTACCTTCTTAATGGAGGTAGCGGGACTTTCGACCGTGTAACATCTTCTGCATATACATAATATTTATTTGTGAGATTGTTAAGCGAAAGGTGCATGCCAGGAACAGCCTGCTACGTCGCCTTACATCCACTAGATGGGGAGCATCTCCCCGGGTCTTGCGAACTACTGGAATGGCGCTCTGTTTCTCCGCTGGTGAATATGCCTGTCCAGTATGGAGCCGTTCCGCCCACTCGAGCTTAGTGGATACAGCACTAAACGAGACATGCCGAATATCCACTGGATGCCTTAAACCGACTCCGGTACGATTGCTGTATCCACTTATCGGCATCGCGCCTCCGGATGTGCGTAGGACTATGGGAAGCCGTATAGAAAGGGCAAAGCAAGAAAGTGACTCGCGCCACCCAATGCACAACTACACCTCGGTGCCCCAGAGGCTTAAAAGTCGAAAAAGTTTTCTTGGTTGCGTGAGTCCATCTATTGGAAACATCATCACGGAAAGATGCGATCTTTGGCGAGAGAAATTTAAACTCCCTGATCATTTCCTAGAGCCATCGGAGACCCTTTCGCCTGGGCACGCATTGCCTTGGCCGACCTGGAAAACTCTGAACAGGCTCCGCACTCAGATCGGCCGCAGCAAAGACAATCTTCATAGGTGGGGGTTCTCGGATGGTTCCGATCTTCGGTGCTTGTGCGGCGTCTCCCCGCAGACCATGGCCCACCTTTCGTCTTGTGCCGCATGTCCTGTTGTCTGTTCACCTGAGGACCTTATGACTGCGTCAGCGGAGGGCGTTGCCGTGGCTGAATTCTGGGCCAGGCAAGGCATTTAACTAAAAAGAGTGTTTGTCATCGACACGCTAAGAAGAAGAAGATAATATTTATCATGTGTGCCTATTCATTATGTGCAGAAACCTTAATCGTACCACCTAAAATCTTATAATAATCACGCCCAGAGGTTTCATTCACGTGAAGAATCCCACAGGTAATAGGTAACTAGTATTTCACTCGGGAATACCATAACCAGTACTTTGAGAGTACAGTCAGTTGCCGATATCTAATTATAGTTCTCGCCAAACTACTTGGCCGCCCTGAAGTTGCCAGTACTTTGAGAGTACAGTCAGTTGCCGATATCTAATTTTAGGTCTCGCCAAACTACTTGGCCGCCCTGAAGTTGCCAGTACTTTGAGAGTACAGTCAGTTGCCGATATCTAATTATAGTTCTCGCCAAACTACTTGGCCGCCCTGAAGTTGCCAGTACTTTGAGAGTACAGTCAGTTGCCGATATCTAATTTTAGTTCTCGCCAAACTACTTGGCCGCCCTGAAGTTGCCAGTACTTTGAGTGTACAGTCAGTTGCCGATATCTAATTTTAGTTCTCGCCAAACTACTTGGCCGCCCTGAAGTTGCCAGTACTTTGAGTGTACAGTCAGTTGCCGATATCTAATTTTAGTTCTCGCCAAACTACTTGGCCGCCCTGAAGTTGCCAGTACTTTGAGTGTACAGTCAGTTGCCGATATCTAATTTTAGTTCTCGCCAAACTACTTGGCCGCCCTGAAGTTGCCAGTACTTTGAGAGTACAGTCAGTTGCCGATATCTAATTTAATTCTCGCCAAACTACTTGGCCGCCCTGAAGTTGCCAGTACTTTGAGAGTACAGTCAGTTGCCGATATCTAATTTAATTCTCGCCAAACTACTTGGCCGCCCTGAAGTTGCCAGTACTTTGAGAGTACAGTCAGTTGCCGATATCTAATTTAATTCTCGCCAAACTACTTGGCCGCCCTGAAGTTGCCAGTACTTTGAGAGTACAGTCAGTTGCCGATATCTAATTTAATTCTCGCCAAACTACTTGGCCGCCCTGAAGTTGCCAGTACTTTGAGAGTACAGTCAGTTGCCGATATCTAATTTAATTCTCGCCAAACTACTTGGCCGCCCTGAAGTTGCCAGTACTTTGAGAGTACAGTCAGTTGCCGATATCTAATTTTAGTTCTCGCCAAACTACTTGGCCGCCCTGAAGTTGCCAGTACTTTGAGAGTACAGTCAGTTGCCGATATCTAATTTTAGTTCTCGCCAAACTACTTGGCCGCCCTGAAGTTGCCAGTACTTTGAGAGTACAGTCAGTTGCCGATATCTAATTTTAGTTCTCGCCAAACTACTTGGCCGCCCTGAAGTTGCCAGTACTTTGAGAGTACAGTCAGTTGCCGATATCTAATTTTAGTTCTCGCCAAACTACTTGGCCGCCCTGAAGTTGCCAGTACTTTGAGAGTACAGTCAGTTGCCGATATCTAATTTTAGTTCTCGCCAAACTACTTGGCCGCCCTGAAGTTGCCAGTACTTTGAGAGTACAGTCAGTTGCCGATATCTAATTTTAGTTCTCGCCAAACTACTTGGCCGCCCTGAAGTTGCCAGTACTTTGAGAGTACAGTCAGTTGCCGATATCTAATTATAGTTCTTGCCAAACTACTTGGCCGCCCTGAAGTTGCCAGTACTTTGAGAGTACAGTCAGTTGCCGATATCTAATTTTAGTTCTCGCCAAACTACTTGGCCGCCCTGAAGTTGCCAGTACTTTGAGAGTACAGTCAGTTGCCGATATCTAGTTATAGTTCTTGCCAAACTACTTGGCCGCCCTGAAGTTGCCAAGTACTTTGAGAGTACAGTCAGTTGCCGATATCTAGTTATAGTTCTTGCCAAACTACTTGGCCGCCCTGAAGTTGCCAAGTACTTTGAGAGTACAGTCAGTTGCCGATATTTAGTTATAGTTCTTGCCAAACTACTTGGCCGCCCTGAAGTTGCCAGTACTTTGAGAGTACAGTCAGTTGCCGATATCTAATTATAGTTCTCGCCAAACTACTTGGCCGCCCTGAAGTTGCCAGTACTTTGAGAGTACAGTCAGTTGCCGATATCTAATTATAGTTCTTGCCAAACTACTTGGCCGCCCTGAAGTTGCCAGTACTTTGAGAGTACAGTCAGTTGCCGATATCTAGTTATAGTTCTTGCCAAACTACTTGGCCGCCCTGAAGTTGCCAAGTACTTTGAGAGTACAGTCAGTTGCCGATATCTAGTTATAGTTCTTGCCAAACTACTTGGCCGCCCTGAATTTGCCAGTACTTTGAGAGTACAGTCAGTTGCCGATATCTAGTTATAGTTCTTGCCAAACTTCTTGGCCGCCCTGAAGTTGCCAAGTACTTTGAGAGTACAGTCAGTTGCCGATATCTAGTTATAGTTCTTGCCAAACTACTTGGTCGCCCTGAAGTTGCCAGTACTTTGAGAGTACAGTCAGTTGTCGATATCTAATTATAGTTCTCGCCAATCGTCTTGGCCGCCCTGAAGTTGCCAAGTACTTTGAGAGTACAGTCAGTTGCCGATATCTAGTTATAGTTCTTGCCAAACTACTTGGCCGCCCTGAAGTTGCCAGTACTTTGAGAGTACAGTCAGTTGCCGATATCTAGTTACAGTTCTTGCCAAACTTCTTGGCCGCCCTGAAGTTGCCAAGTACTTTGAGAGTACAGTCAGTTGCCGATATCTAGTTATAGTTCTTGCCAAACTACTTGGTCGCCCTGAAGTTGCCAAGTACTTTGAGAGTACAGTCAGTTGCCGATATCTAATTATAGTTCTTGCCAAACTACTTGGCCGCTCTGAAGTTGCCAAGTACTTTGAGAGTACAGTCAGTTGCCGATATCTAATTATAGTTCTTGCCAAACTACTTGGCCGCTCTGAAGTTGCCAGTACTTTGAGAGTACAGTCAGTTGCCGATATCTAATTATAGTTCTCGCCAAACTACTTGGCCGCTCTGAAGTTGCCAGTACTTTGAGAGTACAGTCAGTTGCCGATATCTAATTATAGTCAATACAATGGTTGCGCAGTACTAAATTTCATACAAAACAGCACTGATCCGTGCTTTGCGCATCGGAAAGCCAACTTCAGGGTGGCCCAGAAGTTTGGCGAGAAGTATACCCAATAGAGTCTATGCGGAAAGAGAACCGTCGTGACATAAAATGGAACCAACATTATATAATAAAACTATAATAATATTACAAAAAACACTGAAAACATTTCAAAATATCAAGATGTTACAGTCGCGCTATAATGACGTAACAGTTTTGTCAACATAACAAACACGGTAATTAAACGCATATACTCTAACTTATTGTGCAGTGTCCAGTCTATTCTAATAAATTTAGCAGCATCTGGTTAGAATGGAAGCATTTGAGAGGGTACTCTTATCTTATCTTTTGGAGGGGCTGAGAAATAACTCGGACACTTCGACCCATTGCGAGCTTTTGTGGTCCCCTAGATACCCTACTCCTGCCCAATCTCGTTGTAAACTTATGAGTCTATAGTCTTATGGTCTTGGATATCTAACCCCTAGGAGACTCATTCGCTTACCAGCCAGTGCATCGCATTTGCACAGAAAGTGTTCCATGCGTTCCGTATGTTCCCCACACAACCTGCACGTGGGTGTCGCGGTTAGACCCATCTTCTTGAGCATGTCGTAGGTTACAAAGTGGGCAGTAAAGGCCCCAAGCAGGTAGCGGATTTGCCCCCTTCTCATATTCCAAATGCATTCCCATGCTTTGAACGTAGAGAATAGAGAACCCTAGAATTTCTTGGAGTGTTGCAGACCGGTTTTAGGCAGCCAATGTGTTTGTTGGTTGTCTGTGATCTGCAAACTTCCTGAATGTGGCTTTGCACCCTCTTAATACCTATCTTTATTTGTTTCCAGCGCTCTCTAATCGACATGTACTCAGCCGTCCTAGACGAACTCTCCGGCTGGGATGCAGGGGAGACGGACCGACTGCCCCGTGTGGTGGTGGTGGGCGACCAGTCCGCCGGGAAGACCTCCGTGCTGGAGATGATCGCGCAGGCCAGGATCTTCCCCAGGGGCGCGGGCGAGATGTGTACCAGGTACTGTATAACGGAGTTGGGGAAACATAGTGACTGCAATGTTTATGGACATGACCAAAGCGTTTGACTACGTACACCATGAAATACTTCTGAATAAACTGTACAATTATGGAATAAGGGGCAATATCCATAGATTATTAGAATCTTATTTAAGTGATAGATATCAGGTGGTAGAAATAAGTGACATCAGCTCTTTAAATGGCACAGAACAAAAACATCAATCTAAACCTAAAAAGGTACTATACGGTGTACCACAAGGTAGCGTGATAGGGCCGCCCCTATTCTTAATTTACATTAACGATCTCCCTAACGTCACACAACACCCTATGATTCTTTTTGCTGACGACAGCACAGCTATTTTTACTGGTGAAAATATGGATACTTTTGAATCAGATGTAAATAATACCCTTAGTGTAATAATGAACTGGCTGACAAATAACAACCTGGTCATCAATTTAGAAAAAACTAAATTAGTCACATTCCCTCGAAAGAGTCAAAACAATTTCAACATTCAACATGATGGTACAGTAATTGAACAAGTCAGCTGCGTAAAATTTTTAGGGCTATGGATAGATAATGATATGACTTGGCAAACACACATTGACACAGTATGCAGTAAACTGAACCAGTACTCATATGCTCTCTACAAATTGTCTAAAGTGGTGGATCAATCAGCTTTACTAACTGCCTATCATGCCTACGTATCATCAACCCTTAAATACGCTATTATATTCTGGGGCAACGCCACAAATAAAGAATCAGTGTTTAAAGCGCAAAAAAGATGCGTTCGCGCAATTGCTGGTATCTTTGTTCCTGAATCATGCGAACCATATTTTAAAAAGTTTAAAATGCTGACCTTTCCATCAGCTTACATCTATGAAGTTGCGGTATTTGTTAAAATAAATAAAAATCTATTTGGTGAACTAAAATCAAAAAGATATATACTTAAAATATCCAGTATACCACATAGAACTGCTCTTCTGAGCAAAAGTCTTTTCGGAATGGCATCTAAAATTTACAATAGGATACCTGTGGACATTTTAAACACCAAGGAACTGCCACTATTCAAACATAAATTACGTAATTTTTTAATTGACAAAGCTTACTACACGATCCAAGATTTTCTTAATAATTAGTACCTACTACAATCTGTCACCATGCACCTAATACGTATTTTGTAAGATTTTCTTTATATGTGATACCTATGATTATGTTGCATGTTGACTTAATTATTGTATGCCTACTAGGCAGGACATAATGGAACTGTAATTTACCTAACATCTGTCTGTATAACCTATGCCCACAATAAAAAGATTTGATTTGATTTGATTTGATGACGTCACGCTGTATGAAAGCTGCGCTGACGTGCATTGTCATGGGTTTACTAGAATAGAGGTATGCGGAACAGGGCGTAAATTCCCATAAGCTCCATTGAAAAGGGGGGATCCTGTGACCAGACAGGCGCTGTGTCCGATATGCAACAGTCCAACGTTTGTTGTCGGACTGTAGTATTTGTGCCAATCGCGTGGTAGGCTGAAAAATACCGCTTGCGCGATGTAGTATTTTGTGTGACGTCATGTCATTTTTGTAGTTCATATAAGGTGGCATAGATGCCGTTACAGTCCTGTTACTAGTTTGGGAATCATATAGACTACCGAACACGTTCTCTTTCGGCCACTCATCGCTCTTATGGCTCTTTACAATTAGGTCGAAAAGTGGTTGACAGTCTCAGCAAAATATAACTTGTGGCTGTTCTCGTTGTTATCATTATATACATTTTATTACCAGAATGATTGTAAATAATAATATAATAATGGTAGTTCAGAGCGGTTTGTCCAGCTTGATTACCCTCTTTTTTTTACGACATCATGTCCTACTTTGCAAGGTCCATCACAGTCAACCTTTTCAGCGGCCTTTAATGTTCCGGCTTTGTTAGAACTTTCGCCAAGGTATTTGGATGATTTTCAAACGTTCCTTGTGGCCTTCTGCCCAGATTTTCGCCTCCTCGTGCACTGTATTTTGATTGAGATATAAATGAATCAGTATAATTTAATTTTCCTCGTCGTAGATATATTATTTATTAAGGTTTTACATTAATTTCCAGGGCTCCAGTCAAAGTGACACTATCCGAAGGCCCCTACCACGTTGCTCAATTCAGGGATTCATCGAGAGAATTCGATCTCAACAAGGAATCTGATTTAGCTGATTTAAGGAAGTAAGTGCCATACAAAATTACAAATATTAAGGTTACACTAGTCGACGGCACGAACTATTTTGTGTGCGGCGATAAAATGCATTTTATATCAACCGACAACACGTACGGAAGAGATAGATGCTGTGATGAGCAGTAGGGAGCTAGTTCGCGTACAAATACACACTTTTGCAAATTTGTAGCGAAATGGATAATGATTTAGGATGAAACCGAGCGCGCGAAATTTTATAAACAGACCTTTGGGAGTCTGGATATCATGAAAAATCTCTTCAAAATAAAATTATTTGCATTGTTGAACTACTAATCTATCCCTGTATGGAGGCCGTTTTGCAATTTTCCGTCTTAGTGCATTTATTCGCGCCCAAAAATGCGTTAAAATTAGTGTCGAAATGAGGAACTTTCAACGCTCATAACTTTCAAATATTTTATTTTTTTACTTTTTCGCTTCCATGCAGGGCTAGATAATGATGAGTCAAATTGATATCACTTTTTATTTTAAACGTACATTGTCAAACAATGGAACAATCTCTAGACTACGTTTGTATGGAAGAATTTTCGACTAGTGTACCCTTAAAATAAAAATCAATATGCGGCTGCTGCTCCGATCCCGTGGTCTAACCACAAAAACCGGGATCATAAATAAGTATTATATAAAATAAAATGAAAATGTTTACAAAAACAAAAGTAAACATAGTATTTTACCACTTTATTGTATTAGTTAAGATGAGTATCATTCAATGATATGAATTCAGAATACTGATGCCGAAAACAAGATCGCAATAAGAATCCAAGATGTTAGCTGCGAAGATTTTAGTGTTTTAGAATATTTTGAGAGTGCTAATGCCAAAAATTAGGTCAACATTAAAATCCCAAGATGTCGGCTGCGAAGATTTTCGTATTTTGAATGCGCTGATACCGAAATTGATGAAGAAATCAAAATCCAAGATGGTGGTTACGAAAATACAAGTGCATCTGAATAATGTGAATGCTTGTTAAAGACAGATAGTTTATGTATCGTTATATTCTAAATAATAACATCCGCACGTTTCGATCATCAAGGTTAAGCAACGCTTGACGAGGTCGGTCCGTGGATGGGTGACCATTTCAACATACCGAGTTTCCTCCGTGCCTCGGAAAGCACGTTAAGCCGTTGGTCCCGGCTGTTATTTGAAGATCTTTGACAGTCGTCAAGAGTAGTCAGAAGCTTGAGATCTGACACCAGTCTTGCCAAGGGGTACCGTGTTACCCAGTTACTGGGTTGTGGAGGTCAGATAGGCAGTCGCTCCATGTAAAACACTGGTACTTATCTGAATCCGGTAAGACTGGAAGCCGACCCCAATATAGTTGGGAAAAGGCTAGGCAGAAGATGATATTCTTCTTTTTCCACAGAGAAGTAGAACTCCGAATGCGGAACAGCGTCCGAGGCGGTCGCACGGTTTCTACAGAAGTGATATCTATGGCTGTGAAGGGGCCCGGCCTACATCGTATGGTGCTGGTTGATTTGCCCGGAGTTATTTCTGTAAGGAAACTTTAAAGTTCAAATCATATTTATCAAATTAACCATTTATAGACAAAGCCCCGATTTTTTACAGTTTGTCTATTGCTGTTGGCAAACTGAACTATATCTTGACCTATTTCAGCATCATAATGCGAAGGGGAGGGATAACAGTCTTAAAAAGTTTTTCATTGTTGGCAATACCGAAGGAAAATAAAGGACTGATTGAAGAAGGTCTGGTCCTCTATGGTGAAGAATTTGCTAGCAACTCCCCGGACACTTTGATATCAATAAGTTTAAAATATAGGCCCACTGCTGGACAAAAACCAAGTCAACAATTTTTCAGCTATTATTAACGATTTATTTTATCTTTACAGACACAAACAGTGGATATGGCATCCGATACTAGAGAAGCCATCAAGCAGATGACGAAGCAGTACATGGACAATCCGAACGCTATCATACTGTGTATACAGGTATATGAAAATATAGATAATCAGTAGCTTTGTGGCAGTCAACCAAGCTAGAAAACCAACAGGATCTGGTTTCGAAGCCAGTTCGCGAGATAATTCAATTAAGAGTCAGTTTTATCTTCTTCTAAAATAAGGCACAAAATCTTTTAACTGAACAGTCTTCAAAGGTATTCGAGCACGACCTCAGTAAAAGGCCTTGAAAGCCCTTAAAGTTGAAAGTTAAACCTGAAGCAGATGAACTGAACTACCCCTTGACGACAAAATGAGGTTCCATGTCCTTGAGGACAGCCAGTTCCCGCCAAGCTGGTCTTCATTGGCGGTTCTTTAGGTGCTGCAGTCCGATGGATTGCCTAAGGCCCAATATTCCCTACTGAAGTACTATACCAGGGATCACCAAATTCCGGATCGCGGCCGACCACTTTTGTGTGGACCTTAGAAAACCGTACAATATAATTTACTTGTGTTATTTGAGTACGTAATTAAAAAGTAAATACACGTGACGATGTAAAGATTGGGGGAAGGTAGCTTTAAACCATACGGAACGCGACGCGACGCTCATATTATTTTTTCAATACAGTTGTTAAACATGGCGTACTTTCAGAGGCTATAATTATGATTCGAAAGTTAAATCTTACGCATAGGCATCTTTCTGTTACGCGGTCGTGACTTTTGTTTACGAGCTCGATCATTATGTTTGCAGTTTAGTTTTAAATTTATAAGTCAATTTAAAAAAGTTTAGTAGTGAAGGAGTTTTCAAACATAGAATAAAATGGGATAGATTTTCTACGAGGAAAAATGAATGATTCTGTACGTTTTAGCATTGAATTCTCAAAAGTCTTTTAAATGGTTGTTTAATATATTTAATTACCAGTTTTAAATTAATTATTTTCACATCAACATTTGTCAAAAATCGAATAGGCTGTATAGGCTGTTTTAGTTGAAAAAAAATATGTCCAGTTGCAAAAACGCGCCATAAGTCAATTTAAAAAAATTTAGTAGCAATGAGTTTTCATACATAGAATAAAATGGGATACGATTTTTTATGAGGAAAAATTAATGATTCCGTACGTTTTAGCATTGAATTCTCTTTTTTTTTTTTAAATAGTTGTATAGTATATTTAATTACCAGTTTTAAGTTAATTATTTTCACATCAACGTTTGTCAAAAATCGAATAGGCTGTATAGGCTGTTTTCTTTGTAAAAAAATATGTCCAGTTGCAAAAACGCGCCATGTTGAAAATTTTATTTTTTGTGAATAAACAAATCAAATTCTTTGATTTGTTTTTACTGTTTCTCACAACTGTATTGAAAAACGTCGTGTGATACACGGGTGTGTAGGTTATTGCAAACTCGTGTCATTAAAAACCCTCGCCTTCGGCTCGGGCTTGTTAATGGCAGCTCGTTTGCAATAACCTACTTCCCACCCTTGTATCACAATGTACTATTCTCAAACATGCATGGCAATATTGTCATTATTTTAGAAAAAAGAACACGCGAAGTACCGAATTTACGGACAATGAAAATCAAATCCATTGCTGGAGCGTTTTTTGAATTTGGAACATTTCAACGCTCCAGCAATGTTGTATGAAATGGTGTGCTGGGGTTATTAGATACTCTTTGATTGGATCTCTTTTATCATTCTTGGCGTAAAGTAAGTCTCTTTGCTTAGTACAAATTGCGTGGCTGTAGCCATTAATGCGTTTGCCTTTCGGCACAGATGATAAATAGAAAATCGGCGGAAAAGCTGAAAATTCGTCTTGATTTGTTATTTAAATATTTATTAAATATAAATTTAATAATTAAAATGAGTTCCAGCGGTTCACGGTCCACCAGATTTAAGATCAAAAGCCAAATTGGCAATGGAAAACCTGCTTCCAGCGAAGTCAAAAGAAAATACATGAAAGTATATGAACATTTTATGATTTGGAAAAACGATAAAAAAAATAAAATTTTCTCCGAAACAGTATATTTGGCGTATTTTAATGAGATTTCTAAAACTAAAAAGCCATCTACTTTATGGGCAATTTATTCCATGCTGAAATGTAGAGTTCATGTTAAAAATGGCATTAACTTTAAAAATTAAGGAAATTTAACTACTTTTTTATTTACTTGCATTCTTTTGAGAAAAGCACTATATATGCCTCGGCGGAAATGGCAATTGCCTGTCTCGTATTAGTGAATAAACTCATACTCGACCTGCAATTGTCTATTTCCGGGCCTTTGGAATAATGTACTATTTAAAAAAACGGGCCCTAATGAAAGTAATTGGCGACCCATCATTATGATTCTATTACTCTGTACATTGCGTCATTTAATTTAAGCCTAAACTAAATCTCAGGTGAATTATTTTTTTCCTTGTATATGTCACCCTCGTTTATGAGTCTTTCTAACGATGTTCTCTTCTTCCAGGACGGTTCAGTGGACGCCGAGCGCTCTAACGTGACGGACCTGGTGTCCTCGTGTGACCCTGGCGGCAAGCGCACCATCTTCGTGCTCACCAAGGTGGACCTGGCTGAGGAGAACCTTGCCAACCCTAACAGGGTGAGTGAAAACTTCATCGTTATCCACAGGCCGACTTCGCCCACTGCTGAGCATCATGATCAGCCTAACACTGCTGGACATAGGCCTCTCCCAACGTCGCCACATTGACCGGTCCCGTGCGTCTCGCATCCAGCAGATTCCCAAAACCTTAACCAGGTTGTCGCTCCACATGGTGGGAGGCCTTCCGACGGAACGTCTTCCGGTTCGCGGTCGCGACTCCAGAACTTTTCGGCCTCATCGACCATCTGTTCTGCGAGCAATGAGCCCTGCCCACTGCCACTTAAATTTCGCAATTCTTCCGAGCCGGCTCAGCACGAAATAAAAAAAAAATACATTTCGTGTCGAGCATAATTAGTCCAGATTTTAACACGAGCGATGTAGCCAATTTCGAAAGCTACATGCGAGTGTTTAAATAAAGCCTTTTTATGCGAGACACGAACGATTCTTTTTCTGCTACTTGATGAGCTTACTTAATTAAATGCAAATAAGTTCCAACAACGTTTTTAATCTGAATATTAGAAATGTTCAGATTAAAAACCACAGACTATATACACACAATCAACGCGCGCATTTTCGAGAGGTAACAGGTTCAGTATCATTCTGCCAGTTATAATGATCCATACAAAAGTCATTTCGTAACTGTAATTTCGTAATTTAGATTTTTAATTTTTATTTTATAATCTTGTGTCTAAATGTTCATATTTCGAAACTAATTTCTTAGGTAATGTGTAACATAATAGACAAGGTAGTAGAAAAGATTTTTTTTTGGCAATCAACCCAATTCACTTTAAACTACCCTCCTTTCTTACAATATGTTTGTCCTCAGATCCGCCGCATCCTAGAAGGCAAGCTGTTCCCGATGAAAGCGCTGGGCTACTACGCGGTGGTGACCGGCCGCTCGCGCAAGGACGACTCCATACAGAGCATACGGGAGTACGAGGAACGGTTCTTCAGGTCTTCCAAGCTTTTCAAGTGAGTACACTTTTTAAACTACGATTTAGTTCGTATGTGACGTCATAGATGTTACTGAAACAATTATTGAGCAAAAATTTTGCAAACACGTTTGCTTTGGATGTAAAAGCACAGTTTGCCAAATTAAACCCAATATGGTCCTAATATGGCGGACCAATAATTTTTATGCACCCCAATGATATAATTATGCATCAAATGAAAGGGTATGCTGAGAGGAATAATAAAAAGATTTTTTTTATATTTATTGTCATTTTGCAGAGACGGCCTAGTAACTCCCTCTCAAGTGACGACCCGGAACCTATCCCTTGCCGTAGCGGAGTGCTTCTGGCGCATGGTGCGAGCCTCCGTGGAGCAGCAGGCAGATGCCTTTAAGGCCAAGCGGTTCAACCTCGAGACCGAGTGGAAGAATACGTTCCCCAGGTAAGATGAACCTATCTTGTCCTATTGTTGACCAAGAACCCAACTTCAGAAGGAGACAACAAAGCGTCACCTGTTATGATGATCCTTACAAACTCCGTTTGCATTCATACATCTATACTCCAGTTGAAATAATATTAGACATGTTTCCAAATCTTTTTACAGTCCGTCCAAACCGATTTTGAGTTCTATCCCGTAAACATAAGGATGACATAAAAAGCATAAACCTGTTACCAAAACCAACTGTTTATTACAGTTGCCATTTGTCATATCACCAACGCAATAGAAGTCAAAATCGGTTGAACGGGCTGTAAAATGGGCTAATTTAAACATCTAATGTTATCGCAAATGGAGTTTAGTCGTACACGCACGCCTGGCCTACTGGCCTGGAGTACTGGCGCATTTGAGGCTCTAGACAAGTCTCAAGACTGCTTAAGAAGCGAGCTAAAAAGACGTAAACAAAAGGAAAATCATGCTATGCAGTCGGAAGATACATCTGGTTTTGGTCAGCCAGCTCGCGAATATGTATCCTCCACAGTGACTTTTATTATGCAATGAAAACGAGCAATCATAAATATTTAAACATCCTTGATTATACTCGTAACATTCTTCTTCCAGACAACGCGAACTAGACCGTGACGAACTCTTCGAGCGAGCCCGCGCCGAACTCCTGGATCAGTCAGCAGAATTGTCTGCAGTGGCAGCTGCCGCGTGGGAGATGCGGCTGCAGCAGGGTCTCTGGACTGCAGCTGCTGAGCGAGTGTTCGGCAGCATCTACCTGCCGGCCGCTGCTAACGCACAAGCTGATGTTGGTAAGTAAGACAACTAGAACATCATCATCTGCGTGTTTGAAATCCTTACGGTCCTCGGCCCTCGGACGTAAAGGTCGGTCAGACTCAACTAAAACCACACTGATTTTGGTATATGTGACTTCCACTGCACTGCTCTAGTACTATCCGAGGGCTTCATCCGATAGTAGGGAGTCAGGTGTTAACTCCCACATTACGTCTGAGACAGTCGCGCATGGAAGGCTGCGTGCCGCTAGATCATGTACCCATCTTCCCCGTCTATATCGTCCTCTAGTAATCCTGGATCTGGGTCCTGGATCAAACATGTTGGCCTTGACTTCTCATCAAGTGGGGACCCCACTTGATGAGAAGTCAAGGCCAACATGTTTTAAATTAGTGAGATGTACATAGGTGTTTAGAAGAAACTACATCAGCTCTTACATCCTACACTCTCTTCGCAAACTTTTTGACAATAACCTTACAAATTGAGCTCACTTCACTTTGTCATGCATCCATAATTTTTTTTTTTCGTGTAATTCAGCAAGTATCTCAAACAAATATTTCTAAATATAGGGTCCATAAAAATATAACTTTTCCGAGGGGCAGAGTTTCAAACTATCGACAAGCTCACCTTCCCTTATCTTCCAAACTTTTCAAGTATCACGAGATTTGATTTTTATTCTCAGGCCCAAAAAAATCCTTCACTTTACATATGATAAATTGACATATAAAGAGCCTATTGCAAGAAACCAGGTAAAAAATCTCTGACAAATCAGTCAATCCAGACTAATGCCAAAGTTTGACAGGTTTTCAGGCTAAATCAGAGTCTTTTTTGAGTCCTGCCCTTGTCCCATGTTACTTGGGGTCGGCGTAACACGTTTTCTTCTTCCATACCGTCCTGTCCCCCATCACGCTATAATTGACTTACTTTTCTGTCATATCACTCCTCACACAGTCCATTAATATTTTCTTTGGCCTTCCCCTCCCTCTCCATTCATCCACATTTATATTCCTACTTCCTAATCTGACATTTCCTGACTGCCCATTTTTTTGTCCTGACATTTATAAATCCTTTTCATCCTAAGTCTATCCTTCTAGATGTAATGGCGGTGGCCTGGCAGGTGAAGTCCGCCACAAGTTTTTCCCTGTGACATTAAATGAAATTGAATAAATATATTGGTTTGCCATAATTATTTCCTACCGTGTAAATCATCACACCAAATGCGTAACACACTTTCTATCGCAATCTGAAGAATTTTGCAGGCAAGTTTGTCAAGCAGATGAAATTGTCATCGGCTTGACCAACCCAAACAAGCTTTGATCCATTTTTTTACATAAATTCAGACTTTTAGATCAAAAAATGGAATTGTTACGAGAAAAAAACGATTGTGCAAAGGTCAATGGTAGAAACCCATACATTGTTTTACCTGAGATTAAATTCCTACGTATTTAAATGAAAAACATTGGGTTTAACTCAGGTTCATCTTCTGATTTAGTTTTTGCAAGAATTTTTGTTCGATAATGCCGAGAATAATAGATATTCAGTCATGAACTTATGTCTGGGTAACTTTTAATTACGTGTTTAATAGGTAATATTATTCAATTTCGTAGAAGTAAAGGGCAATATCGCATTATTATTTCCCTTACCTAGTTATATCTTTATATATTTTTTAAGGTTCCGTATCCAAAGGGTAAAAAATATTACTAAGACCCCACTATCTCACCTGATGGTAAGCGATGATGTGGTCGACGGTGTTGTTATAGCGGGAACAGAAATACATCATCTGTGAAAATTTTAACTGTCTAGCTATCACGGTTCTTGAGATACAGCCTGGTGACAGACAGACAGACGGATCGCGGCGTCCCAGTAATAGGGTCCCGTTTTTAGCCTTTGGGTACGGAACCCTAAAAACTGCTCTTTAATTTAACAGTAAATAAACCGAGTTTGAACTTATTCTAGTGTTTTTTTTTAAGTATCAAAAAAGAAAAACATTCTGAGACACTCTTTATAATAAGTTTAAATGAAAAAAAAGCCTTTGATAAATCCTTTTTATCCTGTATCCTATCCTTCTAGATGTGATGGCGGTGGTCCGTCAGGTGAAGTCCGCCACCCGCCAGATCAACAACGCCATCGAAGCGACCGTGCCACAACCTTACACCACTACTGTTTGGCTTGATCCATACTTTTATGACTCTAGTGAGATTTGTACCTTTTGTAGGCTGTTTTAGTGTTGATTTTTGCTAGATTATTTTCGCATAGGTAACCATTAGAGTATTAATTGAATTAATAAAAGTAATTTGTTTCATGATGAACTAACTACACAGCCACCTACACTAAAATCTTTTTTTTTTTGTGTTGGAAAGTCCTCAGTGGATGTCCTCCGCTCTGGGGAGGGCGGAGGGGTCTGTCAGACTCGTAATGACTAAAAACCACCCTGGTTTTCCATCTCACACCTACGCTGGGGGTCGCGGGAACAAAGATACTTCCGTAACCTCCAGCTAGTGCCTCGCACGACCTCGGGTTGGGGGGGAGTGAGGTGTTGGACTCCCCCCGCGACGTCTAATAGGGGCACGCGTGGAACACTACAATCACATCAATTTGATAGGTGTTTCAACCAGACAAAAAGTATTTCCTTTGTTTCATTTGTCATTTCGTAATAATAATTAGCAACATTTTAATGTTTTTATCCTGGTAAATAATCAAAATGTCCTTTGTATTGTATATTCCATCTTTAACAAGTTATTCGAGTTATTCTTTTTCAAGTCTTTAACAAGCTTGACCTCCAGGTTTTGGACCCAATTCAATTGAATTGATTTTCAAATCGCCTGTGACAGCCAAAATACCGCAAATATATGGTAGACGAAAACCAGTTTTTTCAACCACGATATTTTCTTCTAATATTACTAAAATCTTTTCCAGACAAATTCAACACTTCCGTAGACATAAAACTCCGCGAGTGGGCGGAGGCCGAGCTGCCGAACGCCTCTATCCGGGCCGGGCGCGAAGCCTTGCGTGAGGAGTTCACCGAGTTGATGACTAGGGCTGCGGACTCCGACCCCGTGTACGAGCCCGTCAAGAGAGAGGCTGTAGAAGAGGCTCTGCGGAGGCATCAGTGGGAAGACCGCGCGCAGGACGTGAGTAAAACAATTTCAAATTATCGTCAGCGCCATCTTGGATTTTCATTGCAAGCCCATTTTTGTTTTCAGCAATTATTAAAACCGTGAAAATGACACCCGTAATGAAAAATTCTTGTATTTTCTTAGAAGCCATCTTGGATTTTCATTTCGAGCCCATTTTCGTTTTTAGCACACCCAAAAACAGTGAAAACGACACCCATAATGTAATTTTCAGATATTTCTGTCGGCGCTAACATTTAAATTTTGAACCTTCATTTGCCTTAATTGTCTCATGTTTCGGTCTCAGGTCCTCCGTGTACTACAACTGAACGCCCTCCAAGACCGATGCGTGTCTTCGCGACAGGACTGGGACGCTGCCGTGACTCTCATGGACGCCGCTGTCAAACAGAGGCTAGAATTAACGCAACAAGAGCTGAAAGAACTCACAGGTAATACCCCCAAACAGACAATCAAAGAGCCAGTAGTAGGCCACTGCTGAGTATATTTATCTTAGGTTGCGCTGTTATTTTTAAGAAAATTAGAGTCTGGCAAACGAAAGTAGACACTCGAATTATTTGCAACCTTTTTATATGGCAATGCTATACTAATGTCAACATCAACTTTTGGTGATTTGTTGTGGCCTTGATAATAGCATTTATTAAGTGAAAATGAATAAAACATTTAAAAGTGGATTACGGCAGATGTCGTTTCGCATGATGTCTAAATATCAAGAAAAACATCAGGAGAAAGTCGTCGAATTTAAACAAAAACAATAATGTTTACGTGTGGTGTTAGATTTCTTAAGTTAGTATGACGCTAATAAGTTGAATAAACCAAAATTATTATAGAATACTGTTGTTTTTTTTTCATTGAGTTTGATACATAATGTCTAAAATATTACCTACCTCAATTAGCTATAGTATTTTTATTCAGATGAAATAAAATAAATAATGCTAAAGTGTCAAATTAGGTTATTCCAGGTATTTCATACTAGTTTTGGGGTTGCTGTGCTGATATTTTTAAATTAACCGCGCTTTTTCAGTTTCTACTTTCGTTTGCCAGACTCTAGCATTCTAATTATCTGTCGGTGTCGATGAGAAAACAACAAAACCCACCTTTTTAATGCCGTTGGTCTATATCAAGGTTTTCTCCCACGATTTGCTAACCGATTCGCGATCACCACACGAAGCCTCACTAATGCACGTTATCAAGGGCACTAGATGCCTCCCTAAATTAATATCTAATAGTACATTTCTTGTCGAACATAAAAAGGCTTTATTTAAACACTCGCATGTAGCTTTCGACGTTCCCCTTCGGCTCACGTCGAAATTGGCTACATCACTCGTGTTAAAATCTCGACTTTTTATGCTCGACACACACATCACATCACATCATCAGCCTATTAATGCCTCCTCTCTGTGAGAGGGAATGGGCCGTTATCCACCACGCGGGCCCAGTGCGGGTTGGTGGATGTCACATGTCTTCGAATTTTTGGTTCTAGGACATGTCGGTTTCCTCACGATGTTTTCCTTCACCGTTTTGAGAGCAGTGGTGATGAAATAATTTACACAAAGTAAAGCACCTGCCTGGGCTCGAACCCACGACCTACAACTTGTAAGTCGCGGCCGATACCACTGGGCCACCACTGCTCGACACGAAATGTACTATTTAATGGGGATGTACAATGGCTGCTGTCAAATAGTTTCTGCTTTGTTTACATCACGTTTTATTGTTATTTTTTGTGTTTAAACCGGTCCACCATCGTTATTGTTAATATGTATTGTCC
Organism: Orthosia incerta; assembly: GCA_948252205.1. Lineage (NCBI taxonomy): Eukaryota > Metazoa > Arthropoda > Insecta > Lepidoptera > Noctuidae > Orthosia > Orthosia incerta. The sequence continues at coordinate 26,394,355 of OX411761.1, forward strand.
ACGGAAGCTTAAGGAATTGAAAAACGAACTAAAAAAATGAGGAGCAAAGATAACTGGAAAGAAAACAGATCTTATTGAGAGGCAGACTATTATTTAATAAAATATTTTTCATCGGTGATATGTTCTAGATTTGGATATTTATTTTAGTTGTAATGAGTTAATTCTTACTTTACTCATGGTAGGAAAATTTACATCAAATGAGAGAACAATACTTTAATGTGTTGGTATTGTTTACGTTTTAGGTTAGAAGTATGATTTTATTTTCGGCAATCAAAGCCCTCAAACTTCTGAAGGCCAAGCAAATGACATTCCTACGGTAGAACTTTATCAATACGTTAATAGCTCCACTATATCGCCGAAGATTATCAAGCAATATAATCAGAGTTACTTTAACAGGTACATAACATAACCTATAAATATGTATAGTCTTTTCCCAGTATTTTTTGCGATGAATCTTTGGGCAGTAAATAAACACTGGGGTTGGTACATTCTGGTACAGCACACAGAGCTATATTTCATGAAAATTAAAATTTACTGAATGATAGGTTATAAAATGTATGGATTTGACAGCTTTCAATAGCCATAGCGACGATGCGCCACCTGTCGTGAAAAAAAGTCAGTTCACATCCCCATTGTTTTTCACAATCATCACTATGGAGGTATGCGAAAAAGGGTATAAAGTCTCGCAACCTCCGTTAAAAGGGGAGGATCCTTCTAGCAGACGGGTGGACAACTGCCCAACGTTTGTTGTCGGTTTGTTCCAGTCGCGGATAACTTTGATTACGTGATGTAGGATTTGTGTAACGTACTTTTTAATCCCTGACGGAAAAAGAAGGCTGTTATAAGTTTGACGTGTGTATCTGTATGTGGCATCATAGCTCCTAAACGTATGAACCGATTGTGATTTAGTTTTTGTCGTTTGAAAGGTGACTTTATCGAGAGTGTTCTTAGCTATGTTTGATGAAAATCGGTTCAGCCGTTCAAACAAAAATTTATATTTGCCCAAGATATCGTGTTATTATTACGTATTTCGATGGATTATTGATAGAAGCGTGTTAACTACTAGATAAATTATGTAGTTTATTGAGGTATTAGTGTCGTGGTTTTTTTAATTTTACTTATATATCACTACATTTCTAAAAACCTCTATTTACTTTCCAGGTCCAGGTCTAAAAGAACGCTGGCTGTACTGGCAGTCCACCACAGAAGAGCAATCCCGTCGCGGTGAAGTCCGCAACGAACTCGACAAGCTGGGCGTCGCGCGACCGATGTTGTCGTACGATGAGGTGGTGGCTGTGAGGGACAACCTCCGGAGGAAGGGGATAGAAGTCGACAACGATTATATCAGGGAGACTTGGGGACCGGTGTATTTGAAGTAAGTCATCATCATTTCAGCCGACAGATGTCCGCTGCTGGACATAGGCCTCCCTTCGCATCCACCAGATTCCCATAGCCTTAACTTCTAGGTTAGAGGTGACAGAGACAGAGGTGACGATGGAGTGAGCTTACCCAGAAGAAGCCTGTTCACTCTAACTTTGAAGAGATTCGGGGAGACACAGACGCAGGTAGTGAGTTCCATTCATTCGCTGTGCGCATTATGGAGGATGTTTGGAAGCGCTTGCGCACGGGGTCTCATTGCTAAGAAAGAAAATTTGGTTCAAATAAATCTAACTAGATGGCGCGACATGTACACACAATTCAATAGAATTGTGTGTAAAATTAACATTTTCTGGAATTGTATGTTCTTGCTTAATCAATTCTCCTAAGTACAAAATTATGGTATATTGGGCTCTTAATTCACATTTCAAAGATTATTTGAACGGATCATTTAAAATTAATGCCAATAGATGGCGAATTTTTTAATTTCTTAGGCATTCCACTCGATTGTTAAAATTTGCATTGTTACACATTTTGGTGCAAAAAAACTGTAAAAACGTGCAAAAAAATACTATGAAACGAACCTTCACTGTATTTAAAGAAAAAAATATTCACGAACCTAGTAAACCCTTTTACTTGCAAGTCGCTGCTAACACCATCTATTGCCGTGAAACGGGATCGAACGCGATTGATGTACTTACAAAAATAACAAGATTAATCAGATGAAAAACGCTAGTTACGTCGGCACGGTTTCTTTGTATGGGATGAGGCATCTGTATGCTAGTAATATATTATCTGTGGCTTGCGCAAGCCCGAATTGGTGGAATGCCCCATTATATCTTATTGCCCCATATGTATTGCAAGGAAATATAAAAAAAATATAGTACTCCCCAATCTTATTGCTGGCCATTAGATTGGGGGGCGCACATACACAGTACTGAACATAGGCTTTGTTGAGCGCAGCGGTACTCTGGCTGGAATTAAACACGAAGGCTATTTACAACCAGATTTATTAGCGTTTTATCCACAGGTTTACTGTATTACAAGACACTGATTCAGGCAGGCAAACAGGGCTTCAAACTAAACTAAACTTTACAATACGCCGTTATAAAATACGAAACGTGTGAATCTTGAAAGGTTTTGGGCCAACTGCCCTCATCAAAGAAAAAGTGGGTGGAAGACGGTTCACGTTTTAACAACTTGCGGTTCTGAAAACTTCTAGAATATTTTACCATGATCTAAAGTGTTTCCCCTGGCGTTGAAGTGCGCCAAGTTTTGTATTTAATGACAAATACACAAAGCCCATTCATACTGTCCCTCTAGCAGCAAGGAGCGACAGCTACACCACAATCCCCAGCATGCAAGTTGGCAATTTCGGGTCTATTGCGCGAACTGACCAACCACCTTATAGCGAACGGAACGCGGACGCGACGCGATTGGTCAGTCGATCTCTGTGTCAATTGACCAATCAATCGCCCGCTTGAAACGTACCCCGCGTTCTATTTTACTACCAACCTATCAACGAATTCTGCCAACCTATACTCCATTTATTATAACATTAGACAAAAGAGGCTCGCAGAAGCAGGCGTACGAAACCTTTTATTTTCAAGTCAAGTTCAAACAATTTTAATAAATAATGTATTTTTTTTTTTTGTAAGTCACAATGTATGGCATACAATAAAGCGTATTCTATCTATCTACTCGTCACGATTCTTGGATAGGTACATGAAATGAAAAAAAAATTAGTAACAATCAGTTTATTAATAACAACTTTATCACAATATGTCCATGTTTTCAATCAACCAAATAAATACAACACAAAACACCACTTAACAATTTAGTCACTGCTACCATCAGTCATCACAAATGATAATAATTAATTGACAATTGTTAAAATTATAACAAAAGTTATAATTTTAACTATAATAATTTAGAATGACAGAATTAACAAAAATACACTTTCACAAGCTAAATACCAACTAAGAAAACATTTTCCAGAGACAGAAGTGTTAGATGAGATTTATGATGATGAGGTCTTTTTCCTTAAAAGGAATATTTTTGTTTTTTTAGCCACTACTGAGTATCTGCCTTTCGTGTGGCTATAGTTGGCAGCTTCTCCAATTTCCTCGAATGATATGGTGCATTATTCATAACAATAACTGCACCACTCTCGATTTTTGACAATATTAATTTGAACCACTTTTCAAAATTGTGTGCATCCATTTCAGAATGGTAGTCTCCATCACCCTTTTTGGCTTCAAATATTAATTCACCATCCATTAAAAACCCATCCGTTAATACTGTGAAATGAAATAAAAGTAAATCAATAATTGTGTACCGGTGGCGTAGATTACTTGATCGCTGGAAATAGATTTTATCCTTTAAGTAGCAACCGAAATTAACTGCATCATTACTGTCCTTGAACAGGTTAATCTACAACCATAAATATCTTTCTCCGAGGGGAGGCATTAAGACTTAACCAGATTTCAGTGAAAGAGAACCGAGTGATCATTTTATTAATGATTTGGTAATGTCACATTACCAAATCATTAGTAAAATGATCACTCGTTGATCGATTCTTGATTTAAATGTATTTCTTTTGAAATTACAAAAGAAATACATTTAAATCAAGTTTCACCAATATGGCCAATGGTAAGCCGTCTTCCTTTTCCAGTTGGGTTCTTTAAACCAGATGATAAACCTGCCCAGTGTGCTTCTTTTGACTTAATAGTATTGTCTTGCCATACCTTGCATTTCGTGTGTCCTGTATGTATAATTAAAATTATAGATGTAAATACAATATTATATCGACTTATGTTGAACTATTAATGCTTCACTGTATTGTTTTGCATAAAGGAGGCTTTACATAGCTTACCAAGTTATGTAACCTTCTTTCAGACTATAAATATTAGCAGCACTGTATCTTCATTTAGCCAAGTCTCATCTAAATAATATTTTTTTTTCCTTCGTTCCTTAATCTCTTAATTTCATGGAGATATTTCACCCTCCATAATACAATCTCTTGTTTATCAATTAGGGCACTTTTTCTGCTTCTTTTAATGTAAGTAAATTTTATTTTTTCTTGATTATGTTGTAAAAGTGCTTCTTTTAAAATCGGGTAGAGACTCATCACTATTTACTTCTTCCAGAATCTTGTCCAACGTTGGTAACTCATTATCAAAGAAAAAAGAATGATTTTTTCTCCGTACGAGTATTCCACTTAACGTTATATCATCATAATCGTCAGATTTTGAGTATTTCCGTTGGCGAGGAGGGGGTGATTGCAGGTGACCTTCTGTATTGTACTCTTTCAGTACATTATAGACTGTTGCACGAGATATGCCTATAAAATAAGATTAATAATGTATGTTATTACCTCACAAATCATGTTACTTTCAAATACGTTTATTTATTATGGTAATAATTTTATGATCCTTACCTGCAATTTCTGCAGTTTTGTTAATTAACTGCGTCCTATAAGCCTGGACCCCTTAACATGTTTATAAATATTTATGAATGTTCTTTTTTCTGCAGCACGAAGCGTTGTTTGCTTTGTTCTCTTATTCTTGGGAGACAATATTTTAACGTTGTGATCAACGTTGGGGCCACGTTTTTTACGCTGTTGACACTGATCAGCGTTACCAGCAGTTTCAGAGCGTATATGTTGCGCTTGCAAGCCACTCGGGCCTGCACCAGGATCGTCCCTGTCTATAGTTCAACAAAACGTACCGCTTTGTACGAACAACACATAACTAACACTCATAACGATAACAAAACAATAACAACAGAAACAAATAACAACTAAACCACGAACAACGAGAAAAGGCGTAGCATTTCCAAGTATCCACAAGCGAATGACAATTGACAACTGCAGAGCAATTTGACGGAAAGATGACATCATAATCCGACAAAATTAAAAAACACGTGCTGCCACAACTTATTAGGGAATAGGTAACATTTTAGATTTGGTCGAGTTATAGTGACATGAAAAATGTTTCCGGTACTGTCCGCCCCTGCTTCTTTTAGGTTTTAAACATTGACACGACATTATTTTAAGTAAATACTAAATAATATTAAATGAAGGCCTTGTAATTTCAGAAGGTAGATAGGTTAAATAAGTGCAATTAAGTGTGACAACTGTTAATTAAATTGATTATATTTAACTCCACATCAATCTTGACTGTAATAGTGTTAGTTGTATTTTTATTACAAAGTGTGCACCTAAAAGAGCCTTTTTTAACTTCTGTCTAATGCTATAGTAAATGGAGTATACGTACCGGTGATCACATAATATTTACCGCTGCTGGCCAACAGATGTCACTATTTTGTATATCAGTCACAGGCTTTCTGATGCGCAAGGCACGGCGCGTTGCTGTTTTAACACGCTTTTATTAGCTTGGTATCTATGTATCAATGTAACGGAATCTTTGAACGTGATTTTCACCCCCTTCAAAACGTGGGATTGATTTCAAACTTTGCACACCTATCAAGGACCGATGACAATGCAATAATTTAAAACGACAAACAAAAATTAAAATTAACAAGTAATAATAGTTGATTCTACCGTGCGCGTTTAAATTGTTTGTCCCATTAGCCTTACCAAGATCTTCAGGATTAGCGACTTTTTAGTTCAATTTACCATAAAAGCGTGTTTTTTAGTTTTTAGAACTACAATTTATTGTATGAGCCATTGTAGTCAACTTCAGGCGGGCGAGCACAAACCTTCATATATATAATAAAGTTTGGGAGCAAAAACCGTGATTAAATGCGTGACTCAAGCCTATCACAGAGGCCGTGCTCGCCCGGCAGACTAGCTAAAATGATTGAGGATTACTGTACCTCATATTGCAATGTACAAAATACTTTTGTAATAATGTTCTTGTATGTAAATTTCAGGAACTTCTTACAGCGCGCACAGACTCGGGCGCGGGATTGTCGGAAGAGCTTCTACTTGTACAGTCAACAGAACGGAAACGGGGTCAGTACATATTTATGTCTAAGTCTTTTATCACCATCATTATCCCTAGCCCGACTTCATCCATTTATTTATTTGATTAGGTTCACCAACAATTGTTTATACTTATTTATAACAAAAAATAACATGCTTTTACTAATCTTACAGTGCAACAATTTTTTTTATGCGAATAAGCGCGGATTATTAATAGCTTAGTGGATAGTATAAAATTAATCATCAATATCAATACATATAATAAATCTGTAGAAAAATATTTTTTGTACATCGAAAAAAATTCCAAAAAAAATAGCCAGGGTGTTAAAGGATAACCAACAGAACCCATTTCTAGCATTTTTGGCATTTTTGGCATTTTTGTCTGTTTGTCTGTTTATCTGTTTGTCTGTTTATTTGTGCACGCATCACGTGAAATGTACGAAACCAATGTAGATAACTTTTATACATAAAAATTGTGCGTATCTTGAAGAATTACTTAGTTTTTGTTTCATCGCAATCGGTTCACTCTATCAAAAGTTAGATGAATTTAAAGTGTTCAAGAAGTAAAATTATCACAGCTCACGCAATTCAGCAGTTACTCGGACAGTTGAACTCGCTATTCGATAGATGGCGTTGTACATTTAAAGTCATTATCTGAATCGCGGTGTTAAGATTTTACGCGAAACAATGACCCTAGAAAAAAAAATTGGTATGTAGTACGAATATTTTTTAACCGACTTCCCAAAAAAGAGGAGGTTCTATGTTCGACATTATGTATGTTATTATTTTTTTTTGTGTATGTTCAGTGTTCACCGATATCTCCGTCAGTTGTGGACCGATTTCAAAAAATCTTTTTTTGTTTGAAAGAGTATGTTCCGAATTGGTCCCATTTTAATTTGGTGTAGGACTGACGAAGCAATTCGAAGATATACAACAGAACTCTTCAATAAATAACGGCAAATCTCTCGGGATTGCTGCAATCGCATGTCTGTTTGTTGTTTATACCATTTCATAACATAACATCACGCCAGTACGCTCTTAAGGGGTACGCAGATCTCTCATTTCACGGATTATGTTCAAGTTTCATGATATTAGGGTAATATATTCTGGCGTTATACGAGTAGGTAACTTACTAAACAACTTGCCTATTAGGTAGGTACAACTAAAAAGTGAAAAATAAAAAAAACTTTTTACAAAAAAATACTACCGACTTCCAAATAAAACTACAAAGTGAAAAATAACTTTATTTTTGGAAGTCGGTGTCCATAACGCAATAAACTGGTACCTACGAAAGACACCGACTTCCAAAAATAAAGTTATTTTTCACTTTGTAGTTTTATTTGGAAGTCGGTAGTATTTTTTTGTAAAAAGTTTTTTTGAGTATGTGGAGTAGGCAGGCAGGCTGGTAAGTATGGTAGGGTTGGCAGGCAGATGACGGGAGCGAAGCCGCGGGCACAGCTAGTAAAAAATAAATTGTAAAAATTGGCAAAAAGAAAAATAATAAATTAACCTAGCTGTGCCCGCGGCTTCGCTCACGTCAACTGTCTGCCAACCCTACCCTACTCGCTTTACTGCCTACCCTACATACCTACCTACCAATTTTTTTTCTAAAGTCATCATTCTTTCGCGGAGAATATTAACACCGCCATTCAGAAAATGACTTCAAATGCACAACGCCATCTATCGAATAACCAGTTCAACTGTCCGAGTATCTGTATTGCGTATGTTGTGATAATTTTACTTCTTGAACACTTTAAGGCGCAGGCCACACAGAAATGGCGTCGGGCGCGGACATTGCACATTGGGCGGCTTCCTATTCCATTCAAATTTAAAACAAAATGCATAGAAATAAAGAGCATTTTTTTTGTACTATTTGAGCGCGATTTTCTTTCCGCCATGCGTGCAGCTTCATACATTTCCCTAGGTCACAGAATGGGCGGAAAAAAATTCGCGCGAATAAAAATCGCAGTGTGTGCTATGCCTTAATTCATCTAACTTTTGCTAGAGTGAACCGATCGCGATTTGCGCACAATTTTTATGTATGAAAGTTATCTACATTGGTTTCGTACATTACACGTGATGCGTGCACAAATAAACAGACAAAAATGCCAAAAATGCTGGAAATGGGTTCTGTTGGTTATCCTCAATTTAACACACATAAAATTTTTCAATGTACAAAAATTACTATTCTTGAGTCTGGCAAACGACAGTAGAGACTGATTAACTATACTCGTATTACTTCGTCTGAATAAAAACATTTAGGTAGGTACTACTTTAGATATATCAATCTAAATAAAAAAAAGCAACAGTATTCTATAATAATTTTGGTTTATTCACTATCAATCAAAATCTGAATCTAAGACTTTCATGTGATAAGATTCATAAGAGTCACAGGAATCATTGTTTTCTACATTAATAATGAAACTTTTTAAATTATTAAAAAGAGAAAACGTTTTTACAAAAATATAAATAGTGATTACGAATTAAAACAAAGTATCAACTTAGTAGCGTCATACGGAAAATTGGGGTTGACATTAATAAAGCATTGCCATATAAAATTTTTGCAAATAATTAAAGTGTCTACTTTCGTTTGCCAGACTCTACAGATTTATTATATGTATTGATAACTTTCAGTTTCTGGCCGTTTCTAGCACTTTCACGTAATAGAAACTGCCTGTCTGCGATTTGAGAAATTAGGTACTTACAGAAAAATACATACAGTTTTCCTATAGCTAAATTCGTCTGTATAGGTGTACCAATTGTACCATACACCTTGGTTTTCTTATTCTTTCCTACCATTGTGATTATTTTTGTTGCTAAGCTAAATATGATACTTGATAACATACTTATCTCTGTTCGCAGAAAGAATGCTGCGAAGTGGTAATGTTCTGGCGGGTCCAACAAACCCTCCGCACGACGGCCAACGCGTTACGACAACAGATCGGCAACAGGGAGGCTGCCCGGCTGGACAGGGAGCTCCGAGAAGTGCTGGACGAGGTGAGTAATGTTCTGCTAGTGCAGCAGACTCTCCGCACAACGCGTTACGTTACGACAACAGATCGGCAACAGGGAGGCTGCCCGGCTGGACAGGGAGCTGCGAGAAGTGCTGGACGAGGTGAGTAATGTTCTGCTAGTGCAGCAGACTCTCCGCACAACGCGTTACGTTACGACAACAGATCGGCAACAGGGAGGCTGCCCGGCTGGACAGGGAGCTGCGAGAAGTGCTGGACGAGGTGAGTAATGTTCTGCTAGTGCAGCAGACTCTCCGCACAACGCGTTACGTTACGACAACAGATCGGCAACAGGGAGGCTGCCCGGCTGGACAGGGAGCTGCGAGAAGTGCTGGACGAGGTGAGTAATGTTCTGCTAGTGCAGCAGACTCTCCGCACAACGCGTTACGTTACGACAACAGATCGGCAACAGGGAGGCTGCCCGGCTGGACAGGGAGCTCCGAGAAGTGCTGGACGAGGTGAGTAATGTTCTGCTAGTGCAGCAGACTCTCCGCACAACGCGTTACGTTACGACAACAGATCGGCAACAGGGAGGCTGCCCGGCTGGACAGGGAGCTCCGAGAAGTGCTGGACGAGGTGAGTAATGTTCTGCTAGTGCAGCAGACTCTCCGCACAACGCGTTACGTTACGACAACAGATCGGCAACAGGGAGGCTGCCCGGCTGGACAGGGAGCTCCGAGAAGTGCTGGACGAGGTGAGTAATGTTCTGCTAGTGCAGCAGACTCTCCGCACAACGCGTTACGTTACGACAACAGATCGGCAACAGGGAGGCTGCCCGGCTGGACAGGGAGCTCCGAGAAGTGCTGGACGAGGTGAGTAATGTTCTGCTAGTGCAGCAGACTCTCCGCACGACGCGTTACAAATGGTACAATAAAAGGGATTTTGTATTTTTTTGAGTTGTGGCACTTATTTGAGCGGATGTGCAATATATTTGAACTCGCTTTTTCATCATACAAACTTTCTGCATTTTGTTTTATCGCCCCAGGCCCCTCAAGTTTAATCTGCCATAGAGTATAATCCCCTTAGATGGCAAGAGCCGTTAAATGCGCAGAAGTCGTATTTTAGGTCTCTTTGGTAGTGAAGCGGGGCGCGGGGAACGTTCCGAGCGCGCTATTGATTGGTCAGTTGACACTAGGATCGACTGACCAATCGCGGCGCGTTTACATTCCGTTCGCTCTATGTGGTGGTTGGTTAGTTCGCGGAATATGCGCGAACTGATCCCCAACTACGCCAAAACCTTGCCAACTTACATGCCGGGGACTATATTATAAGTGGCATAAAAGACATGAAACAAAGTTAACTTTCTATTTCCTACTTAAATGACAAACCAATTGATGATAAGTGGTCACCATGACTTATAAACATAGACATCTACAATCCCAAGACATCATGTTACCACCCACAAGCAAAAAAAAACTGGCCAAGTGCGAGTCGGACTCGCGCACGGAGGGCTCCGTACCATTATCGCAAAAAACGGCAAAAAAATCACGTTTGTTGTATGGGAGCCCCATTTAAATATTTATTTTATTCTGTTTTTAGTATTTGTTGTTATAGCGGCAACAGAAATACATTATCTGTGAAAATTTCAACTGTCTAGCTATCACGGTTCTGGTGACAGACGGCCAGACAGACAGACGGATCGCGGAGTCTTAGTAATAGGGTTCCGTTTTTACCCCCTTGGGTACGGAACCCTAAAAACTCCCATCACAATAATATTATAAAGGCGACAGTTTGTGAGAGAGTATGTGTGTATGTTTGTTACTTCTTCACGCTCGAACAGCTGGACGGATCTGGATGAAATTTGGCTCAGAAATAGATTATAGTCTGGAATAGCACATAGGATACTTTTTATCTCGGGAATATGTTCTCTCGGGATAATGTTAGACCTTCACGCGAGCGAAGCCGCCGCGAAGTTTCTAATAGATTAAGTAATGTCCATTACAATATTGTACTTGTAATTTTGCAGATGGCCGCTGACCCCGAACTGAAGAAAAAGCTGCTTTCCGGCAGAAGAGTAGAACTAGCGGAAGAACTGAGTAAGTTAATATACACTTTTATTTTGAGTCCTATTCTTTATGCCCTCTCACAGAGAGGAGGCCTATGTCCCAGCAGTGGGAACATTAGATGGCTGGTGATGACGATGATGATTTTACAAGCTTTTATTTAACTTGCAATGTATGTATGTATAACGTGACCAGACGTCCCGTTTTCAACGGGACTGTCCCTTTTTATAATTACGAGTCCCGGTGTCCCCGAAATGAACTCTGGGACGCAAAATTGTCCCGTTTTCTGAAAATTTGAGTAGTCGAGCCGGCCGGACGGCCGCCGTATATGTTAACGAAATTACAATCATCTCTGAAAAAGCCATTAATAGGTATTGTATGTGAGGATCATGTAATTCATAATGCAATAAAATCTGCTTCAGACAGGCCACCCTTAGATTACGAAAGCATTATTGGGGAGTTTTTTTTTTATATATATGATTCGAGTTGATGCTCTAAAGGAGTTTTGCGCCGAAACTGAAACGGAATATCAACAAATGCTCGGCTATAGCAAAACCAGATGACTTGCTCTTATACCAGTCTTGGAAAGGGTTTAAAAAAAGTTATCAGCCATTAGGAAACTACTTTTTGAGTATTGAAAAATGTTACTAAAAAACCTTTTTGAAGACCCCATATCCGAAGTGTCCCGTTTTCAGGCAAAGAATAAATTGTCACGTTATGTATGTATGTAAGTGTGTTCAGGTCAAATCTTACAATTTTAAAGCAGCTATCCTCCATCGATTAAGATGAAATTTTGCATACACGTTTAGTTTGGATGGCAGTGCATGGTTAGCTAAGTGACGACATTTTAAATCCTAAATGGCGGACGGCCCAAGATGGCGGACTAGTTATTTTTTGTGCACTACCATGAAAAAGAAATCAAATGAAAGGGTTTGCTGAGAAGAATACGAAAAAGGCTTGTTTTAAAAAAAAGATTTTTTTAATGAATAATTTTATTTTATATAACGTGGGACATTTTAGTCAGGAGCTCGAAAATCAGATAAGCAGTCTTACTAAATTGTATGGTGTGCTCCAATTAAAATTAATTTAGCTGCACCGGTTAAGGGTGGAAGTATGGCTCCAACATAGTTGAGAAATTACTAGGCAGATGATGAGGGTTTCAGTAAAATCATTTCTTTCTCTTACCCCCTTCTCATCTCAATAGTTATCCTCTAGGGCTTTCAAAACAGTAAATGAGTTATGGGTAATAAAATAAGAACCTAATCTTACCTTTTCTTTCCACAGAGAAAGTGCGACAAGTCCAAGAGAAATTAGAAGAATTCATAGAGGCGCTTAACAAGGAGAAATAGTCGTTAGTTGTATATCTTAGTTATATATGTATGAACGTGTATGCGTATATATAGGGGATCGCGTCGCCAATGCATCCGTGCGCCACGGTATTACTTGCTATATATTTTATTTAATAATGTTACTTCTCCCGTTCTAAGTGAAGCGGGAGGGCGTGTCAGACTTTTACTGACTAAAACCCACCCGTGTTCCCTCAGTTGCTTGTGCCAGGCCCAAGGTAACACTCTTTCAAATTTATCCGCGACCCAAACAGGCATCGGCCCTAACGAACCCCGTCAGTTTTGCTGACATCTCTTTTGAGGTGTCGAATCGAGCCTGGTCCTTATCGGATGGCGAGCTACCCATTACTCGCCGTCCGCAAGCCCGCGCCTGTAATGGCTGGGAATCGGCTTGTGACTCCCGACGCCCAGGGCGTCTCCTGCGGCGGCTAGGGCTGTGAGAGCGTCTCCCTCACGCGTTCCGCTTCCTCATTTGCGAGCATTACTTCTTCGCAAAAGGAACAGACAGCTTCGCATGCCCTCTCGGCCCGTACCATGGACATGGAGCAGGGCCGGACGCGAGTGCTCGTCGTCGCCAATCGCCTCCACAAGGACTCCGGCATGGACCACGAGGACTCGACCTTGTCCTCCGGGATATTCATATATCTGCTTTATATTTAATCATCACTGCTCTAAAAACGGTTACGGAAAACATCGCGAGAAAACCGGCATGTCCTAGAACCACAAATTCAAAGACGTGACATCCACCAACCCGCACTGGGCCCGCGTGGTCATTCCTTCTCTCTCAGATTAGACGCCTGTAGCCCTGCAGTGGGAGCTTTAACAGGCTGATGATGATGACCTGCTTTATTCATAAAAACAGAAGTCGAAGTCGGAACTTCTTGCTCAGTTGATGGCAAAAGCCTCGTTCTCCATTACATGAGACTTAACGGACGAAATGGCCTTCGGGCAATTCATAAAGTGTGAAGGTACTATTGCCTAACCCTCGGCGATTACAAGCGTGATATTATGTTATTGATAAAAATGTATCATTCAAACGTTTAGTTTTCCAATTGTAGAATGGGAAGTGTAATTGCATTTTGCCATTAGGAATGTCTTAGATGTATCCCGGCGTATGCATTTTTGCCCGGTTGATAGTTGATACTACCGTAAGGGAGAACCTATTGTACGAGTTACAAGTTCTATACTTGTCACCACAGATATACATCTAACTAGATGACGCGATTGTATGTGCTTCGCGTGTCAAAAAACGGAATAAAAGTACGACCAATGATCGTAATTTGAACTTTTCATTTAGCATTATCGGCACCGGAAATCTAGAAAAATGCCTTTTTATGCCATATTGAGCTGTAAAGACTATTGAAAAAGTTGGCCGAGGCATTGGAAATGTTTTCTATCATTGGTAAGTAAATTTGTTTTTAAATTGTGTGTGAAAAAGTTGCACGCTTTGTTTTCATACAGATGGAGGGACTTGCGTAATCTAGTTACACTTATATCTGTGCTTGTCACCTACATGTTTGACAAAATGTTATAAAAAATTTCTGCCTCTACCTTCTGGGGAAGGCGTGATGTTTAAAAGAATTAAAGCAAAGTATAGTTCTCGCCAAACTTCTAGGCCATACTGTTATTGGCTACAATGTCTGCGCAGTAGCACGGAGTCCCAGCGCTAAGAAAGAAAATTTGGTTCAAATAAATCTTACTAGATGGCGCGATATGCACTGATTTGTTATCGAATTGTTTGTAAAATTAACGTTTTCCGGAATTGAACATAAAAAAAGTATGTTCTTGTTTATTCAACTCCTAAGCACTAAATTATGGAATATTGGGCTCTTAATTCACATTCCAAAGATTATTTGAACGGATCATTTAAAATTGATGCCCATAGATGGCGCGGTTTTAAATTTCTGAAGCATTCCACTCGATTGTTTAAATTTGTATTGTAACACATTTAGTTACGTCGGCACGGTTTATTTGTATGGGATGAGGCATATGTATGCTAGTATTTTATTATCTGTGGCAGTAGTAAATTTCATAAAAAAACATCACCGGTTTTCCGTGCCTTGCGCATCGGAAAACCAACTTCAGGGCGGCCCAAGAGTTTGGCGAGAACTATAATTGAGTTATAAATGATAAAAGTTGCTCTAATACAAACCTTTTTGGTAAATAATATCCATTTATGGATTTTTCCTTATGCATAGATTATTTTTTCTAAATTGTAAAAAATGGCTTATAAAGCAGAGCGCGGCATCGCAGCGTTCATTTTTATTACTAGATTAATGGCCATATGGCGAGTGTTTATCTCTCGCAGTTCAAATTACTAACTCTGCACAATCGAAAACAGAAATGTATGTTTGTTTTAATTTATTATTGTGTGTTTTTGGATACTCAGTGAAAATGACCGGTTCACTAAACCCTTGTACAGAGTTAGCAGTTTTAACTGTAGTTTCAAGTCAAGACTTAGAGGCTTATTTATAGAAATCTCTGAGGTGATGATATAGACCAGTGGACGTTACACTTCAAGGGCCACATAGGACAATGTGAGGTATCACTGCAGGCCACATATTCGTGGATTAGGTAGTTGACACCACCATTCAATTGACATATTTTTTATGAGCTGTCAAAAAGCGATTAAACCCCTCAGATTTTGTATCGAAAAAAGAACACGTGAACCAATTTATTTGGCAATTCAGTTAACTTACTAAATTGATTTCAAAACTACTGAAAATCTAATTTGAAGGTAATTGAAAATAGTAGGGTTTTAGGGCTTTTTAGTGTTTCTTGGTGTTAATATTACTTATTATATCACCAACATTGAAATTCTCTATAGATATTTATGCAATCGCTAAAAAGTTTCGGGATTTTTATAAATGTGTTGATATTAACAATGTGACGATGTACTTTTTGAGTTAAATTATTTGTTTGTTTCCAAGATTAAGCCTTTGTGATGCATTATGTACTTCTTGCTTCTAGTTGTAATGTTAATATTGTTAAATAAACATCGTGGCATTTTGATCTGTTACAAAAGCAGGCCACTTCTTCTGACCATGTATATGAAAAATTTTTGTCCATGGAAGTCACAGGCAATTCCCAAAAAAATCTTTGTATATTCGTTACCAAGTTCTCGTCAACTGATATTTTTTTTTAATGGCAGATGTAATTTTTTACAAGCTTTTATTTAACTTGCAATGTATGTATGTATTTATGTGAGTGTGTTCGGGTCAAATCTTGCAACTGAATTTTAAAGCAGAGTTATCCTCCACCGATTAAGATGAAATCTTGCACACACGTTTAGTTTAGATGACAATGCATGGTTAGCTAAGTGACGTCATTCTAAATCCAATATGGCGGACGGCCCAAGATGGAGGACTAGTTATTTTTAGTGCACTGCAATGATATTGGTATCAAATGAAAGGGTTTGCTGAGCAGAATACGAAAAGCCTTAAAGAAAAAGAAAATTTTAATGAATAATTTTATTTTTTTGATTATTGACAATGACTTCCATTAAGAGATGTTTGTTCAGTGGTGGCCCAGTGGTATCGGCCGCGACTTACGACTTGCAGGTCGTGGGTTCGAGCCCAAGCAGGCGCTTTACTCTGTGTAAATTGTTAAATCACCACGGTTCTCAAAACGGTGAAGGAACACATCGTAAGGAAACCGGCATGTCCTAGAAACAATCATTCGAAGACATGTGACATCCACCAACCCGCACTGGGCCCGCGTGGTGGATTACGGCCTATGTCCCAGCAGTGGGAACATTAATAGGCTGATTATGTGATCTGATGTGTTCATATACATGGACAGAAGAAATGGCTGCTTTTGTAAGACGATTGAAATGCCAAGGTGTGTAACTGTTTTTAAACTGGTCATAGTTTATTGTAACGATTGTAATGTTACCAAATCTCCAGTACTGTATTTTGTAATCATGTAAACATCTGGTTTTCTATGAACTTGCTCATGTATCGCTATTTTTATTCCTATTTCAGTAATTTATTGTTTTACTCCATACTTTCATGGATTGTTTCGTTTTTAATGTCACTTTCCATATGTTTTTCTTACTAATCAGTCCATTGATGCTCATTTCATGAAATATACGATAATTTGTAATCGATGTAATTAAACTAGTAACTGATTTTGCGTTTAATATTTTTTAATATTCAGTCTTGTATAAACACACAGAGAAGAGGTTAAAAATACACACTCAAGGATACTTTTGGCGCCAAAATCTGTATTAATGCCGCCATCTTTTTTTTAAATACAGTTTCCAAGGACAATTTCTTTAATGTTTACTAACAGAATCCCCTGACGACAATGTTATTCAGGCGCCAAAAGTATCTAATTTTAAAAACGTCAATCATACCATAGATGAAGTAAATAATTTTCTCAATAGAAACTCTAGCGTATATCTGCATTGGCGACAGGCCTGCTACGTTGTATTATTCGTTGTTAATTTAACCGCTTGATCTAAGTTGTCTTTTAATAAAATGTTAAAAAAATAAAACGAGTTTTATTTGTTAAGCGTTTAATCTTATTAAACAATAAAAAGATCATTAAAAATAACAGTGCATTAAAAATAATGCTTATGCTATAACAGTGAAGAAAATAAATTAATATGGTAACATTGTTAACAGCAAAAAAGATTGGTACGAAACAACATCTTACTGATAAATGCGAAGCATTCGTTCGATCGATCGAGCATGGCTCGGTTTAGGTATTGTTATTTACGTAAGCTTTGCTTTTTAAAAAGTATTAAGATTATCAATCAGTCTTGTTGATTATCATTGTCAGCCTCTAAGTTAGACTAAACTTAGAGGAGACTAAACTTGCTGGAGCGTTGAAATGTTCCAAATTCAAAAAACGCTCCAGCAAAGGATTTGATTTTCATTGTCCGTAAATTCGGTTCTTCGCGTGTTCTTTATTCTAAAATAATGACAATATTTCCATGCATGTTTGAGAAAAGACTATTTATGGGGCTACTTACTTGGGTTTAATGTGCTTTGGGGCGCCGGAAATTGCTTCAAAGTCAGCGTTTAGCTTTGATTTTCTTATGCAAAGCATACAGGACGGTTAGTACTGAGGCCTTATCGGTACTTAATGGCGTAGGTACTTCCGGTCGACCTTGAATTGCAGCGACGTGCTGTAATGTACTATTTCGCACGAGAGACCATGGACGCGGACTTTTTAATGCGGAGTGACCGTGAGAAAATCACTAGATTATTTAAACCACATATTTACGTCTGGGAGGAACTTTTGTCCGAATGGCAATGTAGGTGGGATAATTCCATCAAGGGCCGACACCTAGCACTACACTAGCCAGGCCCACTCTTTCTCGCTTTCTCCCAGCCCAGGCCATGCCCTATGAGAAATTGGGCAACACAGTGATCCACCTCCAGTCACGTCCTGGCCAGCCGCACGCGAACGGATGAAAAGAATTGGTGGAGGTGTGACAACCCAAGTAAGTAGCCCCATAAATAGTCTTTAAAGTTAAAAAAGACAGACCCCACGTAGATTTATATATTCTCGTTAAGGCAGTTCTTTTTTGCTTTTCACCGACTATTCTTATGTTGTGTGTGTCTATGACGCGAGTGTGATGACTTAGAGACTGTCGAATCGAAGCGACGCGTAGGTAAAAACATGTATACCTATAGCATACAGGCCCCCATCTTCACAAAGAAAAGGTACTTCTCAAATTATCATCCACCAACGTTCATTCCTGCCGGAATCTAAAATCTTTTAGAAATGAACGCCAGTCGATTTGCAAGAGCGAGAAAGTATTAGTGACTTCAACGGTTTATTTTATCCCGTTGCGTTTCCGTAGAGCTTGTACAACAGGACAAGTCAGAAGGAATGAACATTAGTGGATTTTCACACGCGAATTCACGCTCCTTCTTTCATTCGATAGAATGTCTAAGTTTATTTATCTTGACATAAATGTGCGCATTACGTGGTGGAGATACGGTTCAATATGCTATGTTCATTTTTCCAGTGACGCGTCGTTTCCCTTCGTCTCTGGTCTGGATGAGCTTTGACCCTCAGGAAGTACCAAATTTGAAGTTGCGATTGCCACAGATAATAATATAATACTAGCATACAATTGCTACTTTATCATCATCTTTCAACACTTGTGAATGAATTTAAATTCTTAAACTTAGAGGCTGACAATGATAATCAACAAGACTGATTGATAATCTTATTACTTTTAAAAAGCAAAGCTTACGTAAATAACAAAACCTAAACCGAGCCATGCTCGATCTAAAGAATGAAGAGAGATTCTATCTATGTGAAGAGTTTGGCATCTATATGAAAAGCAAATCTAAGTGAAAAGTTCGGCATGCGCAAAGATCTCAATATCTTTGTCCTTAGCCATTTGTTCTTGAAGTTCCTTTATCGTGTTCTTTCCTATTTTGGACCGGAAATTTGCAAGCACATACACTGCCATACGACGCTGTACACCAACTCCTTCTGACAAGATTCCTTTGAGAACTGCGCCTTTCAACTTCGGCTTTGAACTGCCGTACGAGAAGTTATCACGTAAGTAATCTTCCAAAGCACATGTATACAGTTCTAGTATGGAGTCAAAGTATGTGCTCACTAGTTCATTCACCTCCTTCATTATATATCTGCCGAAGACGAAGCCCACAGCCTCTACACCCTCCGACTTTCTCCTCTTCGGATCAGCGAAAACTTCAGGCATCTGCTTCATACTTTGTCTAACAGCTTTAAAATACAACATTGTTAAATGTATCTTTGTGTACTTTTTAAAGTGTTCTTCTTTTGGCATAAACTTTTGCATCCAAGTTAAGATCCTCTCGATCACTAACAAACACGAGGAGTATTTCGTGTCAAAAAATGCAGAATTGTACAATAAACTCTCTAAAACTTGATCCAGTCTTTCGTTGAAATAAGATTCCTTTTCAGATTGCAGCTTATCTAGACGTTCTAAAAACCGGTTCCCTATCTTCGTGAATCTTCTTTCAACATCTTCTTCATTGCTGGACAGCAGCAAGTACCTGACGAAAATCGATGGTAACAGTATCGCTGGAACATCCTTATCAGTATGGTCGAGAATCTGAAGCAATATGTTTTCTACACTCTCATCAGTTTTAGAAAGAACTTGCGACAGGTCACATAGGACGTCGTCAGCATTGTAACGGTCGAGTTTGTGGATAGCAAGGTACAAGGTAGCGCAGTAGTCAGGTTTGATGGTGGACGGGATCCAGTCGGTGTTATCGAGGAGCTGACGAAGCCTATGGCGAGGCACTAGGTCGATACTGGAGAACAGTGGTTTAACGATATCCCATACTCTGCGGTCAGCATTATCACCAAGGCGCCGGAAATACGGCAACGCTGTTTGTAATGCTACCACGGGGCGCAAATTCGTTGCTGATGCAACGGTCTCCAGTAATAACCCTCTCGGCCCAGTAGATCGCAAACTCAGTGCTAAGGCTACTCTAAGAGTGCGTCGTTCATTCGCTAACGCACGGGTGAATGCCTTTCTCTCTATTTCACGGCAGCGCATCACTCGCGTCGCGACAGCTTTCGCGCCCGCCTTGCGCCATCCCAACTCCGCCAAGTTTACGATAGGCCGGGCTCGGTGTGCACAGGCCCTCAGTTCCGCCGCAAACTTTGCACTTTCTTTACCTGCTGCGTCAAACTCACGCAATTCGTTCTCATAGTCTTGGTTCACGAGACTTGCGAAAGGTCGAGCCAACTTAACATTCTTTACTTTTTCAATCTGTTGCTGAAGTATCTTCTCTTTCAATACCTTTCTGAGAACTACTGTAAAATCTTGTTTCTGGAAGTACACTACTAGCTTCGACGTAAACCTATCAAAGCTCGTCTGACGAGCGGCCAATATATCGACAACTCGCTCGAGTTCAAGAACAGAAGGATCATGTCGCAGTGCATTTACTAGAGCCGCTTCATCTTTTTGGAATTCCATGTTAAGTCGCAGCAGCTCACAGCGTGCGATCCTTGCCTTATAAAGCTGCTTCAGTACAGGGCGTGCGACGATAGCATCACGTGAAGCTAATTCTACAGCTGCCTTCACTGCTGGTGAGGTTGCCTCAACCCGAATGCGGTACACTTTTAGAACATCTAGTAGCTGACCGAGGCGCTGCGCGGCGACTTCTGGTTCGACATCTATGGCTGCTACTGACAACATGTTTTGAAGACCGTTAGCAATGCGCAATCGCTCGTGAACCTTGAGAGAATACTGTGTCAGCGTTGAAAAGTCTTTTAAAAATGCGTCGCGGACAGCTTGTTCACATTCGCCAGCTAATAACTGGCGAATCACGACGCAGTGCAGTCCCTCATAGCACGCGGCTTCAGGTGGTGCGCCATCGAGCCCAAGTCCGTGCCCGAAAGCCAGCAAATTTCTCCAATCGTCTGCAGGCAGGCGCCAGACGTCAGCGCGCTTGACGAGACTGCGCAGTATGGAGGCGCGTGTGTGCGGGGGCCCGTTGCTATGCTTCGCAGCGAGGTTCAACACAGCTGATACAGCATCAGTGCGTCCACCGCTCTTGCTCACCAATACAAGAAAGATATCGCGCCGCCTGTCCGCAGACCCTGTAGCACCTAATCGCTGACTCAACTCGTGGAGCGCGCGATCAAAACCAATAAAACGAAACTCATCGAACAATCTTTCTAAATCTGTTTTCATTTTTGCCATGCAATAATCTTTGAAGTCTTTACGCAGAGCACATTTCATCACGCGACGAGACTTACATGGCATCGCCGCACGACATAACATGTCATAACTATTATTATAAGCATTTTCGCTGACAAGCATGAAATCCTGATCATCAAAGACATGCGGACCGATGTGAGACTCCTTCGGGGGAGCGGGTATCTCGTACGGCCATTTGTCTTCACAGTCACCGATGTCCTTATCAACGAATACTCGTTTCTTGAACGCCGCTCTCTTGTCGGGCCTGAGTCTCTTTATCAGCGGCTCCACCACTTTGTACTCGAACCAACGCTTCAAGTAGCTTGCTCGCGCTAGCTTCAACACTACTTCCTGACACTCCTCGACACTGAGCCGAGCAGCAAGAGTCGGAATATGCAGGAAATACGCAACGTACAGTTCCAACTTATTTGTGAATCTAGTTTTGTGGTAGCGTAGGATGTAGTCAGTCGCGCCAGGACTAAATCTGCTCTTC
Source organism: Orthosia incerta (assembly GCA_948252205.1). NCBI lineage: Eukaryota > Metazoa > Arthropoda > Insecta > Lepidoptera > Noctuidae > Orthosia > Orthosia incerta. The sequence continues at coordinate 26,416,198 of OX411761.1, forward strand.
AGCAACCACTTCTTGCTCATTTTGAAATACTTTTCCGTGATGTCAAGGAACACATCCGCATCCAACTTTAGCACACACTTCACACTGTTGTAGTAGGACACATCTCGTTGAAGATAGCGAGTTTTGAGATCTTCATCTGTCGCCAACGAATCAAAATATATTTTGGCAACTCCAGGACATTTCTCACATAGCACTTTTAATGAATGAGTGGATAATTTTGTCAATATCTTAGGGGCCTCTGCCATTATGAACTCATGACTGCAGTGACTAAGAAACTTTATAGAAAACTCAAACGAGTTGTCTTTATAGTGCTGATAGAACGCCTGACACATTGATGGGTCTCGTAAATTGATGTTAAGCCAGTGCTTCATTTTGGTAACTGCTGGCGTGATCATTTCCGGGAAGAGAACATCTTCTAAATATTTAGGGTTAATAATGTCACGGTGGTCTATAAGCCATGTTGCTTTCAGGGCTCTGCTCACGTATAACATGTCATCGTCTTTTAAGTTACGTATTATGTAGTCTACATGTTTGAGTTCTCTGGCGAGGTCTATTTTAAAGAAGCGGTCGACTGGAGACTCTTCGGGTAGAGCCTCGACATCCTGGACCGAGACACCGTGCTTTTTAGCCTCGCGCACTAAGGAGTTGAGGTGTAGGTGCCGTTGGCCCAGGTGGTCTCCCACCAACGATAATGGTGGAAACAGCGCCATCTGTAGGAAAAAAACATATTTGATATATTATGATAGTATAATACGCCTCCAAAGTACCCAGGTGCGTACTAAGTCATGCGCTTGGCTTAAGTTTTAGTTATATCCAAAAACACGCGCATTGCGCCAAGTACCCGCTTTATATAAATATTCCGCAGAGAGCCTGAGAAACGGCTGTCAAATCCAGGGAAGGCAGTAATCACTCTAATTTCCCACTTCTATCACGGGGATATATACAATAAAAAATGTCATTTAAAAAACTAAACAACACGCTTTGATAGAAAACCAAACAAATAAAAATACTTTTTTTACAAAATTACAAAAATAAACTACCGACTTCCAACTAAAAACACTACAAAGTGAAAAATAACTTTCTTTTTCGAAGTCGGTGTCCATAACGAAAAAATTTTATACATGTTCGCGAGCTGTAATAGTCTGAGGATACATGTTCGCGAGCTCGCTGACCAAAACGAGATGTATCCTCCGACTGCACAGTATGATTTTCTTCTTGTTTTACCTCCTTTTAGTTCGTTTTTTAAGCAGTCGGGATTTTTGTATTTTTTATTAATATTATTATTTATAACTTTTTAGTAAAAATTTTTGTAGTAAGTACATTTGAACATATAAGTGCCATAAATTTTTGAAATCACCTCTAAAACCCTTTATTTTGTGGGGACACGATGGGTTTGGAAGAAAAAAACTATTCGGGCCCCCACAATATGGCGCCTAAAATCCGCTATTTTTCAATTTTAATGTAGCCAGTGACACTCGCAGGGTTAAGGGCCTACATACGCTTTAGTGCCGTAAAACGGCCACTTTCTAAAGCATACTCCTTAGTAACGGCTAAGTTAAAAGGTTTGAAAAAAATATATATTTATTATCGATTCATGTACATTATTTTGAACACAAGGTTTTTTCTTGTAACTAATAGTTTTGCTTTAAAAAAAAATTAACGACACGATATTTTTTTCGCAACTTTTGGAAACTCCTCCAGAACGACTTGAATGTTTAAAAATATTTTTACACAGAAAAAAATATGGCTAGAATTTCTTTATAACTAACGTAGCATATGTAAATCAATTAATATTTTGCAAACAAAACTGTTCAAAGGGAAGTTTAATATTGATATTTTGGCATCGAGCGGGCGCACGGCCAGTACTGCGTAAACATTGGGGCGTATGTAGCGCCTTAAGACGAATCGATTGACGTAAGAATCATCAAAATCGGCCAACGCGTTTGGTCTCTGGAACGCCACATAGGAACAAACATACATACATAGATGGACTGATAAATAGGTACATTACCCTCCTTCGGCAGTCGGGTAAAAAATTGGTACCTACTAAAGACACCGACTTCGAAAAAGAAAGTTATTTTTCACTTTGTAGTGTTTTTAGTTGGAAGTCGGTGGTATTTTTTTGTAGAAATGTTTTTTTTACTTTTCAGATTATCCGAATACCCGGTGAAATGAGAGTGTACCAAGGTGAACTGTACACATCTGCGTACCCCTTTAGAGCGTACTGGCGTGATGTTATGTTATGAAATGGTATAAACAATAAACAGACATGCGATTGCAGCAATCCCGAGAGATTTACCATTATTTATTGAAGAGTTCTGTTGTATATCTTCGAAGATCTTCATCAGATATTCGCCAATTAAAATGGGACCAATTTCGAAACATACTCTATCAAACAAAAAAAGAATTTTCAAAATCGGTTCACAATTGACGCAGATACCTATCGGTGAACATACAAAAAAAAAAACATGAAGTCGAACATAGAACCTTCTCCTTTTTGGAAAGTCGGTTAAAAAGTAGATAATAATTTTCATTTTGGACATGGCCAAAAATTAACATATATACAATCCATGTTATTCAATAGTACTGATCAAAAAATAAAAAAATAAACCGACTGCTTAAGAAGCGCTGCTTACATATTCGCGAGCTGGCTGAACAAAACCAGACGTATCCTCCGACTGCACAGCATTATTTAAATGAGTGAAACCCATTCGTTAAATGTACTACGTAATACCTACCTACATTTAACTCAATGGCATAACCAGCAGTGCTATTCTCTAAGGATACAACCTTGAGCGCAGCGCTGTGCCAGCGACGAATCTACAGTTTGGTTTTCGCTAAGCCGCGAATTGAAAGAGTATGTAACACTACGCCGCGAATAGTGAAGTGACACTAGCGCTCTAAGCTGTGACGACCGCGAGTTAGAACTACTTAATGTCGAGCAAGTTGACACTAGCTGACAGTTCTTCATACATTTTGATGCGTTTTTAACACGCTTTTATTAGCTTGGTATGTATGTATCTATGTATCAATGTATCAATATAACAATGTATCAATGTAACGGAATCTTTGAACGTGATTTTCACCCACTTCAAAACGTTGGATTGATTTGAAACTTTGCACACTTATCAAGGACCGATGACAATGCAATAATTTAAACAGTTTGTCCCATTATCCTTACCAATAAAGCGTGTTTTTTAGTTTTTAGAACTACAATTTTTATATTCCAAATACAGCGTCGAATATGCTCACAGCCTGGCTTACAGCCTCGTTTTTATCTGTCAAAGCCTGGCTTATCTTTGTTTTTGTGATTAATACCTACAAGAAGTGACATTTGCTTGCGGAAATTATTCTTATTTTTAGGACCTGAAATACGTAAGAAGTATTGAATCTTACAATTTTGGGTCATATGAATCTCTGAACGGCTGAACAGTTTAGGAAATTCTAAAATAAAATTCTTTGAAAACTTACTTTAACTTTTAAAAATTCTTTTGGTATTTTTTTTGGAAATTTGAATATAAAACAGTGTCGATGTTTTTCTAAATAACTCTGCCAAATAACAGAATGATCCTACCTTTTTGTTGAAATATCCAACAATGTTCACTAATCCCTGGATGAGTAAAATTAGGTTTTCACTGCACTACACTCAGTTCTGTATTTGCGGCAAATAGGTATACAAATGACCATGACAATCACGCTTTCTCGATAAAATAATGGCAAATTGACAATCCGACCGGCCACCGTATCATCAACAACAGCGGCTTTTTGACCTCTTGATATTTTTTTTTAAATTATCATAAAAGAGGAAGACAAACAACTAGTTCCATGGAAGTGATTGGTGATTCATTTAATTTGGCACACCCAAACATCACTCACCAATATGTACGCTCATCCATAATTTACTTACCAATTATTCTGTGTTTCTGTTTACAAATAGTATTTTTTATGTGTTTGCTAGATTATAATAATCTAGTATTTAGTATGAATGACAGCATTTAATATAAATGTAATCGCATGGAAATTCGTCTCGCAATTAATCTCGTAACAACTTAGTACCTAAATGGTAGATCCAGAATCATACCTAAAAGCAAAATGTATCTGACTAGCTGTTCCCCGCGGCTTCGCTCCCATGGACTACCCCACAGGACCCGTTTTCGGGATAAAAATAGCCTATGTCACTCAGGAACTATGTAGCTTTCTATTTTTTAAATCGGTCCAGTAGTTTCGGAGCCTATTCGGTACAAAAAAAAACAAACAAAAAAATATTTCCTCTTTATAATATTAATATTATAATTATAATAATTAATTAGTAGTATTAGAATTTCTAATAGTATAGACAAATTCAGGTGCAAAAAGTGTGGATCGGGCACGTTACGAAAACCACCTCGTTATCGTTTTGCGACACCGAATTGCGAAACGAAATGTTTGCACTTTTTAGTGTTTTACTTTGGAAGTCGGTATTTTTTTTACAAAATTCCCATAATAACTCAATTTAGGTACCCATTTGTGAGTTTGTCGTTATGGAGTTCGGTTGTCCTTATCTTGTAAACTGCTGAAATGATTTTGCGCCGATTCCCTTGAGTAGCTGATTTTCAAATGAGAATCACGTCAAAATGGCTAGTCGTAATTTTTTGCAAAAAATATATGTTATATTAGACTATTTTCTGAATAATTTGATCTGAGAAAATTTTGATTTTTATTCGTATAACATAGTGTAATTAATTTTGTAAAGTTATGTCTAAATCAGACAAAAACACGACAATCACACTAAAACCGCTGGACGTATTTTAATGAAATTGACACCATCTCAAAGACAATTTAATTATCTACATTTTGATCTGAGGCTTTTTTTATAAAGTCATAGAATAATAAGGAAAGTACAAAAAACTACCAAAATTTGGGTCGCGCGGGTGTGAAACGAGTGCGCGTTTTGTTCCCTCAAGGTCGTTGGCGTTAGTCGTCGTCTAATCCAATGAAAATACTTAAATTATTACGATCCGATTACTTGTTTCGGAGATATAAGAACTCTAACTGACAAATACAAAAACTATGAATTAAACCACTTTTAGTTTTAGATAATTATATTGTTTTCCCTATATAATTTAAGATAATGATTAAGTTATAGAAAAGTATAACACCATTATATTCCTGAATATTTTTAGTTTTAAAATCATGAGTATTTCAAATGGTTTTCAAACACAAATTTCATAGAATTTCGTTTCACAGAAAATGTTTCATATAATATTTGATCCTTCTATTTTTATTTCGAATATTATTTTAAAACGACTATTTACTTGAATGAAACATATTCCACAGAAACACAATTCAATGGATTATAATATAACATTTGTTTATGTAACAAACTTTACAAACAGTACAATTCTTTTTAACGAATATTGTTTGATCATGGTTTGATCGGTGTATTTTAATAATAATATTATTTGTACGAAAATTAAACGGAACGTTTGCCGCCATGTTGTGGGTCGGTGACATCATATTATGACGATTGACGTGTCATTCATTCCGTTTCGCAGGTTCGCTAGTAGAAAAAAAACCGGCTAAGTGCGAGTCGGACTCGAGCACGAAGGGTTCCGTACCGTTATCGCAAAAAAACGGCAAGAAAATCACGTTTGTTGTAGGTATGGTAGCCCCACTTAAATATTTATTTTATTCTGTTTTTAGTATTTGTTGTTATAGCGGCAACAGAAATGCATCATCTGTGAAAATTTCAGCTGTCTAGCTATCACGGTTCATGAGATACAGCCTGCTGACAGACGGACAGACAGACAGACAGACAGACTGATCGCGGAGTCTTAGTAAAGGGTCCCGTTTTTACGCTGTGGGTACGGAACCCTAAAAATAGGTCGAATCTGTTCCAAAACCGAATCGGGCACCCCGACTTCACGTAGTCTTTTGGCTGCTACCCCTAGAGTGTATATAAAACCGGAGCCGCAAAGGAGGAGGGGGAAGAGAGGGCAAAGGGGTTGCACCATAGACTACACTATATAAATACTACTATATACTCGTTTAATGGGTTGCACTTCTCGCAGCTCCGCAGACGATGAGACGATGCAGAAACAACTAGTGTTTTGAGGTATGAACTAAAAAGTTTAGAAACTGTCATTCGATGACATGTTTTTCTTAGTAATAAGTTTAGGATAGTATTTAAACGAGCGAAAAAAAAAATCAAATTAAAGGTGTAAAAAATACTGAATATGGCTTACTGAAATACTAAGTCGGCGGCAAACAGTGGGCGAATACAAATGTTTAAAACAGCGACTTGAAAATATAAGTTTGTCGACAGGACTCCTTTTTCTGTCTGCAGGGTCTAAAGTAACCTAACATGAAGGAGATGACGGGAGCTAAGTTCGCTCGCTTTGCTCGCTCACTTCAGCTCTCGTCATCCCCTTCGAACCTAACCTATCCGTGTCGGGGTGCGCTAAGTTCCCGAGCTCGCTTCGCTCGCTCTTGGACACGAATAAACCCGAACTCCCGCACTGCACAGTGATGTCGCCTCGATAGTTGTTCAGCTATTTTCAAAAGAATAATATGCTAAAATAGAAAAAATAGAACCCCAAATACAATTAAAGTATGTAACAATATTATTACCGCAGCTCACAAAAATCTCCTAAAAGGTATTACTCAAACCGGATAAATAGTTACTTACTTAGTATAATAGTCGCCCATTCAGTATATTTTTCCCTCGGTTAATAATTTCCCATAAGTTTAAAGGTGGAAACATACTACTAAAATCCGACGCGATGTGACGTGTCGACCGACACCCGATGCGAATCGTGCACATATACAACACACCACGTGATGCTACAACACGCTTCGCTAGTATCATAGCTTCGTTTCTAGTATTATTTCTAATAATATGATCACGGTATTGACCTGAACTCATATCATATAATACTGAGTACCGTTTCACTAATTCTATTAATTGTTCATTCGACATCAATACATATAATAAATCTGTAGAAAAATATTTTTTGTACATCGAAAAAAATTCCAAAAAAAATAGCCAGGGTGTTAAAGGATAACCAACAGAACCCATTTCTAGCATTTTTGGAATTTTTGTCTGTTTGTCTGTTTGTCTGTTTATCTGTTTGTCTGTTTATCTGTTTGTCTGTTTGTCTGTTTATTTGTGCACGCATCACGTGAAATGTACGAAACCAATGTAGATAACTTTTATACATAAAAATTGTGCGTATCTTGAAGAATTACTTAGTTTTTGTTTCATCGCAATCGGTTCACTCTATCAAAAGTTAGATGAATTTAAAGTGTTCAAGAAGTAAAATTATCACAGCTCACGCAATTCAGTTATTCGGACAGTTGAACTCGCTATTCGATAGATGGCGTTGTGCATTTAAAGTCATTTTCTGAATCGCGGTGTTAAGATTTTACGCGAAAGAATCACCCTAGAAAAAAAAATTGGAATGTAGTATGAATATTTTTTAGACATTGGTCGTACTTGCATAATCGAGTACCAGGGCTTCCAAGTAAAGTACGTCTACTTTAAGAAACCAGGGGTCCTAAAACCAGGGCTCGGGATACTTTCAAGTATTTTCTATCTGGATAGGAAATTGACCCGTAATGTTGTATGTATAAGGAGCACAATCGCGTTTTTAAATAAGTATACCTACTTACAGATGATTGAACTTCCTACCTCCATCCATGCCAAGTCCTGTTGGAATAAAAAATACTTGCATAGGAAATTGAAACGTGACTACCTATAAATATGGAGCACAATCGCTTTTAAAAATAAATACCTACTTACAGACATTTAAAGTTTCTACTTCTATTCCACCCAAGAGCCCTGTTGGAAGAAAAAATACTTGCATACGAAATTGTTCCGTGGACCCTTACAAATAAGGAGCATGATCGCATTTGCGAAAACTAACGCGGTATTGCAGAACCGTGGACTCCTCCCGACGGAGCGAGTCCGAGTAGCCGTATAAAATACTTTGAAGTCTTGCAAGTATTTCGGGTCGGTACCAGGTGTACGTACTTGGAAGCAAATACCTGGTGTAAAAACCTGGTCGCGTAAATACGTACCTTCCCTTATTTTTAACCGACTTCCCAAAAAGGAGGAGGTTCTATGTTCGACATTATGTATGTTTTTTTTTTTTTTTTTTGTGTATGATCACCGATATCGCCGTCAATTGTGGACCGATTTCAAAAAATCTTTTTTTGTTTGAAAGAGTATGTTCCGAAATTGGTCCCATTATAATTTGGTGTAGGACTGACGAAGCAATTCGAAGATATACAACAGAACTCTTCAATAAATAACGGCAAATCTCTCGGGATTGCTGCAATCGCATGTCTGTTTGTTGTTTATACCATTTCATAACATAACATCACGCCAGTACGCTCTTAAGGGGTACGCAGATCTCTCATTTCACCGGTTATGTTCAAGTTTCATGATATTTGGGTAATATTTTCTGGCGTTATACGAGTAGGTAACTTACTAAACAACTTGCCTATTAGGTAGGTACAACTAAAAAGTGAAAAATAAAAAAACTTTTTACAAAAAAATACTACCGACTTCCAAATAAAACTACAAAGTTAAAAATAACTTTATTTTTGGAATTCGGTGTCCATAACGCAATAAATTGGTACCTACGAAAGACACCGACTTCCAAAAATAAAGTTATTTTTCACTTTGTAGTTTTATTTGGAAGACGGTAGTATTTTTTTGTAAAAAGTTTTTTTGAGTATGTGGAGTAGGCAGGCAGGCTGGTAAGTATGGTAGGGTTGGCAGGCAGATGACGGGAGCGAAGCCGCGGGCACAGCTAGTTTTAAATAAAAACTAACAAAAAATATCTTTTCAACACACTTGCTCATAAAGTGGCTCTAATTTCACCGCAACTAGGCACATAATGATACCTGTTATCAAACTGTGACTTTTTCATTGCTATTATTCACAAGTGAGTTATAGAGTTTTTTTTTATTGGTTGTTGCTTTGATCTTAAAAAAGTTTCGATACAAAAAAGATCGTGCTCAATAGTACAAATAAATAAATGTACCTATTGCTTGCTCATTTCATACAACTTCGTATTTAAATAAATAATTTCAACTTGAACGTGCTTAATAAATAAAACTTTCACTCAAATATAACTTTTATTTTCTCTGTAATAAAGAAAAATTGAAATTCCCTATTTTGTACGTGGCTAAAACACTGTCCACGAAAAGCCAATATAAAAGAAACCTCATTCTTTTAGTCTATGGCCGATCGCCAATGTTAAATGCGCGTGCATAGGAAAACTGATTAATTTTGCCCGCCATTGTGAAAAAATTTCACAACTCGTTTTTACTGTTGAAAATGTTTTTTTTTGTATTATTTTCTTCACAAGTGTGTTGAAAAACGTCGTATGATACACGTGTGTATTGATGATTACCGTCATCGGCTCTCTTAAGACCCTCACCTACGGCTCGGGTCTCAATGGCGCCTCAGCGGTAATCACCAACATTGCACACTTGTACCATAATGTACTATTATACCAGGAAAGTTCTCGACTAGTTAACTGACACGTGGCGTCGGGTGTTATCTAGAAACACTCTGCGTTTGACAACACGCTGATCCAGACTGACTGGATGTTACCGCGTGGGAATGCGTGTGATCACATGCCGTTTTGTCTATCTGTTTCTGACCATATTAAATATATGGGATTAATTAGTACTGCAATGCGTCGGATGGTGTCGGTTTTAATAGTATGTTTGCACCTTTATATTAACTAAACATTATGATGATAAAGAATATTTTATTTGTTATTCTTACCCTCTATACTTCTTAAAGTTAGCTTGATCTCTGCGAAATATGTCAAACTGACATATACGTTATTGTTAGCCACTGACTTAGAAACCTATTGTTAGCCTGTCAAGCGCTATTGTTACTGTCATAGATTAAGTTTCTATATCTATGGCACTGACTTATAAACCTATGGACTTGCCATACCAACGAAATTAGCGTGCTTACCTACATAAATCGGGCAATTAAGATGGCTGCCCATTTGCCAATGAGGTAGGCCATTTGCAACTGTTTGACAGCACAACTACACAGATAAACGTACATATAAGGCACACAACTACCAATTTTACTGGGCAATTAACATGGCGACCGGTCACGCATAGACATGATTTTGACGACACTCAAAAGTGTTACCAAATTTAGTCCTTGACAAACATTTAGATGTCTCTCTTTTCATATGCAGCTCTTGGTTAGTTAAAAAGAGACAAAACGCTTTTTGACATGCGTGTGTCGATATTATAGATATTTGTATAACTATTCTTCATATAGTAGAATATGCCGTCTCCATAGTTATCCTACCTCATTGATCTATGGTTACTGTATTGATACTGACAGCTGTCGTAAAGATCAATCCAATGAGGTAGGAAATCTTATCTAACAAAAAAAGGTGTTACACTGCCGGAGCTCTGTCCGCTGAGCCGTGATTTGTAGCGGCAACGGAGTTTCGCCCCGGCATTTCGCCTCCTATATTATTTGCGCGAGGACCTTTGCCTCCAGATCCCATGGCGGGAATCCAGCAAGGTGACTTGCCGCCTCACCGGAGACCGTGCGGTATCCCTGGACCAGCCGGATGGCCATGACCCTTTGGGACGCGTTCAACCGGCGGGCTGGTCGCCGCCTCAGGGAACGCGCCCATACCAGTGCCTCGTAAAGGATCATGGACCGGACGACCCCGCGTAGAGCCTCCGGTAGGAGGCGTTTGGTCCCCCTAGTTTGGGCAGGAACCGCTTGAGGGCAGCCTCGGCCTTCTCCAGTCTAGGATCCAAAAGTCGGAAATGCTCCACGAAATTCCACCGGCTGTCGAGGACGAGTCCCACCCAGGTACTTCATCGTCGACCCGACGACGCCGATGTAAACCCCTCCTACCGTTATTTGGGAACCCGGCGGTGGCGCGTTCCGAGGACCGTGACAACACATGGACTTGGACTTGTGCATGGTCACCTCGAGTCCCAATTGCCGGATCCACTCGACGATTATCGCAACCCCGCGTTTCACTATTTCGGTCGCCGCCTGGTGCGACCTCCCCTGCGCCAGGACCAGCTGGTCGTCAGCGTAGCAAACTACGCTAACGCCACTACGGAGATCGGCAGCACCCAATCGTACCCGATGTCCCACAGATGCGGCCCCACGAACGATCCCTGTGGGACACCGCACGCCATCTCTCACCGGTTCCACTATACTCCAGTTTAAATCGGGCCGTGGGGAAAAGTGACGCGGTGTTGCTCCGACGCGACGGGCGCTCGCGTGTGAATTGCATTTTATTGTGATTCAGAGTAATATAAAAATGATTATGTCTAATTGTATTGAGGGATTTCAAATTAAACTTTAGAATCTGATTCTTCAAAGAACATATTTTATTTTGATATGATTTTTTTTTTTTGAAATTATGGTTTATTTAATCCAAATTCCGTAAACAAATTGCGATCAAAATGGAAAAAAATACGCTTAAATCATCTTTTTTTACAAGCTTTTATTTAACTTGCAATGTATGTATGTAAATGTATTCGGGTCAAATCTTGCAACTGAATTTTAAAGAAATTAACCTCCACCAATTAAGATGAAATTTTGCATACACGTTTAGTTTGGATGCCAATGCATGGTTAGCTAAGTGACGGCATTCTAAATCTAATATTGCGGACGGCCCAAGATGGCGGACTAGTTATTTTATATGCACTGCCATGATATGGGTATCAAATGTAAGAGTTTGCTGAGAAGGATACGAAAAAAGCTTGTTTTAAAAACAATTATTAATTTTATTTACCTACTAATTAATGTCATTACTAATCGAGCATTCAAAACATTCATTTAAAATTAAAATATATGTCTGATGCTTACGTTTTTATTTTTTCAGTGAAATTTGTGAATATTAATGATAGATATTGGAATCTCTAGTTGACTCTGAGATGAATTTTTAGTAAACGATTTGTGGGGACCAAATTATATTTTGTGAATGTGATACGGTCGGTAATCCTAAGTAACACATCAAAGTAGCTAACGGCCGACTTACAGCGTTTCTGTATCGTTCTCGCATTTCGAGTTAGTTCTATAGCAGCATTACAAACGATTATACGGCTACTGTTATGCTTATTTGGGCACAAATTATACGGCTTTAGATCTTAAACAGGTCCACAAGAGATGTTTAATTGCATTACAGGCGCATTATATTCGAATTATTGTGGTCAATGAAGTTGCCAATCGCATTACAGAAGCATTACACAAGCAATATTATTGATAATGAAGATGGTAATTGCATTACAAAAGCATTAGAATATAGTAAAAGAATGATTGAAGGTTTTTAAGTGTTCACAGTTAGAACTTAATTAAACCCTACATCATTGCATAAACATCTCCGTCGTTATAATACAATTATTGTTGTAATTTAACTGATCAAAACTGATCGAGTGAAACCATATTTGTTTGCATCAAAACAAAATGTATAATACTGTTTAAGTTTTTGACTCTTTTGTTATTTTATGCCTTCAAATATTACTGGGCAATGTAGTTTACTGTAAATTTATATAAAAGTCTCATTGAAAATTTTCACGCGCCATCGATATTTTATGATTTTGTAAATATTATGAGAAAAATGTTTTATTAATATATATTATAGGTATGTGAAATAACCAAAACAAATGTTTATCCTAAGAAATACATTCCAGAAATAAGAAAAAAAAACATCATAAGCATCTTGTTGACCCAAAGCCATGCAAATTATCAAAAAAATACTTTTTTATATTTTTAAGGTGTGCACCCATGCTACTTTACTGAAGAACTATAGGCCCATCTCACTTCTTAGCCATGTCTACAATCTGTTTTCGAGAGTCATCACGAATCGTCTCGCGCACAGGTTTGACGATTTCCAGCCTCCCGAACAAGCCGGATTCCTTAAAGGCTTTATTTAGCACCATAGACCACATACACGACCTGCCTCTCTGTTTAGCGTTTGTGGACTACGAGAAAGCCCGAATCGATACTTGGGCTGTACTGCAGTCTCTCCAACGGTGCCAAATTAACTACCTGTACATCGAAGGGTTGAAGTGCTTGTACCAAAACGCCACCATGTCAGTTCGACTTCAGGATCAGACCTCGGAACCCGTCCTTTTGCAGCGAGGTGTGAGACATATCTCCGAAACTGTTCACCGTTGCACTAGAGGATGTCTTCAAGGTTCTGGACTGGAGAGAGCTAGGCATAAACGTCAAAGGTGAATACATCACTCACCTTCGGTTTGCCGACGATATTGTGGTCATGGCTGAAACCATCGAGGACCTCAGTACAATGCTCGATGACCTCAGAAGAGCTTCCGAAGGAGTGGGTCTTAGGATGAACATGGACAAAACCAAGGTGATGTTCAGTGTCCATGTTACACCCACTCCTATCAAGGTCGGAGACTCTACACTCGTCGTTGTGGACGACTATGTCTACCTGGGAAAACCATCCAGTTGGGTAGGGCCAACTTCGAGAAAGAGGTCAACTGTCGAATCCGACTCGGCTGGGCAGCGTTCGGGAAGATGCGCGGTATCTTCTCGTCCAACTTGTCCACAGTGTCTCAAGACGAAAGTCTATGTGTCATCACTGGCAACACCAGTGAGTGTTGCCAGTGATGACACATGGCTCTGAGACATGGTCGCTTACAATGGGCCTCATCAGAAAGCTTACAGTGAAAGGCTTTGCCCGAAGGGCAATGGAGAAGGCTATGCTCGGAGTTTCCTTGCATGATCGAATCAGAAACGTAGAGAACCGCAAGAGAACCAGGGTTACCGATATAGCCCGAACAATTGCCAAACTTAAGTGGCAGTGGGCACGGCACATTGCTCGCAGAACGGATGGCCGATGGGGCAGAAAGGTTCTGGAGTGGCGACCGCGAACCGGAGACGTTGCGTTGGAAGGCCACCCACGAGGTGGACTGAAGGCCTGGTAAAGGTTGCGGGGATCCACTGGATGCGAGACGCACGGGACCGTTCAATGTGGCGACGCTTGGGGGAGGCCTATGTCCAGCAGTGGACGTCTTTCAGCTGATATGATGAAGGTGGGCACCCATACAGCTACAGGGGGGGCGATTTTTTTTTTATCCTCCTCATCGAATGGGGTATCGTTGTTTAGAGCTTGTTGAGTAGATAAATACTAGGTATATTTTTTTAAGAACTTGAAATTTGGTGATAATGTTTAACATTTCGTTTATTTTACTAACAAATACCAATATAATGATAAATCAGACTTTTCTTTAAAATTGCTTTATTTTTCCTATTACAACCAACTTCATTTTGCGGTTTGAAACGGAACCCTAAATGTGTGAAGTCCAATACGCACTTGGCCGGTTATTTAATAAAAAAAACTTACCAGGTAAGGGTTAATTAAAAAGGCCAGCCCTACCATAGATGAGGTAAACAATTTCCTCAATAGAAATTCTAGCGTACCTTTAACTGCATTGGCGACGGGCCAGCTACATTGTATTATTTCCTTGGTAATTTAAATGCTTGATCTAAATTGTCTTTTAAAATGTTAAGAAAATAAAACGAGTCTTATTTGTTAAGCGTTTAATCTTATTAAACAATGAAAATACAAAGATTATTAGAAATATCCGTACATTAAAAATAATACTTAAGCTATAATAGTGAAGAAAATATATTAATATGGTAACATTGTTAACAGCTAATCTAAAAACAATGTTAGTAAAAATATGATGTATCGCATGAATGGCATTGTGCGTGTCTATGACACGAGTGTGATGTCTTTAGAGACAGTCGAAACAAAGCGACGCGTATGTCTAAAGCGCTTATTGCACTACACGGTATTCAGGGCACTGATTCGCTCTACCATTCCGGGTCGCTACGGTCGCTATAAATATGTAGGGTATAGCCTTTTCCCAGTTTTTTTAGCGTTGTATCTTTGGGCAACAAATGAACACCGGGGTTGGTAAATCCTGGATGTATGGATTTGACAGCTTTCAATAACCATAGCGACGATGCGCATCCTATCGTGAAAAATTGCCAGTTCACATCCCCATTGGAGCATTCGCCTGTAATGTAACATTTCAGATTCGATTTTGACTTACTGAGTTACTTACTAGAGGAGGGAGCACCTTAAAAATGTATACATTTACCTACCTAGCATATTATCCCCACCTTCACAACGTAAAGTTACTTCTTAAATGAACGCGCCTTCTTTCATTCGATAGAATGTCTTTAGTTTATTTATCTTGACAGAAATATGCGCATTACGTGGTGGAGATACGGTTCAATATGCTATGTAAATTTTTCCAGTGACGCGTCGTTTCCCTTCGTACCAAATTTGAAGTTGCATATTAGTTATTAATTTTGTGTGCCTAGTACCTGCTAGATTTCACTTGATCAGAACTACTTCAGGCTTTTAAATAGGTACTTTATTATTATCTTTTAACACTTGTGATGGAATTGAAAAATTCTTAAACGTAGAGGCTGACAATGATAATAAGCAAGGCTGATTGATAATATTAATACTTTTTAAAATGCAAAACTTACGTAAAATAATAATACTTTAACCGAGCCATGCTCGATCTAAAGAATGAAGAGAGATTCTATCTATTTGAAGAGTTGGGCATCTATGTGTAAAGTAAAGCAAATCTAGGTGAAAAGGTTGGCATGTGCAAATATGCCAACATCTTTGTCCTTAACCATTTGTTCTAGAAGCTCGTTTATCGTGTTCTTTTCTATTTCGTAACGGCGATCTGCAAGTACATACACTGCCATACGACGCTGTACACCAACTCCTTCTGCCAAGATTCCTTTGAGTAGTTCGCCTTCCAACTTCGGCTTCGAACTGCCGTACGAGAAGTTATCACGTAAGTAATCTTCCAAAGCACCTGTATACAGTTCTACTATGGAGTCAAAGTATGTGCTCACAAGTTCAGCCACCTCCTTCATTATATATCTGCCGAAGACGAAGCCCACAGCCTCTACACCCTCCGACTTCCTCCTCTTTACATCAGTGAAAACTTCAGGCATCTGCTTCATACTCTGTCTAACAGCTTTAAAATACAACATTGTTAAATGTATCTTTGTGTACTTTTTAAAGTGTTCTTCTTTTGGCATAAACTTTTGCATCCAAGTCAAGATCCTCTCGATCACTAACAGACACGAGGAGTATTTCGTGTCAAAAAATGAAGAATTGTACAATAAACTGTCTAAAACTTGATCCAGTCTTTCGTTGAAATAAGATTCCTTTTCAGTTTGCAGCTTCTCTAGGCGTTCTAAAAATTGGTTCCCTATCTTCCCGAATCTTCTTTCAACATCCTCTTCATTGCTGGACAACAGCAAGTACCTGACGAAAATCGATGGGAACGGTATCGCTGGAACATCCTTATCAGTATGGTCGAGAATCTGAAGCAATATGTTTTCTACACTCTCATCAGTTTTAGAAAGAACTTGCGACAGGTCACATAGCGCATTGTCAGCATTGGAACGGGCGATTTTGTTGATAGCTAGGTACAAGGTAGCGCAATAGTCAGGTTTGATGCTGGTTGGGATCCAGTCGGTGTTCCCGAGGAGCCGACGAAGCCTATCGCGAGGTACCAGATCGACACTGGAGAACAGCGGTTTAACGATATCCCATACTCCGCGGTCAGCATTATCACCGAGACGACGGAAGTACGGCAACACTGTTTTTAATGCTACCACGGGACGCAACTTCGCTGCTGATGCGAAGGTCTCGAGCAATAACCTGCTCGGCCCCGTAGATCGCATACTCAGTGCTAAGGCTACTCTAACCGTGCGTCGTTCAGTCGCTAACACGCGGATTAACGTATCTCTTTCTATGTCCCGGCAGCGCATCGCTCGCGTCGCGACAGCTTTCGCGCCCGCCTTGCGCCAGCCCCACTCCTCCAAGTTGACGACAGGCCGAGCTCGGTGTGCGCAGGCCCTCAGTTCCGCCGCAAACTTCGCGCTTTCTTTACCTACTGCGTCAAACTCACGCAATTCTTTCTCATAGTCTTGGTACACGAGACTTGCCAAAGGTCGAGCCAACTTTACATTTTTTACTTTTTCAATCTGCTGCTGAGGTATCTTCTCTTTCAATGCCTTTCTGAGATCTACTGTAAAATCTTGTTTTTGGAAGTACACTACAAGCTTTGACGTAAACCTATCAAAGCTCGTCTGACGGGCGGACAATATATCGACAACTCGCTTGAGTTCGAGAACAGACGGATCATGCCGCAGTGCATTTACTAGAGCCGCTTCATCTTTTCGGAATTCCATGTTAAGACGCAGTAGCTCACGGCGTGCAATCCTTGCGTTATAAAGCTGCTCTAGAACAGGGCGTGCCACGACAGCATCACGTAAAGCTAACGCCACGGCTGCCTTCACTGCTGGTGAGGTTGCCTCAACCCGAATGCGGTATAGTTTTAGAACATCTAGTAGCTGACCGAGACGCTGCGCGGCGACTGCTGGTTCCACATCTATGGCTGCCGCTGCTAACATGTTTTGAAGACCGTTAGCAATGCGCAATCGCTCGTCAACCTTGAGAGAATACTGTGTCAGCGTTGAAAAGTCTTTTAAAAATGCGACGCGGACAGCTTGTTCACATTCCCCAACTAATAACTGGCGAATCACGACGCAGTGCAGTCCCTCATGGCACGCAGCTTCAGATGGTGCGCCGTCGAGCCCAAGTCCGTGCCCAAAATCCAACAAATTTTGCCAATCGTCTGCAGGCAGGCGCCAGACGTCAGCGCGCTTGACGAGGCTGCGCAGTATGGAGGCGCGTGTGTGTGGGGGCTCGTTGCTATGCTTCGCAGCGAGGTTCAACACAGCTGACACAGCGTCAGTGCGTCCACCGCTCTTGCTCACCAAGACAAGGAAGATATCGCGCCGCCTGTCCGCAGACCCTGTAGCACCCAATCGCTGACCCAACTCGTGGAGCGCGCGATCAAAACCAATAAAACGAAATTCATCAAACAATCTGTCTAAATCTGTTTTCATTTTTTCCATGCAATACTCATCATCTTGAAAATCGCATTTCATCGCGCAACGAGCCATACATGGCATCGCCATACGTAACATGTCATACCTGTTATTTCCGCAGACAGGCATGAAAACCTGGTCATCAAAGACATGCGGACCGGTGTCGGACTCCGTCGGCGGAGCGGGTATCTCGTACGGCCATTTTTCCACACAGTCACCGACGTCCTTATCAACAAACACTCGTTTCTTGAACGCCGCTCTCTTGTCGGGACTGAATCTCTTTATCAGCGGCTCCACTACTTTGTACTCAAACCAATGCTTCAAGTAGCATGCTCGCGCTAGCTTCACCACTACTTCCTGACACTCCTCGACACTGAGCCGAGCCGCAAGGGTCGGGATATGTAGGAAATATCTAACGTACAGCTCCAACTTGTTTGTGAATCTTGTTTTATGGTAGCGTACGATGTAGTCAGTCGCCACAGGACTGAATCTGCTGAAGTGGTTCGTATTGAAATACTTTTCCGTGATGTCAAGGAACACATCTGCATCCAACTTTAGCACACACTTCACACTGTTGTAGTAGGACACATCTCGTTCAAGATAGCGGGTTTTGAGATCTTCATCTGTCGCCAACGAATCAAAATATGTTTTGGCAACTGCAGGACATTTCTCACACAACACTTTTAATGAATGAGTAGATAATTTAGTCAATATCTTGGGAGCCTCTGTCAGTATAAACTCATGACTGCAGTGACTAAGAAATTTTATGGCAAACTCAATTGTGTTCTGTTTGTAGTGCTGATAGAACTCCTGACACATTGCTGGGTCTCGTACATTAATGTAAAGCCAGTGCTTCATTTTGGTAACTGCTGGCGTGATCATTTCCGGGAAGAGAACATCTTCTAAATATTTAGGGTTAATAATGTCACGGTGGTCTATAAGCCATGTTGCTTTCAGGGCTCTGCTCACGTATAACATGTCATCGTCTTTTAAGTTACGTATTATGTAGTCTACATGTTTGAGTTCTCTGGCGAGGTCTATTTTAAAGAAGCGATCGACAGCAGACTCTTCGGGCAGAGCCTCGACATCCTGGACCGAGACACCGTGCTTTTTAGCCTCGTACACTAGGGAGTTGAAGTGTAGGTGCCTTTGGCCCAGGTGGTTTCCCACCAACGATACTGGTGAGAACAGCGCCATCTGTAGGGAAAAAATATATTTTACAACAAGATTTATTTTTTACTTTATTTAATTATTTATATTTGAGGTAAGTATACTTAAAACATGTCGCTAATGCCCGTTTTCACGAACACTAGATGTCAACTGAAATTATAACTAAATGATATTGCAATGCTAGATTTCTAACTATTTTTAATTGTCCTAGTGCCAACTAGGACAATTAAAAATATGATGAATCCTCGTTCATCTATAATAATTTCTCTCTCACACACACACACACAGGCCTGCGATGATTTACCCCCTTCTTTTTTGGTTACTAATTTTGATAGATTTTGGGGTGCTGATTATGAGAAAACATATTCAAGAAATGCCAGCACATAATGCATTTTACACTGTTAGTCAATTAATAAAAGTCATTAAAATCTATTTATAATATAATGAGCTTCTGTGAAAAAATAATCCACGGTTTGTTAATATTTAACTAATTTACATATTTTTACTGTACCTACGAAAAAAGGGAAATTTTAGGGGTATTTTAGGTAATGCTTTTTTTGTCTTTATTCTATTTTATTAGACAAGTGTTAATGAACATAATGGTTCGTGCTAGACTGACAAGCACACCCATAAAGAGAAAAAGGATGTTTCACAATGTAAGTTCTCCCTCTATATACACCCATAATAGCGACCAACTTACTACTACTCTGGAAGATCCAATTGAAAAATACAAGGCCAGTAACAACATATCAACCCAGGCCAAATATGAACTATTTATAAACATCTTACAAAAAACCAAGAAAGTTAACCCAAGAAACAAAAAGGTCGTTTCTGATCAGACAAAACAGCTTCTACAGGAGAGAAAAGAACTAATACAAAGGAAAGAAAACAAAATCAACCGTTGTAAAATATCAGAAATTAGTAAAAACATAAATGAAAATATCAGAAAAGATAAGAAACTAAATAGGCAAAATACATTGAAAAACCATATCGAGAAAACTGGGGGAACAAAGAAAGCTATTAAAGAATTAAACTCCAAAAAAGACTGGATGCTAAAGCTGAAGACTAAAGACGGAAACTATACAAATAAAAGACCAGACATACTTAAAACAGCTACAGACTATTACCGAAAATTGTACCAAAGTAAGAACTTAAAAGAAAGGATAACTGAAAGAAACATAACAGGCTTAGAACCAACACCAAAAATATTAAATGAAGAAACAATAAGAGCAATTAATACACAAAAAAGAGACAAGACTCCTGGAACCGATCAAATAACGAATGAACTACTAAAAGCTACCCTAACGATCATTGCCCCTACACTAACAGATATATTTAACGAAATTATAGAGACGGAAAATTTACCCACAGATTGGACTAAGTATTACTACAAAAGGAGATAGACGAGAAATAGCGAATTATCGACCAATCAGCTTGATGTCGAATATCTATAAAGTCTTTTCTAAAATAATTTTGTTCAGAATCACATCTACACTTGAAGAAAATCAACCGAAAGAGCAAGCGGGGTTCCGTAGTAAATACTCAACAGTACATACATAAATACATGTTCTAAGACAAGTTCTTGGGGCCAAGCTAGCATCGCACCCTCCGGGGAGTAAACAGTTTTGGTCCCTGTCTAAAGCGGTCGAAACGAATTTCTGTCGGCCCACTTTACCTCCGATGCTGAAACCTGATGGGTCGCTGGCTCACTCTGCGAGAGACAAAGCAAATTTATTTGCATCCCTTTTTGCTGGCAATTCACGTCTGGACGCTGGCTCCAAGCAACCACCTACTGTACCTCACTGTGACTCTTCCATGCCGGAGATCGCTGTGCACGCTAAAGAGGTCCGGAGAGTATTGTGCAGTCTAGACGTGAACAAAGCCAGCGGGCCTGACGGCATCCCAGCGAGAGTGCTGAGGCAGTGTGCGCCAGAACTGTCTCCTGTGTTGACTCGTTTGTTCCGCCTCTCTCTTGTAAAAAGAACGGTACCGAAATCCTGGAAGCTTGCAAATGTGCAACCAGTGCCCAAAAAAGGCAACCGTGCAGACCCTGCCAATTACCGTCCGATCGCCATTACCTCCATTTTGTCCAAAATTATGGAAAGGGTACTGAACAGTAAGTTGCTGACCTACCTTGAAGACAACAATCTCCTCAGTGACCGTCAATATGGCTTTCGCCGGGGACGGTCAACTGGCGATCTTCTTGTGTATGTCACGCACTGCTGGGGCGAAGCCATCGAGAGACACGGCGAAGCACTTGCTGTTTCGCTTGATATCTCGAAGGCCTTTGATAGGGTCTGGCACGCGAGTCTACTCAGTAAGCTTCCTGCTTATGGCATCCCCGCTGGTTTTTGTAGCTGGATATCAGACTTCCTCAATGAACGGTCGATCCGAGTGGTCATTGACGGCTGCTCCTCTGACTTCATGGCTATTGATGCCGGAGTACCTCAGGGGTCTGTTCTCTCTGCAACTCTTTTCCTGCTACACATCAATGACCTACTTCAGCCTGGTATTATTGGGTACGCAGATGACAGTACTGTTGCAGAGAGATACTTGTCCAGCGCAAGAACCAGCGTGGATGAAGTTCGTTCCTTGAGAGAGGCTATGGTGGAAAGGACAGATTTGACCTTAAGCCTTGTCTCCCAGTGGGGTGATGACAATCTGGTCTCCTTTAACGCCACCAAAACACAGGCGTGTCTTTTTACCGCAAAAAGGAGTATCTTCGATCAAACTCCTACTTTTCGGGGTGCGTCTGTTCCTGTGACTGATCGGCTCGAGCTCTTGGGCATGGAGTTGACATCCAGCCTCAGCTTCGGCGCCTCCATTGAGTACAAAGCTCAAATTGCGGCCAAAAAGCTGGGCATCCTAAATAGAGTGAAGCGATACTTTACGCCTGGACAGCTTTTAACCCTTTACAAAGCGCAAGTCCGATCCTGCATGGAGTATTGCAGCCACCTTTGGGATGGCTCAGCTAAGTATCAGCTTGCCGCGCTTGACTCGGTGGAACGCAGAGCCAAGAGGCTCATTGGCGACGTTGAGCTGGCGGATGCCAAGCTACACAGCTTGGCTCATCGCCGCAAGGTTGCCTGCTTGTCGGTCTTTTACAGACTGTACTTCGGTGAGTGTGCTCAAGAACTCCACGACCTCATCCCACCAGCCCCCTTCTACCATCGGACATCTAGACGCACTGCAAGTTACCATCCTTACCTTGTTGCCATTCCACCAATACGCACCAAGCGCTTCCAATCATCCTTCATAATGCGCACAGCGAATGAGTGGAACTCACTACCTGCGTCTGTGTTTCCGAACGCATTCAACCCGAATCTCTTCAAAGTTAGAGTGAACAGGCTTCTTCTGGGTAAGCTCGCTCCATCGTCGACTCTGTCTCTGTCACCTTTGACCTAGACTAGAGTCAAGAGCAAACCCATCACAAATAAAAAAAAAAAAAAAAAAAAAAAAGTTCTACAGAAATATAATAAAAGTTACTATCTGGGTTTCGTAGATTACAACAAGGCCTTCGATTCCATAGAACATGAATATATCTGGCAAGCATTGCGGTCTCAAGGTATACAGGAAAAGTACATACGAATACTAAGGAACATATACTCAAAAAGCACAGCCCAAATCAGGTTGGAAGCATCGGGAGAGGAGTTCCCAATAGAAAGATGCGTCCGTCAGGGAGACCTAATCTCACCCAAGTTGTTCTCGGCGGCCTTAGAGATGATATCTAGAACTTAGATTGGCATAAAAACGGACTTAACATAAACGGTGAAAACCTCAATCACTTATGTTTCGCAGACGATTTAATTTTATTCTCAGAATGTCCGAAAGACTAGAGCATATGCTACAAGATCAAAATCAAAATCAAATATTTTTATTTTACATAGGCCTACATGGGCACTTATAAAACGTCGACAAAAGGTGCACGGTTCGGGTTAGTCGTTTCATATGGAGAAGAACCGGCAAGAAACTCCATGGTTACTCTTTTAAATTGTTTTGTTTACAATATTTCCATGTTACAGCATTAGTACTTGGATATGGGGGGACAACGTAGGCCCGACAATAAGTCGTACGAAATTGAAACAAAAAAACAAACAAAAAAAATAATGCACGAAAACAAAAGTTAACAAATGTTAACAATCATCTAGAAATCTAGAAAGCCTGTGTTCACACATTCACAATAGGTAAAAGAATCTATACAAAGGTAAAAAAAAAAACACAACACTAAATTTAACATGTGGCACAAATACTGTAATGAGTGATGTAACTATTCTTAGCAAAGGGCTATAATGATGATTGAAAAATATTGTAAAAAGTCTAATTAAAAGAGAAAAAAAATGAGATTGAGAATAGTTAGAGATATCCATATATTTGTGCCGTTTATGAGTTACCAGGGAAGCCGCATGCGCAGAGGGTGTCAAAGCCAAATTTTTTATCTTCAACGTAGTCCTTGATTTTATAATATGCTTTTTTAATAAGGACACGTTTGATGTAGTTTTTGAACTTTCCATCGGTCAGTTCTATAACTGACTTAGGCAACTTGTTATAAAAGCGTATACTGTTTATAAGAAAAGACTTGCTAGTTTTCGTTAATCTGAATTTGGGTATTACAATTTCGTGCTTACTGCGTGTATTTAAATTATGGAAGTCACTTCTAGTTTTGAAAAGCCCTCGATTTTTTCGGACATACAAAATACATTCCAAAATATAAAGTGAAGGTAGAGTCAGTATATCGATCTCTTTAAATTATTCTCTGAGGGACTCGCGAGGACCCATTTTATAGATCGCGCGGATTGCCCTCTTTTGTAAGATAAAAATTGAGTCAACGTCTGCTGCTGACCCCCACAGCAGAATGCCATAAGACATAATACTGTGGAAATAAGCATAGTATACTAGTCTAGCTGTGGCTACATCGGTTAACTGCCTTATCTTCCTTACTGCATAGGCAGCCGAACTTAACCTGCCCGAAAGAGTTCTAATGTGCGCGCCCCACTGCAATTTTGAATCGATAGTAATCCCCAAGAATACAGTTTCCGTTATTATTTCAAGATTTTTGCCGTCAAGATTTAGATTTAGGTCACGTTGAGGTACATTTGGTAAAGAGAACTTTAGACATTTTGTTTTTTTCGCATTCAGTAAAAGATTGTTAGCTGCGAACCATTCCGAGAGAACAATTAGACTTTCATTGACATGTAAGACATCCGTATCTTTCCTATTTTAAAAATTAGCGAAGTATCATCAGCAAATAGAATTATATCCGATAATTTGGCCATCATAAAAGGGAGATCATTAATGTAAACAAGAAAAAGGAAAGGGCCGAGAATTGAACCTTGGGGCACGCCCATTTTGACTAGAGACCCGGAGGACGTCGCCCCATTAACATTTACTTTTTGCTGTCTGTTTGATAAATAGGAAAGCACAAGATCAGCAGCTTGTCCTCGAATTCCGTAGTGTTGTAATTTACAGATCAGTGTGTTGTGGTCGACGCAGTCGAATGCTTTTGACAGATCACAGAAAATGCCAATGGCATCCTGGGATTTCTCCCATGATTCCAAGATGTGGCTGATGAGTTTTACTCCCGCGTCCGTTGTCGACCTACCTTTCGTGAAACCAAACTGCTGACTATGCAGGATCCCATTTGAATTGAAATGAGACAACATCTGACAAGAACTATCAGATCAAAGCATAAAAGCAGGACTTACAATGAACACAACAAAAACTAAAATTATGACTCACACAACATCATTGTAAACATGGAGAAAATAGAATACGTGGCAGAATATGTACCTATATCTGGGACAGCTAATAACCACACGGGATACTATGCATAAATAAATCGAAAGAAGAATCGCCAACACTTGGAAACGGTTTTGGTCTCTTAGCGAAGTTATGAAAAACAAAGACATGCTAATTAAAGAAAAAAGGAAAGTTTATAACATGTGCATTTTGCCATGTTTAACATATGGCTGCCAAACATGGGCACTGACTGATAAATTATAAAACAAAATAAGCGTATGTCAAAATGGAATAGAGAGGAGTGTAATCGGCGTAAGAAGAAAATATAAAATTAGATTAAACAAAATTAAAAATGTACTAAATTTAAAGATGTGAATAAAGTATGCAAAACACTTAAATGGAAATGGGCAGGACATATGCTGAGAGGGAAAACGGAGAAACGGACCAAAACAATAACAGAGTGGTACCCCAGGGATGGCAAAAGAAGTAAAGGTCGACAAATTAAACGTTGGGAAGATGACCTCAAAAGAGTTACCGGTCCGGCATGGATCAGAATTTCGAGAGACAGAGATAGGTGGAAGTCTTTGGAGGAGGCCTTTGTCGAAGGACAAGCTGTTGATGGAAAAACCGATCGTCAGGAATAAATATAATTGTATTGTAAACTATGATAAAACAGCAATAAAGGCTTATTTTATTTATTTATTAATTAAGGTAAAATTATATAAGGTTTTTAAAATACACCATCATTATTTTTTATAATCTTAGGGATCTTTGATGGGCATTAAACTTTAGTTACTTCCTGAGTTGTCACTTAGGATTTTCTTTGGATAACTTGTGAACTGTCAGTAAAGCAAGCAAGCGCTGTTCATTTACCAGGCCCCTCAGAAAGTATTGCGAAAAAAAGTTTTTATATATGGGAGACTGGCCAGTTATAATGTTTTTCGAAAATATGATTATTTATAAGTAAAAATAAGTAAGTTCCAATTTCAAAATTTCCCTCCACATTTTTTGCGAGTTAATTCAAAGTATTGTGTCTCACTGAAATATGGATCTGCGCCGGGAACATTTTAGAGCTATGATTTTATACGATTTCAAGTGTCGCCTGAAACCGGATGAATCGTACGATAGACTTCAAATGGCATTCATGGATGAAGGCCCTTCCAAGGCAACCGTGTATCGTTGGTATAACGAATTCAAGCGCGGTCGACCAACTTTGGGGGATGACGAAAGAAGCGGTCGCCCTTTGACGGCTGTTACCGAAGAAAACGTGCTAGCAGTGAAAAATTTAATCCAAGACAATAGGCGAATTACATATCAGGAGATTCAACACATATTGAAGATTGGATCGGGAAGCGTTCACGAGATTCTACACAGCCATCTTCGCGTGAGGAGGACAGTATCACGCTGGGTGCCGCACAACCTCACCGATGCTCAGAAGCAGGCCCGGGTGGAATGGTGCCGTGATATGCTTAACAAATTTGAAGCAGGCTCGTCTCGGCGTGTTTACGACATCATCACATGTTTCAAAATGAGCCAACGCCTACCAAAGTGAAGCGATCTAGAAGCGGGGGTAAGATTTTGATCGCTAGCTTTTTTAATTTGACTGGCCACTTGGTATCAATTCCCTTACGGGATCAAAGAAGCATTAATGCCGAATGGTATACTACCAAATGTTTGCCAGAAGTTTTCTCTGTTATAAGCAACAAGCGACCAAACACAGGGCTCCGCGGGCTACTGCTCCACCACGACAATGCACCTGCGCACACCGCACTCAAAACGAGGGACTTCCTGGACAGCACGCCAGTCAAACTCCTGGGTCACCCTCCTTACAGCCCTGATCTAGCACCGTGTGACTTCTTTTTATTCCCAAAAATAAAAAATCAGCTCAAAGGGATACAATTTTCGTCGCCGGAAGATGCGCTGGCTGCGTTCGAGCAGGCTGTAAACGAGGTGTCTGCGGCGGACTGGAAAAAGTGTTTTGAAAACTGGTTTAGGCGCATGAATCTTTGTATAGAGGCTGGTGGAAAGTACTTTGAAAAGATTTAATAAAAATATATGTACGTATAGAACAATTTTTTTTAGTTTCGCAAAACTTTCTGAGTGTCCCACGTATTTTATTCAAGACTAGCACTTCGATCCGTATTTTATCCTACAGATGACTTTTTAGTTTCACGCCCTTAAAGGTTGAAATGCCAGAAACCCCTTCTTAGTGCTCCCTTACATCATAAAAAGAAGCCCTGTGTGTACAGTAAAATTCTTCAAAAATCTTTATTACCCCCCAATCGACTTTTAGGAGTAATTTTGAAAAAACTAATAATGAAAACCTTTACTATTTACTTAGTTTAATATTTATGCCAAGTTTCAAATATATAAACCCAACAAACTGTCACCTTACCTTAAGGGTAGAATTTCCAAAAACCTATAAATACATAATAGTACATTGTTATCCTAGGGGTGAAAGTAACTTATTTAGTCCCTAGACGGGGTTTGGCGCCCGGAACGAAGTGAGGGCGCCAATAGTTCGAGGGACTAAATAAGTCTTTAACCCGAGGTAAACACTGTGCTTTTCATTACAAATACAAGGAAATAAAAATAAAAACATGAATTAGCTAAAGAAAAAATGATTGCCGCTTTCCCGCCTATTTTGTTTGTTTTTTTTTCTGTGGCCGGCCTGCTATTCAGCCATTATTTTTTATTTTCATCATTGAAAAAATGGTAAATATTTTGCCCAAATCTAAGTTATTTTAAAGAAATTGTTGAAACTAAATTATAATAAAGTTATTTAAAAAATATATATTCTTTAATCAATACTTAACTTTAAGTTATTTCAATTTTACTTCGTGGTTGTATAGAAAGTTGGACCATGGTTCAATAGATATGTGAAAAGGAACTAGTTTTTTTTTTAAATAATTTGACAGCTGTCAGTTGAAAGCGATTCTCCCTAGGGCTGAAAAGTATTACTTTCAACCCGCTCCTCAAGCAACTTCAGACCTACTTTCAGAGTATGAGTAATGAAAATTCTTTTTATCAACCAACAGCATAAATCTAAAATTTCACGTGTCCTACTTCCAGACTGTAGAAATTTCATACAAACTTTCAACCCCCTTTTTACCCCCTTACGGGTGGTATTCCGAAAACCAATAAATACGTGAATTATTTTTATCAACCATCAGCGTAAATCTAAAATTTCACGTGTCCAACTTCCAGACTGTAGAAATTCTATACAAACTTTCAACCCTATTTTACCCCATTAGGGATAGAATTTCCAAAAACTAATAAATACACAAATTGTTTTTATCATACAACAGTATAAATCTAAAATTTCATGTGTCGAATTTACATACTGTTAACATTCCATACAAACTTTCAACCCTATTTTACCCCATTAGGGATAGAATTTCCAAAAACTAATAAATACACAAATTGTTTTTATCATACAACAGTATAAATCTAAAATTTCATGTGTCGAATTTACATACTGTTAACATTCCATACAAACTTTTAACCCTTTTTTACCCCTTAGGGGTAAAATTTCCAAAAACCAATAAATACATAAATTCTTTTTATCAACCAAGAGCGTAAATCTAAAATTTCACGTGTCTAACTTACAAACTCTAGAAATTCCATACAAACTTTCAACCCCACTTTTACCCCCTTAGGGGAGGAATTTCTAAAGATCCTTTCTTAGTGCGCACTTACGTCACTTGAGAAACCTGCCCTGCCAAGTTTCATCTTTATACATCAAGCGGTTTTCGATATTTCGTGATAGGTGAGTGAGGCGCTTTTATATAATATATATAGATTTGCACGCCATAGTATGTGGCAAACATGTTTGAACCTTATCTGTTTTTTGTAATCGTGCATGCACTTATTATTATTAGTACCTGGGAGACCGAGCTCTACTCGGGTGAAAATAGAGATAACTACATTCGCCCCGAAATCTCCTACAAACTAAATTTCATGAAAATCGTTGGAGCCGTTTCCGAGATTTAGATTATATATATATACAAGAATTGCTTGTTTAAGCGTAAGATTTTTTGTATGTATATGCAAATAAATATTTTTGAATCTGAATACTAGAATTATTGCAGGCTATTTTTGATTACTCAAGCATGATGATCCAAACCATAGCCATAGGGCCTTTTCCAGAAAAAACTGAGGGTGATGGGGGATTTGTGATTGGAGCACCAAAACACTCCAAGATCAGTCGTCAAATCAAATGGAGGGTAAAACCTTAAACACAGATCAGTCGTCAAATCAAATGGAGGGTAAAACCTTAAACGCAGGCCTGTTATTTTTCTCCTTTTTCTATTATATATTTAATATTTTTTGTATTGTATGTATGTATTTTTGTTATGTTTATGTAATATCTTTAATTTATCATGTTTTGAACACTGACAGGTCTAAACTGTCTATAAGAAATTGCCTTGTGCAATGACACCGCTAATTGTGCACTTGTTTTTATAACGCTTGTCCTGTACTTATTATATAGTGTAATACTAATATTATAAAGAGGAAAGATTTTTTGTTTGTACCGAATAGGCTCCGAAATTACTGGACTGATTTGAAAAATTCTTTCACTAATAGAAAGCTACATTATTCCTGAGTGACATAGGCTATTTTTAAATCCCGAAAATGGGTCCTGTGGGGTGGTCCATGGGAGTGAAGCCGCAGGCAACAGCTAGTGTACAATAAAGTTACCAAAACTAATTACCTAATAAATAAATTTATCAGTACACTTTTTAGTAGGCATCCATAAAGTATGACTTTTTTTGTGATTAATATAAGTGCTACTTGCTTGCATCAGTAAACACAAAATTATTCTTATTTTTGTGGACCCAACATACTTAGTGAAAGCTAAGGAAAAGTTTACAATTTGGGTCATATTTACATAAATCTCTGAAGTCACTGAATGGTTTAATAAATACAAAAAAAAAAATATAGAATATCCTAAGCAATCGCGAAACAATGTCTATGGTTTTAAAAAATAAGGGATCAGACAACTCACTGACCAAGCTCTGCCAAATAACAGAACCTTACCTTTTTGTAGAAATGTCTAATAATGTTAAATTGAGATTCACAGAGGGATTTCTATGCGTAATTTGTTTTTCACTACACTGCACTCAGTTTTGTTTTTATGGAAAATATAACTACAAATTAATAATTATAGTAATCTTTACAATCGAAATAACAAATTGACAATCGCGCTTTCTCGAAACATTATTTATTGGCAATCCTACTGTAGTCAGTATCATCAATAACACCGGCTATTTTACCTTGATATTATTTTAGAAATGATCTTAGGAACACAAACAAGTTCCTTGGAAGTGATTCATATAGTTTGTTTTGACACACCCAAACATGACTCACTTCATCACTTGTAGCACAGCTTGTAGTTCTTTCTAGATGTCCGAATATAATTAAGTATTTAAGTTACTCTGTGGTTCTAGATAAAATATAAAAAGCTCGTAAAAAAAGTCCTCTGTGACTGAGAGAGAACTGAAAATGAAAAGTGAAACGGAAAACCTGCCTGACTCTGAGCAACCGAAATGTCAATGTCACTCACCAAGTCACCACTCTGACGTTTCGTTGGACATTTTGGGCAATGAGATATGAAAACTAGTCAGTGCATTTTGGGCCTCTCTGCCCAAAATGTCAAACGAAACGTCAGAGTGTATTATTTTTTGGGTGCTCAATAACTTGACCACAGTTTGTATCATCAATAATAGTGTTAACACACGTTCGAATTTGGTACGGCCGGACCACGGATTTGTGGGCGGGGTTAGTCCGGCCCCGACCATATCGGAGCGTGTGTAGAGTGGTCCGCGGACATTATTATTATTAAATTGATTCCGTCTCGGTCCAAACAAGCGTGTGTAAGCGAGAAAGCATTTGTGGGCGGAGTCGGCCCGGCCGTACCAAATCCGAACGTGTGTTAGCACTATAACACCGACTATTTTACCTGATTATTTTTTGTTTTTTTTTTAAGTGTTTTATAGAATATCTAAAGAACTATTTAGTATGAATGAAAGCATATAATATCAATGTAATCCAATGGAAATTCGTAATTTTCATTTGTTTTAATAGAAATGATAGGTAACAAAATAGAGGACGGCAGATCCAGAATCTTAGTACTGAGCGAAATATATCTGACAAATCCAGGTGCCAAAGTGTGGATCGGGCACATTACTAAAAACCAATCTGATTCTTTGGCACCTCATGTTTTTATAATTTTACGACACCGACTACCGAAACAAAAATATTTTTGCGCTTTTTACCCGACTGCAAGGAAAGAGTTATGTTTTTTAGTATTTTGTTTTGGAAGTTGGTATATTTTTTGTGATTTATTATTTTATTTTTCTGTATAAATTCACCCATACGTGCTGTTTGTGATCATGAACTGATTTTGATGAAACTGGCACTTTTCCCTTAGTTAAGAGATACTCCAATAAAAATAATAATTACGATCCGATTTCTTGTTTCGGAGAAATGCGTCGACAAACATACATACGTAGGTACACTTGCAAAACTTAGCACACATGTTTAGAAGCCCACATAGTAATTTATTGACTCTTTCCGCTATAAAGGGTGTAAAGACAAAGACATTTAGGCCAAAATTACTTTTTGATGCAGTCTTACCTTATATAGTCACAGCGGACCTTTGTGTCTCTGAAGTTGACTCTGCGAACCATTGCGCAAGAAAAAGTTTGTCATCGAGTATACTGCATAGAGTATGCGAGATAGGACGATGCGACAAACGTAGGTGATTGAAAGAGGCAGTTATACAATGCTATCTTCTACTTCAACATTAACACAAAAATAGCAACTGCGCAAGGTCTTGCAGCCAACTGCAGATACACAAAGATCCACTGTGACTACTGTTTTACGTTTACTGAACTTTTAAATCTGCGGCCTGGGTAACCCCGGTTACTGATCACAGAGGTGAAGTTTTGGAAGATTGGGCTATCACGACGAGTTTATCCGACTTAAATCGGGGTTCTGCCCACCCCGGTACCGAACACACGTTTTGTGTTCGGTACCGGGGTGGGTCAATAGAGACACTATCGGACCACCGATACATATACGTTTTGACGTCTCGACTGAGTCGAGACGTCAAAACGTATATGTATCGTACCGCTGGTGTCCATAGCCAATCAGTCCTGCAAAGAGACGGTCTATGCTGGCTGCTTAAGCCCACTGACAGGGAAACTCTGAAAGTGGCTGCTGTCATAAAGGCCTGGTTCTGGGAATCGGCAACAGATGGACCCGTCGACGTCTATGGGGAGCCATGCTTCGCGTCCACGCACAGCTCACAAGGCACCCTTTGTACTGATGGTCTGCAGAGAATGAGCAGCTGCACGTCGCATGCGTGGCTGCTAGACGTTCGTACACACGATACCTGAGGAGACGTCGGCATCGACATGATTCTGAAGAGGAACCCGCACTGCATGAGAGCGTGCGGGTATAAGAGCGTGCGGCACCGATAGGCCTATTCAACAATCTATTGTGATCCTGTTTAATTCGGACAAGATGGAAGCCGTGTGAATTCAAAAACAATTGTTAAAATTATCCTTCTAATTCATAATCATCTGATAATTCTGCTTCCTCTTCTTCTTGTTTTTGTTCGTCTTCTTGTACTTCTTCTTCCTGCTGGGTGTAAGTAAATTGTTCAAGCGATGTATCAGATGTCTCCTCACTGATATCGTACGAATCCTCTTCTGATGGCGATTCAAAATTAGAGCATGACTGATCTTGACAACTGATACATGCTAAAGAACAAAATAATCTAACTTTTTTGCAGCCGCATTTAGCATTACATCCTGTTTTTACATTGCAAAAAATTGTGTTGACTCGTAACAAAAAGCGAGTGCAATTAGCTTGTCTTCCTCCAATAGAATAGTATTGAATTAAACAGGATCACAATAGATTGTTGAATAGGCCTATCGGTGACACCACGTTAATAAAATACGCGCCAAGTACACTACCTGCCAGGTGGCGTGGAAACGTGTGTATATTATGTAGAATACAACATTTTCAACCATTATATCTCAGAAACGGTGAAGTTTAGGAGAAAAATTGAAGATACCTTTTTATAAACAATTGCATATTCTACAATTTTGTCCGAAATATTTTTATCATAAAACTTACCGTTCAGCTAAAAAACGCAAAAAACCCATATTTGTGACCTTTGACCTTGAATAATTTTTTTTGCAAGTGTGGGATCGATGGGAACTTTTTACATTTCATTTATAATGGTGTTCCGAACATTTGTACCAATTTTCAGCTCTATGCGAATTAATGCAATTTGATATGTCTAATTTGACCGGACTATTGATAATTTCTTACTTATAAACAATACTGTAACCGAGCCATTCGATCTAAAAAATAATATATTAATAATACAATAATCGTTTATTCTGAAAAAAAAACATATATAAAGGATCAAAGTAAGGACAGTTTTAACAGTAAGTCACAGAAAAGAGAACCGTTGGTACAAATCATTGTATCACAAGCAGCAACGTCTTCCTTGGTAGGTATATATATATAGATACAGAAATTACAACAATTAGAAAACCAAATTAGACAAATGAAAGAAAACAAAAGAATAAAGAGAGATTCTATCTATGTAAAAGTAGGGCATGCGCATGCGCAAAGAACTCAATATCTTTGTCTGTAACCATTTGTTCTAGAAGTTCGTTCATCGTGTTCTTTTCTATTTCGTACCGGCGATCTGCAAGTACATACACTGCCATACGACGCTGTACACCAACTCCTTCTGCCATGATTCCTTTGAGAAGTTCGCCTTCCAACTTCGGCTTGGAAATGCCGTACGAGAAGTTATCACGTAAGTAATCTTCCAAAGCACCTGTATACAGTTCTACTATGGAGTCGAAGTATGTGCTTATTAGTTCAGCCACCTCCTTCATTATATATCTGCCGAAGACGAAGCCCACAGCCTCTACACCCTCCGACTTCCTCCTCTTTAGATCAGCGAAGACATCAGGCATCTGCTTCATACTCTGTCTAACAGCTTTAAAATACAACATTGTTAAATGTATCTTTGTGTACTTTTTAAAGTTTTCTTCTTTTGGCATAAACTTTTGCATCCAAGTCAAGATCCTCTCGATCACTAACAAACACGAGGAGTATTTCGTGTCAAAAAATGCAGAATTATACAATAAACTCTGTAAAACTTGATCGAGTCTTTTGTTGAAATATGATTCCTCTTCAGATTGCAACTTATCTAGACATTCTAAAAACCGGTTCCCTATCTTCGTGAATCTTCTTTCAACATCCTCTTCATTGCTGGACAGCAGCAAGTACCTGACGAAAATAGAAGGGAACGGTATCGCTGGTTCATCCTTATGAGTATGGTCCAGAATCTGAAGCAGTATGTTTTCAACACTCTCATCGGTTTTGGGCAGAAGTTGCGACAAGTCACATAGGACGTCGTCAGCATTGGAACGGGCGAGTTTGTGGATAGCTAGGTACAAGGTAGCGCAATATTCAGGTTTGATGGTGGACGGGATCCAGTTAGTGTTCTCGAGGAGCCGACGAAGCCTATCGCGAGATACCAGGTCGACACTGGAGAACAGCGGTTTAACGATATCCCATACTCCGCGGTCAGCATTATCACCGAGGCGTCGGAAATACGGCAATGCTGTTTTTAATGTTACCAAGGGACGGAAATTTGCTGCTGATGCAAAAGTCTCGAGCAACAACTTGCTCGGACCCGTAGATCGCATACTCAATGCTAAGGCTACTCTAACCGTGCGTCGCTCAGTCGCTAACGCACGGGTTAACGCTTCTCTTTCTATTTCCCGGCAGCGCATGGCTCGCATGGCGACAGCTTTCACGCCTGCTTTGCGCCAGCCCCACTCCGCCAAGTTGACGACAGGCCGGGCTCGGTGTGCGCAGGCCCTCAGTTCCGCCGCAAACTTCGCACTTTCTTTACCAGCTGCGTCAAACTCACGCAATTCGTTCTCATAGTCTTGGTACACGAGACTTGCCAAAGGTCGAGCATACTTTACAATCTTTACTTTTTCAACCTGTTGCTGACGTATCTTCTCTTTCAATGCCTTTCTCAGAACTACTGTAAAATCTTGTTTCTGGAAGTATACTACTAGCTTCGACGTAAACCTATCAAAGCTCGTCTGACGAGCGGCCAATATATCGATTACTCGCTTGAGTTCAAGAACAGACAGATCATGCCGCAGTGCATTTACGAGAGCCACCTCATCTTTTCGGAATTCCATGTTAAGACGCATTAGCTCACGGCGTGCAATCCTTGCGTTATAAAGCTGCTCTAGAACAGGGCGTGCCACGACAGCGTCACGTAAAGCTAATTTCACGGCTGCCTTCACTGCTGGTGAAGTTGAGTCAACCCGAATGCGGTATAGTTTTAGAACATCTAGTAGCTGACCGAGCCGCTGCGCTGCGACT
The DNA here is from genome assembly GCA_948252205.1 of Orthosia incerta. Lineage (NCBI taxonomy): Eukaryota > Metazoa > Arthropoda > Insecta > Lepidoptera > Noctuidae > Orthosia > Orthosia incerta. The sequence goes on from OX411761.1 coordinate 26,451,509, forward strand.
TTTGGTTCCACATCTATGGCTGCTGCTGCCAACATGTTCTGAAGACCGTTAGCAATGCGCAATCGCTCGTCTACCTTGAGAGAATACTGTGTCAGCGTTGAAAAGTCTTTTAAAAATGCCTCGCGGACAGTGTGTTCACATTCGCCAGCTAATAACTGGCGAATCACGACGCAGTGCAGTCCCTCATAGCACGTGGCTTCAGATGGCGCGCCGTCGAGACCAAGTCCGTGCCCGAAATCCTGCAAATTTCTCCAATCGTCTGCAGGCAGTCGCCAGACGTCAGCGCGCTTAACGAGGCTGCGCAGTATGGAAGCGCGTGTGTGCGGGGGCTCGTTACTGTGCTTCGCAGCGAGGTTCAACACAGCTGATACCGCGTCAGTGCGTCCACCGCTTTTGCTCACCAAAACAAGGAAGAAATCGCGCCGCCTGTCCGCAGACCCTGTGGCACCCAATCGCTGTCCCAACTCGTGGAACGCGCGCTTAAAACCAATAAAACGAAACTCATCGAACAATCGGACTAAATCTGTTTTCTTCTGTGGCATGCATTCTAATTTCATCGCGCAATGAGCCATACCTGCCATCGGTTTACGTAACATTTCATACCTGTTATTGACGCAGACAGGCTTAAAATCCTGGTCATCAAAGACATGCGGACCGGAGTCGGACTTCGTCGGGGGAGCGGGTATCTCGTACGGCCATTTGTCTTCACAGTCACCGATGTCCTTATCAACAAACACTCGTTTCTTGAACGCCGCTCTCTTGTCAGGGCTGAGTCTCTTTATCAGCGACTCCACCATTTTGTACTCGAACTCGATCCAGTGCTTCAAGTAGCTTGCTCGCGCTAGCTTCACCACTACTTCCTGACACTCCTCGACACTGAGCCGAGCAGCAAGAGTCGGGATATGCAGGAAAAATCTAACGTACATCACCATCTTGTTTGTGAATCTAGTTTTATGGTAGCGTAGGATGTAGTCAGTCGCTAGAGGACTGAATCTGCTAAAGTGGTTCTTTTTGAAATACTTTTCCGTGATGTCAAGGAACACATCTGCATCCAACTTTAGCACACACTTCACACTGTTGTAATAGGACTTATCTCGTTCAAGATAGCGGGTTTTGAGAACTTCATCCGTCGCCAACGAATCAAAATATATTTTGGCAACTCTAGGACATTTCTCGCACAATACTTTGAATGAATGTGGGGATAATTTAGTCAATATCTTGGGAGCCTCTGCTAGTATGAACTCATGACTACAGTGACTAAGAAACTTTATAGCAAACTTAAATGTATTCTCTTTGTAGCGCTGATAGAACTCCTGACACATTTCTGGGTCTCGTAGATTGATGTATAGCCAGTGCTTCATTTTGGTAACTGCTGGCGTGATCATTTCCGGGAAGAGAACATCTTCTAAATATTCAGGGTTAATAATGTCACAGTGGTCTATAAGCCATGTTGCTTTCAGGGCTCTGCTCACGTATAACATGTCATCGTCTTTTAAGTTACGTATTATGTAGTCTACATGTTTGAGTTCTCTGGCGAGGTCTATTTTAAAGAAGCGGTCGACTGGAGATTCTACGGGCAGAGCCTCGACATCCTGGACAGAGACACTGTGTCTTTTAGCCTCGCGCACTAAGAAGTTGAGGTGTAGGTGCCGTTGACCCAGGTGGTCGCCCACCAATGATACTGGTGGAAACAGGGCCATCTGTAGGGACAAAAAATATACTTTACAAAAAAAAAAAACTGCTTAATAAAACATTCATTTTCTTATTCAATTAAGCAGTTAGCTTTATTTTTTTTTATTTTTTTTTATTATCAATAGGCTTGCGCTTGACCACTATCTCACCTGCATAAGAAAATAAATGTTTTTCTTTATAGGTATTTAAGGTTTGTAAGTCAGTTAAATAATGAAACCACTAATACAAATCAAATCGGTTGGCCTCAATTGGGGTAACGGGTTCGTGACATAGGCAGGGAGCAGCGGAGACAAACTTTGGTAAATTATAAGTCAACCCCAAAGGCTCTATTGCACCGCAAATCACTAAATATATTAAAATCTAGCAGTTGCCCGCGACTTCATCCGCGTGGAATTTGGTTTATTACGCACTGTTTAATGGTTAATAATACAAATAATTTTCTCCCATCCCATACCGATTAGTTTACGTTAGTATACGCTGCACTGCCAAAGATACCTAAAAATCTACTTCTTCTAACGACTCTTGCCAACTTACGTGCCGGGGCTTACACTTCATAATATACTTTGAAAAAGAAGTTACATAGTAGAGACACACGACATAAAAAACTTTTTACAAAAACATATTACCGACTTCCAAACTACAAAGTGTAAAATAACTTTATTTTTGGAAGTCGGTGTCTTTCATAGGTACCATTTTTTGCGTTATGGACACCGACTTCCAAAAATAAAGTTATTTTACACTTTGTAGTTTGGAAGTCGGTAATATTTTTTTGAAAAAAGTTTTTATTTTTCTCTTTTTAGTTGTACCTACTTACCTAATAGTCAAGATGTTAAGTAAGTTTCCTATAACGCCAGAATAGATTACCCGAATATCATGAAACTTGAACAAAACCGATCAAATGAGAGATCTGCTTACCCCTTAAGAGCGTACTAGCGTGATGTTATGTTATGAAATGATATAAACAATAAATAGGCATGCGATTGCAGCAGTCCCGAGAGATTTGCCGTTATTTATTGAAGAGTTCCGTTGTATATCTTCAAAGTTCTTCATCAGATCTTCACCAAATTAAAATGGGACTAATTTCGGAACATATTCTTTCAAGCAAAAATGAATTTTCATAATCGGTCCACAATTGACGGAGATATCGATGAACATACATAAAAAAAAAAAAAACATACAAGAAGTCGAACATAGAACCTCCTCCTTTTTCGAAAGTCGGTTAAAAAACAAGCAAGCCACATACAGTTGGCCGTGGGAAAAACAGCCTTTTTTTTTCGGTCTTCCTTTGACTTTTGTTAATGGTCATCGCGAAGTAAGCGGCTATATCGCAAATTCTATGCACTTAAACTGGAAGAGGAAGTGTTTGGGGATGAAAGGTATGCGCGGCATAAAAAAGTTTTACCTTATTTCGGCACCGCTATTGTTTCTTTGCAGAGCAGTTTCCTTAGGTCGGGTTCCACTGCACAGCTGGGGTGGAGTAAGATTTTAAGTTCGATTTTGTGTGGAGGAAGCCGACCCGCAGCCTAATTGCGTAAGTGAATTCGGCAAAGGAAACGAGACGATTCTTTCAAAGAATCAGAATCATTTCTTTCAACTTTTTCGGTATTGTGAAACTAATTTGGAAAGAGTACAAACGGGTTTTATGGGGTTTTACGCTTGTTAACTATACTTGAAATTTGTATATTTTGCGTTAAGTGAAGTTTTATCTCGATTCTTCCGCTTTCGTTCATTCTTTACAATCAATTCTACGTCAAAATATTGGTAATGGAAAGGAGCATAACCTTTCCGTTTCAGAGTGTAATATGCAATACGTAAAGTCGTTTTTGGGAAAGAATCGACTTGTTTGCTTTGCCGAATTCACTTACGCAATTAGGCTGCCGCTCTTCATACCCAACTATTTCTATTAATATTTTTCATTAACAGCTTCGCTGCCAACCCCGCATATATGCGTGAGCTGGTTTACCAAAACCAGATGTATCCTCCGACTGTACATCATGATTCTCTTCTTGTTTACGACTTTTTATTTTGCAGTCGGGTTTTTTGATCTTTTTAACTAACTTTTTTTTATTTATATACTTTTAACATTTTTTTTCTAATTATGTACATTAAAACATATGTGTTATATATTTTTGAAATCACCTCTTAATTAATACCCTTTATTTTGATACCCCACACGATGGGTTTGGAAAAAAAAAAAATTAGGACCCCATATATATACCTAACGCCCAAAATCTGCCATTTTTTCAATGTAAATGTAGCCAGTGCACTAGCGAGGTTAAGACAAATCGATTGACGTAAGAATTATCAAAATCGGCCAACGCGTTTGGTTTCTAGAATGGCTCATAGGAACAAACATACATATAAAGACTGATAAACAAATGCTACTGTAAATGAATTTCTAAATGACACTGACATATGTTAGCGATCTTTATATTTAATTGAGCACACTAAGTGATTTTTCTATGTTGGCAATAATTTGTCTGATATTTTTATGCTTGCAACAAAGATGGACTGTTTTTTGTCAGGTTGGTAAACGACAAGCTTGCACTTATCGTTTCCCGCCCATTTCGAGAATATAAATATTGTAGCTCTTGCCATCAAAGGCAGTCTATTTTTGATCGAGGCTACATTAATAAGTATTAGGTAAGTGCTTTATAAACTGTATTCTATAAACCGTGTTCTATAAACTATGTTCTATAAACCATGTTCTATAAATTATTTTCCATAAACTGTGTTCTGTGTGACTGTGTATTTGATATGAGAATACACTGGGTGAGTAAACCCTTTCTAAGCATTTTTATTTACAACGCCATCCCCGCCAAAATACCCACACAAGATTTTGGTCTTTTAAGTAAAAGCCGACATTTCAGAAGTTGGATGAGCCCAATTATTTTTTTTGTGTTTTGTACATAACACGTTTGCTAAACGCTCACTTTCAAGGATTTATAATGAGGAATATGAGTACGAATAGAGATAATTTGTTTGATATTGTTATGTTGGTTGCATGACATTGCACATTGGTTCAGGATACTCCCTGATAGTGTGTAGTTTTGTGTAGATAGTGTGTAATTCTGTGTGGGTACGTGGCCGGAGCTACTCTCCGGTAGTACTATAACTCAGATCATTGCACATTCTAGGCGAATATATTTTGTGTTTTGTTGGGGCTACCCTCCAATAACGCAGAATGTTTAGTCTGGCCAAGCTCAATCGATAAATATGATTTCTCGGTGGTGATGTGGGTGCCGCATATTAAGTCAGGGTGAGTTACCCTGAAGATGTGCAGTAAAATACTCAGGTGTATAGCGTTTTGTGTGAGTGGTTGGCTGAGGCTACTCTTTGGCAATACCATAGCGCGAAATGATGTACACCACGACTGGATTTATCGTGTGCTTGATCGGGGCTGCCCTCTAATGGCGCGGGATATGTCTTGGTCGCATTGTATCTTTGAAATCATATCTAAATTTTCAATTTTTGCTACAAGTATGGTTACGTACTCATAAGCTTCTATAAGGTATTTGAAGGTGCAAAACTTTGACTATCTAGTAAATTAAAAAGTAAGAATCTGTGCGGGTATGGTGATGACATGTACTCATCTTTACTCTTAGGCTCATGTTAGAAAATACTTATTGAAGTAGGGTACCTCAATAAAATTAGAGAATAAAACTTGTTGGTAAGTACCGTCTACTGCTAAATATTCGTGTGAAATAAGATATTCGTTGTTTTTAAGTTTATATTTTAACAAGCCAAGTATTTTAGTTTTTGTGTTTCGTGTACAATAAAAAAATTAAAATGAGCTTTACCCTGTTAGTTTCGTAAACGATATAGCGATTTGAATTTACAAAAAAAAAATAGAGAATTAATCCTTTTTATGGCCGGGCTTTACGCTTCGCAGTTGTAAGGTGCACCAGCAGCCATAGCTTACTATGCTACTAGCGTATGATGAGATACAAAGCTAGTTGGAATTTGTTTTTACTTCTTGTTGATTTTATTTAATGAGAATGCAGGTGTAATATGTGTAAAGTTGTGTGAGATTTAGCAGGTTCGTTTTTTTCGTATAGTTTTTTTGTTGGATATAGATAGTGGTAGTGAGATAATACTTTAATAATTTTGTTTTGTGTTCTTTGTAGTGGGTTTAGATTAGATTTAGCGGCTGATCCCCACACTTCGATTAGGTATTCGATTTTAAGAATGTGGGTGATGCTACATTGTAAGAACACCTTAGAAATATTAATGTATATCATAAATAAAAAATTAGAGTTCATTTTACAAGAAATGAAGTTTCAAATTAACTGTCGTTCAACGTTGTATAGTTATGGAAGGAAGTCCAGAACCTAATGTCGGTTACAGAAGCTTATTATTAAGCAATTAGATATTGAAAACATTAAAATAACAAAGATATTTATTAAATCGATTTTTTGCTAAAGGAATGTCGGTTGGAAAAATTTGCTTATGGTGGGTCATAAATTAATCCAACCGTACCTATCGATCCTTGACATTTCGTTCGTAGAGGTTTATAGCCCTACTTTCGAGGATGTGTATAGATTATGTCGATTTGCTAAGGTTCTCATCTTGGTTATTAGTTTAAAATATCAATTAACATAAACTTTATAACCTTGCCATTTCTTAGATACTGTTAGAACTATTTCAATATTTAGTTACGGGGTGTTTATATAAATAAGGCCAAAAAGTAGGTACCTTTTAGATGGTCTGATTGGAATGGATTATTGCGTATGGATTTGGTTTCGGATTCGGATTCGTATTTGAATTCTTATGCAGAGTTTGATGATGGGTTTGATGATGGGTTAGAAAAGTTCGAAACAGAGTTGAAAGAGTTTGATATTTGAGGTTGAGTTAGAAGAGTTGGAAACAGCGTTAGAGTTAGAAGAGATAGAACGAGTATAATAAAAAAAAAATTGTTTGATATATAGATAGTGAGTTTGATATTATGTAGTTAGCGAGTTTGATAATTGATGTATAAATAGATAGTGAGTTTGATATATATAAATAGTGAATTTGATAAATATAGATTGAGATTGATGAATATAGATTGAGATTGATGAATATAGATTGAGATTGATGAATATAGATTGAGATTGATGAACATAGATTGAGATTGATGAATATAGATTGAGATTGATGAATATAGATTGAGATTGATGAATGTAGATCGAGATTGATGAATATAGATTGAGATTGATGAATATAGATTGAGATTGATGAATATAGATTGAGTTTGATGAATATAGATTGAGTTTGATGAATATAGATTGAGTTTGATGAATATAGATTGAGTTTGATGAATATAGATTGAGTTTGATGAATATAGATTGAGTTTGATGAATATAGATTGAGTTTGATGAATATAGATTGAGTTTGATGAATATAGATTGAGTTTGATGAATATAGATTGAGTTTGATGAATATAGATTGAGTTTGATGAATATAGATTGAGTTTGATGAATATAGATTGAGTTTGATGAATATAGATTGAGTTTGATGAATATAGATTGAGTTTGATGAATATAGATTGAGTTTGATGAATATAGATTGAGTTTGATGAATATATATTGAGTTTGATGAATATATATTGAGTTTGATAAGCTTAGATTGAGTTTGATAAGCTTAGATTGAGTTTGATAAACTTAGATTGAGTTTGATAAGCTTAGATTGAGTTTGATAAACTTAGATTGAGTTTGATAAGCTTAGATTGAGTTTGATAAACTTATATTGAGTTTGATAAGCTTAGATTGAGTTTGATAAGCTTAGATTGAGTTTGATAAGCTTAGATTGAGTTTGATAAGCTTAGATTGAGTTTGATAAGCTTAGATTGAGTTTGATAAGCTTAGATTGAGTTTGATAAGCTTAGATTGAGTTTGATAAGCTTAGATTGAGTTTGATAAGCTTAGATTGAGTTTGATAAGCTTAGATTGAGTTTGATAAGCTTAGATTGAGTTTGATAAGCTTAGATTGAGTTTGATAAGCTTAGATTGAGTTTGATAAGCTTAGATTGAGTTTGATAAGCTTAGATTGAGTTTGATAAGCTTAGATTGAGTTTGATAAGCTTAGATTGAGTTTGATAAGCTTAGATTGAGTTTGATAAGCTTAGATTGAGTTTGATAAGCTTAGATTGAGTTTGATAAGCTTAGATTGAGTTTGATAAGCTTAGATTGAGTTTGATAAGCTTAGATTGAGTTTGATAAGCTTAGATTGAGTTTGATAAGCTTAGATTGAGTTTGATAAGCTTAGATTGAGTTTGATAAACTTAGATTGAGTTTGATATTGATTGAGATATATAGGGATAAAGAGATTGATAGATAGAGATAGAGATTGATAGATAGAGATAGAGATTGATAGATAGAGATAGAGATTGATAGATAGAGATAGAGATTGATAGATAGAGATAGAGATTGATAGATAGAGATAGAGATTGATAGATAGAGATAGAGATTGATAGATAGAGATAGAGATTGATAGATAGAGATAGAGATTGATAGATAGAGATAGAGATTGATAGATAGAGATAGAGATTGATAGATAGAGATAGAGATTGATAGATAGAGATAGAGATTGATCGATAGAGATAGAGATTGATCGATAGAGATAGAGATTGATCGATAGAGATAGAGAGATAAATAGGGATAGTTTGATACATAGGGATAGTTTGATACATAGGGATAGTTTGATACATAGGGATAGTTTGATACATAGGGATAGTTTGATACATAGGGATAGTTTGATACATAGGGATAGTTTGATACATAGGGATAGTTTGATACATAGAGGTAGTTTGATACATAGAGGTAGTTTGATACATAGAGGTAGTTTGATACATAGAGGTAGTTTGATACATAGGGATAGATTGATACATAGAGATAGTTTGATACATAGAGGTAGTTTGATACATAGAGGTAGTTTGATACATAGAGGTAGTTTGATACATAGAGGTAGTTTGATACATAGAGGTAGTTTGATACATAGATATAGTTTGATACATAGAGATAGTTTGATACATAGAGATAGTTTGATACATAGAGATAGTTTGATACATAGAGATAGTTTGATACATAGAGATAGTTTGACACATAGAGATAGTTTGATACATAGAGATAGTTTGATACATAGAGATAGTTTGATACATAGAGATAGTTTGATACATAGAGATAGTTTGATACATAGAGATAGTTTGATACATAGAGATAGTTTGATACATAGAGATAGTTTGATACATAGAGATAGTTTGATACATAGAGATGGTTTGATACATAGAGATGGTTTGATACATAGGGGGTTTGATAAATAGTTTGATTAATATAGATAGCGTTTGGTGAATGAATATAGCGAGTTTGATTTATTTATATAGATAATATGTAGAGAGTTTATTATACCTACCCGTTTGATACAGATTATGATATACAGAGTTAGATTTTAGGGATAAAGAGAATGTAAAATGTAAAATAAAGCATATAATAAATAAATGTGTGTATGTTAGAATCAGTTAGAATTATGACCAGGTTTCAGATGTTAGGGTTTTAATGACCAACTACTAGATATTGGTTTAAGTCTCAAGACTGTTTTTACACAGCAGTTTAATAAATACCACTTTGGTGCTTATGTATTGTTGTGTGTTTAAAAGCTAGATGGCGGAAGGACAGAGGATACCTAATGTCAGTTACTATCAGAATGGTATACAAGAAATGATTTTACCTTTGGTCATATCGTTGAGATTATTTTAGTTTATTAGAGAAAAGTTAATTTGATAAAAATTTCCAGCACTCGAATGAGGCTTGTCATTACAATGCAATAGTTGATAACGATGCAACTTGAAATTCTAGTGATCCTGAATTCTAATTTACAAAGACTTAATTTAGTTCTGAATGAAAGTCAAAATGAATCGTTGGTATTTTGTTTATTGCCATAGATAATTTTAATACATTATCTCAGTTGATCTGATTTAAGTCGGAGAAATTTGCTACAGTGAGCCATTGCATGCTCGAATTGCAATGAAATAATAGTGAGCAATAGATTGCCATTTATTAAAAAAAAAAAAAAAAAACATTTAGAGATTCTTTATATTAGTATTTCTTTATTTATATAAATTGTCTTAGCAGGTGTAAAGATGCCTATCGAATTATATAAAATTGATTATTCTGTAACTTGCTGTGTGTGATTAGTTTTATCTTACCGCAATGAAATTAGCATGCGCAGCTAGATTTTATTTGATGTCCGATATCACCAGCAGTTGATGAATTTGACTGAAATTTTAAAGAATCTGGTAGACAGTTTTGATTATGACTGATGGTGACCACGATGTCTTGCAAGTCGCATTGTATATATACCTGATTATAATTGGATGCTACATTTTATAAACATTAAATTTTAATAAAAGTGACAGAAGTAGTCTTGAGACACTGCTGAGCTGGGATCTAAGCTCTTAAGTAAATTTTAGAATGGGAGACCGTTCTCCGCAGTTGTGGCAAATGCAAAACGAAACCTTGAACATCCTCACAAAGAGGACATAGTCTAGTTCTAGTGAATATATTGATCGGTAGTTTCGAAACTGGATATTTACGCTTGACATTTTGTATTGGTAGAATTTGAATTGGAATTAACATTGTATTTTTTACCTTTGACATTTGTATTACCTAGTGGAATATGAATTGAATTATATTTTTTGTTTAATCTTGACATTTGTATTAATGAAATCTAAATTGAATTTGTATTGGTAGAATCTGCATTGAATTGAATTATATTTTTACTCTTGACATTTGTGTTGATGGAATCCAAATTGAATTGATTTGATTTTGTATTTCTCTTTCTTCACATTTTTAATTGAATATTATAAAAGTAATAAATAGTTGAGATAGTAATTTGGTTGATATTCAATATTTGATTGTTTTGTAACATATAATATTTTTTTGGAAATAAATAAATGAAATGAATAGTCGGGCCAAAAGAGGTTTCAGGCCTTTAAAGTATAATCTATAAAGATTTGTTAAATGTGTTCTATGTGTGTAGATTATAATGTTGTTTACATGTTATAACTATTATGCTTATATTTAGTTTTTCTTTCTTGTTGTTGTTTGTCACGTACGAGGTCGTACTTAATAAACGGATGGCCGACTGTTAGCGATCTTTATATTTAATTGAGCACACTAAGTGATTTTTCTATGTTGGCAATAATTTGTCTGATATTTTTATGCTTGCAACAAAGATGGACTGTTTTTTGTCAGGTTGGTAAACGACAAGCTTGCACTTATCGTTTCCCGCCCATTTCGAGAATATAAATATTGTAGCTCTTGCCATCAAAGGCAGTCTATTTTTGATCGAGGCTACATTAATAAGTATTAGGTAAGTGCTTTATAAACTGTATTCTATAAACCGTGTTCTATAAACTATGTTCTATAAACCATGTTCTATAAATTATTTTCCATAAACTGTGTTCTGTGTGACTGTGTATTTGATATGAGAATACACTGGGTGAGTAAACCCTTTCTAAGCATTTTTATTTACAACGCCATCCCCGCCAAAATACCCACACAAGATTTTGGTCTTTTAAGTAAAAGCCGACACATATTATTTTGTACTCACTTCACTTCTTGTTTGAATGGCATCTCTTGCTATTATAATTGACATTCTTAACTAATTATTGACATTGTTCTAATTTATTATACTAACCACTGCACTGTGGAGCGCGAAACCGCCCGCGAGCCTTAACTGTGGGGGGTCGTTCGGCCCGTATGACAAGCCTTTTGAGCGGCCTATAGCGCTTTATCACGAAAGTTTTGTATGGGAGCCATACATCAAACTTATGTTGTTGTAATGTTAATGAACTAAGCTATCAGATTTCAAATGGATTTTCCATGTTTGGATTTGTTTTGTATTTGCAAAAATTGTGTAAAGTCAGCGAAAGGGAATATTTTGCACTATTTTTGTACAGAGGTAGTTAGAAATAAAAAAATAAAAAATTATTTCAATAAGTTTTTTTTTTATTTACATAAGAATACCCTATTTCACATAAATCAATCAATAAATAAACCTCCCCACACATATTTTTCGAAAACGCCGTAAAAAACAAGGATCACCCATGTTTTAACTGTCACATCTTATTTACTGTACCTACAATCTATGCAAATAAATGTTTACTTACTTAAACACATTACCCTCTTTCGACAGTCGGGTAAATAAAAGAAAATTTGAATATAGAAAGCAAACGCGAAACAGTCTCGATTTTTTTTATAATTATGGGGCCCTGCCAAATAACAGAGTCCTACCTTTTAGTTAAAATATCCACACATCACATCACACATCATCAGCCTATTAATGTTTCCACTGCTGGGACACAGGCCTCCTCTCTGTGAGAGGGAATGGGCCGTAATCCACCACGCGGGCCCAGTGCGGGTTGTTAAAATATTCAATAATGTTGAAATGAGATTCACTAAGCCATCGATGAATAATTTGGTTATTACTGCACTGCACTCCGTTCTGTATTTGCGGGAGTTATACAAATTACAATCACGCTTTCTCATTAAAATATTGGCAATCCGACTGTTCAATGATCAAAGCCTACACAGTATCATCAACAGCACCGGCTATTTTACCTTGATATTATTTTAGAAATTATCATAGAATAGAATATCATGTACTCCAAAAATATTACTTAGGTACACGTATATTTTACAAAAACTTATTAAAATGTTATACAAAGGCGGTCTTATCGCTGATAGCGATATCTGCTAGACAACCTTTGGATAGACAGAACTTAAAGCAGCTTGTGGTATACTACTACATAAATAAATAAATAGGTACATACAAATTGAATACATACTACATGAACACTAAGTCACAAACCTATGTTACTTAACTTACTTGGAAGTGCGTGATTTGATTCATTCATTCATATAATTTGACACACGGCACCCAAAGTCCCACTCCCAACAAACATCACAATCACTGATCACAGATAAATAACTGATAATTATAACTATGATAAACTATCAAACTAGTAGTCAGACAAACATGACTAATCTTTGCCAGAGACCTTTTTTTTTTTTTTTTTTTTTTGTTTGTTCCTTACGGAACAGGCTAAGGTCTGAGACCATGCTGCCTAGTCATCAGTATTTTTCTTGAATTCATTAGTAACATTAGAATGCGGATGTAACATATTCTAATGTTTTTTGGAGTATTTGGAAGCAAATTGTATCGAGTCAGCCTTCCCAGTAAGCTTTGCGGAGGTAGTCAATACTACAATAAAATTCGCCGCTCCATTACACCGAGATCGCTTCTGTCAATGATTTCACATATTGTCCAGTTGCGTAGACAGTTGAGACACAAAACTACACCACTTTTATATCACAATATCCACTAGGAATCAATTTGCAAATAATATTAACAGCCGCTGAAGTTCACTCGAAAAAATCCCGCCAAAAAAACCTTTGCCAGAGACCATAATATTCAATGTAAGTACTCGACTGTGCCAGAGACATTGTATTATGTCTCTGTCTGAGGTAATAGAACTCTGCATCTTTGCAAACATGACTCTTTCAGTACAGGGTGACCAACACCAAAAAATAGTAACCCCTACCTAAAGCTAAAGCTCAAGTCCATTAAATATTAGCCCCAAAAATCGTGGCAAATACATGAAAAACGCCCAAAAAGAACAATTATTTATTTATAAATTATTTAATATTTCAGATAAACTTACGTTTTCTTCTGGTTTTGACTTTTGAAATCATTTGACTTTGTAAAATGAACTTAACAATGTGTTCCAAGATCCAACATTTCGTTGCAATGTGAATCGGACCATCATCAAAACTTTTTAGAATTTTATTAAATATCCTATTCCGCCATTTATTCCTGAAATAGAGAATTCTCGCTCGACACTTGCGTTCGTAATTGGATCCATGATGATGACTGGCTAGATTAGGTTATCCCAGGGTCTAAAATTACCAAAAAGTCCATCAAAATACCCACTTATTAACTGAAAAAATTTTGGGGGAAAACTCCTTATTTGGGAAGTTTCAGTACAGTATAATGTACTGTGTGCATTTTTCACCTTCGTCACCGAAACAACGATAATCATTTACTTTATTCTGAGTTCCTGACGTTTCTGTTTACAAGTATTGTCTGTTTGCTAGACTATCTAAATTCGTTATTTCAATATCAATATAATCCCATAGAAATTCGTAATTTTCATTACTACTTAGAAAACGGCAGATCCAGAATCATACCTACAATCGAATAATATTATCTGAAAAATTTAGGTCCCAAAGTGTGGATCGGGCACATTACGAAAAACAAATTCTTTTGGTACCTCTTGTTTTTTTCGTTTTGCGAAACCGACTTCCGAAACGAAATTTTTGCACTTTTTATTGTTTTGCTTTGGAAGTCGGTTAATGTTATTTTGTGATTTTTTTATTTTTAGTTTTGGTACATCATCACTATTACACAGAATTGACAAAACACCCATTGTAACTAAATTTACTCATTCGTGCTGCTTAACTTAAAAAAGGAGGTAGTTATTCAATTCGACACGTATGTATGTAATATTGTTGGAATTTCCCAATATTCACATCATTATGGTACTCAAATTGGGCTTTTTAACATGTCTCAAATTTCATAAGTGTATGTAGGTATGTATGTTTGTCCAAGCATTTCTCCAAAACTGGTTATCGAGCCAATTCTTTTATTGGATTAGGTATCTCTCAACTTGGGGAATAGTGTAAGTTGCATCAAAATCAGTTCAGCAGTTTGCTAGATATAAAACATACAACCGAACTCCTTAGCGACAAACAGCACGAATGTGTAAATTTAGTTATTTTGGGTATTTTGTATTTTGTTTAGATACCTTTTAATGGGATAGCGGGACTAGTCTGGAAAATAAAGTGATGGATTGCGCAAAAGTTATCTTTGACTGGGTAACATCTTTCATGGTGGGGTACAGAACGGAGCTGCCTTTCTTAACAAACATTTTTTTTTTTGTACTTGCTTTTTCCGTATTTGTCTCAGCAAACCCTTTCATTTGATACCCATATCACGGCAGTGCACAAATAATAACTAGTCTGCCACCTTGGGCCGTCCGCCATATTGGATTTAGAATGACGTTACTTAGCTAACCATGCATTGTCATCTAAACTAAACGTGTATGCAAAATTTCATCTTAATCAGTGGAGGATAACTGCTTTAAAATTCACTTGCAAGATTTGACCCGAACACACTTACATACATACATTGCAAGTTAAATAAAAGCTTGTAAAAATTGATAACAACAACAAAGAAACATTAACATTTCTAAATCAATATTCTACAATGGAATGCTCAGAGCTTGCGACCAAAGATAACGGAATCTAAAGAAAATTCACAGAGCTGTTAGTCAGTGAGACTTGGTTTGACCCAGAGAGCATTTATGATGATTTGATTTTTGTGGTGGGCCCTTAAGAAGAAAGGTGTGCTTGGGAAGTATGCACAGTTGGTCCGAGCGATGTACAATCGATGCAAAACCCAAGACCGATCTACAGTGGGCACTACTGGCAGCTTCAGTGTGGCGGTCGGCTTGCACCAAGGGTCGGCTCTCAGTCCTTACCTCTTCCTGATGATAATGGACGCTCTGACGTCGGACACACAGGAGGAGGCTCCCTGGTGTATGCTGTTTGCTGATGATATTGTGGTGGTTGTCGAGAGTGGACTAGAGGTCCAGAGTAGATTGGAGGTGTGGTGGCACAGACTGGCTTGTTTTTTTTTACATACTATAGGTTCGCGCTTGACCACTATCTCACCTGTTGGTAAGCGATGATGTGGTCGAAGGTAATACACGCTTGCCTAGAAATAACCTATTCACTCTTGATTTAAAGACTCCTAGATTGTAGCTGTCGGGAAACAGACTCCGGCAGGGAATTCCACTCCTTAGCTGTAGGCATAATAAAAGTGCTTCCAAAACGTTTTGTGCGTATGGGTGGGATGTCCACCATGTACCGATGGCGCATCGCCGTACGTCTGGTAGTCCGATGATAAAACGGGCTAGGTGGAATTAGATCGTGCAATTCCAACGCACACTCCCCGAAATGTAACCGATAGAAAACCGACAAGCTGGCAACTCGGCGACGGTGTTCAAAGCTCTGGAGCTTTGAATTGAGAGTACTATATTCCTTGCCAGTGCCTCATTACCGATGAGCCTCTTAGCCCGCTTTTCGATCGACTCCAGTGCGTCAAGCAGTTCCGTCCCAGAGATGAGAACAGTAGGTACTCCATGCATGATCGAACTTGCGCTTGATACAAATTGAGAAGCTGTTCCGACGTGAAGTACCCTCACCTCTGCAAGGATCCCCAACTTTTTGGCAGCCAGCTGAGCCTTTGCCTCAATATATGGGCCAAAATTGAGAGTCGATGTCAACGTAACGCCAAGAAGCTCAAGGTTGTCCGTTATTGGCACGGTCACATCCCGGAAAGTTGGAGCCGGTTCAAATTGGCTCTTTTTAGTGGAAAAAAGACACGCCTGGGTTTTAGCAGCATTAAACCTGACCAGATTGGCATCGCCTCATTCGGAGACTGCCTGCAAGGACAGGTTCAAACGCTCCACCATGGCCTCACGGAGAGACCGGATCTGTGGCCCGTGCGTTGGACAAGTATCTCTCAGCAACAGTGCTGTCGTCTGCATACCCAAAGGTATGGTAAAGGTACGGGTTTTAGCAGATCGTTAATGTGCAGCAAGAATAATGTTGCTGAGAGTACCGACCCCTGAGGGACCCCGGCATTAATAAACAATTGTTCCGATGAGCAGCCATCGATAACCACACGAATGGACCGATCCCTCAGGAAATCTGCAATCCAATCACATAGACCACCGGGCAGACCGAATGAAGGAAGCTTACTAATAAGGCTTTCATGCCAGACCCTATCAAAGCCTTCGAGATGTCGAGGGAGACGGCTAGCGCTTCCCCGTGGTTCTTGATGGCCTCATTCCATATGTGAATGGCTCTAGTTAGTTTCTAGGTACAGCCAGGAGCTTCGTGTTAAGTACACGCTCCATACTCTTACATAGTATGAACGTTACAGAGATGGGTCTGTAGTTGGCCGGGTCAGCTGCTCGACTGCCCTTCTTGGGTACGGGCTGTACGTTAGCTAGCTTCCATGCGTTCGGCACTTGTTCTGCGATTTTGGCGGTCTCTCCAATTATGTGTCTATAGCTCTCGCTGAAACACCCATACCGATGTGCTCCGACTTCTGGTACCTAGGGTCGCTTGTTCAAGGGGAGAGGTAGACCGAGACGTAACGCACCGGATCAACTCGGGATGGATGAAATGGCGACAGGTCACTGGAACACCTTGCGACCCACGGATGCCCCTGAAGTTAAAAGGGGAAAATTTACAAGTCCGTGATTAGACCTGTCGTACTGTATGGACCAGAATGTTGGGCTGTGAAAAAGATGGATGAAAAGAGATTTCATGTTGCAGAGATGAGAATGTTGAGATGGATGTGCGGAGTGACGAGAATGAGAAATGAGCGACAGACCACTAATAAGGAAGCCTGGCGCCAGTGACAGAAAAGTTGAAACGAAACCGTTTGTCCTGGTATGGTCATGTGTCATGTGATGAAAAGGGATGAAACGCATGTTCAAAATCTTTTTTTTTTTTTCACATAGGCTTACATGGGCACTAATTAAACGTGGACAAAAGGTGCACGGTTCGGGTTGGTCGTTTCCTATGGAGAAGAACCGGATAGTAACTCCACGGTTACTCTTTTAAACTTCATCATCATCATATCAGCCTAAAGACTCACGCCACGCTGGAGAAGGAT
Organism: Orthosia incerta; assembly: GCA_948252205.1. Classification (NCBI taxonomy): domain Eukaryota; kingdom Metazoa; phylum Arthropoda; class Insecta; order Lepidoptera; family Noctuidae; genus Orthosia; species Orthosia incerta. Next base: position 26,468,990 of record OX411761.1, read on the forward strand.
TGGTTCCGAGATCTGATCCTGAAGACGGACTGACATGGTGGCGTTTCTGTACAGACACTTCAACACCTCAATGTACCGGTAGTCGATCTGGCACCGTTGGAGAGACTGCAGTACAGCCCAAGTCTCGATCGAATCGAAGGCTTTCTCGTAGTCCACAAACGCTAAACAGAGAGGCAGGTTGTACTCTTCGGTCTTCTGTATAACCTGCCGCAGCGTATGTATGTGATCTATGGTGCTAAAGCCTTTTCGGAATCCGGTTTGTTCGGGAGGCTGGAAATCGTCAAACCTGCGCGCGAGACGATCCGTGATGACTCTTGAAAACAACTTGTAGACATGGCTAAGAAGTGAGATGGGCCTATAGTTCTTCAGCCGGGCATTGTCGCCCTCTCAGAATCTCTTTTAAACTTATATATAGAATATAAATGTGGATGTATGGAGAGCGAGGGGACGGCCAAAGAATAAGATGGATGGACTGTGTGAGGAGTGATATAAAAGAAAAGGGGCTGTAGTGGAAGAAGAAAACGTGTTGCGCCGACCCCAAGTAACATGGGACAAGGGTAGGAAGATGACGCTGTTATGGACAACAATATATGTACACACAATGATAGTAGTGTATTATTGGGGGTTCTGCATCACTTGCTCTCGCTTCGCTCGAGCGCGTTATGCAGAACGCCCCAATAATACACTACTACTATGGTCTGCCTCAAATTTGCAATACGGGCTGAATATTTTTATTTCATTCAACGGTGCGATGTCGAACATTGGAATAAATAATAGCGCGTTATGCAGAATGCCTCAATCAACGGTGCGATGTGTACTAAAAATTTATAAACAACCATATCAAGTTCGACTCGTTTGATCAACTTATGTCCCTATATTTTATATTACTTGACGAAAGTGTGATGCTTTTAAAGTAGTTAGGTAAAACAATGTAGAGTGCATCAATTAGTAGTTCAAGAATTTACTTGCATTTTATCTATTTTATTCTTTGGTCTAGCGATTTTAATTTTGCAATTGTTGAGCATGAGGAACCCAGTTTGATTTCCAAGGTCCAGTGTTATTTTATTTTCTATAACGTAATTCTTAATAGCGAGTAGTTTGGATCTGCACCCGATAAATTCCAGCAGGTTCATTAGGCACATGGGAACCGACGTTACACTTTATGCTATTAAAAAATAATAGATATCAACAGACTATTAGCACAAAGCCAAGAATAAAACGATACGATCCTAAGATTTCTTTCGTTGACAGACATACATTTTACAGACAGCCAGACCCGGAGCTAGTTGTAGATCATACAAATATTTGCTGTGTGGGAATTGAACCCACGACACGTAGGGCAGAAGTCAATCTAACCACTGCACCAATCGTACCTCCTTACCATTAAGTAAGTACCTAAAGAATGTTTTGAGCCAGGCTCATACTTGCTCATTTTTCAGAGTATTATTATTATTAAATTAAATAATGGTAAAAATAAAACATGAAAACAAAATCCAGACCGGAACAAATACTTATTTGTTCCGTGCGGGAATCGAACCCGCGACACTTGGGACATTTAGTAGCAGCACGTTTATAAACTAATATTTACATTGTGATGCAGCGAGACGAGCTCTTAAGCAATGCGCCATACGTGTCGTCGAAAAATGTGACAAAATACTGGATCGCTTTGAAGATTGGGAGATTTACGATAATCCTTGAATGTAAAATGCCATACATTTTCCTAAATGTAATGTCTAGGCTTAACTTATTTTGGTAAGTGTTTACAAAACCTCTTGCTACCATTTTAATGTGAGACTTCATAGACCGATATTGAATGGTCAAGGTACATGCAACTTCCTTTTTAGATTTTCGTCTCAGATTGCTGCGACAGAGTGTCGCCACCGCCCCAAAAATGGAATTGTAGGCTGTGTGCATAGTGTCTAATAAAGAACAAATGATTATAGACCTTATTTAAGGAGTGATGAAAATATAATTTACAAGTCAAATATTAGTGAAACATTAAAACAATAGTTGCAAATATTAATATAATCGCTACCTTACGTAAAAGTGTTATAAATAAGTCCCTTCAATGACGCATCCATCAATCATAATCAGTTATTTGTGAATTGTTGGTGTTCTTGTGTTGGTGACGAGTTCCATCATCTTCAGTGATTAAGTGTGCAAATTTATATCTTCCACAACAAGTATGTACGTATCACATTATTTTTTTGTATAACTTACTGCACTTGCAATTTAGTGATGGTAAATGCAATAATCGAAAGTTAAGTCTAGGGTTCGATTCCCAATTTTAAGTATTGTTTATTTACGGGTTTAAACTTACTAGTAACTCAGTGATGATGTAGACTACAAGTATAACTGCTGAACGTAAAATCTTTGGCTCGACTCCAAGGTATAAATATTTAATGTGTTAATTGTTTTTATTTCTTACGTTCCCTGTAGCCCATTCAACATCAGTGTCACCGTCGAATGCAAAGTTTTGGGTTCGATTCCAGATCTAATTAAAATTTATTATTGAGTTATTTTGTTTGCTTCTCGTGCAGTGGTTTAATAACCGTTACTACCATTTCACAACATGAAGTATTGACGCTGAGTTCTAGAACCAAATAACGACTTATTCAATTTTCTAAGTATTCAAGGATCGATTTCCAGATAGAGAAAATTGTTATAGAGAGTGTTCTATTACTCTGTCTATCCTTTTAGGAATCGTTCATTTGTATAACTTCTTATATACTATTTCTTTTTATTTTAGGTCGACATTTGTGAATCCATTTGAATCCGATGTAGAGTCGCATCCCAACGAGCCCTCTACATCGTTTAAACCAAAAAGAAATACAAAGCCGAAAATAAAAGTGGCTAAAGGCAAAGGCAAATCGAAGAAAGTAGCTGCGGCCTCAACTCCACCTGTAAAAGAATTATTTGGCAGTGAGTCTGATTCCGAAACCGATACTTCACCAAAGAGGCCTAAGAAAATCAAGCGGATTTGTGTGGCTGATTCCTCGGTGAGTAAAAAAAATATATATTTCATCAAACATGTGTTTAAGATTTATAATTACCTATAGGATTTCAATCTGACGGCTTGTTCCCACTGCTGGGACACAGGCCTCTCCGTGAGAGGGAGTGGGCCCGGGTGGCGGATACATGGGCCCTGTGCACATATCTTAAAATGTTTGGTTCTAGGACATGCCGGTTTCCTCACGATGTTTCCCTTCACCGTTTTGAGAGCAGTGGTGACGAAATAATTTACTCAAAGTAAATCGCTAGCCTGGGTTCGAACCCACAACCTACAATTTGTAAGTCACGGTCGTTACCACTGGGTCACCACTGCTCTCCTCTGCTCCTCTCAAATATGTTTATCTAATGCTATTTTATAACAATGTTTACAGGAGGAAGAGGGAGATCTTGAACCGGTGAGGGCAGCTGCACTGCGATCGTCCCTGTCCAGAAGAACAGCTTCTGGAAACTCCTATCAGCAGGACCTAACACGGAGCGGTGATTATTATATCGAGCTCCGTATTTATAACCATAGGGACGCTGAAAAATTCGGAAAGGACCGATGGAAGCAAGCGCTCCTCACGTATAGGGCCTCTGTATACTCCGATTCAGCGACTTGGCGCGCCACTAATAATCTTGTATCTGCAGCGAAAGCAGAATTTAAGGGCGTGCAGCCTGTTCTGTATCCAAATAATATTATTTGATGGAATAAAATAATATTATTGTGATACCTATTTTACTCATATACTCTTCTTTATACTTATATTAAAACATTACTTATTAAACGAATGTAATCCACAATATTATTTACATTAGGTATTAAATTGTGATTTATTTACAGGAAGCTCAAATATATGAAACATTAAAAATCTAAATACTCGACACTAAGAATACTCGATACTATTTCAATAATAATATTCGATTTGTAATTTGTTTGTAACTTTCATCCACTTTAAAATATCATATTTAGAATACTCGATACTGACTTATACTAAAACATTACTTATTAAACAAATGTAATCCATATAATATACTTATTAATATTATTTTCATTATATTATTAATTGTGATTTATTTACAGGAAGCTCAAATATATGAAATATTAAAAATCTAAATACTCGATACTAAAAATACTCGATACCAAGAAAACTCGATACTTAGAATACTCGATACTAAGAAAACTCGATACTAAGAATACTCGATACTAAGAAAACTCGATACTAAGTATACTCGATACTAAGAATACTCGATCTGAGAAAAATTCAACAATGAGAAAACTCGATACTATTTTAATAATAATATTCGATTTGTAATTTGTTTGTAACTTTCATCCACTTTAAAATATCATATTTAGAATACTCGATACTGACTTATACTAAAACATTACTTATTAAACAAATGTAATCCATATAATATACTTATTAATATTATTTTCATTATATTATTAATTGTGATTTATTTACAGGAAGCTCAAATATATGAAATATTAAAAATCTAAATACTCGATACTAAAAATACTCGATACCAAGAAAACTCGATACTTAGAATACTCGATACTAAGAAAACTCGATACTAAGAATACTCGATACTAAGAAAACTCGATACTAAGTATACTCGATACTAAGAATACTCGATCTGAGAAAAATTCAACAATGAGAAAACTCGATACTATTTTAATAATAATATTCGATTTGTAATTTGTTTTACATTTAAACTTTCATCCACTTTAAAATTCATACAAAAAATACTCGATACTAAAAATACTCGATACCAAGAAAACTCGATACTAAGAATACTCGATACTAAGAATACTCGATACTAAGAAAACTCGATACTAAGAAACAGAATACTCGATATTAAAAATACTCGATTCTGAGAAATCTCAACATTGAGAATACTCGATATTATTTTAATTATAATATTCGATTTGTAATTTGTTTTACATTTAAACTTTATCCACTTTAAATTTCGTTTTTTAATAATAATTTACAGGAAATTAATATCCGAAATCCAGAATATTTAAATACTTTAAGATAGTTTTTGCAATTACAATTATCTAAATATGTTTTTCTGTGAAGTCTGTAACGTTTCAGTTCCGAAATATTCTGCACACAAAAAAACTAATGTACACAAATCGAATTGCTTATTACAGACACGTTTTGATAATGTTCATATAATAGCAACAGCTTTTAGAAATCGGATAATCAGTTATAGAGTGAATCCTAGAATGGTTAACGTTTCACTTGAATTATTTTTAACACAAATTTCTGAAACGATTTGTTACCTTATCAAAGACCAGATGAAAAAACATAAATCGGTAAAAGTTAATTTTGAACTATTTGTTTGGTATATATTACCAAAAAATTATGAAAAATCTTTAAAGTCATTTAACACAAAGTATAATGTAGTCGTGCAAAACACAGATATTTTGTCCTTATATAAATCATTTTGTGGTAAACTTATTTGTAAATGTTCCGAATTTGAACTGTCTGAGTCAGGTTGGACAATTGAGTCTATCAGTCATTTAGAAATTAATATCGTAAAATATAATCCTTTGCGAGGTGGTTCTTATTTACCATTGCCTAAACGTATTGTCAATACTAAATCATGCCTAAACATAAAAAATGAAGACCAACATTGTTTTCTTTGGTGTATTGTAGCTGATATGTTTCCGGCAAAGACCAATCCAAACAGAACTTCTTCATATCCACATTATTCCGAATTATTTAATATTTCTGACATGAGTTTTCCCCCTAGTTTCAATGACATTAAGCGCTTTGAAATAAACAATTCTAATATCAGTATCAATATATACGGTTTAGATAATAATGTTACAGTTACAGGTCCCTTATATAAAACAAAATCACGTCGTTTATACCATGTCAATTTGCTTTACATTAGCAACAATAGAAAGAGTCATTTCTGTTTAATTAAAAGCTTTGAAAAACTTGTACACAAGCAATTGACCCAACATAAAAGTAAAATATATTTATGTGATGAATGTTTTATTTACTTTCACACTGAAGAGAAATTGAATTGTCACGAATGTGCCGGAATACAAACCATATTACCTGAGAAGGGTACTGAAATAAGTTTCATAAATTATGAAAGAACTCAAAGAGTACCAATAGTGATTTATGGTGATTTTGAAAGTTTATTGCGTGAATATTCTGACAAACATAAATCAACACATGTAGAAAATATTCAAGTTCATGAGGCTACGTGTTTTGCTTACTATATTTGTTGTAATTCAAATCCCGAATTAAATGATTTCGTATCTTACCGAGGGCCAGATTGTTCTAAGAAATTTGTCAAATCTTTGACTAATGATGTAAAACGATTATATAAAGTATTATTAGAGAGTGAAAATATGATACCGCTTACTGAGGATGAACATAGATGTTTTATCAACAGCACTGAGTGCCATATTTGTAAAAATAAGTTTTCGTGTAATGATAATATTGTTAAGGACCATGATCACTTTACTGGAAAATATAGAGGACCTGCGCATGATATATGCAATTTAAATGCAAAGCAATGCACTTTTATACCCATAGTGTTTCATAACTTATCCGGTTATGACAGTCATTTATTTATTAATGAACTTTCAAAGATAAACGGTCGAATTCATCTCATACCGAGAACTAAAGAGAAATATATTTCATTTACAAAATTCATAACCATCAATGCAACAAATGTTGTAAAATTGAAATTTATTGACTCATATAATTTTTTAAGCTCAAGTATGGACAAATTGGTTAAGACTATGAACCCTGAAGATTTCAAACATTTAAAATCTTTTTTTAATAATAATACTTTATTTGATATTGTTCGAAGAAAAGGCATTTATTGTTACGATTACATAGATTCCTGGGAACGATATGATGAGAATAAATTACCAGAACCGTCAAAATTTTTCAACAAACTTACATCTGAATCTATATCTGATAAAGACTATGAGCATGCCTTAAATGTTTGGAAAACTTTTGATATAAAAAATTTGGGTGAATATACCGATTTGTATCTTAAATGTGACGTTTTACTTCTGTGCGATGTTTTTGAAAAATTTAGGAAAATGAGTTTAAATAATTATGGTCTGGATCCTTGCTATTACGTTTCATCACCATCCTTAAGTTGGGATGCTATGTTATTGTATACTAAAATCAAGTTAGATCTAATCTCTGACTTAGAAATATATCAAATGATAGAAAAGGGTATAAGAGGAGGACTTGCTCAATGTTCACTCAGATATGCTAAGGCAAATAATGAATATCTTACCGACTATAATAGTGAAGAACCTGATAGTTTTCTAATTTATCTTGATTGTGTTAATTTATATGGATATGCTATGATGCAAAAGCTTCCAGTAGGAGGATTTAGGTTTCTCCTTCAGAAGGAAATATTAAATTTTGATGTTATGAGCTTATCATCTGATTCTGATATTGGATTTATATTAGAAGTAGATCTTCATTACCCTGACTACTTGCATGATAACCATTCCGATTTACCATTTGCGCCCGAAAAATTTGTTCCGTTCTGTAGTCGAAATGCTAAACTTATTGCTAATCTTTTCAATAAACATAGATATGTTATTCATTATATTCATTTAAAAGAATGCTTAAATAATGGTTTACAACTGTTAAAAATATATAGAATATTAGCATTTCACCAAAGTAAATTCTTAGAATCATATATTTCTTTAAATACTGGGCTGAGGCAAAATGCAACTTCTGATTTTGAAAGAGATTTTTTTAAAAAACAAAATAATTCTATATTTGGAAAAACCATAGAGAATAAAAGAAAACAAGTTGATGTTAAGCTCGTAAATATATGGAGAGACAAATCTAATCGAACTAAAAAGTTTTACGGGGCTGAAAAATATGTTAGCGCACCTAATTTCAATAACTTTTCTGTTATTTCAGAATCTCTTGTAACAATTCAAATGAACCAAACAAAAATAGTTTTAGATCGTCCAATCTATATCGGATTTAGTATTTTAGAAATTGCAAAATGTCACTTATATAAATTCCACTATTCGGTCATGAAAAGAATTTACGAAAATAAATTAAAGCTTTGCTATACAGACACTGACAGTCTGCTATATTTAATACAGACAAAGGATTTTTACGAAGACTTAAAAGCACATTTAAAATATTTTGATACTAGCAACTTTGAAAAAGATAATGTATTTAATATACCAATGGTTAATGCTAAAACACCTGGTTACTTCAAAGATGAGATGGGTGGTGAAATTATATCAGAATTTGTAGGTTTGGGAGCAAAATTATACTGTATAGATTCTAAAATTTCCACTTTAAAGAAAGCTAAAGGTGTTAAGAAATGTGTTACAAAAAAGCTGAATATAGAAAAATATAAAAAGGTTTTACTGAACAATGAAATACTCAGAGATGATATGTGTATTATTAGATCTAAGAATCATAGAATTTTTACTCAAAAGATAAATAAAGTAATTTTGTCAAACAGCGATGATAAACGACAAATAATGGCTGATAAGATAACAACCTTACCATGGGGTCATCATAAAACAATATTTTAAATGAAAACAAATTATTGATTTTTTCGAATATTATTTATTGCATGTATTTGAGCATCTTGTATTAATAATACCTAACTTGAATTGTTAGTTTGTAGTTTAAGTACTAATAATTATATATTTTAATATAATATGTGAAATAAATAAATTATGTAATCTTACAGCAGTTGTTTGATTTATTCATACTGTCTTATTATACAGGTATAACATGAACCCGATTAATTTAAACATTTCTTTTTGATTTAACAATAATACATTCAAATAATAATTAAATTCACTTTTACAATAATAACAATAACAAACATTACACATTAGATTTGCTTAACTTTTGTACTATTTTACTAACTAAATGATCTGTTTTGTCAACAATATCGTCATAATCACTTGTCACTAAATACTGCACATTCACACTCGCATTATCAGTTTCAGTGTCTATTTCTTCCATATCACGGCCTTCCAAATCAAAAACCATAATTTTTATTAACTGGCGAACACGTCCTTGCTCCTTACGCATGATAAAAGAAGAGTTTTTAAAAGATTTACTTTTTTTCTTCTTGAATCTTCGTTCCTCTATTTTTTTCTTTCGACTCTCCTCACATGTTTTAGCTGCTACTTCCGCATACCAGCTCTCCCCATCTTGAGCATAGTAAAACGGATTGGTGACAGGGTCTGAGTCTTCTATCGCATTCTGAAAGAATACTAAGAATATTATAACTAAACAGCATGAACTATGGATTTAATGTTTGATTTAAGATAATCTTATTAGTTACATACCGCTAAATTTTGCGGGGCGGTCATATCTACAACGGGGCTGTACGATGGTGAGTGTGACATAATTCTGTAAAAAAAAAGGGATGCATTACATACTTATTATTATTAGTTTAAATAATTAATTAATTAAATTAAAAAAAAAACCTTACCTTGAAAATATAAAATCGTTAACAAAACGACCTCCTTATGCATAGAACACCAGCTGTGAAGTGATCGCTTATTTTTATAACACGTGCAAAAATTATTTGATTTGCGATGAGTAATATGGATCATTACGTAGCTCTTAAATATACATACCTATCTTGTAAGATGAGACTAGAACCATTCCTGTTGGGACAAGTCTAAAGATAGCCCCAAATAAAGTATATATGTTTATGTTAGTTAATAATTAAATTAATTGACAAGATGAAGTTGATCAAACAACCCATATCACTTAACGTTAAAAATATAAATCTTGGTGAGTCTCCTAAAGAGATTAGACATAGCGCTTTGTTGCCAAATACGATTCGTTGTATAATTTGCGGCCCCTCAAATTGTGGTAAAACAAACGTTGTGATCAGTTTGTTACTGCATGAAAATGGGCTCAAATTTCAAAACCTTTACCTTTACTCGAAGACTAATTTTCAACCAAAATATTGTTTTTTACGGGAAGTATTAAAAAGAGTGCCTCAGATAAAATTTCATGAGTTCAATGACGATAAAGATGTCATATCTCCGAGTGAAGCTTTACCAAATTCTGTATTTATATTTGATGATGTTGTATGTGAAAATCAAACAAATATCCGCAATTATTTCTGTATGGGTAGACATAAGCTAATTGATTGCTTTTATTTATCGCAAACCTACTCAAAAATCCCGAAACAGTTGTTACGCGATAATGCTAACTTTCTTATAATATTTAAACAAGATGATGTGAACTTAAAGCACATCTATGAAGAACATGTCAACTCTGATGTACCGTGGAATCAGTTCAAAGATATTTGTAAAAGTGTTTGGAGTAACCCTTACAACTTTCTTCTTATTAACAAAGACTCATCATTAAATAATGGAAGGTACAGACAGAATTTTGTTTTTTTTTTTAAATTTGAATGAAAGCAAATACATGTACATATAAATGAATTGTATACAAAAAACATTGCTAGTGTTATTCCTTTCTTAGTTGAATACAGTTGTGGTTACATAATATGGAGAAAAATATTAAAATGGAATTAATGAAGTCTGTTGACTCCATAAAAAATAAAATAAAACATATGAAAAATCAGGAACATGCAATGAACTTGTCACTTGATAAAATGCTAAAACCGGTGACAGATCCTCTTCAGACTTTAGTTAATTCTAATAAATCTGCAGAAAAAAATAATAAAAATGAAAATACAACTCTAAAAAATTCCGAAGGAATCGAATCCGATGAAAATAATGCTAGTTCATCTATAAAGTTCAATGACTATTACGATCCAAAAATAAAATCTACCCAATTAGTCGAACAAAATGCTAAAAAGGAATCGATTGATAATTTAGAAATTTCATTAGAAGGTGATGACATCTTTGGTATTTATGATGGTATTAGTATACCGTTTGGAATCAGAAGTGAAAACAATACTTTATTCATGGGTAATTCAACAGTATCATTTTCTAAAGTTGATAGTTTGAATAACGAAAGTACCATTTTAATTAAAATCGGTGACAAAGCTTACAATTTAACTGCTGGTCTAAAAGAACTTTTACTCCGAAGAAAACCTGATTTAAAGTTAATATCGAGCGAAGATAAACTTGTCTATAAGGATATGTTACATTATACAAATGCACATAAAAGAGATTTTAATCCTAAAGGTCAAATAAGAGGTGACAAAGGTATAAAATATTGTAAAATAATCAAACACCTATTTTCCGAATCGTCAAACGATGATAAACTTGTTCACACTAAATTTGGAGGAAACTTGCCAAAGTTAAAGAAGTACAAAAACAACACCGACTTGATATATTGGGATGATCCCAATGAATTGGTTGAGAGATTAAAATTATTAGTAGCTTCGAGAGATGCTGGCAATACCAATCATGATAATGAAATTTTATCGATAGTTGAAGAATTAAAAGAAGCTGACATAATTCAATAATAAATAGTGGAGATACTATGGTTTTTATTCAGTATCAATGGTGGGTTCAAGACAAATGTTGATATACTGAATTAAAGATATGAGTAAAGCCGACGTAGTAAACGAAATTCATAAAAATGCAAGGGTAAACTTTCCGCGAAGACATGTTATTATGAAAGATATAGATGATTTATGGCAAGCGGACTTAATTGATATGCAATCAATTTCTAAAGACAATAAAAATTTTCGATTTATTCTTGCTGTTATTGACACATTTTCAAAATATGCATGGATCTTTCCTTTGAAAAGTAAGACCAAAGATGTTGTATGCAATTCTTTCAAGATTTTATTGGAAAAAGGGCGTATGCCTAAAAATCTACAAACTGATAATGGGGCAGAGTTTTATAATGATAAATTTAAAAAACTTGTGAGATCTTATCATATTAATCATTATTCAACCTTCTCAACAAAAAAAGCTTCAATTGTTGAGCGATTCATCAGAACATTGAAGTCTAAACTTTATAAAGAATTTAGTCTAAAAGGAAGCTATAACTGGATCGATAATACTCTTAATAAAGTTATTTATGAATACAATCACACCTATCATCGCACAATTGATGAAATTCCCGCAAACGTGGACAATAATAATAAACAACGCATATTACAAAGATATTTCAGGCTGGTAAAAACCGATAGCATAAAAAGCAAGTTTAAAGAGGGTGATTATGTACGCATTAGTAAGTATAAGGGGACATTTGAAAAAGGATATACTCCCAACTGGTCGACAGAAATATTTAAAATTCGAAAAATTCAAAAAACAATCCCTATCACCTATTTAATTGAAGATGCAATCAGGGGCCAGCCCATTCTAGGTGCATTTTATGTACAAGAGCTTCAAAAGACAAAAAATCCTCATGTATATTTGGTTGAAAAAGTTCTTAGAAGGAAAGGAAACAGGGTTTTGGTAAAATGGTTAGGCTTGCCTTCTTCTGAAAACAGTTGGATTGATAAATCGAATATTTATTAAGTGTTCAGTCCAAATGTTTCAGTCTTATGATGGGTATTGAAGAGAGTAGTCTTCTCAATTGGATTATAAATCATTTACCATTTGAGTTACATTTACCGGGATACAATTATTGCGGGCCTGGCACTAAATTAATTAAAAGGCTTACGCGTGGAGATAAAGGTGTTAATAAATTAGACGAATATTGCAAACAACACGACATTGCCTATCACAAGTCTTCAAACCTAAAGGATCGCCACAAGGCAGATTTAGTTTTGTTAAATATGGCTAAAGAGCGAGCACTTGCCTCAGATGCGACTGTAGGAGAAAAACTGTCAGCACGCTTAGTAAGCAGCGCTATGGCAACAAAAATCAAAACTGGTTTTGGCCTAAAAAAAGAAAGCAAAAAGTGTTCTCCCAAAATTAAACCTGAAAAAGCATTAAAAAACAAATTTAAAAATGTTATTAGAAAAACGAAAAGACATATCAAAAAATTAAAACCGAAATGCAAGAAAGTGGCAATAGAATTAGCTATGGCTGCTGCCAGAAAATTAGCTGATGATTCATCCGTTAAACTTCCTCGTATTATTCCTATACCAAAAACTGGTGGAGTATTGCCTTTGATTCCGATTTTTGCGGGCTTATCTGCGGTGGGAGCTTTAGCAGGCGGTGCAGCTGGTATTGCTAAAACCATAAATGAATTCAAGATGGCAAAAAAATTATTCATAGAATCGAGGAGACACAATGAAAAAATGGAAGCTCTCTGCATCGGAAAAGGACTACACCTTAAACCATATAAAGGTGGACTCGGAATTTTTGTATCGAAAGAAAAAAACTAAGATATCGGCTACCCAATCGAGCCTTGAGTAATTTAGACATTTTGAAGTATGGGAATAATATTCCCTATTTCAGAGGCGTCTTTATGAGAGATAAGCTCCCTAAACACCCTTTTAAAAAAGAATGCGGTGTTATAAATTTAGATAGCTCTAAAAATCTTGGTTCTCATTGGGTAGCCTATGCAAAATACAATGATTATATTGAATATTTTGATAGTTATGGAAATCTTAAGCCTCCAAAGGAATTTATAAAATACTTGGGATCCAAAGTTCATTATAATTATGATAATATTCAGCGTGATCACCCTTATAATTGTGGACATCTTTGTTTAAACTTTTTGAACAATTTTTGGTGTAGTGGAAGAATAAAATAAACAGGATCTGCCGAAAGAAGTCAGTATAGAAGCATGTCTACTACGGTTACCATCTCTGGACATAAATCGGAATTGGTTTCATACTTTCAACCACCGCTGCATTTGTCAGATCAATATGAGTGCGGTTTGATATACTTTTCAGTATTACAATCAACACCAAATAACCCCATTATTAACAGAGGTCTGTCTGTAATCAAAATCGAATGTGATCTTGTTCACAGTTCGTATTGCAACGGATTACCAACTCATTTTATTCACGAATTCGTGTCTGATACTACTCCAGGCCATCAGTGTGTTGAAATACCGCAAAATGTTATTTACTTTCCAGTAAACAAAAATATAATTTCATCAATATCGGTTAAGATTGTAGATCAATTTGGCCACTGTGTTAACTTTGGAGAGAAACAAATTCAGTTACGACTTCATTTAAGAAAAACAAAATGATAGTATATTATAAAAACACTCAAGCGAATGAAAAACGTCTTAGTTCTTCTGCGATTGCTAAGGTGCAAAGACGCAAGAAAAAAGTTAAGAAATTGACTAAAGTAAATAAAGATTTTCTTAAAGCTCTAGGATTTAAAATATGAATATACTACAGATTGCTGAATTACCGCACTTTGACACTTCGATCGAAAGTTATGAAGTCCATTCATACAATCCCTACAATAGCAGCTTTAGAGAAAACGATGAAATCAGAATTCCCCTCCACCAGCAAGACATATACGTGCTACCATCAGCCAGTTCAATTTACATCGAAGGACAGGCGAAGTTCTTCGGTAAAGATGGGAATCCAATCAAGAAAAATGTTACGTTCACTAACAACCCTGTTATGTTTTTGTTTCAAGACATTAGATACGAAATGAATGGTATTGAAATAGACCGCATAAAAAATTCTGGAATAACGTCAACAATAAAATCATACATCTCATTAAATGAAGCAGAAAATAAAGTTGCTGCCCTATGGGGTTGGTGTTTAGAGGGATTTCAAAGTGATGGGCATTTTAGTGCTGTGATACCACTAAATAAAGTTTTAGGGTTTGCAGAGGATTACAATAAAATAGTGATAAATTGTAAACATGAACTTATACTGAACAGAAGTAACACTAATTTAAATAGCATTATCCTTACTGATGATATTGCTAATTTTCAAATAGATGTGCAAAGAGTTCAGTGGAGGGTGCCACACATAAAAGTATCAGACCGAGAACGACTGTCACTTTTAAAACATTTAGAAAAAGATAAACCTATTCAGATGGCGTATAGAAATTGGGATTTATATGAGTATCCATTACTACCTAAAACAACAAAGCATTCTTGGTCTATTAAAACTGCTTCACAATTAGAAAAACCCAGATATGTAATTTTTTGTTTACAAACTAATCGAAAAAATAATAAAACTAAAGATAGTTCAGTATTCGATCATTGTGAAGTAACAAACGTTACGCTCTTTTTGAATTCACAATATTATCCTTATGAACCTTTAGGTTTAAAGTTTTCTGAGAACAAATATAGTATATTATACGAAATGTTTGTGAAATTTCGTCAGTCGTATTACAACTATCCAGTAGACCCGTTGCTTGACCTAAAGGAATTCAAAGAAAAAGCCCCTCTCTTTATCTTAGACTGTTCAAGACAAAACGATAGCCTGAAAACTGGTCCAGTGGACGTGAGGTTGGAAATTGAATGTTCTACAGCAATACCAGATAAGACGACTGCATATTGTTTGATTATAAACGATCGACTTGTAGAATACAAACCTCTCAGCAACATCGTGCGCAGGTTATCATGATTGCTATTGTGGATATTCAAGGCTTTAAAACAGAAACAAATGAATTTATAATAAAAGAAATCGCCATATTGTATAATAAAACATTACAAATATTTTTAATTAAGCCACCATTTCCATTTTCAAAATTAACGAAGCAAGAAAAAAAACAAGTAAGTTGGATTGAACGTAACAGAAAGATACGCTGGCGTGAAGGATTTGTTCCCTATTCTAATTATCAGAATTTGGTTATAGATATTTTAAGAGATAAATGTATCTACGTTAAGGGTTTAGAAAAAGTGTTGTGGTTAAAGCATATTTTAGGAAATAGTCATTGTAATATATTCAATTTAGAAGATAAAGGATGTTCAAGTTTGATAAGCTTATACGATCAATATAAATATTCTCAAGATTTATATAACTGTATTTATCATGACTCTGTATGTGCTTTAAAAAATGTATTGTGTTTAAATAAGTGGTGTGTTGACAATAAAATTCTAAAATAAATATTTTATTGTTTTTATTTCTGTAGTTAGGTGAAATGCATCTTAGTTTTCTTCCCCTTCCTCCTACTTCTGTCCAGTCTTTATATGTTGCTGACAAAAGCTGGACCATACCATTATACATTTGTACCTAATTGAATTAGAAAGTCAATAAAACATGTCTCAAAATGAATACAAGCCTCGATATGACATGTATAACACATTTAAAATGCGTGAATTTTCATTTAATTATTACTGGGGGACACTTAATAAAAAGAAAAGATTAGTGATGGAAATGGCTGACGCAGGATTCTTTTATTATGGAAATAGTATAAATGATATTGCAGCATGTTTCTCATGTGGAGGTGTTATTGAAGATTGGGAGATTTATGATGATCCTTGGACGCAACATGCCATACATTTTCCTAAATGTTTTTATTTAAACGCTGTGAAGGGCACAAACTATATTACAAAAAAGTGTTTGGAATACTTACCCTATTAAAGTGTATATGTATAGGATGTCACATTGCACTTAAAAATGAGTCAATTTATGGGTATATATTACATAGGCGTCGTGCATCACAGCAATTTAACTTTGAATATTACAGTGCAAAGGTTCAATATTAAATTTATTTCTTAAATAAATAATTACATTTATTGATGTTATTTATAATGTTTCACTCAGTGAAATCTAATTTAGATGGCATTCGTAAAATGATTTTCAAGAATGCTAGGGGTGAGATAATACATATTCAAGATATGCACCCTAAAAAAAAAATATCGGACGTAGGTGAATTAAAACACCAGGATAATGTTAAAACACAAACAGAAGATTTATTTTACCAGAAGTTGGAAGATCCAGAGAAATCTAAATTGAAAAATACTAAGTATCTTATACTCAAAAGCGAGTCTGGTGAGCTTCTTCGCACATTCGTTAATGTTATCAACAAACAGGTTGATAATGAAAAATCGATTGCGAGTTCGTCAAAGACTAGTGGGAGTAGTATATCGACAGCAACAGCAGATTTATTTCATCAGGAGAGTGATACAGCCCGTGCGTTAGTTTTACCTGCATTAGAAGATATTGATTGCTACCAGATACTGCCAGGGAATGAAATTTGTTTCACATAAATTGTGTCAAAATTTGAGGCAGACCATAGTAGTAGTGTATTATTGGGGCGTTCTGCATAACGCGCTCGAGCGAAGCGAGAGCAAGTGATGCAGAACCCCCAATAATACACTACTAATGATAATACACATACACGTTTGAAATTGGTCAATGGGGCTATACAAAAATATTCCCTAGATGTAATTATTGTTTCTATAGATTTGGCCTTGAAATTAAAATTGTGGGTGATAAATGAAAACTTGGGCAGTGACCATATGAAAATTAAAATTTACTTATAAAATAATAAATCTGATATTTAAATAATAATATATAAAGGGTTTATTATAGCAATACAAGATCAAATCATCAATACTAAAAACTACAGGAAATTCATAATCAAAGACCCCACAATAACGAAGGACAAATGCCGCAAGTGTCACAGTCAGCGACCATACAACACATCACGGGAGCATGCACAACGCTTACTCAGACTGACTGTACTCACACACACAAGGTAGGAAATGTCATCCACCAAAAAACTAGCAATCAAACATAAACTCATACAAGATACAAACACTCCTCTTACTACAAATACGTCCCACAAATTGTTCTAGAAAACACCACACACAAACTCTACTACGACCGTGCATTGTTAGTAAACCGACAGAACCGTTCACACTTCAATAGACCAGATATTATTATCCTAGATAAAGTTAATAAAGTTACTTACCTGATAGACATTGCAGTCCCAAACACACACAATTTGCAAAAGACGATAGGAGAGAAAATAAGTAAATATGCGGCACTCAAGGAAGAAGTGATCAGAATCTGGAGGTAATAGACTTGAACGATTCAATCTACATTACTCTTCAAAAGGCTGCAATTCTAAACACCTGTAGAATAGTAAGAAAGTTTATGCAAATTGAAGAAAACAAAATGTCTGTCCATAACCCCTGTCCCTGTCTTCATCATAAAAATTCACCACACTCTACTTTGACTTGGATTTGTCCCGTTGATGTAGCTTAAACTAGCCAAAGAGCTAAGAAACTGTCCATGTTTTTCGAAAATAATAATAATAATTCTTTTTATTTCCTATAAACCTTAAATATGCAGTTACAATATATTTTATATTTTCTTAATTCTATGTTAGTAGCTCTATGTATAAGTGATTCTAATGTTAGTTTTTATTAATTTTATTATAGGAACCACTTGGTAGGGTATAGGCCTCCTACAATTTCTTCCATTTTGCTCTGTCCTGTCCTATTTTTGACCAGTTTTTTCCCGCCACTGACACTATGTCGTCCACCCATCGTTTTTGTGGTCTGCCCACGTTTCTTTTTCCTTGTGGGCCGGTCCATTTCGTGCTATTGAGTGTCCATCGCTGGTCTGTGCATCTCGCTACATAGCCGGCCCAGCTCCGTTTTAGTTTTAGTGCTTGGTGTAACGCGTCTGTCAGTTTCGTCTTTTTTCTTATTTCTTGACTTCTTGTTTTTTGAATTTTCCTTAGGCGTAGCATACTTCTCTCCATTTCCCGCTGACAAGTTCTTATTTTGTTAGATATATTATTCGTAAACGTCCACGTCTGGGAGCCATAGGTCAAGCAGGGCAGAATACAAGAGTCCATGATGGTCTTTTTCATATTTAGGTCGTAGTTGCCTTTTAGTATTTCCCTGTGGGCCCAGTATTTATTCCAGCTACACGTGACTCTTCTGTTGACCTCGTCATCATTTTTTGTTTTAGAAAACGATACTTGTTTTCCCAAGTATACGTTCTGCTCTACATATTCAAGTTCAACACCGTCTAGCAATATTTTCCCTTTTTTGCCTTTTGTCATTATTTTTGTTTTGCTGAGGTTCTGCAGGCATAGTGTTTGCTCTCTGTATTTAGTTGGGATATCATATTTTCGCTTCTTGTGAGTTTCAGCAAAGATTGCGATATCGTCAACAAATCTTAGATAGGTGAGACCGCACGCTTAATAATAAACCGGAATATGTCAAAAATTAAGGATTCCCACTTTTGTTAATAAAACGAACTAACTCCGATTGAAGAATATATAGGTACGATCCCGCTATTCGAAACAAACCAAAATGGCTGATTGTTAGTTCACCCTTCTCTTTTCTACAAAAGCGCGCGAAAATGCATTTCATGCAATAAAGTATTATTCAGTGATGCGGCGACCGTGATGTGAGATAGGTGTCGTTGTTTTGCGACTACGGTGGAGTAAGGTGAAATAATTCAGTTTATTTTCAAACGCAGGTGAGACTATTCTCTTATTTTTATTTTCTAAACAAGCATGTTTCGATTTACTTCATTTTAGTTGAAAACAGTGTTATAATACAGCATGTACTATTTAGACTTGTTACAGTTTATCATTAAATTATAATTGTATAGATGAGAAAAATTGCGTATTAGTGCGTTTTAGTATATTTTTTTTATTTTTTTTCGAGAAGCAATTCATTTTAAATCAGTTTATTACCAACACTATCGGTACATTTAAATAATACTTGTGTTTATTTCAGTTTACGTTTTAAATGATCCTAAAGTCTAAAATTGCTCTAGCAATTGCTGCAGTTTATTACAAAACGTCCTTTCAATTTATTTTAAATACTCATTAATAAAAAGTATTAAATTTCTAATGCCATAGTTTTAAACCTGCAGATGACGTCTGCAAATAGGAAGCAGCGGTGCCTTAAACTTCTTATGATGAGTAATAATGCTGGATGTACTGATACGGATAATTGTAAGCTAGTCGAAATAAAAGTAAGTAAAAAACGTCGTGTTTACGTAGTTACAAGTGCAGTAAGCCAACTGTAAATTTGCAAGTGAGTAAACGTAACTATAGCGTTTGCGTTAAGATTATTATTCTCATCCTTATATTCTTATCATTATGATATAACAGTCAAATTTTAACGCAGACGAAATAGTTACGTTTACTCTCTTCCAAACATACACTTGGGGTACAGTATCTATAATACATTTTACGTAATATTCTCTGAATTAATTGAGGGCTTTACCTTTTTATTTAATGTTGTGTATTATTTATTTTATAGTTTGTTCAATGAAACAGACGATGAAGTCCAGCACAGCATACAGGAAGACAAGGTCCCCAGCTCACCATGCAGGAAATCAAGGTCACCACGTAATACATCGTTCAGAATGTCCAGGGGGATGAAAATCCTCATTCAGGTTTGAGAGAGATAGCCACCGAACTTTCTGTGTCTCACGAGTCGGTCCGTACCATTTTAAATAATCACTTGGCTGAACTCGATTCCGGCGAAAAATGTTTTGATGATTGGATTATTGATTGGCGTAAGTAAAATATGACCAACATCATGAGGAAAAGATACAGAGTACAGATGAAAAAAGCTAGAGTGAAAAAATATTACTGAAAATAACAAAATCGTAATTTAAAACTTGCAAGCTGTTTTACAATGTCCAAGTGGTTTTTTTTATACTCTTGCTCGCGCTTGGCCACTATCTCACCTGATGGTAAGCGATGATGCGGTCGACTGTAAATCACGCTTGCCTAGATAAAACCTATTCACTCTTGACTTAAATACCCCTAGATTGTAGCTGTTGGGAAACACAGAATCCGGCAGGGAATTCCACTCCTTAGCTGTACGCACAACTAAAGTATTCCCAAAACCTTTTGTGCATATGGGTGGAATGTCCACCATGTACCGATGGCGCATCGCCGTACGTCTGGTACTCCGATGATGAAACGGGCTAGGTGGAATTAGATCATGCAATTCCATCGCACACTCGCCGAAATGTAAACGATAAAAAACCGACAAGCTGGCAACTCGGCGACGATGTTCAAGGAGGAGCTTTGTTGACCAGCGCTTCATCGCCGATTAGCATCTTAGCCCGCTTTTTGATCGGCTCTAGTGCATCAATCTGGTATTCGGCAGATTCGTCCCAGAGATGAGAACAATACTCCATGCATGATCGAACTTGCGCTTGATACAAGTTGAGCAGCTGTTCCGGCGTGAATTAATTTTTTTGCAAGGATCCCCAACTTTTTGGCAGCCAGCAGAGCCTTTGCCTCAATGTATGGCCCAAAATTGAGAGTCGATGTCAAAGTTCCGCCAAACGGCTCAAGATGGTCCCTTATTGGCACGGTCACATCTCGGAAAGTTAGAGCCGGGTGAAAATGCCTCTCGATAGCCTCACTCCTTAATGTGAATGGCATACGCTAGAAGATCCCCAGTAGACAGATTTTGGCCGCAACCGTTTTGACGGTCACTAAGGATATCGTTAGTTTCTAGGTATGCCAGGAGCTTTGTATAAGTACACGCTCCATACTCTTACGGAGTATGTACGTTACTGAAATGGGTCTGTAGTTGGCCGGGTCAGCTCGACTACCCTTCTTGGGCCCGGGCTGTGCGTTAGCTTGATTCCAAGCATTCGGCACTTTTCAAGTCTCATACGAAAGGTAGAATAGGCGTGTCAAGATCGGAGACAGTTCAGGCGCACAGGTTCTAAGAACTATTGCTGGTATTCCGTCAGGCCCGCTAGCCTTGTTTACGTCGAGGTAGCGCAGCACCTTATGGAGGTATTTTTGATGGATGCGAATATCCGACAATCTCTTCTCGCATCCATCAAGTGAAGGAGGGGGCCGCGTGTCACCAGGATTCATACGTGAAGATTTCGTAAAAAGAGAGGCAAATAAATTTGCCTTCCCCTCAGCGGAGTGGGCCAGCGACTCGTCGGGTTTCAGCAGTGGTGGTAGTGAGGGATGGCAGAAGTTCGACTCAACCGACTTAGCCAGGGACCAAACGATTTACTATCTGCTGGGTAAGAGCAAGTTTGTTCCCTATTCAGCCAATGTGGTCGAAACGAACCCTTCGCAAAACCATCTTGCAGGACTTGGCAGCCCTGTTGAAGTCCTTCTTCTTCTAATCCACGTCACTCGCTTTGCGCGATCGATCGTCGGCCCATGCCAGGTACGCCTCATGCTGAAGCGCATTGGCACGATGACATTCGGCGCTAAACCATGGCTGGTCAACGCTGGACAGTTTTTATTCTTGTGTATTACAATGTTTAATGTTCTTTAGCATAATTACGTAAAGCTAGATCTCTTAAGCATTTTGTAATGACTAACTTTAATTACCACTGTTGTTATTAGGGTAATAAAGTAGTTACGATAGAACTTAAAATATAAACTGTTATTTTACATTAACAAATATAAAGGTTTTTTGCGAAACATTTCAGTATTTTATTTCCTTTTTACTTTTAAAGTGTAATAAGTATTATATATTTAAATATATTATATTATTTATTAATACTAAACTGAATGATTAAATATTAGTTTGTATAAATTTAGAAAATGGATCATAAATTTTTATACTAAACTGACCTAAGTCAAAACTTTAGAAAATAAACTTCATTTATTCATTTGATATAAATAATATAATTAAACTATTATGCCAGCTATATTCGTTATACATCTCTCTACAATTTAAGACCAAGAAAATAAAAATAACACCATAAACACGTGAAGACCATCAAAATGTTTTCAACAAGTTAGAGACTCAAAACTTTGACCGCGATTTCCCAAAAAAGTTAAGTTTTGTCTTATTCCAGTTTATTATTAAGCGTGCGAGACGTTCGTTGTTAATTGGGATGCCTTCAGAGATCCAGTTCAATTTGGAAAATATGCACTGCAAGACTGCTCCCTGTCTGTCGCCTCGGGCTATTTTGATCTCGTCGCCTCGAGATTCTAGCTTGACTCTGCTCACACTATTCCAATATACCTATGTTTTTTAGAGTTCTAATAATTATTGGATCTATATTGCAGCTGTGCAGAGATATTTAAATAAAACGGAACAACTTTAATAAAGCAGATTGGCACGGATACACTCAGAAAATAGAATTGGTTTTAACAAACTTGGAACTACCTTTAGATCATCAATCTGCATATAATAAATTTAAAGTTATTGTAAACTCTGCAGCGGATCAATATATACCTACAACTAGAGTGAGCGAGAATCCTCTTCAGTCAGGCAAATTCATATTGGAACCAAAATGTACCACATATTGTTGCACAGAGACGTCTTGCATTAGCTATTAGCTACTTTTAGAAGAAATCCCAACCCACAAAATCTTGAAGTTTTACAAAGAAAAGTGAGTGAAGCTCAAAGGCTTATACGAAAAGCTAAGAATAAATCCTTTCAATTTTGTAATGGCAATAATAATAATAAATAATATATACAATAAGTCTAAGTCATCCGGATTCGTACCAGAACAATGGGAAAATTACAAAATTATTCCTATACCGAACCCGAGCTCAAGTGTCGATGTTCGACATATTGGACTTATATCTTGTTTATGTAAGACTAGCTGACTCCCGGGGCTTCGCTCCCATTAATTGCCTACCTACCTACCTACCCTACCCTATCTACGCTACCCTACCTACCCTACCCTACCTACCGTACCCTACCTGCCCTACCCTACCCTACCTACCCAATCCTACCTACCCAATCCTACCTACTCTACCTACCGAACCCTACCTACCCTACCTAATCATGTAGTAGATATTTTTTATGTATCATCAATCGTTTTCTCAGCGCACGCCAAAGAATGAATTTTATATGCAACATTTTGCTACTTTGGGTTACATTATTGCAATTTTCATAAGGATCTCTATTTTTTTGAAAATATATTATAGCCTATGACACGCCGGAATAATGTAGCTTTCTACTGGAGAAAGAATTTTCAAAATCGGTTCAGTAGATCCAGAGATTACCACCTACAACGTCATGTCACTAACTCACAAACTTTACCTCTTTATAATATTACTTCGCTCCCGTGGACCACCCCACATGACCCATTTTCGGGAATAAAAAATAGCCAATGTCACTTAGGAATAATGTAGCTTTCTATTGGTGAAAGAATTTTTAGAATTGGATCATTAGTTCCAGAGATTACCCCCTACATACAAACTTACAAATTTTACCTCTTTATAATATTAGTATAGAAGTATAGATACTACCATTATAACACGCAGGCTGGAATGGTTTCTAGAGAAAAATAGTTTAATATCCCATGACACCACGGGCTTTCGAAGATCTAAGTCATGTTATGATGGTCTTTCCATTTTGGTTACACGGCTAGAATTAGGGTTTTCTAAAAGTGTACCAGCTATTGGCTGTTTCATGAGCTGTTTCATCGAAAGTGCCTAAAATAATATAAACTTGACATCTCTTTTAGGGATTTTGAGCTGTTTCATTCATCGTCAAATACATCTATTCGTTGAACTACATGACAACAGTGTAATGTGTCGAAGTACTGCAGGTAGATATAGTCATAGCTCTAGGAAACCCTCTGCGCCCTTTACTATATAATGTGGCCACTATTAATGTTTGTAGAAGCATAACCAATGTTTAGATTTATCAATACGCCGTTGTATATGTTGGGAACGCATCCGAGTGTAATTTCCAAAATAATACCAAGGTCGAACCGTATGTCATGTTTTTATTTTTGCTCAGTTCATCCGGCTATGCTGCACGGAGTATTCTATCTTTCTGTTGCATTTATTTACCCAGTACAAAAGTTTTTTCTGATTGACTCGGAACCCAAACCGTAGGTAAGGATGTTACGTTTATTTTTTTAATAACACAATCAAAACCCATTTATTTACATAGATAAAAATATATTAGTACAGAGTTTAATTAAAATGCTAAATTAACTATCTATATACATAAACTATTAAATCAAAAACTAATAATTAACTAAGGCTAAAAATAAACTATCTAAAATATGACGTCGAAAAACTCGTGACTTAAATTCCACTCTATTCCTGATTACATATATAAGTACAGTCAAGCGTAAACAGTTGCAACAATAACATGAATTTGGCAGCGCTTTTACGTCGTAGACATAAGGATGATTATCGCAGTGCAAGGATGGTGTTCCGGTAGGTAATTGTAGATATACCACTTTAGTACATTATTTTATTTATTTTATTTTATTTTATTTGGGAAACAAACAGATGCAATAACAAACATAAGCATACAATTAGTTCAACACAATCCAGAAACAGTTTCCACAGATTAATATACAAGTAAATTAACCTAAGTGCAACAACAACCAGAAGTTCACATAGTTCAAAAAGTCACAATTTTATATTATATTATTTAAATTTATATGCCAATGTATTTCTTATGGAAAACCTAAATTTGGGTAGAGAAAGGTGAAAAATATCTAAATCTTGATTTTCTTTAAATGAGATTATGTCTATGTACAGACGACATGCTCTTTTAATAAAAATATTCTTGCCGTAATTGGTTCGGGAGAAACCAATTTGGAAGAGAGTTCTCCTGCGTGCATTTAAGCGTGGACAACCAAAATCTATTTTGCTGAGAAGATAAGGGGAGTCCAATTGGCCTCTGATAATTTTATATAAATATACTAGATCCCGCTCTGCACGACGTTCCTCCAATTTCTGAAGCCTAGGTGTATGATCAGTTCCAGAGTTAAATCGCCAACTCAAGTGCTTACTAAATTTATTTTGCAATTTTTGAATTTGTTCAATATAAACTGCATACTGGGGATTCCAAACCGCTGAAGCATATTCAAGAATTGACCTTACAAGTGTCTTATAAAGAAGGATCAATGTTGACTTATGTTTGAAATCCCTACCAACTCTTAGTACGAATCCCAACATGCGAAATGCCTTGTTGGTCATAGTGGTAATTTGAGAATCAAAGACAAGTTTACTGTCAAGTTGGACTCCAAGGTCCCGCACCTCAGTCACTCTATTAATATGATCATTATTGATTATATAGTTATATTTTATCGAGTTCATCTTTCTAGAAAATGTTATAATATTGCACTTTTTTACGTTAAGGAACAGACATTTTTTTTGCAGTAATCACACAGGTTGTTAATATCATTTTGTAGTTCTTGGCAATCTTCTGGTTTAGTTATAGTTTTATAAATTTTCTTATCATCTGCATAAAGAATAAATTTAGAATGTTTAAATATATTGAATACGCCATTTATATATAAATTAAATAAAAGAGGTCCGAGGTGCGAGCCCTGGGGCACGCCGGATGTAACAGGCATAAAGGATGAGCAATACCCCTTTACCGTAACTGCTTGACTGCGTTCCTTTAAATAAGATTCTAGCCATCGAAGTAGATCGCCATGTATACCGATATACTCAAGTTTTTTAATTAACAGATTATGAGAAATTTTATCAAATGCTTTTGAGTAATCGGTATACACGACATCCACCTGGTGACCATTATGCATGGCAGTCGCTATGTAGTCAATATATTCGCAGAGGTTTGTTTCAGTTGATTTTTTAGAAACAAATCCATTTTGCTCAGGTATTATAAGTGGCTTTAATAAGGGCGTTATTAAGTCACAGACGATTCGCTCAAAGAGCTTAGGTATAACACTCAACTTAGAAATTGGCCGGTAATTTGTTATGTCATGTTTGTCGCCATTCTTAAATATAGGTACAACGTAGGAACGTTTCCAAGCCAAAGGCATGGTACCAGACCGCAATGAGGAGTTAAATAGCAGATATAAGGGAAGCGCAATAGTTTTGCAACATCTCTGCAGAAACAGTGGTGGAATTCCATCAGGACCACTGCCCTTGTTTACATCAAGAGATTTAATTTACTTTACAATGGTATTAAATGGAATATATACATTGCTGAGATTTAAGGCATTAGAATCAGACAAAGAAGATGACGTCATAGACACGTCATTGTGTTTTTCAAAAACTGAGTGAAAATGTACATTAAAAAGGTCACTAATCTCTTTACCATCGAAGGAGGATACATTTCCTAAGAACAAGTTATCTGGCAAAGTATTTGACGACTTTTTAGATTTTACATAGGTCCAAAAGTATTTGCAATTGTTTTTAATATTGTCTTCTGACCTTGCAATAAATGATTCGTAGCATTCCAGACTGACCCTTTTTGCTCTGTCTCTTAGAAGGGCAAAGCTGCAGTAATCACTATAATTGTCGTAACGCTTCCATTTTGTATGATACTTAGTTTTCTCTTTGATGATTTTTATCAGTGCCGCGGAATACCATATAGGGTACCTATTGTGATCAACAATTTTTTTTATAGGTACCAATTCTCTGACTATTTTATCAATAATGTTATGAAACTTTGTTACGGACTCGTTAATATCATGAACGATATCCAATATACCATGCCAGTCCACCCGAGACAAAGCAATATTAATGTCATCATAATTCGCACCCCGGAAGAAATAGTAGGTTGTATTTTTTTTTTTTTTTTTTTTTTTTTACTAGATTCACTCGACGTATACAGACGTGCTCAGTAAAGCAACTTAACAATTGCATAAATTAACAGTTTTTAATTGTGACCTAGTTTTAGAGACATAGACGTTTTTGTTGTGTTATACAGTTTTTATTGCGAATATGGTCAAAAGTAAGTGATTATTTTACAAATATGGATAGCAGCCCCCTCAATCGTGGCGGCCAGCCGCATCGCTCTCCACCACCAGCAACAACACCTAGAAGTCAAGCACAGGATGAAACGGTTGAGGTTTTTTCTACTCCTGAAATTCAATCGTGGATGTCCAGCATTGAGCAGTGCCTAAGTGAGGTGTCGACCATAGCTTCGGAAGGAAAAATGAATTCCGAACAAAAGCTTAGAATTAGTAGCCTATGTCGTAAAGTCGGACACGGAGTCTCCCAAATGGCAGTGCAATATCAGTCACTGAAACATAAAGCCCTCCAAAACTACGCCACCCTGCAAAGTTTAAAGGAAAATGAAGACCTCGCCATTAGTTTGACTGATATCAAGCATAAATTAGAAGAAACTCTGACCAAGCAAAAACAGGAAAGCACTTCTTTTGCAGACATGGTGAAGGGGACAAAAAGCCTTATTCGGCCTCAAGCAACTAGCTCAGTCGCTATTTATCCTAGCGACAATACCAAGACCAGTGAAGAGACCAAAAATCTTATACAAAAAAGTACATACTTTTACATTTTTTACTTATGGATAGTTTGATTACTGATATAGATAACGCTTTTTTGTCAGAATCAAAAACTTGTGAGGTAGAAGACTGCAAACAATATCTTTCCGAATACCAAAATCCTTTTACAGTACTAACACAAAATATTCGTAGCATCTGCAGGAACTTTGACAGTTTTAACATTTTTCTTCATAGACTAAACATAGCTTGCGATATCATAATACTAACCGAGTGCTGGCTATCAAAACGCCAAGAAAACATCCCTACTATGACGGGATACAACATGTTCCATAGCACTACTAACCAGAATCAAAATGATGGTGTCGTGATTTACGCTAAACAATCGCTTATAGCCACAGTTGAAGAACAGAATCAACAAGACTGTAACTGCCTTATAATTAAAATAGGTACAACTATAGCAATACTAGCTATCTACAGATCCCCATCGTTTAGAAATCTGGACTCATTTCAATATTTCTTAAACCAGGCCTGTCGTAATCTTTCCGCTTTTAAGCACATCATACTAACAGGTGACATTAACATAAACATCACTGCTGAAAACTGCGATGCTGGAATTCAAAATTACCTCAATTTATGTTCATACCATGGGCTTCTCATCGGTCATACGCTACCAACACATCAGAGTGGCTCGTGTCTCGATCACATGATGATAAAAACCAGCCTACCATATATTACCCTAGTTACTAATTCAACAATTACTGATCATAATGCTGTCCTACTAACAATGAACTTAACGCTACCTAAGCAAAATCGTCCACTGACAAAGTCCAAACTAAACATGCACAAACTAGAACATGACCTGCATAACATTGATTTTAGCCCTGTTTACGATTCTCCTGACGCTAATTTGTCTTTATCGTATTTAATTAAAAACGTCCAGCAAGCAATATTACATAATACGACCGTAATAACATTAAATCGGAAGCATTATAATATTAAACCGTGGATTACTCCGGGCCTTGTTCGATGTATAAGGCACAGAGACAAATTACATCAGAAAACCAAACGCTACCCTGACAATATAATGCTTCTTGTAATATACAAGAGGTACAGGAACTTTTGTAATAATCTCTTGAAAAAACTTAAAATTGAATACGATAAAAACGAATTGCAGAAAGCAGGCAAAAATAGTAAACAGATATGGAAACATATTAAAAACTTGACTTACAGATCTAAACAACGGGAACCCGTTTCAAGTTTACTGCTCACTAACTCTTCACCCCTATCATCAGCTAATAATGTAAATAACTATTTCGTGAATGTAGGGAAATCCCTCGCGGAACCACTCCTGAGGCAATCGTCTTATCGGTCTGCCGCGCACTTTCAGACTTCTCTCAAGAGCTGTGCTAAATCTTTTGCACTTTTGGATACGGACGAAAGTGAAGTAGAACTAATCATCTCAGCTCTGAAAGATGACTGTGCAGTCGGCTGGGATAATATTGATAATAAAATACTTAAGCGTTTTAAACACATTTTACTCCGACCGTTAACATGTATATTTCAGGCGTGCCTCCGAGAAGGAATTTTCCCTAAAAGTCTAAAAAAAGCGGTGGTCATCCCTATCTTTAAATCTGGATATAGAGATGTTGTGAATAATTATAGACCAATATCTATACTGCCTTCTTTATCCAAAATATTAGAAAAAATCATTAACAAAAGACTCGTCAATTACTTGGAAACGAACAACTTATTATCTTCTTCACAATTCGGGTTTAGAAGCAGATTGTCCACAGCAGATGCGGTTCAAAAGCTGACAGACCTCGTTGCACAAGAACTCGGCGATGGAAACCAGGTCCTGACTATCTTCCTAGACTTAGCAAAAGCTTTTGACACCGTATCTGTTCCTTTGCTTTTAAATAAACTGGAAACGTTAGGTATAAGAGGTACACAGCTGAAACTATTCGAAGATTATTTAAACGATAGATCGCAATGTGTTCGAATAGGAAATATAACTAGTAACGATGAAAAATCACTAGGATTTGGAGTTCCACAAGGCAGTATCCTTGGTCCATCATTGTTCCTCATTTACATTAATGATCTTTGTAATTTAAATGTAGGAAATTGCAAAATAATATCGTACGCTGATGACACTGCGCTTATTTTCACCGCAAAAACTAACTCCGAGCTGTATAATGTTGCACAGGCAGGTTTTAACATCGTTCTAAACTGGCTTCGTTGTAATTTACTAACACTAAATGCAGATAAAACAAAATATATTCAGTTCAACATGCGCAATCTTAATAACAAAACTAATCCCCATTTATATGCACACCAATGTAACAATCAGTCAGCCACTTCTTGTACCTGCCCTATGATCCTGGAAACAAAGTGCCTCAAGTATCTTGGAGTTTTTGTTGATAACACGCTCTCGTTTAGGCAACATATTGACAGTTTGGTTACTAGAGTACGTAAACTGATGTTTGCTTTCAAACAACTGCGCTCCATTGCCGACACTAACTTAGTCAAACAAGTTTATTTTGCTCTATGTCAATCAATACTTCAATATTGTATAACCTCATGGGGCGGAGCATCAAAAACTATCATTCTCTCTCTTGAAAGAGCACAAAGAGCTGTTCTAAAAGTAGCAAATTCTCTACCTTTCCTTTTCCCTACCCACCAGTTATTTAAATCCTGCAAAGTCTTGACTGTTCGGCAAATTTATTTACTGCACATAACACTAAAACAGCATGCAATGCTTAAATATAACCTAGATATAACTAACAAAAGGCGAAACGATATAGTATGCAGTTCAACCTCTACCTCTAAATTTGCATTTACATATAGATTCTTTACATTTTTAGGGCCCTTTTTATATAATAGATTAAATAGAATACTAAGTATATATAATTTAAATTATTTTAACTGTAAAAGCATTGTTTTAAACTATTTGCAAGGTTTGTCATATGACCAGACTGAAGACCTGCTTCTAGTATTAAAATAAAATTAGATTAAAACTACGTAAGCATGATTAAAAATAACACTACTATGTATATTTCCGCAGTGTCCTAGTTTTACTTAAAATTGTTAATTTATTGCAATACCTACATTATTAAATATAAATAAGCACTTTTACGCCTGAAGCACAGGTTCTACCTAGTTCAGGCAATTTATACATCAGCACTTTTTAGAACATAAGCAAATTATTGTAAATTTTGTACTTTAAGAAATAAATAAACGATTTTATTATTATTATTATTATTTTATTATTATCTTATTGGAAATGGACAAATGCTCATTACAGAATATGCGAGAGTTGCTGTTAGGAAAACCGATATCACTTGCATTCAAAACCTTAACTGCCCTCAGTCGTACTAGGAAGTTATCCTTTTTGTGTCTTGCGAGAAAGCGAACGACGACAGGTTTAGGTTTTTTATCATCCTTGCTTTTGTGGGCCACTCGAGTAACAAAATCTATGTCAGTTTGCGTATTAATAGGGCAGTTGACGTATTCACCCATTTTAGATATGATATTAAGCAGGTTTTCCCCTGTTTTCTCAGGCAATCCAACAATCTCAACATTCGAACGACGTCCCCATTGCTCCTGTCTCTGAATATCAAACTGTATGGCACCCAATTGAGATTTTAATTCACTCAAATCCGATTCCAACACTGAAATTAATTTATTTTTGTTTTCCAAATCATCAATACGTGATGCTACAGCGTCGTACTTTGCGGAAATAAACTTTACCGATTCTTTCAGGCTTAACACTTCAGTCCTGAGATCCGTCAAGGTTACATTAATAGTCGACATCGCCTCCTTAAATTCCTCTTTTATAATACCGCGTATCTTATCCGCGGTCAACACGTCAGGTTCCTCCTTCTTAGCATTCTTGCGTACAGGTTGGCGCGTTTTGGTAGTTTTAACCGGCGATATTGGCTTGGCTGTGATGATCTCAGTACCCGATGATTCAGCCTTCTTAGCTCTAGCTTTGGTATTAATATTAGATCGAACTGACGTTGAGGTGCCGTCCTTCGGTTCCGGTGGATTTATACATTTAGAACACTGCCACGAGGATTTTAGATCATTACTGGGAACCCAATCATCTTCTTTATCCATAAAAACACAAACTCATTATATTTCATCATACTATATATATAATCCATACTAATATTATATAAAGTTACTCTGTCCGTCTGTCTGTCACCTTTTTACGATTAAACCACTGAACCAATTTAGAAGCAATTTGCTATGGAGATAGTTTGAGACCCTGGGAAGGACATAACTACATTTTTTTTCCATATTTTGTAGGTTAATTTTGTATGAAACTTCTTATTATGGCTTATACTGCTAATGCAAGCAAGCAGATATGCATCTTATTTTTGCATAAAACATGAAGGGGATCGAGGCATTGGGGGAGGGTATTAGTTTTCCATGAAACTTCTTATTATGGCTGTCACTGAACTGATTTAGATGTTTGGTATGGAGATAGTTTGAGACACTGGGAAGGGCATAGGCTACTTCTTTTTGCATAAAACACGAAAGGGGAGAAATGGGGTAGGGGTTATTTTGTATGAAACTTCTTACTAAGACGTCCGATTCGCTTCAAACTTTGCGGAATTATAGTTTATAACAAATAATTTATGTATTTGTTTTTTTTACTACCCTAAAAGAGGGCTGCGGTTGTAAAGATCAGATGTAGAAATTCTCTTCATGTAGCTGAAATTTGGCAGATGAGTAGTTTGTACCTAGATAGTAAACGTTAGCTAAGAAAAGATGTTAGTACCTCCCATAGACGTAAAGTGGGGATGTATTTTTTTTTCTCATCTGTCCCATGGTGTGGGATATCGTTGGATAGGCCATTCAAAAATACTATGGGTTTGTTAAAACCATTTTTCGATTCACAGATCCGTTTGCGTTAAATTAAGCTTTAAATTGCAATTTTATGTTAGTGTCCCCCTCCACCCCCTGCCAGCGAAATGGTTGCTCTTGGCTATGTGAAAAAAATCACGGCAGTAGTAAATATAACGAAATTAAAAGGAAAACTACTAAAAACTAACGGATAAGTAGGCTTTACAAGTTTACGAGTAATATAGTCGACCAACTTATAAAATGTACTTGGAACAGTAAATATTTTGTACAAATGCCATTGAAAAATTACTTAAATAACGTTGTTAGCTGTTTTAAACAAAGTGAATATATGCTTATGAACCATGTTAAATAAAGAAAAATAAAATCATAACAGGCTTTACAAGTTTAAGAGTAATAGTCGACCAACTTATAAAATGTACTTGGCTCAGTAAAATTTTTGTACAAATTACATTGAAAATTACTTAAATAACGTTGTTAGCTGTTTAAAACAGATAGTAAATATATGCTTATGAACCATGTAAAAATATACAAAAATAAAATCATAACATCCTTAATAAGAATGATTTCTAAATTAATAATGTTTAAGCTCGAATAACGCTTTGGAGTGGCCGGAGTCGTTAGCAGTACCGGTCCGTAGTCCATACGGCGCAAGCGCGCGGTGGCGTCTATTATGTGTTAGTGTAGAAGTATTCTCGATGTTTTGTAATCTAAATTCAAATTAGATTCGATTTCCAAGCAATATTATCCATCTATAAAGTCAATATTCGACCCGACTACATCACTAATTGAGTAGCGTAAAACTTTCCAGAACGAAATAGTGAATATCGCAGATTAGAGGTGAATACATAGAAAATTTTAAAAATTCCGAATGAGAAATAAACGAGCGTGCGCGCAAGTATCCAGGATCGAGCCGTACCATTCCCCGTAGCTCTA
The DNA here is from genome assembly GCA_948252205.1 of Orthosia incerta. Taxonomy (NCBI): domain Eukaryota; kingdom Metazoa; phylum Arthropoda; class Insecta; order Lepidoptera; family Noctuidae; genus Orthosia; species Orthosia incerta. The sequence continues at coordinate 26,502,698 of OX411761.1, forward strand.
ACGCGCGCTCGTATCGGCTCCTTTCGCAATTCGCACCCGCGGTGGTACTTTTTCAAAGTCAAAGCACTTTATTTCAAGTATAGGCCAGTTACAGGCACTTTTGAATTGTCAAAAGACGAAATAAAATATTACAAAATTATGGTGCTACAGTCCCAGTCACAAGACATAATAACTGTGAAAGTACCGTAGATGCCCATTCCAAGGCGTAGATCTCTATGGAGAAGAACGGGCAAGAAACTCCATGGACACTCTTTTTCAATTAGGTAATTATTACAAATCATTTGTTACATCATTCATGTTGAGATTACACATTATGTGAGAACGATGTAGAAAGTTAAAAGTGTCCATAGTAAATATAAAAAGACAATTCAGAAATAAAATTAGAATCAATTAAAATAAACCATGGCAGCTAAGAGATGACCAGTCCCAACCGACAGCGCCCGTTCACGAACATGACTCAGCACCATTCAGCTCAACCATTTTGAAGGGAGCTAAATGATCCGACACGCGCCACCATCGGCGAGACATTTGAGTGAGCATGACATACTCTCAACCACCGGAGTCATTCAAGTCAATAGAAGACGTAGGTATCTAGACAATGATAGCTCTGAAGTACATGGTAGTCACACAATGCTGGCTATGCTGCTATATAATACTAGAAAGATTGACTCTATATAATGCAAAGTTAGTAGCAATCTTCATCAGCTCCGACAATAACAGTTAACGATACCTACGACAGTCTTACCAAAAAATAAAATTTTAAAAATACACATAAAAACGAAATTAATAATATTTAACCTGACAGCAAGCTAATTTTGGTAAAAGAACACGAACATTGTCTTGAGTTCAACACAGCGACCAACTATGCTTATCATCTAAATAATCATTAATAGAATAGTATGCCTTAGAACAGAGATTAGCTTTTACTTTTGCTTTAAATGCGTTAAATGGCAAATCTAGAAAAGAAGACGGTAACTTGTTGTAAAAAGTTATACCAACCCCAACGAATGAACTATGCACCTTATAAAGTCGATGAAAGGGAGCTCGCAATTTGTCCTTATTTCTGGTGTTAAAGTTGTGAATATCACTATTGTTACTGTACAAATGAATGTTCTACCTAATATATAAAATGTTGGCGAATATGTACTGTGAAGCCGCTGTGAGAATTAAAAAAATCTCTTAGAGAAACACGCGCACCTAATTGGTAAATGGCACGAACAGCTCGATTTTGAAGCACAAATATATTTTGAACTAGCTGTGCCCGCGGCTTCGCTCCCGTCATCTGCCTGCCAACCCTACCATACTTACCAGCCTGCCTGCCTACTCCACATACTCAAAAAAACTTTTTACAAAAAAATACTACCGACTTCCAAATAAAACTACAAAGTGAAAAATAACTTTATTTTTGGAAGTCGGTGTCTTTCGTAGGTACCAATTTATTGCGTTATGGACACCGACTTCCAAAAATAAAGTTATTTTTCACTTTGTAGTTTTATTTGGAAGTCGGTAGTATTTTTTTGTAAAAAGTTTTTTTATTTTTCACTTTTTAGTTGTACCTACCTAATAGGCAAGTTGTTTAGTAAGTTACCTACTCGTATAACGCCAGAATATATTACCCTAATATCATGAAACTTGAACATAACCGGTGAAATGAGAGATCTGCGTACCCCTTAAGAGCGTACTGGCGTGATGTTATGTTATGAAATGGTATAAACAACAAACAGACATGCGATTGCAGCAATCCCGAGAGATTTGCCGTTATTTATTGAAGAGTTCTGTTGTACATCTTCGAATTGCTTCGTCAGTCCTACACCAAATTAAAATGGGACCAATTTCGGAAGGAACATACTCTTTCAAACAAAAAAAGATTTTTTGAAATCGGTCCACAACTGACGGAGATATCGGTGAACACTGAACATACACAAAAAAATAATAATAACATACATAATGTCAAACATAGAACCTCCTCTTTTTTGGGAAGTCGGTTAAAAAATATACGTACTACATACCAATTTTTTTTTTCTAGGGTGATTCTTTCGCGTAAAATCTTAACACCGCGATTCAGATAATGACTTTAAATGCACAACGCCATCTATCGAATAGCGAGTTCAACTGTCTGAGTATCTGAATTGCGTGTGTTGTGATAATTTTACTTCTTGAACACTTTAAATTCATCTAACTTTTGATAGAGTGAACCGATTGCGATGAAACAAAAACTAAGTAATTCTTCAAGATACGCACAATTTTTATGTATAAAAGTTATCTACATTGGTTTCGTACATTTCACGTGATGCGTGCACAAATAAACCGACAAACAGACAAACAGACAAACAGATAAACAGACAAACAGACAAAAATGCCAAAAATGCTAGAAATGGGTTCTGTTGGTTATCCTTTAACACCCTGGCTATTTTTTTTGGAATTTTTTTCGATGTACAAAAAATTTTTTTCTACAGATTTATTATATGTATTGATATCAGCGGCTCTGCCCCACAGTAGAATACCGTAGGACATGATACTGTGAAAATAACTAAAGTAGACCAACCTCGCTGTATCAACGTCAGTGTACTGTCTAACCTTTCTGACGGCGTAGGCGGCCGAGCTAAGCCTACCCGCTAGGCTTGATATATGTGGCCCCCATTGAATTTTTGAGTCTACTGTTATACCCAGAAACACAGCTGAATCAACAGTTTCGAGCTTCTCATTGCCGAGCACAATGTTGGGACCCAGATTTCTAACATTGGGCAAAGCGAACTTTATGCATTTAGTCTTCTTGGCATTAAGAACAAGATTATTTGTTGTGAACCAATCTGTGACCATTGATAGTGCGTTATTCACGTCATCAAAAACTTGTCTATTCCTATCTACTTTAAAGATCAGAGAAGTATCATCTGCAAACAGTACAACGTCGCAAATATCCTTTAAATAGAATGGCAGATCGTTAATATAAACCAGGAATAAAAACGGACCCAGTATTGAGCCTTGAGGTACACCCAGCTCAACAGGTAACCTGGAAGATTTAGCGCCATTAACGTCTACGCATTGGTATCTATTAAGTAAATATGACTCAATTACATTTAGGGCTTCGTTTTGAACACCGTAATGACGTAGTTTACGCAAAAGCGTATCATGGTGAACGCAATCGAAGGCTTTAGAAAGATCGCAGAAAACACCAATTGCATTTCGCGACTTCTCCCATGCGTCAAATATGTGTTTCAACAAAGCAACACCCGCATCTGTAGTCGAGCGACCCTTCGTAAACCCATATTGGTCATTGTGAAGGAGGCTATGTAAGTTAAAATGTCTGAGTAACTGCTTAAGAATTAACTTTTCAAATATTTTGCTGAATGTAGGCAAAATAGAGATTGGTCTGAAATTACCAATATCATTTTTGCTACCGGATTTAAATAGAGGGATGACTTTACTCCCACTAATTGAGTAGCGTAAAACTTTCCAGAATACCGCAGTTTAGTGAATACCGCAGATTAAAGGTGAATACATACGAAATTTTTCAAATTCCTTTAGATAAATAAACAAGGAGCGTGCGCGCAAGGATTCAGTTCGTTCCTGAATCCTTGCGCATACCATTCCCCGTGGCTCTAACACGCGCTCGTATCGGTTACTTTCGCAATTCACACCCGCGGTACACAAATAGATAATATTTTTCTAACTTCAGTTACGAAGTTGGATTTTATAACTCCTTCTTCAGTTACCAGTTAGACCTTCTTTAGTTTAAGTTAAGAGTGAATAGGTTACTTCTAGGCAAGAGGGCTTCACCGTAGACCACATCATCGCTTACCATCAGGCGAGATATTGGTGAAACGGGAGCATAGAGATAAAAAAAAATATCATCCTATGTGGACCCGTTTTTGGACGTTGTGTGCCGCTGAAACCGCTTTAATGTTCATGTAACAACAAAAAACCCCTTCTTAGTCCGCATTATTATGCAACTTCGGAACCCTATTACTGCGCGTGCCCCGACACGCACTTGGCCGGTTTTTTTAAATTTGACGCGATTTTTCAGTCTCTACTTTCGTTTGCCATACTCTATAGCGCTTTTACTGGCTCTATTGTCAAGTTACTCCTTTCTTTACTCCACAGTGCATTTATTAGTGATCAAATTTGCTCCACATTTGCATTGTGAGCGAATATAGAATATACAAACTGACAGATTTTAATAAGTTCCTTGATGTGCGATTTTATAGTCAGTTTCAACCTGGCGGCCTTGCGACCGCGAAATTCTATAATGCCTGCCTCAGCTTAGTGCCGGCCGCACGCCTGTCTATACTGCAAAATCCCGCCTGTCAAATGCGACAAATGCCTGTCAGATGGTAACCCTACCCACGACCATAATGAACAGTATCGGCGCGGTTTAAGAGCGCTGAAGTCGATTTTTTTGGTCTGTTTGGCGGGGGAAGTGGGGTGCAATGATGATGCTACTTTCAGTTGTTTGAAGCTCTTCTAGTTAATAATAATAATAAAGAACACACACTCTTCTAGTTAATAAAGGACAAAATAATAAATATCATAACTCTATATCATAACTACAATTCTAAAAAAAACACTCCCTTACCCTTCCTGATAGGAATATTCTTCATAAGCGATTGAATAAGTGCAACAGGGTTGCATTTATTCAATTATTTTTCAATACAAATTTATTAATCAATTTTTAACAAATATTTAAATTATCAAACGCTAGTGAATATCACAACACAATAAAAATTATCAAAACACAAGTGGGTATCTAAACAAAATAAAAATTATCAACACACAAACAAAAACATCGTTATTTTTTTATTTTAACTCTATGCTTCGAAAGTACTCCTTAAGGCAAGTCATTCTGCCGCGGGAAAACAACCACTTAAATTTCACGGTGTATAAGTAATTTTTCAATGGTATTTATACAAAATTTTAACTGTTCCAAGTACATTTTATAAGTTGGTCGACTATTACTCGTAAACTTGTAGAGCCTACTTATCCGTGATAGTTTTCCTTTTAATTTCGTTATATTTACTATTACCGTGATTTTTTTCAGATAACCAAGAGCAACCATTTTGCTGGCAATTTAAAGCTTAATTTTACGCAAACGGATATCTGGACCGAAAAATGGTTGCAACAAACCCATAATATTTTTAAATGACCTATCCAACGATACCCCACATGATGGGACAGATGAGAAAAAAAAATACATCCCCACTTTACGTCTATGGGAGGTACCCGAAAAAAATTTTTTTTCTTGTTTTTATTTTACCACTTTGTCGGAATTATTAATATGTATATACGTAAATACATGCCGAATTATAGCTTTCTAGTACTTAGATTCTCTGAGCTAAGCTGCGGACGGACAGACGGACAGAGCGAAACTATAAGGGTTCCTTCTTGAGTTCGAAACCCTAAAAAGTTCTGAATTACACATAAAAAAAAACATTCGAATTGATAACCTCCTCCTATTTGGGCAGTCAGTTAATAAGCTATTAGTAGCAATGCCACTATTATCTATACTAATATTATAAAGAGGTAAAATTTGTAAGTTTGTATGTAAAATTCTTTTTGTGTTAGATAGTCCATTTATCGAGGAAGGTTATAGGCTATATAACATCACGCTACGACCAATAGGAGCGGAGCATAAATGAAAAATGTTGCAAAAACGGGCATATTTATTTATGCTACAAGTGCGGAAAGTAGGTGAATTCCGATGAGTGGTATTTTTATTCACGAGTGAGCGAAGCGAGTGAGTGGATAAATCGACACGAGCCGGAAATCATCTTACGCACGTGTATCATACAATATTTTACTATGCATTGTGCGAGCATTACGCAATGTGTAAACAGCCAACAAAAAGTAAAGAAAACTAATTAAATGTTGCACTCTGAACACTGTTTTGGCACACTATTCTGTTTACACTACATTACAACGAATGTTTTTCTATTTCCAGATGGAGAATTTCACAGCAATAACGTTGACAGGGGAAAACCTGGGCCAACGGCATCGTCACCTCAACTTTTTAGTGTGCGAGGCTAAAGAGAGCGGAGTTTTGGTCCAGGATGTCGAGGCCCTGCCTGAAGGGTCTGCAGTCGATCGTCTCTTTAAAATAGACCTCGCCATACAACTCAAACATGTAGACTACATAATACGTAACTTAAAAGACGATGACATGTTATACGTGAGCAGAGCCCTGAAAGCAACATGGCTTATAGACCACCGTGACATTATTAACCTTAAATATTTAGAAGATGTTCTCTTCCCGGAAATGATCACGCCAGCAGTTACCAAAATGAAGCACTGGCTTTACATCAATCTACGAGACCCAGCTATGTGTCAGGAGTTCTATCAGCACTACAAAGGGAATACATTTGAGTTTGCCTTAAAGTTTCTTAGTCACTGCAGTCATGAGTTCATACTCGAAGAGGCTCCCAAGATATTGACTAAATTATCCACTCATTCATTTAAAATATTGTGCGAGAAATGTCCTGGAGTTGCAAAAATATATTTTGATTCGTTGGCGACGGATGAAGAATTGAAAACCCGGTATCTTGAACGTGATGAGTCCTACTACAATAGTGTGAAATGTGTACTGAAAACAGACGCAGATATGTTCCTTGACATCACAGAAAAGTATTTCAACATGAACAGCTTTAGCAGATTCAGTTCTTTGGCGACTGACTTCATCCTACGTAGCCATAAAACTAGATTCACAAATAAGTTGGAACTGTACGTTGCGTATTTCCTGGATATTCCGACACTTGCGGCTCGGCTTAGTGTCGAGGAGTGTCAGGAAGTAGTGGTGAAGCTAGCGCGAGCAAGCTACTTGCAGCATTGGTTCCAGTACAAAGTGATGGAGCCGCTGATAAAGAGACTCAGCCCCGACAAGAGAGCGGCGTTCAAGAAAAGAGTGTTCGTTGAAAAGGATGTCGGAGAGCGCGTGCTGGAATGGCCGTACCCGACGCCGGAATCTCTTCCACCTTTCGACTCTGATCCGCATATATTTGACGACGAGAGTTTTAGCCCGATCTTCAAGATGAAAAGAAGAAACAAAGTGTGCAAGCGCATAATGAAAAAGAAAGGAAGGCCCAATGCAACCGATTGCATTGCAACGGAGGAAATGAAATCGCACTTAGACCAGTTGTTTGATGAGTTTCGTTTTATCGGATTCGAGCGAGCTCTGCACGACTTAGGGCAACGGTTAGGGGCTGCAGGTTCTGCGGACCGGAGGCGCGATATATTCCTTGTTCTAGTGAGCAAGAGCGGCGGGCGCAGTGATGCGGTATCAGCTCTGTTACGTCTGGCAACCCGCCATAGCAACGAGCCCCCGCACATTCGCGCCGCTATACTGCGCAGCCTCGTCAAGCGCGCTAACGTCTGGCGCCTGCCTGCAGATGTCTGGCAACATTTGCTGGACTTCGGGCGTGGACTCGGGTTGGACGGTGCACCATCTGAAGCCGCGTGCCGTGAGGGAATGCACTGCGTCGTGATTCGACAGTTGTTAGCTGGCGAATGCGAACCATCTGTCCGCGAGGCTTTTTTGAATGACTATTCAACGTTGACAGAGTATTCCCTTAAGGTTGATGAGCGAGTGTGCGTTGCTACCGGTCTTCAAAAAATGTTGGCAGCAGCCGCTATAGACGTGGAACCAGATGTAGCCGCGGTGCGGCTTAATCAACTGCTCGATATCATTGAAATATACCATGTTCACGTCGAGGCAGCATTACCAATAGTGGAAGCAGTGAAGAACTTAGCTGTGAATGATGTACATCGCGCTCAATACTTAATAGAACGACTATATAACGCGAGGATTGGACGTCGTGAGTTACTTCGTGAAAACTTACAGTTTCGGCGCGATCAGGGAGCGCTCATAAACGCGCTACGTCACGACCCGCCGGCCCTCGAACCCGAGGCCGTTGCGTATATATTAGCGATTACCGGTCTGTCACAGTTCGACCGATTCGTTTCGAAGCTGGTGATATATTATAACCACAACAAAGACTTTACAATATTACTCAGGAGCGCGTTAAAAGAGATTGCTGAAAAGTGGATTGAAAGTAACGAGAATACTAAAAGGATCTCATGTCGCCGCCTCGCTTTCAAAAAGAAGACCCACTGGCAATATGCTAAAATGGCTCGGCTGCTGGCAAGTCTGTTTAGAAATAATTTTGAACAAGAATTGCATGCTTTTGACGCAGCTGGTAAAGAAAGTGCGAAGTTTGCGGCGGCGCTGAGGGCCTGCGCACACCGAGCCCGGCCTGTCGTCAACTTGGCGGAGTGGGGCTGGCGCAAGGCGGGCGTGAAAGCTGTCGCGACGCGAGCGATGCGCTGCCGGGAAATAGAAAGAGACGCGTTAACTCGCGCGTTAGCGACTGAACGACGCACGGTAAGAGTATCCTCAGCATTGAGTATGCGATCTACGGAGTCGAGCGGGTTATTACTGGAGACATTCGCATCAGCAGCGATGTTGCGTCCCGTAGTAGCATTACAAACTGCGTTACCGTACTTCCGTCGCCGCGGCGCAGCTGCTAACCTCGGAGTATGGGATATCATTAAACCGCTGTTTTCCAGTGTAGACCTCTCGCCACGCGAGTGGCTTCGCCAGTTACTCCAAAAAACCGAATGGATTCCGTCTCGCATCAAAGCTGATTACTGCGGAACGTTGTACTTTGTTCTTGACAAAATCTCCAAAAGAGACTCGAACTTAGTGCTTGGCGATTTGTGCATGCTTCTTCCTGAGGTAAGAGAAGAAATGATCGAAAACATTTTGCTTTTGTTGTTGGAAAAGACTAGTGAGGAAGATCTGGCAATAGCATTCCCTGCAATATTTGTCAGATACTTGATGTTGTCTAGAAATCAGGAGGATTTAGAGAGGAGATTCACTAAACTTGGTGATCGGTTTATGGAGCAATTAGAAAGCCTACGATGTGAAGAAGACGCGTACTTTAATAAGAGACTGAGTCAGATTATGATGAGTCTGAAGTATAATGCGGCGTTTCTAGACTCTAAATACACGTCGTGTTTGTCAGTGATCCAGAGGATTTTAACTTGGCTGCAACAGTTTATGGCGAAAGAAGTATATTTTTCAGAGTACACGAAGATACATCTAACAATGTTGTATTTCAAAGCTGCTAGACAGAGTTTACAGCAGATGCCAGAAGTTTTCGCTGATCCGAAGAGGAGGAAGTCGGAGGGTGTAGAGGCGGTGGGCTTCGCCTTCGGCAGATATATAGTGAAGGAGGTGGCTGAACTTGTGAGCACATACTTCGACTCCATAATAGAACTTTATAGTGATACTTTGGTTGATTACTTAGGCGGCAACTTCACGTACGGGGTTTCGAGGGCGAAGTTTATTGGGTGCGTTATCAAAGGCATGTTAGCAGAAGCAATGGGTGTCCAGGGTCGCATGGCAGTGTACGTCCTTAAAGATCTTCGATGCGATGTCAAAGATTTTATGAGAAAAGAGATTGAAGAATTAATGGTTCAGGATAAATCTATAGAGATATTTTTTCATGCTGAAATATTGAATTGATCGATTTCAAGAATTGAATCTACTAAATTGTTTCTTCTTATTTATTTTATTTTCTACAAAATTTATGTCTCTATAAAATGTTTTTGTATGCGTAATTTCAGTGTGTATTTATTTGATATTTTTTGTATTAATAAACAACCATACCGTTTATTTTGTTATTTTTATTTTTTTAAAGTTTTTAGAACTTCTGAGACGTCCTCACGCCCCTAGCCACCGCAGGAGACGCCCTGGGCGTCGGGAGTCGCAAGCCGATTCCCGGCCACCGTAGGCGCGGGCTTGCGGGCGGCGAGTAATGGGTAGCTCGCTGTCCGATAAGGACCAAGCCCGAGTCGACGGCGCGTAGTGTTCCACGTGCGCCTCAAAGAGATGTCAGCAAAAAATTGACGGGGTCCGATAGGGCCGATGCCTGTCTGGGTCGCGGATAAATTTGAAAGAGATTTACCGCGGCCCTGGCTCAAGCAACTGAAGGAACACGGGTGGGTTTTAGTCAGTAAAAGTCTGACACGCCCTTCCGCTTCACCCAGAGCGGGAGAAGTCATTGGATGATTTCACACCCAAAAAAAAAAAAGGGCACTCGAAACGATTCTGGGTTCGAATTGAAAGCTGTCGGGGTTTTGGATCTGGATCTGTGCTGGACGGAGCGTAAACTTTATCAGTCGAGACTTTTAATGCTTGATTAATGTCCAATGTGCCTCTTACCATGCGGTGATCGCGCCTGGTTTTCACCGAATTGATCACAGAGCCATCATTGAACATTTGCTTTTTGGTTGACAAGATGAAGTCGTGGGTCTTTTTTTTTTTTTTTTTGCGTGGAGAAATGCTCATGCATACTGCACTACCACGGGGAGATAGTGCAGTTATGTGGGACTCTAACCCACTAAAACTCCACGGTGTCCTCCAGTGCCGCTTATGGCGGGAACACGGGCACGCGTTAGCACTCACCGCGAACCCGCCACGGCTGTCCGTCACCGGACCCTCCTCGGGGGAGTACCCCCCATCACCGGCGCACAAGAACACACTGCACGCCGTGACCACCCCAGGGACCAAATCAGCACATGGGTGCCAGACAACCCCGTGTATGGCACCCTTGGTCCCACTGTGACGGGTCGAGGTCAATGGCCCCGCCACCTACCATTTTGCGGCCGCAGGGGATAGGGAGAGCGGCTGACGCTATACCGACACTCCTCTTCCCCTGCGGCCCCACCGCGTCCGCCATCAGACGGTGGCGACCCCGTCTAGGCCGCGGAAGGTAGGGAGAGCGGCGCACCGCAATACCGGCACTCCTCTCCCGCCGCAGCCCCCAACCCTGAGCCGCGATATCGTATGGGACCTGGAAATCTCCATAAGACATCGCGGCCCGCCTCAGTTGCGATGTCGCCTGTTACCAAGCGGCACCGCAATCTACTAGTTGGCCGCTACGTCGTCGGCTTAATCGGCAAAAGCCCTGACGAGCGGCCCCTCCTCGGGTTCCTCTTCGCTTCACCGTGGGTGACCAAGCCACGGTTACTGAGCCCCCCCGCCTCGACAAAGCGGGAACCCACCGGGAGGGGAAGTCGTGGGTCTGCCAGGTCCACTGCCTGTGCTCTTGCTTTCTGAAGGAGTTCATCACATAGAAGCCCTGTTTCTCCACAAACTGGCCAGTAGGTGACCCCAGTAGGTCCGACGTCCAACTCCAAATTGCCCCACTTGCAGCTCATCCTCGCATCGTTTGCCCAGTTTCGCGTTAAACTACCCCATGACAACGGTGAAGTGAGTTTTAAAATCATGCATGGCTCTAGAGATATCCTGATACATGTTCTCTACCCCGTCGTCGGGATGTGCCGAGGTCGGGGCGTAGGCCTGTATGACCTTCAACGAATATCTTGTTGTTTTTTATTCTGAGTTACATAAGGTACGCCACCCTGGTCGACAAACTCTTGATCTTCACCACGTTCTTCACAAGGGACTTGTGAACGACAAACCCGACACCACCCTGGGACTGCCGGTCACCTTCTCGGAAATAGAGCAGGCTACGGGATTTGAGGATTATCTAGTCCTCCCCCTCTCTTCGGACTTCTGATTACCCTATAATAATCCATCGTAACCTGCTCAATTCTTGCTCGAGTTCGGCTATCTTCTCGTCGGTCTGGAATGTTCGCGTGTTATATGATGCCAGGTCCAGTCGTTGTGCCACGCCATCGCCTCGACCGCTACCATAGTCGAGGCCCGAGGGTAGAAGGGCTGCCGGGCACTCGGGCCGCTTTTTCGTTATGCTTTTCATTTTTGTTTGGGGGGGTTTTCTGTAATCTCCACGCTTGGCAGGCGGGTTGGCGATCGCAGTTTGTTGTAAAAATGCACAGATAACGCTGCTGCCCATTCTCTGGTGTGTCTCTGGGCCGTGAAAGACCATGGCCTCTGACTTGTTGAGGGCCACCTCCTGGCCAAGGCGCCGTAAGCCGCTCACCCCCTGTGAGCCGTCACCAGCAACGCTGCTTCCCTGTACGAACTCCCCCGGGCGGTGACTAACGTATAGTCTACATAACACGTCAGGTCTACGCCCGGTTACGGTTGGAGTTCACCCCTCAGCACCCAGACGTACCCGATGTTCCACAGGGGCGGGCCCAAGACCGCGAGCCCTGTAGAACACCGCATGACATGCGGTGCTGGTTGCCGATGCCATCACGTCCCACGTAGGTGACAACCTCTCCGCCGAATAAGCCCCGACGATGATTTTCTTCTTGTTTACGTCTTTTTAGTTCGCTTCTTGAGCAGTTGGGTTTTTAGAATTTTCGAATTAACTTTTGTAATTTATAACTTTTTAGTTTACATTTTTTATCGAATTACCTTTATACATTACTAGCTGTGCCCGCGGCTTCGCTCCCGTCATCTGCCTGCCAACCCTACCATACTTACCAGCCTGCCTGCCTACTCCACAAACTCAAAAAAACTTTTTACAAAAAAATACTTCCGACTGCCAAATAAAACTACAAAGTGAAAAATAACTTTATTTTTGGAAGTCGGTGTCTTGCGTAGGTACCAATTTATTGCGTTATGGAAACCGACTTCCAAAAATAAAGTTATTTTTCACTTTGTAGTTTTATTTGGAAGTCGGTAGTATATTTTTGTAAAAAGTTTTTTTATTTTTCACTTTTTAGTTGTACCTACCTAATAGGCAAGTTGTTTAGTAAGTTACACACTCGTATAACGCCAGAATATATTACCCAAATGTCATGAAACTTGAACATAACCGGTGAAATGAGAGATCTGCGTACCCCTTAAGAGTGTACTGGCGTGATGTTATGTTATGAAATGGTATAAACAACAAACAGACATGCGATTGCAGCGATCCCGAGAGATTTGCCGTTATTTATTGAAGAGTTCTGATGTATATCTTCGAATTGCTTCGTCAGTCCTACACCAAATTAAAATGGGACCAATTACGGAACATACCCTTTCAAACAAAAAAGAAAAATTCGAAATCGGTCCACAATTGACGGAGATATCGGTGACCATAAATAAACAAAAAAACATACATAATGTCGAACATAGGACCTCCTCCTTTTTGGGAAGTCGGTTAATACATACCAATTTTTTTTCTAGGGTCATTCTTTCGCGTAAAATCTTAACACCGCGATTCAGAAAATGACTTTAAATGCACAACGCCATCTATCGAATAGCGAGTTCAACTGTCCGAGTAACTGCTGAATTGCGTGAGCTGTGATAAATTTTACTTCTTGAACACTTTAAATTCATCTAACTTTTGATAGAGTGAACCGATTGCGATGAAACAAAAACTAAGAAATTCTTCAAGATACGCACAATTTTTATGTATAAAAGTTATCTACATTGGTTTCGTACATTTCACGTGATGCGTGCACAAATAAACAGACAAACAGACAAAAATTCCAAAAATGCTAGAAATGGGTTCTGTTGGTTATCCTTTAACACCCTGGCTATTTTTTTTTGATTTTTTTTCGATGTACAAAAAATATTTTTCTACAGATTTATTATATGTATTGATAAGTACCTATTATATATTTTTTATATCACCTCTTAAAACCCTTTATTTTGATACACCACACGATGGGTTTATAAGAAAATTAAAATTGGGCCCCTACAATATGGTGCCCAAAAGCCGCCATTTCTCTATTTTCCAATTTTAATTAAGACGAATTGATTGACGTAAGAATCATCAAAATCGGCCAACGCGTTTGGTCTCTAGAACGCCACATAGGAACAAACATACATACATACATAGACTGATAAACACATTACCCTCCTTCGGCAGTCGGGTAAAAACAAAACTCTCGCAGTGCAGTTCTTCTACAAAAAGTAGTGAATAAAACCCAAGTCGGATAATTTTTTAGTAGATACCATAAATATTAAGTTACAAACAAACAAATTGACCGACTTGGTTTTACATTAGAAGAACACAATAATTTCGAACCATTAAGTCGAAGTAAAACCAAGTCGCAACGGTCGCAACGGACAGATGTATTTAAGTCAGATACATCTGTCACTTACACACACTAAAAATAACCTTGGTCTAAGAGCTTATGGTCACCCCCGTCAAGTAATCCCTAACAGATCAAGATAATTCTTGGTTGTGTGAACGCGCTATACTAGCTCGAAAAACGATCAAATCGCTGCTATTAACAAAAAAAAATAGCAGAAGATGTTGGAGATGAAGTGGTATAATATAACATCTTTTAACAGTGTCCTTAATCAGACTGACGCGACTCCAGTTGAGTTTTCAAACTCACTTAGAGCAGATGGGCTTCCTTCATACAAAATCAAACTTACAGTCGGTGTTCGGATAACGCTTCTGAGAAATCTTACTCCACAAGCTATACCATAGAACCCGACTTAAAGTAACTGCTCTTCAGATAAATCTTATCGTAGAATTATTCTCACTGTGTGTGGCTCAGCGGTCGTATGCTACTGAATGAATGTATTAGGTTAGGCACAGATAATATAATACTAGCATACAGATGCCTCATGCCGTACAAAGAAACCGTGCCGACGTAACTAGCGTTTTTCATCTGATTAATCTTGTTATTTTTTTGTACATCGAACGCGTTCGGTTCTGTTTCACGGTGATAGATAGATGGTGTTAGCAGCGACTTGAAAGTAAAAGGATTTATTAGGTTCGTGAATGTTTTATTCTTTAAATACAGTAAAGTTCGTTTCATAGTATTTTTTTGCACGTTTTTACAGTTTTTTGCACCAAAATGTGTTACAATGGAAATTTTAACAATCTAGTGTAATGCCTCAGAAATTTAAAAATGCGCCATCTATTGGCATCAATTTTAAGTGATCCGTTGAAATAATCTTTGAAATGTGAATTAAGAGCTCAATATTCCATAATTTTGTACTTAGGAGAGTTGATTAAACAAGAACATACAATTTTTATGTTGTAATTCCAGAAAATGTTAATTTTACACACATTCAATAACAGACAGGTGCATATTGCGCCATCTAGTGAGATTTATTTGAACCACATTTTCTTTGTTAGCAATGAGACCCCATGGGTTAGGTTAGCCGTTTCAACATTTTTTTTTTTTGGAATTTTACCTTTATTTGTTCATGTGCTGTAAGACCTTACTTTTTGCCAAATTTCGTGATTCTAGGTCAATGGGAACTGCCATATAGGTTTTCGACCCAAAACCTATAGGGTACTTCCGATTGATCTAGAATTGACAATTTTGGTTAAAAGCAAGGAGTTACAGCATCAGTAAAGGGAAAACTATACCAGATTTACCGGATACTAAGACTATAGACCTTAGTACCTGGTATAAATTTCAACTTGCTAGATCCACTCGTTCCTGAGAATATCGGTGGTGGCACACGGACAGACAAACAGACATAAGAGTGATCTTATAAGGTTTTCTTTTTTACCTTTTGAGGTACGGAACCCTAAAAAGGACCTGTAACCTTCGCGAGATGAAAGCTCGCAGTGCTCGACTGAGGACGTGTGCTACATTGACTTGAGCGCGATCTTACTGGATAAACCAGATAGGGTCTTTAACAACTGTATTAGATTCATATTTAACCTCAGAAAGTATGACCATGTGTCGAACTACAGGTCTGAGCTAAAATGGTTGACGATTCGTCAGAGAATGAGTTTAGGCGCTTTGAACACGCTTTTCTCCCTTCTAAATTCTCCCACTCCTCCTTCCTATCTTATGTCTAAATTTCAATATCTATGCCATGTTCTTCACATGCTCGGAATCTACGTTCTTCCAATAAGTTCCTCTTGGTTTGTCCTTCTCAAACTATTGATTTTGTTCACTCTTCCTTCAATATTCAGTCCACTCTGCTTTGGAACGCGCTTCCTCTCGAGATCAGGGTGGCTACAAGTCGGTTTGCTTTCAAGCGGAAATTGCGGATTTGCTTTCAATACAACTAAGAGTTGAGAGAGTCATCTCACCTTCTTCTTTTCTGTTAGTTCATAAATATATATATATTTATATATTATATTCAATATACAAGTACGTTTATTTTACGTATCTTAGTATGTTAATAACAACTTTTTGTTTTTTTGTATAAACATGCACCTGCCATGTTATCTCTTCACTACCCTTGGTTGACCGGTAGAGAATGCCTAAGGCATTAAGTCCGCCTTTGTACCTTTCGTGCATGAAGTCTAAATAAATAAAGATGCGAAGTGGATTCCCGTCTTTGTGATTGGTAAATTTTTCATACCCTTTGCCCTTTTCCTCGCCGAATTCATTACGCAATAAGGCTGCTGATTACCTAATCACTATGCGCGAGAAATAACAAATAAACACAATCACGCTGGACCGGCTGGCGATCTGACAGCTGACGACGGCGGGTGACAAATCATCATCATCAGCCTATTAATGCGCCCACTGCTGGGACACAGGCCTCCTCTCTATGATAGGTTACACAAGAGACACGAACTGACGAACTCTCCCGAAGTCAACCGAGCGACGCGCGATAATTCACGAACGCAGAGTTCCGAAACCGGTGCCCAACCTAGATTATTTTTCCAAAACCAAAACCGAACCGAATTTACGATCGGTCACTATTTATATCAACTGAATGTTATGGACAGACATCTTGGTATCATTTCAAAAATAATATCAAGGTCGAACCGTATGTGTCATGTTTTAATTTATACTCAGTTCAGCTGCAGCCGGCTATGCTGCTAGGAGTGTTCTGTCTTATTGACTTTTGATTTTTGATCTCGGAATCACCAACCGTAAGTAAGGATTTTACATTTATTTTTTTACTTTAAAAATTAATTTTATTCTTTCGTTACCAAAACATTCCACAATATTCCTGATTACCTAATTAAGTAGAGTAGGTACTCGCCAATCTTCTTGGCCCCCCTGAAGTAGGCTACAATGGCTGCGCAGTAGTAAATCTTATATTAATACAGCAGCATACATACTTTCCGTGCCTTACGCATCGGAAAGCTAACTTCGTGGCGGCCAAGAAGATTGGCGACGGATTGGCGAGTATTGTAGTCTATTCTAAGTATTCTATATTTGTATATAGCAAGCAAAGCCGATGTCATACTATGATCTGCCTATCAGTATCTAAAGTTAAGTGCAATAAAATTTTATTAGTATTTTATAGAGACCGATCTATAAACACAAATTAAATTCATCGATTGATACATTACAGCACAGTCAACTGCAAACAGTGGTAACAATAATATGACTTTGACAACGCTTTTATGTCATATGGGTAACTTTCGCAGTGCAAGGCAATGTTCAATGTTACTACACCTACAATTTAAGCACTAGGATTTATGTAGTAAGAAATATATTAATGAAGACAATTATTATACAGTACCTACGAGTATAACATAATTAATAGTTTTACCAAGACACGAGTTTCAAAAATGTTCTGCGCAATCAATAGGAACTAAATGCAAAAATACAAATCTCCCTCCTACGCAATGTTTTTATTAGCCCGACTGGCCAACAAGTCTAGAACATTAATGATATTTTGTACTCTGAACTGAACGCTGTTTTGGCACAATATTCTATCTGCACTACATTACAGCAAATGATTTCTATTTCCAGATGGGGACTTTCACACCAATCACATTAACAGGGGATAATCTGGGCCAACGACACCAGCACCTAAACTCCTTAGTTCGCGAGGCTAAAGAGAGCGGTGCTTCAGTCCAGGATGTCGAGGACCTGCCCGAAGAATCTGCAGTCGATCGTCTCTTCAAAATAGATCTCGCGATACAACTCAAACATGTAGACTACATAATACGTAACTTAAAAGACGATGACATGTTATACGTGAGCAGAGCCCTGAAAGCAACATGGCTTATAGACCACCGTGACATTATTAACCCTAAATGTTTAGAAGATGTTCTCTTCCCGGAAATGATCACGCCAGCAGTTACCAAAATGAAGCACTGGCTTTACATCAATCTACGAGATCCAGCAATGTGTCAGGAATTCTATCAGCATTACAAAGAGAATACATTTGAGTTTGCCAAAAAGTTTCTTAGTCACTGCAGTCATGAGTTCATACTCGAAGAGGCTCCCAAGATATTGACTAAATTATCCACTTATTCATTAAAAGTTTTGTGTGAGAAATGTCCTAAAGTTGCCAAAATATATTTTAATTCGTTAACGACGGATGAAGTTCTCAAAACCCGCTATCTGGAGCAAGACCGGTCTTACTACAATAGTGTGAAATGTGTACTGAAATCAGATGCAGATGTGTTCCTTGACATCACGGAAAAGTATTTCAATATGAACAGCTTCAGCAGATTCAGTTCTTTGGCGACTGACTACATCCTACGCTACCATAAAACTAGATTCACAAATAAGTTAGAGCTGTACGTTGCGTATTTCCTGCACATCCCGACCCTTGCGGCTCGGCTCAGTGTCGAGGAGTGTCAGGAAGTAGTGGTGAAGCTAGCGCGAGCAAGCTACTTGCAACATTGGTTCCAGTACAAAGTGGTGGAGCCGCTGATAAAGAGACTCAGCCCCGACAAGAGAGCGGCGTTCAAGAAACGAGTGTTCGTTGAAAAGGATGTGGGAGAGCGCGTGCTGGAATGGCCGTACCCGACGCCTGAGACTCCTACATCTTCTTCTGACTCTGGTTCGCATATATTCGATGATGAGAGTTTTAGACCGGTCTGCGGGACGCAAATATGCAAGCGCAAGGTAATGAAAAAGAAAGGAAGGCGCAATGATACCGTTTATTGTATATCAGAGGAATGTGGCCAAATGAAATCGCACTTAGACCGGTTGTTTGATGAGTTTCGTTTTATCGGATTTGAGCGAGCTCTGCACGACTTAGGGCAACGGTTAGGGGCTGCAGGTTCTGCGGACCGGAGGCGCGATATATTCCTTGTTCTAGTGAGCAAGAGTGGCGGGCGCAGTGATGCGGTGTCCGCTCTGTTACGTCTGGCAGCGCGCCACAGCAACGAGCCCCCGCATACCCGCGCCGCCATACTGCGCAGCCTCGTCAAGCGCGCTAACGTCTGGCGCCTGCCTGCACATGTCTGGCATCATTTTCTGGAGTTCGGGCATGGACTCGGGCTCGACGGCGCACCATCTGAAGCCGCGTGCCATGAAGGACTGCACTGCGTTGTGATTCGTCAGTTATTAGCTGGGGAATGCGAACAAGCTGTCCGCGAGGCTTTTTTGAATGACTTTTCGACGTTGACAGAGTATTCACTTAAGAATGATGAGCGAGTGCGCGTTGTTAATGGTCTTCAAAAAATGTTAGCAGCGGCCGCCTCAGATGTGGAACCAGCTGTAGCGGCGGGGCGTCTTAATCAACTGCTCGACATCATTGAAAGATACCACGTTCGCGTCGAGGCAGCATCATCTACCGTCGATGCAGTAAAGAACTTAGCTTTGCGTGACGCAGATGTCGCTGAATACTTACTAGAACGATTATATAACGCGAGAATTGGACGTCGTGAGTTACTTCGTGAAAACTTAAAGTTTCGGCGCAATCAGGGAGCGCTCATGAACGCGCTACGTCACGACCCGCCAGCCCTCGAACTCGAGAACGTTGCAGATATAATAGTTACCGGTCAATCACAGTTCGACCGATTCGTTTCGAAGCTCGTGATATATTATAACCACAACGAAGACTTTATAATACTACTCAGGAGCGCGTTAAAGGTGAAGATCGCGGAACAGCGGAATGAAAGTTGCAAGAATACAAAAATGATGCGGCCGTTGGCCAGTCTCTTTTATATAGATTTTAAGAAAGAACTACGCAAGTTAGATGAAGAGGGGAAAGAAAGTGCGAAGTTTGCGGCGGCGCTGAGGGCCTGCGCACACCGAGCACGGCCTGTCGTCAACTTGGCGGAGTGGGGCTGGCGCAAGGCGGGCGTGAAAGCTGTCGCGACGCGAGCGATGCACTGCCATGAAATAGAAAGACATACGTTAACCCGCATATTAGCGACTGAACGACGCACTGTTAGAGTAGCCTTAGCATTGAGTATGCGATCTACGGCGACGTGTGGGTTGTTGCTCGAGACCTTCGCATCAGCAGCGGTGTTGCGTCCCGTGGTAGCATTAAAAACAGCGTTGCCGTACTTCCGTCGCCAAGGCGCCATTGCTGACCCTAAAGTATGGGATATCGTTAAACCGCTGTTCTCTAGTGTGGACCTCTCACCTCGCGAAAGGCTTCGCCAGTTACTGCGTAAAACCGAATGGATTCCGTCTCACATCAAAGGTGATTACTGCGGCACGTTGTACTTTGTTCTAGACAAAATCTCCAAATCAGGTTCGGACTATGTGCTACGCGATTTGTGCATACTTCTTCCTGAGGTAAGAGAAGATATGATCGAAAACATTTTACTTTGGTTGTTCGAGAACACTGATGAACCGGCGATAGCGTACCCTGCAATATATGTCAGATACTTGATGTTGTCTAAAAATCAAGAGGATTTGGAGAGGAGATTCACTAAAGTTGGTGATCGGTTTATGGAGCAATTAGAAAGCCTACGATGTGAAGGAGACGCAAACTTTAATAGGAGACTGAATCAGATTATGATGAGTCTAAAGTATAATGCGGCGTTTCTGGACTCTAAATATACGTCATGTTTATCAGTGATAGAGAGGATTTTAACTTGGCTGCAACAGTTTATGCCAAAAGAAGAATACTTTGACAAGTACACGAAGATACATCTAACAATGTTGTATTTCAAGGCTGCCAGACAGAGTATGAAGCAGATGCCAGAAGTTTTCGCTGATCCGAAGAGGAGGAAGTCTGAGGGTGTAGAGGCTGTTGGCTTTGTCTTCGGCAGATATATAGTGAAGGATGTGGGTGAACTTGTGAGCACATACTTCGACTCCATAATAGAACTGTATATGGATGCTTTGGTTGATTATTTAGGTAGCAACTTCACGTACGGAGCTTCGAGGGCGAAGTTCATTGGGTTCCTTCTTAAAGGTATGGTGGCTGAATCAGTGGGTGCCCCTGCCCAGCGTCGCATGGCAGTGTATGTCCTTAAAGATCTTCGATACGATGTCAACGATTTTACGAGAAAAGATATTGAAGAATTAATGGTACAGGATAAATCTATTGAGTTATTTTTTCATGCGGAAATATTCAATTGATCGATTTCCAGAATTGAGTCTACGGAATTGTCTGTAATCCTATTTATTTTATTTTCTGCAAGTTAGAAGTTTCTAAAAAATGTATTTGTACGCGTGGTTTCAGTGCGTTTTTATTTTTTAATATAATATACAACTATAGTAAACGGCTTATTTACTTTTTTAGTCATCTGTAATGCTTAATTTGACTGAAAGTGTCTTTGGTACACAATTGGTACCTCTTACTTTTTTGTTGTTTTGTGAAACCGAC
Organism: Orthosia incerta; assembly: GCA_948252205.1. Taxonomy (NCBI): domain Eukaryota; kingdom Metazoa; phylum Arthropoda; class Insecta; order Lepidoptera; family Noctuidae; genus Orthosia; species Orthosia incerta. The sequence goes on from OX411761.1 coordinate 26,524,020, forward strand.
TGCCGAAACGAAAGTTATTTTTGCTCGTTTTTGTGTTTTGTTTTGGAAGTCGGTTTATTTATTGTGAATAAATTTTCATTTTTACTTTTTAGTTTTGGTACCTACACAATCACTAAGAAGTGAGCAAGTTCTATAGTAAGGTACCGTAAGGATTGACAAAACACCCATAGTAACAAAGCATAAACAAGTAAGAGATGGCGTCCCATAACCTTTCAAAATGGCTATAGTTCTTCTATATGCAAGCGAAGATAAAGAAAATAAAATGGACGCTGACCCAATCCCCTTAATTTACTCTTGGTCGCAAGCGCATACCTCCCAACCAAGGTTGTTGGAAGGTCAACTCAATTGGTTTGGCAACCACCGTCCACGAGATAAATTTTTACTACTCAACGCCATCAAGTTCATACCGTCCTTGGTCGAGTTGGGTGTTTGTTCCGAATGAGTAGAAGGCCTTTAAATTAAAGTGCATCGGTGGGCATACTGGGCATACAATGAGAAAAGAGATAGAGGAACTAACAAGGCATGAAAAGACTGAGTAGTGTTGAAATATGAATTAGGTATCTATACTATTTTCTTTCAAAGTCTCCGGAACATTTAAAGGCATTTCATTGTTCTATTGTTTTTTTAAAATAAAATGGTCTGATGTTCTTAACCGTTAAACAATACGTCAATAAATGACGGTAAGCCACAATGTTACAGCCAATGATATTCTAGTAAACAGATACGTAATCACAGAACAAAAAAAACACCTACTACGGTAGAAGTCGCAAGTGGGCGGGGCCCGCGTACCACGAGTTTTGCACAGTTCTGCATAAGTTTGCTTCCGCGCACACACTACGCACATCAGTCTTGGTTCAACCGTCACGGTGACAAAAACTTGAAAAAAAATACAAAAATGCCATATTGTGCTGTTTTAGAATGTAAACACGATAGCAGAACTAAAAATGTATCAAATGGAGGTATATCTTACCATCGGCAAGTCTTAATTTATTTTATTTCGATAAAAATGTAAAACCAATATTTTATTAAATAAGACGAGTAAAAGTTGATTTTATGATGTTAAATTTAAGGTCTACTTTCTTTAAAACTCAAATATTGTTCTCGAAGATTCCAACTATGCACATGTCACATTCAGCTACTCAATTAGAGATTACCAATATCGATAATGAGTTATCGATACTTTAAACTTACAATATTCGAAAAAATCTTCTTACGCGCGAAAAACATAATCCTTTCCTTGCAGCCGTGTAAAAATAAAGATTACGACGAATTGAGAACCTCCTCCTTTTTTGAACTCGGTTAAAAAGATAACAGCCTTCTAAATCTACAAAGTGTAATAATATCTTAAGTTTCGACAAAGTTAAAAATAAAAACAGATGAACATAGAACCTCCTTCTTTTTTTAAGTCCGTTAAAAAGTGTCTTATGTGTCTGAAATTTAAGATCTTCTGGTGTATAGACCAAAAATTAATCAGTTCGTTAAGGAGTTAGTCAAGCTAATCATAATACGAGTGTAGCCGCAGGCGAAAGCGCAAGCTTCCCATATCAGTAGGACGTATTGTATATGTAGTGTAGTCCATCGCATAATTCTATTGATAGAAAAAAAACACCACATACAAAGACACGCCCATCTTTGTATCAATAGAATAATTTTCAAAATCGGATTAGTAGTTTACCATAAAATATCTTAATTGTACTTTCTATAAATCGTAAGTATTAGAATAAATTTATATAAAAACGTGATTACAAACATAATAATATTTATCGACTCTAGTTATTGACTGTATTTTGTTTGAAAATAAAACGGAATGTCGATAAATAAGTCAACGACATGGTACATCCCTACAGGAGGACGAGTAGTAATGACCTCATTTCGCAAATATAAATCTTATCGGTAACGAAATACGGCTTTTAATTGAATGCATTTACTATCTAGCGGCGGGTAGCGTAACTTGCTCAATAAACTATTCCGTGTGCGCTTTAAACGGCAAAAGTAATAAATACCTACTCAAAAAGAGTAGACAATAAACCAACTCTATGGTCATAAAGCTGTGGTTTATTTTCAAATAAGCGACGACTGACATATTTTCTACTTTCATCTAAAAATTATACTACCAACACCAAAGATTTCTTAGTGTTATTTATTTATTTATTTATTTATTGAACAAGGCACACCAACGACTCATTTACAAATTAATATCACAAAATAACATTCAGAAGAGATCCTGTGTAAGCAAGTCACTTACAGGCATGCACATCACTGTCATAGTAGGTAAGTCGTTTAAAATAAAATAAGAATTTAAACAATCATAATGTAAAATCAAAGGACATAAAATAAATTAAATTAGAATAAAATAACACAAATTAAGCCAAAATAAAATAACACAAATTAAACCAAAATAAAATAATGTCAAAATAAAATAAAATTAAATCAACATCAAATAAGATAAAATTTACTTACATATCCTTGATTAAAATTGTATTAAATTAAATTTACATTAAAAACTAAATTATATAAAATGTCAAGTTATAACTGAAATCATTGTTAGGGCGCACATATACATTACTTAAAATTGCGTTATCAAATCATATTACATTATTAAAATAAAATAAAAATTCGGAATAAAATAATATTACAGATTTTGGATATATAGATTAGCAGCAGGAGTAGGCAGCTGATTACAGATCAATGTCCACGATTTTAGATTTAAATTTTGGCAGAGTATCAAAGAAAATATCAATGCTGTTTTCGACAGAACATACTCTGTTATACAAAGTCAACATTCGGTTTAGCGGAGCATGGCGGCCCAGATTTGTGCGACATGTCTCAGTAACAAATACTCTAGTGGTGCGCTTGGACCTGACATGAGAGTAACGAGGGACTTCTAGGCTAATTTTGCCAAGTAGACCTGGCGTTGAGTTTATCCCGTTCATGGTTTTATAAAGTAATAACAGATCATTCATAGCCCTTCGTCGCTGCAATGTGTCTAACTTAAAATAACTCATACGTTCTACGTAATCGGCTCTATGGGGGCAATTGAGGTCTTTGAACCGCAAGCGTCTAGTGAACTTTTTTTGAACGCGCTCTAGACGGTCTACGTAGATTCTGTAAGTAGGGTTCCAGACGGGAGATGCATATTCCACTAAACTGCGCACAAAGGCATTATACAACACTTTTAAGGCCATGGTTCCCCTAAATTCTCTGCAAACCCTATTAACAAACCCAACCATTCTCATAGCCTTCTTAATTACATTATTAATATGATTGGCAAAAGATAGATCACTGCTGAGCACAACCCCCAGATCCCGTATACTTTTAACCTCTTGCAGTGATGTTCCATTGAGGGAGTAAGAAGAAGGTAATGGGTGCTTTTTCCGCGTAAATGTAATGTGATTACATTTGCTGGCATTCAAAGTCATCCCATTTACCACACACCAGTTCTGAATTGAATCTAGGTCTGATTGGAGCAGCTCAATGTCTTCTTGAGTTTTTATTTGACGATAGATTTTTAGGTCATCCGCAAACATGGAACATTGGCTATGCTTGATGCAATTGACTATATCGTCAATGAACACAATGAAGAGGATTGGCCCGGTATGGGATCCTTGGGGCACACCGGAGGTTGCAATATACTCCGCAGATTGATAACCATTTACCACCACTTTTTGTTTTCGCTCGCATAAATACGATCTGAACCAGTCTAGAAGGCGTCCGTGTATGCCAAAACCATGTAGTTTCATCAACAGGATTTTGTGGTCGACCTTGTCGAAAGCGCTGCTGAAGTCGGTATACAGAGCGTCAACCTGGTGGCCAGAGTCAACGATCATGCTGACCTCATCTATATATGAAACCAAATTGGTGACGGTGGATTTATTGCTACAGAAACCATGCTGCTTATGAGACAGTTGCGTTTTGACATGGGATGTTAACAGGGGGCAAATCATCGATTCAAAAAGTTTTGAAAAAATAGACAAGATAGAGATTGGTCTGTAATTTTTAACGTCTGCGCAATCTCCTTTTTTGAATATAGGTACCACATTGGCCCTTTTCCATTCTGTGGGAAATGTAGATGTTTCAAGCGATTTATTGAATATTAAGGTAAGAGGATATGCCAAATTACGAGCACATTTCTTGATGAAAAGTGGTGGCAACCCATCCGGCCCAGCACCCTTGGCAATATCCACTCCGTTCAATGCCTTGAGAACTTCTCTCTCAGTAAAAACAATTTTACTGAGAGTTAATTGAGGAAAAATATGGGTATTTGTTGGTGTTCCAGTTATTGTGCTAGGGACAGAAAAACTAGACGAGAATTGAGTAGCAAAAAGCTGGCATATATCATCGCCTGTCGTAGCGATCAACTCGTTTAAAGTCATCTCGGAAGGAACAGAGCCAGATTTAGAATTTTTGGTTTTAACGAAAGACCAGAATGCTTTGGGGTTTGACCGAATGTTATTCTCCATAGTGTGAACGTATTTCTTGTAGCAACTCTTAATAATTGACCGTGCTCTCTCGTCAAGTATTCTGTACTCAATATCATCTCGCGGATTATTGTATTTTTTAAAACGTTGCCTAATCTTTTCCTTTTCGTTAAGAACTCTCACCAACATTTTAGAGTACCACAAAGGAAAGTTTTTGTTGACATGCTTAATTATAGGCACATTCTCTTTAATGACAGTCTGAACAGATTCATAGAGTGCCCCCACCATAGTGTCAACATTTGCACACGGTTCCAACAGCTGTTTCCAAGAAATTTCTTTTAATTTTCTATTGATTATTGTGTAATCAGCTGCCTTGAAATTAAATGAACTTAGTTTTACACGTTTCAATGGCACAAAAGTCTTAAAAACAAATTCAATTTCTAAAGGAGGGTGGTGACAATCTTCTTTACAAATAGAAGAAGAAGACCTCCTGACCACTGCACTTCGTAAATTTGAAAACACTAGGTCCAACGTTTTATTATTGGTGTTTTTAATAACATTGTATTGTAATAGATTGTTCAAAGACATAAAGTCTATAAGAGAGTATCCTAGGTTGTTGGCAAAGTTTGACGGTATAGTAGAGGTTGCACAAGAGTAACTCGGGTCCTGTTTCCATTCTATGAAGCCGAGATTAAAATCTCCGACTACTATAATTTCTTCGCCGGTAGTCTCATTAACGCTTGTCACCGAACCGAGAAACATGTCCAGATGCTGCTGTGTCACTGGGGGTGGCAAGTAGATAGCGCAAATATTTATTTTCCTGCCCTCATTTAACTTAACGCGTACCCAGAGGTCCTCCGCAGTAGTTTCCCACTGACAGGCCCTCGCGGAATCATACACTTTGGACACAGCTATGAGAACGCCACCTCCTTCTCTCCCTGAAAGCGCGCTGGAAGCCCTGTCTCTCCTGTATATATTATAGCGGGCGTCGAATAGCTCTCCGTCGTTGATATTATCATTGTGCCATGTTTCCGTCGCCACAATCATATCGTAATTATTGATATTAACAGCAGCATTGATATCGTTCAATTTAGTTCGCATTCCTCGCAGATTCTGATAGTATACTGTGAATTTTAATAAGTTACTCACGGGTTCTCGCTTTTGGGCTTTTAGCTTACATTAAAGAAACAGTGTGGAGGCTCTTTATGTGCATTGGTCGTGCTCCATCATCCTTTCGAACTAACACGCGGCCATCACGGACCCAAACGTATTTATAGCCCTTCTCACGCGCCATTTTCCTAGCCTGTGCATGTAAAGCTTTATTCAGGGGTGACAGATGTTCAGAGACGAAGACAGGCTGCTTGGCGCCACCGTAGCCTAAGTGACTCGAATTGAGTTTATCGGAAACATGAGCTCTATTAAATTTGGTTACTGATGCTAAGAATTCATCACGTTTCCTTATGTTTTTCAGTTTTACGATAACTGAGCGCGGGCGGCTACTCTGCGGGTCGAGTTTTTTAACACGAGATACTGATGACACGTCGCCCGCTTCAATACTGCACGAGACAGTTTTACCCAGTTGGACTACCGTGTTCAGTAGGTTTTCAGCTTGATTTTCAGGAATCCCATTTATTTCTAAATTATCCTGACGAGAATGTTGCTCAACAGCGTTCAGCCTTACAGATAATTCAGACACACAGGTTTTTAACTCCTCATTTTCTTTTTTCAGTTGACTCATGACATTCTTGTTCTGGTCAACCTCGATCTTCATAATATCATAGTCCTTGCTCATGAACTCAACTGACGCCTCAAGCCCTTGCAAAGTCTTTTTTAACTCAAAAAATTCATTTTCAAAGTAAGATTTGAGGGAGGCCTGTATTTGCACAGTCAACACAGACTCAATCTCTTTGCGAAGCTCAGCAACTATGGTTCTTTCCAGCTTAAGGGACTGAGGAACTGAATCTGAATCCTGGCCGGTCGAGCCACCGTCTTCAGTTACTTCATACGCGCCGTCATTGCCCGGCGAGTCGTTCGGTCGTGGTCGCTTGGATCTTACCGAGACATTAGTAGTTGCGTCTGTGGTACTACTACTACAAGGGGTGGTCGGGGTTAACCCGGTCTCAGACACTTGCATAACCGTCTGCTTAGCAACAGTTGCGGGAGGAGGAGAACGCTGCTTGCGCTGCATTCTATTATTAATTATTTATTAATTATTATTGTACCTTCCTGCTGCGCGCCGAGCTCGAAACAACACTAGCGTAATGGTTGACGCCTGCGAGTCCAAGCGAACCAACTTATTCTCCTCGCAAAAGTTGAGTCATATAATGACAAACCAGCGCAGGCGCCGGCGGTGCGGTGGCGGAGCGCGCGGGGAGTATCGAGCGCTCTGCGGGTTGAGGTAGGTCCGGGTTCGGGGCCGATAATAAAAATGTTGTAAATGTTTTTACCTATATCTAAGCACTCCGTAGTTGTATTGAGGTCCAGTTTTCACCATTCGAAAGTTCACTTCACCAGCAATACAATGATGTCACATAAGCCTATAATCAACCACTTTATACTACTTTTTCGAAATAAAATACTGGAGCAAAACAAAAAACGACTTTTTTGGGTGTCGGTAGTAGCCTGGTAGTAGCACTATCGTCTTTATGAAATACAATTAATCTGTATATGTGCGAGTTTGGGTACGCTGGTTCCGATAATAATGAAGCTATATGCGATTTCTACTGTCTTCTCTGTTCTGTGTACGTTATACACTCACAAAACAACCGAAAAAAGTGTTCCGCACAGCATGACAGCAGCGGCAGCACACATACACACTTTTCCAGAGAGTTTGTATAATAACCTAGAGATAACATATTTAAGACGCAATTTCAACATCGGTATTCACTTTCGCACTAACAGATAACGTCATAAGCAAAAAGAGATAGATATACATTTGTCTATGCCATCTTTTATGCCAGTGTGACCGAGAATGCTATAGATACTTATCTATAGACATATATCAGTACTAGATCTGTGCCACTGTCATATCGATATTATCGAGGTTAGATTTGGAGCGATCTACAAATTTGGTCAAATGTCTTAATAATCGTCCCTGACTACGGCTAAGTTTTCTACGTTTTTTAGGGATTCTTTATAATCATTTATGTTCCGTATGGTGACGGACGTAAAGAATTTCACCATCCCATATCATCCCGTGGGTGTCGTAAGAGGCGACTAAGGGAAACACCAGAGAATGGGCAGCAGCGTTCTCTGGGCACTTTATCAACAAACTGCGATCGCCAACCCGCCTGCCAAGCGTGGCGATTACGGCAAACCCCCCCAAACCATGATAAGCACAACAAAAAAACGGCCCCGAGTGCCCGGCAGCCCGTCTACCCTCGACTACGGTAGCGGTCGAGGCGATGGCGTGGCAAGGGGTGCAAAGAATCCCCGGAGTGGACCCGGCTACCACAATAAACACCGGCGTTGGAAGGCCTCCCACCAGGTGGACCGATGACCTGGTGAAGGTTGCAGGAATCCGCTGGTTGCGGGACGCACGGGACCGGTCAATGTGGCGACGCTTGGGGGAGGCCTATGTCCAGCAGTGGACGTCTTTCGGCTGATATGATGATGATGATGATAATCATTTAAAGAGATTCTCTCTTCAAAGAGTGAATTTCTTTAAACTTCTACTTCTACTGTTGGTGCAATTGGTGTTAACTGCGATCTTTCTAAAGCCTTCGATTGCGTTCACCATGATACGATTTTGCGTAAACTACGTCATTACGGTGTTCAAAACGAAGCCCTAAATGTAATTGAGTCATATTTACTTAATAGATACCAATGCGTAGACGTTAATGGCGCTAAATCTTCCAGGTTACCTGTTGAGCTGGGTGTACCTCAAGGCTCAATACTGGGTCCGTTTTTATTCCTGGTTTATATTAACGATCTGCCATTCTATTTAAAGGATATTTGCGATGTTGTACTGTTTGCAGATGATACTTCTCTTATCTTTAAAGTAGATAGGAATAGACAAGTTTTTGATGACGTGAATAACGCACTATCAATGGTCACAGATTGGTTCACAACAAATAATCTTGTTCTTAATGCCAAGAAGACTAAATGCATAAATTTCGCTTTGCCCAATGTTAGAAATCTGGGTCCCAACATTGTGCTCGGCAATGAGAAGCTCGAAACTGTTGATTCAGCTGTGTTTCTGGGTATAACAGTAGACTCAAAAATTCAATGGGGGCCACATATATCAAGCCTAGCGGGTAGTCTTAGCTCGGCCGCCTACGCCGTCAGAAAGGTTAGACAGTACACTGACGTTGATACAGCGAGGTTGGTCTACTTTAGTTATTTTCACAGTATCATGTCCTACGGTATTCTACTGTGGGGCAGAGCCGCTGATATTCAAAATATATTTGTGCTTCAAAAACGAGCTGTTCGTGCCATTTACCAATTAGGTGCGCGTGTTTCTCTAAGAGATTTTTTTAAAGAGATTGGTATTCTCACAGCGGCTTAACAGTACATATTCGCCAACATTTTATATATGAGGCAGAACATTCATTTGTACAGTAACAATAGTGATATTCACAACTTTAACTCCAGAAATAAGGACAAATTGCGAGCTCCCTTTCATCGACTTCGTAAGGTGCATAGTTCATTAGTTGGGGTTGTTTGAGCTGAATGGTGCTGATACATGTGTCATGTTCGTGAACGGGCGCTGTCAGTTGGGACTGGTCATTTCTTAGCTGCCATGGTTTATTTTAATTGATTCTAATTTTATTTCTGAATTGTCTTTTTATATTTACTATGGACACTTTTAACTTTCTACGTCGTTCTCACATAATGTGTAATCTCAACATGAATGATGTAACAAATGATTTGCAATAATTACCTAATTGAAAAAGAGTGTCCATGGAGTTTCTTGCCCGTTCTTCTCCATAGAGATGTAGATCTTTATGGAGAAGAACGGGCCTTGGAATGGGCATCTACGGTACTTTCACAGTTATTATGTCTTGTGACTGGGACTGTAGCACCATAATTTTGTAATATTTTATTTTGTCTTTTGACAATTCAAAAGTGCCTGTAACTGGCCTACTTGAAATAAAGTGCTTTGACTTTTGACTTTTACTCGTACAAAGAGTGAATTTATCAGTCATTGTAACAGTACAATTCTACTCTTTCGTAACTTTTCTGTGCATTATACGCGTTGTATAATAATGTTTTCAACACACTTGCTCATAAAGTGGCTCTAATTTCACCGCAATTAGGCACATAATGATACCTGTTATCAAACTGTGACTTTTTCATTGCTATTATTCACAAGTGAGTTTTTTTTTATTTCGTTGGTTGAGTTGCTTTGTTCTTAAAAAAGTTTCGATACAAAAAAGATCGTGCTCAATAGTACAAATAAATTAATTTACCTAATGCTTGCCCCTTTCATGCAACTTCGTATTTAAATAGATAATTTCAACTTGTACGTGTTTAATAAATAAAACTTTCACTCAAACATAAATTTTATTTGCTCTGTAATTAAGAAAAATTTAAATTCCCTATTTTTTTACGTGGCTAAAACACTATCCACGAAAAGCCAAAAAAAAAGAAACCTCATTATTTTAGTCTATGGCCGATCGCCATTGTTAAATGCGCGCGCATAGGAAAACTGATTAATTTTGCCCGCCATTGTGAAAAAATGGTTCACAACTCGTTTTTACTGTTGAAAATTATTTTTTTGTATTATTTTCTTCACAAGTGTGTTGAAAAACGTCGTATGATACACATGTGTATTGATGATTACCGTCCTCGGCTCTCTTAAGACCTTCACTTACGGCTCGGGTCTCAATGGCGCCTCAGCGGTAATCACCAACATTGCACACTTTTACCATAATGTACTATTATTCATACCTTAATATGTATATAAAAGTAAAAACAATAATAATAAGAATATGGTTTATAACTGGTGAATTTATAATATAACAACATTACGCGCACACATAAAAAAACATTACGCGCGCGGCGCTAATGGCGGTATGGCGTCCGTTGTCACTCCGTAAATTAAACGCCAAAAAATTGTCTAAAGTGAACATTCAATAGTGTAACATACATCCCTCGGTGCATAATGAAGTAAATAAACTATATGTGCAATTTGTCTGTGGAAATAATCTGCGAATCAAGTGTAAAGTGCGAAATAACATTTTCAACGGCCCTTGGCGAGCGCGCCAAATGCTTAACGCTGCTTTGTTTGCCTACCCGCAACTCCGCTGCAGCGTCTGTGCTGTGATCTGCTAGCATCAACTCAATGATAGCAATGTCGAATAAGTGCAACCTGGTGATCAACGAGCTTCTATGCTTTCTACAATGTAAGATTGATCTTATGGACGAGCTTATTTTGATACAAATCTGTGAATCAAATTTTAGCGAAGACGAAATTCTAAAAGCTAAAACTATTCTCGGAGAGGCGACCAATTCCCGTTCCATGCGAAAGGGGGATGGCAAAAACAAGCGTCTACTCCAAGATATCATAAAGACGCTTAAAGAAACTGAACCAACATCTCTCCCTACCTTTGTTGCGAAAGATCTAAACCGCCTACCGCCAGTATATTTCGATTACGTGGATGTATCGAGCCTACTTAAAAGTATTTTAATGCTGAAACAAGACGTCCACCGTATCCAGTGTGATTACGTAAAATCTTCCGAGCTGACTAGAGTACAACTGGAATTGGAAGACTTCAAGACCAACGGGCTACGTAAATCATCTTCGGTGATTGAAACAACCGATTTATTCTTGAAATCTACGGGTAATCAGTCCAGTCCGGCGCCGTCGCCGTCGTCGCCGACCGCACCCCCGTCGCTCGCCCGCTACTCCTGCGCCGCGTCTCGGGCCCGCGCTTGTGCGCGATTCGGGCCGCGCGCCGGCTGCTCGATCGAACACGGCGAAGACGTTTTCCGAAGCTATTCAGCATAACAGTCTCAAAAGTAATCCCGTACAACGGACTAGAAGTCCTAAAATAACCGATATAGGCCAGAGTGGGATCTTGCTGGATACCGACAACGACGACAGTTTTACCACTGTAGTTAACAAGCGGCATAACCACAAAGCAGGAAGAAAAAACAGGAATCAGCAAGGAAAAGCTGTGCTGACGTCAGGCAAAATTAAAATAGTGCCTAAGTTGTCCTACATTTACGCGTCACGATTTGATACCCACACCTCAGAAAAAGATATTTGTGAATTTATTAAGGACGGCGGACACACGGCTGTGAAGGTTGAAAAATTATCTCAATTTAAAGACACTTCATTTTCTTCGTTCAAAATTACAATTGAACAGGAACAGGAATCCACCTTCCTAGACGCAGAGTTCTGGCCTCGTGGTGTGTTGTACAGACGATATAAAGAAAGACGCGTTAATACAGATCTAAGTAAGCGTCCCGTACTGGAAAACAATGAAAATTAATATAGTCTCTTTTAATTGCCGATCTATAAAACGATCGTGTAACCATGTCACGGACTTATGTAAAACGCACGAAGTGATTGCCGTACAGGAACACTGGCTACTACCGGATGATCTGGGTTATCTTAGTAATATTCACCCTGACTTTTCCTACCATGGAGTATCGGCGGTGGACACCAGTGCAGGTGTGTTAAAAGGAAGACCGTATGGAGGTGTTGCAATATTATGGAGGAAATCTTTGTTTGTCAGTGTGACTCCGATCGACACGGGCTCGACGCGCGTCGCGGCTGTGTGTATACAGCTCGATGGCGGCCGGAGTTTCATCGTGATGTCGGTGTATATGCCTACAGAGGACGCGGACAACCTGCCTTTGTTCACGGACTGCCTCGGTGTGATTAGTGCGGTTATAGAGGTGAATGATGTGGAGAGTGTCTTTGTGCTCGGTGATTTTAATGCTGATGTCGCGCGGTCAAGCAGTCTATTTGGATGTAAGCTGATGGAGTTCTGTCATGATCAGAGCTGGGTTTGTGCGGATCTTGCTGTGCTTGGTATGTCCTCAAATTTCTATACATATTTAAGTGATGCGCATGGCACCACAAGCTGGCTGGATCATTGCATAGCTACCTCTGCCGGGCTGAATGTAATTGATAATGTAAAAATTTTAAATGATGTTTACTGTTCGGATCATTTCCCATTAGTAATTAGTTGCAATATTGACGCTATTATGCCTAAAGTAAGTAAAACAAGTACTCAGAAAAATAATAAAATTATTTGGGGTACCAGAACCTTTGAACAAAAGTGTAGTTATGCAAAATTGTGTGATAAGTTTATAAATTTATTTGATTGGCCTACTTTTCCTTGCCATGGTGTATCATGCCAAAGTAATGATCACTATAGCCAAATTGAACTTTTATACTCTCAGATAGTTGACAGCATGACTAAAGCTGCTAAATACTCATATCAGGGCAAAACTCATAACACCAAAAACACAGTTACAGGGTGGAATTTTCATGTTAAGGATTGTCACACGAGAGCTAGACAGTCCTATCAGCTTTGGAATTTTTATGGACGCCCTACTCAGGGAAGGATCTATGATGACATGGTTCATAGTAAAAAAGTTTTTAAAAACAAGTTAAAGTGGTGCCAGTTAAATGAAAATAAAATAAAAATGGATATTATAGCTACGCACAGATATAATAAAGACTTTGGAAGTTTTTGGAAAGAAACTAATAAATTAAATTATAAATCTAGCCTTCCTTTATCTATAAATCAAAATCCAATTAATATCGCAAATATGTTTGTTAGTAAATTTAATCCGCCTCCGCCGGCGCTTTCGACCACCACTGTCGACTGTTCGAGTGGGTCGCGCTCGGCGCATGGTGACGCGGGGACCCCATCGCCCCCGCCGCCGTCGTCAACGTCGACGGCGGCGGAGGCGGTGTCGTCCGCCACACTTAGTGAGTTACATGTCACAGCTGAAGAGGTGTTTCAGTGTGTCAAAGGTATGAAACGGGGTAAGTCTCCGGGTCACGATGGGCTTAGCGTCGAGCACGTGTTGTTTGCACCTGCATTGGTGTTCGAAAAAATTGCTTTGTTATTTAATGTTTGTATTGATCACAGTTACTTGCCGGCTGACTTCATGAAAACCACCGTTGTACCGATAGTAAAGAACAGAACCGGTGATGTGTCTAGCTTATCCAACTACCGTCCGATATCTTTAGCAACTGTATTTTCTAAAATATTCGAAAATCTGATGATGAAACATTTTAACGAAAATAATATTCCACTTAATGACGCACAGTTTGGGTTCCGTCGGGGCTTATCCACTGATTTGGCTATTTTCGCACTAAAAAATACCGTTTATAAATATACCAGTAGGAAAACATCCGTGTACTCATGCTTTCTAGACCTCAGCCGAGCTTTTGATACTATTAATTATACTTTACTCTGGAATAAATTAAGACAAACTCGTGTGCCACCTAAAATAGTGGATCTTTTTGAATTTTGGTATAGTAAACAAACGAACCAAGTGAAATGGAACAACGCCTTGTCGGCGACGTATAGGCTGACTAGTGGCGTGAGACAGGGTGGCCTGACTTCCCCGGTGCTATTCAGCCTGTATGTGAACGACCTGATCGGGGAGCTCAGCAGCACCAGAGTCGGATGCCATATTGGCGGGCAGTGTTTAAACAACCTTAGCTATGCAGATGACATGGTGCTGCTTAGCCCCTCGGTCAATGGCCTCAGAAAACTTATTTCTGTATGTGAGAACTATGCTACTCAACATCAACTAACCTATAATGTTAACAAGACAGAAGTAATGATATTTAAACATGATAAGGGCCCTACTAATGTCTTGCCAATTACTTTGTGCGGCTCGGATTTGAAAATAGTAAATAAATTTAAATACCTCGGACATATATTAAATGATAATTTAAAAGATGACGATGATTTGGAGAGGCAAAGACGCAGCATTGCGTGTAAAAGTAACATGCTAAATAGACGTTTCTTCCACTGTTCGAAGCAAGTGAAAATAACTCTGTTCCAGGCTTACTGTCAGTCGTTCTACACGAGCCAACTTTGGTACAAGTACACGAAGAGTGCTTACAACACTCTTCGTGTACAATATAATAACGCGTTTCGGGCCATGCTCAACTTGCCCTGGCGGTGTAGTGCGACTGAAATGTTTGCTGATAACAGAGTTACGGACTTTTTTGCGCTCATGAAGAAACTCAGGGCGTCGTTTTACGCGAGGGTAGTTAATTGTAAAAATGATCTTGTATCGGCGGTGTTTCATAATGTACATATACTGAGGGAAACAAAATAAAGGTACTTGCCAATTTTATGGACTGCATTTGTTTTGGCTCTCTCAGTCTAAAGCTGTTTAAATGTGTTGTGTTGTTACATTATTTATTACATTTTAATATTCGATTATTTTAAATATTTATAATTATGTGTTATTGTGTTGTCTGGTTATTCTAAATTCAATTATTTCTATTATTAATTTTAATTTTGTGTTATTGTGATGTCCGATTCTAATTGTAAATTTGTAATATGGGTGACATGCCTGAAAATAAACGATTTTTATTTTTTTTATTTTTTTATTATAATATAATAATAATAATTTATTTATTTTCAGACATCAAAAGGTCCACACTGACAAAATACAAATACTTAATTAAAAGGGTGTTAGTAACAATATAAAATCTTATAACCTATGTTTATATATAATAATTTATTTTTAAAAAATAATTTGTAAAAATAAACATGATTCATCAACCTGTGTCCATAGATGGGTCAAGGGATAGCGATACCATGATTCATTAAAATGCAGTGAACACAAGCGAGAATATAGTGAAGTTGTCCAGTTAGCTCGTTTTATATTCTTGGTCCACTTATTTCTTAAATAAGTACTCTTAGTAAACCTGTGCACAATCGATATTAGAGTAATGATAACAAATAGCAAATAAACTTTATGAAATAAATTAAAGTAAAATAAAAATACAGTATCGATAAATCTTTCTAGTGTCTTTTCTCACATCTCTATTATCAGAACGTAAGAACGTAAACTGTCATAGCTCTATCAGCGAAAATATAAAATTTAATTATTTCACTAAATAGATTGGCTTATATGATACGATACGTCCTCGAAGTGCAGCCTATGAAATGTATTCCCTGCATAATAATTTCAATATGCTCGTCGATAACTCACCTGTGGAAAGATATCCTTTGATTATGTTCTGTTAATACACTCATTCTACTCCTGCAACCGATAGCCACACACGACATGGTTCATGCAGATAATTAAACAACAAAATCCACACACGACATGGTTCATGCAGATAATTAAACAACAAAATTCTTCCTGATATTAACGAAACAAAGGCGTGAAAACAGCGAAAAACTTTAATTAGAGCTGCTAACCGATGGGTTACAACAGTGACTAAAAAGTTGTCTCTTTGACGTTCAGGATGGTAGCGTTTGTCTATGTTTGTCTCTTTCTTATTCATAGAGTTTTTCTATAAGTAAGAACGAAAGAATTGACAGTTTTTTTTTTCGTCGTAAATACGTTAAGTCTAGGTATTACAATGTCTCTGCACTTTTCATTCATCTGACATTTCACTACAAGTCGAAAGGGATGGCTTGTTAAAACCAACAAGAAAAAAGAAACAGCTAGTGTTTGTCACTTGCGTGTGAATGTTAACAAACATTATTCTGACAACCAATGTTTTATTATTTTTCTAACCTTTAAATATCAGAATATTAGGAAAAAAAATTAGTAAATTGAGGTGTATTGCGTACTTACATATGGTATGAGATGCCAAAGTATATAAACGGAAGGGCCGTTTTATGTACTTTGGTATCATAATTGGTACACTTTCTAAATACACACCATGGCATTTTTTTATTTTGTTTTTGTTTTAACAAAGCGTATCGCTCTTCGCCATGCGTGACATAGACCAAAGACTATACGACCCAAGTAAGACGTATTCGAGTCTTCACAATGCGCGCGGTCATAACATATCTATTTACTAGAATATCATTGGTTACAGCAAAATATGCAGACACAGCACACAGCAGACAGCTAAGATTTAAGTAAATTAACTGGTCGTGTACCCGTACCTAATTACCGAAACAATACAAAATCCACTGTATCTCGCGCTCGCATGGATCTAAAAGGTATATGAATGTTGTAGGCGCGGTCACCACGACACACCAGTCAGTTGACTCTGACTCTGACTATATATTAGTCTAAGGACTGGATATTAGACCACTGATGTTTTTGCAAATTATTAGGTATTCATTTTCACCACAGACTACTTAAAGATACTATTTTCCCGCTTCAGAATAAAAATATATATTAGCCTATGATAAAACTGACAAATCTGTGTTAACATCATCTCTAGTTTTTGGTCTGTTTCAGAGACATTCAAGACATTGTTTTACCGTCTGCTTTAAATTAACCAAAAACGTTGTTATTATCCCATGTACGTGCAACAAGAAAATAAAAACTAAAACATGCCGTTTAGTATGTTTTTGTTCCTATGAACGCACCCAAACATGAGTTCATTCTTCATTCATAAAACTCAAGGTCATTTGGCCGGCAAATGTTTTGTCTGTGGTCAGGTGATTCATGTTCTGCTCTTTAGTTAAAATTAAAATCTGTGATTGCGAAGTGAGTTCTGTTTGGTGTTAATTATTATTATTCTAGTATATTTTGCCGCCAATGGATAAAAAAACAAAATAGATACCGGTATCGTAATCGTATTAAGTGTGAACTAAATCCCATTTGATCATCACTCGACAAAACTTCAAGGTAAATATCGCCAAAATTATGTTTGCCTTGTTATGTTTTTTGGGATTTCGTCATTTTCATAAATATCTATGTACGTTTTATCTGTACTTAGTAAGAAACGATAAAAATTTACAGATTATTGAAAAAGATAAGATATTATGAGAATG
Source organism: Orthosia incerta (assembly GCA_948252205.1). Classification (NCBI taxonomy): domain Eukaryota; kingdom Metazoa; phylum Arthropoda; class Insecta; order Lepidoptera; family Noctuidae; genus Orthosia; species Orthosia incerta. The sequence goes on from OX411761.1 coordinate 26,541,337, forward strand.
ACAGTCTATTAACTTTAATTAAACTAAGAATATTGTTTACTTACATTATTTGCATGTATTTTTGTAAATAGCTAGATACTGTCGACCGCAAAACAGTATTATCAAAAGCAATATAAACTGACCTCTTATTTAATCGATATTCTGCGCTGGAGAGTAAATTACAATTTTATTGTTTGAAGAAATACCTACATAGGAAGTTATTAGATCGTTTCCCACCCTCGCAATTTAATAATGGGTTAAAATTGCCAAGCAAATGCCGCTACCCGACCATAGATGGTATTCTCAGTGGTCGCAATTATAGACTTAATTGCGTTTGCCGTAAGGTATACATTCGCGTCATAGGTCGATATTTACCAAGGCCACATCAGTGCAGTAAAACACATTGCATTTTTAATTACATTATTGATATCGATAGATAACCGATTTCTTAATTCGAAAAAATAAGACGTGTATTTATTATTTGAATGTATATGTATGTCGGGTTTAGTCAATAGTACGGACGTCAAAACAAATCGCAAGCAAGCCCCTAGCGGCTGTCAATAGCAACTACGCATTGGCGCTTTTATAAGCACTTGCGAGGTGCGGAATATGACAGTTGAGTACTGACAGCCGTAGAGCTAAGACGTCGTAGAATCAGTGTCGATCCGTAATATTAGTAAGCAAGAATGTAACTTGTAACTTGTGTCTATTTGAATAAACCCAGTGTATCGAATAACTTATGTGATTTCATTTGCACGATTGACCCACCTACCTGCCCACACACGATGTGTCTTAACCTAAGGGAATACATCCTGTCTTCCCGATGGTTTGCATCTATCGGCCAGCCTTGATGCGACATCAGAATTGGGATTCGATCGTGCTAATGAGATCACACGTAAAAACAATGCTAGTGATAACGGTTACATTCTTGCAAAAAAAATATCGCGCTTTCAGTTGCGACTACCCTCGAAAACAAAATAATGAAAAAACCAGTCCGTAACGGAGCAGCAAGGAGGCTAGCAACAACCAAGGAGCTGGACAGGTCAAGGAGGAGCGTGTGGACGAGTGGAATGATCCATACACACGGATCTTTATGCCAATCTGGTGAGTAGTTTTCATTTTGTTATGACTATGGAAAAGTGTGTTCATTATTCAAAATTCTGATTTTGTGTACGGTATGGCGGTCAGTGGATCGTCGGGGTGGCCCGTGTCAGGTCATAATTTCATGTTAGTTATCGCTGATCAAGTTTTAGTGTTGCTGAAGAGTTATTATTCTACTATCACTGGTAATAGTCCGTAGCTGGCTATTATTGTTCGGACTTTAGAGAGCGATGTAGTAGCATTGCCGTACCAAATACATCATTCTGGAAATTATGATAATTCGTAATGAAATTATTAGTTTTGAGTTAATGGAATTTGATTATGAGGCTTCTATGCTTTTTCTTTTCAGTTTGAGGTTGGTCTTTAGATAGTTTGGGCCTAATATGTGGCATCGTTAATTGCGACTTAAAATTCCACTAACGCTATGGCATTCATTGGATTCTCTAAAGCCCATATACCTACCTAGACATTTGGGTCCTGTACTGTGTGGTCTGTGTGGTTCATGTCCACAATAACCCATTTTGCTGTGCCGGTTTAGTTTACTACACCGCTGCACTGGTTAATTTCCATCAAATCTGAGTATGGTTAAGATAACTGTGTGAACATATACTCTCGTAATGTTTTTCACGTTTCAGATACCATATTGCGTCGAAGTGGAGCCTCTGCTGCAGGCTAGCGGTTCAGATGGTGTATGCGAAGGCTGATATGTCAACACCCGAGAGGTTAAGAGGAACGGCAGGCTAGCAGTTCGCAGGTGGTAGCCGAATATTACAACCACAGCTGTGAAGTCGGGCGCTCGCAAGTTTCGAATGGAATACTCGGTGAGTCGCTTCTATTTTATTTCGATAGTGAGGTCAAATGTTCTCTAGTGAAGAGATGCTATTTCAAAATTTATGAGTGTTCATGTTTGACCACTGAGTTGGTCGTGATTACATCTAGCACTATCACTAGGTAATTAAGACACACTTGTAAGAAAGTAGTTAATGAGTTTCCTATTGGCGGTAGTTTCAACATTTGGTTCAGTACGAACTTTAGGATTTAATATCCCATAAGAAGATGAGCTCGTGGCTAAGTAATAACAGCCGCACGGGTCGATCATCGAGGTTGGGCGGCGCTTGACGAGGTCGGTCCGTGGATGGGTGACCGTTTCAGCATACCGAGTTTCCTCCGTGCCTCGGAAGGCACGTTAAGCCTTTGGTCCCGGCTGTCATTTGAAGATCTTTGACAGTCGTTACGGGTGGTCAGAGGCTTGAGATCTGGCAGCAGTCTTGCCAAGGGGTGCCGTGTTGCCCAGTTGCTGGGTTGTGGAGGTCAGATGGGCAGTCGCTCCATGTGGGGCACTGGCACTTGGCTGAATCCGGTGGGACTGGAAGCCGACCCCAATATGGTTGGGCAAAGGCTAGGCAGATGATGAAGAAGATGATCTATCCAAAGTGACTTAACAACTAGTCATTTTCAGTGGCAAAGCGAGTTAGTAAAGTCGTTGGGCGAAGGCAATTGTATCAAGTTAGTAACTGTACTAGTCATTTGCGTGTATTCGGAACAGATCTTATGTTGCGTAACGATTTACAACCACCGTCTTCAGATCTGAATTCACTTGCTTACTTTCAAAGTAATATTATGATACCAGAGTAGATCTCGCGATCGGTTTCCGTACATGAAAACTGAGTTAGTAAGCGATAGAATGTTTACTGTTGATATTTGATTTTAAGAATATTGATCCGAATTAATTCGTAAAGCTCCTTCACACGAGCTATTAAGACGCAAATAATATCGGGCTTAATTGTTCCCCTGATATGAACGGTCTGTATATTCCAAGATCTTTAAGTAGAAAGCGTGAATCTTGTGAGAAGGATCCCGGATCACCAAGTTCCTCGGGAATTGAATGTCATAGTTGATGACATTGGTAGTGAGACCAAATATGATTGACATGTCTACTCATGCTCGGAGCTCCGGACCGCACCTCATGAGTAACATGTGGCGATGGGTTTACGAAGAGGTTTGAGTTGAGTATGCATTGCAAGAATTATGGTAAAGAGTAACAGCATTGTTACAATTACTTTGTTTAGTTGTTGAACTTGTTGATCGTCGGACCTTTTTCTAATGAATAGTGTTTTGTGGGAGGCTCTAGTTCTAAAACTAAATAGGCCCTGTATTAAGTCCGCGATAGGTGATTACGACAGGATGGTGATCGTTATACACCGAAAGCTTTTAATAGGTAAGCTTAGAATCTACAAGTATGCACACTGTAGGTTAGGGCAGATGCCAGCGGGTTATGTACCAGTCGATGTTGATGTCAAAAGGGTTTTGATGATGATGAGCAAGCTTAAGGTGTCGAGTAATTCAGTCTATCGAACGTACTATGTTTGACCGTACCAGTGGATTCTGGTGGAGGTCGGGGTCTAGAGAGAGACCGAGAGACCGTTGTGAGAGCAATATAATTGCTGGTCGGCTAGAGAGCCATGGCGTTGCAGGTTTTACTCGAGGGTTTCTATAAGCTTGGCAGTTGTTGCTGCAGTAGAGTTTTAAAGTTTTTTTGGAGCGACTAGTGGTACATAGCCCAGGGTAATGATTTAGTTAAAGAGTAGGGTTCTAAAATTTCCCTATTTTCACGAACCCAATAATCTAGTTCGGTCAGGAGTAGCCGAGCGTTGTGTGGCAGCTGTGAGCCTAGGTGACAACTGTAAGCCTAAGTGGCAACTGTTGGCCTGTGTGGCAACTGTTGGCCTGTGTGGCAGCTGTTGGCCTGTGTGGCAGCTGTTGGTCTTTATGGCAACGGTAGGCCTGTATGGCACACATGACACTTTGTCTGGTGTGAAAATTCATGTTTGTGCAAGGAACCTTAGAGAAAGTTCCTGATGAGTTAAGAGGTTAAAATAAAGTAAACTCGTAAAGTCACGCGTGTGGAGGGATCACCACGTTAATGTTGATGACGTTCGAATCGTCAAGTCCTCATTACGAAAATTGAATTTTGATTACTATTCGTAGATCGTGTTGGTAAGACACACAGGGCTCAAGTACCAATTGAGATTGTAGATAAAGTAGTAAGTACTAAATCTCTGTGTGAACAAGGTCTAAGTTCAGAGAGTCGAGTTGACTCGACATCGTGGAGATGTGCGAGTAGAGCAATTGACATAGCTAAGAGAGCTATGAGATAGCTAGTAGAGCTATGTGATGGTTAAAAATCGTGAATAAGAAACATGGTATATTGTTTCTTTTGTTTGATTTAATTTGCGATTTATGACTTATCAGTGGTACTTGAATTTTGTAATCACGAAGATTAGGTGCTTTTAGGTACCAATTCGATGATTAAATTGCTATTTTCTTTAAATTGGAAATAGATTTACACGTGCCTTGCAATAGTGAACAGAGAGATTTGAATGATCATGTTTGATTGTTTCAAAATGTTTCCTCACTCTAGTGTATGAGTCAGGATTGGACAAGCAAATACTGTTTGAAAATTTTGTATTTTTCAGAAGAACATCCCTTGTATGATGGGAGATTGCCAGGATGGAGTGGACTAAGACGACGTGTGGTGCAACACGAGGTGACCATGAGATGGCATGGAGCAAGGACAAGAAGATGATGCCTGCGGGTGATAGATTTGGGGATCTGTCACCTGAGAGAGGCCCGAGAAGGCGACGTGTGTGTTCCACGTTCGCCTCTCAAGAAGAATTACGGCCTAGAGAACACCATGTGGTTTTAGTCAGTAGGAGTCTGACAGACCCCTCAGCTTTCCCCAAGGGCTGAGGACATCCATTGAGGATTTCCACATGATTCGATACACTGTTACAACCTGACAATGAGGAACAGACGAGGACGCCTGTCTCGCAGGATGGCCGTGTCGGGTTTAGTCAATAGTACGGACGTCAAAACAAATCGCAAGCAAGCCCCTAGCGGCTGTCAATAGCAACTACGCATTGGCGCTTTTATAAGCACTTGCGAGGTGCGGAATATGACAGTTGAGTACTGACAGCCGTAGAGCTAAGACGTCGTAGAATCAGTGTCGATCCGTAATATTAGTAAGCAAGAATGTAACTTGTAACTTGTGTCTATTTGAATAAACCCAGTGTATCGAATAACTTATGTGATTTCATTTGCACGATTGACCCACCTACCTGCCCACACACGATGTGTCTTAACCTAAGGGAATACATCCTGTCTTCCCGATGGTTTGCATCTATCGGCCAGCCTTGATGCGACATGTATATCATCATCATCTTCCTGCCCTTATCCCATGTTACTTGGGGTCGGCACGACACGTTTTTTCTTCCATACCGTCCATATATATTTTTTATAAATCCAATCAATTTGAAATTATTTAAGTACTAATTTAATTATACTCATTGAGGCGGGCGGGCCTCTTTATAATATTATAATATAGTAATAATAAATTACTTAGGTATTTTCTTTTGTCGATATCCATCTACAAAGTCAATACCCAACTACATCACTAATTGAGTAGCGAAAAACTTTCGAGAGTGAAATAGTAAATACAATTAAAATTTATCAAATTTCGAAAGAGAAAGAAACAAGGAGCGTGATTGTGAGGATCCAGGAACGAATCATACTATTCCCCGTGTCTCCAGCGCGCGGTTGTATCGGTTCTTTTCGCAATTGACGTCCTTCATACAGATTATTTGTTGCTGCTTATATAAGTTGGTTGTTTGTACCTATCATTGAATAATTTGATTTTACTTTTTGGTAGTTTGAGTAGGTTGTTTGAAAATACTCATACAAAAATATTTGCTTTCTATTTGAAAATAACTTTGCAATTATAGGTATTTAGTTTTTTCTTCTCATTGTTTTGTTAAATTTATACTTAGTCGGTGTTTTAGGGTGAGGCCAAACAAACGCAATTTTGTGAGTTTCGTAAAATGAATCGCGACTTTACGTTCAACTGAAATTCGGTTAGGCTGCCAGACGGACGCTCCGCTTCCTCACCTCGAGCGCAATTCTGTTGAAATAATGTATGTGAGTCAGCAGACAACTCATTTTGCGTCGCCGTGTGGCACAAACAGGTCTTTAGTATGAAACCAAATGCAGCGTAAATTCCGCGACGCATTTTACGCGACTCAAACCGCGATTTTACAGTGATACTGCTGGAATGTTCACCACATTGGAAAGGAGTGCCTATCTGACGAAGTAAACAATGTGAAGATAGAAGCTTGTATTGATCATGCAAATGCCCTAACAGTATCGAAGTAGGTTTCGTACGTAATTTTTTATCGCCTGACCGCCCTTGCATACCTAATATTTGGAGATTTTAACGAAGACTATCTCCGTAACGGCAATACCTACTGCAGTAATCAAATTATTACGTGACGCTGGTTATCAATCTGGTCTGGGCTTCTTTACTGTAATATTCTTAGTGTTAACAATTGTTTTTATTTGTAATTTATTTATAAGGCTCACCACAATTTGTAATTTATTTATAAGGCTCACCTTATAAATACATTATAAACGTAATAAATACATTATTTGAGTACCACCGCGTGTAGCGTGAGGCAAGCTCACGCTACACGCGGTGGTACTCAAATACTTAGACAATATTTTTTCTAACTTCACTTGTAAAGTTGGATTTTATAACTCCTCCTTCAGCATCTTCCTATGTGGGCCCGTTTTTAGACTTGAGCCGCTGAAACCGTTTCAATGGTCGTAACACCAAAAAACTGCTTCATGCATACCTATGGTCGAAATAATGGTCGATTAGTTGTTTTTTTTTTGTCTTTGCTGCCTAAAAAGCTTTTATCGACTGCTTCGTCATTATTATTTATCATATTTACAGATGGCGTCATTTCTACCTTTAATGCTGGTGGGAGACAACCTGGGCCAACGACATCGTCACCTCAACTCTGTAGTGCGCGAGGCTAAAGAGATCGGAGCTCCAGTCCAGGATGTCGAGGCCCTACCCGAAAAGTCTGCAGTCGATCGTCTCTTCAAAATAGACCTCGCCATACAACTCAAACATGTAGAATACATAATACGTAACTTAAAAGACGATGACATGTTATACGTGAGCAGAGCCCTGAAAGCAACATGGCTTATAGACCACCGTGACATTATTAACCCTAAATATTTAGAAGATGTTCTCTTCCCGGAAATGATCATGCCAGCAGTTACCAAAATGAAGCACTGGCTATACATCAATCTACGAGACCCAGAAATGTGTCAGGAGTTCTATCAGCGCTACAAAGAGAATACATTTGAGTTTGCTATAAAGTTTCTTAGTCACTGTAGTCATGAGTTCATACTAGCAGAGGCTCCCAAGATATTGACTAAATTATCCACTCATTCATTAAAAGTGTTGTGTGAGAAATGTCCTGGGGTTGCCAAAATATACTTTGATTCGTTTGCGACGGATGTAGACGTAAAAACCCGCTATCTCAGACAAGATAGGTCGTTCTACAATAGTGTGAAATGCGTGCTGAAGTCAGATGCAGATGTGTTCCTTGACATCACGGAAAAGTATTTCAATATGAACAGCTTCAGCAGATTTAGTCCTTTAGCGACTGACTACATTCTACGCAACCATAAAACTAGATTCATAAATAAGTTGGAGCTGTACGTTGCGTATTTCCTGCACATCCCAACTCTTGCTGCTCGGCTCAGTGTCGAGGAGTGTCAGGAAGTAGTGGTGAAGATAGCGCGAGCAAGCTACTTGCAGCATTGGTTCCAGTACAAAGTGGTGGAGCCGCTGATAAAGAGACTCAGCCCAGACAAGAGAGCGGCGTTCAAGAAGCGGGTGTTTGTTGATAAGGATGTCGGTGACTGTGAAGACAAATGGCCGTACGAGATACCTGCTCCCCCGGTGCACTCTGAGATAGGTCCACATATCTTCGATGATCAGGACTATATGTCCAGTATCCCACCAATTTACCTACCTGGAGCTCCATGCGGAGGTATGCTGTTTGGTGCCTCTGCGTCTTTATGCGCTGCGCAACCTCAAGCGTTAAATTACACGCACATGAATATGATACGAATGAAAACAGATTTGGACAGATTGTTCGATGAGTTTCGTTTTATTGGTTTTGAACGCGCGCTGCACGAATTAGGTCAGAGATTGGTTGCTACACCTTCCCCAGAGAGGCGGCGTGATATCTTCCTTGTATTGGTGAGCAAGACTGGTGGACGCACTGATGCAGTGTCTGCCCTGTTGCGTCTCACTGCGAGACACATTAACGAACCCCCGCACACACGCGCCGCCATATTTCGCAGCCTCGTCAAGCGTGCTAAAGTGTGGCGCATGCCTGCAGATCTCTGGCAACATTTATTGGATTACGGTCACGGACTCGGGCTCGACGGTACACCTGCCGAAGCCGCGTGTCGTGAGGGACTGCACGCCGTTGTAATTCGCCAGTTATTAGCTGGTGAATGCGAACAAGCCGTCCGCGACGCGTTTATGAAAGACTTTTCAACGCTAGTAGAGTATTCGCTGAAAGTGGACGAGCGAAAACGCGTTGCTAACGGTCTCCAACACATGTTGGCAGCGGCCACAATAGATGTTGAACCTGCAGTCGCCGCGGATCGACTCCGGCAGTTACTTGATGTTTTAAAAATATACCGCGTTCGAGTTGAGCCATCGTCACCAGTGGTCAGAGCAGTTATGGCCTTAGCTGCGCGAGACGCTGACGTTGCACGTCCTTTACTGGAGCGGCTTTATAATGAAAGGATTGCTCGACGCGAACTGCTGCGACTTAACATGGAGTTTCGACGAGATGAAGCGGCGCTTCTGAATGCACTGCGGCATGATCCGTCTCTTCTCGAACCCCAGCGATTAGCGGATACACTGGCTGTTTGGAACTGTTGGGAGCGAAATTTTAATAGTTTTCCTTCTCGTCCGAAGGTGTTCGGACGAAAAGAACCGATGCATTTTGGTCTTTCAGCTGCTCCAACAATAGGTTTCACTGTCGGCAGACCCGTTATTCCTTCAACAGGCTATACTTTCGGTATTTCCACTGTTCCTGGTAATGTTCCTCCGACAGATGTCGGCATTTCAACTACTCAGTCGACAGCCGCTGATAGTTCCGCTGCTCCTGCAACTGGCTTCCGTTTCGGTATTCCCACAACTCCTCCAACAGATGTCGGTAGTTTCAGTTTGCCTCCGACAGATGTTGGTAGTTCTGTTGCTCTTCCGACAGGTTTCAGTTTCGGCAGCTCCGCTCCACAGCCGACAGATTTCGGTAGTTCTGCTGCTACTCCGGCAGGATTCAGTTTTGGCAGTTCCGCTCCACAGCCGACAGATTTCGGTAGTTCTGTTGCTTCTCCGACAGGTTTAATTTTCGGCAGTTCAGCTCCACACCCGACAAATTTTGGTAGTTCCGCTTCTCCTCCAAAAAATGTCATTAGTGCCGCTGCTCCTCTCACAGGCTTCCGTTTCGGTATTCCCACTACTCCTCCGATAGATGTCGGTAGTTTCAGTTTGCCTCCAACAGATGTTAGTAGTTCTGTTGCTCCTCCGACAGGTTTCAGTTTCGGCAGTCCCGCTCCACAGCCGACAAATTTTGGTAGTTCTGCTGCACCTCCGACAGGATTCAGTTTCGGCAGTTCCGCTCCACAGCCGACAGATTTCGGTAGTTCTGTTGCTTCTCCGACAGGTTTCAGCTTCGGCAGTTCCACTGCTCAGCCGACAGATGTCGGTAGTTATGTTGCTCTTCCGACAAGTTTCAGTTTTAGCAGTTCCGCTGCTCAACCAACGGCTGACAGTAATTCCCCTGCTCAACCGATAGACTCCTGTACGTTGACTGATAAACCGTTGGTATTCGGTACACCCATTGATCAATCAATGGTTAAGAGTAATTCCACTGATCAACCGACGCTTTGCGGTAATTTCGCTGATCTACCGACGCTATTCGGTAATTCCGCTGATCAACTGACACTTTTCGGTACTTCGGCTCCTCAACCAATGGGTTTTGGTAGCTCGATTCCTCAACCGATGGGCTTGAGTAGTTTAGCTGCTCAACCTATGGTTATGGGTAATGCTGGTCCTCAACCGATGGGCTTTCAAAGAATCCCTTATCGTCCGATGGGCTTTCGTAGGTTCGGTGCTCGACTGACAAACTTTGACAGGTTCACTTCGAAGATAGTGATTTATTTTGACCAGAAACAAGATTTGACAACACATCTCCGCACCGCTTTGAAAAAAAAGATCACCCAAAGACAAAATGTTAGAATGGCTCGGCCGCTGGCAAGTCTGTTTGGAAATAATTTTGAACAAGAATTGCATGATTTTGACGCAGCTGGTAAAGAAAGTGCGAAGTTTGCGGCGGCGCTCAGGGCCTGCGCACACCGAGCCCGGCCTGTCGTCAACTTGGTGCAGTGGGGCTGGCGCAAGGCGGGCGTGAAAGCTGTCGCGACGCAAGCGATGCGCTGCCGGGAAATAGAAAGAGATGCGTTAATCCTTGCGTTAGCGGCTGAACTACGCACGGTAAGAGTAGCTTTAGCCCTGAGTATGCGATCTACAAACAGGTTATTACTCGAAACCTTCGCATCTACAGCGAAGTTGCGTCCAGCAGTAGCACTGCGCATTGCGTTGCCGTACTTCCGTCGACATGGCCTTAGTTCTGACCTTATAGTATGGCATATTGTTAAACCCCTAATATCTAGTATCAAGCTGGAACCACGCCAAAGACTCCGAAATCTACTCGGTAACACTGACTGGATCCCATCTACCATAAAACCTGACTACTGCGTTACCTTATACCTTGCACTTTACCAAATTTCTTTTTATAATGCCCAAAATGTGCTTCGAGACCTGTCAAAACTACTGCCTGAATGCGACGAGTCCATTGAAATCATATTGCTTCAGATGCTCGACGACGATGCTGATAAGGATATCACATCGATACCGTACCCTACTATCTTCGTCAGGTACCTTCTGCTGTCCAGAGATGAGGAAGATGTCAACAGGAGATTTATGAAGATAGGAAACAGGTTTCTAGAGCGTTTGGATACGCTGCGACTTGAAAATGACTACCATTTCCAGAGAAGACTAAATCAAATCTTGGAGAGCTTAAAGTATAATTCAGCATTTCTGGACGCCAAATTTCCGTCGTGTTTGGCAGTGATCAAGAAGTTCTTAGCTTGGACGCAGAAGTTCATGCCAAAAGATAAATACTTCGAAAAATATACGCAAGTGCGTTTAACAATGTTGTATTTCAAAGCTGTTAGACAGAGTATGAAGCAGATGCCTGAAGTTTTCGCTGATCCGAAGAGAAGGAAGTCGGAGGGTGTAGAAGCGGTGGGCTTCGCCTTTGGCAGATATATAGTGAAGGAGGTGGCAGAACTTGTGAACACATACTTCGCCTCCATAATAGAACTGTTTACCGACGCATTAGCAAATTATTTGAGCACCAACTTAATTTATGGAGCTTCGAGGAATATTTTCATTGGTTTTGTGCTGAAAAGTATCTTGACAGAAGCTGTTGGTATCCAGCGCCGGATAGCAGTGTATGTCTTGAGAGAGTATCAGATTGCAATAGAGGAATCTGTGAAGAAAGAAATTGAAGAGCTGATAATGAAGGACAAGGCTCTACAATTTTTTGCCCATTCAGAATTATTCAGTCCAGTGGTTCCAATTATTCCTTATTACAATAATTTTCAAATAAGAAACACATAAAGTTGTGCAATACTTCTACGATTTCAACCTTGGGTCTTTAAAGTCAACCATGAGGCAATTTGACGTCGAATCCGTTTATGTACCCAAATCTCTTTGTAATAGGGATGGTTGGGTACTATACATTTTAAGTAAAGCGCAATCTTGTTACGATGAAATACTTGTTTATGATTTTTCGTGGGATGTTATTCTAAACAATCCAAAAATCTTAGAATCGTTGGGATTACTTGGTCCAAACAGTATGCTACGGTTAGGGCCGAGGAAGAGACTGTTTAAAAAGCCGGTGACCCGTACAAACCTATCCCGCCGTTGCCGTTGATATGCCGTTTGCACCGTAGTGTGTTGTTGCACCGGGCTGTTACGATTCTTAATAGCGTCTTTGGTTATTTTTTCCTGCTCTTTGGCGTAATTCGGGTGACAGTTACTGTGATGTCCTCTATTTAACATGTGCCGACACCCGGAGTCGTTACTTGGGACTTGACCAGTCACAAGTGCATACACCATGGACGCGAGTAGGTGTGTGAGCAGTTTGGGGCGTCACTGAGTGTCGCATTGTATGACTACTATTATTACCTTGGATTCTACCTGTAAAAATAATTGTAGGTAAATGAATAAATAAACTTTTACCTAAGGAGTAAAAATGGTGGTTTGAAAGCTTTTAAATGATATGTTAAACGCCATACTTAAGTATTATATTTTTCAGATATAAGCTCATGATTATTGAAAAACCTACTCTAAGTTAGATAAGTAGGTACATATTATAATTAAAATAATAGTTATATATTTAATGAATTTTACTTTATATCCCTAGATAGTTTGTATTTAGGTGTTTTGTATTTTGTGTTATCCTACCTACCTACACTCTACCTACTCTGCCCTATCCTACTCTACCTACCAATCCATCTACCTAACCTACACTACCTACCTACCTCCCTACCCTACCTACCCATTTTTATTAGGGTTCCGAAGTAAACAAGGAACCCTTATAGTTTCGGTCTGTCCGTCTGTCCGTCCGCAGCTTAGCTCAGAGACTCTAAATACAAGAAAGTTATAATTTGGCATGGATATACATATATTAGTAATTCCGACAAAGTGGTACAATAAAATCATAAAAAAAAATATTTTTTGGGGTTTCTCCTATAGACGTAAAGTGGGGATGTTATTTTTTTGTCTCGTGTATCCCATGGTGTGGAGTATCGTTGAATAGGCCATTCAAAAATATTATGGGTTTGTTAAAACCATTTTTCGATTCAGAGATCCGTTTGCGTAAAATTAAGCTTTAAATTACTGCTCTTAGCTATGTGAAAAAATTCACGGCTGTAGTATATATAACGAAATTAAAAGGAAAACTATCTCAGCTAAGTAGGCTTTACATGTATACGAGTAATAGTCGACCAACGTATAAAATGTACTTGGAACAGTAAAATTTTGTACAAATGCCATTGAAAAATTACTTAAATAACGTTCTCAGCTGTGAAAAACAGAGTAAATATATATGCTTATGAACCATGTAAAAAAATACAAAAATAAAATCATAACAGGCTTTACAAGTTTACGAGTAATAGTCGACCAACTTATAAAATGTAGGTACTTGGAACAGTAAAACTTTTGTACAAATGTCATTGAAAAATTACTTAAATAACGTTATTAGCTGTGTAAAACAGATAGTAAATATTTTTATGAACCATGTAAAAATATACAAAAATAAAATCGTAACATCCTTAATAATAATGATTTCTAATTTAATAATGTTTAAGCTCGAATAACGCATTGGAGTGGGCGGTGTCGTTGGCAGTACCGGTCTGTAGTCCATACGGCGCATTCGCGCGGGGGTGTATATTTTGGGTTAGTGCAGAAGTATCTTCGACGGTTTGTAATCTAAAGTCAAATTATATTCGATTGCCAAGCAAATTCCGCTACCCGACCATAGGTGGGCTCGTTTTTAAACGTTGTGATCCGCTGAAACCGTTTTAATGTTCATGTAACAAAAAAAAAACCCTCTTCTTACTCCACATTATTATGCAACTTCGGAACCCTATTACTGCGCGTGGCCCGACACGCACTTGGCCTGTTTTTTTGTTTTTAAACCTGCCCTGTATTCTGGCGAACAAAACAAAAAAAAATTATTCAAATCGGTCAAGCCGTTTTTGAGTTTTAGCGGTACTAACGAACAGCAATTGATTTTTACCCAACTACCGAAGGAGGGTAATGTGTGTTTATTAGTCTATGTATGTATGTATGTTTGTTCCTATGAGGTGTTCTAGAGACCAAACGCGTTGGCCGATTTTGATGATTCTTACGTCAATCAATTCGTCTTAACCTTGCGAGTTTCACTGGCAACGTTAAAATTGGAAAATAGAAAAATGGCAGATTTTGGGCGCCATATTGTGGGGGCCCAATTCTTTTTTTCTTCCCTACCCATCCTGTGGGTATCAGATTTCAAAAATATATAACACTTATACATTTAAATGTACCTCAAAAATGTTAACTAGAAAGTTCTAAATATAAAAAGTTAATAAAAAAAATCAAAAAACCCGACTGCTTAAGAAGCGAACTAAAAATACGTAAACAAGAAGAAATAATTATACTGTGCAGTCGGAGAATACATTTGGTTTTGGTCAGCCAGCTCGCGAATATGTTTCCTTCGACTGCACAGCAAGATTTTCATCTTGTCTAAGTCTTTTTAGTGTACGTTACATATGAATCGTCGTTATGTATGAATCCGTCGCTTTTTTGTAGTCATTCGATTTTGGTCGGATAACCAGCCGTTGTTTACATGTTTAGTTTTGTGTTTAAATCTACTTAATTCGAAACATGCCAAGCTGAATATTTTCACTATATATTTTTGACTAAACGCTCTTATTTGTGCTTTACACCTACCATCTTGGGTTGAGCCGGTTTCTCGTATTTTGCCGTCAAAGTTATGACACCGTCGTTTTGACTTTTAGCAATATTATTCGATAACGCAAGCATGTATACTTTTGAAACTTTTTATGGTTAATACAAGCGTCAAGATGGACTGAATACAGTTTTCAGCGAGCTTATAAGTTTTCTCATTTAGGCGCTGTGATTATTTTTCGGGTTTTCAAAAAAGTGCGATTTCTTGATAACTATAAATATTTTCTTAAATCTAATTCCGGCACAAATCAAGAGCTACTCGTGTATGTTTATTCTACAGGCGCACATACAATAGTTTCAGAGATACACGATTCTGCAAAACGTTACCCCAGCAGGAAATGCAATATCTCGAAAGCCTGATTACGCACTTATTATATTTTCAGCGCACATTCTTGCACAACTATAAGCTCTCTGCCCATGCACAATATTTCTCACTCCGATCATTCGTTTAGAATTTTCCTGCTGGAACAACGTTACCCTAGCAGGAATCGTTTTTTCCGTTTTTTTTCAAAAACGACGACACGCACATGTTTTTTATGTAGCGCACATTCACAGCAGATTACGCTCTAATTATACGATCCACTCATATCACTCCAGGAGCCACTTTCCTGTTGGGGTAACGTACACGTCTTTTTACCCGACTGCCGAAGGAGGGTAATGTGTTTATCAGTCTATGTATGTATGTATGTTTGATCCTATGTGGCGTTCTAGAGACCAACCGCATGGGCCGATTTTGATGGTTCTTACGTCAATCGATTCGTCTTAGGGGGCGTCGATAAATTACGTGAGGTGTTTTTTAAAATTTTCCGCCAACCCCCAATCTCACGTGAGATTTTTAAAATGTGGGTTTCTTACGTAAACGCGTTGGATTGTTATTGTAAAAAGAAAAAAATATTTTGCTTCGTGCTTTTATTTAGGACTAGTTAAGACTAGTAATCAATATTGCTGAGAGTTTAATTATAAGTGTAATAAAAATTCAACAATAGAATACTTAAATCGTAACTACTGTAATTAAAAAATTGCGTGATATTTGCCGAGACCCCCCTCTCTCCAACGTAAGATTAGATAAGATAACACCTCAAGTAATTTATGAACGCCCCTTAACCGTGCGAGTGTCACTGGCTACAATAAAGTTGGAAAACAGGAAAATTGCGGTTTTTGCGCGCCATATTGTGGGTCCCAATTTTTTTTTTCTTCCAAACCTATCGTGTGGGATATCAAAATAAATTGTTTTAAGAGGTGATATCAAAAATATATAGCACTTATATGTTTAAATGTACCTAAATCGAAAAAAAATAACTTATAAGTTCTGGTAAGTAAGGTTTTGGTCAGCCAGCTCGCGAACATGTATCCCATGTAAACGAACTAATAAAAAAGTTAATTAAAAAATACAAAAAACCCGACTGCTTGAAAAGCGAACTTAAAAGACGTAAGCAAGGAGAAAATCATGCTGTGCAGTCGGGGGATACATGTTCGCGAGCTGGCTGACCAAAACCAGATGTATCCTCCTTGTTATTTTTGTATATTTTTACATGGTTCATAAGCATATGTATACTATCTGTTTTACATAGCTAACAACGTTATTTAAGTAATTTTTCAATGGCATTTATACAAAATTTTTACTGTTCCAAGTACATTTTATAAGTTTGTCGACTATAACTCGTAAACTTGTAAAGCCTACTTAGCTGTGATAGTTTTCCTTTTAATTGCGTTATATATACTACTGCCGTAAATTTTTCACGTATCTAAAAGCCCGAAATTTTTTTTTTGCGTCGTTTACCTATTTTGTGTTTCGCTATGTCCGTCTGTCCGTCCGCAGCTTACTGCGGACGGACAGACGGACATAGCGAAACTATTCAGAGACTGCTCAGAGACTCTTGACTCTTGGTACTAGAAAGCTATAATTTGGCATGGATATACATATATTAATACAAAATTAATACATTACAGATGGCGTCACTTCTACCGTTAACGTTGGTGGGAAACAACCTGGGCCAACGGCATCGTCACCTCAACTCTGTAGTGCACGAGGCTATAGAGAGCGGAGCTTCGGTCCGGGATTTCGAAGCCCTGCCCGAAGAGTCTGCAGTCGATCGTTTCTTCAAAATAGACCTCGCCATAAAACTCAATCATGTAGACTACATAATATGTAACTTAAAAGACGATGACATGTTATACGTGAGCAGAGCCCTGAAAGCAACATGGCTTATATACCACCGTGACATTATTAACCCTAAATATTTAGAAGATGTTCTCTTCCCGGAAATGATAACGCCAGCAGTTACCAAAATGAAGCACTGGCTTTACATCAATCTACGAGACCCAGCTATGTGTCAGGAGTTCTATCAGCACTACAAAGAGAACACATTTGAGTTTGCCATAAAGTTTCTTAGTCACTGCAGTCATGGATTCATACTCGAAGAGGCTCCCAAGATATTGACTAAATTATCCAGTCATGCATTAAAAGTACTGTGTGAGAAATGTCCTGGAGTTGGCAAAATATATTTTGATTCGTTGGCGACGGATGAAGATCTCAAAACCCGTTATCTCGGACAAGAGCGGTCAAACTACAATAGTGTAAAATGTGTACTGAAGTTCGATGCAGGTGTGTTTCTTGACATCACGGAAAAGTATTTCAATATGAACAGCTTCAGCAGATTCAGTCCTGTGGCGACTGACTACATCCTCCGGTACCATAAAACTAGATTCATAAATAAGTTGGAGCTGTACGTTGCGTATTTCCTGCACATCCCGACTCTTGCTGCTTGGCTCAGTGTCGAGGAGTGTCAGGAAGTAGTGAAGAAGCTAGTGCGAGCAAGCTACTTGCAGCATTGGTTCCAGTACAAAGTGGTCGAGCCGCTCATAAAGAGACTCAGCCCCGACAAGAGAGCGGCGTTCAAGAAACAGGTGTTTGTTAATAAGGACGTTGGTGACTGTGAAGATAAATGGCCGTACGAGATACCCACCGTTTCGACCGAGTCTGACACTGGTCCACATGTCTTCGATGACAAACATTTTATTTCCGTCTGCGCGTTGAAATCCGGTGATGATTTTTTATCTGGACTCGGGATGTGTTATAAAGGGAAATTTCTAAAAAGACACGGAAAATGTGTAAAATCAGAATTAGACCGACTATTCGACGAGTTTCGTTTTGTAGGTTTTGATCGTGCGCTCCGTGAGTTGGGTCAGCGATTGGGTGCAACAGGGTCTGCGGACAGACGGCGCGATATCTTCCTTGTTTTGGTAAGCAAGAGCGGTGGACGCGCTGACACGGTTTCAGCTGTGTTGAATCTCGCTGCGAAGCATAGTAACGAGCCCCCGCACACACGAGCGTCCATACTGCGCAGCCTCGTTAAGCGCGCTAGCGTCTGGAATCTGCCTGCAGATGACTGGAAAAAAATTCTCGATTTTGGGCACGGACTCGGGCTCGAAGGTGCATCATCCGAAGCCGCATGTCGTGAAGGACTGCACTCCGTCGTGATTCGCCAATTATTAGCAGGTGAATGTGATCAAGCTGTCCGCGACGCATTTTTAAAAGACTTTTCGACGCTTACAGAGTATTCTCTCAAGGTAGACGAGCGAATGCGCGTTGCTAACGGACTTCAAAACATGTTGGCAGCGGAAGCCATAGATGTGGTACCACCAGTCGCCGCGGAGTACCTCGGTCATATACTAAAAGTTTTAAAAGTATACCACATACGAATTGAGGCAACCTCACCAGTAGTGGAGGCAGCAGTGGCATTAGCTTTACGTGATGCTGTCGTCGCACGCCCTGTATTGGAGCAGCTTTATAACACAAGGATCGCACGCCGTGAGCTGCTGCGACTTAACATGGAATTCCGAAAAGATGAAGCGGCCCAAGTAAATGCACTGCGGCATGATCCGACTGTTCTTGAACTTCAGCGAGTTGTCGATATATTGGCCGCTCGTCAGACTAGCTTCGATAGGTTTACGTCGAAGCTAGTAGTGTACTTTCAGAAACAAGATTTTACCGTAGATCTTAGAAAGGCATTGAAAGAGAAGATACCTCAGCAACAAATTGAAAAAGTAAAGAATGTAAAGTTGGCTCGACCTTTGGCAAGTCTCGTGTACCAAGACTATGAGAACGAATTGCGTGTGTTTGACGCAGCAGGTGAAGAAAGTGCGAAGTTTGCGGCGGAACTGAGGGCCTGTGCACACCGAGCCCGGCCTGTCGTCAACTTGGCGGAGTGGGGTTGGCGCAAGGCGGGCGTGAAAGCTGTCGCGACGCGAGCGATGCGCTGCCGGGAAATAGAAAGATATGCGTTAACCTGTGCGTTAGTGGCCGAGCGACGAACAGTCAAAGTAGCCTTGGCATTGAGTATGCGGTCTACGAGCAGGTTAATTCTCGAAATCTTCGCATCTGCAGCGAAGCTGCATCCTACAGTAGCATTGCGCATTGCGTTGCCGTATTTCCATCGTCATGGCGTTAGTTCTAACTTTAAAATATGGGATATTGTTAAACCCCTGATCTCAAGTATAAATCTGGCATCCTGCGAAAGGCTCCGACATCTACTTGGTAACACTGACTGGATCCCATCTATCATAAAACCTGACTACTGCGTTACCTTGTACCTTGCACTTAACAAAAAATATTGTTATAGTGCCCAAAATGTGCTCGGTCGAGACTTGTCAAAACTTCTTCCTGAATGCGACGAGTCCATCGAAGTCATATTGCTTCAGATGCTCGACGACGATGCTGATAAGGATATCACAGCGATACCGCACCCTACTATCTTCGTCAGATACCTTCTGCTGTCCAGAAATGAGGAAGATGTCGAGAGGAGATTCATGAAGATAGGAAACAGGTTTTTAGAACGTTTAGATACGCTGAGACTTGAAAATGATTACCAATTTCAAAGAAGATTAAATCAAATCTTGGAGAGCTTAAAGTATAATTCAGCATTTTTGGACGCCAAATTCTCATCGTGTTTGTCAGTGATCGAAAGGTTCTTAGCTTGGACGCAGAAGTTCATGCCAAAAGAGAAATACTTCGAAAACTATACGCAAGTGCGTTTAACAATGTTGTATTTCGAAGCTGTTAGACAGAGTATGAAGCAGATGCCTGAAGTTTTCGCTGATCCGAAGAGGAGGAAGTCGGAGGGTGTAGAGGCGGTGGGCTTCGCCTTCGGCAGATATATAGTGAAGGAGGTGGCAGAACTTGTGAGCACATACTTCGACTCCATAATAGAACTGTTTACTGACGGATTAGCAAATTATTTAAGTAGTAACATAATGTATGGCACTTCGAGGAATATTTTCTTTGGTTTCGTGCTGAAAGGTATCTTGACAGAAGCTGTTGGTATCCAGCGTCGGGTGGCAGTGTATGTCCTGAGAGACCGTCAGATTACTATAGAGGACTCCGTGAGGAAAGAAATAAAAGAGCTAATAGTGAAAGACAAGGCACTGAAGATGTTTGCCCACGCTGAATTATTCAGTCAATTGGTTCCAGTTGATCCTTATTAAACTAATATTCAAATAATAAATTTAAATTTGTTTAATAAATAACTCTATGGTTTCGGTCTTGGTGCTGTTTCTGCTAAAATTGTATAAAATAGACTATAATTTTACAACCTTCAAACAACTTATAGTTAATTCGTAAAAATGGTGGCTTGAGAGCTTTTATATACCTATATATAGAAAATTTTGTCCATCGCCTGAGTTCAGTTTTTTATTCTGGCTATCGAAAGCTCTGCTCAAAGTTAGGTGAGTAGGTAGGTATCTCCATAACATTAAGATCTTTAACCTACATTGCTCGACTTTGATGTCCTATGGCAGTTTATATTTAAGCTGTATTTTTTTACGCATTTATTTTCCTACACTTTTAATGGCTACACAAAAATTGTAGGAAAATAAATGGAAAATATTTTTTTCGGTATGGACACCGACTTCCAAAAATAAAGTTATTTTTCTCTTTATAGTTTTTTATTTGGAAAAAAGATTTATATTTTTCACTTTTTAGTTGTATCTACTTAATAGGCAAGTTGTTTAGTAACATATAACGCCAGAATAGATTACCCGAATATCATGAAACTTGAACATAACCGGTGAAATGAGAGATCTACGTACCCCTTAAGAGCGTACTGGCGTGATGTTATGTTATGAAATGGTATAAACAATGAACAGACATGCGATTG
Source organism: Orthosia incerta (assembly GCA_948252205.1). Taxonomy (NCBI): domain Eukaryota; kingdom Metazoa; phylum Arthropoda; class Insecta; order Lepidoptera; family Noctuidae; genus Orthosia; species Orthosia incerta. Next base: position 26,562,085 of record OX411761.1, read on the forward strand.
CAGCAGTCCCGAGAGATTTGCCGTTATTTATTGAAGAGTTCTGTTGGATATCGCCGAAGTTCTTCATCAGATCTTCACCAAACTAAAATGGGACCAATTTCGGAACATAAACTTTAAAACAAAAAAAGAATTTTCAAAATATTTAAAGCCCAAAAAAAGTGCATCAGGGCAATGTTTGGGTTAAAATGCTCAGACACCTTTAAACCTTTCTTTACTAAATACAATATACTAACATTGCCCTGTATGTACATATTTGAAATTGCAATATTTGTGAAAACCAACCCAAATCTATTCCCCAAGTTGTCCGAAAGAAATAACCGAAGTCGACGACACATTAATATGTTGTGCTCGAGACAATGCAGAACAGCACTGATGCAAAATAGTATTCTTTGCATGGCGCCAGTAATATACGACCATATACCATCTAGTAAGTAGATCCTATTATAATATATCAGAATTTCTGGAGGAAAAAATATAAGTGTTTTGTGTACTGATAGTAAATTGTTTATTTATATGACTAAATATGATTGTATCTTTGGCATTTTATTTTTTTATGTTTTATTAACTTCTGTTTAATTATTTTTGCTTCTTGACATTATTAATTGTAGGATTATTTGACATCTAAAAATCAATTAAAATATGTTATTGTTTTAATTAATTGATAATTTACTATTTGAAATCAAAATGTATCTCATTTTTAAGGTTAATTTATTATTAACCGACTTTCGAAAAAGGAGGAGGTTCTATGTTCGACTTCTTGTATGTTTTTTTTTTTTTTTTTGTGTATGTTCACCGATATCTCCGTCAATTGTGGACCGATTTTGAAAATTCTTTTTTTGTTTGAAAGAGTATGTTCCGAAATTGGTCCCATTTTAATTTGGAATCGTATGAAAAACATAGAGAATCTACGTAATATTATAACAACTCACACACCATGTAGGTACTACCTATGTTTACAAATAAAGATTCTGATTCTGATTCGGTCCACAATTGACAGAGATATCGGTGAACATAAAAAAAATACAAGAAGTCGAACATAGAACCTCCTCCTTTTTCGAAAGTCTGTTAAAATAAGTTTATAATTGCGACCACTGAGAATACTGCCATCTATGGTCGGGTAGCGGAATTGGCTTTGCAATCAAATCTAGTTTCATTTAAGATTACAAAACGTCGAAAATACTGTTACAAGATAGGGCAACGCCATCTAGTGACGAGTAGAAGAACTAAGTAGTTACTAGTGGCGCCATCTAGAATCGAATAGCGAAACTAATCTTCTCGTGTCGAATGGAATTTTCCAGAATGTTCGGTTCGAAGTTTCTAGTCGCTTCGGGAACAGTGAGTTCGAAAGTCGATTGTTCTGGAAGTTTCTCGAATTATCTAGAACAGTATGGAACGTTCTAGAAACATCTTCGGTGCTATATAAAGAGCGATCGGGTTCGTCGTGAGTCAGTTTCGATTCGGAAGCGACACAGAGCGATAAGAAAAGGAAAGAAGTGCGAAGTAATAGAATTGTTAAAGAAGTGTTTTTGTAATAAAGTGTGATTAATTGAAGTCTGCTGTTTAAATAATTTATCCCTGAGCCCCAGCTCGTAACAAATTGGTGTCAGAAGTGGGATAAATTATGCCGGTTCTACCAAAGGAAGAAACGGAATGGATGCGCACCAGGAGTCAGCGCCAGCAAGATGTAAACCAGAGGCGCTTTGGAGACGCTCCCTCACCGTCATCAGGTGGACATCGAGACTCCGCGGCTGCAGCGGAACCAGCTCAATCGTCGGCGTCGCCTGACCTAGCCGCCCTTATGGCATTCATGCAGGAGCAGGCTCGCCGTCAGGAGGAGCAGGCTCGCCGTCAGGAGGAGCAGGCTCGCTCTTGGAGGAGCAGCTGCAGCGCGACAAGGAGGAGCAGGCTCGCCGCCAGGAGGAGCAGGCTCGCCGTCAGGAGGAGCAGCTCTTGGTGATAAAGGACCTCCGCGGAGCCATCGGGAAGGAGATGAAAGAGGTAAAGGACCAGGTCCAGCAGCAGGAGATCCGCATCGCCGAGTTGGAGAAGATTGTTCGTGGGCTCATATCTGGGGGAGGAGCCGTGGCAGCTGCAGTAGTTGCGCCCTCGCCGGGTGGTTTTAAAGTGCCACCATTCGACGGGACTTCATCATGATCTGCCTACAAGATACAGTTTGAGGCCGTCATAAAATCGAATAGGTGGACCAAAGAACAGGCCTTGACTGCTCTAACCTTGGGTCTTCGCGACCAGGCCTTGACTGTGTTAGAGGCACTTGGACAGAACTTTACTTTCGAGAAGCTTCTGGAAGCACTGGAAGCTAGATACGGCGACGCGCACCTGGAACATGTGTTTCGCGCCCAGCTGAAGGTTCGATCGCAACGTGTTGGTGAAACCTTGCAGCAGTGGGCTTTGGAGGTGGAAAAGCTGGTCCGGAAAGCTTACCAGTCGTCACCTGTGCTTATCGACGGGAACCTCGTACAGGCGTTCACGGATGGGATACGCGACCTGGAAGTTAGGGCTGCCGTAAGGCTAGGCCATTTTAAGAACCTTAAGAACGCCCTTTATAAAAAGAAATTAAGAAATAAATGGATATGGATCTCACCGAACGGCCTTTATAAGAAATCGACTTTATTATGACTAACAATAGAAAAATATTCAAAGATGTGTCGGTCATACATAACTTAAATTTTAACACAGACCATAGAATGATTCGAGCTACACTGACAGGGATACGCCCTAAGAAAACAAGACGATTTCATAATAAATACGCAGTTATTCAATACAAAGGCGAACCAGAAGTCCTACTTAATAATTTACAAATATCAATAGACAGTAAAGAAGGCGTATCAATACAAGAAAAATACAACAAACTACTAAACCAACTAAAAACTGTACCTAGAAAAGTAAACACAAACAGCAAGAAGCGAGTCTCACTCAAAAGTAAAGAACTACTACAGAAACGTAAGGAACTACTGCAAGAAAAGAAAACTAAAGACAACCGCCGAAAAATCGCAGAAATAAGCAAAAGCATAAGCAAAGAACTACGGAACGAAAGAAAAACGAAACGATTTAATACTATGAAGAATTACATAGAAAAAACCGGAGGAATAAAAAAGGCACTGAAAGAACTAAATCGAAAAAAGGATTGGATACTAAATATAAAAAAGAAGGATGGTAAAATTACAGAGAAGAGACCCGAGATACTAAAAGCTGCTACAGAATTTTATCGAAATTTATATCAAAGTCAAAAGTTGGGACAAGTGGTAAGAGAATATGATGCATCTACCGATGAAGAGGAAATACCTGAAATACTAAACGAAGAAACCATAAAAGCAATTAGTACACAAAAGAATGATAAAGCTCCAGGATCAGACCTCATTTCAAATGAAATACTGAAAATTACATCACCAGTTATTGGTCCGATGCTTACAAATATATTTAACGAAATTATTAAAACGGAAAATATTCCAGAGGATTGGACTAAATCTACAATTATATTACTACACAAAAAAGGTGACAAAGGAGATATAGCAAATTACAGGCCAATAAGCTTAATGTCTAATATTTATAAGGTATTTTCTAAAATTATACTATTGAGGATTACAAATATTCTTGAAGAGAATCAGCCCAAAGAACAAGCTGGATTCCGTCGAAATTTTTCAACCATAGATCATATACACACCCTTAGACAAATATTACAAAAATATAAAGAATACAACAAAAGCTACTACCTAGGGTTTGTCGATTTCAATAAAGCATTCGACACACTAGAACACGGATATATCTGGGATGCACTAAAAATACAGGGGGTACAAACAAAATACATACGATTACTTCGTAATGTATACACCAAGAGTACTGCGCAAGTCAAGTTAGAAGCTATAGGCGAAGAATTCCCTATCATGAGAGGTGTACGCCAAGGAGACCCTATCTCACCCAAATTATTTTCTGCTGTTTTGGTAATAATATTTAGGAACCTAGACTGGACAAATGAGGGACTAAACATAAACGGTGAAAACTTGAGCCACCTACGCTTTGCAGACGACTTAATAATATTCTCGGAAAATTCAAGATCACTAGAAATGATGCTGCAACAACTAGCAGATGTAAGTGAAAAAGCTGGACTATCGATGAATTTAAATAAAACAAAAATCATGACAAACTCATCACAAACAGACACGATAAAAGTAAATAATGAGCAAATAAAGTACGTACAGGAATATGTATACTTAGGACAGCTAATATCTACTGAAGGCTGCATGGAAAAAGAGATTGAAAGAAGAGTTACCAATACTTGGAAAAGATATTGGTCACTCAGTGAAGTGATGAAGAACAAAGATATGCCTATGAAAGAAAAGAGCAAGGTATATAATATGTGCATTCTAGCATGTTTACTATACGGGTGTCAAACTTGGGCATTGACAGAACATCTAGCAAATAAAATTAAAGTTTGTCAAAACAGCATAGAAAGAAGTACAATAGGTGTCAAAAGAAAAGACCGAGAAAAATTAATAGACATCAAAAGTAAAACCAAGTTTAAGAATGCATACACAACATACAAACAGCTGAAGTGGAGGTGGACAGGGCATATGATGAGAGAAAAGCAAGAAAAATGGACAAAACTTATCACAGAATGGTACCCTTTAGACGTAAAGAGACATAGAGGAAGACAGGCTAAGAGATGGGAGGATGACGTTAAGAAAATAGCGGGTTCAACATGGACTCGCACTGCAAAAATGAGAAAAGACTGGAGAGCTTTAGAGGAGGCCTTTGTCGGAAGACAAGTTGTAACCGAACTACCATTTGCCGATAATCAATAGTTATTAAAATTGTTAGTATATTAGTTAAACTCTAGTTAAAGTCAAAATGTGTTTTTTAGATAGTAGTCATAAGTAAATTAATTGTAGGCACACGAAACTACTCTGTGTAAAACTTGTTAACAACAATAAAGGCTTTTTTATTTTTATTTTATTAAGAACGCCCTAGCCTACGCTTTGGAGGTGGAAACTGTACGACGGGACGATCGAGCTCACCGCATAAGGGAGGATGTGTCTTCACCCCGGTGCTATAGCTGTGGAGAGAGAGGCCACATCCGGTTGAGCTGCCCGAAGCGAAGGAGCCCCCATTGTGGAATTCAGTTACCAGCAGCAGGAAAACCGATAGACGCCAGGACTAAGTGGCGGTTGGTGGCTGGTGATGGAAGAGCCCCAAGGAACTCGATTTCACAAATTGTGCGTGAGTCACAATCATGTGAAGGGAACAAAACACCACACGGAAATGCAGATACTCTCTCGTGTAGATCGTGTTCCAATCAATGTAAGCCCTGTGCCAGGCAAGAGGCTGAGCAGGTAACATTTGTGAGGATGTTGAGGACGGATCTTAGCCAAAATTGGAAGGGAATCTTGCAGAGTGCTCAGCAAGATGACAGAGACATAAAACCGATCCTCGAATGGAAGAAATCAGGAGCTCCGAGGCCTCGGTGGAGTGATGTTGCAGCAATGAGTTCTGTCACCAAAAGTTATTGGGCACAGTGGGAAAGCTTGATTATCCAAGATGGAGTTCTGTGCCGGAAATGGCCGAGTACTCGCGGTGACCAGTGTCATCTACAAATGGTCGTACCTAAGGTTAAGGTGCCGCAGGTCCTAAAGCTCTATCACAATGGAAGTTCAGGAAGTCACATGGGAGTTAAGAGGACTCTAATCAAGATCCGAGAACGCTTTTACTGGATCCATTGTCGAGAGGACGTTAAGGAATGGTGCCGCAAATGCACAAGTTCTGCGGGTGCGCCTGTTAAAGGACCACACACTCGTAGTAGAGGCACATTAAAGGTTTATGAGCACATTAGAGAGACCGGTCAACAGATGTCTAAGAGGATGAAGACTCGCTACGATCGGAAGGCGAACAATAAGGGCTTCGATGAAGGATCACTGGTATGGTTACATAACTTTTTCGGTATTGCGAAACTAATTTGGAAAAAGTACAAACATCCTCCTTTGAGTTGAAGTTCATCTACTGCGTTATGTTTCATCAAACTCGAACATTACACAAAACGTGCACAAAACCAATAGTGAAGTTTTATCTCGGTTCTTCCCGCTTTCGTTCATTCTTTACAATAAATCCTACGTCAAAATATTGGTAATGAAAAGGGGCATAACCTTTCCGGTTCAGAGTGTAATATGCAATACGTAAAGTCGTTTTTGGGAAAGAATCGACTTATTTGCTTTGGAGAATTCACTTACGCAATTAGGCTGCAGGTGTTCGGATTCGGAACGTATGCACGAGACAAAAAATACATTTTATGAAGTTTTAGATCTTTAACAAACTACTAATGTCAATGATGACGTTGACGTGTGTGCAATGTGGTTCGTAATTTTTCCGCCGCTACTGCCCTTCAAATAGACTAATGATAAGCGCGGTGGCCTACTACGCCCAAGGTTCCGGGTTCAAGTTCCAGCTATAGTATGGCTATGGCTAGGTAGGTAGGTAGGGTAGGTAAGGCGTAGGTAGGTAGCGAAGCCGCGGGCACGGCTAGTTATTCATAAACTTGTAAAGCTTAGGTACTTAGGTGTGATAGTTTTCATTTTAATTTCGTTGTGTGTGCTATTGCCGTGAATTTTTTCACATAACCAAAAGCAACCATTTCACTCACACACTTGACTCTAACAAAAATTTGCAATTCCAAGCTTAATTTTATGCAAACGGATCTCTGAATCGAAAAATGGTTTAAAAGACCCATAATATTTTTGAATGGCCTATCCAACGATACCCTACACCAAGGGATATACACGAAACCAATTGCGAGTCGGACTCGCGCATGAAGGGTTTCGTACCATTATCGCAAAAAAATAGCAAAAATATCACGTATGTTGTATGGGAGCCCTACTTGAATATTTATTTTATTCTGTTTTTAGAATTTGTTGTTATAGCGGCAACAGAAATACATCATCTGTGAAAATTTCAACTGTCTAGCTATCACGGTTCATGAAATACAGCCTGGTGACAGACGGACAGACAGACAGACGGATCGTGGAGTCTTAGTAATAGGGTCCCGTTTTTACCCTTTGGGTACGGAACCCTAAAAAGAACACAGGAGTATTTTGGTTAAAAATAAAATAAGTAATTAAGTCCATATATTAAATACCTACAAGAAGAATATAATCAATATAAAAAAAAACTTAAATAGCAATAAGCAAGTAAAAAAAACTTAAATAAAGGTCGTGCCAATAAGAAACTATAGATTCAGTAATGTAAAAAAGTCAAGCAGTGTAGGCAGGAGAACATTTCAGTGAATAAATTAATTAAATATTTCAGCACGAACAAATAACTCAATACACTTATCCTGTAGCATTAGTTCCACGATTTCCTTTTTGGTAACATCATACCGAAGATCTTTAAGGACATACACTGCCATACGTCGCTGGATACCTACTGCTTCCGCCAACATACCTTTGAGAACGCACCCAATGAACTTCGCCCTCGAAGCTCCGTACTTGAAGTTGCCACCTAAGTAATCAACCAAAGCATCGGTATACAGTTCTATTATGGAGTCGAAGTATGTGCTCACAAGTTCAGCCACCTCCTTCACTATATATCTGCCGAAGACAAAGCCAACTGCCTCTACACCCTCAGACTTCTTCCTCTTCGGATCAGCGAAAACTTCAGGCATCCGTTTCATACTCTGTCTAACAGCTTTGAAATACAACATCGTTAAATGTAAATTCACATACTGCCCAAAATATTGATCTTTCGGCATGAACTTCTGCGCCCAAATTAAGATCTTCTCGATCACTGACAAACATGACGTGTATTTAGTGTCCAGAAACGCCGCATTATACTTTAGACTGTTCATAATTTGATCAAGTCTATTTTGGAAATTTGATTCCTTTTCACACAAAACCAATAGTGAAGTTTTATCTCGATTCTTCCGCTTTCGTTCATTCTTTACAATAAATCCTACGTCAAAATATTGGTAATGAAAAGGGGCATAACCTTTCCGGTTCAGAGTGTAATATGCAATACGTAAAGTCGTTTTTGGGAAAGAATCGACTTATTTGCTTTGGAGAATTCACTTACGCAATTAGGCTGCAGGTGTTCGGATTCGGAACCTATGCACGAGACAAAAAATACGTTTTATGAAGTTTTAGATCTTTAACAAACTATTAATGTCAATGATGACGTTGACGTGTGTGCAATGTGGTTCGTAATTTTTCCGCCGCTACTGCCCTTCAAATAGACTAATGATAAGCGCGGTGGCCTACTACGCCCAAGGTTCCGGGTTCAAGTTCCAGCTATAGTATGGCTATGGCTAGGTAGGTAGGTAGGGTAGGTAAGGCGTAGGTAGGTAGCGAAGCCGCGGGCACGGCTAGTTATTCATAAACTTGTAAAGCTTAGGTACTTAGGTGTGATAGTTTTCATTTTAATTTCGTTGTGTGTGCTATTGCCGTGAATTTTTTCACATAACCAAAAGCAACCATTTCACTCACACACTTGACTCTAACAAAAATTTGCAATTCCAAGCTTAATTTTATGCAAACGGATCTCTGAATCGAAAAATGGTTTAAAAGACCCATAATATTTTTGAATGGCCTATCCAACGATACCCTACACCAAGGGATATACACGAAACCAATTGCGAGTCGGACTCGCGCATGAAGGGTTTCGTACCATTATCGCAAAAAAATAGCAAAAATATCACGTATGTTGTATGGGAGCCCTACTTGAATATTTATTTTATTCTGTTTTTAGAATTTGTTGTTATAGCGGCAACAGAAATACATCATCTGTGAAAATTTCAACTGTCTAGCTATCACGGTTCATGAAATACAGCCTGGTGACAGACGGACAGACAGACAGACGGATCGTGGAGTCTTAGTAATAGGGTCCCGTTTTTACCCTTTGGGTACGGAACCCTAAAAAGAACACAGGAGTATTTTGGTTAAAAATAAAATAAGTAATTAAGTCCATATATTAAATACCTACAAGAAGAATATAATCAATATAAAAAAAAACTTAAATAGCAATAAGCAAGTAAAAAAAACTTAAATAAAGGTCGTGCCAATAAGAAACTATAGATTCAGTAATGTAAAAAAGTCAAGCAGTGTAGGCAGGAGAACATTTCAGTGAATAAATTAATTAAATATTTCAGCACGAACAAATAACTCAATACACTTATCCTGTAGCATTAGTTCCACGATTTCCTTTTTGGTAACATCATACCGAAGATCTTTAAGGACATACACTGCCATACGTCGCTGGATACCTACTGCTTCCGCCAACATACCTTTGAGAACGCACCCAATGAACTTCGCCCTCGAAGCTCCGTACTTGAAGTTGCCACCTAAGTAATCAACCAAAGCATCGGTATACAGTTCTATTATGGAGTCGAAGTATGTGCTCACAAGTTCAGCCACCTCCTTCACTATATATCTGCCGAAGACAAAGCCAACTGCCTCTACACCCTCAGACTTCTTCCTCTTCGGATCAGCGAAAACTTCAGGCATCCGTTTCATACTCTGTCTAACAGCTTTGAAATACAACATCGTTAAATGTAAATTCACATACTGCCCAAAATATTGATCTTTCGGCATGAACTTCTGCGCCCAAATTAAGATCTTCTCGATCACTGACAAACATGACGTGTATTTTGTGTCCAGAAACGCCGCATTATACTTTAGACTGTTCATAATTTGATCAAGTCTATTTTGGAAATTTGATTCCTTTTCGCAGCGCAAGATTTCTAATCGCTCTAAAAATCGATCACCCACCTTAGCGAATCTCCTCTCTAAATCCTCGTGATTTCTAGATAGCATGAAGTATCTGACAAATATTGCAGGGTACGCTAACTCCAGTTCGTCCTCACTAGTTTTCTCCAACAACCAAAGCAAAATGTTTTCGATCATATCTTCTCTTACCTCAGGCAGAAGCATGCACATGTCGCCAAGCACAAAGTCCGAGCCTGATTTAGAGATTTTGTCAAGAACGAAGTACAACGTTCCGCAGTAATCAGCTTTGATGTGAGACGGTATCCATTCGGTTTTTCGGAGTAACTGGCGAAGCCGCTCGCGGGACGAGAGGTCAACACTGTACATCAGCGGTTTGACGATATCCCACACTTTAGGGTCAGCAGTAGCTCCGTGGCGACGGAAGTAGGGCAGCGCAGTTCGCAATGCTACCACAGGACGTAGTTTCGCTGCTAATGAGAAGGTGTCCAGAAGTAACATATCCATAGATCGCATACTTAGTGCTAAGGCTACTCTAACCGTGCTTCGTTCAGTCGCTAAAGCACGGGTTAAAGCATCTCTTTCTATTTCCCGGCAGCGCATCGCTCGCGTCGCGACAGATTTCACGCCCGCCTTGCGCCAGCCCCACTCCGCCAAGTTGACGACAGGCCGAGCTCGGTGTGCGCAGGCCCTAAGCGCGGCAGCAAACTTCGCACTTTGTTCACCTGCTGCGTCAAACTCACGCAGTTCTTTCTCATAGTCTTGGTACCCGAGACTTGCCAAAGGTCGTGCCAATTTAACGTTCTTGCAACTTTCATTCTGTTGATCAGTGATCTTCTTCTTCAATGCCTTTCTTAATTTTACTATGAAATCTTCCTTTTGGTTGAAGTATATCACTAACTTCGAAATGAATTCTTCAAACTGAGATTGTTCAGTAGCTATTATATCTGCAACCTTATCGGCTTCTAGGGCAAGCGGGTCGTGACGTAGCGCGTTCACGAGCGCTCCCTGATCGCGCCGAAACCTTAAGTTTTCACGAAGTAACTCACGACGTCCAATCCTCGCATTGTATAGTCGTTCTAGTAACGAATGTGCGACATCTGCATCGCGGAAAGTTAAGGTTTTCACTGCATCCACGGCAGGTGATGCTGCCTCGACGCGAACGTGGTATTTTTCAATGACGTCGAGCAGTTGATAAAGCCGCTCCGCGGCTAAAACTGGTTGTACATCTGTGGCGGCCGCTATCAACATTTTTTGAAGACTAATAGCAACGCGCACTCGTTCGTCCACCTTTAAGGAATACTCTGTCAGCGTTGAAAAATCTTTTAGAAAAGCGTCCCGGACAGCTTTTACGCATTCGCCAGTTAATAACTGGCGAATCACGACGCAGTGCAGTCCCTCACGACACGCGGCTTCAGATGGTGCGCCGTCGAGCCCGAGTCCATGCCCGAAGTCCAGAAAATGGCGCCAGACATCTGCAGGCAGGCGCCAGACGTTAGCGCGCTTGACGAGGCTGCGTAGTATGGCGGCACGGGTATGTGGGGGTTCGTTGCTGTGGCGGGCTGCCAGACGTAATAGAGCTGACACCGCATCACTGCGCCCGCCACTCTTGCTCACTAGAACAAGGAATATATCGCGCCTGCGGTCTGCAGAACCTGCACCCCTTAACCGTTGCCCTAAATCGTGTAGAGCTCGGTCGAATCCGATAAAACGAAACTCATCGAACAATCGGTCTAAGTCTGATTTACCTTGCATACATGACTCTAGGATGTCGGTTTTGCATAAACGAGCATATTTAGCATATTTCCTTTTTTTCAGCATGCGACGGAAGTCTAATGTTTCACATGAGTTAGTTATTGGCCTGTAATCTTCGTCGTCGAATATATGCGGGTCAGAGTCGGAAGGTGGAGGAGAATCAGGCGTCGGGTACGGCCATTCCAACACGCTCTCTCCGAAATCCTTTTCAACGAAGACCCGTTTCTTAAACGCCGCTCTCTTGTTGGGACTGAGTCTCTTTATCAGCGGCTCCACAACTTTGTACTGGAACCAATATTGCAAGTAGCTTGCTTGCGCTAGCTTTACAACTACTTCCTGACACTCCTCGACACTGAGCCGAGCAGCAAGAGTCGGGATGTGCAGGAAATACGCAACGTATAATTCCAACTTATTTGTGAATCTAGTTTTATGGTAACGTAGGATGTAGTCAGTAGCCAAAGGACTGAATCTACTGAAGCTGTTCATTTTGAAATACTTTTCCGTGATGTCAAGGAACACATCTGCATCCAACTTTAGCACACACTTAACACTGTTATAGTAGGACTCATCTCGTTCAAGATAGCGGGTTTTGAGATCTTCATCCGTCGCCAATGAATCAAAATATACTTTTGCAACTCCAGGACATTTCTCACACAATACTTTTAATGAATGGTTTGATAGTTTAGTCAATATCTCGGGCGCCTCTTTGATTATGAACCCATGACTGCAGTGACTAAGAAACTTTATGGCAAACTCAAATGTGTTCTCTTTGTAGTGCTGATAGAACTCCTGACACATTGCTGGGTCTCGTAGATTGATGTAAAGCCAGTGCTTCATTTTGGTAACTGCTGGCGTGATCATTTCCGGGAAGAGAACATCTTCTAAATATTTAGGGTTAATAATGTCACGGTGGTCTATAAGCCATGTTGCTTTCAGGGCTCTGCTCACGTATAACATGTCATCGTCTTTTAAGTTACGTATTATGTAGTCTACATGATTGAGTTCTATGGCGAGGTCTATTTTGAAGAGACGATCGACTGCAGACTCTTCGGGCAGGGCCTCGACATCCTGGACCGAAGCACCGCTCTCTTTAGCCTCGCGCACTATGGAATTGAGGTGATGATGCCGTTGGCCCAGGTTGTCTCCCACCAACGTTAATGGTAAAAGTGACGCCATCTGGAAATATAAATTGTTTACTGAAATTTACCCGATCGATAAGAACATTGTAGATACCTAACATATTGAAGATATGTATTAGGATACGTACATAAGTACCAACACTTATAGAGGAAATGATAAGCAAAGTCTTGAACTGTTTTCTATCTATTCAGAATCGAAATAGACACAAAAACGTTTAAGATATTGCTATATCAAAATTTTTGATAATCACACTACTATTATAAAGGCGAAAGTTTGTACGTTTGTTAATATTTATATATTATAATTTTCGTCTTTCACGCGGACGAAGTCGCTGGCAGAAGCTAGTAGGTACATAATATAAAAGTAACAGCGTTTGCGAACTTTTATGACTGACCTAAATGTATGTTTGCTTAGAATTATAACAACGCAGGCGAAAAGTAAAGAAATAGGTGAATAAATAAGAAGATAAATAATCAGACCAGTTTACAAAAAATTGATTAGGTACCTACCTTGAAAGTATTCCCAGATCAAAATGCATTAAATAACATAATTGACCGAGTTCTCATAATTATATTCAATGTACTCTGTGGTTCTCAAGCTGTATTGCTGGCTAAACTGAACAAAAAATAAACACACTCGATTTGACCTTGATACTATTTTAGGCATGACTAGTACGCCTGTTCCATATCTATAACTAAATGAAAAATAAAGAAATGCTCTTTAGTACCTGCATTGAAATCTTAATAAATAATGGCAAAATTTTCTTTGAGTATTAAATACTTTAAACTATAAACCAAAACTTCAGTCAGAGTAACGTCCGTGTGTAGTTGAATATGAGCGAGCATCTCATTTGAACGCAGCCACGTTACTCTGACTAGTACATATTACTATACTCTATGGACTAGTATAAAGTCATCTGTGGTGTCAACATAACAAACAAGTCAAAATTGCAAACTTCAAAAGAAGCGTCAAACGGAAAATAAAACTTTCGTGTTCGAGTTCTATTCAAGCAGTTGGGTTTAATGATTAAACTGCTAAGATTACTGAATGAAAATGGAGCCAGAAACCGACATAACTTTACCAGCTCTCAAATTCTTTACGGGTGAATGTGAACATGTTTGTAGGTTATGTTTTTCTTCGACGGAGCACCAAGAAGTATCATTTGAAGACATTGTGCGACTTCAGAGATCCTATTTGGATGAAACCCTGACTTTTGTTGATATGTTCCGTGAACTAGGTGTAAGTATACCAAACCAATACAGATATTTAGAAAGACAAGAAATAATGATAACAATAATGATTTTATTTTCCAGAAATCATTGGCATTAAAGTAGGTGTTTTATGTTAAACAAAAACCAAAACAGTATTTATTCACTTTTTTAAACACGAAGTGCATGCTGAGATGATTTATTTTCATCTCAAATTAGAAAAAAAGTATTAAAAACTTATTACTTTATTTCTAAAGGTTTTTTAGTATCCATTTTATGGCTGTCGTAGAGAGGAATAGAGGTGAGACGTACTAGGTAAAAAGCGTAATGAGTCTTAGAAGTACGCGTCCGCTTAAATACTTATTCCAAAAACTAGGTCTTCGAGCATTTAGGGGTCTCTAGTTTATTGACGTTTCCGTTGCTAGCGAGTTTTCGTAGTATTGAGATCGAGTAGTCGGAGTAATGTGATGGAGTACTTTCGGTTTATGGATTATTAACGTATATAAGACTACGCATTGGTATTTGTATCTTTTCTACATTTTAAAATTGTACACGCTTCGGTACTTTAACTATTGACTGGGATTGGTGGAGAGAGTGAAACACTTTGTTTTATTGGCTTGACTAAATTATCTATCTAAAATTCCAAAATCATCAAAGTTACTTAAATAAAACTTATTAATCTACGACATCCTGCACAAAAATATTAAAAAAAAATCTTATTGAAAACTTCCCTTCATACTTTACTGGATTAGGACTGTGAGCTTATTTTATAAACATGATATTAATAGAAACATAGTTGTTTTGTTGATTTAAAAAACAAACATTGCTAAACATTTTCAACTCAGGCAGAGTTCAAAGACCGAGACAAAGACCAAAGTAACAATGATTCTATTGGTATAGACTTTAGGTTTAGAAACGCGAAATAAATAAATCGCCTCGCAAAATTCAAGTGCCGAACCGAACGTCTCCGAATGTCACCGGAACTGACCGAGCCTGTAGGTTACCCGCCGCAAACGCTAGACGCGATTTTGGTAGTACGTGACTACGTGTCGGACGCCATACGCTTAAATACTCGAGATGCGTTGATGTGGTGCGCACGGAATAAGTCTTTACACGTCCAGCCTAAAAGCTAGTCCAAAAACCTATTCCAGTATATACGTCTCACCTCTAGAGAGGAAGAATAAATTATGATTTGTGTACTAGTCTAACATTTTATGTTTGCTTGCAATAAAACTAAAATGTTTTGTTCCAGATTGCTGAGGAGGCTTCTTTACCTCAAGTCCTGTGCATGAACTGTGCCACAATGACCATTAACTCTTACCTATTCCAAAAACTATGCCAGGCCTCCAATGACAACTGGAACATAATCCTAAACAGATTAAGCACAAGTTTAGACCAGTCTGCAAATCTAGGTCCCAAACTAGGTGTTCAAACTGTGTACTTGGTGATAAAGGATAATGAAAATCTCATGTTCACTAGTCGAAAACGGCACAATATGAGAAGTAAAAAAACTGCCCTTAGCAAAATAAGAGAACTTGTTAAAGATAAACGTTATAGAGTGAAGAAGCAAAAAAAATCCAATGTGATATGTGAGGAATGTGGAGAAAGATTCAGCTCCAATTGCCACCTGGTCAAACATATGAAGGTTCACAGCAACTCCAAGCATCCTTGCATGCAGTGCCCTAAAGTTTTCGGCTCCCAACTACAACTTGATGAACACAGTGAGAGAGTGCATTACCCTAAAAAATTAAAATGTCCAAAATGCTCGAAAAGGTTTAGTACAAACAAAATGCTGACATTGCATGACAAACTACATCATGTAGCCGCAATATGTAAACTTTGTTTTGTCCAGTTCCCCTCAAAGAAGGACTTACGAGCACATTTAAATAAACATGAAGTAAACACATGTCCACGCTGCAACAAAGCTTTCCTTAACAAACACACCTTTAAGCTGCACTTAAGAATTTGCGGCAAAGTTGAAGAGCGTCAACCAAGCTTCTTTTGCGATATCTGCAACAAAGGCTATGCTACGAAAAACGGTTTACGGACGCATTTGAAAACAGACCATGGATTTGGAACTGTCCTATCTTGTAACTGGTGTGGGAAAAAGTTTGATGCTAAAAGTAGATTAAACAATCATATTGTAAAGCATACAAAAGCAAGGAACTTCCACTGCAGTCATTGTGGTGGAAAATTTGTGACGCAGGCAGCTTTAGTTTACCACACACGTCTGCATACAGGCGAGCGGCCTTTTCCTTGTGACTTATGCAGCGAAAGCTTTCTCTCAGCATCTCGGAGGATGGAACACAAGCGGCGAAAGCACTTCGGACCTACGAAAGAGTGTCATGTGTGTCATGTCAAGTTTGTCACAGGTCATCAGTTGAGGAAACATGTTCAGAGACACTACAATCCTCATAGCAAGTTGTTTGTGCCTGAAGCAGAGGCACTATTTACAGATTACCATGATATTAGTTTATGTGTTAATAATAATGTTAAGTCACAGCAGTATCCAAACATTTCTAAGTTGTTATCTATGTGATTGTTGGTGACAATGTATGATGTGCAGTATTTGAAAACAATATACTCCTTTTGAAATACATTAGACATTTAAATAATGCCTTTTTACAGCCTGTTCAATCAATTTTGACTTCTATTGCATAGGTTATATGACAAATGGCTGCTGTAGTGAACAGTTTTAGTAACAGGTTTATGCTTTTTAAGCCATCCTTTTGTTTACAGTTATAAAAATGGCTAACGTTAATTGAAATTGAGTATAAATGAGATCTATTTAGATTAAGGAGACAGTTGACGCTTTTTTCAGTGCCTCTATGAGTATTTTTCATTCAGTTGCTTGTGAGGTTTTGTGGTGGGCCCTTAAGAAGGAAGGTGTGCCTGGCAAGTATGTTGACCCGAGTGATGTACAGTTGATGCAGTACCCTAGTCTGTTCAATCTACAGTGGGCACTACTTGCAGCTTTAATATGACAGTCGGCTTGCACCAAGGGTCGGCCCTCAGCCCTTTCCTCATCCTTTTGATAATGGATGCTCTGACTTCGGACATACACCGAGAGGCACCCTGGACTATGCTGTTTGCCGACGACATTGTGATTGTCGAGAGAGGTGGCTCAGACTGGTCAATGTTGGCCTGAAATTGAGCAGAGGCAAAACGGAATCCCTTTTCTGCGATTTTGGCGGTCTGTCCAGTTCCGTGCCCATAACTCTCGTGAACGCCCATACCGATCTGCTCCGATTTTCGGTGCCTAGGTTCGCTTGTCCAAGAGTATGGTGAGGTAGACCGAGACGTAACGCACGGGATCAATTCAGGACGGATGAAATGGCGACAGGTCACTGGAATAACTTGCGACCCATGGATGGATGCCCCTCAAGATAAAGGGAAAAATCTAAAAGTCCGTGATTAGACCTTCCATACTGTATGGATCAGAATGTTGGGCTGTGAAAAAGATTGTTATAAAGAGATTGCATGTAGCAGAGATGAGAATGTTGAAATGGATGTGCGAAGTGACGAGAATGGATAAATTGAGAAATGAGTAGGTATATTAGAGGCAGTTTGAAGGTGGCGGCGCCAGTGACAGAAAAGTTGAAAGGAAACTCGTTTGTCCTGGGTACCTTATCACCATGTGATGAGGAGGGATGAAACGCATGTTACTAAAAGAGTTATGAATATAAATGTGGCCAAAGAAAATATGGATGGACTGTATGAGTGACATGAAAGAAAAGGGACTCAGTGATAGCGTGATGGGTGGCAGGACGGTATGGAACAAGAAAACGTGTTGCGCGCACCCCAATTAAGTAACATGGGATGTGAACAGGAAGAAGGTAAAAATTACAATGACTTGTAATTTTTATTTAATGTGACATCAAAAATGTACACCAGTATTATTGTAGTCTTCTGAGGCATACATAGAAATCAACATTTAATTTTAATGTCCGTGACTACCACCAACGCAAATCGCTTCCATAATTGGTAGATAATTACTACTCAATTGGAACTAATTATTAGTTACTCGAACATCAAAATTGGTACCGTAGTAGTTTACGAGAAAGCGCCTAAAAAGTGGGCATGTTACAGCTATTCTAAGTATACAAATAATTAGTACCCATATATGTGATTCATTTCGTAAAAAACAAAAGAACTGACACATTTGTATTTATCGAGAAATCAACAATGATAACTTTCGCGCACTCGTTCAGCAGGACGGCTGTTAATGCCAAGTTTGAGGAACTAGTCGCTTTACGCAAACTTAAATAGAAAATTAATACCCCGCAAGATAAAATTCTTACCCATACTTCAAAATTAGATATACCATGCCATTGGTGGGGTGACGGTAGTCACGGCGTTAAATTTTAATTTGAAGATTTCTATTTTCGAGTTCGAGTAATTAAATACCAATTGAGTAGTACCTACTACCAAAATATATGGAAGCTACTTGGCGTTGGTGGTCCGGCGGTAGTCACGGATATAACATTTAGTTGAACCAAACAAACAATTAATAGTTTGAGATGTATATACTAATTTTATTTATAATAAATAATAATAATAAAATTACGAACGAAACCTAAATCATTGATTATTTTTCTGGAGTCTCAAGTGCAGCAGTCTATTTAATTTTTTAAATAAAACATTACATCACTTTATAAATTGTTTGTTTTATTATTAAAGCAGAGTCCTAACATCTAAAATACATTATTGATTTTCCCTTTTAGAATATATTGAAATGATCGGTTAAACATAACATGCACAATCCACTTCATATAAGGAGCTTATCAGTAGGCTTGCATAAAGAAATAGGTCTGACGCACAAGCCTAGTACAATAAAATAACTATCTGCATAATTATACTGCAAATAATACTAATGATTCCCAACAAGCCTGCTTGATATTGGAATAATTGATTTTAAGTTTATCACATAGTAATAGGGAGCCTTCATTGATATACTTTTGACAGTTTTGATGAAACAGATTCTTGATTATAAGTCTCCAAGTCTAACTCGCATATTTTCAACAGCTGGAACATTTGGAGGTATGAGACTCCTGCCAGCATACAGCTTGTTGGAAGGATCATGATGTTTCTTTATGTGCTGTTTCAGGAAATTGGGGGTGAAGAACTTTCGAGAGCATATCTCACACATAAGAGTTGGGCCAACATGTTTGAATTTTATATGCTCAGCTCTAGCCGAGGCATTTACAAACTTCTCTTCGCACAATGTGCAACTGTATGGCTTATCACCCGTGTGTCTCCTAGTATGGTACAACAATGCTTCTTTGGAAACAAACAGTCTACTACACAGGTCACACTTGAAATTCTTTTCACCTGTGTGCTTCACCATGTGAACCTTCAAGTAACTCGGGGCAGTGAACTGCTTATTACAATATTTGCAAGTATGTGGCTTGGCATCACCATGAACAAATCTATGGTGGACCCGCAAACCTCCAGGAGTACTATAGCCCTTACCACACTTGTCACAAAAATATGTCTTCTCAATTTTACTTCTTATTGGATGTGGATCCAACATGTCTTCCAGACATAACTTGACATGTTTCAAGAAGAACCCTTTAGTGTTGTAGCTTTTGCCACACTTTGGGCATTCACTTTTACAGATGTGTTTTTGTTCATGCAACTGCAACTTATCCATACTTTTGAATGACTTTCCACAATCTTTACATACAAACACTCCATGGGATTTATCCTGATGTTTTTTCAAGCTTTCCTCAGTACATCTAAATTGATTGCATTCGGGGCATTCATACCTGAGCTGACTGTCTTCATGAGCAGCGAGTTCACTCTCATCGCTTACATTTTCATAGCATTTCTCACAGGTGAGTAAGTCATGCATTGATACATTATGTACTCTGAGCTCCAATATATCCTCAAATTGTTCATTGCACTTAACACATTGAAAAATATAAGTTGATTCAGCTTTCTTCTTCTTCTTCTTTGTATCTTTATTAACCAGAATAACTTGAGACTCATGTTCACTAACTGATATGTACATAGTTTGATCTGTATTTGTGGTGTCGATATCAACTGCCAGTGTATTAGAGAGATTATTAAAGACATTATTCAGGATATTGGTTGAGTTTTCACATAACCTTAAGAACCTTAGTGATTCAAGTGCTTTTTCAACACAAGGCATGCACACTGCATCAATCCCAGGAATCTCTTCACAGATCTGAAAATAGTAATATACAGATATGAATACAGGCTATTGTTAATTTAGTGATATTAAATATAAAAAAATATTAGTCTAGTTTTAATTGCAACATACAGGATGCCTGTTATGCTTATATCTTAATCTAAAGAAAAAAACGAAATCTGTAAAAAACTTAGCGCATCTGCTTATGCGCTTTATAATCTAAAAAAAAAAGTTAATATCAAAACAGTATTACTAGCATATCATAGTCTTGTCGTTTCTATTTTAAGGTTTGGTATTATATATTGGGGCAATTGTACCGATAGAGAGAGTATTTTCAAGGCCCAAAAATGCTGCCTACGAGCAATATTTAGTTTAAGAGTTACTGACAGCTGTGTTCCAATTTTTAAAAGTTATAATTTGTTGACATTTCCGTGCCTATACATTTTAGAAATTGCTCTTTTTGTTAAATGTAATGGACATCTATTTTTAACTTTATCGGAAAGCAGATGCCGAAACGTAACTTTGCGATCTCAATACCAAAACTTGTTACGCACAGGTGGATATAGGACTGCTTTGTTGAGGAAAAGTATTTTTGGTATGGCACCGGTTATTTATAACCACATTCCTAATTCCATAAAAGAGGAATCAGTAAAAACTTTCAAAAATAAACTAACTTTACTTCTATTAAATAAATGTTACTATTCCGTGTCGGATTTTCTAGCTGATAAATTTTAGTTGTATAGATATCAATGTCTGTATGTTTGATGATAAATTGCATCAATGTTTGTAAGTTTCATGATAAATTGCATCAATGTTTGCATGCCAAAATGGTAGAATGTACAAGGATTCTTGATATTATTGTAACCACCTTATTGTAAATACCTACATTCTGAGAAAATAAATAATATTCTATTCTATTCTATCAATCTCTATCTATTGTTTTCTTGACTGTATATTTATATGTATTTTTATTTTTTTATTTTATTTTTTATAATCTATAGGCTCGCGTTTGATGTATGTATGTATTTATGTATCTATTTTATATTTAGAGCTTTATATGTTTGTTACTTATTGTTTTATTGAAACTTGCACCAAGTGCAACCCCATGTCGTGTCCAGGCTATCTCTCTCCATTCTGGGTTGCCTGGAAGAGATCGCAGAACGCGATAAGGTCGCCTGTTGTATGTTTGTTTTAATTTAAGGTTTCCGTATGTAATATTGTTTTTGTCTTGGTGTACAATAAAGTGTATATAAATAAATAAATAATCTATTGACTACAGGTATCAAAAATCAAAGTGGCTTTACTTTGAAGTAGGCAATAACAATCTAGACCATGCATAACCTAATTTTATATTAAGAACTTACTTCATCTCCCAACAGTTTCTTCAGAACCTGAGCAAGGGCTTCATAAGTTACATTCGTGGATTCCAACGACACGGAATCATAAAAACGAACGTAATGATCTTTAATTTCCTTTAGGCATAACCTGCAATGGCTGTACCGATTTTCACTCAGTACGTTAGACACAAGCACATTTAATTCCGATTCCTCAATCATTTTCACGAACAAATTCGTCTTATTATTTGTTGATATCAAACAAACTTTAACTCGGTTCAAAGTAGAGCGCGCGTTCAAAAATTTTTCGTTCAAGAACCTTCTCTTCCCACGTAGAACGAAGATCAATCAATCGTCGCCATGAAACAAAATGGCGGCGATAAATGCTCTAGAGTTTAAAGTCATACATTTTTATGGATGCTTTTCACAAAAAAAATCGTGAAACAAGTTCTCCATTTCTTGAAAAACGTTTACGTAGTTAATATTTTTATTTAATAGCGGAAAGAAGGGTTGAATGCAAAGTTTGCAATTTTTAACACTTGCAACTTACTTGGAAAAAAGAATTTGACTTTGACATCGCCTCTAAAGGTGGAAACATACTACTAAAACCCGACGCGACGTGTCACCCTATGCGAATAGTGCACATACACAACACTCCACGTGATGCTACAACACGCTTCGTTTGCACCATAGCTTCGTTTCTAGATATTATTTCTAATACTATGATCACGGTATCGGCCTGAACACATCTATATATATAAAAATTAATTATATATTCCCTATTTCCCTTGGTCACGGGATCACGCGTGAACGGCTGGACCGATTTCGCTTATTCTTTTAATAAAGCAAGAAAAAAAAAAAAAAAAAAATTCGCCAAGTTTTTTGAGCACATTTTCACTAATTCTATTAATTGTTCATACGTCATTTTAAATAAAAACTAACAAAAAATATATCAGGAATGTTCTTGACTAACTACCGCGTGGCGTCGGGTGTTATCTAGAAACACACTGTGTGCGTAGCTCTCCCGGCAACACGCTGATCCAGATCGACTGGATGTTACCGCGTGGGAATGATCACTTAGATGGGCTAAATATATTAACGAGACCCGAGAAAAGTTGATAAATGTTTTCAAGATTCTTTCTGGTCCTGGATGGGGTATACATCCTAAACATCTGAGGCGGTTATAAAAAAGCGTTTTGTCTCTTTTTAACTAACCAAGAGCTGCATATGAAAAGAGAGACATCTAAATATTTGTCAAGGACTAAACTTGGCACCACTTTTGAGTGTCGTCAACATCATGTCTATGCGTGACCGGTCGCCATGTTGAGTGCCGAAAGTAATCTGCTGTTTTGTGGTAGTTGTGTGCCGTATACGTTTATCTGTGTAGTTGTTCTGTCAAACAGTTGCTTGCTCAAAATGTTTTTGTTGTTTTAAAAGACAAATATATCTAGAAACTAGGTATGTTGGTTATCTGAGTTTTGAAATTAAAACAAAAATGGGCAGCCCGATTTTTGTAGATATACACGATAATTTCGTAGGTATGGTAAGTCCATAGGTTTATAAGTCAGTGGAATAACATTACATTTAAACATAAACGGTTCAAAATGTCAACACTTTAGATGAGCAACGAATGTGAACATTGATTTATAACATAAACAGTTCAAAATACCAACACTTTAGATGATCCAAAAATCTAAATATCACTGATTTATAAAGTAAATTACAAAATATTTAGTCATAACATAATGTTCGTTGCAGACATTGTTAAATTCTGCAAAATAGGCATTTTTTTTAATGAATGCTTTTACTTCTAGTTCTTCTCTTTGATCTTTAATTTGTTGCAATTTATTATTAAGCTGCATTTTTTCTTCTTCTTTGGGGGTGTGAGGGGGGGGGGGTCAGGACATTAGCTAATATTATTTCTATTTTCTAAACATTATATTTAAATTCCATTTTTTACCATTAAATGGTGAGCTCCACCTTCTGTGCCAGGATTCTACATCATTTTGTGTGCGTGGCATGTTGTTATGGGCATTATCATAAATTGACCATAGTTGTGGAGCAAACAAAGGTATTTGATCAGGTGGTAGAAATGCTAACGCAAATATATTCCAAAGATGCAGTGCGAAGTCGCTATTTTGTCTATATTATTGGCCTTAATCTTATCTTGGCTTTTGGTTTTGTTTCCACACATTTTGTGTGAAATGAAAGTAACTTTGTGGATACTTCCATTAAAAAACCCCGATTATAAAAGCATTTATAACTGCGATCTCGAAGTCACTTATTATAAATTCCGGACACAATTCCAAGGAGTTTACATTTTTTGAGTTAGTCGATAAAAAATATTTAATATTCTTCAGCTTTTGAAGGTTCCGTCCATTATCCAGTATCTAGCGTTGAAATGTATAAATTTTTGACCGATAAGAATTGAAGAACAATAAAAAAGAAAAATTCAAGTGAACATTTTATGTTAAAAATGATATTCAGAATCTTGGATCATCTAAGGTAACTAATTATATATTTAATAATGGATATTTTGAACTATTTTAAATCAATGTTATTCACATTCATTGCTGATCTGAAGTGTTGACATTTTGAACGCTTTATGTTTAAATCTAATGTTATTCTGATTCATTGACAAATTAAACTCTTGATTATATGGTGTTGATATTTTGATTGTTGATGTTTTGGTTTTTGAAGTTGAGTATCCCACCCGCTATTTATTTAGCTAGGTACTGCCCAGTAGCCAGAGGGAAGCAGTTTTACCATTTTAACTGCTTCGTTCACTATAGTCTGTGTAGTCTGTGTGCCTGTACCTGTGGCCGTGTCCATTCTATGGACACGGCCACAGGTACAGGCACACAGGTGATTTCGTCTCCTATCTAGAAGGACAGTACTGCACCCACTAACTAGATTAAGACCTTTAATGCTTGTCTCACTTAACCGTGCAATGTATCTAGTCCTAAGTTTATAAATAAATTTATTATTATTATTATTAAACATCAGAGACTTTTTATACTCTAAACTCCATTTGCGATAACATTAGACGTTTAAATTAGCCCATTTTACAGCCCGTTCAACCGATTTTGATTTCTATTGCGTTGGTGATACGACAAATGGTAGCTGTAGTAAACAGTTGGTTTTGGTAACATGTTTATGCTTTTTATGTCATCCTTATGTTTACGGTATAGAACTCAAAATCGGTTAAACGGATTGTAAAACGATTTGGTAACGTGTCT
This sequence comes from Orthosia incerta, assembly GCA_948252205.1. Classification (NCBI taxonomy): domain Eukaryota; kingdom Metazoa; phylum Arthropoda; class Insecta; order Lepidoptera; family Noctuidae; genus Orthosia; species Orthosia incerta. The sequence continues at coordinate 26,586,634 of OX411761.1, forward strand.
AATGTTATTTCAAATGGAGTATAGATAGAACGTATGGCGAAAAAGAAACTGTCAGATGTTACGTTCTTGGTTAAAGAAAAACTATGAAAAAAAAAGAGACACACAGACAAACGCTACCATCTTGAATACTAGAGTGACAACTTTTCAGTCACAGTGGTAGTCTTTCGGATACCAGCTGTAATTAAAGTTCTTCACTGTTTTCACGCGTTTTTCGTTTTTAACAGGAAGAATTTAGTTGATAAATTATCTTTATGAACCATGGCGTGTGTGGCTATCAGTTTTAAGAGTTGAATGGGCGTACTATCAGGAAATAATCAAAAGATAACTTTCCACAGGTAAGTTATCGACTAGCATACTGAAATTATTTTGCAGGGAATTCATTCCATAGGCTATCTAGAATAAAGTAATCTTAGTTCTAAATACGTCGAGAAATAGTACATTACTGCAGCGGCCAGCAAAAGAGGCATTGATGGACGAACGTGTAAATGTGAGCCGAGACGAAGCCGAGGCACACATACGTAAGTCCATCAATGCTTGTATAGTACTTTTCTCAAATAATGCGCGGCAATTAAAACTAAGTAGCACCTAGAACTCATTTTGTCAAATAGAATTACTTATAGAAATCAATGACGAACAACGAACAACAATAATTATTCCCGTATTAAAGTGTTATATTTTTTTCTATTAACAGCCTTCTATAAGCAAGCCAGTTCGAAATTTAAATAAAACCTTTGATAAGTTACCTCCTTGGTTGCCATCTTTCGGAGTAAAAGATCGTTCCATTTTTAAATTACACGACAGATATGAATTTAGAGTGCGCGCGGCCAAAATCGGAACTAATCATTTGTCATTTTTGTCAGGTGTCAAGAGAGTGTGTTGTATTCCGTGTTTTTATTCGTTTTCGAAGTAAATAATCGCCATCATTATGCCAAAAGTAATTTAAAGTGCGGGCAGAGATGTTTTCTTGAAGTGAACAAGACAATAACAGGCCTACGGTACCGTTTTACAAAGATAGAGCCCGCGTTGCTTATTTGACAGGTAACTTTTAGGGATATCATTATACAAAAATTTCCCTAAATATTCGTACTACCGGTGCCGCTTATTCAAAAATTATTGAAGAAGAAATAAAAAGATTTGTTATTGAAATGGACGGTATTAGCCACTGCAGGGCCATTGTTAAACTAAATTTAACAGTACACAACAACAACAGTACAACAACAGTAGTACTAAGTATTCAATAAAAGATTTACAATAATTTCAACCTTTTTCATCATGTTTTATGCAACTAGAAAAAGCTAGTATTTAATTATGCTTAACTTAAGTTTCGAGTAATGAAAAATGACTATTGATTAAATGAAGGAAAAAAGATGAGTTATGCTGGCAACATTAAGCACGCCACCAGTCGCGCGCAGACTTATCTTGCGCGCACTCTACTATGTAATTTACTTGATCGCTAAACACGACAGATATGGATTTTCATACAACTTTTGCCGGCCGCTGCTCGCATGTATATGGCCAGTACAGCAATTTTGATTTATCTCGAAGAAGGTTGTCAAAATAATTCTCCAATTTCCAAGCATGTTTGAGAAAATATAGTTTCATTTAAACCATTCTATTTAGTGATATAATATACATATATATGTCGGGTTTAGTCAATAGTACGGGGTAAAGTCAAATCACAAGCACGACCCTAGCGGAAAACAAGAGCAACTACGCATTGGCGCGCTTTTTATAAGCACTCGTGGTAGAGAATACGACAGTTGAGTACTGACAGCCGTAGAGCTAAGACGTCGTAGAATCAGTGTCAATTCGTAATATAAGTAAGCAAGAATGTAACTTGTGTCTATTTGAATATACTCAGTGTATCGAATAATTTGTGTGATTTCATTTTCACGATTGACCCACCTACCTGCCCACCCACGATATCTCAACCTAAGGGAATACTTCCTGACTTCCCGATGTTTTGCATCTATCGGCCAGCCTTGATGCGACATCAGAATTTGGATTCGATCGTGCTAATGAGATCACACGTAAAAACAATGCTAGTGAAAATGGCGGTTACATTCTTGCAAAAAAATTGCGGTGTCAGATGGAAACAGTTGTGGTTCGTTTCTGCGACTACCCTCAGTCTTGAATAATGAAAAACCAGTCCGGAGCGGAGCAGCGAGGAGGCTAATAACAACCAAGAAGCTGGACAGGTCAAGGAGGAGCGTATGGACGTGTGGAAAGACCCATACACACGGATCTTTATGCCATTCTGGTGAGTCGTTTTCATTTTGTTATGACAATGGCCAAGAGTGTTCATTATTCAAAATTCTCATTTTGTGTACGGTATGTCGGTCAGTGGAGTTGACATGTCAACATCTGAGAGGTTGAGACCGAAGGCCGGCTAGCAGTTCGCAGGTGGTAGCCGAACGTTATAAGAGCGTGCAAGTTTGGAATGAAATACTCGGTGAGTCGCTTCCATGTTATTTCGATAGTGAGGAGGTCGAAAGTTCTCTAGTGAAGAGATGATATTTCGAGCTTTAAGAGTGTTCATGTTTGACCACTGAGTTGGTCGTGGTTACATCTAGCACTATCACTAGGTAATTAAGACACACTCGTAAGCAAGTAGTTAATGAGTTTCCTATTGGCGGTAGTTTCATCATTTGGTTCAGTACGAACTTTAGGATGGGATATCCCATATTCGACCGTGTTTAAGCCATGTTTCACTCAATGCAACAATAATTGGTTTATACTTGTTAACTAAATATAAATGATTAGTTTTTTTATTAGTCACTGACCTGGCGTTCCATTGAATAATCAAATCCATTATCGTTTTTGTCTGTCAGTAATTTACAAATCAGGTCAGCGTTGTTCGGTTTAATGTATTTTTTATTTTGTAACATCTTAATAAGACTGTTAATTAGATCCATAATCTGTTCATGATCTTCTTTTTGTTCGGGTTTATTCTGTAGTGCACACCCATTACTGGGACTTGGAAAACTGAACTCATTTATTAATGCATTGTGTGCTGCTCTGTCATATCCAGACGCAGATTTAGGAGGCGAACGAGGTTTTTTAAGTATTGTTTTATTGTATGAAGTTGTCCTAGGACCATTTTTCACATTATCATTAGTGTGGAAGTATGCGGATTTGGAATCTGATTGAGAAATTTTACTACTTAAAACAACTTTATCTGCATATGACATAGAGGAAAATAGATGCAACTTACTAGCCTCTAAATAAGAAATATATGAATGAGCCATAGTGTTTTTGATATCTCTTTGTCTCTTAAACTCAGGGCATGCTTTATTTATAGCAAAGTGAAAACCAGAACAATTTATACAAGATGCACAATCCTCCTCAATGCTACAAGATTCAGCTGAATGATTTTGACTGCATTTAAAACATCTCGGCTCTGGAGCCCTACATTGTAATTTTGTATGTCCATACCTACAGCATCTGAAACACTGAATGGTGGGGTACACATATAAACATTTAATGCATTATAACACATGAATATTCTCTTTAGAAGAATTTGTCCATCAAAAGTTATAACAATGGATTCTGAAGGTTTCCAAACTGGATTACCGTTAATCTGCACTTTATAATTTAACCTCCGAATTTTAATGACATTTCCACACCCAACGGGTGTAGAAATATTTGCTTCAATTTATCTAATGACCATTCTGAAGGAACACAACGCACCATACCCATTCTAGTTACATTGAATGTCGGGATAAAAGCTTTGAATCCATTAGTACTTAATAAGTTAGATTTTAAAAAATCATTTGCATCATGGAAAGTCGAAAATGCAACTGCACACTTATTGCGACCTATCCTTTTAATGCTACCATTAATTATATTTTTAAATGCTCCCCGTTTCATAAAGTTTCCAAACGCAATGGGATGTAATACAGTTCCACTATTAGGTAAGTCGGTGATGCGCTGTACATGTATCAAATAAGGAGATACATCGGTATGTATGTACTCCTTCCTACCAACTGGCTCAAAACTTGCTTGACTAGGCTTTGACTGTGACTCAAATTGGGATGGCGCTTGGTTACCATGGTTATTTTCAAGAACCGTCTCTTGGGGATTACAATTACAATCCGTAATACTGACATAATTCTGGCCATGACCGTTTTTGGTGCGTTTGCGTATTTTACAGGTTTTACAGATTTTCCTGCGTTTTCGAGAAGATTTTTCGCTACTGTCAGTGGCCACTGAACCATCAGTGTCCATGCCACTTTTATAAACAACATTATCACTCCATGACATGATAGTCACATAGTTTGCCGCCGCCTAAATCCCCCTGCAAGTTATTAGGGGGGTCGTTCATACGACCCGGACTTAGGGACTAATCATACTATATAAAAAACTTACCAAATATTCACCTACAAATATATACAATTATTATACAAAATTATATACAAAGATAAGACTCTCCGTTTTACAATAAAAAATTAAATTTCAAGAATTTGAAACAACCGCGTGCAACCGAAGTTTCCCGCCTTTTTTTGCGTCAAAACTTATACTTTTTTTTTTTTTTTTTTTTCTTCTTTGGCAACTGAGCCGATGCCGACTATTCTGCCAGTGTCATGTAGAAAAAACTTATACTTCATAGAAGATTTATGAATTAAGCTTGATATCTGCGACAGCTGTCAGTATCAATAGCACTTGACAGTTCTAACAATAACGTATATGTCAGTTTGACATATATCGCAGAGATCAAGCCAATGATGTAGGAAAACTATGGAGATGGCATATTCTACTATATGAAGAATAGTTATACAAATATCTATAATATCGACACACGCATGATAAAAAGCGTTTTGTCTCTTTTTAACTAACCAAGAGCTGCATTTGAACAGAGAGACATCTAAATGTTTGTCAAGGACTAAACTTGGCAACACTTTTGAGTGACGTCAAAATCATGCCTATACGTGACCGGTCGCCATGTTGAGTGCCGAAAGTACTCTGCGGTTTTGTGGAAGTTGTGTGCCGTATATATACGTTTATCTGTGTAGTTGTGCTGTCAAACAGTTGCTTGCCCAAAATATTTTTGTTGTTTTAAAAGACTACATCTATAAACTAGGTATTTTGGTGATTTGAGTTTGGAAATTAATAGGAAAATCATGCCCTCGTGTTGTATAAAACAGTGTGGTGCGAGGAAAAACAAAAACTGACAGCCATCTTAAGTGCCCGATTTTTGTAGGTATGCACGATATTTTCGTAGGTATGGCAAGTCCATAGGTTTATAAGTCAGTGGATCAAGCTATCTTTTAAGAAGTATAAGCCCGTGAACTGTCATAGCTCGATCAGCGAACGCGTAAAGTTTATAATAGAATGGTTTAAATGAAACTAGAATTCCTCGACGTATTTAGAACTAAGATAACTTTATTCTAGACCGCCTATGGATTGAAATTTCCTGCACAATAATTTCAGAATGACCAGGCGATAACTCACCTGTGGAAAGTTATCCTTTGATTATTTCCAGCCACACGCGCCATGGTTCATGAAGATAATTATCAACAAAATTGTTCTTGCTAAAAACGAAACAAACGCGTGAAAACAAAAAACTTTAATCACAGCTGGTATCCGAAAGACTACCACAGTGACTGAAAAGTTGTCACTCTGACATTCATTAAGATGGCGTTTGTCTCTTTTTTTTTTCGGCAAGAACGAAAGACCTGATACAATATTTCATATTCATAGTTTATTTTTCGTCTTTACAAATCTCTGACAGTATGAATGAGTTGACATTGGCACTAGTTTTAAGGTCAAACCGCACTAAACTCCATTTGAAATAACATTAGACGTGTTTCCAAATCTTTTTACAGTCCGTTCAACCGATTTTAAGTTCTATCCCGTAATCATAAGGATGACATAAAAAGCATAAACATGTTACTAAAACCAACTGTTTACTACAGCTACCATTTCTCGTATCACCTACGCAATAGAAGTCAAAATCGGTTGAACGGGCTGTAAAATGGGCTAATTTAAACGTCTTATGTTATCGCAAATGGAGTATAGGCGTAACTGCGCGTCAGCGGAGCGACGCGACGCGACATGACCAAATATACTTAGTAAGATATTGTATGAGATAAACCGCACTACGCGGCAGCAGAACTACGCGACGCGACACTTTATCTCATCTCATACAATATATTTTACAATGCATGTCCTCGAAAAGAGCGTTTTCCAAGCAGCCAAACTGTGCGGCAAGTGTCACTTTTTTTACTAGTGCTTTTTACTTTCCTGTACTTTAATAATTTTGAACTCCAACGTCAGCCCGCCGCATAGAGTTTTTATTTTTTCAGATAAGTTTTAAAAATTAGTTAAGTACAGATTATCATTCTTATAAAAGGTAAAACAAAACTAATACTTCATTTAAGTCGTTTTTAATTACTCTAGATTTAGATTTTGACCAATAAATTAATTTTAAATATTCGTTAAATTTGTTTGGCAGAGTTAATATTTACTATTAAATATTTTGCTCGTGCCTTTTTACGTTACGACATGACAGCTATTTGCACATGCGCAGTAGATATGCCCGAGGAACTATGAACTTGTAGATAACCTGTGGATAAGCTGAGCGCCCTTTTATTAATTGCTTGCTTGGTTCAGATATATTTTTTTATTTCCTCGCACAATGCATAGTAAAATGTTGTATGATACACGTGCGTAAGATGATTTCCGACTCGTGTCGATTTATCCACTCACTCGCTTCGCACGTTCGTGAAAAAATACCACTCATCAGAAATAACCTACTTTCCGCACTTGTATAACTATTGCCGCGTCGTCGCTCCGCTGACGCGCAGTGTCGCCTAGTGCAGTCTCACCTTTAGTTAGTCATCTGTGACTGTGAGTTAGCAACAAAATAAGACGTCACAATGAGGAAGGAAAATCTATGGAGACGGCCTATTCTACTATATGAAGAATAGTTATACACATATCTATCAAATCGACACACGCATGTCAAAAAGCGTTTTGTCTCTTTTTAACTAACCAAGAACTACATATGAAAAGAGAAACATCTAAATGTTTGTCAAGGACTAAACTTGGTAACACTTTTGTGTGACGTCAAAATCATGTCTATGCGTGGCCGGTCGCCATGTTGATTACCGAGTAAAATTGGTAGTTGTGTGCTGTTTATGTACGTTTATCTGTGTAGTTGTGCTGTCAAACAGTTGCAAATGGCCTACCTCATTGGCCAATGGGCAGCCATCTTAAGTTCCCGATTTATGTAGGTATCACGCTAATTTCGTAGGTATGGCAAGTCCATAGGTTTATAAGTCAGTGAGACGTCATAAAACTGTGTGACTGAGACTGACACTGACAGGTCTGACAGTAGCATGAAGCATCAAAAAGTTTTGTTGGGTTTGGGTTTGTTTACAAAATTTGTCCAAAAAATATGTTGAACTTGTGGCGACAATAAATGATTCCATCTGAAAAATGCCAATTTTAAGTAATGTAATACGTGATGTTTTGTTCGGTACATCGGACCGTTGTTGTTTGTGCTTTAATGCAATAGGAGAAAATGAAACCATTTTTAATAATCTAGATGAGGTTTCTTTGGGCACCGATATCGAAACAAATAAAGTATTACATGAAATAATAAACACTGTTTTAGGAGATAAAGTGAGTTACCAAATTATAGCTAAAAGTACCTAACTAGTAACATCTTGTATGCACCTCAATAAGTCTTAACTGTCCCAACACCTATGTTTTAGAGTTAACTTTGTATGTTTCAGGTTTCGTATAGCATATCTGCACACAATAAAATTTGCCAGAAGTGTACAGGAATGGTTATCAATTGTTATAAGTTCATAAAACAATGTAGACAAAATATAGAGCAGTTGCACTGTACAATAGATTCCCTCCAGCAGCACACCCAGAAAAGTGCGGGAAACTATGATTACAAGTCATTATTTGTTGCTCTGGACACCAATAACTATAATGTGGAATTGTATTATGATAAACATCGAAACTGCAATGATAAAACTCTATTACACAAGCGATTTCAAAGATTATACAAAGATACTCAACAAGTAATTATTGATTTTGAACTGGAGTCCAACAAAAGAAATGAAAAGTGTGCTGTGAAAAGAAAACGTAGGAGTATATGGCAATCTCTTGTACTTGCTGATATAGTACATGATAAAGATGATCTAAATAATCTAAAATGTAAAGAATGCTTGAAGTTGTTTCCAACAGACATAAAAATCAAACAGCATTTTATAAGATTGCATGCACCAAAAGATTTTAAATGCTCTCAGTGTCCAAAAGCTTTTGGGTCTTCTCTACTGCTGAAACAGCATACAAAAGACAGCCACTGTACTGCTGTTTGCAGCCAATGTGGCAAGACGTACACTAACATATTCTCACTAAGGCACCATGAACTACACTACCATAGCTTGCAACGCCTCATTTGTCAGACATGCGGTAAAGCTTATAAAGGAAAGAACGCATTCAATAACCACATCATAAAGAAATTGTGTAAAAAGATGAGAAAGTCAAATGCAGAAGCAAAGCACTGCTGTGATTATTGTGGAAAAAAGTATGGACAGAAATCAGCTTTACGTGTTCACATCCGTGTAGAACATGAAAATCAAGGTGAAGTTTGCACTTGTGACTGGTGCGGTAAGAAACTAAGTTGTATCAGTCGGCTAAATGATCATATTATAACACATACAAAACATAAGAACTTTGAATGTGAACTTTGTGGAGGCAAATTTGTAACAAAGACATCGCTACTGTATCATACAAGAACGCACACTGGAGAAAAGCCATATAAATGTGACTTTTGTGATATGACATTTTTGTCTGCTTCCCGTCGCTCAGAACATGTGAAGCGACACCATACACAATCAAGTTTAGAATGTGATATCTGCCATGGTAAATTCAAGGGTGATAAAAGTTTAGCTCAACACAGGAAAAGGCATTTTGATGTGAGAAGTAAATTATATTTTGATCCTCAAGTAAAAAAATAATTTTAATTGTGTATGACTTATTGGGATTGCCAATCATAAGTCATACAAAACAAACAACAATAATTCAACCAATTAATGTTATGAAATATTTGTATATGTACTTGAAATGTTTGTTTACTAACTTTGTTTTATTAATCTTTTCTGAAATTAAATCATTAAAGATTGAAAACAGTGAACACACAGTTGGACTAGAAAGTTTATTTGTGTAAGGTATTACCAGTACCACCCAGATTCCAGGCCTACCAGTCTCTTCTTTGCAACCATTTTAGTTATAAGCTTCCTGAACAGGTCGCTTGCATTGTCAACCACTGCTGATACACCAAAATCCACAGTACTCATTGTAACTGGAGTAACTTAAAAAGAAAAATGCCGGGATTACTACAATTACGATTACACTTTACAGTTTCCCAATTCAATAGCATTAAAAAAAGTTACAAGGTTTTAGGTATATTATAATAGAAGAAATTGAAAAATGGAGGACATCCTGGTGTAAATTTTGTACTACTAAACCTAGTGCATAATAGAGAGGCTGTAAACTTTTCAACTAAATACAAGCCTGCCGGGCGAGCACGGCCTACTGTGACAGGCTTGAGTCACACAGTTTGTGAGCAAAAACCGTGATAAAATGCCGTGCTTGCCCGGCTGGTGATCAATCATAAAATAGTTTATGGACGATCAAATTATTTTAATTCACCCGTTTAGCGGACGACTAGACACTTCGATAGTTTATTGGTATTGAAAGAAAATATGTGTGGTTCATTTACCGCGTGTCTTATGTTTGTTTCCAAGTGCTTTTTTTGTACTGCTCTTGCTGCATTTCAACTCTGTGATGTTGAACTATAAAAGAAAAAATTTTTTACTTCTTTACAAGTTTACGTACCCGACCACCATTTACATAATTACTAGTAATTGATTATGAAATAAAAGTGCAACTTTACGTACCATGGACATAACTACTATAAATATTATAAATTTGTACCGAAAATCCATTTTATTTTTAGCAAAACGATTAAAACAAAAGTAAAATAGACATATTTTCCTTCAAAATATGTCAAAAGACGCGCTAAAACATTCTTGACTTCAATCACAGATAATACCTATATTAAAATGTACTCTGTGATACCTGACAAGAGCATCACTTCAGTTTATGGTTTATGTCACTAATATAATGTACTCTGTGGCTAACGTTACGTTATGTTTGCCACCACGCTGACCAAGAAGCTCTCTAAATTGTTATATGTGTAGACTACAGTCTTTTTCTCTTTTTTTTCTTGATTGTTGAAACCAACAACAGGTTATGTCCAAAGACCTTATACGTATTTCTTGTTATGTCAGCCTCATCATCTAATATTATTAACCTATTTACATACATAAACTTTGCGTTAAACAAGTCTCACTTAGAATCGCTATGCGAGCTTTTTCTTAACTTAAAATAGCTTCGAACTCCTTTCGTTTATGATCTTATACTCTGCGCATTCCATTGACTACAGTTAGTTATTATTACAGCAATCAGTTATCGCACAAAATATCATTAAATTAAAGTAATTTGTTTACAAAAAGATTCGCATCCCGGCGCCATAACAAAACGCAGTGTTGAAGTCCTCCGATTCAAACCAATAGATGGAGCACTTTTGATTGATAAGCTTTGCTATTGGTTGGCAGGCAGAGTGCATCTCTTTCTTTTTCGACAGCAAGCAAAATGGCCGCAACTCATTGTGATACGACAGACGTGTTGGAAATTTTGCGAGATGTCGTGTGTTATCCTTCGTAAATAAACTATTGTTTAAGTGTCGCGTCCCTTTATTGTTCAAGTGCTCAGTGGTAGTGCATGCTGTGTTCTCCCAAGTGACCACGTTGTGATTAAACATACTTCTAAAAAGGTGTTTGTCTGTGTTTTGTGCCTTGTTTTCGTCAATAAACTTACCCTGACATCTGTTTTGGATTAATGTTCATTTGAATTCGGTAAGTGTACTGCCTGCATACACGTTTATCGTTAAAAGTTAGTTTGTAACAGTTTGATGTGTGTAAATAGTTTTAATTTCTTAAAGTTTTGACAGTATTTTGTCTCTTTTGTTTGTGTAGTTTCGCTAGCAAGCGCGATAGAGACGGTGGGGTAATCCCTATCCCTTCGAAAGTGTGCCGCGTATTATTGTTTTGGTGGTGACCTATTACGAAATGTGTGGTTTGTAGAGTGGCTGCCATGTCGGAGGTCGAACATGGCAATTAAGAGACTGGCCCCCTAATATTAAATGTGACATAAGGTGCGTAGGTAGAGCATGGCGAGAGTGCGCCAGTGACATCATATTCGCGTATTTTAAGAATAATTATATGATATTTTTACTATCACACGTCTGCAGTATGTTTGGAGTCGCCGTGTGTACGTCACGAACCATGACACTCGACATCCACAGTCCATCCCCGCACAACAGAGCATTGTTATCAAAGGATATGATATTACATTCAGTGTAGACTAGACCAACTTGTGTAAGCTGCATGACAAATTCTGCCCATCACATAACAGCAGATCTTATTTTGACACAATCTTGATATAGCCTGTAATTTTTTCACCTAAAAGTTATTAAGTGTTGCCTACACTTACAGAAGTTTGAAACTTTTTCTCAGTATGATTAGTTAGAAGCCTTGATAGTATTAAGATAAATTGGTACCTAAATAATGCAGGAAATCTAGTAAGAATGCCTTTGCTCATCTGAAGATATTAAGATCTATGATATTCAAATGTACAACAGAGCAGTGTTTTTATAATCTATTTACAATTGGAATTGTCCTTGAGTTTGTAGACACCTCTCTGGAATAGCAGTGACATGGACACAGAGGTAATAAAACATAATTTGTGTTTGTAAGTGCATTATTTATAAATAATATAATGTGGCAAACTCATAATATGAATGTGGTCGGGCACACTGCCAACAAGACTCCTTTGATGTTTGCATAATAATAAAGGAAAAACTTATTGGAGATGCTATTGTTTTTTACCAACTTTTTTAATACATAATTGCCTTTAAAATTTTCTTTTGAAGCCAAACATTTATTAATTATTAAACTATGGAATTTCAGTTATCAAAAGTTTATAAGTAGTTTAGCTAAACTTAAAAGGTTAAACCTCCACCAGAAACTTTGCAAAACTACCTACGTTTTTCAATAATAATTTGAAAATTTACCTAATAAGTTACAATCTGAACTAGAATACTGAATTATTGGGGTATATGAAAGAATGTACTACAAATATTTGGTTTATTATCATTGAAATTAAGCATAGAAAAATATGAGGCCTGTTTAAAGAAACAAGATTGGAACATTAAACATTATACTGTTTTTCCCTCCAAACTAATTAATAAAGACATTCAATTGTTTGTTAGTTTGTGTGGCTAAAAGTTAATCTCTGGTTATACCTACAAACGGACTGAATAGGATTGCAGGGGTGAATGGGAACAAAACTTATGATTTTAACTTTGATATTACTTTATTAGTTTCAAATGAAGCATCGTTTTTAGGGTTCCGTACCCAAAGGGTAAAAACGGGACCCTATTACTAAGACTCCACTCAAATCAAATCAAATCATTTTTATTTGCTCAAACATGAGTGCCATACATACATAACAAATTGTCAGCATGAAGAGATGTTAGGATACAAAATGAACGTCATGTTTACCTTGGATAATGGCATGCAAATATTAATTTAGAATACAAATTAAAATACATAAAAGAATGTCATATTTAGTAATAATAAAAAATTAAAATAAATGTCGTGCAAATGTCAATAAAATAATACAACCACTGTCCGTCTATCTGTCACCAGGCTGTATCTCATGAACCATGATAGCTAGAGAGTTGAATTTTTTTTTAATAATTAGGTACTTAATATATTAAATTATTGTAGTAGGTACCTACTAAAAGGCTGCAAACAATTTTTAAATAACATGAAAATCCCCTTCAAAGTTTTGTTTCTATTCACCCCTGCTTTCCTATTCACCCCATTTGACAGATTCAGATTGATTATAAAAATTCATACAAAGTTAAAATTCATACTATTGCTGACTGCATGGTTCCTATGAGATAGGTCACTGGAGCTGAAAACGTGGGCAATAAAGCTAGTAGGATAGACAGAAGAACCTCCTTTTCCGCATTTAGATTCCCATTTGGTCCGTTGTGCGCGCAGGCCTCCCCTCTGTGAGAGGAAACAGGTTGTAATCCACCACGCATGCCCAGTGCAGGTTGGTGGATGTCACATGCCTTCGAATTGTTGGTTCTAAGACATGCCGCCGGTTTCCTCACTGAGAGCAGTGTTGATAAAATAATTTAGGTACACAAAGTTAAGCGCCTGGCTGGGTTCGAACCCACAACCTACAACTTGTACCACTAGGCCACCACTGCTCTCGATATAACGCCATATGAAGAAGCTTGTTTAACTCACATCACATCATCAGCCTATTAATGTTCCCACTGCTGGAACACAGGCCTCCTCTCTGTGAGAGGGAATGGGCCGTTATCCACCACGCGGGCCCAGTGCGGGTTGGTGGATGTCGCATGTCTTCGAATTTTTGGTACTAGGACATGCCGGTTTCCTCACGATGTTTTCCTTCACCGTTTTGAGAGCAGTGGTGATGAAATAATTTACACAAAGTAAAGCGCCTGCCTGGGCTCGAACCCACGACCTACAACTTGTAAGTCGCGGCCGATACCACTGGGCCACCACTGCTTTCGTTTAACTATATATCTCTTGTTTAACTATAAATTATAAAACTTAGGTACTTGGCCCCATATTAGCATTTAGCGATCCCAAAAACAATGAAAGTGACACCCATGAAAAAGATTAAAAAATCTCGGTCGGCGCCATCTTGGAATTTATAACATTTGATATAGGTATAAATAAAAATAAATAAAATACATCCTCATTGCAAAACCACTTAAGTCCATAGGCCCTTGTAAGTCAGCTGATACCACATAAAAACTTATGATTTGCATGTAGAATTCCTATACTCAATTCACTAGTATGAGACATAATTGCCCAGTGACATTGCAGCACAGATATGAATACCTCAAACAAAGGACAATTAAGTGTGTAGGTAGGTAGTTTATTAACTTGGTTGTCTATCTTCCTAATCTATGTCTTTGTACCTGAATAACACTGAAACTTCAACTTCAATGTGACTTTTCATAAAAATAAATTTTCTTTATTTAATTCTTTTAACCTACGGCAGAAAAGATCGTGATGAGTGTGATGACGTGTATCGATCGCTGCAAAGGGCACTGAGAGCGCTGACATGAAGCTGAAGGCTAGTAAGCAAAACCAAAAGTTGTGAACAATGTATGATGGAAGGATGTGTTCTTTAGTTTCTGTAATTTTCAGTTTATAAATCTATACTGTGCTCGAGAGCTCCGCCCTTTTCAGGCATGCCAAATTGCCTGTTCGTTTTTCCGAATTCACAAAAGCGTAGCACAGCGTAGTCGTCGTAAAATGTAGGATTAAGAGAATCAGAATCCATGGCACAGTTTGCGGGTTTTCTCTTTAAACCGAATTCTAAAAAGAATGAAGTTCTCAATTCGACTGAATGTTTTTAAAACAAGATTTCTTTTCCCTGCTTAAAGTAAGGCTTTTCTAATTATTCTTCATTTCCTTTAATCCAGTAATTTACCAGCAAACAATAGCAACAAATTAAATGTGTTTAAAACAGTTAGCTGCCTCCAGTGTCAGAGAAACCAGTTTCCGTAGTGTATGCCCTTCACGGCAGCTACACACGCTCGACTGTGTGCGGGAGTCCTTAGACTGTACATTGTGTGAATTGCAGGTTCAATTAGGATGTATGTAAGTAGTCTATTAGGCGCTTTCGTAGCCCGAACGAGAGTATACGAAGTTAGATTACGACGGTATAATGGACCTTCCTATCTCGCCACAACTGCATTTTTGCAAACACTTAGGTACACTCACGCCTTTTTCCCATGGGGTCGGCAAAAAGTATAGAACGCCATCTGCTACATACTCCAATTGCTTCATTTACGTTCATAGATCTACCTAATCATAAACCGGCGGTTGTGAGTACTTCGCACTCTCTTGGTCTTTTGGCCTGGCTTGTTCAATAAACTAGACATTGTATACACCACTATCCCTTCCTGAAGGGAACAAACTGACACCGTTATGCAATAGATGACATTGGCGGTCGATTGCCAAATCCTTGCCAAAGACTCATCCTGGAAACAAACGTTGCTGACTGCAATAGCTTGGCTCTGCCAGCTAACAATAACTGAAGCATTGTGCTGTTATTTAAATTAAGTACGTCCTGTAACAATAAAATACGATGCATTCTTGATAAATGTACCAGTGCATTGTACATTGCGAAATATGTCTATTACCGCATTCAATTCAATAATAACAGCCGCACGGGTCGATCATCAAGGTTAAGTAACGCTTGATGAGGTCGGTCAGTGGATGGGTGACCATTTCAACATACCGAGTTTCCTCCGTGCCTCGGAAAGCACGTTAAGCCGTTGGTCCCGGCTGTCATTTGAAGATCTTTGACAGTCGTTACGGGTAGTCAGAAGCTTGAGATCTGACACCAGTCTTGCCAAGGGGTACCGTGTTACCCAGTTACTGGGTTGTGGAGGTCAGATAGGCAGCCGCTCCGTGTAAAACACTGGTACTTAGCTGAATCCGGTAAGACTGGAAGCCGACCCCAATATAGTTGGGAAAAAAGGCTAGGCAGATGATGACCGCATTCAATACTCAGGAGACCTGTTGTGGAATCTTAAGCATCATTTTTGATCTAAGTAAGCGAGAATCCATGGAATACTAATCAGACTATCGTATCGTATCATGTAAACAGTTTTTTCAACCAATGAATCGGCACGAACTGACGCATTCGATAATATAACAGGACCCCTTTTACGCCTTTCTTGGCTCCGTATCTACGGGATAATAAAGGGGTACTCAATACTCGTATGGCGCACGTGCACCATAAAATTATGGTGTAAAGATTACTCTAAAGTGCGCACTAAAACTATAGTTATAAACATTTGTGACGTAAGTTCATTGAAGCATGGTGCAGAACTCACATGGTGGGATGGGGAACATTCTTACCTAAGCGAACCAAATTGTTTTAATTGTCGTTACCTAACTGAATCTCATTAAATTGTTTCGGCAATCCTATTAAATACCTCTTTCTTGCGTGCTTAATTCCGGCCTCAGCGAAGGTCCGTTTTCCGGCTCAATTAAGACTACTTAACTCTTTTCGACATCCTCAATCAAGAGTTCATTGGCTCTTTTATTCTTTGCTGTATCCAGTTGGTCCTTCATAGAGATTTGCATTTTTTTAATACCTATAACCTGGGGGTCTTTAAGTCAAAAATTAATGGGTTACTTCTAGGTAAACGTGCTTCACTGTCGACCATATCATCGCTTGTCATCGGAGATATAGTAGTCCACCGACAGCCTATCAGCAAATAGAACACCTTTCATATTGCTGTAAAG
Source organism: Orthosia incerta (assembly GCA_948252205.1). Classification (NCBI taxonomy): domain Eukaryota; kingdom Metazoa; phylum Arthropoda; class Insecta; order Lepidoptera; family Noctuidae; genus Orthosia; species Orthosia incerta. The sequence goes on from OX411761.1 coordinate 26,603,094, forward strand.
GTTACAGAACCCAATACCAAACCCTAGAGCTCTTTAAAATCTGCTCCCAGAACAGTAAGGCAAATATCTTGTGAATAGTTGACGTCATCAAGTTAATGAGTCGTAATTGAGAAGGCGAAGTACAGCGTCTAATATGCAGTTACATGGAAACTGTAGGATTTAGAGACAATGTTACATGTTCTTCTTTACATAACATATACGTAGATACTACATGTTGAGACAGTAACTGAATAACCGACAGTTTTTCTTGAATGAAACGCAAATTGCATTGAGCTTGCAAATTGGTTTATGAGAATGGGTGTCTAGACGATCTTCGTGGGTATATGGCAAAACGTAAAGCTTATCTCTTATCCAAATAATATAAGTACTGATGAATCAAATCAAATTCGGGGAAAGAGGTCTCAATTTTTCAATCGTTCTTTGAAGAAGAAGCTTCCAAACGTAAGTTTGCCTTAGAATATTATCACAACCGAGTCTAACAAAGTCGCAAAGGAAGCACAACATGCCCACAGCCAGTTAACAAGTTCACAGTCACCCTCGCATCTATAGGCAGCGTTCATTGTTGTTTGTAGGTGCCCAAGCGCCGATGAATGAAATCGGACACTCGCGCCGGCGCGCACGCACTCGGACATAATTGTCGGATTGTGAGTTTGTGAGGGCTGCCTCCGTGATACAACGTTTATTGGGGCTTTGTTATCATATATGTAGGTACTTCGAAAACGGAACAGAGTCTTCAACACGAATTTATGTATTTCTCGTGCGTAAAAATAAAATGTCTAACCCTAATGTGTTCCCATTTAACATTTCGTCACGGTTGTCATCGGAACATTTTTTATATTTTCAACATTATAATAAACGATGTTGGCACCTAAATTTGCTTGGAAGGGAAGTCAAAAATTCTATGATTTTTAATGAGAAAATATTTCATTGAGTAGGCACGTTACAAAAGGTCAGCGCGACCTCCTTTGAAATTCGTTACAAAACTACAACATACGTAATTTCGTATCATTGCTAGAAATCTGTGCAAGCGCAAGAAGAATGGAGGGTACCTTCACTAAATAAATTTCTAGTAAACGACGTTCAAAGCGATGAATAGTCATCGATTCGTCGTTAAATTCATGTGGATGGTCTTTGTAGTCGTGCGGTTGTAAAATGTTGCACAAACATACTAATTATCGCTCGAGACCAATCGGGTTTACGGCTACATACCTGACTTCTGATGTCTTGACGAGGTATTGGAAACTGAACGTAGAATTGTATGATTACTGGTTACATGTGTAAATGTGTACACGACACGGCTGATTGCCCAAGGGTGTTTTATCTTACGTCGATAGAGCAGTTGACGGTTTCAAATGTCAGCTAGTACGTGGGTTTTAAAAGCTGGTTATTTCCAATCTACTGGGCACAGATCAATCTGTTCTACTACCCAAGAATACGCTATCTCCACTGGTAAATGAAGGTACTAGAGAAAGACCAAAGTAACGATGAAAAGGGATAAAATACTGAGAAGATGGCTAGAATAAGACATGCTCCCCAAATATTCATATTCATTTATTGCATGCCATATTGTTTTACAGATGTTACAAAAAACTTTTTACCAAAAAATCGAATAAAAAGTTTTTTATTTTATGTTTTTAGTTTTGGTAGGTACCTCCAATTAACATGATAATCGTTTATAGCCAAAGTACATTTCATGACGATTCCAATAAGCCCAAACACGACTAGGATACATTGTTTTATATCGGGATTCCAGTGCCAACCTTCTGGCTTCATCATCATTTCAGTTTGATGGTGCCATTTCAATCAGTACCTTTAATTATAAGTGTTTGCTGCATCATAGTCGGTTAACTATTAAAATATCTTATACCCGTGACATACTTAGCATTAAGGAGCACCAGTGGCCATCTGTGGTCTTCTTCATCAGTTCCACTTCACCTAATGATACTTTTTGAGTCTAAATGATTGCATTGTTGATGAAAATACCAAAATTGCTATGTCTATAATATTTGAGGAATTCCCTCGATGTCTCTAGGATCCCATCATCAGATCCTGACCTGATGACCATGGGACCACCAGTATACCCTTTCAAACAAAAGAAGAATTTTCTAAATCGGTCCAGGCGTCTATGACTCTTTGAGTAATCGGGAAACATATATATAAAAAAAAAAGATTCCGACGAATTGCTTTAAAAATCCTCCTTCTGTTTTTGAAGTCTGTTAAAAAGGCTTATTGCTAAGTACACATACGGACACTGTTAGGCCACAGCAACAAGTAATACTTTGGGATGTCGGTAGGGCGACACAAAACCCAAACATTCACTGCCTGAGTTGGGAGTTCTCTTCCAGGATCGGTCAATCGTTCTCCAACCGGTCTTGCGCAAATCAGGCATATTAGATTTTGGATTACAGATTTCGTATCACATCATCATCAAAAAGGGCTCAATAATGTCGCGAAGTCATTAACCTTTTTATATTGCACGGCTGACGTAATTTTTTGTCGTCCATAGAGGTCGTTAGCCTCGCAGAATTATTGCAAAAAATACAAGGCGATACATTACTTGTTTTAAATCAAGAAGTTCCGTTACAGTGAATTCTGGATCAACTGCCCAGCATTGAGCACAACGGCTTCCGCGGATTCCTTAGTTTTGAATTATAAACAGTTTTTTCATAGAAGTTCTCTGAGACAGACAATAATTCCGCTTTGCAATATTTCTGCATACTTTGTGATGTTTACATTCGTCAAATGATTTGTAAACATTTTGATTTCTGAAATGCTATGCAAGTTATCATTTTAAATTGTGATGTTTTGTTTAGGCTGTCGGACGAAAAAATACCTGGTTTACGTCATAGGGCAGACGGTGTTTGACTCTAGTACCTACTAACTAAACATTACTTACATTCCCGTGGTTCGAGAGGTTTTTTTTTAATATATTTGATAGGGGCTCCTTTGACCATTATCACACCAAATGGTAAGCGATGATGTGATTTACGCCACACCTAGAAGTAACCTATTCATTCTTGACTTAAATACCCCCAAGGAACAGCTTACAGGAATACAGACTCCGGCAGGGAATTTCACTCTGTAGCTGTACACAAAATGAAAGTATTCCCAAAACGTTTAGTGCGTAAATGATAAATGATTTTATTTCTGTAAGTTGGTTTGTACAAACACTTTTACATGTCGATCATATTTTTAAAACTAGATGAGGTCGGCGTTTCCTATCTGACTACTCTGAGAAGAAAGGCCGAAACAAACTCTAGAGGTCACAGTCTCTTTTAAAGTCCGGACAAAATTCTTGGTTAGATCATGTGAAGACCATGTAGAATGTATGGATGGGATGTCCACTATGTACCGATGGCGCATCGCCGCCGCCGTACGTCCTATAGTCCGATGATGGAACGGGCTAGGCGGAATTAGATCATGCAATTCCATCGCACACTCCCCGAAGTAAAACTGACAAAACCGATCAAATTGTTCAATTCCATCGCACTTTGTGTTAGCAGTAGTTTAGCTAATAACTGTACATTCCCTATATTCTTCCCGTGGTTCGAGAAGTATCTCGGTAGTGATATTCCTTCCAGGCCGTTTTTCATTGGCGTTTATTAATTAGTTGTCCTACGTGTTATTGAGAACGTTGACGGGTAAATGATGAATAATGAGAATAAAAGTTGATTAATTACTGTTCCATAGATTTCGCAAACCTAATTAACGGATACCAATTAGGTTCAAGTGTGATTATTGTCATGTTATTTGTAAACATTAGCCGTATTTCTACAGATTAAGGTTTGAATGGCCTCAATCATCATTATCATTTCAGCCTAAACACGTCCACTGCTTGACATAGGCCTCCCCCAAGTGTCGCCACATCGATCTTTCCTGTGGGTCTCGCATCCAGCTGATTCCCGTAGTCTTATGCAGCTCATCGGTCCACCTAGAGGGAGACCTTCGAACGCTGCGTCTTCCGGTACGCCGTCGATCATCCGTTCTGCGAGATAGCACCCTGCCCACTGCCACTTCAGTTTGGCAATTCTTCGGGATATATCGGTGACCCTAGTTCTGCTGCGGATATCTTAATTTCTGATTTGATCATGCAAGGGTTTTCCGTTCTTCTCCAAATATGTATTTTCCGAACTGATGTTAGAATCACGTAATCATGATCTAAGCCTAGTGGTCCCTCAGCGTGGTCGCTTAGTTTATGTTTATATGCCTGGCTGGAAGCTCTAGTTTAGTCTCCACAACGAGGTCCAGTTAAGCAGTAGCCAATCACTTTGACTGAACTGCGAGACGCCATTATATATATATATATATATATATATATATATATATATATATCTCATGCAAAGAAACGCCGAGCATAGCCTTCTCCATTTACCTAAATGCCCTTTGTAATTTGTCGAAGCTATATTTCTGTACATAATTACACTTCTGTTTAATTACAGTATTTTGTTTCGGGTGTTTGTTATTAAAACAAGCCCTATAAACTCGACTGTTGACTTTGGACAAATTGTAAACATTTGTAGCGAGTTCAAAATAGTTTTTGTTCGAACCAAGACGGGAAAGAAATGTTCGATTTACCGCTGGGAATAATTTAATGATAGATTTGTTTCCTAGATATGTTTAGTTTGGACCAAAAATGATGATATAGCAAAGGCAGAAAAAAGGTTCTATATGACGAACATAAAAGATGAATGGAAAGTGAGAATCATAATATGGCTTGAAATAGAGTGAATACAGAGAAGATGAATGATAGAGATGAATTCGAAGAAGAAAACATGCTGGGACTCCCAATTATGTAATTGGGATACGGGTAGGTGAAGGATGATGATGAAATCGAAAAAAATATACACGAAGGAATTGAAGAACCGCTAGTTCGTTACGACAACAGACATGTAAGAATGTGAGAGACAGGAGAAATGAGTACACAGTAGTTACAACCACGCCAAGAGCGTAACACATACAATAATGATATTTAGCCAACAGGTAGAAGTAGTAACGAATAGTAAACAGAACGTCGTGATGCACAAACCGGTCGCGATGAGCTAAGCACCGAGATTCAATTCTGACGCAAGGAGGCGTTTGATTCTCTGATGTATTGCCAAAGCTGGCCTTCGGCTGCGTTGTCGCATTTATCATGTTTTTTATGGGTTGATTCAGAAAACATCATATTCTTTCGGTTTTGTTTAAGTTTTGGGTTGAATAAATAAAGAAATGGTCTTAAATTGGCAGTGACGCTGCCGTTTAGGAATCAGTGTATTTTTTGTTATCCAATGGCATCATAAGATTCAATTCAGTTCAATGTAGCTGATCAGAATCAGAGCGTTTATATGTTTATCTGATCAAGATTGTTCCGCTTTCAGTTTCAATCTGAGATCTTGCTGTTGACTATAGATGTGTCATCTGTAAGAAACCTGCCTCTCGCTAGCTGCGTCAGTGTTTCCGAACGCATTCAACCCGAATCTCTTGGTACAGAGGTGCACCGATAGCTTATGAAATTATTTCCAAAATATGCAATTTGTCTAAAAGAGGTATAGATCTGAAAATGCAATGGGTTCCTTCACATATAGGCATAAAGGGTAATGAGGAGGCTGACCGTTTAGCAAAGTTGTGTATAGTTGAGGGAATAGAAAAATATATGGAAACTAATTTTGTAGAATTATTGTCAAAATATAAAAATAAATGTTATAAAGTTTGGAAAGAATACTTTGATGAAAGATCCAAGGAAAAAGGAATTTGGTATAGGTCTATAGTTTCGGAACCGCCTCATGTACCATGGTTTTGTAACACTAGGCTTAGTAGAAAACATATAGTGACAGCTCACAGACTGAGATCTGGACACATGCCGCTCAATAACTTTGGATTTTTAATGAAAAAAAAATTATTCCCCCAATTGTGAGGAGTGTGGCACACTAGAAGATGTTATACACCTATTGACAGAGTGTGTCAGATTTCAGGCTGCGAGAGAGGCTTTACTTAGAGAGCTCGAGACAAATATGTACGATGTTGGTATGTTTCATCATATTTTGTCGACGCCTAACTCTGGTGCGGCATATAGTTTAATTAAGTTTGTGTTGTTACGTTTTACGTTATAAGGTCCGATGGGACTGACATATACATTTGTATAAAAGTCCCTAATTAAAAATAAAGAGAAAAAAAAAAAAAAAAAAAAAACCCGAATCTCTTCAAAGTTAAGAGTGAACAGGCTTCTTCTGGGTAAGCTCACTCCATCGTCGACTCTGTCTCTGTCACCTCTGACCTAGACTAGAGTCAAGAGATGTTCGAACTGATTGTTTTTTTTGTTGTGTGTGTTCACCAATTTCTTCGTCAATAGTGCATTTTGAAAATGCATCCATTGGTCTTATTTAAATTTGATGAAAATCTGATGAACGACTTCAGAGATATACAACAGCACTCTTCAATAAATGACAGCAAATCTCTCGTGATTGCTGCAATAGCATGTCTGTTTATTGTTTATACCATTTCATGAAATAACATCACGCTAGTACGCTCTAAAGGGGTACTACGCAGATGTGTACAGTTCACCTTGGTACACTCATTTCAACGGGTTTTTTCTAGTTTTATGATATTCGGGTAATCTATTCTGGCATTATAGGTAACTTACACTATAGAACTTTCCTAATAGGCACCACAAGTAAAAAGTGAAAAAAAAACTTATTTTACAAAAAAAAATAACCGACTTCCAAATAAAAACACTACAAACAGAAAAATAATTTTATTTTCGGAAGGCGGTGTCAAAAAACAAAGAAACGAAAGTAGGAACACCGACTTCCGAAATTGAAGTTATTTTTCACTTTGTAGTGTTTTTACTACTCAAATTTTCACTCACGTTGCTATACGCAGCTGTCCTAATAATCCAAACCTGAAAAAAATAAAGAGGAAACAGGTGTTCATTGCTCACGACCGCTTCTTCAACCGCATTCGTCCAAAATCATTAGAACCATCACGCCATCGGACATGTAGCAGTTTCCATGAAAAACACTGTTACCTAATTACGACTCTCGCCTCTCCAATTAGGTTAGTTAAAGCCTGCAAAAGGCAGCTCGCTTGCAAATTTTAATAATGTATCTGTTAAGGTCAAGTTAATTGACACACATACCGAGAACCGTCCGGACCGAAAGCGATGCGTTTTGTCTTTTTGTCGATTCGGGTCGATGCTTTCCGAAATTATAGGGTTCCGAGTAGGTTGCGTTTTATTAATGGGCTCCTCTACCTGCCAATTTGCATACGGGTTTTTGAAAACGGTCTGTGCTGTTGTGATCTTTTGGATAGCTTATTTTGGGCTTTAAACTTTAGTTCCATATGGTTGTTTATTAAATATCGTTCTATCTATCTGTTTAACCTATTTACCACAAGTATGTTGGGGTCGACTTCCAGTCTAACAACATACATCTGAGTAGCAGTATTTTACATGGAGCGACTGCCTATCTGACCTCCATAACCCAGTAACTGGGTAAGAAGATACTTGGCCATACTCATCATCTTCTTGCCCTTGTCCCATGTTACTTGGGGGCGGCGCAACACGTTTTCTTCCTCCATACCTACCTGTCTCCCGTCACCCATCACTGACTACCTTTTCTTTCATATCACTCCTCACACAGTCCATTCATCTTTTCTTTGGCCGTCCCCTCGCTCTCCATCCATCCACATTTATATTCATAACTGTTTTAGTAACATGCGTTTCATCCCTCCTCATCAATGGTATGGACCAGGACAAACGGTTTCCTTTCAACTTTTCTGTCACTGGCGCCACTTTCAAACTTCCTCTAATATACTCATTCCTCACTTTATCTATTCTCGTCACTCCACACATCCATCTCAACATTCTCATCTCTGCTACATGCAATCTCCACTTGATATTTGGCCAGACTTGTTATTATATTACCCATCCTTCTTCAATTCTACAAAATGTATTTCGTTTGTTTCAGCAGACTCTCTTCAATTAAAAAAAGTTTTTTACAAAAAAATACTACCGACTTCCAAATAATAAAACTACAAAGTGAAAAATAACTTTACTTTTGGAAGTCGGTGTCTTTCGTAGGTACCATTTTTTTGCGTTATGGACACCGACTTCCAAAAGTAAAGTTATTTTTCACGTTGTAGTTTTATTATTTGGAAGTCGGTAGTATTTTTTTGTTAAAAACTTTTTTATTTTTCACTTTTTAGTTATACTAATAGGCAAGTTGTTTAGTAAGTTTCCTATAACGCCAGAATAGATTACCCGAATATCATGAAACTTGAACAAAACCGATCAAATGAGAGATCTGCTTACACCTTAAGAGCGTACTGGCGTGATGTTATGTTATGAAATGGTATAAACAATAAACAGACATGCGATTGCAGCAGTCCCGAGAGATTTGCCGTTATTTATTGAAGAGTTCTGTTGTATATCTTCGAAGATCTTCATCAGATCTTCACCAAATTAAAATGGGACCAATTTCGAAACATACTATTTCAAACAAAAAAATAATTTTGAAAATCGGTCCACAATTGACGGAGATATCGGTGAACATACATAAAAAAAAAAACATACAAGAAGTCGAACATAGAACCTCCTCCTTTTTCGAAAGTTGGTTAAAAACGGCTTTTACAAATTCGCGTTATATTTCTTTTAACGTTTATTATTACAATCTTAGAGGATAAATAAATACCGAAAACAATTAGCTAGTGCAGCTGTGTAGTCATAGACTTGAGGAAAATCTAGATTACGAGAAAAATGCTAGAAAAACACAGACGATGACATGTGTGTTGTTACAATACGCGATTATTAGGAGTATTCAATGTTCAGAGATTAAATGATTTACTGGAAGCTTTTGTATTAAGTGTTTAGTGCTTGGAGATGCTTATGCGATACCCTTGAGCAAAAGCGCTGATACCGGCAATCAAGCAAGACTTAACCCGGTTGTTCAATAAGTATTTTTTTTTTTTTCTATATTAATAAAAACTAAGGTTCTTATTAATAAATTACAATCTAGTCTTAATAGACTAATAAGCAATTTAACTCTAACTTATAATTATATTGTATAATGTTATGACTAAGAATAGTGTCAATTTGCACTTTTATACAGTTCGGTAGCACTTTCTTAGAGTCTGATAGGTTAAAAACACTTAGTTCACGTGTTACATGTATAGCACAGTATTGTTTGCTATTATTTTTTCACTTATTATACACTACACTAACTCAAATGGTTTAGTTCTCTTTAGCCTACGCACTATGTCCGTGTTATCTAGCAGCTGGATTGCTTCCACATTCACATGCCGATGAAGTCTGTGTTCGTAGGCTTCAGCAAAGTTTTGAATAACGGTCGTGACGAGTTTCATTTTAAGGTCGCGGTGAAGGTCGTCATTTCTGATGTACCATGGTACATTAACAGCATCTCTGAGTACTTTATTTTGAAATTGTTGTATAATTTTAACATTGCTATGTTTATTACAGCCCCATAGTTGGATACCATACGTCCAAATTGGCATAAGAATATGCTAGTATATTATAATTTTATTGTGTATTGATAGACAGGATTTCCTTCCAAGTAACCAATACATATTTTTGTACCGTATATCGAGTTCCTGTCTTTTCTTTTTGACGTGAGATTTCCAACGCAAATTGGCGTCAAGAGTTATGCCAAGGTATTTGGCTGTATTCGCATAAGGTACTTGCATGCCGTTTATATAGACTGGGTGGTAATCGCAGTGTTTATTAGTGAAGTCAATGTGAATCGATTTTGACTCATTCAGTTTGATCTTCCACTTTTGTGTGCAGTCGTAAACTTTGTTCACAGCTAGTTGGACTTTTTCTACTGCTTCTTTGTGGTTTGAACCAATAGCCATAATAGCAGTATCATCAGCAAAGGTCGCTATGGTGTTGTTTTCCAGCTCTGGGATATCACATGTGTATACCAAGTACAGGATTGGGCCTAACACTTCCGGTTCAATATAGTGTATCTGAACATTAGAAGTGTGATTTTCAATATCTGAAGGTAACTCACAAAAATTGCTGCAAGCTTGTATAGAAAGGCGAGACGCTAATGCACATTCGTGGACATCTTTACTTAACGCTTATTTAAGGCTTAATTTGCATGACACTGCAGAAGGCAAGCTTCAAGATAATATGTATGGTGATGACAACAAATATTAGCACACGAATATCTTATCGTTAACCTGTGAAAATGTAAATGGGTGATTTAAATAATTTAAAGATCTTCTTTAATTTGACACCAGGCCTTGGTAATTGCAGCAACAGTAGCGTTATTACATCAAAGTGGAGATATATGGGGAGACAATTGGGGACTGCAGTACCTAAGTTATGTGGAGGAGATTGAGAGCGGAGAATAAAAGATGACATTATTATTAACAAGTAAGAGCAGAGACAATATTCAGATATGATAACAAGTAAAATTTAAAAAAGGCTCCGACACATTTTTATTTCATGCTATATAATTTATCTAGTAGTAAACACGCTTCGATCGACAATCTATTGAACACGTAATTATGACACGATATCTTCCGAAAACACCCCGATTCAAACAGTAAACGCCCATAACTTTTGAACGGCTGAACCGAGTTCATCAAACATAGCTAAGAACACTCTCCATAAAGTCACCTTTCAAACAAAACAAAAACGACTCTTTGGTCATCGACCACTCGTAACATAAAAACCTATTTTCGTGCAAACAGTCTTGAGGTAGTTATATCACAATTAATCCTTTAAGAATATTTGCTCGAAAATACCTTACCCAAACAACACTAAATACGCATTCAACAATTCAAAATTGCAATTCAACTTCATGTTTGATTATGTAATTCGCTAAGCAGAAACGTAAAATTTAGCGTGTCGGGTCTAGGAGTCATGTTTATTTATACCGTATTTGGCACAAAGATTGCAATACCTGGTAAGTACTGGCAGGTTGATATGCCGCCTACTCGCACTATTAATTAACCAGTTCCCTTCGGTCGGCCCCGACAATTTGCACTAAACGATAACTATAATATCCTCCATGTTTTCTTACGTTATTGGCTAGATATCCTAGAAAATAAGTGTTACTGAACTAAGGATGATAGTTCCGTTTCCTGTATTCATTTCCGTAATAAGGGTTCTAGGTATCATGAATAGCATTTCATCAGGACTGAAGCGTTTTCTTAAGGGTACACTAGTCGACGGCACGAACTATTTTGTGCGCGGGGTTAAAATTAATTTTATATCAACCGACAACACGTGCGGAAGAGATAGATGCTGTGATGAGCAGTAGGAAGCTAGTTCACGTACGAATACACACTTTTGCAAATTTGTAGCGAAATGGATAATGATTCAGGAAGAAACCGAGCGCGCGAAATTTTATAAACAGATCTTTGGCAGTCTAGATATCATGAAAAAACGACTAAATCTATCTGTTCAAAATAAGATTATTTGCATTGTTGAACTACTAATCTATCCCTGTATGGAGGCCGTTTTGCAATTTTCCGTCTTCTTATGGTATTTATTCGCGCCCAAAAATGCGTTAAAATTAGTGTCGAAATGTGGAACTTTCGACGCTTATAACTTCAAATATTTTATTTTTTGCTTCCATACAGGGCTAGATAATGATGAGACAAATTGATATCACTTTTTATTTTGAACGTACATCGTCAAACAGTGGAATAATCCCTAGACTACGTTTGTATGGAAGAATTTTCACTAGTGTAACCTTAAAGAGAGAGAGAAGAAACGGATTTGGTTTTAGATTAATCTTCAAGTTCCTCTTCTTTGTCTAATCATCTTCTCAGTTCATCTAGGATCGGGCCTCCTTGTACTCGTCTGCGCCAGAGAGCTCAGTTCTTGGTCAATATTCAACCGACTTAATTCTAATTGACTTCTCAAAAAGGAGATTTTATGTTTCTTCATCTATTTCTCCGTCAATTGTGGACCAATTTTAGAATTAAATACCGAGGTGGTCCCATAGTCAAGGAAGAATTTGATGAAGGGATCCCAAGGAAATCGAGGGAACTCCTCAAATATTATAGCCATACATATAGCGATTTTGGTATTTTCAACTTCAACTTTTGGTTTTTTTAAAAGTAGAAAAATAAATAAAACTTTCTAACATAAAAAAAACTTTTTTACAAAAAAATACTACCGACTTCCAAATAAGAAAACTACAAAGTGAAAAATAACTTTATTTTTGGAAGTCGGCGTCTTTCGTAGATACCATATTTTTGCGTTATGGACACCGACTTCCAAAAATAAAGTTATTTTTCACTTTGTAGTTTTCTTTTTAATAATTTAATAATTTAATAATTTTTTATTGTTCCAAAAACAGTGTTCTTATTCGGAAGTCGGTAGTATTTTTTTGTAAAAAAGTTTTTTTATTTTTCACTTTTTAGTTGTACCTACCTAACCTAATAGGCGAGTTGTTTAGTAAGTTTCTTATAACGCCAGAATAGGTTACCCGAATATCATGAAACTTGAACAAAACCAATCAAATGAGAGATCTGCTTACCCCTTAAGAGTGTACTGGCGTGATGTTATGTTATGAAATGGTATAAACAACAAACAGACATGCAATTGCAGCAGTCCCTAAAGATTTGCCGTTATTTATTGAAGAGTTCTGTTGTATATCTTTGAAGTTCTTCATCAGTTCTTCACCAAATTAAAATGGGACCAATTTCGAAACATACTCTTTCTAACAAAAAAATATATTTTTAAATCGGTCCACAATTGACGGAGATATCGGTGAAAATACACAAAAAAAAAAACAACATACAAGAAGTCGAACATAGAACCTCCTTCTTTTTCGAAAATCGGTTAAAAATTAAACAGACTTCCAAAAAAAACACTATAAAGTGAAAAATTACTTTCTTTTCCGAAGTCGGTGTCGAAAAACAATAGGTTCTAAAGACACCGACTTTCGAAAAGAAACGTTTTCATTGTTTTTAAATGATTAGGCAGTTGACCTCATCTGAGTATTTGTTATCTCAAAACATTTTCAAAAGAAGCAGAGATCCTTGACTTGTGAGTAATAAAATAAACCTTAGCTGCAATGATTTATTATCCATAACTCTTTGAAAACTAATCGAAATCAGTGTCGTCCGTTAAAATATCTAGGTCCAAGGTCGATCAGTAGACATAAAGTTATTTATCAAGATCGTTCTCGACAGCTAGGCAGACTAAGTTAGATCATTTTATGCATTAATCGCCGTACGACTGAAAGGCTAGTTATTGAAGGCTGACTGCATGGCTTTGAGCTTAACATAACGACTGTTTGCCTCGGAGGGTTAAGTAGAGGTGCACCTACCTATAGTACAACTACATTTCACCAGTTATGTTTAAATCTCATGTAATATAGAGCCAATTTTTTAATTTGAATTTGGTTTGCTCTTGACTCTAGTCTAGGTTAGAGGTGACAGAGACAGACGACGATGGAGTGAGCTTACCCAGAAGAAGCCTGTTCACACTAACTTTGAAGAGATTTGAGTTGGATGCGTTCGGAAACACAGACACAGGTTCCACTCATTCGCTGTGCGCATTATGAAGGATGTTTGGAAGCGATTAGTGCGAATTGGTAGCAACCAGGTAAGGATGGTAACTTGCAATGCGTCTAGATGTCCGATGGTAGGTGGGGGCCGATATAATGAGCTCGTGGCGTTCTTGAGTACATTCACCGAAGTACAGTCTGTAGAAGACCGACAAGCAGGCAACCTTGTGGCACCAGTTCAACTTCGCCAATGAGCCTCTTATCTCTGCGTTCCACCGAGTCAAGAGCGGTTGAGCCTATTGCCATCACCGGTCATAAGTCCAGACTCCGGGCTGCTACTGAGAAATTCCAGATGTAAAATCCCAATAACACTTTGCCCGACCCGGGCCCGTTCCGCTTTACTTTGTGTAAATTATTTCATCACCACTGCTCTCAAAACGGTGAAGGAAAACATCGTGAGGAAACCGGCATGTCTTGGAACCAAAAATTCGAAGACATGTGACATCCACCAACCCGCACTGGGCCCGCGTGGTGGATTAAGGCCCATTCCCTCTCACAGAGAGGAGGCCTGTGTCCCAGCAGTGGGAACATTAACAGGCTGATGATGATGACCCGGGCATCGAACCCAGGACCTCATACTCAGCAGTAGCGCATGTGACCACTAGATTAACGCCAATTTTGAGTTTACTTCGTTCATATTATTTTAACTAGCTACTGCCAGCGCGTGAAAGTCGAAAATTATGCCGAAGGAACATATTCCTGGGATAAAAAAGTATCCTATGTGTTAATCTAGGGTGTTAGCTACCTCCATATCAAATTTCATCTCTATATCAAATTGGTCCAGCCTTTTGATCGTGAAGAAGTAACAAACATACAAATACACACTCACAAACTTTCACCTTTATAGATAGGAGACTAAAATGGAGTAGGATATGAGTATCTGAGCCTTGTGGATTAGATTTGGTGGTTTCCCCTTGGCTTTCCTTTTTAAAGTGCAGCTTTGAGTAGTTTTCTTCGTTTGTAATTTGTATTATAAGTGGCCTTTTTCCCGCGACATCAATATCTACACCACAGGCCCGTTACATATTTCAAGATTAAATAATAGCCTAAGAAAACAATCTAATAGTGAAAGAATTTTCGAAATCGTACTAGTACTTTCAGAGAGTTGAAAGATGAGGTTACTATTTTTAATATTCTCTCTTTTGTTTTACTTAACCCTTCTATAAGTCCCATCACAAAATAGAGAAAGTTCAATTTGATATGAGATGAAACACGTTACGCATCTTCAATTCTCAATTCTTTATTGCGTACCATAATGTATATAGTTGGTAGGGAAATAATCTTACTTACTCTACGAGGAATAGTTCTCGCCAAACTTCTTGACCGCCCTGAAGTTGGCTTCAATGGCTGCGTAGTAGTAAATCTCATACAAAAACAGCACCGCGCCGTGCTTTGCGCATCGGAAAGTCAACTTCAGGGCGGCCAAGAAGTTTAGCGAGAATTATAGTAGGCTACCTACTAAACACTTTTAAAATAGCATAATATTTAAAATGTTGGCAAATTTAAAATTCGCAGAGCAACCTGTGCGCAATCTATTTAGCAGCAGCCTAAATCAGTTCCTACATAAATTCTCAGCTTTGCCCTAAATATTTTTCACTCTATTTTTGTTTTGGTTGGTGCGACTTCAAACAACATCTGTCTCTGATAATATTATGGTCTATATTCGCGACAAAATTTAATGGAAATATGCCAAAGAAAAGATGATTGGATTGTAGGAGGAGTGATATGAAAGAAAAGGGAGTCAGTGATAGCGTGACGGGGGCCAGGGCGGTATGGCAGAAGAAAATGTGTTGCGCCGATCCCAAGTAACATGAGACAAGATCAGGGAGATAACGATTTAATGGTTGTATCTTAGTATGTTGGTTTTAAAGGCTCAGAAATGTGGCATCTGAGATTCTTTTCATAAAGTCTCTGATCCAAATCCATTAAAATCTGTTGTTTCTATCTCGTAATCTCCCGTAGGTGTTGTATGAAGCGAAACGATTTCGGGATTAGTATCAGGAAAATCTATCGTATTAAAGGAATATATATCTTGTGATAGATCTGTGCCATTTTCGTGGGTAGATAAAAGGTAGTACATAAGTTTTGCGAGCAAACCAAAACTATAAAAAGTTTAGATAACCCGGCTTTGAAGAACATAAGTCATGCTCAGAAACCTGTTGTTATAATACAATCCCGACATGTATTATACATCATCGAGATACAATCCCTAAATCACGATCAATCAGAAATCAAAGCTCCCCAGCTCCGTAGCAGAGGCTTTTAATCTGTTAATGATGATAAAGTGATCGCTGAATTCGTTACGAGGACGCTCTAAAACCATAATTTAGTCGGCGCCGAAATGCTATCGCCGGCTAATTTATTTGAGAAAAATTCTACTTTTTGTTACACTCGAAAATAACTCGCAATGTTTGATGTTATTTTGGGTGAGAAAATGTGGACATTCTTACCAAAATAGATTTTAAATATAGCCTGGTATTAAATAAACTTAGTGCTCAAATGCCTGTAGAATGTCGTAACAAAGTTGTGAGAAATGAATTTAAATACTGTTTGACATTGTAGCTCTTAAACTCATATGTTCAAATTATTAGAAAAGCGGTTTAGTTTGTAGTCATCTTATTGTGAAGTGCCTCGGCAACACGTTAAACCGTTGGTCCTAGGACTGATCTCTCTCCGGTCGTATCGGATTGGCGTCCCATTGGGCGATGATAGTGAGGGAACAGATAGTGCACGTGTGTTTCCGCACACACTCGTGCACTAATATATTCTGCCGCGCCGATGGCTAGTCTCCACTGACTCTGTCTGAAGGACTATCATTATTTTGAAGATAATTGTTATGATATTTTGTGAATGATGGTTTACAAATTATGTCTTGGTTAAAGTTAGAGTATTTTTCAAATCAAGGCGGTGAAACATGAAATACCTCGCATCTTTTCTTTTATAACCAAAACAAACAAATACACCAAAACCGATGTTATTCTTGTAATGTTCCCACTGTTCAAACCAAATGGCAATATTAGGTCAAAAAGCAGACAGGTGGGTCGACGACATCAAAAGGATTGTAGGCAATTACACTCAAGTGGGGTTACATGAAGGGCATGCCTTGGCTCCAAAGACATTGGACAAATTATAAAGATGGGTTCCGATGAGAGTTGGACTGCAACATTTCTTGTCCATATGAAATACTAGCTCCTGCCTGTGGCTTCGCCCTCGTGAATAGTGTTTTATTACCCCAATGGAATCATTTATCGGGATGAAAAGTATCTATGTGTTACCTCAGGTGCAAAATTTTATCTTAATCCGTTCAAGCCGTTTTTGCGTGATTGAAACACAATATACAAAGTTTCACATTTATAATATTAGTAGAATTACACTTAGGTTTAGATCTTTGGATCCTTCAGCAAACAAAATCAATAGTTTCATAAAATGGGTTCCGATGAGAGTTGGACTACAAAGTTTCTTGTGCATATGAGTTTTGATGTCTTCGTTTCACTTCAGAAATATGCAAAGTATTCTTTGAACGAACATCAATGTATCCTCAAGTGCAAGGTTCCCAGAACATGCCCGTTGACTATTTCAGACAGATACGGCACTATAAAGAGCAAGACAATACCAGTTTAGCGTTACGATTATTTGAAGATGTTACGAGTTCTCCTAATCTCCAAATCTGTCTTGGTTGTCTTCCAATTTTGTGATTTTACGACTACTGTGTCTTTGTATTATAGAGTTTCCCGGAAATGCAGTTTGGTTACCGCTATTTTTTAAAGTGCTGTTGATCTTTTCACTCTGTAGCGGAGTTAGCACCTGTCACGTTTTCAAACGTTCAAACGGCACTTAATTCCGACCAACTTTTGTGCCGTAGTTTCAAAATATTCAATTAATAGCTCTAGTTCGCCCAGTATCTCTGTCTATGATCTCAATTGCAGGGGCAGAATCAATCATTACGTGGGTAGTTAGGCACTGGTCTAATTCCATACTTTTATAACGTTTTTACGAGTTTCTTTAGTAGATAAAACAATAATTTGAGCAATTAATCGTTTCTATTTTAGCTGTTGATTTATTCAACGAGATTCTCAGTATTCCGGTCTCGAGTTATTGAAACACTATCGTAAGTAACCCAGTTTCGTAGTAACTTGCACTAAGTAATACGTCACTTGGTTTAGGAGTGTCCGGCTAGATAATAAGTACGGATTAGTTATAAATCAGAGAGGTAGTAAAAATAATACCTTTATTGCAGGATGCTAGCGTGGTAGTGACTTACAGGTACTTACAGGTAGAGTATGAGCAGATTTCTGCAGTGCCTTTGGCAAGCACCATCGTTCATTTATTTACCTACCATTCTGCGATAAGAAGTAGCGATGTGCAACTCTTATGACCGTTATCTTCTCTAGATATAGTCGGAAAGCCTATTACCGCGAATTACATTATCGTATTTGCTTACCTCGATGACATAATACTGTAGTCAATTCGGTTTTGTTTGTCTGACTTAACGTCTGTGATATGCATAAGTTAATGATAAAACATTGGCGAAAACAAAATAAAGAAACATACCGTTTTAATGTCGGCTCATTAGTATTCGCAAAGCTTATAATTTGTTTGACCTATTTCGTATTGTAGACCTTTTGCAACTATGCGAGTAGTTATCGCATACCGAGTTGTTATTTAAGAGTAACCGACATTATATTTTACTGACTTGTTGTAGTAAACAAAACTGGTTATTGGTTCGCGGATTGGATATACCGTTTAGCTCTGATGATGAAAGATTTTTTAGACGTTATAGAACTGGTTTTCGAAATTTTTGCGGTGTTATTTTATGATATAGCTGTTCTTTGAGATATCACTTTTCGTATTTGTCGTGTAAGCGAGTAACAACTTAAAATCTTTATCATTATCCAGAGATGAAACGTACTCAGTTAAAGTGATTCCGAAACGTAGTTTATTTCTGCAAAAATATCACATCCAGTACCATTGAGAAAGAAAGAAAGAAAACATTTATTGCCACTGAAAAATGTTATAACTTAAACAAAACACAAGATAGTTTTAAAGCAAAATATTTGCCGGTGTTGCAAAAGGAGCGGGCGGGAGTACAGCAGACCTTGGCAGATAGTCGCGGTAACGCTACGATGAAGGAGAAAAGTGACGACACTGTGTATGTGACGACTGCGACGTGTTATATTGCAAGCACGTGTCCAATTGGGCGTGCTGCATAACCAAAGTCGCCGAGACGTAATCCCACTCCGACCCCTACCTACGGCCATTAAAACAATTATACGACAAACTAGAAACGCAGTAAACTACGCGTAAACAAACATTTTGTTTGTGTAACCCCACCGAGGTTACAATGATTATATCGCTCAGTTCGTGTGATTACGTCAAAATTTTAACGTGTTGGCAGTATGGCCTTGCTGTCAAACGCTACGAATGCGACAAAAAAAAGAATTTATAAAAAGTATTCGCGCGTTTCATTTCATTCTAGTCTGATGAGTCACCGCGGCCGGACGTCTCCACTGCTGCGTTCCACATGGACGACTTTACCGGGTTATCGTTAGCTGTGATAATGATTTGTTTTTATTTCTCACAGCTTTGTAACGCCGACTGTTGTTAATTGAATGACAAAACAGATAAGCAAACGATAAGTTAATTGTCTGGTCAAGAAGGGGAATGGAACATACGTACGTGCGTACTGCATAAAATAACGAACAACATGATGCACTTTTGTTTTATCTCGTATGGAAATATTGAATCTATTATGTCAGTTATTTGGTAATGGTATTAGACGTAAAAACGTTGTAAGATATTTTGATATTGTTAATGGTATGGCATAACATGCATGTCTGGTATAGCCTGCTGTGTGATATCATTCGTGGCGAGATGGGATACTGAGAAGCCAGAAGGCAAAAAATGCAAATTGATATGAGTCATTGTGTTAATTTTATTTTACATAAACAACGAGCCCTTAGCAATGTTGCGTTACATCAGGGCTGGCAAGCGAACCAGTTAATCTGGTTCTGAGGGACTTCTCATAATGACTTGACAAAAGTTTTAAGCATATAGAGTCTGAGTCTTAACGATGTCCAGGAATGGACATTGTAAGATACCTTCCTGATGGCGTGACGCAATTTAAACTACACCGTTAAGTGATATCGTACAAATAAGTATTTTCTATGAACATTTACTACTATTATTGTACTTGCAATTTCGTTTTAAAATCGCTTATCGGCTTATATAAATTGAATTGCGTCGACCTATCAGGAAGATCGCTACGGCTTTCAGCTAAAATAAAACCCATGGAAAAAGTACTTTTTGATTCTGTACAGATTTATTGGTAGCACTGGTGTTAAATGCTATCTGGCTACAAACTCTTCACGCAAGAATTAGATTTTATAATGCTAAAGAAAGCGGTCATCAAACTGAATACAATATCACCCGAGCCAGAATAAAAGAAAGTTTTTGTACTTAACGTGGAATGCTGCCTGAATTCATTGGCGCATGAAAGGCCTATAATGTGTGTACGTATATGTATACTTACAAATGCTTACGCATAAACAAAGCATCTGGTTCCAATCTAAAAACCAGCTTGTAACGGTCAAATGAATGTCCAAAAATAAAGCTAGCCATTCTAACCAATAAGCACTGCAAAATCCAAGCTTTGTTTACCATTCAGATCCAATTGTCTAAGCGTGAAACACGTGGGAGAGTTCTAGAATATTCTCCGCTACGGCTGTTCGCCATAAAGTCCCAAAATTCTGTTTACATAATTGTTCATCAAAATTCATGTCGTCAGCCCTGTAACAACCAATCCGTGGGAACGTGATGTTCGCGATGTTATAATGTTCTAGTTTTAGAGTGCATTTCTCGTGACTCACTCTCGGGGTGTGTGGAGCGACATGATTCGGAATTCCGTTTGGATATCATGACGACATCGCTTTGATTTAATTACGTACGTGCCGATGGAGCTTGTTAACCCTTCGAAACTGTTAGTGAAACGGAGAAATGATTCGCAAGAAAGACGTGCACTGTGCAGACTGCAAGATAACATCGTAGGTATTTATTTTGGAAGATGAACTGAGCGACTCAAAGAGACGAAAATGGTTCTTAAAACAGTTAAGTATTGAGTAAATAAACTAGTCTGCAAAATATTCCCGTGCATTGCTGCAATCCTGGACTAAATACCGCATTGCGCCAGACAGTCCCGACTTCGACTAAGCACTTGTTCGTATTTACAATACAAAAGGCTTGCTGAAAGTTACTGCCGCTTGCCAACTTATCGCGTATTTCACGGATACAGTTTGTTACAGGAAAATGTGTTGGCATTCAGTAGTTTTCATTGTGGAAAAGTTATTGGAAACGGTTTCAAAAACTTTGAGCGATATCGGTCTTAGAGTAGACCCTTGCGTCAAGCTACAAAATTGGCTCCAAAGCCAGTCTACAATATCGATTCGATACGCGAATAATTAAAGTATTTCTGGGACATAATTTATGCACTAGCTAGTCCACTTAACTGGCCACCGAATCCAGTGAATTACGCCATTGATGAAAGTACGAGATTATTATAACATCATCTACATAATGCAATGGCGGACTACGGACCCACTTTCGAGTAAAAGTGGCGAACGAAAAACGAATTCGTTGCAATTATTCTTGTTGTTGGTGCCACGGTTTTCTCTATTTGAATGTGTAGTGTGTACATGCGTTTGCGCAAGTTTGTCTGAAATGGGTCATGGTTTTGTGTTTGATGAAACCTCTAGGCCTTTACTATTTGGAATAGATAGATGAAAGATTGTCAGGTTCAAGGATGACTTTAATTTGCTGACATAAAACCGATGTCGTATTAAATCAGAACGTGGTGATGAAATGTATTCATAATTGATTTTGATAATATAATATAATTATTATTTTTTATAATCTGTAGGCTCTATCTCGCCTGATGAAAATTAACCTCTAGGCCTTTAATATTTGAAATAGATGAGAGATTGTCAGGTTCAAGGATGGCATTGATTCGTTGACACAAGATTGATGTCGTATTAATTCAGAACAGTGATGAAATGAATTCATAATTTATCTTGATGATATACTAGTAGATTCAATAACGTCTACCTGTTTAAAAATACATTCAATAAGATTCATAGAAAACATCTATTTTTGATTGTATCACACATGTTGTGTCCATAAAACGTAGCATAAACACGTTATGATGATACAACCGTGGACATTGGTGGCGGCGAACGCGGTGGAGCGGTTGGCAGATAAAATCTTTATTTAACGCCGGCGTCGGCGTGTCTGCGACAATGCTGTGAATCCATGCGTACACACGTAGCAAGCCCGTTTTGCTGCATTATTTACATTTGATTAAGTTCTGTGGAAGGGACTTCATTAGAAATACTAGCAAGAGTATCAAATAAGCTCATGTAGTCATGTCCAATAAAAATATAATTGAAATGTGTTTTTCTTAGCTTTTCTTTCATTTTCATTCTACTTCGTAAGTATAGAAAGTCACATTTCGTTATTCTATAAATTTCATGGTTCTTCACTGGTTTTTTATATAATCTATGCTAAGACTATGTGAAACTAACTCTTGGGGGAGGCCCATGTCCAGCAGTGGACGTTTTTGGTTGAAATGATGATGATGATGTGGCACTACGCTTTTATATTGACCAAAGCTTCTATTCTGAAAAAAAGGTCAGCATTAAAATATGTAACCATCTACATTTTGCCAGTAGCTATTAATATCCTGATTTGCAATAGGTAGAACTGCTCTTGAAACTAGTGCATATAGATAAGATAGAAACACTGAATTTATCCTTTTTTTGGCCGTGCGCAGACCCACGATAATGGAAATCGGATCAGTGAATGTCAAAACCATCGCGTGATTCGTAAATCTGATGAATCACCCATTGCGTACGGCACGTCTATATTTGTACTGTCTCAGGTTATCATATCGCCAATATTATTTAATAATAATCAAGTGCAAATGAATTATTTGATCATTCTAACACATTGGATAAGATTGAGTGAGATTGTATTAGGTGCCTCCTTTTCTGATGACTGTCTTGAAGATGACTGCATCGTCTGTCTCTAAACTAATATTATTAAAAGAGGTGAAATTATCTGTTCATGTAATTGTTAAAGTTTATCTCTGGAAACTGATCGGAAGATGGAAGAAACAGACCCAACTATAAAATGCCTTCAATGATAGAATGATTTACTGCCTGAGTATCATAGGCTAAGTTTTTATATATCCCAGAGAAATATACGGTTACTGAGTTTGGCAAATCGCGGCAATAGCTAGTGTCAACTCTTGCAAATGAAGAATTATAAAGAAAAATGCTTTTATTTTATAAGATCATCCACATAGATCACAGACTTTCCTTCGTCAGTATTGAATGCATTTGTGAGACCAATATCAACATTCTTCGGATATATTCTCAAGGGGCTAGAAGAGAATGGACCGCAATTATTGTCTTTCAAAAGATCTTGCTATCTCTCTATATATTATATAATGTCTATTAATGTACTTGGTCTTGGTTAGTATTGATTTGTTTGTTTATTTATTTCTTGGCGTAGTTTTTTTATTCCATATTTTAGATAGGCTCGCGCTTGCACTATCTTACTTATGGATTATGGAATGGAAAGCGATGATGTGGTCGATTGTGTACCACGCTTGCCTAGAAGTAACCTATGTCTTCGTTGATTGTTTGTAGGAAACTACTCTAGTATAATCATACCTAGGTTTTCCATCATACTTATCTTTTAGTAACCAGTTTTTGAAAGTCATGTTGCAAGAAGATTCCTAGTGTCAGACGGTACTTCTGCAGACATTAAAATAAATGGTCTCTTTGGCTTTAGTCGAATCACAAGAGAGGATACAATTCGAATATAGAATTTGGAGTGCACAAGACTTGAGCTAGAAAAAAGATATAAATACAGAAAGAAATAGAGTTTTATTACTACCTACGCAAATTTTGTTTGACTCTCTGTTTGGTTCACACTAATAGCTTTGATCCTAGTTCATTGTGCTTTTTAAATCATTTCGTAAGTGCTGTGTAACCTTTGATATTTTACAAATTGTGGCTCGATAATTAATTGGTCTCTATCTTATCTGAGCAACGATTGTTTTTTAGTTAAACTGCTTATCCAGGTCAAGGACGTCGACTGCTGCTTAACCCTCTCTATTTTATTTTGTGCCACTTTACGATAGTTGTCTAGCTCATTCAATGGTCAATTGGACAATTTATTAGATGCTCTTAAGGACGTTATAATTTTAGTCGTTCTTTTGAAATACAAGCCCTTAGAGAGCGAGATTTAAGGCCTGTTGAAATGAGGTATTGTCCGTTCACCATAATTAGACATTGCTTTCAAGTGTCATATACCTAGGAAAAGAAAGTAAATTGAATCTATCTCCTTTCTTTCAATCTATCCCAAAGTTGTCTATACGTAAGAGTTGGCCCTATGTAATAAAACGGTCAATTGTACACTTGTTTTTGTTGGTGCGGTTCTATGTGGTGTACAATAAAGTACTTAAATAAGAAATAAATAATAAAATATGAATTGTTAATTTGGTTTCGGGAAAATGTCTGGTAGATAGCGCTACGGATAACACGCGTCGATACGCCAATGAAAACAACGACAGAAGACTACTCATACGTAAAAATGTGAACATGATAAGAAGCGTCCACCGTAATATAAATAGGCATAAAGGGTGTACGCGCTTACGTGTGCAAAGGTTACATTTTACGTCACACGATAGTACCTTCGAGGATGAACAAAATTAGCACCGCCAAAGTGTGGAACTCTCTGCCAGCGTCTGTATTCCTTGTAACCTCGTCAGCTTTCATAGCTAGAGTGAATTGGCATTTTCGAAGTTCGCTTATTCCGTCGTAGATCCATCTCTAAATCTAGACCAGGAGGTGGCCCAACTGACCCATTATAAAAAAAAATTGCCCATACGATACAAGCCATATTTTTAGAACTATACAAAACAACATCTAAATTCAAACGTATTCGGCATTATCTTTAAAATATTCTTCTTACACGTGCCCGTTTAAAAATCAGGGGCGTCCAAACACAGGATGTCATCATAAGCAACAGAAACAGTTTTCTTAAACGTCTATTTTCGGCCATGTCAATTACCATCTTATAATTTTTCAATAGACAGTCTCCAGCATAATATTTTGGCAGTGTCCACGCCTGTCATGGTGGGCAGTGCATGACACGCGAATGCTGCCAAAAGTCGCAGTTTCCTAGAACACCGGCGCTTGCGCACCGTCGTGGATCATTTGTAGGCGTTAATTAATATTTTGTTACGATTTTTTGTTGTGTAAGACTTTTAAATAGCTGTTTTAGCGTCAAAATATTGACGTGAGTTTGTTTGGGCTTCAGAATTCTGACGTGGGTATATTTAAAATTCGCAATTGTGATGAGATGAGGCTTGTTGCGTGAAAATTACCGCAAAGATGAAATTCTTTGCGTCTCTAAAAGCCGTTTTTTCCATCCTATTGCAGGTCGTTTCGTGTAGACAGGTCATTTCATTTGAGCTCTGATTATCAAATGCCAGCACAAATGGTTTTGCCACTATTATTTTTTTGTTTGTATGGAAGACCATAACTTAGAGCGTGGGATCGAAGTCCATATTCTAATTGAGTCGTAATAAACTCAAGCATGAACAGCTACATCTAACTTTACGCCTTGTATAGCAATAAATTAATAACCCACTGAAATGAGGCATAAAAACAAAGGACCACAGTTTATTTCATCGTAAACTTTATCAATGTGAACTGACCCGAGATCCCCCGGGTGTTATGATTCTAAAATAAAAATTTGCTGGGGAAGCAGGGCAGTAATATGGCGAAGGCTAAGCCTCCCTTGTTCATGGTCCATTTCAGACTTCACACCCGATGCGTAGTCAATTGTATTAACAGCCTTCGAGCTTTCAAAGCGAGCTTGTTAGTGCTCTGTTGTGGTCTGGACTATAAGGCTGTTATTTATTTTATTACTGGATGTCAGTGGAAAAGCTAATGTTCGGGAGTTTTGTTATAAAGTGGCTGTCAGTGGAAATTAGACAGTGAAGGATTTAAACTGATGTTATTGGTGATGTTCTTAATAAAGGTATGGTAAAAAAACCCGAGCGCGTGACTTCTCGTGCTTGAAATGTTTGTGCGAATCTTGACGAAGCACGTAGTGTGTTGGGTATCCTTGACCATCGCACACACAGTGCCAGTGTGGAGCCCCTTCACAGAACATTCTCCTTTCCTGTCCAGCACGCACGACCACCTTCCACGATTTCAACGACTACGAGTATAGTGCTATCCAGAGGCCTTAGTGCGAGTTTTTATTGACGCTCAATCGCGTTAACGTAAACGTCAATTTGTATTGAAACTGGATAAGCGCCGTCTGGTAACGGTAAGGAGAAACCTCTTTTTTGTATACATTTTGACATATGGGATCGTTTACGTTATCACGAATGAGTATGTTAAAAAACTCGGCATAAGCACACAGGTGGCTACATTTAAAATTTTAGTCATATCGATGAGCAAAGAAGGGGAAGCACATGGATCTGCTCGCGTTCATAATTTTCTCCTAATGGGAAAAAAGGTAATCGTAGGAAAGTATTTACTATTCCGACTCAGGAAGCCATATTTAGTCGTTATGTAATAGAATTTGTCAATATTGTATCTCTTATTATGTTATGAAGTAACAACTACAACTACAATAGTATTTTAGATGCGGATCCGGGGCACCCGCCCCTATGCAAACTAGAAAACCTAACGAACGGTACTGGCGCTTCAATTAACATCAGGGCCCAAAATATTTAAAGAGTTTTGCATCGATTCGAAAAGAAGAAGAAGAAATTGATTATAATATTAAATATTCTCAAAGAAAGAGTGATATGTTTAGGTGAAGCTGACAGAATCCTTGACTTGTGACCAGATTCATGAATCTTATCTTTTCACTCACAATGAAGCGACGTCGTTGGTCTGACCACACGGCAATCATCGGCAACCTACTGCACTCAATCTGTACTTGTCTATTGAATGGTCATTCAAAACGGACTTGTCCGCAACCATTCACGTTTCCCGCAGACAATAGTGTGTAAAAACAACTCAATGAACTCCCAATTGTACACATAAACAAGAATAAAAGTTATGTTTATTATACTGAGACCGTGCATGGAACAACTACCTTCAAAACTTACAAAATTGAACTCTAGCTCCAGAAAGTTCAGTCTAAAATCGTCTGCATCTTTATATCCGACTGCAGGATTAGATTTCTTACGTTTCCTGTTTACGTAGACTGTTTCGTGTAATTGGGAATTTAATTCACACGTTTTATCGTCATGAAAACTGTATTTTACGTTAGTTTCTTTGATACGATCTTTAATGTTGTTTTCTTCTAGATCCCGGTGTATCTGATTCTTGATTGAACACATGATCGGATGTTCATTGATGACGTGACAAACAAACATTTGCTTCTTCGCTGAAATTACGTTTGCATTCACGTTTACACAGAACACGTTATTTTCTGCGTGTTACTAGTGAATTCGCTTTTACTACATTTTCGCGATAGTAGTAAACGATTCTGCAAAAAATCGAAGAAATTGTGTCTTGAATTTCCCTTTAAAATAATAATAATAATAATGAATGTTTCTTGCTATTGTCCAACTGAGTAGTCAGTCAATCTGCCGTGCCTTATCGGAACTATGCTGGTTAGGGTCGACTTCCAGTTTAACCGGATTCAGCCTATCTGACCACCAGAACCCAGTAGCTGGATAATACGATACCCCTGGCTCGTTTGTCCAACTGAGCAGTGAGGAATGGAATTCCCTGTCGGAGTCTTTGTTGCCTGATAGTTACAACATGGGGTTCTTTAAGTCAAAGAGTGATAGGTTATTTCTAGGCAAGCGTTCTTCACCGTCGACCACATCATCGCCATCAGGGGAGATAGTTGTCAAAAGCTATCTAAAATAAAAATTAAAAAAAAAACTGTTTTCTCTACGTATGTACAATCGTTTATCTAACTGTAAGACTTCTCCTTTTATGTTATAGAAAGATAAGCTGGTCTCTCGTAGTAACTGAATCCGTACGGTGACGTATCGTCTATGTAACTTATCCACTTCCTTTCCTAATCAGGGCTAGCGTAACCTTTTTGACCTGATACCTCAGTTTGTGGCACACATGTTAGAAGTTTTGGTTATAAGGAAATGGGTTCAAGCCTGTTACGTGTCTTCCGGTGTGAGTAATATTTTTTATCGGTGTTATGTGACACATGATTTAATCATGCCTGCTTTTGGGGGTTTTCTGAACTGCTAAAGTGGTAATTGGAAGATTGTTTCAAATCGTCTTCAGAGAAATGTCGGTTTACTCCTATAGCAATATCATCTTCATCCATGTCTCGTTCTAGGTACATCTGTGTCTTTAGGGTTCCCTAACCAAAGGGTAAAAACGGGACCTTATTACTAAGACTCCGCAGTCCGTCTGTCTGTCTGTCCGTCTGTCACCAGGCTGTATCTCATAAACCGTGATAGCTAGGCAGTTTAAATTTTTACAGATGATGTATTTCTGTTGCCGCTATAACAACAAATACTAAAAACAGAATAAAATAAATATTTAAGTGGGGCTCCCATACAACGGACGTGATGTTTTTGGCCGCTTTTTGCGATAATGGTACGGAACCCTTCGTGCGCAAGTCCGACTCGCACTTGGCCGGTTTTGTAATGGATCGCGTTTGACTACCTCATCTTTTTTTTTTATCCTAGATAGACTTACGCTTGACCACTATCTCACCTGATGGTAAGCGATGATGTGGTCGAAGGTGTACCACGCTTGCCTAGAAGTAACCTATTCACTCTTTACTTAAAGACCCCTAGTTTGTAGCTATCGGGAAAAACAGACGCCGGCAATAAATTCCACTCCTTAGCTGTACGCATTATAGAAAGTATTTCCAAAACGTTTAGTGCGTATGGGTGGGATGTCCACCATGTACCGATGGCGCATCGCCGTACGTCTTGTAGTCCGATGATGAAACGGGCTTGGCGGAATTAGATCATGCAATTCCATCGCACATTCCCCGAAATGTAACCGATAAAAGACCGACGATGTTCAAGGGTCTGGAGCTTTGACTCAACCAGTGCTTCATTGCCAATAAGCCTCTTGGCCCGTTTTTCGATCGACTCTAGTGCATCAAGCTGATATTTGGCAGATATGAGAACAGTACTCCATGCAAGATCGAACTTGCGCTTGATACTACTTAAGCAGCTGTTCTGGCGCACCTGCTGGTTAGCGATGATGTGGTCGACGGTGAAGCACGATTGCCTAGAAGTAATCTATTCCCTCTTTACTTAAAGCCCTAGGTTGTAGCTATCAGGCAACACTCCCGCAGGGAATTCCACTCCTTGGCTGTACGGACAATGAAAGTATTAGTGCGTATGGGTAGGATGTCCACCATTTACCAGTAGCAGACCGTCGTACGTGTGAAACAAAGAATTTGATGTATTCCATAGTTTATTATATTAAGTATTACGTACGATAATGTTACTTGCTAGTGTTTCTTTAGATAAACGTTTTATAGTTGGCACATCGACAATCTCCATGGCTACCTTTAATTTGTTACTGTTGCATGGGTTTTTCCGACTACCATTTGCAGTGTCTAGCTCAGGTTTATTGAGCATGCTAATAGTTGCCGCGACTTTGTGCTATAAGGATAAACGTTGGTAGAAGCAGTTTTTAATGAAATTTATGAGGTTAGGTAAGATCTACCCAGTGTAAATTCGACAACTTTGTGTTATCCTCATGCCTGAAGGACGTGGCCACTACGGATTGTTCTTGCCTCTTTACCTGAAATGCAGTTGATTCCAACTGATGTTAAGGATTGAGAGCTCAATTCGAGTTCACTTCGACTAAGTCACACTTTGAGATGTCTACAAATAGCACTACTGTAGACTTCTCACCGTGAAAACTAAGTTTGAAGTGTGCCGTCGATCCAGAGCTTCAGAGGAAGAGTGATAGTTCACTTCACAATCACTTACATAAGTTTTCACGCTGGCATTTCAACCAAATAGACCAAGTGTTCGTACAATTTTTTTGGTTTATTCACCGTTAATATCGATTCCTGATTTCAAGTTGAATACATCATGTTACATCCACTAATCCGCATTGGACTCGCGTGGCAGAATATGGCCCCATCGAGGCCTGTATTTATTTATTCACCCATTTATTTATTTTACCCAGCATTGAGAACTGCTGAAGATCGATATCCTAATCGATTTTGACATGACTCTTCTCCGTTATCTACTCTTTTATTAGTATTATACAGTTGTTATTTATTATTTTTGTTTGTAATCGTTGTGTTGTATTGTTGCAGGTGATGCTGGGCGGGGCGGGGTCGCCGGGGGGCGACGACTTGCTCACCGTCACCGTCGTCCGCGATGAGCATGGTTATGGAATGAAAGTCTCTGGTATGTACACAACATTCAAAATATACTTGTGCAAATTGGTTTAAACATATTCACACGTCAAATATTTTAATATAAAACTAGGTGAAGTCGGTGGGGGTGGTTTAGACAACCTCAAATATAAAATATAATTTAATTGTCATATTATGTATATACCCTAAAGTGCTATTGGGAACTTTGGTACCCAGAAACTATTGTTTTTCTATCGTGCAGACTTTTTTTTCAAATTTGCACTCAAGGGATCATGAAAAAGAAATTATCTTTATCTCTATGAAAATGTAAAGACCAGATATTTTCTTGGAGTCGTCATACATAAACATAATGGTGACCATGTAGATTATCTAACAAAACCCAACAACAAAATATTATTAACCACGGCATCAGATATTGATGCTGTGGTGAAAAGCGCAAGACATTGTAAGATTCTGGGCCATTCAACAAAATGCAGCTGTCAACACCACTTCTTCTTAGTTTGCATCCTGACAAATTCATTGTAGACATTTTGCTGTGAAAAAGGAAAGGTGGTACTCGCGCTTCGACGTATTTAAACGATGCTTTGGTTGTTGCAAAACCTACCACATCTCATAAAGTTCAGGTTGCAAAAACATTTCTGGCCACTAACCCGCAGACGCCTTTCTATCCTGCACAAGTAGTAAAAGGCAAGCAAAGGAATCCCTAATTAGACATCATACTGCCAACCCATCCAAATGCAATGCAAATATATTCCATCAAGTTATACCTGGCACAGAAAGGTGGCTAATCGTCTGTCAATAGTGAAAGCAGTATGCGGCCGGTACCTTTACGCCATGCCAAACCCTGTGAGTGCTGTCAGCGCCATTGTTGGGCATTACACATGGTTTGAATGCGTTATTAAGGTGTTAGTGCGTAAAGGTGTGTCTAAACTTAGGTATTGTACTGTACTCACGGGGTACCAGCGCTAACAAAGAAAACTTTGTTCAAATAAATATCACAAGATGGCGCGATATGCATCGATTTGTTATTGAATTGCGTGTAAAATTGACATTTTCTAGAATTGATCATACATTTTTTTTAATCAACTGTTCTAAGCAGAAAATTATGGAATATTGGGCTCTTAATTCACATTCCAAAGACTATTTGAACGGATCATTTAATATTGATTCCTATAGATGGCGCATTTTTAAATTTCTGAGGCATATGCCACTCGATTTTTTTAATTTGTATTGTAACACATTTTGGTACAACATCGTCTATAGCCGTGGCACGGAATCGAACTCGATCGATGTACTTTTAGTAAACAGTCGGCAGTGTTTCTTTGTATGGAATGAGGCATGCTAGTATTATATTATCTGTGGTCTAGTAGACGGGCTGGTGTATTTCGATGATATATTGTTATACTTAAGTTTTGGGTCCAAGTCAAATTGCGTGACGATCTGAACCTATCAAACTCGGTTTGTAAAGTCCTCATATACAATTCCGTCAGCCATTGATACGGTGAAGTTAATCTGTTTAAGATACTTCCTCCTTAAACTGAGACAACCCACCATCTAATAGATGAACTATGATTAAAAATATCTCAGCAATCAGGTATCAATGAACGAGCAACGTTCAATTTTAAAGACCCTTATGTCCCTAGTCCCTTATGTGTATCTAAACACATCAACATACTGGAAAAAGCAAAATGTATTATATAGATTCTATATGCCAAACCGCAAGATTATCGAAAAATTCATGTTACTTCATATATCTTTGAAGTCCTGGTACATCTTCCAATTTATCGTCATCATCTTCCTGCCCCTGTCCCATGTTACTTCGGTCGGCGCAACACGTTTTCTTCTTCCACACCGTCCTGTCCCGGTCACTGACTCCCTTTTCTTTCATATCACTCCTCACACAGACCATCCATCTTTTGTTTGGCCGTCCCCTCCCTCTCCTCCATCCATCCACATTTATATTCATAACTCTTTTAGTAACATGTGTTTTATCCCTCCTGATCACATGACCATTACCAGGACCGACGATTTCCTTTCAACTTTTCTGTCACTGGCGCCACTTTTAACTTCCTCTAATATACTCATTTCTAACTTTATCCATCTCAACATTCTCATCTCTGCTTCCAATCTATCGTCAGTGATAATAATATTGGAAAATTCATAAAATTAGGATACATCTTTAGAATACTTCTATGTGTCCTATACCAAGTGCCAAACCGCAAGATTATCATTAAATTAATATTGAAAGACAAACTCCTACACACCTTTGAAGTCCTGCTACTTGCGTGACAAAATTCTACTTTACTCAAATGAATTGCTTCGTTTGCTGCATCATCGTTAGTAAATTTTTGGCCGAATAATTCGAATCGTTGCGTATATAATTTTGCATGGTCAAATCTCTCTCGCGTGGTTTAATTGGGATGTTGACAAAAAATATCAATTTAGTCCCTCAGTTAGGTTACCTAAAAATATTGGACACGTATTTTTTCTTCTGCCACGTAAACAAAAAAAATACGACGATACAGTGCGTTGAAATATCGTGTGACGTCACGGTGTGCTACACTTTATACTGACAAAGTGTCGTCACAAGCGCTTTATCTTTGTCAATATTTATTTATTTTCATCAAATAGAAATACGGTTCCGATATTATTTGATAATCTCACTGACGGACTAAATAGAATTATCTTTTTCTCCCAAGGGAATGTGCCTATTGATATTCTTCTTCATCGTGTCGATGCGCGATAATTCCATTTTTAGGGTTCCGTACCTAAAGGGTAAAAACGGGACCCTATTTCTAAGACTCCGCGATTCGTCTGTCTGTCTGTCTGTCCGTCTGTCACCAGGCTGTATCTCATGAGCCGTGATAGCTAGACAGTTGAAATTTTCACAGATGATGTACTCGTATTTCTGTTGCCGCTATAACAACAAATACTAAAAACAGAATAAAATAAAAATTTAAGTGGGGCTCTCATACAGCAAACATGGGTTTTTGACCGTTTTTTGCGATAGTGGTACGGAACCCTTCGTGCGCGCGTCCGACTCGCACTTGGCCAGTTTTTACATTTAATAGATTTAATATTGATGAAACTTAACTAATTTAACAAAGTCACCTTTCAAACAATAACATCTAAATCAAAATCGGTTCATCCGTTTAGGCGCTACGATGCCACAGACAGACACACAGATACACAGCAACACACGTCAAACTTATAACACCCCTCTTTTTCCTTCGGGGGTTAAAAAGGCTGATGATGATGAACACGTAAGTATGTAACTAATGGTGTACAATAAAGTATGTAATAAATAAATAATATGGGGCAGCTTATTGCCATCATCCGATCTTAAATTCAGGCCTCGGGCTGCTTTATGGAAAAATCCAACATTTTGCCCGACCCTGGACTCAGCAGTAGCACTTGAGATCACTAGACCAATAATGTAATGTCACATCACATCACATCATCAGGCTATTATTGTTCCCACTGCTGGGACACAGGCCTCCTCTCTGTGAGAGGGAATGGGCCGTTATCCACCACGCGGGCCCAGTGCGGGTTGGTGGATGTCACATGTCTTCGAATTTTTGGTTCTATGACATGCCGGTTTCCTCACGATGTATTTCTTCACCGTTTAGAGAGCAGTGGTGATGAAATAATTAACACAAAGTAAATCGCCTGCCTGGGCTCGAACCTACGACATACAACTTGTAAGTCGCGGCCGATACTACTGGGCCACCACTGCTCTCATCGATGCCTGTTCTCATCTCTCCTATTGCCATCATCCGGGCTTAAATCCAGGCCCCGGACAGTAGGCTCACCAGGCGTCTTCTACGCCTGGACAGGAATGGCCTGCGCTTGGTGATGGGGACACTGCTCACTTAATAAACACTTCCACACAATAGGCATAACGGACAGTCCTCTGTGCAGGGCATGCATGGAGGCTGAGGAAACCGTTGCGCATGTTCTCTTTGAATGTACAGGTGTAACCCAGATAAGAACACAAACCCTCGGGTCACCCAGATCTTACACAGACTTTCCGAGGAAACCGGGCGCTCTAATCAACTTCTGGAGGGAGGTGGGCTGGTTGGAATAACCACCAAACGGCCGCCATGGCCCACGCACAATGGTCCACCTGAAGGACTAAGTGCGGAAACCCAACCCCTTAACATAGAACATAACATAGATAGAATCCAGGTCCCGGGCTGCTTTATGGAAAAATCCAAAATGTTCCCGACCCAGGACTCAGCAGTAGCACTTGAGATCACTAGACCAATAATGTAATGTAGTTTGTTTTATTTGTTGAGTAACGATGACCACATTTTAATTTCATTGTCAACACTACTACCGGACTCTATTGTTATCACGGTTATGCTGGCC
The DNA here is from genome assembly GCA_948252205.1 of Orthosia incerta. NCBI lineage: Eukaryota > Metazoa > Arthropoda > Insecta > Lepidoptera > Noctuidae > Orthosia > Orthosia incerta. Next base: position 26,637,407 of record OX411761.1, read on the forward strand.
TTTGGGAAATCTGTGTAAATAAATTGTATCTAGGTTTACCGAGGTCGTGCGGTTTGTGTTTAATGTATGTTAAACTTGCTCAAACTTTTCTTGATTTTTAACTCAAACGACTTTTACAAAGATTGCTGTATGGAGAGCTGATTGAGAGCTCTTCATACAGCAATCTTTGTAAAAGTAGTAAGGACCTTTGCCCTTTTTGAAGGTTCTTCAAAATGCCTACAAGTGACTACGAAGCCGTGTAACCGATATTCCGTAGGCATGGCGAACTTCTATAAAATCTTTAATTCCCTATTTAACCCCTAAAAGATGAACCTAATTTCCGTAGCACTAAGTTTCGTTATGTTCTCTAAGAGCATTTCAGGCACGCACACCTCGTTTAGCTTCTGCACTGTCGGTCAATGAATTCAATTTATATTTTTAATCTATTTCTCATACCAATTCTATATTTTTCAGGTGACAAACCGGTTTACGTACAATCAGTAAAAGAACACGGCGCCGCGTGGCGAGCTGGTCTCCGTGCGGGAGACAGGATTCTGCGCGTTGACTCCGTGCCGGTGCATCATCACACGCACCAGCAAGTCGTGCACATGATCCGAGGTAGGTTCACGTATAAGTACAGTCAGTGAAGGAGCACCAGCTGGTCTCCGTGCGGGAGACAGGATTCTGCGTGTCTCCGTGCCGGTGCATCATCACACGCATCAGCAAGACAGATTTCCATTCAGCTTGTGAAGTACCTTGCAGAAAAAAATATGCCATCAGTTCTGAATATTTTATCTTATCTTTTGCGAATTGGAAGCTTGTAACAACTCGGCAGCAATTTATTTAGAGTTTCATGTTCGTCTGTTTTAAAGAGATTAGGAAAGCAGAAGGTAGTAGGACAATAGGGTTGTTTTCTGGGCAGAAAAATGTTAATTCTATTTCATCTACTCTATCTGCTAAGGATGCAGCTACCTACTATGGCAAAATTTTGGATAGAATCAATGTAATGGAATCGAAAGCAGTTTGACGACTGCCCAACTGATGCGCAAAGTTAACTGCAACCTTTTTTAGATGCGAGAGGTTTGTAATTGCGTTGCCACAGCAACCCAAGACTAAAGTTGATCATTTCGCCGGCACCCAATCAGCTATGCTGTTTACAGTAGCCTTTTTATGACTACCTGGTGCTTTAGGCATACCTTTTCTGGTGAACCCTTTCACAGGAGCCTTAATTTTTTTTGTGGGTCGAGCTCGTCACACATTTCCCAAAAACTGCTACTCCTTAAAGCCAGTAGCGCCGAGATAGTAAAGCTAGACGATTCCCGTAGAAAAGATCCAGCTCTTTTACATTATTGCTTTGTAGGTATATCCCGTGATGTGTCTATAATCAAAGACAAAGACAAAGATATTTTATTTCAAGTAGGCCACCAAGCGGCACTTTTGAACGTTACATTTTACAAAAAATAATAGTTGATTCTACCGTGCATTCGGAAAGTAGCTTGTAATGGAGAAGAATGCACAAGAAACTCCATACTTACTCTTTAAAAAAAAAAAAACTTTTTACAATATTTAGGTACATAAGTACATACCTTGATGAATGAAATTGAGTTTATACAATACAAATATATTTATACAGTCTTCAGAAGGTCCAACAATAATTCCAAACAATAATGTTCTGCATATCACTTGTTTTTGCGCCCTAGTGGCTGTGGAGCAGGACTAGCATTTAGCCAAGCATTTTTATCATTGATGTAATCCCCCAACTTATAATATGCCAGCCTGCATAGTGTGCGTTTTATACAAGTTTTAAACTTCGTCTCATTCAGTTCAAGAATGTGGGGAGGAATTTTATTGTAACATTTTGTACAGTACCCCATGAAAGATGAGGCTACTTTAGCCAGTCTGAAACCTGGTTGAACCAATTGGTCCCTATTTCTTGTAACATAATTATGTCTGTCGCCGTTTTTACTAAAAAGATGTAAATTCTTTCTTACGTACATGATGTTTTCATAAATATATTAACAAGGAACCGTCATGATGTTAATGTCCTTAAACAGTTCCCTTAGAGAATCGCGCCGGCGAAGATTGTATATCGCTCTGATGGCTCGTTTTTGCAGAATAAAAATTGACTCAATGTCTGCAGCCCTTCCCCATAGTAAGATACCGTAAGACATTATACTATGAAAATAACTAAAATAGACTAGTCTGGCGGTATCCACATCCGTTAACCGACGAATCCTTCCAACAGCATAAGCCGCCGAACTCAGCCGCCCCGCAAGGGATACCAAATGAGGACCCCATTGCAACCTTGAGTCCAACGTGATCCCCAGGAAAACCGTTTTATCGACGAATTCTAGCTTCTCCTTGTTTAATATAATGTCACAATCAGTACTTTTGACATTCGGCAAGGAAAATTTTACGCACTTGGTTTTTTTACCATCTAAAACTAAATTATTGGCAGTGAACCAATCCTGAACCTGCCGTAGCGCGTTATTTACGTCGTCAACCTGACAAGTACGTCTATTTATTTTAAAAATTAAAGATGTGTCATCAGCAAATAACACCATGTTAAGTTTGTTTTCCAATAAACGGGGTAAATCGTTTATGTATACTAAAAATAAGAAAGGACCTAAAATTGAGCGTAAATCGTTTATGTATACTAAAAATAAGAAAGGACCTAAAATTGAGCCCTGGGGTACCCCCATTTTAACGTTTAACCCGGACGAATTCACACCGTTTATTTGAACTAATTGCTGTCTATCTTTCAAATAAGATTTAACTAAACTTAACGCTGATTGACCTAGCCCGTAATGCTCAAGTTTCAGAAGTAATGTTTCATGATTAACGCAATCAAACGCCTTCGACAGGTCGCAGAAGATACCTATGGCATCCTGCGAATCTTCCCACGCATCAAAGATGTGTTTTAATAGAGCGACACCAGCGTCAGTTGTACAACGTCCTCTGGTGAAACCATACTGTCTATCATGCAAGATGTTATTCGTATTAAAATGAATGAGCATTTGATTTAGCATTATCCTCTCAAATACCTTGCTGAAAACCGGCAACACGGATACTGGTCTATAATTATTTGTGTCTTTACTGTCCCCGGATTTAAAAAGTGGTATAACCTTACTATATTTCATTAGATCCGGAAAAACTCCTTGATCCACACACAAATTGAAAATCAACGCTAAGTACGGCGCTATAGTCTGAATAATGGAGGTACAAGCTTTGATGGACATTCCCCACAGATCTTCAGTCGGTTTGATCTTGATTTGCTTAAAAGCTTTTATTACTGTCATGGGGTTTATATGTGAAAAATTAAATACAATCGGGCAGGATGAAACGTTCGCGTTTAATAATCCAAAAGCAAGCGAGGGCGAAGAATTTAAAGTTTCAGTAGTTTTAATTGGGATGTTGGTAAAGAAATTATTAAATTCTTGCGCAACTTTTTTCTTATCTCTAATAAGTCCGTGTGTGGTCTCAAGCGTGTAATCACTACTATTTCTTTTATTCCTATTTGTTTCATTGTTTATAATTTTCCAAACCGTCTTGATTTTATTTTCTGCTAATTTAACCTTATTGCTAATGTACAAGACCTTAGCTGCCTTGCAGGCATTTTTAAAAATTCTTGAGTAAGTAGCAACATACTTATTAAACGTTTCAGTGTTAATACAAGGCTTAAGCCCATATAGCTCGTAAAGTCTTATAAAAACTTAGGGCATATAGTTTTAGTTTTCTTCTTAAAAGTGTTATTGAACTCTTTTTGAACCACTGAGAAAACTTCATCATACAAAATATTACCATCATTCACTGTGAGGTCCTGGTTGCTTAACTTACTGATTAAAGTGCTGTTAAATTTATTTAATTTACCGGATGTTATTGGTCTGGATTGAATCTGCACTTGTTTTATTAGCATAATGGACTCAAAGGCTACCAGTAGCCCACTATGATCCGAAGGCAGAGAATTTATAATGGCCTTGTCCAAGTAGTTGCAGCTACAAAAAACATTATTAATCTAGTCTATATCTCGTCGTGTGTTAACTAATAATCTAGTATTTTTTGTTAGAGCATACGCACTTGCTAGTTCATAACACTTGAAGACAAATTACTTCCCAATCGACATGTGACCCTAGTACTCCATAGTTTCATTCAGCTCAATCAGCGATATTGATGAACCGTTGAAAGTTATGTGAATGACTCGACACTTGACGTTGTTTATTGGCTATTTAGCCATTCTAGATTCCGAGAAACAGAAAGTCTCTGATTTACGCTTGGGGACGTTATGACAATGTAAATTTAATTGAAAATTAAAGCATTCGATTATATAGAGTACTTTATTCCATCTAACCAAATTTATTGAGCTTGCGTATTATCTTCTTCTTCTTTCGTGTGAGGTGTGGCCACTTCTGGTGTCAAGAGTTAATTAAACCGTCTCTGGGAACCCCACAGGCCTCTGACTTGGCTATTTCAGACTTACATTAACTATGTAAGTCCAGGTTTCCTCACGATGTTTTCCTTCACCGTTGCCTGTGATGTCCAAGCTAAACTTAGAAAGTACATATGAATTGTACGTTTTATAGAAATAAGCCTTGATTTGCTGTCAAAGGTCAACCTTCTCCTTCTGTATTGAAATTAGTCTTAAATACCTCCTTCATATCTGCCGCAAAGCAGATATGTTGTATTTCGTTTTCCAAGGCTTATGGGCCGGTTTAGAAGTAACCTATCCGCTCTTGACTTAAATACCCCTAGGATAAGGAGCAGTGGTGGCCCAGTAGTAACTGCCTCGACTTACAAGTTGTAGGTCGTGGGTTCGAACCCAGGCAGGCGCTTTACTTTGTGTAAATTATTTCATCATGACTGCTCTCAAAACGGTGAAAGAAAACGTCGTGTCTTAGAACCAAAAATTCGAAGACATGTGACATCCACCTACATGCACTGGGCCCGCGTGGTGGATTACGGCCTGCACGTACAACAGACCAAATGCGAGTCTAAGTGCGGAAAAGGGGTTCACCTATCCTACCCCTTTTTTTTTTTTTTTTTTTTGGGTGGGAAATCATCCAATGACTTCTCCCGCCCTGGGTGAAGCGGGAGGGCGTGTCAGACTTTTACTGACTAAAACCCACCCGTGTTCCTTCAGTTGCTTGTGCCAGGGCCGCGGTAACTCTGTTTCAAATTTATCCGCGACCCAGACAGGCATCGGCCCTAGCGGACCCCTTCAACATTTGCTGACATCTCTTTGAGGCGCGCGTGGAACACTACGCGCCGTCGACTCGGGCCTGGTCCTTATCGGACGGCGAGCTACCCATTACTCGCCGTCCGCAAGCCCGCGCCTACGGTGGCCGAGAATCGGCTTGCGACTCCCGACGCCCGGGGCGTCTCCTGCGGTGGCTAGGGGCGTGAGGGCGTCTCCACCTATCCTACCCCTAGGATGTAGCTATCAGGAAACACAGACTCAGGGTGGCAGGGAAAGCCACTCCTTAGCTGTACGAACAATGAAAGTGTTCTCAAAACATTTAGTGCGTATGGGTGGGATGACCACCATCTTAGAGATGGCGCATCGCCGTACGTATTGTAATCCGATGGTGGATACTTGGTCAGTAACCACACTGCCTACAAGGATATTATTCAGTAGTTGTGATACGTCACGACATATTAAATGCAACAAAACGATTACAATAATACAATACTCATTATTACATTGTCGAAGTTCATAATATTATTCGTTGGCATTCTTTTAGCCTCGAAAAAGATTTCTCGAAGCGAATCATAGCGTGAATTTTAATGGTGTTTTTACGTGGCTATTAAACTGTTAATTTTACTGGGCATGTCTCGAATGCCTGCGCTCTGTATCACCAAGGCAACGAAGTTATTATGTGTAGTTAGGGTGCTGGAGATGAGAACAGTAACTCCACTGCTACCAGATTGACAGCCACCTATTTCTGACCTTGATAGACTTTCCATTTATTTGGATTAAGGATATGGCCAGAGACCGCAGAAGACCAATCGCTTGAAAGAAGTGGCCAATGAGGTCACTGTTCATCTGTGGAACACAGCAATGGAGCACAAAGTAGCCTAATAAATAAGCGAAATTGTGTGCGATTGAAGTGGCCTATGTATTGGAGATGATGACTGGTGTATGCGGCACTTTTGCTCTCGAGTAGGCACGAGCCATGTAAGTATATATCATAAAGAGATTACCATTCAGCAATGGTTGGTTATCGGACTAATTGCTCAGGGATGCCTAAAGCCTATATAGGTAACTCTTGGACAATTGTGCAGCCTCTTATATCACCAATACGGGCTGATAATTGAGAGCACTTGCCTCACTTTCTTTGTACCAGTGGTCTAATCAATGTTTTTGTACTTTCCAGCAAATCCAACGACGGTGTTGACAGTCCAGCAGAACTCTTCGAGACATAAAACGCCGATCACAGCTCCAGTGCCTGTCAATGTAAGTTTATACACTTCTACTATCTTCATTCATTTGTTTAGATGAAGGGAAGGACTTTCACGTATCCTGAGGACTGTGAAAAAAGACTTTATATAAGGCACTATACACAATCGTTTTTTTAACGCATCTGGGCTTTTTCAGCCTTGAAAAATTTGCACTATTTCTGTTTGCACCGCATATCGAAGGCCCGTAGAAAACCCTTGTGCATTTAGATGCCTAAATAGGGGATAGAGAAGCGTAGTGCTTTTGGTAAAGAAGGTCAGATCTGCTGGTAAACCGTAAGGCTAAAAATATTGATAAGTTTCGAGGAATTTGAAATATTCGATGTTGGTGACTAGGAGTTCAAAGTTCAAGAATGTACATATATATACTTTTATCAGAATACCGTAATAACCCACACTGTGGCGTTATCAAGCTTTATGAGAGTTTTAAATAACTGTGGTTCTATTACGCTATCGGTCCTCTAAACAATCGAAAGACCACACCCTTCTTCATGACGTTTTCTGACGAAACTTCAAGATTTTTCAAAGAGCTTCTCATGTCCTACCATTCTCAAATCGAATCAAATCAAATTGGAGTCAGCTTCCAGTCTTACCGGATTCAGCTTGGCACCTGTATTTTACAGGGAGCTAGTGCCTATCTGACCTCAACCCAGTAATTGGATAACAAGGTACCCCTTGGCAAGACTGGTGTCAGTTTTTCTGACTCCTGACCGTAGTAATATTTAGTAACAGCTTCTGCCGTCGGCTTTACCTGCGCAAATGTCGAAAACTATCCCAAGGAAACTTACTCCCGGTATAAAAAGTCTATTTGCTATTCCAGACTGGATCTAATTCTGTGCCAAATTTCATCCGGATCCAATCAGCCGTTCTGGCGTGATTGAGCAACAAACATACATCCACACACATCCATCCAAACTTTCGCATTTTACTAGCTTCTGCCAGCGGCTTCGCCCGCGTGTGTCGAAAATTATCCAAAGGGAACATATTCCCAGGATTAATAGTATCCTTTGTGCTATTCCAGACTATAAATCTAACTTTGTGCCAAATTTCATCCAGATCCGTCTAGCCGTTTTGCATAAAAGAGTAACAAACACGCTCACAAACCATCTCCTTTATAATATTAGTGCCATTCTTTGCTGCTGACTGAATGGCTTAACGTGCTTTGAGGTACAGAAGAGTCTTGTTCTTTAATCGATGGTCACCCATCCACTATCAACCTCGGCATGCGTTGCTTAACCTCGAAGACACACATCGTGTGGTTGTTATTATTAAGCTTCGAACTCCTCGCTTCTCATGTCCTACCATTCTAAAAAACTAATTACATCCACATCCGTTCGTAAAACTAGCGGATACAATCAAAATACTAGCTAATTAAAGAATAAACACTAAATAGCTATGAGCTAGCCTTGAGGCGTGTTATCAGTCCGAGAAATGCAACAGTCGTAGTATAGTATGCATGGTAGGTATTGTAGAGGCATGAGGCGTGAGCGTCGCAAGGTCGCCGTGAGACTGTTGTGAAATGTACTGCTACTGGTCAGCTGATTGAACTGTTTATTTAAATTTTACAAGCTTTTATTTTACTTGCAATGTATGTGTTTAGGTCAAATCTTGCAACTGAATGTTAAAGCAGTTATCCTCCACCGATTAAGATGAAATTTTGCATACACGTTTAGTTTGGATGACAATGCATGGTAAGATAAGTGAGGTCGTTCTAAATCCAATATGGCGGACGGTTCAAGATGGCGGTCTAGTTATTTTTTGTGCACTGCCATGATATGATGGGTATCAAATGAAAGGATTTGAGAGAAGTATACTAAAAAAGCTTGTTTTTAATTAGCTATTTGAGAATAGTATACAGAGCCGTCAGCGAAACTATTTTCCTGGAGGGGGTGCATCTTCAGCACACCATCTCGGTTATGGAAGGAAAAAGTCTCATTTACTTAGGTTGTCTATTGGATATGAGACTTGACATTATTATTTAACTAGCTACTGCCAGCCTGCGTGAAAAGTGTTTTTTATCTGCCCAAGGGAACTTTATACCGGGGTAAAACTAATAAATAAACTAAAATAAAATACTATAATCTATCTGTGTGCTAAATTTCATCCAGATCCGTTAAGCCGTTCTGGCGTGATTGAGTAACAAACATACATCCATCCAAACTTTAACATTTATTATATTAGTAAGATTTTTGAAGTCTAAAATTCAATGCATTTGAACATCTTTTGGTTTCGTATCACGCCCTTGTACCTCTCTGCCGGCTCCCATGAATCTATACTATATAATATTATAAAGAGGAAAGATGTTTTTGTTTGTTTGTTTGTACCATGGGGTCTCAATTCAAACAAATTATAATTAGTATTAAAAAAAGATCATAGATGGCAGCATAGGTAACAAATATGAAAGTAACAATCACTTATAAATGTTAAACAGCAGATTTAGGCTGTAATAAGTTTAGTAAAAATCAAAACTTGCTTCTTTAATGTTAATTTATCCATTTACACTCTTTAATCAGGGTTTTTGAACAAAAAAGATAAGTTGAAGACTTTGTAAGTTAAATTAGTTGAAAGTAGACTACTTTCAACTAATTGCTGCTGTCGACTTTTCGTTTTGTTTTGTGTTCTTTGCAATAGATGGCGTTTTTCACAATTTGTCCTAAACTGTATATCCATCGTCAGAATCATTTTGTAAGACAGTTATTATTTATTATAGGCGTAACTTAAAATATATTATTTATTATAGGCGTAATTTTAAATATTAATAGTCTTGGTCTATTACTTAAAATCACTTTTTTGTGAAGCTTGTTTACACGTCGAATTAACTAGATAACTCGCTGGAACAGGACTCGTATTGCACTAGGGCCTACTCAAATCGCACGGATTATAAAATAAGAGATAACGCGACGTGAGTCCCGGTTCGTCTTAACCCTGAAAGTGTCACTAGCTACATTAAAATTTAAAAATAGAGAAATGGCGGCTTTTGGGCGCCATATTGTGGGGGCCCAATTGGACGTAGTTATGCGACAACGTTCCAATCCACAAGGTAGTCAAAATTGAGTTTATGAGCCCAAGCTAGGTATTTTGGATCGTTCTATCTAGTGCTGAAGACACTGACTCTCTTACGACAATAACTATTGAAATAATTAAGCGGTCTAAATGATAAAACGAACCAAAAGATCTAAATATAATCTTATAAAGTGACATTACATTTGGATCGTATTATTTTAATTCATTTTGGACTGAATGCAATTAAAATTAGGATCCAATCATCTTGAAACGTTTTAAAAATAACTAATTTTAAATCTTAAAACGTGACTTTCCATTTGGATCGTACTATTTTATTTCGATTCGGACTGAATAAAATAAAAATAATGATCCATTCAACTTGGAACGTTTTAAAAATAACAATTTTAAATCTTAAAAAGAGACAATTCATTTGGATCGTAATGTTTCATTTCGTTTTGGACTGAATAACATAAAAATAATGATCCATTCATCTTGTTATATTATTTTTTTTATTATCTATTTCTTCAAAACATTCCATGTACTTACTTTATAATGTGCACGATTTATTATTATTCATAATGGTAAAAGTAAACCTCTATCTGTGACCACAAACGCTGTAAAGTGTTCGAAACGTCAGGTTAAATAAAATGTTAATAAATCGCGAAATAATCCGTAAAAGTAGTTTCATTTAAATGTATCGTGTTCGCGTAAATAATAGAACAATAAAAGTAAACGATTTAAAACGTGTATACTGGTAGGAACATACCTACAGTTATCTAATAATTAAACAATCCATCACTTTTGTATTTTTTATAATAAGGCCTTGTCTAAAATAGAAATTATACAACTAGGTAGCGAAATATTGTGGCAACTTGAAAAAAAAAATGTGTTATATAATAGCGGTATACATTCAGCATCAGATGATGTAGGGCACTGTTATGTTTGGGTGGAAGGTGAAGCCGGAAGAGGCGCTCAGGAAGTAGGATCATGCCTTGCCAATTATATAGAAAACAAACTACCTCCTACTATAGAACATCTCATACTATGGAGTGATTGTTGCGGTGGACAGAACCGAAACATAAAAATTGTTTTAATGTTAAAGGTTATCTTAGACTCCCATTCTACATTAAAAACGATAACTTTTCGGTATCTTGAGTCAGGGCATAGTTTTTTACCTAACGATACCGATTTTTCAAAAATTGAAACAGCGCTTAAAAAGCAACAACGTGTTTATACAGCTGAAGAATATATAGAAATTATGAAAAATGCTAGAAAAAAAAAACCATTTCAAGTATATAGAATGGACAAAAATGACTTTTATAGCACTGAAGATATTGAGAAAAAAATAGTAAATCGTAAGAAATTCACAGATAAAAGTAAACTGAACTGGCTGCTGGCAAAGGAGATAAAGATTGAAAAAGCTAAATTATATTCTATTTTTATGAAAACGTCCCTTGATGAGGATTATAATGAACTAAACATTAAAAAAACGACAAAAGGAGAGATTTCGACTATACATAGATCTGATCTGAAACAGTTATGGGCTAACGGGAAACCCATTGCTCCAGCTAAATTGGCTGATTTACGATCTGTATACAAGTTTATTCCAGCTGATTGCCTTAGTTTTTATAAAACATTGAAAGCGTCTAATGACGCCATTGACGATATCGATGGATTTGGTAAGGAGCTGGATTTCGATCTAGATGATGAATAAATTGTGATGATTTTCCATGCTTTGATTCCATCAACCTCAAAAACGTATTTTATTTTGTCATAACACGAGATAGCGCGCGCTGTACGCAGGCGTCTTAATAAATATTTTTTTAATAATGTTGTTTCATTGTTATACTTATGTTTTAGAAAAAATATATATTAACTACCAAAATATACCAGTTTTCAGATATTGGATCGTTTTTGCAAATTAAGCTACAAGCTACTTCCATACAAAAAGCCTTTTTTTAAAAACGTTCCAAGTGCATTTTCTTCATCATTTGTATGAGAAATATTAATACATTTTAATGACAAGTATATAGTAAAATAATGTTTATTTATTTAGTTGATGTAATACATACTACTTAGTTGTACTCGCTACCAAAAAAAAGCGTACCACAAAATTACAAAAACGCGATTTACTCAGTTCGACCTGCGTGTGGATTGGAACGTTGTCGCATAACTACGTCCAATTGTGTTTTTCTTCTAATACCATCTTGTGTTGAAATTGCCTCATTTTATGAGGCAATTTCAAAAATATATAACACTTATATGTTTAAATGTACAAAATTCGAAAAAAATGTTAAATAAAAAGTGTTAAGGCGCCTCCTCGAGCAAAACGCCGTGCTAGTCGTTTTTGTGCAGTTTTTAAGAGCTATCTACTCATTATTTAAAAAGAAATATTAATAAATAAAAATACATTAAAATTCTACATAATGTTGATTCTAAAATTGTAGTACACAAAAACCCGTCTGGTTTTTGTTTTTTTTTAATTTTCATTGTCTGTTGCGAGTCGCCATTAACTTTGATTCTAGTCTACATCAAATTTGTTCAAGTAGCCCATGCTACGTACCTAACTAAAGTATTACTTAATAGTAATATTTTTTGTAAAAACATCCTGTTCTTTCTAAGTACCTACCGAAAATAAAAAGGGTAACCCTTATAGTGAATAATAAAATGACATGAAGTAGGTACCTATATCATGTCATTCCGTTGCCGCAGAAGCAAGCTACCTACCTACATTTAATTTTACAAGGAATTCTATAGTTTTGATTGATTTGGAATATTCGTGAATATTGTGAAATTCGCTACACAATGCGACCACTATTAAGAAGTTACCGCGGTCTGAGCGGACTGAGGAGTCTGTCCCGATCATACCTAATGTTATTATTACGAATACGAAATAAGCGTTCAAGGACAACTGGCAAATAACGTCTCTGAGTACCTACATGATGCGATTCCTCGCTCAAATTGCCATATGATTTAGTATCTACGCAAAATTCTAGATGGCGTTAAAAAACCACAGCCTCGGGCTATTAATGAGTCACTGGTGCTGCCGCCTGTTAAAAATATGGAGAAAGAAAAAATAGCCCGACGAATAGCCCGACTTAAGGAGGTGACATTTCTTTGTATGGGATTGGGTATCTGTACTGTAGTATTATATTATCTGTGGTTTGTACCGAATAGGCTCCGAAACTACTGGACCGATTTTAAAAATTCTTTCACCAATAGAAAGCTACATTATTCCTGAGTGACATAGGCATATTTATCCCGAAAACGGGTCCTGTGGGGTGGCCCACGGGAGCGAAGCCGCGGGCAACAGCTAGTATAAAATATTGATAATCTTGTACTTTTCTGAAGTTTCTTGGAATTTTTAACCATATGGTAACCATACTAACTAGATAAAACAGAACAAAACGTATTTTGCCATTTCTAAGAGAATTTGTTCTACTGCCTTGCAACCGTTTCTGGAGTCTACCATTAGTCTCTGCTGGACTTTTTGAAGTTCAACAAACCTTAGCCAATATCCCTTCTGACGGAGTCGGATAAAGTGCTTGAAAGAAATCTTAATAATCCTTCTTTCTTTTCGTGTGAGGATGTGGCCACCTATGGTATCAGATTTAATTAAGCCGCCTCTGGGAACTCCACAGGCCTCTGACTTGGCTATTTCAGACTTACAACTATATAAGTCCAAGAGAGCTGAAGAAAAAAATGGTACCTTACCTACATAGATAGAGTAGGTATGTAGGTAGGCTAGGGTAGGTAGGGTAGGGTAGGTAGGTTAGGGTAGGGTAGGCTAGGGTAGGTAGGTTAGGGTAGGGTAGGTAGGGTAGGCTAGGGTAGGTAGGGTAGATGAATGTTTGGTGTCTTTATGGCAAAACAAAGTTTGCCGGGTCAGCTAGATGTTTATTATTATTAAATTTGACATACTAGAATATTTATTTTGAACTGTATTCTATAACAATATTTGCATGCCATTGTCCAAGGCAAACATGAGGTTCCATTATCTTGTTATTTTAACATTTTGACTTCATGCTGGCAATTTGTTACCTAACAAATTGACGGCATGAAGAGATGTGTATGATACTCATGTTTGAGCAAATAAACAATGATTTTATTTGATGTTTTTTTCTTCACCGTTTCCTGCGATGTCCAAGATAAACTTAGAAAGTACATTATGAATCTGAAAAAGTCACATGGGTCTTGCCCGGATTTGAACCCACGACCACAAGCGTGAGAGGCGAGGTCTTAGCCTTCTTTATCGTCTGTCGTACTGGGCCACTACGACAGACGATCTCAAAAATTAAAGTAGAAAAATAATATGGTCTTTCTTCAACAAGCTACAAAGTTTCTCTAGCTGGCATAGATATTGCATCGTACCTACCATCAATAAATCAATCTGTCTCAATCCAGTAACTAGGGAACGTTTGGCATTGCACCTTGCATACCGGTATCACAGTTTTTAACGGTATGATTGTTAAACTGTGCTGGTACCTATACACACAACAGTACAAAATTGGGTTAAAAACATACCGTCTTCCTCATCTTTTTAATACTAGCTGTCCGCCGCGGCTTCGCTCCCGTCAACTGGGACCGCGTCCTACCTACTTACTCTATCCTACCAACCTTACCTACCCTACCTGCTCTACCCTACCCTATCCTGCCTACCTACCCACCCTACTTTACCCTACCTTCCCGCTCATCCATAGCGTACTGCTAAGGGCAACCCGGCAACTCCTGCCCAACAAACAGCAAAACCATACCGAGTGGCCCAAGCGAACCTTCAACGCAAGGAACTGGCGACCACCGAACTCTTTTTAGAGGCCAGTGAACGGAAGATCTCGTGGGCACTGATCCAGGAGCCGTATGTGGGGGGAGCACAAAGTATGAAGAGCTACCGTGGAGCGAGAATCTACCAGTGCGAGGCCGACGGAAGTGGGAGGGTTAAGGCGGCGATAGCCGTCTTTGATCATGACTTGGACGTCATACCCTACCCGAAACTCACCACAAACAACATCGTTGTGGTGGGGATCCGGACCAAAGCCTGGGAAATCGCAGTAGTCTCTTACTACTTCGAGCCAGACCAACCCATAGGGCCATACTTGGACCAGATGACCCGGATCAATGCGGAAGTGGCCAACGGTAGGTTGCTGATAGGTGGCGACGCAAATGCGAAAAGTGCCTGGTGGGGCAGCATCAAAGAAGATCCCAGGGGAGAGGAAATGTCCGCTACCCTGGACGAGTTGGAGCTTCAGGTGCTAAACGCTGGTGACGCTCCCACCTTTGACACCATCAGAGGTGGTAGAGCGTATAAAAGCCACGTGGACGTCACGGCATGTTCGCTCGACCTTTTTGACCTGGTGGACGGCTGGCGGGTCGACACAGGAGCAACATCCTCGGACCACAACACGATATTTTTTAATGTCAATACGAAAAGGGAAAAAGGTATTAACATCACTAGAACTACTAGGATGTTTAACACCAGAAAAGCAAATTGGGAAGACTTTAAGATCAAACTACAAGAATTTAAATTTAGAGATAACATCAACTTGGAAATAATAGAAGAAATAAACAGTAAAGTAAAATTAGAAGAAACCGTTGTAAATTATATAAATATTATCACAGAAGCTAGTAGGAGCGCTATCCCAAAAATAAATAAGAAAACTAGAATCACCTGTCCGTGGTGGTCCGAGGAGCTCACTGTGAAGAAGAGGGAGGTGATGACGAAGAAGAACCGCATCCGCAATGCCGCGCCGGTCCGGCGAGCGAAGGTCGTTGGCGAGTACCTGAAAGCAAAAGAAGAATATGAGATGCAGGCAAAGAATGCCCAAATCGCCAGTTGGAAGGAGTTTTGCCGGAAGCAGGATCGTGAGGGAGTTTGGGAGAGTTTCTACAGGATCATTCGTAGGACCACCAAAAGGCAAGAAGAACTGACCCTTTGCAGCGATGGTGCATTCCTCAATCCGAGTGAATCGGCCGCCCTACTGGCGGATACGTTCTACCCCGAAGACAGAGTAGACCAGGACAACGCTGACCACAGGCGAATTAGAGAAACAGCCAGCCGAGTAAATGAGTGGGCCCATGATGAACATCATGATCCCCCATTTACGACGCTGGAGCTGGAGACCGCCGTGGCGGGTTTCAATCCCAAAAAGGCACCAGGAGGGGATGGACTGACTTCTGATATCTGCAGTCGAGCGATCCACCAGGACCCGAACGCTTTCCTTGCCCTCTACAATAAGTGCCTCGAATTGGCACACTTTCCGACCATGTGGAAGGAGGCTACAGTCGTAGTCCTCAGAAAGCCGGGCAAGGATAGCTACACCACCCCTAAGGCATACAGACCAATCGGTCTACTACCTGTTCTGGGGAAGGTCCTGGAGAGGATGGTCGTAGCGCGTCTAAAATATCAGCTTGTACCGCGGTTTAGTACTCGTCAGTTTGGCTTTATGCCCCAGAGGAGCACCGAGGACGCCCTCTATACGCTAGTAGACCACGTACGGGACAAGTTGAGCCTGAAGAAGCTAATTGTCCTGGTGTCATTGGATATAGAGGGCGCCTTCGATAGCGCCTGGTGGCCAGCCATAAGGGTCAGACTGGCTGAGGAAAAGTGCCCGGTTAACGTCAGGAGGCTGATAGACAGCTATCTCGACGGTAGGAAGGTCAAGGTTCGGTATGCCGGGGAGGAATGCATGCGAGAGACTAGCAAGGGCTGTGTCCAGGGGTCGATCGGTGGTCCAATCCTGTGGAACCTCGTTCTCGACCCACTACTGCAGGATCTTGAGCAGCGTGGAATTTTCGTGCAGGCGTTCGCGGATGATATCGTCTTGGTCGTGGATGGGGACACGGCGACTGAAGTCTCAAGATCTGCCAATGCAGCCCTCGCCCATGTTCAGGGTTGGGGCGTCCGAAATAAGCTGAGGTTTGCACCGCACAAAACCTGTGCGATGACCATAACCAATAAGCTTAAGTACGACACTCCAATACTGAACATGGCCGGGGTCGACATCGGTATGGTCAAGAAAATGAAGTTGCTGGGTCTAACCATAGACGAAAAGCTCACTTTTAATGAGCATGCCGCGAACGTCTGCAAGAGGGCAGCTAGCGTATACAAGCGGCTGTCCCGAGCCGCAAAGGTGAGCTGGGGATTAAACACGGAAGTCATACACACAATTTACACAGCAACGATTGAGCCCATAGTAATGTACGCAGCCGCAGCCTGGGCACCCGCTACAAAAAAGTTGGGTATACGGAAGAAGCTAGGCTCTGTTCAACGAGGATTTGCTCAGAAGCTCTGCAAATCTTACCGTACTGTCTCTCTGAACTCGGCACTGGCGCTGTCTGGGATACTACCTCTAGACCTGCGCATACAAGAGGCAGCCGCCCTGTATAAAGCGAGGAGAGGGTCATCCCGGTTTGTGCCAGGAGACAGAGAGATCGAGAGTGCGGTAAGGTTTGCAGAAGCCCCTCATCCAGCTACGCAATTGCCCCTGGAGTTCATGTGCCTGGAAGACCAAGAGTTACTAGACAGTAACAATGTGCAGGCGGTGCGAATCTTCACCGACGGCAGCAAGATTGAGGGGAAGGTCGGAGCCGCATTATCCATTTGGGATAATGATGGTGAAGTCCGGAACCTCAAACTTAGCCTTGCCGCGTACTGCACAGTCTACCAGGCGGAACTCCTGGCCATTTGCAAAGCGACCGAAGTGATCCTCAAGCGGCAAGAGCTATGGTTTGTACAGCGACTCAATGTCCGCATTGCAGACGCTTGCAAACCATGGCTCTCTCCATCCCCTGGCGGTTCGCGCGCGCGCCAACCTGGCTCACGCTCTGGGCCAGAGCAAAGCTGTGTCTTTGTTCTGGATCAAGGCCCACGCGGGCCTGCCGGGGAATGAGCGAGCGGACGAGTTGGCTAAAGAGGCAGCATTGTCGTTACGGAGGAGGCCGGACTACGACCAGTGTCCGGTTTCATTTATCAAGCGACAGATCCGTTTGGAATCGCTTGATGAATGGAATCGAAGATATGTGTCGGGCGAGACTGCTTCTGTGACGAAAATGTTTCTTCCGGATGCAATAGCGGCCTTCCGTATTGTACAACAGGTGCGGCCCGAAGGCGTCCTCACGCAAGTTTTGACGGGGCACGGTGGGTTCTCTGAATACTTGAATCGCTTCAAGTGTAAGGAGAGCCCATCGTGCGTCTGCGATCCAGGCGTGGCAGAGACTGTCCAGCACATACTTGTAGAGTGCCCGTTATTCATCAGGGAACGCTACCAACTTGAATGTGAGCTGGACAGGAAAATAACGAGGGAGAGCCTGCATGGGCTCATGAACAAGAAAACTAGGGAAAAATTTCTGGAGTACTGCATTAGAGTAGCCACTGCGGTTATACGTCGAAACAAAACCTGAAGCGCACCGTGCTTCATTAGTATTTTGTATGATATTTAAATGTAAGCACGGAATGCAGCAAGGACACGTGTAGCCGGCAGTATTTCATGTTAGTACCTAAGTTTATAAACTGTGTAATAATACTGTGATATTTTTTATAACTGAGCTTGTGTTTTAATCCCTAATTATAATATGAATTGTATACATATTCTGTGATAAACCGCTCACTGTATATTTGAGATAAACAGCACCTTTTGCTCAAATTGTTATATAAAGCACCTTTTGCACAATTTATTATAATGGCACCTTTTGCCCAATATGTGTTAGCAACACCTCGTATATTACTGTCTTTTTACCTATTTTTATAAGTAATAAATTATGCCGGTAAAATAAATTAATAAAAGTGGGACTTTCACCCATGGAATGTAAGATGATGAATGCAAGAAAGAATTAGGATGAGGAATGAATGTACGAGAGGCATAAAAGATTGACCGGAACGACTGAGGTTAAGCACATAAGGCGCCAATTTTGTTGGCGGGGATTAGTGTTAAGAAAAAAAAAAAAAAACCTACCTTCTCTACCCTACCCTAACTACCTACCAAACTTTTTTTTTTTCATCCAAATCCAACAAGTAGCCTATGTCCTTCCTCAAGATGTCATCTATCTCCTTACTAAATTTCATTGTATTCCGTTCAGTGGTTTAGGCGTCAAAAGGTAACAGACAGACAGAGTTACTTTCGAATTTATAATATTAAGTATGGATTCAGCATAGGGTAGTTTGTGTTGAATTTAAAGTGAGACAGTGGTACATGTGTGTAAGTAGTAGTGTACAAATAGACCAAGCACGCGAGAACGCGACCTTAATGTCAGCTGTTTGCACAGATGCGCTGACGGCGAAGGATTCCTCAATTGTGACGTGCAGTTGTTGATGCGGTAAAGTTGAAGAGACAGAAAGCTTACTATGTCTGTTTTAACACGGAATATTTTATCTGTGGTCAGCTATTTCTTGATTTCCCAGCTGATAAAACGGTGCTTAGACAGTTTCTATACAAGGAATATAAGCTTGTTTATAATATTGTCAACTTGTAGTTGAATTAAAAAAAAATACAAAATACTTTTATTTCAACTAAACCTTATATAGTACATTAGGTACTTTTGAATTGTCAAACAAAATATGAATCTAGTTGCACATTCGCAAGCGTCAGTAGGTCTCTATGGAGAATAATATGCTAGAAACTCCACGGAAAAACTTAGCCATCAGTTTTAATTACAACTTATTTGGTTACATCGTATTGTTGGAAAAATACATAATGTGAGAACGATGTCAAGACGTGCACGTAAAAGCGTTTAAAGTAAAACAAACAATTCAAAATACAATAAGTTCGTAATTAAAAGCAGACCGAAGTAGTTAAGTTATGACCAATCCCAACTGATGGCGCCCGTTCACGAACTTGACGCATGGATTGGCACCACTCAGCTCAACTACTATTTTGCAACCGGTAAAAATTATTGCTGATCAGAAACTCAAACTCAAAACATTTACTTAAATTAAATCATACAGGCACTTCGCTACTCAATTAATGATGTGGTCGGGTCGAATATTAACTTTATAGATGGATATCGACAAAAGAAAATAAGTAATTTGCTTGGCAATCGAATCTAATTTGACTTGAGATTACAAAACGTCGATAATACTTCTGCACTAACACAAAATAGACTCCCCAGCGCGCATGCACCGTATGGACTACGGACCGGTACTGCCAACGACTCCGGCCACTCCAATGCGTTATTTGAGCTTAAACATTATTAGTTTAGAAATCATTATTATTAAGCATGTGTAAGGCAGCTTTCCTTACCCAACCGGCTAACTCGTTGGTAGTAAGTAGCTTGAGACAATTGCAGGGATTAACTCACATGAAGCTGACTGAAGTAAAACACATTCAAGTTTGGTCAACTAATTTAATTCTTCAAGCACACATTCCATCAATACAATAACTTGAGGTTACAAAGTATGAACCACTCACTTTCTGAAGGGATATAGATTACCCACAATATTCAATGCTGGAGATATGATTCCTCAAACAGCATCGTTCTCTGTGTTATGTAGTTGTCCGTAAGCTTGCTGTATATCAGATGATGACAATTATGCTCGGAACCTTTTGCAAGTGGAGACTGCTGTAGCTTGAACAGCTAGTTGACCATTAGCTTTATTACTTATATAAAAATTATAGCTAAAGATAGCATTTGGGGCCCTGCCAAGGAGAAGAAAATTGCATGTTAAGATCAAGCGCACATGTGTCATGAAAATGGGCATTCATACAGATTCAAAATAATACTCACAGCGCCTACATCATTGATTATGATGTGCTTTTCATTTTGACGCTAGCCAGCCTTGCCCCATATAACATTACGTATACTTTTAGGTCCTTGCCTTTGAGGTTATTTCTGGACACCGTCCACTCAATGCAAGTTCACTCGTAGTAAAGGCTCAAGTCATTGCAACTACCGATCTTGAATACTTTGCTTTTAAGCCATAGGCCTTTTACTAAATTATCATTTTTTATGTAACTAATTTGAAAAGAATTTAATAATGTATTAATTTGTATGTTGAATTTGTGTTCTTATTGAATTAAATGATTTCACACAAATAGAATATATTTTATTTAAACTTTCAACTATGTCATACGTATGTCAGCGCCAGATGTTGCTAATATATGCACTGGCAATTTTTACCCGTTACACATGTTATGATTTTATTTTTGTGTATTTAACATGGTTCATAAGCATATATTTACTATCTGTTTTACACAGCTAATAACGTCATTTAAGTAATTTTTCAATAGCGTTGGTACAGGTCCCGTCGCGTAAAAAAACGCTGGCCATGAATCTGCGCAATGAGCGATTTATCGATCAAACTGGTGGTATGAAGGGGGCGCGACGGGGGAATACTCCGCCAGTGTTTCTGTGCGCGCACGCTATTGGTTCTTCAGTTGACCCATGCTTCCCGCGCTGAAATCACGCTTCGTTCGCTCCCAAAATACAGTCACACACAAAACTTTCTTTGCAGGACGTAGGTTTCAAAAATGAAGGAAACAAATTATTCATAGTATTTATTGTTTTATGAAGAAAGAAGTTGAGAAAGGAGCAGTTGATAATTTATAATGATAAGATATTTATAATGATAAGATCGAAATAAAAAATTATGCTCAAGTAAACATTAACTAATTTAAATCCAGCCTCTTGCAAAGTACTAAGTAGCTACTAGCTAATAAGTAACTATTATGATTCTACAATAAAACAATTACTCTTATAAAATATCCTAGTATTTTATGACGCGACTGTACCCATGCGCAAACACATCGCCTCCACTGTCGCTCAGCGTTCTTTTTACGTGACGGGACGTGTACAAATTTTTTACTGTTCCAAGTACATTTTATAAGTTGGTCGGCTATTACTCGTAAACTTGTAAAGCCTACTTATCTGTGATAGTTTTCCTTTTAATTTCGTTATATTTACTACTGCCGTGAATATTTTCTCATAGCCAAGAGCAACCATTTCGCTGGCCCCTGGCGGAGGGGACACTTGACTCTAACATAAATTTGCAATTTAAAGCTTAATTTTAAGCAAACGGATCTCTGAATCGAAAAATGGTTTTCACAAATCCATTATAATTTTGAATGGGATAGACGAGAAAAAAAAAACATAACCACTTTACGTCTATAGGAGGAACCCCAAAAAAATTTTATCGTACCACTTAGTCGGAATTATTAATATGTATATCCATGCCAAGTTATAGCTTTCTTAGATTCTCTGAGCTAAGCTGCGGACAGACAGACGGACAGAGCGAAACTATAAGGGTTCCTTGTTGACTTCGGAACCCTAAAAATTTACAGGAAATTCCGTGGGCATTCTTGCCCGTGGAGTTTCTTGCACTGATTGCATTGATTTTAAATCTTGTCATTATAAAACTCCTTGCTTCTACTTGTGAAACAACTAAATTTATTCATGTCAAATGAAGTTCATAAGTTCACCGTCTTCGTGTCTATATAGTATAGACTTACTAGCATTTGACTTATTCAGAATATCTTCCATGTAAACCGTAAACAGACAACTGGAAATCCCGCGCAAGTTGAAACAGCCTTGTTAGGTAAATTATTATCTCGGCAATTATAAATGATGAGCTAACAGCCGCGTAATGAGCAATGTACCATTACACCGCACCAGATATACTGTGTCACTGGGCTGACACACTGCAAATATGTTCTGGGCTTTTCGAAAAGTGTCGTCACTAAAAATGTTGTTATTGTCTTTTTTTTTACAAGTTTTTATTTAACTTCCAATGTATGTATATAACTATATATGTATGCAAGTGTTGATAAAAATACGGGTATTTAATTTTCTGGGGATAAGTCTAGTTTACTTTTTAGGGTTCCGTACCCAAAGGGTAAAACCCCTATTACTAAGTCTCCGCGATCTGTCTGTCTGTCTGTCTGTCCGTCCGTCCGTCTGTCACGTATCTCATGAACCGTGATAGCTAGACAGTTGAAATTTTTACAGATGATGTATTTCTGTTGCCGCTATAACAACAAATACTAAAAACAGAATAAAATAAATATTTAAGTGAGGCTCCCCAATACAACAAACGTGATTTTTTTGCGGAACCCTTCTAGCGCGAGTCCGATTCGCACTTGGCCTGTTTTTTTCTGTCTGTTATCAAGATCCAAGTAATTTTTTAAACGGTATGTTTTGTAACCGGCTCTCACTCAATAAGACAAAGACAACTTGACATATAAGGCCGGAGCTCCACTCCATCCTCCTTTCGCGTGCGCTGGCTTTCTTCTTCCAGTTCTGGCAATATGTCTAGTTCATCCCGTCATCTACTCTGTGGTTTGCGCCAGAGATTTTTAAAACAATGTTGACCAATGTTATATGTTTCTATTTTCAGTCGGAGAAACAGCGTCAGTTGGAAGTATCGAAAGTGCACACTGTGCGGTTGATGCTGGAACAAGAACAGAAGTTTATCAGGGATCTTCGTAGTAAGTAACAGACATTCTTTATTAACCCCCGACGGAAAAAGAGGGGTGTTATAAGCTTGACGTGTGTTGCTGTGTGTGGCATCATAGCTCCTAAACGGATGAACCGATTTTGATTTAGATTTATTTGTTTGAAAGGTGACTTTGTCTAGTGTTCTTAGCTATGTTCGATAAAATCGGTTGACCGTTCTAAAGTTATGGGCTGTTTTCTGTTTGTAACGGAGTATTTTCGCAAGATATCGCGTCATAATTACGTGTTCTATAGATTGTTGATCGAAGCGTGTCTACTACTAGATAAATTATGTAGTTTAAAAAGTATGAGATAAGAAAACATTGCCGGGGGTATTGGAATATTTTAATTTTTACATGTTAACATTTATTTTTCTCTGGCAGTCAAAATAAAATATCAGATCAGTTCGTGAAACTAGACTTGCATATAAGCAGTTTTGCAGGAGCACCTTCCTTGAATCACCTTGATTAATTTTGAACTTGTGATGATGATGATTGTTTTTACAAGCTTTTATTTAACTTGCAATGTATGTATTTATGTATGTAAGTGTTCGGGTCAAATCTTGCAACTGAATTTTAAAGCAGTTATCCTCAACTGATTAAGATGACATTTTGCATATACGTTTAGTTTGTATGACAATGCATGGTTAACTAAGTGACGTCATTCTAAATCCAAAATGGCTGACGGCCCAAGATGGCGGACTAGTTCTTTTTTGTGCACTGCCATGATATGGGTATCAAATGAAAGGGTTTGCTGAGAAGAATACGAGAAAAGTATGTTTAAAAAAAGTTTTTTAATGAATATTTGATTATTTTGGATACTAACGATTTATTAGAGTATTAAATAGTTGCTTATTGTGGTGCGGCTGCTTCGCTCCCGTGGCTTATCTCAAAGGAACCGTGACTTTGCCGGCGTAAAAACTACAGATGGGATTAGGGATAGATTGATACTATAATACGACCATCATTACCACCAACAAGACCACAGCCACCACTACCCTACCACTATTTTGCTGTGAATCACCCAAAGGCCGACTGGTAGAAAATGCCCACCACCACTACCACCTCCACCACTATTTTTCTCTGCATCACCCAAGTGTCGCCTCTGTACGTTTGTGTGCATAAAGTATTAAATAAATAAATAATAACACCCTGTTACTGTCTCACTACAGAGCAATGGTCTCTTCTCATACAGAGAAGAGAAGATATTTGATCACCACGCTTGCTTCAGACGGGATGGCGATTGCACGGAAATGAACCCACGCCCACAAGCATAAGAAGCGAGGTTATAGCTTCCGGGCCACCACTTCACGGATAGATTAATTCACACCAAAAAAATAATTGACCTCTTTTAATTTGCGC
Source organism: Orthosia incerta (assembly GCA_948252205.1). NCBI lineage: Eukaryota > Metazoa > Arthropoda > Insecta > Lepidoptera > Noctuidae > Orthosia > Orthosia incerta. The sequence continues at coordinate 26,661,622 of OX411761.1, forward strand.
CAATAAATGGAATTTTCTTCCATTAAATTTTATTGAAATTCGTTTAGGTTACAGAAAATAATATCGAAAATATTGTCCATTTAAAATTTTAATATACCAATTCCAGATGAACTCCTAAAAGTACCAGACGTAAGAAAACAAACTCAACTCGAATCAGCAGAACAGCGCTGTTCAAAGCTACAGCATGAGATCGACACCATCATGGCAGGCCAGGTAATGACTTTATTCTCTTACAATAGAGTCCATATTGCAATGACACTGTTACAGTACCAACACCAAAGCATTTTGTAACTATGTTGCAGCCTAGTTTTTTTTTTACTTAATTTTTAATGTCTCACTGTATTTTTTATTGTACTTTTTTATATTTCTATGTGTCTTAGTTATGATTGCGGCCAGGATTTTGTGTAACGGTTGTTTTGTTAGAGAAAATCCAGATAATTAAAACCCATACTTAGCCTTTTGGAAATGCTTTATCATTATAATCATTGATAGCCTTGTTACATCCACAACTGAGTATTATATGCCTCCTTCGCCCCGCTTCCGAAGGTCTTTTCTGTTTGCCTAAAATTTTTGGCAATTCTTTTTATATTAAAAAAGATTGTTGATCTGCCTGCCTACTTGATTTCCAACTCTTTTTGTTATAAATCACTAGCTGTTTCACGCGGCTTCGCTCCCGTCAACTGTCTACCTACCTACCCTACATACATGGATGTTGCGTAACTTTAACCGCTTACGCAGCGCACGCAACGGAAGCTCTCAAAAAGGAATATTTTTGCCCGTTTTTGCAATATTTTTTTGTGCATTTGTGCTCGGCTCCTATTGGTCGTAGCGTGATGTAATATAGCCTATAATCTTCCTCGATAAATGGACTATCCAACACAAAATGAATTTTTCAATTCCAATCAGTAGTTCCTGAGATTAGCGCGTTCAAACAAACAAACAAATAACAATAATATTAAAATAATAATAAGTATAGATTCTCGTAAAAAGAGGAGCTCGTGGCTAAATAATAACAGCCGCACCGGTTGATCTTCAAGGTTAAGCAACGCTTGACGAGGTCGGTCCGTGGATGGGTGACCATTTCAACATACCGAGTTTCCTCCGTGCCTCGGAAAGCACGTTAAGCCGTTGGTCCCGGCTGTCATTTGAAGATCTTTGACAGTCGTTACGGGTAGTCAGAAGACTAAAATCTGACACCAGTCTTGCCAAGAGGTACCGTGTTACCCAGATACTGGGTTGTGGAGGTCAGATAGGCAGTCGCTCCATGTAAAGCAGTGGTACTCAGCTGAATCCGGTAAGAATGGAAGCCGACCCCAAAATAGTTGGGAAAAGGCTAGGCAGATGATGAGATTCTCGTAAAAAGATTCCCTTTAAATTATAAACTGCAAAAAAAAACGACGTTTTGTCTAAACTAAAAACATTCTCATTACACATTCATGGCGTTACACCGCAGGGCCGGTAAATAGGGACACTCATTATTATTCAAGTACCAAAGGACACGGTTTCCCTTTTTGTAATGCTCTAATATTATGATTGAATATGTGTTTTGAATCGGTAATAGTGTAGAATCGTGGGTGATTAAATCTGGTCATATAAAAGTTACACCTGGTGTACTGATTGGGAAAGGAATATGATAAGTATCTTTATTTTGGTGTTAACTGTATTTTATTGGCACCATATCTATTCATGTTGGGGTTAGACTGTGGGTGGCCATAAGAGAAAGGGTAACAAAGCAACGATCGCCAGTTGATATACAAAACATACTATGTTCTCTCCCAGCGCTAACAAAAAAAATTTAGTTCAAATAAATATCAGTAGATGGCACGATATGCATCAATTTGTTATTGAATTGTGTGTGAAATTAACATTTTCTCTAGTTCGTTTACCTACATCAATTCCATATCCCATCATAAATAAGGATATTTTACACATAACCCACATTCCTTATTTACCTATTATTCGTTACACAATACCTGGCCGCAACAGTAACTCTAAACGGAGGCGAAAGTGAAAACCGCAAAATATTATGTATTTTAATTAAACATCATAATGTCCCACGTAACATCAAATTGGTACCGTTTTTAATAACGGAGGTGCTAACTTTACTTGTAGTTCGATGCCCATCGTTGCTCAAATCAAAAGTAATTTTATATGACACATTGATTTTTTAATTATTTTTTTTTCATATTTCATGTATGGAATACATTACATTTTTTTTTAATTTCCTCAAATTAGGCTGAGAGCCAGCACTTCTTAGTTGTCAAAGTACTACATAAAGACAGTCCCCCAAAAAAGTTCTTGTCTCACCTGAAACTTTTCTGCAAATCTTTAAAATTAATTTTGCAATAAATTACCCTCTTTCTGGGCTTCACCGCAGTGGAGTAAGAAAGTGTTGTCAGTCAACTGATATATTTGAAAAAAATAATCTGTCCCTGGCTACAGTGTAATATCTTGGTACTGGCTCAATTTTGGCGCAGACCGATTCATTAATAAAATGCACCATTTTTTAATACTACAAGTAAAGTAACCACACCTCCTTTCAAAATCAGCCGCGCCCAGTGTAAACTAACAAGGCTAACGGGACGAGTCGGCTCGTAACATGTTTTGTTTCGTGTCTGCTTCTGTGCATGCCTGTGCATAACTGTGACGTCACTGTTGCGACCCATACTTTTATATATATTTGTGTCTGTTTGTCACGTTTTTTTATTGCTATCTTTTTTATTTGGATTGGGGTGAACTTTTCATCGTATGGATTTTTGTTTTTTACCCGACTGACTAAGAAGGAGGGTAATGTTTTTCTCTATGAGTATGTATTTTAATATTGTGAATTGGTGATACAACACAATGTAAGCCTTATGCGGATCGCATATTTCAGGTATTATTGGTAATTGTTGACAATTTAATTCGTCTGTTTTATAATCTAGAAATAAGAATAAGGATTTATAAAATAAATGCGTATTCCGTTATTTACTATTGTAAAAGATACAATATGCAGTTGCATTGTAATAACCGTTTAAATATCGTTGAACTGCACTTGAAAGCGTACAGATATAAAAAAGAATACCAAACTTCATGTTACAATAACATAAATAAGAGTTATGTTATAAAACAGGAGTATGCATAGAACCAGACATCGACATAACGCCAAACAAACGTAACTTTCGTCTCACAATGGGAATGGTTGTAACTGTACATCGCATATATATGAACTATGGCAACACCATCGCGCTTGGCTGTGTTGAGATTTTTGTTAGTACGTAATATTATTCAACACGTAAAGAACACTTTTAGTGTAGCGAGACATGAGCGTTGCATTTGTGGGAGAAAGTGGCAAAAGTAAATTGAGGTGGGGAATTCAAAACGGATAGCCAACATTTTTAACACGCTTTTTTTAGCTTGGTATTTATGTATCTATGTAACGGAATCTTTGAATGTGCTTTTCAACCCCTTCAAAACGTGGGATTGATTTGAAACTTTGCACACTTATCAAGGACCGATGACAATGCAATAATTTAGTCAAAGTCAAATATATTTATTCAACTAGGCCAATAAGCGGCACTTCTGAACGTCAAACAAAAAATAAAATTTACAAGTAATGTAAGTTGATTCTACCGTGCGCGTTTAAATAGATTGTCCCATTAGCCGTACCAAGATCTTTAGGATTAGGGACTTTTTAGTTAAATTTACCATTAAAGCGTGTTTTTTAGTTTTTATAACTACAATTTATTTATCATTCTCTGCTCAGAAAAGTAATTAAATTAAAAATATTCTAATGCATAAAATATATAATCAATGATTTTTAATTTGGATATCTATAGAATAGATATGCACAGTTATCTATAAAAAATGTTGATAAGAACATTGCGCTACTCAAGGTCTGGCCAAAAAGGTCATAACTCCGAACAGGGAGGTGACCATAAGCTCTTAGAGTAGGTTTATTTTTGTGTGAGGGACAGATGTATACAAGTCATATACTTCTGTCCCTTCCACACACTCAAAATAACCTTACTCTAAGAGCTTATGGTCACACCCCAGATCGTAATATTGCCCGCTGTACTATCTTTTTTCCTTTCACTAAAATATCGAAGCAAACTTACACAATTGCAACGCTTAAGTCTCCTATTTAAACTGTGACAGTACAGCAAACATAAACTTTAATGTAATGCAATTTACACCTTAAAAAGTATCTGTAAATCTGTTTCACTATCTTAGCAATGTCGTACTATTCAGTAGCTTCACAAAAATAAATGTTGTAAATTGGAAACTACCCACAAAATCTCAGCACACCAGCACACTGTGACATAAACCACGCTTCTAACACACGTCTAGCCGTTGGACGCCGCGCCTTCAACCCCTCGACCGCGCACCAAGACGACCCTGGACAAGCCCTCCCCCGTACCCAACACCGGCTTCCTCAGCGGGCTACCTCGATCACTCTCCAACCTCACCGGCCAGAGCCTCCGGAACCTACGACAAGCGAGAACTAACAAGATCCAACAGGAGAATACCCCACCGTTAGTCAGACAAAACTCTGATGAATCCAACAATAAGCGGAGACATGTACATAACAATACTGTACCGATGGTACCGACGACTTGTCTCGACAACGTTACTCCACCTCCGTTACCACCAAGATCTATTGAAAGGCCAAAACGGAATCCGCTAAGCCCGAATCTGAGTCCTCCACCGATCAATCCGTTAGCGAAACCGAAGCCTTGCAATAGTACTGCTTCTCCATCACATAAGCAGTACTACAAAGGACGATACTACCCTGGAGACAAGTATATGCACCAGTCGATGCCTGCGTATGATCCGAAGCAACTGAGAAGGTCGTCGCATTCTCTCGATGGGGAGTTAGAGGGACCACAGCCTAACTCTATAGCGATGCAGATGAGTTATCCGCTGGTGAATGTGCCGCCGCCGCCTTTACAGGTAAAGTTTTGGGGGGGAGTTTTTAGAACAATCGAATTTTGACTTCTGTTGACATTAAAATAGGGCTTGTTTTGGTATGAATGGTAATTCAAATTAAGTCTTTTCAAAAGTAACTTCTCTGGTTCCGTTTTTAACAAAATCCATTTTAAAGTTGCCAAAAGTGTTTGTCATTTTTGACACCTGTCAATATAACATTTTGGTAACTGTTTTTTTTTTGCTCTGGCAAGTCTATTATTAGTCACAACATCTATATGCCTTTTGTTGTATACGTTTTCAATTTGTAAATAAATATAATACACATCACAGATTTGTTGAAATTGTTCTAAAAACTCGTTTCGTCAATATTTTATATTCAGGTGAAGTTTTTAATTATTATAAAATATCTTTATGTCGTCGGGCTGATTGTTTACTATGCATATAATTTTTAAATACCCTATTTTGTAGCTATAGCTTGCAACTTTATTTCTTTACTGCTTGAAAAATACTTTTATTCTTTCAACTTGCAAGTTTTTTTTCTATAAATAAGCAGGTAAATTGGATATTTTTTATGGATTTGTAAATTTGGGAAACAGCAAAATGGGAAAGTCTCTTGTAAATATTTCATCTCCAAAATCTACAACTATGTTTATATGTCAAAAGAATGCCTCAAACTATTTTATGTTATTAACATTTTCAAATTGTGACTAACAATAACTATGTCTAAAATCATAAAGCCTTACTAATAAAATTCAGTAATAAAATATTACTAAATGCTTTCTATATTTCGGTCTGGCAACACTGCCTACTCATTTTCATACAAGATAATTTTTAACGCTTATTTTAATATTATGTCTCGTCTGTATTACTAAGATTAATTACTTATAAAGTGTATTTTTATTTTATTAGTAAGGCTACAAAATGAATTCGTGTTATATAACCTCCTTTTGGAATTGAAACACAAAGCCAAATCAACTCTTACTCAAATCATATTCAGCTGTGTCTTTAGGACAATTGATACAATCTATCATCTTTTTCCAATATTATAGAATGCACTAATTACTTAAGTATTAATAGTCGTAGTAGATCACTAAAAGTAAAAAAAAAATATAATAAATAGTGTAGTAACCAATCACTTTTAGATAGTTTCATATGCATTCAGTGCACTCGAAGACAGCAATATATTAACACGACTATAATGCACAATACATTACAAGATTTATCGCACTCTAATAACATAGAATAAAGAGTAGAAAAGAATAATCAGTTTTCTAAAATCTTCCTGTTACAAAGCATCAAAATAATTAAAGAAAGAATAAACTAAAGACCCGCCCAGATTCGTTTAATTAAAAATAACGCCTGCACACCATTTACCAAAGAGTCACAATGTAACAAAGTGTTTCAGATCCAAAAGCCCATTCTACTAACCTTGGATCTACATGTATAATAACTGTATGTATGTATGTGTGTTCAGATGGACAACCGAACCGGTGTGCCTGTCCTGCACATGAGGAGTCGGTCGTCTCCCGAACAGTTGGACCACGACTTGAATCGATGTAAGTTATTATTTGTCATCATCATCATTTTAGCGACAAGATATCCACTGCTGGACATAGGCCTCCCCCAAATGTGGCCACATTTACCGGTCCTTTGTATCTGGTATTAACACACTTTTTCCAAATCTTTAAAGTGTGATTATTTCTTATTCCAGCAAGCATAGGCCCATCCCCCCTAATCGGCGCCACGTGCCTCACTCCGGGCGGCGCGTGCTCGGCCTGCCCCGCGGCGCCGCCCGGCCCGTGCTCTCCGCTGCACAAGGAGTGCGCAGACAGGGACACTCCGCCACCCGGCACGCCGCCACCGCCTTATCATACTAATACACAGGTGAGCTAATCATAGAGGTGTTCCTAATTCCGGCCAGAGCGTATATCCTAATACCGGCAGGGGTCCCTAGTACTTGCCAGTGCGACGACTCTAATATTGCAAGGGGTTCCTAATACATGCATAAGGGCCCTAATACCGGCAGAGGCACGATAAACATATCTAGCAGTATTCTATCTTCATACAAACGGTCGGAACGCGAGTCATACCTACGCGCGTCGAGTTCAGCCAACACTCGATACACTACAGTCACAAACAGTCATGATCGGTGTGATGGTTTTGTAAGCAGTAAGCGTGCGATTTGTAAATATTTTATTGAAATGCGTACAAATACTTACTTACTTAATATGGCAGAGAGCAATTATATACTATATTGTGCTGTTTTTGGTTCCTTGAATTCTTCTAAAACGCACCCAGAGATATTTTTTTTAATTACCTAGAACCTCCAAAAGGCAAGACTATAAAAAAATATATATACCTAACCTACTAGTACGTATTTTGTTTCTTTTTTTAATAGGCAGATATTTCGCTTTTTCCACCGAGAAAAAAAAAGGGTGATAAAAGTCACACACGAGTGACCTACCTACGCAAAGTATCATAATGAAATGATTACCTATGAGATTAATAAATGGTAGGTACCTACGTAGTAAAATTTAAAATAATAGTACATTGTGATACAAGGGTGGAAAGTAGGTTATTGCAAACGAGCTGTCATTAACAAGCCCGAGCCGAAGGCTAGGGTTTTTAATGACACGAGTTTGCAATAACCTACACACCCGTGTATCACACGACGTTTTTCAATACAGTTGTGAGAAACAGTAAAAACAAATCAAAGAATTAGATTTGTTTATTCACAAAAAATAAAATTTTCAATATGGCGCGTTTTTGCAACTGGACATATATTTTTACAAATAAAACAGCCTATACAGCCTATTCGATTTTTGACAAACGTTGATGTGAAAATAATTAACTTAAAACTGGTAATTAAACATATTAAACAACTATTTAAAAAAAAATAAGAATTCAATGCTAAAACGTACGGAATCATTAATTTTTCCTCGTAGAAAATCTATCCCATTTTATTCTATGTATGAAAACTCCTTGCTACTAAACTTTTTTAAATTGACTTATGGCGCGTCTTTGCAACTGGACATATTTTTTTTCAACGAAATAGCCTATACAGCCTATTCGATTTTTGACAAATGATGATGTGAAAATAATTATATTAAAACTGGTAATTAAATATATTAAACAACCATTTATAAGACTTTTGAGAATTCAATGCTAAAACGTACGGAATCATTCATTTTTCCTCGTAGAAAATCTATCCCATTTTATTCTATGTTTGAAAACTCCTTGCTGCTAAACTTTTTTAAATTGACTTATAAATTTAAAACTAAACTGCAAACATAATGATCAAGCTCGTAAACAAAAGTCATGACCGCGTAACAGAAAGATGCCTATGCGTAAGATTTAACTTTCGAATCATAAATATAGCCTCTGAAAGTACGCCATGTTTAACAACTGTATTGAAAAAAAATATAATATTTACCTCAGATTAGAGAAAAGAATCTGAGATATTTACAATCACAAAACTAGAAAGAAACTCAGGTAGGTAGAGGCGGGCGGCCCTAACGCGTGTTTATGTGACGCGCGCTTGTAGGCACTTATTTGAAGGACAGGGCCGAGTCACAATACTGTTATATATCTTTACCGTGGCAGAGATTCCTAATATCAGCCGTCTTTATTAAATGCACGGCATTCCTACTCCTAATACGGCGGCAGGCAAATAATAATAATCTTTCTAATATAGACTACAAAGTAAGCTTAGTTCCTAATACCGGCCAGAACGAAGAACCTAATACCGGGTGCCGCTGTGATTAAAATATCGACTTTCTTAATACCGACGACGAACCAAACACCAGCCCGATATCGCTAATACTGGCACGACAACTCTAATACTGGTATGATATTGCTGATACTGGTTGCGGCGTCGTACCTATAACCGGCATGACGTACCTAATACCGGCCGTTCCTAATACCAGCGCGACTTTCCTAATACGGTCCCATGGACCGGCACGTTGTCCCTCATACTGACACGACGACCAGACCCTATCCTCTGCGGGCCAATCCATCTGTGGGATCCTCGTACGCTGTCAATCATCTTGTTAATTATTCAAAAAGTTTTTTTATCTTATTCCAGCCGTGTGCAGATCCACAAAGGGCTATCATATCAATGGAGGAAGACGATTCACCCGCGTCTGTAAGTTCTAACTTTAGTTATCTCGTACCAGATGAGAAACGAACGGGACCGATCAGTGTGGCGACGCTTGAGGGAGGCCTATGTCCAGCAGTGGGCGTCTTTTGGATGAAATGATGACTTAGCATACCAAATTAGTTTGCTTTGTCGCACCTGAATAAACTGCACGTGTAGTGGCCTTTTTGGAAATCTTTTGTTTATTTTTATTAGTGATTGTCTCGCGCTTGACCACTATCTCGCCTGATGGTAAGCGATGATGTGGTCGCCGGTGTAACACGCTTGCCTAGAAGTAACCTATTCACTCTTGACTTCTTTAATCCCTTTTTTCAGTTTGTTCAATCGATTTTGAGTTCTATTCCGTAGACATAAGGATGGCATAAAAAGTATAAATCTGTTACTAATACCAACTGTTTACTACAGCTGCCATTTGTCATGTCACCAACGCAAAAGAACTCAAAATTGGTTGAACGGGCTCAAAAAGGGATAGTTTAAATTTCTAATGCTACTTCAAATGAAATATAGGTTGTAGCTATCAGGAAACAAAGACTCCGGCAGGGAATGCCACTCCTTAGCTGTAAAATCTGAAAGTGAACAAAGGTATCTGAAACCTTTCAGTGTTGTCTCAGCAATTATTTTTGTTTTGTTTAAAAACCCTGTCAGTTCCCATCTATTTTCCTAGCAAGAAGAAATCTAAATAAATCAACCAAAGTTTTAAAGCCTTCCAACAAGGCGTATTGTGCAAACAGAATATGATTCTACATTACATGATTTGCATTGCATTGTGTGCAGTCTTTTTCATCTTACATATTGTGCAAACTGTCGAATTGAAAAGCAGATTCTAAACTGTATCCTACCATAAATATTGTCTATTTCAGGACACATCTACGTACTCAGGTTTATTCTCAAACCTGCGCTCCGTACGAGAATCCAAGGCGCGGACGGCGGTACTGCTCAACTGGCTGCTAGGAGAAAGGAGGTAATTTTGAACCCCCAACGGAAAAAGAGCGATGTTATAAGTTTGACGTGTGTAATTGTGTATTTTCAATACAGTTGTTAAACATGGCGTACTTTCAGAGGCTATAATTATGATTCGAAAGTTAAATCTTACGTATAGGCATCTTTCTGTTACGCGGTCGTGACTTTTGTTTACGAGCTCGATCATTATGTTTGCAGTTTAGTTTTAAATTTATAAGTCAATGTAAAACAGTTTAGTAGCAAGGAGTTTTCAAACATAGAATAAAATGGGATAGATTTTCTACGAGGAAAAATGAATCATTCCGTACGTTTTAGCATTGAATTCTCAAAATTCTTTTAAATGGTTGTTTAATATAATTAATTACCAGTTTTAATTTAATTATTTTCACATCAACATTTGACAAAAATTGAATAGGCTGTATAGGCTGTTTTCGTTGGAAAAAAAATATGTCCAGTTGCAAAAACGCGCTGTAAGTCAATTTAAAAAAGTTTAGTAGCAAGGAGTTTTCATACATAGAATAAAATGGGATACGATTTTATACGAGGAAAAATTAATGATTCCGTACGTTTTAGCATTAAATTCTCATTTTTTTTGAATAGTTGTTTAATATATTTAATTACCAGTTTTAAGTTAATTATTTTCATTTTCACATCAACGTTTGTCAAAAATCGAATAGGCTGTATAGGCTGTTTTCTTTGTAAAAAAATATGTCCAGTTGCAAAAACGCGCCATATTGAAAATCTTATTTTTTGTGAATAAAAAAATCGAATTCTTTGATTTTTTTTTACTGTTTCTCACAACTGTATTGAAAAACGTCGTGTAATACACGGGTGTGTAGGTTATTGCAAACTCGTGTCATTAAAAACCCTCGCCTTCGGCTCGGGCTTGTTAATGACAGCTCGTTTGCAATAACCTACTTCCCACCCTTGTATCACAATGTACTATTGTGCATCTGTCTGTCGTATCAAAGCTCCTAAACGGATTAACCAATTTTGATTTAGTTTTTTTTTTGTTTGTAAACTGACTTTATCGAGAGTGTTCTTAGCTATGTTTTATGAAAATCGGTTCAGTCGTTCTAAAGTTAGCGTTTTACTGTTTGAATCGTTTTCGCAAGATATCATGTCATAATTTTTACGTGTTCAATAAATTGTCAATAGAAGCGCGTCTAGATAAATTATGTAGCATAAAATAAAAATGTGTCGGGGATTTTTAAAATTTTACTAATTGTAAAATGCAACCTAATATTGAGTAAAGTAAGCTATTTGTAAACGAGTTTCACAAACATAAATTGGGCTTTGTCGAAATGCTACTAAAATATATGAAGTAGAAATTATTTGTTATTATACCCAAATTCTTATACAATATGTACAGCCTGGTGTCTGAAATATTAATCAACAATAGTATTGGTTGAGTCATAGTTCTTTAGGTAAGACAATCACAGCAATTTACATGTGTGTGACAATCAATCTCATTTTTCATACTTTTATTTAACTTGCTATGTATGTATGTATGTAAATGTGTTCGGGTCAAATCTTGCAACTGAATTTTAAAGCAGTTATCCACCACTGATTAAGATGAAATTTTGCATACACGTTTAGTTTTGCTTGGTTAGCTAATTGACGTCATTCTAAATACGATATGGCGGACGGCCAAATATGGCGGACTAGTTATTTTATATGCACTGTCGTGATATGGGTATCAAATGGAAGGGTTTGCTGAGAAGAATACGAAAAAAGCTTGTTTTAAAAGAAGATTTATTGTTTTGATTGACTTATCGGGAAATAAAAGATTATTGCAGAAACAACGGACACCCGGTGTGTTCGTTGATTCTGCAATAATCTTTTCTATTACAACAATCACATACGAGTCTTTTGTTGGTCACATTGAACCTTACCACTACTTAAATTTGAGTTCCGTTTGATACTTCAGTCTCCAACGCCATCAAGGCATTTTCTGATGTAAGGTCTTGGTCTGTTTTCAGATGCGCGTGCGCGTGCCTCCTGCTGGTGCTGACGGACGCCTACCGCTCCGCCAGCGGCGTGCACACGCACACCTTACGTCGGTGGGCGTACGAGATACACTCCACCTTCTTAGTGCCTAACGCGGTAAGATCACTTTACTGACTTAACAATACAATTTTTTATCTGATGGTGCCCAAGAAAACGGTTATGTCTACATTGGCACCACCAAATTACATTAGACAGATGTGCCGCTTGCTAGGGATCGACTTCCAGTCCAGATACGTCTGAATACTAATATTTTACAGTACAAACGTTTTCTTAAGGCGATATATACGCCCCAATGTTAACGCAGTACTGGCCGTGCGCCCGCTCGATGCCAAAATATCAATATTGAACCTCCTTTTGAACAGTTTTGTTTGCAAAATATTATTTGATTTACATATGCTATTTGAGTTATGACGAAATTCCAGCCATCAATTTTTCTGTGTAAAAATATTTTTAAACATCCAAGTCGTTTTGGAGGAGTATCCAAAAGTAGCGAAAAAATAGCGTGTTGTTAATTATTTTTTTAAAACAAAACTATTAGTTATACGAAAAAACCATGTGTTACAAATAATATACATGAAACAATAATAAATATTTTTTTTTTCAAACCTTTTAAACCTAGCCGTTACTAAGGAGTATGCTTTAGAAAGTTACCGCTTTACGGCACTAAAGCGGATGTAGGCCCTTAACGTCCCTTGGCAAACTTCAGGTTTAGTCAGTCTTCGGCTTTTTATCAGTTGCCCTTTGCACTTGGTGCAGACCAGACGCTCTCAATCAACTTGGAAGTATATAGAGTTGTTAATACCCTTTTAACATAATGTAATTTATTTAAAAATGGGTGGAAAGCTGCTATTTTTACAGCTCTCTATTTTTCACACGGAAATCAAAACAAAACAACAACAAAGTACTTAATCCTGAATTCAAATTATTATACACGATATACCTAATAATTGATGGACATGGTAATTAGCATTCGTTTTTGTTCGGAAATGCGATGACTGCCGAGGGACATGGAGTAACAGCCTATCGAACCCAATTATGATTGATTCGGGATTTTGACTACCCGTAAAGACTGTCAAGGACCTACGAATGAAAAGCTGCGCAAGATTGTAACAAGTTACTGGCAAACTTGTTTTGATTAAAAATCTGTTTGGGTCAAAGTCAATCACTGAATGTGGAACTTTCTACTTCACTGTGAAACTACGGCATCAACTGACTAAGGACATCATATTTTTGTTTGTGTTTGTAGCACAACATTGATTGATCAATCTAAGAAATATCTTGTGTTTCGCAGGCTCTACAGTTGACTGGTGTAGATGAGAATATGGCGAATGAAATCGAACATGTTTTAGTTAATGGTAACTATCGGCTTTTTAATATTATTTTAGTATAAATACGTATAATAAATGCCCACAAGAATTAGGCCAGGTTCAGAAATCGCTTAATTGTGTGAAAGGAGATAATATGGTAAGAAGGAGAAATAGATAAGAGACTTGCTGCCAGCAGCAATTTTTCTATTTCCACATCTTACAACTGAGTTTTGAGCCAGGAGCTTAAATTTTGTTTCATTTGGATGACAATGCTCGGTTAGTTTAGTGACATCATTTTATATGCAATATGGCATGCCCCCAAAGATGGCGGACCAATTATTATGTATGCACCCTCATGGGTATCAAATAAAAAGGTTTGCTGACGGGGAAGGAAGCCTAAGCTGTATTTTTTTAATGTATATTTATTTTATCTATAGAATTCGACAAAGAGGAGCTCCTCCGTAACGTCTTCCGCAAAGCTCGCCAGAAAGCTAAAGACGAGCTCAGCCAACAGCTGACGGAGTTTCAAGTGAAGAGACAGGTCGGGCTCGGCACGTTGTACGGGCCTGAGGACAGCGTCATCGACAAGTGTGACGTGGATAAGGCACAGGTAATATATTTACTGATAAAGGCTACACAGCTTTTTCAATCAATCAATCAATCAATCAATCAATCATTTATTTTGTAAAACATAGGTATGGTTACAGATAGTATTGGTAAAATAAGTGCACTATGTTTTGCCAATATCTGGCGTACAAAAATAACAAATGCATGCAAGTTTAGAAATAGCAAGCAACAATAAATAATGAATAAAATAATACAATTAGGTTGGGATGTCAATAGATTACATTAAAAACTAAATCAATATAAAATATGTCAATAAATAATGGTACAGGTCATCAGAATTTTAGTTTAATTTGAATTTTATTTTAGTTTAATTTTTTTTTTTTTTTTTATACTAAAATAGCTCAGTAGCGTCATTGACAAGTGTTGTTTAACACGTCCGCTTCACCACTTCGGTAGTCTCACCACCCCGGCCACTCAAGGTAAAATACTGACTCATCCAAAGCCGGATTTTGAATGGGCCAGGTGTCAAAAATTGCAAAATGTTGTTTCGAAAAACTAGATGGCGCTGCATTAAGGCAGAGTTGCATGTCTATGTTACAGTAGTAGTCTTTGACGGAAGCTCGCCGCAAACCAAACCGCCATCAGTGCGCATACGAGATGGCAGCCAGCCGTGAAGCGGGCCGCAGTTAACCGTCGTGGTTGAAATTTTGTTTTGTGCACAAGCGGTTCCATCGTTAAAATGGAAAAGCGGCTAGCCGCCCCGGCGGTGGACCGCTAGTGCGTAAGGGGTAAATAATAGTTTTTAACCTCTCCTTGCTATATTTGTCCAGTACTCATCACTATATTGCCCTCCCCAGGAGCTGATAGTAGTAGAGCAGCTAATGTGCGGACAGCTACGCGCGGCGTGTCACGCGGGCGGCGCGGCGTGCGCGGCCCGACCTAACGCCGCGCCACACCACGACACACACGCCACTCTCATGGCTGCCCTCATAGCTGCTGCGCTGTGTCTGCACTGCAGGTAATATATAGTAGTAGAGCAGCTAATGTGCGGACAGCTACGCGCGGCGTGTCACGCGGGCGGCGCGGCGTGCGCGGCCCGACCTAACGCCGCGCCACACCACGACACACACGCCACTCTCATGGCTGCCCTCATAGCTGCTGCGCTGTGTCTGCACTGCAGGTAATATATAGTAGTAGAGCAGCTAATGTGCGGACAGCTACGCGCGGCGTGTCACGCGGGCGGCGCGGCGTGCGCGGCCAGACCTAACGCCGCGCCACACCACGACACACACGCCACTCTCATGGCTGCCCTCATAGCTGCTGCGCTGTGTCTGCACTGCAGGTAATATATAGTAGTAGAGCAGCTAATGTGCGGACAGCTACGCGCGGCGTGTCACGCGGTCTGTCAGACTTACTGACTAAAACTATCCCTGTGTTCCCTCGCACACTTGCGGGCTGTGGGCGCGTGTCCGCAGGCTTCGTCCCGTAGTAGGGAGTAATGTGTTTCCTCCTACTTCACGTATAGAGAGGCGCGTGGAACACTACGCGCCGCCGTCTCGGGTACTTACTGATTGATCGGGGGCGATAGAAGTTCCCGAATCCGTCGTCCTTGGACCCATTTAGGGGGCCTTAAGTTTGACGTATTACATAACTACACAGAATTTGATCCTTATTAGCGACACTATCGGATGGTGTTACAATAAAGCGTGTACTTATTTACAAGCTTTTATTTAACTTGCAATGTATGTATGTAAGTGTGTTCGGGTCAAATCTTGCAACTGAATTTTAAAGCAGTTATCCGTAACCAATTAAGATGAAATTTTGCATACACGTTTGGTTTGGATGGCAATGCATGCTTAACTGAGTGACGTCATTCTAAATCCAAGATGAAGGACTAGTTATTTTTTGTGCACTGTCATGATATGGGTATCAAATGAAAGGGTTTACTGAGAAGAATACGAAAAAGCTTGTTTAAAAAAAAATACATTAATGTGTATGTTTTTATATATTTATATGTTTTTATATTTTAGGTTAGTCGTTCACTTTTCTTCTCTTACTGTTCTCACACACTATTTGTCTACATTTCTTCTTCATTTCTCCTTTTCGCGGGTCTGCTGGTAGAAATTTCTCAAGAAATAAGCAGTACCTTTGTACTACATTGTCATGATGTGTTTTCTGTATGTATTTTCTGTGTGTACATTAATAATAAAATAAATAAATAAATTAATTAATTAATTTTTAACTGCCTATTCACCCACAGAACAGAGAAGACAGTAGAAATCGCATATAGCTTTATTAGTATCGGAACCAGCGTACCCAAACTCACACATATACAGATTAATTGTATTTCATAACACTAAGAAATCTTTGGTGTGATTGGTAGTTAAATTTTTAGATGAAAGTAGAAAATATGTCAGTCGTCGCTTATTTGAAAATAAACCACAGCTTTATGATAATAGAGTTGGTTTATTGTCTACTCTTTTTGAGTATTTATGACTTTTTTCGTTTAAAGCGCACACGGAATAGTTGAATGAGCAAGTTACGCTACCCGCCGCTAGATGTCACTATAGTACATTAATTTAATTTAAAGCCGTATTTCGTTACCGATAAGATTTATATTTGCGTAATGAGGTCATTACTACTCGTCCTCCTGTAGTGATGTACCACGGTCGTTGACTTATTTATCGACATTCCGTTTTATTTTCAAACAAAATACAGTTTAGTTTAAAAAAAAAACGTTGCCCCACACTAGGAATTTCTCCTGTATCGTGGGTGCATTTACAAACATATAATTTCACATACACAAACACCCAGAGCCGGAACAACTATTTGTAGATCATACAAATATTTGTATCGTGCGGGAATCGAACCCGCGACACGCAGTGCAGCAGTCAATCGCTCAACCACTGCGCCAACCGTGCACCCAATAACTAGAGTCGATAAATATTATTATGTTTGTAATCAAGTTTTTATATAAATTTATTCCAATACTTACGATTTATAGAAAGTATTATTAAGATATTTTATGGTAAACTACTGATCCGATTTTAAAAATGATTCTATTGATACAAAGATGGGCGTATCTTTGTATGTGGTGTTTTTGTTCTATCAATAGAATTATAGAATACAATACTCTTTATTATGTACACCATATAAGTTACAGAAAGTATAGACGACTTACGACGACGACTTTTTCCTACTCCTCCGTTATTATTTTCTGATTAATTTCGTTGCGGGATCCAAGACAGTTAAATTCATTCTCCGGGACTTCGTCGAGCTTCATTGCCTCGGCGCTTTTCTGGTGGTCGCCACTGTTGATTCTGGCTTTCAGGAGTTGCAGTGGTTTGGGAATAGTGCGGTGGGATTGTCCCAGAAAAAAAGTATAGACGAAGAAAACATTACACTGGGTGGCACAATGGGCGGCCTTATCGCGCTAAAAGCGATCTTTTCAAGACAACCTTTCCATGGATTTAAAAAATTAAAGGAAAGACAGTACTGTAGACTAAGTACAGTACTGTTAGTCTTTGGTGTACTATTATTAATTACAAGCTGTGACCGCGGCTTCGCTCCCGTCATCTGTTTGCCAACCCTACCCTACTTACCTTCCTGCCTACCCTACTTACCTACCGACCATATTTGTTTCTATAGTTATCAATCTTTCGCGGAGAATCTTAACACCGTGATTCAGAAAATGACTTCAAATTCACAACGCCATCTATCGAATATCGAGTTCAATTCTCCGAGTATCTGAATTGCGTGTGTTGTGATAATTTTACTTCTTGAACACTTTAAATTCATCTAACTTTTGATAGAGTGAACCGATTGCGATGACACAAAAACTAAGTAATTCTTCAAGTTACGCACAATTTTTATGTATAAAAGTTATTTACATTGGTTTCGTACATGTCACGTGATGCGTGCACAAATAAACAGACAAACAGACAAAAATTCAAAAAATGCCGGAAATAGGTTCTGTTGGTTATCCTTTAACACACTGGCTATTTTTTTTGGAAATATTTTCGATGTACAAAAAATACTTTTCTACTTATTTATTATATGTATTGATATGTATTGATGATTGATGATGCTATAGACTACACTACAAATGCAATACGTCCTACTGATATGGGAAGCTTACGCTTTCGCCTGCGGCTACACTCTTATAATGATTAGCTTGACTAACTTCCTTAATGAACTGATGAAATTTAGGTCTATACACCAGTAGATCTTAAATTTCAGACTAACACATAAGCCAGTTTTTAACTGACTTAAATAAAGAAGGAGGTTCTATGTTCATGTGTTATTATTATTACACTTTGTTGATTTTGAAGGCTGTTGTCTTTTTAACCGACTTAAAAAAAAGGAGGAGGTTCTCAATTCGTCGTAATCTTTATTTTTACACGTGTTGGGAATTCAACCCAACACTTCGGGCGGCCGGAGCGCGCCGTCTACGCTGCACACACATCTGCGTGACTCACACGGCATCTGTGTGTGTGTGCACAGCGCGGCGGCGACGCGGCGCGGCTCGGCGGACACTCGCCACCACGGACTCCACCGCGACAGTCGACACCTCTCTCTTCCTAAACTAATTGTTTTGTCCGGGACAGTTTACAGTAGTTCAAATATAACGGCTTTAGAACCAACCGCCTTTTAATACAGTCCACTATCTTCATCCACGAGCTAACAACACGGCTGCAAGGAAAGGGTTATGTTTTTCGCGCGTAAGAAGATTTTTTCGAATATTGTAAGTTTAAAGTATCGATAACTCATTATCGATATTGGTAATCTCTAATTGAGTAGCTGGATGTGACATTTGCATAGTTTGGAATCTTCGAGAACAATGTTTGAGTTTTAAAGAAAGTAGACCTTAAATTTAACGTCATAAAATCAACTTTTACTTGTATTGTTTAATAAAATATTGTTTTTACATTTTTATCGAAATAAAATAAATTAAGACTTGCCGATGGTAAGATATACCTACATTTGATACATTTTTGGTTCTGCTATCGTGTTTACATTCTAAAACAATATATATTGTGCAATAAGGCATTTTTGAATTTTTTTTTTCAATTTTTTGTCACCGTGACGGTTGAACCAAGACATGTGCGTAGTGTGTGCGCGGAAGGAAACATATGCAGAACTGTGCAAAACTCGGGGTACGCGGGCCCCGCCCACTTGCGACTTCTATTGTAGTAGGCGTTTTTTTTGTTCTGTGTATTCACCTATGCGAAGCTAACTTAAAATTTTGTGATAATGTTTATTATTACTTAAATTTTCCTAACAAGTACCAATATATTGATAAAATAGATTTTTCTTTGTGATTCCCTCATTTTTCCTATTAGTTTAGTTTCGACGGTCCGTTTCCGCAACTCCACAATTAAGCGCGTATTTTGCGTAAATTTAATTTTTCCTATTACAACCAACTTGATTTTGCGGTTTGGTACGGAACCCGCACGCACTTGGCCGGTTAGTTTTATAGTTAGTTAGTTTATAGTTTTTGTGCAGAACAGTTTACTCTCTTTCGGTAAGCAACGTTATATTACTTACTGTATATGTTAGTAAATAATAAAAAGTTAGTAGATAGGTACAGTCATAGAGTTATAAATAAAATAAATTGTAGTTCTAAAAACTAAAAAACACGCTTTAATGGTAAATTGAACTAAAAAGTCGCTAATCCTGAAGATCTGGATCTGGTAAGGATAATGGGACAAACTATTAAAATTATTGCATTGTCATCGGTCCTTGATAGGTGTGCAAAGTTTCAAATCAATCCCACGTTTTGAAGGGGTTGAAAATCACGTTCAAAGATTCCGTTACATTGATACATAGATACATACATACCAAGCTAATAAAAGCGTGTTAATTTAGTGAGTGCCTTCGTCCGTAACCATATTATGGGGAAATACCAGCAAACAGTCCCTTTTGATATTCTTAACAATACATTTTACACCTACTGTTTGCCCAATTGACTTTGTGAATACATTTTTAAGCCCCGACGGCAAAAGAGGGGTGTTATAAGTTTGTGTGTGTATCTGTCTGTGGCATCATAGCTCCTAAACGGATGAACCGATTTTGATATAGTTTTTTTGTTTGAAAGGTAACTTTATCGAGAGTGTTGTGATGTTTGAATCGGTTCAGCCGTTTTATAGTTTAGAGCGTTTTACTGTTTGAATCGGGATGTTTTCGATATCGAGTCATAATTACGTGTTTAATAGATTGTCGATCGAAGCGTGAATACTACTAGATAAATCATGTAGCATGCAATAAATATGTGTTGGGGGTTTTTTAAATTTTACTTGTAACGCGTTAAGGTTACACTAGTCGACGGCACGAACTATTTTGTGCGCGGTGTTAAAATGCATTTTATATCAACCGACAACACGTGCGGAATAGATAGATGCTGTGATGAGCAGTAGGAAGCTAGTTCGCGTACGAATACACACTTTTGCAAATTTGTAGCGAAATGGATAATGATTTAGGATGAAACCGAGCGCGCGAAATTTTATAAACAGACCTTTGGGAGTCTGGATATCATGAAAAAACAACTAAACTTATCTGTTCAAAATAAAATTATTTGCATTGTTGAACTACTAATCTATCCCGGTATGGTGGCCGTTTTGCAATTTTCCGTCGTCTTATGGCATTTATTGCCGCCCAAAAATGCGTTAAATTTAGTGTCGAAATATGGAACTTTCGACGCTCATAACTTTCAAATATTTTATTTTTTTGCTTCCATACAGGGCTAGATAATGATGAGACAAATTGATATCACTTTTTATGTTTAACGTACATTGTCAATCAGTGGAATAATCCCTAGAATACATTTCTGTGGAAGAATTTTCAACTAGTGTACCCTTAAGTTCTCAAAGTGTAGTCTTTTTCATCAAGTAGTCTGTGATAACTGAAAGCTACAACCTGGGGGTCTTTAGCTCAACAATGAATAGGTCACTTCTAGGCAAGCGTGTTACACCGGCGACCACATCATCGCTTACCATCAGGTGAGATAGTGGTCAAACGCGAGCATATAGATAATTAAAAAAAAGACATTTTGTTTAAAAGTCATCTATCTTAAAATAAATCTATGAATCAGACCAGTTTTAAAAATCAAATCTTATCTAAAGAATTAAAAACACGTCATGCGAACATATTTACATTCAATACGACATTGGCTATCATTCAGCGAAAATGATACTCATAGTAAACATACCTTATCATTGACTGATAACGGTAAAAATACTATTCACAGTCAATCACTTAGTGCCAATATTGCTAGACGGACTTAAACGTGATATAAGTGCAAGTTATAGAATAGAATATACTTTGTTGTACACCAAATTAGTAACACAACTATTTTATAAAAAAAAAGTATAGTTCACACGCCGTAAAGTGATACCTCAAAAAAAAACAAAAAAAAAGTGATTCTATAATTTATTCAAGCTCACTCTCTCGCACGTTAAATCCTATAGATGTATATTTTTGTCTCTCTAATGTCGCTTTTTCGTCACAACGGGGTTAAAGAAGTTTTAATTTTAAAAAAATCTATGGGCACAATGACGGTCTTATCATAAGTTATTGGTTTCAATATCAACTAAAGTCGCGACAATCTAAGAAGTCGGATTTGACAGCCATAAAAATACGATATATAGGTTAACTTGATGCTTACAAACAAGTGATACTCGTTGTTATAGTGTATGAATAACATAGTAATTAATTAGGATTATGAATTTGATTTTTCGTAGAGGTTCATACTATAAAGTTATCGTGAAATGTAAAATGAGAAACGTCATCGAACTTCAACATGTCGAATTAGTTACACTAACTTCTCTCGTATATCGCTCTTTCTAGTGTTGCTATCCCATAAGACTTTAAGAGGGAGGCAACAGGGATTGCACGTGTTTGCGCATGCGCACACACTCGTGCACTATAATATCGCTCGCGCCGATGGCTAGCCTTCACTGAGATTGCCTGCTGTGGCCGGAATTCGGTCTGGAGGACTATTAATGTTAATGAAAAATTTATCAAAATCCGTTGCGTGGTTTAGAAGAAGTACGCGGAGAAAGAGACATTCAGACAGCAACTTTGTTTATGTAACTACGCTCACGGGGAATAATCGAAACTAAACTTATTGAGTTTAGTTTCGATTATTCCCTGGGAGCGCTATATAATCTCAATCACATCAATACTTATTTGACCCCAGTTTTGGCTTCCTCGCAGTCGGGAAAAAATACACAAATCGAATGAGCCGTTCTCGAGTAACAAGCTTGTTAAGGCACAGACATATAGACAGACGTTGCCTTTATTATTATGTAAGGAAAATCAATTATGAATAATTTACTACATTTACATGACTCAGGATAAGTCAAAGTGCCCGTTTTTCCTGTCCACTATTTATTTTTAGTTTGTCCTCGGGTACATCAGGAAGTGTAGTGCGATATTTACAATAGTTAGTTACAATATGGTGATGGATCTGTCGAATATTAGTGAAGTGGAAGCTCTGGAGGTCAGGCGGAAGTGGTGGCAGTCGCCTAAGTCCAAGTATAAGAAGAAATTGAAGAGTAATAATAATAAGTGAGTTTATTTGTTGAGTCGTTCGTCGGGTATTCACTGAGGTTTATAGAATAATAATTATAATTGCAGATCTATATAAAATGTATTAGAACCTCTCTGTTTTATTTGTTATATTCTAATAAGTTGCTAAAGTCTGACCAACAAAATACAATTTTCTATATGCAGAGGGATTTTTTTTTTAAATTGGCCATACAGGAGGAATTATTTATTTTCTCTGTATTTAAAGTCGGTTAATATTATACACGTCAATCGGATAAGTGGAGTTCCAAGAACTCCAGTTACCAGGACAATTCGGGCAGACAAAAATACGCTGCGTCTTATAATACTAGACACTAATAAAGCTTCAAAATTTTGTAACAACTCTTTTTTCGTCGAGTGTTGTTTTCCAACAGGTTAAAACCTATCTCTCTTCCAAATATCCTTTGAATCGGTTAATATACTGTTCCTATTATACAAGAAATTAGGCATATAACCGTGATATTATATGCCTTTAAATCGGTTAATTTACTGTTCCTATTATACAAGAAATTAGGCATATAACCGTGATATTATATGCCTTTAAATCGGTTAATTTACTGTTCCTATTATACAAGAAATTAGGCATATACCGTGATATTATATGCCTTTAAATCGGTTAATTTACCGTTCCTATTATACAAGAAATTAGGCATATAACCGTGATATTATATGCCTTTAAATCGGTTAATTTACTGTTCCTATTATACATGAAATTAGGCATATAACCGTGATATTATATGCCTTTAAATCGGTTAATTTACTGTTCCTATTATACATGAAATTAGGCATATAACCGTGATATTATATGCCTTTAAATCGGTTAATTTACTGTTCCTATTATACAAGAAATTAGGCATATAACCGTGATATTATATGCCTTTAAATCGGTTAATTTACTGTTCCTATCATACAAGAAATTAGGCATATAACCGTGATATTATATTCCTTTAAATCGGTTAATATAACGTTGCTATTATTCGAGAAATTAGGAATAAAAGCTTGATATTATGTTTTAAGTGTTATTTTTACCCAATTTACTAAATTAACGTCTTTTGTGTTGTTATACCGACTAGATTTCACAATAACAGTACGCCCCAATCTTAGGCCCAGTTTTTTATCCATAGTTAACTCAACCAAAACTTAAATATGCTAACCAATGGTTTCAAATTACGGTAAAACGCGTTTATTCATCAATTTTTAATCTAACAAATAGTCAAATAAATAACTCTACAACTTTTGGGTCTCTTACGGGGTAATTTTTATTTTTGTTTGTGTTTTGTTTATCTCGTCTCTCCTGTGCGGGTCACAAATAAATATATTTTCTTTCTTTTTGTTTGAACATTTTATAAGCTAACAATTGATGAAAAAAACGAAGTGAAATTTTAAACCATTGGTTAGCATATTTAACCATTGTTTGAATTAACTACGGATCAAATATTGGGCCTTATTAGCCTGTCTGAACATCCGTTGCGCATGGCACGGCGCGCTGTTGATTTTATATGAGACCATAGCTTCTTCCAGCGGCTTCGACCGCTTGAAAGGCGAACATTATCCCGACGGAACTCCCGAGTTAAAAAGCATCATATGTGCTATTCCAGACTATAATCTATCACTGTGCCAAATTTCATCCAGATCCGTCCAGCCGTTTGACCGAGAAGAAGTAACAAACACACACACTTAAAAAACACTTAAAAATTTTCGCCTTAGTTTTTTATTTTTATTATCTTTGATAGGCTTGCGCTTGACCACTATCTCACCTGATGGTAAGCGATGATGTGATCGAAGGTGTAGCACGCTTGCCTAGAAGTAACCTATTCACTCTTGACTTAAATACCCCGAGATTGTAGCTATCTGGAAACACGTACTCCGGCAGGGAATGCCACTCCTTAGCTGTACGTAGTAGTAGTAAATATTAGTGTGATGTGATTATATTTATTTATTAAAGTCTATTTTATTTATTTATTTATTTATTCATCAAGAAGAGACAACCATACAGAGTAACCTAACAATAAAAACATAACAGATAAAAATCGTTTAGAGTAATTTTGACAATAAAATTTAGCCAGGTCGACAGTTGGAGAATGTGAAAAGGTAGGTTGTAAAACTGGTTTGGTTGTCTTTGGAGTGATTCGCCCTATCCCCTCGTACTAGTATAAAACTGTATCACGAGCGGATAGTCTTCCTCAACCATAGAACAACAGATTCACACAAGGTTCCAGTTACAGTTACACATAATTAGGCAGATTGATTACTTAATGTATAGGTAATAAATTTTAGTACAGTTATATCAATTAAGCTACATTATTGGAATTGTCTGTGTTGTTTTGTATTTGGATATGGGTGTAGGGATATGTATTATGTATGTATGTTTCTGTAGTGTACAGTTATGATTGTGTGCTTTATTAGTTATGTGCCTTGTTATACCAAATTATTTAGTAGATTTTCAGTGCTGTTGTAGTCTAGTGTTTTCAAATATTTATCCATAGCTTTTTTGCATGTTTGGCTGTCATGATTCTTCAATCTTAGATATTTACTGACTTTGTTGTAAAGGCTAGGTCCGAGATAATTGTGAAATTTGTGTGCAAAAGATGTCCTATATTTGGGTATGTTATAAACTATATCTAATCGTCGCCTTTTTGCAAAGTGCGGTTTTACTTTATGTTGTGCCATGATCTCTTGTTTAATGAATAGTTTTCGTACCGTCAGGACTCCCAGTTCTGAGTAAAGTAAGTCTGTCGGATATGTGTACTTTTTGCGGAAAATAACTTTAAGTACCATGCGTTGGGCTCTTTCGACAAATAACAGGGTGGTTTTTGAAGTACCTCCCCATACATTTAAGCCGTATATCAGTATAGACTGACATAGTGCTAAATAGATTTTTATTAGTAGCTTAATGTCACATACATTTCTAATCGTTTTAAAAATATAAATTAACTTTCTTGCGCGATTACTCAGTTTCATAACGTGTTCTTTCCAGTTTAAGTTTTGGTCTACTATCACACCGAGATATCTTATGGAATTAGTTCTGGTGATTGAGTTACAATGACAGGTACTTGGATTGTTGCAATTGTGAGTTTGTATAATTATTGAGTTAGGAGAAGGTTGAGTTCTGCCGTTAATTGTGAATGTAATAAATTTAGTTTTGTCAAGATTAAGTGTCAACAAATGATTGTCCAGCCAAGAAGTTACTAAAGCAAAACCTTCATTTGCTGCTTGGGTTACATTTTTCCACGTGTTGGAGCTGAACAATAATACTGTGTCATCTGCAAATGTTATTATTTGACCATTTTGTATGACCAAATTGCAGAGGTCATTAATATATATTAAAAACAACGTAGGACCCATTACACTGCCTTGAGGCACTCCGAAGGTAATATTTTCCTCATGGCTTAGATTGTTATCAATTTTTATAACCTGTGCTCGGTTTGTCAAGTAATCTTGGAAAACTTGGAGAGGTATTCCTCGAATTCCTAAGGTCTCGAGTTTGTTCAGAAGGATGGGTACAGAGACGGTGTCGAAGGCCTTTGCAAGGTCTAGGAATATGCCTAGAGACTTCTGTCCCCTATCCAAGTTTTCGACTACATACGATGTTAGTTTGTGAAGAGCGTCGGCGGTTGATATTTTTCCTCTGAACCCAAACTGATTACCCGATAGAATTTTATGAGTTTCTAGATAGTGTTTTAGTCTCTTATTTATTAGTTTTTCTAGAATTTTTGAAAAACTAGGAAGTAGAGAGATTGGTCTATAATTCGACACCAAAGTCTTATCTCCAGCCTTGTATATAGGAACAGTGACAGACTTTTTAAGCGCATCTGGAAAGACTCCTTTTGAAAAGCAAGCGTTAAATATGTGTGCTAGTGGTGCAATAAGGGAGTCCACTGCTCTCTTAATAAAAAACGTGGAGATACCGTCCCATCCCGAGGAATTCTTAGATTTTAAATTAGCAATTATTTCTTTAATTTCAAATTGGTCTGTTGGGAGAAGCATAAATGAGTTTAGGGGTCCGCTATTCGGTTTTGGTCTACACCGCCTGCTCAGATCTATCTCATTTGTAAGGGTCCTGGACAAGATGGTGTTTGCCAAATTACTACCTACATTGACAAAGTACCTATTTATGTTATTTAACGCGTCTTGAGGTGTTGAATTATTGGCAAGAAGCTCTGATGGCATTTTTGGGTAACTATTTAAATTTGACATTTCTTTTACCAATTCCCATTGTTTTTTTAAATTACAACTAGACTTAGCTAATTCCGATTCAAAATATTTATTTTTAAGGCTTTTTAGTAGATTATTACATTTATTTCGGTAGCGCTTGTAAGTTATAGTAAGGATTGTGTTTTCTGGGTCCTTTCTTAGTTTTTGGTGAAGTTGATCACGATTCCTCATACATCTACATAGCCCTGGTGTAATCCAAGGCTTAACAATCATCTATGATCAGTGTGTATTGCCAGTGATGACAGAGACGTGGTCGCTCACAATGGTCCTCATCAGAAAGCTTAAGTCACCCAAAGGGCAATGGAGACGGCTATGCTCGGAGTTTACATGCGTGATCGCTTCAGAAATGAGGATATCCGCAGGAGAACCAAAGTTACCGACATAGCCCGAAAAATCGTATCGTGGGTGCGTTTACATTTACAAACATATAAACTCACATACACTACACCCAGAGCCGGAACAACTATCTGTAGGTCATACAAATATTTGTTCCGTGCGGGAACCGAACCCGCAACACACAGCGCAGCAGTCAAACGCTCAACCACTGCGCCAACCGTGCGCCCATTCATTCGGCGTCATAGTGTGTCCCGCGGTTGCGCCAAAAAGACCTCAGGCTTATTAAGAGCCTGATTTGAGGATAACTTAAAATAAATTACAGCAGAGTTCTTAATCATGTAGTTAGACTTATCCATAGTCTGATTTAATGTTAATATATTACATTGTCTGCACTAATGCCGTACTATTGCAAACAAACATACGAATAACCCGTCTTTCCTTGAACTCGTCAACAATAATATTGAGGAAATTACTACAATTGTTGGCAATAAACATGAATAATATGATGTTAGAAAAATACATGGTTTGTTGAGGGAGCGGCAAATTGAAAAAAAAATACAAAATAAATTGTAGTTCTAAAAACTAAAAAACACGCTTTAATGGTAAATTGAACTAACAAGTCGCTAATCCTGAAGATCTTGGTAAGGCTAATGGGACAAACAATTTAAACGCGCACGGTTGAATCAACTTTTATTACTTGTAAATTTAAATTTTTGTTTGACTTTCAAAAAGTGCCGCTTATTGGCATAGTTGAATAAATATATTTGACTTTGACTAAATTATTGCAGTGTGCAAAGTTTCAAATCAATCCCACGTTTTGAAGGGGGTAAAAATCACGTTCAAAGGGTTCCGTTCCATTGATACATACATACATGCCAAACTAATAAAAGCGTGTTAAAAATAATAATGTTTTACCTAGTACCTAGTAGTCTGTGACATTTCTGTTTAAATTCCAATATTTAAATTTGTGTTTATCTACCGGGATCATTGATGTCCTATCTGCTGGAGTATACGAAAAAAAAAACAAATGTTCTTACACCTGCACCCTCAACAATCTGAATAAAGCCTCCGACGCCGAATGAATGTGTCCATTTACCTGGGCCCAAACAACAGTATAACTATGTAAATGTACCGTCGACACAAAAAGATGAAGACCGGGATTATCATCATGATCAGCCTTTTAATGTTCCCACTGCTGGGACACAGGCCTCCCTTCTGCGAGAGAGAATGGGAAGTAATCCAACACGTGGGCCCAGTGCGGGTTGGTGGATGTCACATGTCTTCGAGTTTTTGGTTCTAGGACATGCCGGTTTCCTCACGATGTTTTCCTTCACCGTTTTGAGAGCAGTGGTGATGAAATAATTTACACAAAATAAAGCGCCTGCCTGGGTTCGACCCCACGTCCTACAACTTGTAAGTCACGGCCATTACCACTGAGCCACCACAAGACCGTAATACAAATGTTCAATCTGGCTAGAATAATCGCTGCTTTGGCATGACACACCAAGGCATGGAAAGTTAGGCCAGTCACAGAAGTTTAGAAGCTTATCTCACCATTATAACAAAACACCAACAACACAACCAATACAATACACATAAACAACAACAATAGCTACACACAACAAACAAACGCATACAATACACACAATTATAACATCCAATGTCCTAATAAAATACATGGTCAACCCGTGTGCCCAATTTTCAGCCGCTGAGACGTTAATTAGAAATACAAATATTAATTTTCTTTGAGAAATTGATGATAGTAATAAATGTATGTTGTCTCCTCAGGCCAGCATCAGTAGCGGCGGCAGTGGGCGGGTCTCGAGCATCGTTCTTACAGCGAGATAAACTGTACAAGCAACGCGTCAAGCAGATCACCAAGCAGCATCCGCAGCCTGTGAGTATTACCTTGACTTTGTAACTGTGACTTAGTTGTGTAAAATTTTACCTAAGCGTATTGTGATAAGGTGTATTTCTGTTTGCTACTATAACAATTGACTTATATGACATGGTTTTAGTGCACACAAAAATAGACCTTGATGGTTTGTTGTAAGGTTGATTTCTGTTTCGTCAGCATGTAGTAGTATTAACATGAAGGTAAATTTTCCTTTATGTTTTGATGTAATGATGATTTATGTTTGCTACTACAACGCTTGCTTTACTGTTTTAATATAGTGATAGTGCAGGCAAAATTAAACTTTAAAACTTTGTGGTAAGGTTGACTTCTTCGCTTTATTAATCCTTGCCTTGTGTCTAAGGATTCATGTTTCTGGCACAAAGTTTTCCCGAAGTTTAAATTAAGATTTTACGGTAGACGGTGTGGATTATCAGTAATTTCAAAGATCACCTTTATTACTAAACTAGCTGTCCCACGCGGCTTCGCTCCCGTCAACTGGCTACCTACCTACCTTACATACTTGAATATTGCGTAACTTTAATCGCTTTCGCAGCGCACGCAACGGAAGCTCTCAGAAAGGAATAATTTTGCCCGTTTTTGTAACATTTTTCATTCATGCTCCGCTCCTATTGGTCGTAGCGTGATGCTATATGACCTATAACCTTCCTCGATAAATGGACTATCCAAGACAAAAATATTTTTTCAATTCCAACCTGTAGTTCCTGAGATTAGCGCGTTCAAACCAACAAACATACTCTTTGATTTTTGTGTGTGTAAAAATAAAGTTTAATTTTACAAACATTTAGAAATGCTGGCGAACATGCAGTACTTTGGATAGAGACAAAAAAAAGTAACGGTTCCTTTTTGTAGTACCCTACTGTACTAACAAACAACAATAAATTGTAACAATGTTCTGTTTCCTCCTTCACAGTTCGTGGTCCGCGGTCACCATTTACAGCTGCAGGCGCTAACGTCAGTCGCGCACTGCCATCACTGCGACAACATTATCTGGGGCCTGGCTCCGCAAGCGTACGTCTGTACAGGTAAATTATGTTCTAATACATTTTTAGACATGCATGCCCGTTATTATATTATTTTTAGTTAATATAATATTTATTATTTTTCGGATATCGCTGCATATGCTGAGATAGGAGCTTTTTTTGTCCCGCACGGGGTTTTTATTTTTGTTATTGTTTAATTTTATGCTTTTACTCGTGTCTCCTGTGCGGGTCACAAATATTTTTTTTTTCTTTCTTTCTTTCTTTCTATTAGAATTATAATATTGACTAGAAAATTTATGATATAGGCCATATTTTCGCTTCTCGAAATATTGTCCAAAACTGGAATTACTCACTAATTACTGTGCTCTATTGAATTATATAAATTTTCCTTTCGAAATACAGTCAACCAAACAAGTGGTAACAGCACTACGATAATCACCTTTATTAATACGCTATCACTGATATACGGTTAACTGTATTATTATGTGTGTGTGTATGTGTGTGTTGTATTAGTGTGTGGTTGTTGTATGTATTGTTGTTGTGTGTTGTTGTACAGTGGATATTTGTGTCTCTGAAGTTGGCTGCAAGACCCTGCGCTGTTGCTATTTTTAACACGCTTTTATTAGCTTGGTATGTATGTATCAATGTAACGGAATCTTTGAACGTGATTTTCACCCCCTTCAAAACGTGGGATTGATTTGAAACTTTGCACACTTATCAAGGACCGATGACTATTCAATAATTTACTCACCTCGCCAATAAGAGCACTTTTGAACGTCAAACAAAAATTTAAATTTACAAGTAATAAAAGTTGATTCTACCGTGCGCGTTTAAATAGTTTGTCCCATTAACTTTACCAAGATCTTCAGGATTAGTGACTTTTTAGTGCAATTTATCATTAAAGCGTGTTTTTTAGTTTTTAGAACTACAATTTATTGTGTCAATGTTGAAGGTGAAGATAGCATTGTGTAACTGCCTCTTTCACTCGCCTACGTTTGTCGCATCGTCCTATCTCGCTTACTCTATGCAATATATTCGATGAAAAACTGTTTCTTGCGCAATGGTTCGCAGAGCTAACTTCAGAGACACAAAGATCCGCTGTGTCTACGATACATTATGTCAAAGGACGCTTTGTTGGTCAATCGAATTTCTAAGAATATACAAAGAATATTGACCTCTATTTCCACAATGTAATGCAAACTTTTCTAAATTTGAAAATTTGAAGGTCGAAATAGCGTGAGTTTTTTTATATATAAGTAGTTCGATTGAGTCTTTTAACAGCTGTGTAATAAAATATGTATTGTATTTTGTTGATAGACCATGTTACATATTTAGCAGTAAAAATCATTAAATTTCGTATTTTTCTGTGCCAGATTGCAAGCTACGTGTGCATCGTATGTGCGCTCGTTCTGTGGAAGAAGGCTGTTGCTTGGACGGAGAGCATCATAACAACAGGATCTCAAGGTTCATGGAGCGGATACACGCTAACAACCAGCCCATGAGTGAGTATATTATATTATTATTATTTAGGGAAGGTTCATATCTGACGGAACATGCGTCGCGTATAATCGGTCGCGTAACGCCAGAACTGACAAATGTATAGAAAAACACTTGACCCTTCACACTCAACCGATGATACGCTCGACGTATTTTACGTCAGATATGAACCTTCCCTTACTAGCGGACGCTTCGCGGTTTCACCCGCGTAGTTCCCGTTCCCGTGGGAATACAGGGATAAAAAGTAGCCTGTGTCACCCGGGGATAGTGTAGCTTCCCAACGGTGAAAAAAAAAATCGGTCGAATAGTTTCGGAGCCTATTCGGTACAAACAAACAAACAAATCTTTCCTCTTTATAATATTTGTATAGATTGATAGGCTCACGTTTGACCACTATCTCACCTGATGGTAAGCGATGATGTGGTCAAAGGTGAAGCACGTTTGCCTAGAAGTAACCTATTCACTCTTTAGCTGTATCACAGATAATACAATATGTACTAGCATACAGATGCCTCATCCCATACAAAGAAACCGTGCTGACGTAACTACCGTTTTTCGTCTGATTAAACTGATTATATTTCTAACAACATCGATCGCGTTCGGTTTCGTTCCGCGGATATAGATGGTGTTAGCAGCCAC
Organism: Orthosia incerta; assembly: GCA_948252205.1. NCBI lineage: Eukaryota > Metazoa > Arthropoda > Insecta > Lepidoptera > Noctuidae > Orthosia > Orthosia incerta. The sequence continues at coordinate 26,693,701 of OX411761.1, forward strand.
TTGCAAGTGAAAGGGTTTACTCGGTTCGTGAATACTTTTTCTTTTTAAATACATCGAAGATTTGTTTTATAGTATTTTTTGCACGTTTGAATTACAGTTTCACTGTACCAAAATGTGTTACAAAACAAATAAAAAAATCGATTGGGTGCCTCAGAAATTTAAAACCGCGCCATCTATTGGATCAATTTTAATTATAAAATCTTTGAAATGTTAATTAAGACCCCAATATTCCTTAATTTTGTACTTCGGAGAGTTTATTAAACAAGAACATAATTTTTTTATGATCGTCTCTAGAAAATCTTAATATTTCACAAAACTCAATAACAAAACGAAGCTTATCACGCCATCTAGTGCATTTTATTTGAACAAAATTTTCTTTCTTCGCGTTGGGTGTCCGTGGCTGTATGCACAACGAAAATATTTTCAAAACAATTACAAAATAGATTTTCAAACTTTCACAGATGTGTTTCTTGGGAGTTTGTTGCGTTGTATCCTCCCAGCTAAAACACAAGGAGGTGATGGCGGCGGGCGTCTTAATTAAACTGCTTTTTATAATTATTAATGCTTAAAAAGTGCTGGCTCTCAATCCTATTCGAATAAATGTCATTTGATTTTGAAGAAAATATTTTTGGGTTACCAATCTCACTAATGTACATGACAAAGTTCAAATTTCTGTGCAACTTAACATTTTGAGGAAAAAAGAACCTCCGACGGAGAAAAAGGGGTGTTATAAGTTTGACGTGTGTTGCTATGTATCTGCGTGTCTGTCTGTGGCATCATAGCGCCTAAACGGATGAACCGATTTTAATTTAGTGTTTTTTCGTTTGAAAGGTGTCTTTGTCGAGAGTGTTCTTAGTTAAGTTTGAATAAAATCGGTTCAGCCGTTCAAAAGTTATTCGCATTTTACTCTTTGAATGTGGACTTTTCCGCAAGATATTGTAATACGTGTTTCGATAGATTGTCGATTGAAGCGTGTCTGCTACTAGGTATATTATTTGTATTTTAAAAGGCTTGAAATAAAAATTAAAATCGGGGGCTATTTAAATTTATAATTTTATCTTTAGCATAGTATTTTGTTTTATTATTACTAATTATCGTCGTTTAATTCAAAATCAACTTAGAATACCGAATATAACGTTACATTTAAATCCCTGAATGGTTCAGCGGATATAATAATAATGTAAGTTATGTTCAAGTCCTGTGAAATAGGGGGAAGGCCTACTGTCATCAACCGTTCACAATTGAAACATTCCAGATGAAAAACCAAATAACACTTTTAATCGCTTTTACGACTCCGATTGCACAATAAAATTGTGTTAAAGATAACGTGCACGAGCAGCAACTTTTGTCTCTGCAACTAATTTGTCTCTCACATCAAATCTATGGGTTTATATGAAAAGTAGCCCGACCCGGCGCGTCGCTCCATGCGACGAATTAGTTGCGGAGACAAAAGTTGCTCGTGCGCGCTATCTCTTATAATTTTGCTGGCATCGCCATTAACAATACAATTTATCTTGAATTTATTGTTATAGATCTCGACACAAATGACAAGAAATCCAGGAAGGCGTCGGGTACTACGCATTTTCTCAACAGTACGTATTATTATTCATGTCATTCGATTTTGAACCTTATAAAAATAATCGTGTGGTTTATATTGCTCGTGTATGTTGCAACTTGGCTATGATTTGATTAGAAAGGGAATAATATTGAGGTGACGATTGATGGGGATCTATGGATGAAGTAGTATTGAATCGATAAAAAGATGAATTTATGATAATTTCATAATTATATACAGTTCGATTCAAATTTAATGGTGGCTCGGAACACTGCTAATCGCTGCAGCAATTTCATGTGACGTGTGGGGTACTAAACTACGCAGGGAGTTGAGAACTTCAGTCTTCATTAAGTTTGAATCGTCACCCGCAATATGGAAGCACTACGAGGTAAAAATAATAATTCTAATTATCACTATTTCTTTCCAACAGTGGAGAGAAGTTTTCGAAAAGCCGAGGACGATCCGCCTTGGGACCAGACGCTCACACCGTCCGTCATAGGTAAGTCACTTTATATTGTAATACGCAGCAATTTCTGGAGAATATTCTGCGTTTATTCATTGAACCATCAACTGAAAGATAGTGTTTTATATGTATTGTGGTAAAAACGTGTGTTTTTGTTTAAAGGTACGTATTTAGGTTAAGCAAGAATAATATTTAGAAAATATAATTATTTTCTATTCGGTTGCGTTTTGAATATATAGAGGAAACTTACGGTCATTCATTGTTCTATTTCGAATATCGCTTTATTTACTTCACGATTTAGCCCAACGCGGAATGGAAGAAACAAACAAAGGCGCCAGTACACAGGTAAGTTTGTTTGTTAGTTTCACGATAGGTAAGTCATTATCTGAACTATTTATTTAGGAAACTGACTTTGACAAATGCTTGTCTGGACAGGTTCACTCAAATCTGTGTGTTGCTCTCCTCAAAAGACAACTTCTGACGTTAACCTGCATGTAAAATGTTGATACATTTTGTGTTAAGTCTGTGGTGTGACAGGTGTCATGTTTGACAGATACCATTGACATGTCATCTGTCAGAAGTGAGGAATGTAAAGTCGGACGGACATAGGAATGCCCTTTTTTCTACATTAAACCGACTATGAAGCAAAACGCAGTATTTTATTTATCAAACACATTATTTGTCCATTAAACTAATTTTCAAAAAGACTTTGATATCTATTTGTTTTGCATTTGATATTTTTCACCAATTTGCAAAATAAGTTTCATTTATCATTGAAAACTACATCTCCGCGTTAATAAAACCAATAGTTCTCTTCTACGAGTACTACTACTCAACAATAAGTCACTTCCAACCAGCTATCGTGTAATACTGCGTAACTTATAACACCTAATACATACCGTTGCGTGTTCTTCATTGACAGCCGTCCGTTAACTTGTGTGGTAACTTGCGTTTAACTTAACTTGTATTACTGCACTGTATGTTTGTGAAATATGAATGAATTATATTCAAAGGCGTAATTTTGTTTTTATCACATCTATTCAAAAAGTGCTAGTTTATTCTTAGTAAACAGTGACTAAAAGTGATTTGAATTTGGAATGTGGATATTGTTAGTAAATTTACCAGTTAGCAAAGAGATTAATCACAAACCATGCGGTCCAAAATAGGATTACATGGCTTACATCGATTACGACGAATGTATGAGGTGAATGGCTAATGAGCGATTGTAATTCTATTTCGGACCGCACGGGAACATTGTATTGAACAAGTGACTGGCAGGAAAACCGCGCGCGAGACGAATTAAAAATAAATCTACAACTGTAACGGATGGTACTAATAAAATTGTCACGATGCACTTACATAATTGTTCAAATATAAACATTACCCTCTAATTATTTCTATGTTATGTCTTATGGTTCCTAATTGTATGTAATTAAACAAATGTAACGTTCTTGTTCATAAGTTGCATTTACTTAATTTATCACAGAGGGAGATAAAATGTAGAGTGTCCACTTTGGAAGCAACAGTATTTTAAGCTCGAGTGACGTACTTTGAATCCCTCGCTGCGCTCAGGATTCTACTTTAGAATCCTTCGCTCCGCACTAGATTAAAAATACTCCCTAGATAAACAGTCTACTATTTTAGCCTGAGTTCTTTTCATTTCTCTCGGTTTCGGGCAAGTATATAGTCCTGTCTGTAGGTCTCAAGCCGTTTTTGCCGGGTTATGTCTTGATTGACCAATATTCGTTTAAGGGACAGCGCACTAAGAGCAGCTAAACTGTCGAGCAGTTTTAATTGATAATGATCTTAATCGTACCAGTAATTGAGTTGAAAATAACATAGCTACTAAAGTACACACGCCACTGGAGATGGTTTTGCATGCTATTTTCAACTCTATTTGATTGATCATGTTTTGGTTATTAAATTAAACTGTCCTCCAATGTTTCTCGGCATCCTACTGGGAAATCCCTAAAGACAAATCCAGTTAGAAACATGATTTCTCATAACAAATCCCAACCCTCTCACACAGAGGGTTCCTTATTTATTATTCAGTATACAAATCAAAACTACCGCTTTCAGACATAGTTTACTTCCTGTATCGCCCACTATAAGGTGACCCGTGTATCCCTAATATTATTCCTATATCAAAGGAACTACAGAACATGGTTAGAAATATTCTACCTACCTTAACTCTGCAAGGATAGCGTATGTGATAGTCCAAGATTTGGTATGTTACTGTCATCCTATACAGGGCCAGATTTGTGGGGGGGGAGGGGAACAAAACTTATTTGTGGTGTGATGCTAAAATTGAGCTGTCGAATTTCGCAAAAATTCTTAAGTGAAATTGTCGATCTCAGTTCGTTTTATTTCGCTTGAAGTTGTAATAAAGCTTTATCTGATCAGACGGTTAAAAACTGCATTTTATTTCAATAGATAATATCCTGAATCATTTACCTTCTTATAAGGCGTCATTTTAAACGCCCTTGGGGCGGCAAATATTGTCTATGCCCGGAGCGACGAAGTTGCTAGATCGGGCCCTGATTACCCTGCCAAATAATTTTAATTCATTTAGGGTTAGCGGAGTAGGTAAATCTTTCTTCTATAAATCTTAGTTTGTCTCTTTGCTTTTGCTATAATTCTGTGTATGAAAAGACCTTATTATGCTAGTCGTTAATAGTCCGGTTCAGAAACGAATAGGAAATCCGCAGAGGAATAATAAATTTCAACCTATGAATATGTTATCGATGCCTAATTGCTTTGGGGTTTGTGGTGTTGGATGTTCCGACTTCAATTTGTCCTGGGATTATGTTGCTTCTGTGATTTGTTTGTAAGTTCAAAAGCTTCACTTAGGGCCGATTTCCCAAATAATACTAGTAGTAGTTTCTCAGCGGTCTCAACCAATCAGACTGCTATATTTGCATAAACTGAGTTTAGTTGAACTAAGCGCGGTTAGTTTCATTGGTGAAATCGGCCCTTAGTTAGTTAGCCCTTAGTTGAGACCGGTGAGAAACTACCAATCAAAACGCCGTATTTGCATAAACTGAGTTTAGTTGAACTAATCGCGATTAGTTGAGATGCATTGGTGAAATCGGCCCTTAGTTAGTTAGCCCTTAGTTGAGACCGGTGATAAACTAGCAATCAAATCGCGGTATTTGCATAAACTGAGTTTAGTTGAACTAATCGCGATTAGTTGAGATGCATTGGTGAAATCGGCCCTTAGTTAGTTAGCCCTTAGTTGAGACCGGTGATAAACTAGCAATCAAATCGCGGTATTTGCATAAACTGAGTTTAGTTGAACTAATCGCGATTAGTTGAGATGCATTGGTGAAATCGGCCCTTAGTTAGTTAGCCCTTAGTTGAGACCGGTGATAAACTAGCAATCAAACGCGGTATTTGCATAAACTGAGTTTAGTTGAACTAATCGCGATTAGTTGAGATGCATTGGTGAAATCGGCCCTTAGAAAGCAAAGTTGTTTTATTGTACTTAAATCAATATTTCGATGTATCGCAACATATTTTGACACTCGAAGACATCCTTAAGGGTCCTTAATAAGCTAGTTAACAGACATAATTTATGCAATGTAAGGCTTTTAGAATTAAACTAAAATCAATCACATAACTCGGCTTTAGATATTCATAGAAAAGAAAACCATCTTTATTTCGAGTTCGTAGAAAACCCATCGATACTAAAATGCCTTCATGCATTGATTAGTGGCATCCCTTGAAGACTATTATAGACATAGTTAACCTTTCAAATACAACTAGGTCACTCATTAAAAACGATCATTAGAAAACTACAGTTAAGGCACTGCTCCATAGCAGCGACTACACACGTCTAAGCTACACATGAGTAGCTTAGCTTTGTATGAAAACTAGCGTCCTACAAATTTCGAGGCCCGTTTTTTACAAGCTTTTATTTAACTTGCAATGTATGTATTTATGTATGTATGTGTGCTCGGGTCAAATCTTTCAACTGAATTTTAAAGCAGTTGTCCTCCACCGATTAAGATGAAATTTTTCATATACGTTTAGATTGGATGGCAATGCATGATTAGCTAAGTGACGTTATTCTAAATGCAATATGGTGGACAGCCCAAGATGGCGGACTAGTTATTTTTTGTGCACTGCCACGATATGGGTATCAAATGAAAGGGTTTGCTGAGAAGTATACAAAAAAAACTTGTTTTAAAAAAAAAAAAATATTTGTTATGGGTTTGCTCTACGCATTCCATGTATCTACAAGTCCATATTCCGGGCGGCTACTGCGAAATTTCTGATGAAAAACCTAATAACACTTTGTCCGACCCGCAGCTTAATTGCGTAAGTGAATCTCACACGAAAGTGAACATGTCTTTCATCTCGCATGTGGTTTTACTCTTTCATGGGGTCAAACCCTTTGCCTTGCCGAATTCACTTACGCAATTAGGCTGCCGAGAATCGAATCCAGGACTTCAGGCTCAGCAGTAGCGCTTGCGAGTAATTGACCAACGAGGCAGTCGATCTTATCGCATAGAGCAATCTCTTACAGACAACCTTTGGATGTACTGAAAAAAAGCAGATAGATTTAGGCCAGTTACAGAGCTCGACCGACCGTCGCTGCGTACTTTAGTCGCACTTGTTACACATTTATATGAAAATTCATAAAACATTACAGTGCTGGAATGACCGTACGCACGCGTATATTGCTACGCATTGCGTACTGCGTCGGTCGACCGACGGGCTATGGAAACAAATGAACGCGTTCAGTGCTGCACCGATCGGTGGACCGACTGCACGGATGCATATAGTGTGTTCTAGTCCGGTCAGTTTGTTGGTCAGGATAGCAGTGACTGGTACAAACTGTCGGTTGGTTAACGACAACGGTCAGGACGGAACGTACGCACTGTCGGTCGGTCGAGCACTGTAACCGGCCTTAGGGATCTATATCAGAGTTGATCCTATAGTAAAAGTTACTCATATTCATATGTAGTTGCACCCCCGTGTTTCACCCCCTTAAAAATCGCTTTGTATCAAGGTAAAATATTATAAATTCATTACAAATTGCAGTGAAGCCTTTGATACTGAAACTAATAGGTTTCGTCTGACATTTAAAAGTGTAGATGTCAAAGCGAATAGATTTAGTTTTACGTCAAATCCTCATTATATCACAGTCCTGAAAATAGAGTTTCAGTCTTCAGACAGTAGCTTAACGATTGTTTTACTTTAGCTGGCGTTAACTGTGAGGAATGGTTTTATTTTAGACGTGTTTCTAATCAAAGATTCGATCATAAAAATTGATAGTTCACGGGCCTACACTATTCTCCTATTCTCTCATACTTATTTACACTGTTAGGTATCATGAAATCATTTTGAAAACCAACCAAGGGTAACCGTAGAATTTCTTGAACGATCAAATGGAATCGTGCACTTAGCTTATGACTTTTCATAAGTGCCCATGTTGGTTTATGTGACATAAAATGTTTTGCATTTGTATACAACTATATATTTACTCTAGAAAGGATTTCTCATTTTCGTATTTTTGACTTTATAGTCCTTTCTAATTATTTTTTTTAATTTATTTATTGTCTATAGACAAATGTATGTATGTTAATTATAAAAGATCTCTTTCAAATTATAAAAGAACTCTTTTAAATTATAAAATAACTGTTTCAAATTATAAAAGAACTCTTACAAATTGTAATAGTACTTTCAAACTATAAAAGAACTCTTTCAAATTATAAAATAACTCTTAAAAAATAATAAAAGAACTTTGAAATTATAAAAGAACTCTTTCAAATTATAAAATAACTCTTTCAAATTATAGTTCTCGACAGATTTTGGCTACCCTGAAGTTGGCTACAATGGTTGCGCAGTTGTAAATCTTATACAAAAGCGGCTCCGAACCGTGCCTTGCGCATCGGAAAGCCAACTTCAGGGCGGCCAAGAAGTTTGGCAAGAACTATACCTAATCTGTTTAAATCTGCCTGGCCTCTGCCCAACTATCTTGAGGTCGGCATCCAGTCTAATCGTATGCAGCTATACAGCTTTATAACATTCAAACTAGTATTTTCCGTGGAGTGTAACCTATCTGACCTTCACTGGGTTGTGAGTAACACGAGTAAAGTTCAAAATAAAATTATTCATTAAAAAATGTTTTTTTTAAACCAAGCTTTTTTTCGTATTCTACTCAGCAAACCCTTTCATGTGATACCCATATCATGGCAGTGCACAAAAAAATAACTAGTCCGCCATGTTGGGCCGTCCGCCATATTGGATTTAGAATGATGTCACTTGGCTAACCATGCATTGTCATCCAAACTAAAACGTGTATGTATAATTGCATCTTAATCAGTGGTGGATAACTGCTTTAAAATTCAGTTACAAGATTTGACCCGAACACACTTACATACTTTGCAAGTTAAATAAAAGCATATCATCATCATCTGCCTAACCTCTTCCCAACTATATTGGGGTCGGCTTCCAGTCTTGCCGAATTCAGCTAAGTACCAGTGTTTTACATGGAGCGACTGCCTATCTGACCTCCACAACCCAGTAACTGGATAACACAGTACCCCTTGGCAAGACTGGTGTCAGATCTCAAGCTTCTGACTACCCATAACGTCTGTCAAAGATCTTCAAATGACAGCCGGGGCCAACGGCTTAACGTGCTTTCCGAGGCACGGAGGAAACTCGTTATGTTGAAATGGTCACCCATCCACGGACCGACCTCGTCAAGCGTTGCTTAACCTTGATCATCGACCCGTGCGGCTGTTATTATTTAGCCACGAGCTAAATAAAAGCATATAATATATCATTTTCTAAGATTTTTTGTATCAAAACTTACTGCCCTTAATTCGATATTGCTCTTTAAAAATGGCCTTATCTAAAAGGAGACGGGCATTTCTGGGCCCAGCAGTTAACTAGTTGAAATGTGTATTAAAAAATCCGTTATATTTTTCTAAGTGAAATCACAAAATACAGTACCATGTTTCTATCTAGGAAGCGAGAAAAGTTAAATTAAGTTATGAAACTAAATAATCGATTAAAAAATTGGTAAAATCTCAAACTAATGTTTGAAAATCGAGTTACAAGTGCTTATCAATCGTTTGGTGGAAACGAATCACAGCGAATCGAATTCCTTTAATTTTTCATCAGTTCGCAATACTGGTCACTTAATGCTGACAGACAGATGACAGGCAGAAAAAAATAAACCGGCACTCGTTCGTTTTCTTTCGTTCTGAGTGCGCAAGTATTTTCCATATTTTATTGTACAACACCACGACCTCGGCTTTGCATAATTTAAAGGACTATTCGATGCTATTTTGAACTACCTGGCTCTCTATTTTGGACAACTGATTACGACTATCGATCGGTTATTGACGACATGGATCGCTGTGTAAATTGTACTGGCCATTGCAACTGGTCGCAATAATACTATTGGCAGAAGAGTCTTGGATGATGAGGCGATTTTATCAATTATTCGCCAGTGGCGTGCATCTCAGCCTGTAAGTACCTATTCAAATCGAACTTTTAGCCTATCAAGCGAACAAAACCAGACTTATGATGTACCTACTAGCGATTTGATTGAACATGATTTAAATAGTAACCTTATTTCAGGTTACCAGTGAGAACTATGTATGCCAAGCATGTTGGAACTTGGCCCAAGACGTGGTTCTTGGGAGATGTCCGATTGAAGCATCACACCAAGTTGGTCATTCCAGTGATTATGTCCGCTGTGGTCGTATACAATCCCGCTATATAAATCGCAAAACATATTTTGTTTACATTTTAGTTGACAGTTGCCCAAGAGGACGATATTCAATATTAGGATATTATTGTAATTGTATTGTAGGTAGAAGGACTGTAGGCTGCTGTGTCCATGTAATGTGCATAATATGGTATCTCAGTTGGGAAAGATACCAAGAAAATATCGTACCTGCTGCACAATTCTTAGAAGATATTCGAATAATTATTGAAGATGAATTATAAATATTCTATACATAATTATATTGGTGTTTTATTTTACTTCCTCTTCTCAATCTGCCTAGCCTTTTCCCAACTATGTTGGGGTCGGCTTCCAGTGTTACCTGATTCAGCTGTGTACCAGTGTTTTACATGGAGCGACTGCCTATCTGATCTCCACAACCCAGTAACTCGATACCCCTTGGCAAGACTGATGTCAGATTTGGGCGCACGGTAGGCGCAGTGGTTGAGCGATTGACTGCTGCGCTGCGTGTCGCGGGTCCGATGCCCGCATGGAAAAAATATTTGTATGACCTACAGATAGTTGTTCTGGCTCTGGGTGTTTGTGTGTGTGAGTTATATGTTTGTAAACGCACCCACGATACAGGAAGAAATTCCTAGAGTGGGGCAGTTTCTAGAAAAAAAAAAAGTCTCAAGCTTCTGTCTACCCATACGACTGTAGAAGACCTTCAAATGACAGCCGGGATCAACGGCTTAACGTGCTTTCCGAGGCTCGGAGGCATCTCGCTATGCTGAAATAGTCACCCATCTTCGAACCGACCTCGTCAAGTGTTGCTTAATCTTGAAGATCGACCCGTGCGGCTGTTATTATTTAGCCACATGCTCCTTTTACTTCCTCTTCTCTCTTTTTCATTTAAAATGTAGGTACCTGCTGGTTCTAAGTGCAGGATATTGGCTGTGAAGATTTGTCTTCGACTGTCCGGCGTGCCAAACGTGTCAGATCTTCAACACGCTACATTCTACTTGCACTCCATACTTAAAACCATTACCAACCGAAGCCATTCAAAAATATTTCGCAAATAACATAAAAAATCTACAATGTTATATTGTAACCTCACTTTTAGTATATTTCATACAACTTGATTCCTGGATAGCCAAATTTCACCAAATTTTCAGCGAAGCTTTGTTATTATATCCTCTTACAAATAAGGCTAGTTTGATTGAGTTAACACCTTGGCCCAGAACACTATGGAGTCTTGCCCTTCTCCTTTTTACTGTCACGAACATAAAATTAGTATATTTTTATGAGATTTGCGTTCTGTGTCAATCTTTTTGTACTTGACCTTTTGTGCGAGATAAAAATGTGTAATATTGCGGATGTTTTCCGTTGACGTGTCCGTTTGTTCATTTATAGTTATTGTGCGATAAGGATTAATATGTTGAATTATCTGCATTGATATATATGCAAAAACACCATAAGTTAGCTTTATGCCCGACTGCCAAAGGAGGGTTATGCATATCTAAATCATCGACTGGCTCTACAGCCTAAACTGTAACTGTACCTGTTTTTTATTCAACCCATATCGTCCCACTACTGGGCACCCCCCATAGCTTTCCACTCATCCCGGAATTTGACCTTCGCCAGATTTTTTGTAAACGCTCCTTCTTTTATGCCTCCTTCTAATTATAATGTAAAAAGTAGAGAAGAGTAGAGAGTAGAGAAATATTTGTACGAATCTGACATAAAATAAAAAAATGGTCACTTTAAACCACCATAATAACATCTTACAGCTGTAAAGAAAACCACCTTATTTAGCCTTGTTAATCAAGAAACCACAATGCAAATAACTTCATTTACCAAATACCCGTTGACACTAATTTAAAATCCTATAAAAAAGTGTCAACTAGTAGATAGGTAATTACAAAAACCTTTCACATTTAATTTCACACACGACTCACCCTAACAGCTAATTTGCAAGCGCTATCAAACTCAGCGCTTCACGAAACAAACGCTCTGCCTCCCTCATTCCCTACAGCGCTGAAACGCTGAAAGTACTGAAACTGAAAGCTCTCTGGAGTGTAGTCGACGGCGCCGCGACGAACGGACGCGTCCCGAAATCTGTCTGAAAATATTACGACGAAAACGTTAAAAATACCGCGAAAATCGAATAAAGAACCCATTCGATTCCGTTTTCGAATTTATTGTAAACATTTTCGAATTCTGAAAATTGACTTAATGTGATTGGGGCGTGTGGATTTGAATTTTGGAATCAGTGTTTTCGAATTTTGAATTCTTGTTTGTTGATTCCTTGAAAGTTGTATTTAAGTTGTTTTTTTTTGTTGAAGTGAAGTGTTTTATTCTCTTTGTGGTCATATTTGGATAATTTCGGTTTTGGTAAGAGTGTTATAGAGTTAAATTATTTAACAGACGGTTTGATAAAGTAATCTGACTTCCAATTTGGAGGCTAAAGTCGTTTTGATTACGTTTATCAGCTGTTACTGATAACAAGGTCAATTATGGTCGATTGTAATTTGTGAATTTTTATATTTATTGCGAACTTGTGTCTTTTGCAAGTTATTTATAGATTCTTGTAGATTATAAGTGTTAATTGTGCGGATTTTAATAATATAATGTGACATATGCCAAAAAAAATTGCTTATTCTCTTTCCTAAATATTCGACATCCAGATTCAAAATAAATAGGGTTAAACATCATCACCCACAGCCTGATTTAGCCCACTGCTGGGCTTAGACATTTCTTGTGTCAATCCCCCCCACCCCCGTGCCACAAGAGAACGTATCTACTTATAACAAATATAGTTGTAAATCTGTTTTCCACCAAATTGCAATGCTGGTAATTAAAGAAAATCCGTAAAGCCACTGTTTTTATCCGCGAGAATCGATTTGACTCAATCGCACACAGATTTTCAAAGCATTCCTTACATTAGCTCCAGCCCACACAAGACTCCTTGTTATTTAGTTACAGAACATTAAACTTTAAATATAACACATCAAAGTTCGTTACAGCAGCTCTGTAGATTGGCGCGAACAAGACTTACAAGCAAACAAGCCCTAGCATCTTCCAAGAATACTTGTTGTTCTTTTAGGGTTCCGTACCCAAAGGGTAAAAACGGGACCCTATTACTAATACTCCGCGGTCCGTCTGTCTGTCTATCTATCCGTCTATCTGTCTGTCTGTCTGTCCGTCTGGCCGTCTGTCCGTCTGTGACCAGGCTGTATTATACTTTAGTAAGGTACCTAAAGGATTGACAATATGCCCATAATAACTTTATTAAACATTAGTACTGTTTGTCGCTAAGGATTTCGGGTTCCATATCTTGAAAACTGCTTAACCGATTTTGATAAAACTTGCTCTGTTCCCTAAGTTGAGGTCACGATCGTAAGTACCTAGTTTCGAAGAATTGCGTGGACAAACATACATTCATACAACATACGTACACTTACGAAATTTGACACAAGTGCTTAGAAACCCATACAGATTAACATATGTGAAAATCGTGCAAGTTCAACAATATTACATACATACGTGTCGATTTTATAATCTCTTTTTTATTTAAAGTCGGTAAAAATAACTAGTTAGCAATTGAATAGTAAATCATGTCTTCAAGACAAGAAACAGATTTTGGATCGTATCAGAATGGTTTACATAAATGACATACAAAAGTTACAATTAAAAGATATTTGAATAATCCATGTGGTTTCTAATGAAGACTAAATAGTTGCTCCATGGAAAATACTGGTACCCAGCTGCATACAGTAAAAATATCAAGGCAGCTTATGTTGAGGCATTTGTGACTCTTAAAAAAAATGATTTTCTATTCATCGGTGACATGCTTGACAGATATTTCTTTCAATCTGGAGTCAAATATTATCCCTACACCATTGATCCTTCTCATAGGCCCATGGCTTATCTGTAATTGCATTTCAGGACGTGGTAACTAATGGTCCAGTATAATCCCATTGACGGCTTATGATGCCTTTGGGAGCTATGTGAATACCGTGTTCCGGGTAGTTTCAGGTTGTGAGCGGGGAATTTGGTTGGTAGGATGGATAGTGGAGTTCTTCTGTTTAATTATAACTACATGTTTGTTAGCGATGTGTCTGTGTGATAAATATGTTTGTTCATTAAAGTTTTAAGTCCAATCAGAGTGGGGAAAACTAAAACACGTGTTATGATCCTTGCTTTGTCTATGTTCTGTTTTGATTTGGTAATGATTATTTAATGTAAAAGAAGCAAAAGGAGTATTTAGGGATTGTAGCGTACTCTCATGGAAAAAAGGCGTGTTATGTATGTGTGTATGATTCGAATTACGAATTGCAGTGTCAAACGTATTTCGATCCGGATTTAGACATTAACGTGATTTGTTGTCATATTACAGCAAAGATGAAGATGGATCAGATGTTTTATTATATGAGTGTACTATCTGTTATAACATGTTATGTAACAGCAAAGCTTTTCACTTTCAAACCCCTCTAAATAAATATTGTAAATAGGTCGACTTTAAAAGGCCTACTTTTAATTTTGGCACACAACCATCTTGGAATTAGGTCACTATCCCACTTTAAGTATTGCAAGCTTTCTATCGTAAATAATAAAATTTGCATGAACGCCTACAAGACTTTTCATCTATACTAATATAATATATAATAATATTATAAAGAGGTAAAATTTGTAAGTTTGTAAGTTTGTATGTAGGGGGTAATCTCTGGAACTAATGATCCAATTCTAAAAATTCTTTCACTGGTAGAAAGCTACATTATTCCAGAGTGCTATAGGCTATATAACATCACGCTACGACCAATAGGAGCGGAGCATAAATGAAAAACGTTGCAAAAACGGGAAAGAATATTACTTTTTGAGGGCTTCCGTTGCGTACGCTGCGTAAACGGTTTCAGTTATGCAATCATGTAGGTAGGGTAGGTGTAGGGGTGGTGTAGAGTAGGGTAGGTAGGATAGGGTAGGTACGCAGCCAGTTGACGGGAGCGAAGCCGCGTGGGACAGCTAGTGAAAAATAAAATCGACAATATTACTTAGAGAAACTTTCATTGGGCGTATAGCTAAAGAGTGAAATACTCTTTCTTTATTCTTTATTGTACACAAAAACATAAAGACACAGATACAATAGGAAAGCTTTTGTACAAAGGCCGGCAAAGGCTTATGTATAATCTACCGGATTGTGTGTTTTCTGATAACTTCTGAGGGTCTTGTCAATTCACGAGTGAATAGGTTACTTCTAGTCAATCATGCTTCAACGTCGACTACATCATCACCAGTAATGCCCAAACGCTAGCCTATGAATGTAACAAAAAATAAAACTGTTTTACTGTCCAATAATTAAATGGACAAAACTAAGCAATGTACGACAGTCATAATAGTCTAAAAAAACAGCCAAGTGCAAGTCGGACACGCGCACGAAGGGTTCCGTATCATTATCGCAAAAAAACGGCTTAAAAATCACGTATGTTGTATGGGAGACCCACTTAAATATTTATTTTATTCTGTTTTTAGTATTTGTTGTTGTAGCGGCAACATAAATACATCATCTGTGAAAATTTCAACTGTCTAGCTATCACGGTTCATGAGATACAGCCTGGTGACAGACAGACAGACAGACGGACCGCGAAGTCTTAGTAATAGGGTACCGTTTTTACCCTTCGGGTACGGAACTCTATGAACACGGTTTAAATAGAAAATCAAACTAAAAACTAGTTTAAACTATTATTTACTTTTAACTTTTTAGTTAAATTTACCATTAAGGGCCGATTTCGCCAATGAAACTATAAAAATTAAGCCATGCGCATGTCTTAGCACGCGCTCTGGTACTTGGCACAGACATGACCGGGTATCGGTTCTTAAAAAATCATTAATCCTGAAGATCCTGGTAAGGATAATGGGACAAACTATTTAAATTATTGCATTGCCATCGATCCTTGTTAAGTGTGCAAATCACGTTCAAAGATTCCGTTACATAGATACATACCAAACTAATAAAAGCGTGTTATCGCGTCCGTAATGAAATGTCAGGCAAACAAAATAATGGGGATAGAATAAAATGATGGGTTTGTCGCGTGCTTTTATGGCCAAAATTTTCATGGGTTTTGAAGTTAAGTAGCGTGTACGGGATTGAATGATAAAGATTTTGTTGTTTTGGAAAACGTGGTTAATACTTTCAGAGAATAACAAACTAGACTGGATGTGGAAATTGTAAATGAATTGCACTGAATTAATTTTAGTTGTGGTGATTGCAAGGAAATTATGGCAACCTAGAAATATTATTATAATAGTATCTACCAAGTCATAAATATGGCGGACACTTGGAGTTACATAAAATAACCAACCAAGACTAATTTAGAAAACTTAAAGAAACCTTTTAAATTCTCACCCTGAAATAGCTAATCCCCCATCCCTTCCCCAACAGACATTTTCACGTAGATATGTACTAGCCAGTTATATAGTCTACACTCCACACCATGACTGTCCCCTCTGTGGGGCGTTTGTTTGACATTGGAACAGACATAAACTTTGTGCTACTTACGTAAGTCTGCGTTTTTATATGGAAAAATGTGAAAATGAGAATGATGTAATGGATGCGCGGAGTGACGAGAATGGATTAAGTGAGAAATGAGTATGTTAGAGGAAGGTTGAAAATGGTGCCAGTAACAGAAAAGTTGAAAGTAAACCGTTTGTCGTGGTATGGTCATGTGATGAGGGATGAAACGCATGTTACTAAAAGAGTTATGAATATAAATCAGGATGGATGGAGAGGGAGGGGAAGACCATAGAAAAGATGGATAGAATGTGTGAAGAGTGATATGAAAGAAAAGGGAGTCAATGATAACGTGATGGGAGACAGGACGGTATGGAAGAAGAAAACGTGTTGCGCCGACCCCAAGTAACATGGAACTTATCCCATGTTACTTGGGGTCTCACAAAATAAACTTTTTACAAGCAATAATTAGGTAGGTAGGCAATTTTAGTATTTTAGTATAATAACATAATGGATAATCACTTTCCACTATGTGAAATAGTGGTCAAACATGAGCCGTTTACGTTCATTTATTTTCATTTTAACAAAAAAGATAAACAATCAACTGATTTTATTGAAGTAGGTAAAGCTATAAAATAAACATTTAGAATTATGTCATGCTACTGCAAGCCAGTGTTTACGTTGACATTGATCTCCTAAAACACTAGCATACCTTGACCAATCATGATGTCATGCAAGTTATTTTTCAGTCGCTTCTCTCGCTTCCGATCATGTAATTGAGTGTAACCTTAAAACAAGATTAGCACCCAGATTCTGAAAAGCTAATCATTTGAACAACAGAACAATGTCAAATACACGGTAATTACTCTGATTGGCTGACTGAAAATACTGAAAGATCAATATTTTGTTTTTATTAACAGTAGTCTCGCGGTATGGTAAGCGATGATGTGGTCGACGGTGGTTGGACGCACTCTCTTGCCTAGAAGTAACCTATTCACTCTTGATGAATGGCCTTATTTATTACTAGCAGTCCCACGCGGCTTCGCTCCCGTCAACTGGCTACATACCTACCCTATCCTACCTACCCTACACCTACCCTACACATACCCTACACCTACCCTACATACATGATTGCATAACTGATTCTTGCCCGTTTTTGCAACATCTTTCATTTATGCTCCGCTCCTATTGGTCGTAGCGTGATGTCATATAGCCTATAACCTTCCTCGATAAATGGACTATCTAACACAAAAAGAATTTTTCAATTCCAACCAGTAGTTCCTGAGATTACCCCCTACATACAAACTTACAAATTTTACCTCTTTATAATATTATAAGTAATAAGTATAAGTATAGAAAATACCAGCTTCTGCCAGTTGCTTCACCCGCGTAAAAGTTTTATTTCATCGCAAGGGAACATTATACCGGGATGAAAAGCCCATACAGCCTATGTGCTATTCCAGACTGTAATCTACCTTTGTGCCAATTTTCTTTTAGATCTGATGAGCCGTTCTGGCGTGATTGATCCAAACTTTCACATTTTTACTATAAGTAAGATGTGATATTTTATAGAGAATTTAAATTTAGAATCTGCTTAGCAGTTGCTTAACAATGCAGGGCTTTTTATAAATAAAGGTGGTGTAAGATCCAGTAACAGTAGCTGGTCAAACCCCTTGACGAGTGTTGATGGTCGTTTAGCTATTTTTATGTTAATAATATCGTCCTTTTATAAACTCCCTGTAAAAATATTACAATAGCTATGTTACGTTTCTGAAAGGATCCGGTCGATCGAGTATTTTCAGGCGCTTCCATCCGTGTTGTGCCCTCATCCATGGATAATTCAGCTTAGGACGTGCTGTGCTTGATCAGCTATGCAACTGTTGCTTGATACGTATTGATTGAAAGCTTGCTGATAAAATTAGGCGGAGAGGTGTACTCTGCATATTGATGGAGGAATGAATGGGAGACGAGTTTAGGTAATTTATGATGTAGCACAGATTATCGTGGTTCCTAACTTCTGTCAGCGGCCTCGCCTGCTCGTACATACGTACTTCCTTAAAAAAAATATCCTATGTCCTTCTGCAAGGTCCAATGTCTCTCTAGATCGTATCAAAAATTGTTTCAGTGGTTTGGGCGTGAAACAAACAGACATAGATTTACTTTCGTTTGGGTCTTTTTGTATATTGCCTTTCTTTTAAAAAGAGTGCTTCTTTATAGACCTGTGTATGCTGTGGTTTTCTGGATTGCCGGGTTTTGCTAAGGGTTAGTTTTCTATGGGATTCTATGGGCCGATTTCACCAATGAAACTAATCGCGATTAGTTCAACTAAACTCAGTTTATGCAAATACAGCGTTCTGATTTTTTGAGACCGCTGAGAAACTACCAATCAGAAGGTTGTATTTACTTAAACAGAGTTTATTTGAACTAATCGCGACATTGGTGAAATTGGTCCTTACTAGCAGGCTTGAGTAAAGATAAAGTACCTTTTAATGTAATCGTTGCGCACTCTATGTCATGTTACAATTAAAAAGATTACACGGCTCCTGGGATAGTCAGGTTCAAATAATTTAGAAAGTGTGAGTGTGCTATATACCTAGGTGCACTTCTTTGTAGGAATAATAGGTGTGATAGCAATAAGATTCATTAGGTAATTCACCTCTTTCAATATTACTCACACAATAACACCTTAGCAAACTCTAACATTCGGTTATGACGATGACGCATCGCTAAGGCATTAAGTAATACTCGTAATATCTTCACGCCCACCATTTCTTTAGTTATGGGGTGCGCTGCAGATTTTGGCAAGGCGTGGCCAAGGCGAGCCAACCTTGCTTTATGCGTATAAGAGAGTATGTGGCTATTAAGTTGTAGGATGTTATAAGCAATAGCGATTTTGTAAGGTTTGGTATTCTCGCTTTTAACGAGATCCCGTAGGGAATTATAAGCGATAGCGATTCTGCTAAGATAATTTCGGTGTCACTTTTGAGACTATCAATTTTAAGGAATCCAGAATGGAGACTTGATCTAAAGTACAATGATCTTGCGTCTTCCACACCGCTGCGGCGCCGCAACAGTCCCGCACCAAACGTGTAAATTGAATGAGCCCTAAAGGTCGTCTGTTACAAATACTTCGCATTCCTATTAAGATCTCTTTTTTTTTTAAATTAAATTTCTGAAAGATTTGACTAGCGTCCTAAGAATTCCTTAATGCTTACTGTTAAGACAATCAATGTTGTCAATACTTATGCAATACTTATAATTTGCTCTTGTCAGTTGCTTTCGTGTCACGATTTATATTCCTAAGTCCACTTATTAATGGCCAGATTCCAGTAATGGAGGAGAACAAAACATGATTGCTGAAATGTACCATAGGTAAACCTAAAATCATACCTCTGTTTAAATCTTCGCGGAACGCAGGCGTGATGATATATAAAAAATAAGTTTATGCAAATTTTCTGCCGCAGCCCACCCATCCTTCACACTGCTCAGCACAATTTAATTTTATCTGCCCAGTCTGCCGACGTTAATATTAATTAACGCCACGCCAACAGCTAGCTCCTAGCGCCGGCTAATTCTGATGCAGTCGAACGCAGCCGTAAACTTGAACGAAACGTTTCGGGTTTACGAGCCTGTTATTCTGAAATATTATTCAGATTTTGTGAGAGAATGGCTTATGTAAGTCTTTGAGTAGGTCTGCGCTAGAAAAGTTAATGCAAAACTCGATGTATAATAATTAAACAGATATATAATAATTTTGGATGCTTTTTCTACCCACACTCTTATAAAAACCTTTTTCATTTCTAGACGAATTATTTAATGTTGGCTTGACACTCAAAATCCAAATGAAAGATTCATTTGGTCTCACAAGTCCTAAAGATACAGACATTACAACCGCAAAATTCCTAACACTTCCCCAAATTTGGAAATTCGAAACGACTTCAATTTCGTAATAACAGCTTCAGAGAGATTGAAGCGTCCCTTTCTTTCATCCTTGTCTACCTCAGCGATTTATAAATCTTACACTTCAGTGCTCAATACGGAAGTTTCTCAAATTATATCTTCTTCAGGGCTAAAAACTCGAGCCTTATGAAGCACCTAACTGATTTGCATTTTTTGCTCAAAAGCCTCTGAAAAGACTCTTGGCCTTGGTCTATTTTAATAAGGGATTTCTGTAAATCCTTTATATATTTTATTATCTTTCAAGCCAGGGTTCTGGTTAATGTTACTTGCGAATGTTTCAGAGGTAGATTTGGTTATATGACTTAGAAATTCGTGGTCAAATTGTGGCTTGTCTGTATTTGCATTTATCATTTTGATTTTACTTACTAAATGTAAGTCGTTCTCTCTATTATTATGATTAACGAGTTCATTGTTATGTCACAAAATACATCCAGTTTTTTTTTTATTGTTATTGCCTATATCTTTGACCTACTTTTTACAAGCTTTATATCATTTTGAAAGCAATTCTTGGCATCTGAGTAAGCTGAAACTTGGCACTCTTATGTAACTTTGGAAACATTTAAAAAAAATCTTTATAGGCTCGCGCTTGACCACCATCTCACCTGATGGTAAGCAATGATGTGGTCGACGATGGAGCACGCTTGCCTAGAAGGAACCTATTCACTCTTAACTTAAAGACCTCCAGATTGTAGCTGTAGGGAAACACATACCCGGCAAGGAATTCCATTCCATAGCTGTACGCATAATAAAAGTATTCTTAAAACGTTTAGTGCGTATGGGTGGGATGTCCACCATGTACCGATGGCGCATCGCCGTACGTCTGGTAGTCCGATGATGAAACGGGCTGGGCGGAATTAGATCATGCAATTCCATCGCACACTTCCCGAAATGTAATCGATAAAAAACCGACAAGCTGGCAACTCGGCGACGATGTTCAAGGCTCTGGAGCTTTGACTTAACCAGTGCCGCAACGCCGATGAGCTTCTTGGCCCGCTTTTCGATCGACTCTAGTGCATCAAGCTGGTATTTGGCAGAATCATCTTAGAGATGAGAACAGTACTCCATGCATGAACGAACTTGCGCTTGATACAAGCTGAGCAGCTGTTCTGGCGTGAAGTACCTTCTCACCTTTGCAAGGATCCCCAGCTTTCTAGCAGCCATCTGAGCCTTTGCCTCAATGTATGGGCCAAAATTGCGAGTCGATGTCAACGTAACGCCAAGAAGCACAAGATGGTCAGTTATTGGCACGGTCACATCTCGGCAAGTTGGAGCCGGGTGTAATTGGCTCTTTTTAGCGGAAAAAAGACACGCCTGGGTTTGGGTCACATTTAAATAATGGTACAATAAAGCTGGTCTCATGATGGATGGATGCAGAAGCTGGCCACTTCTTAAGATAGCACCATTGTGTTTGTTGACATTTTCACAGATGATGTATTTCTATTGCCGCTATAACAACAAATACTAAAAACAGAATATTTTTTTTTTTAAGGGGGGCTCCCATACAACAAAAGTGATTTTTTTGCCGTTTTTTGCTCGATATTAATAACGGCAACAGGTAGACGCTTGAAATATTCACAGAATATTTAGTTGTATATATACTTCAAAAAATAATAATGATTAAATTAAAATAAAATAAATTAAGGGGGGCTCCCATTACAACAAACGTTATTTTTTGCCGTTTTTTGCGATAATGGTGCGGAACCCTTCGTGCGCGAGTCCGACTCGCACTTGACCAGTTTTTTATTAAATTGAATTCCTACTAATTATATCCATACAAAAGCCCGCCTGCAATTACTTCGAAGACAATACTTCCAACATTATCTCCATCAGTTTATTCGCACATGCTTCCGCGTGTTTTGCAGCTACATACTCAACTCCAGTTTTTACGTCCGGCGTCCACTGGATCTGTTTGCCGTGTTACGACACTGCTATATATATCGTACAGATCGATTGCAAAACATTTGCATAGCCTTCTGAGCATGTTGTGGGAGCAGGTGCTTTTGTTGTCTTGTAGGTGTGTTGGTCAATGTTTGTTATAATCTGATCTATTATGGTGGCGGTGTTTTTGTTGGCGACAAACAGAGAAATCCTACAAAACAAAAATGTCTACGTCGCACATTTTTGTTTTGTAGCATTTTTCTGTTTTAGTTTTTCACGATGCGGTTCTGGAGGTCGTCTATCTTAATCTTCACATGTGACATTATTTTTGTAATCTGATCTATTACACGGTGTTTTTGTCAGAACGACGTAGATTGTTGTTTGCTTTTAACTTGGAATTTATGTTTTAGTTTTTGCGATCGTCCTTGCTTATCTTCCCTCTGATGATATCTTTGTAATCTGGACTGTTGTTTTTAAAGTAGATTTTTTCATTTTTAGCTTTTCTTGATTGGCGTAGTTCTGAAGGTCGTGTTTCCTAATCTTCATCACGATAACGTTTTGTGTTTATTTGGTGTGTTTATTCTGTACCGTAACTTTTAGTCTAGCTAATATATAAAAATGTATAGTATACATTTTCAAGCTCTGTTTTGTTTACTTTGACCTGCTTTATATCTCGTGACCTTATGTCGTGTTTCGTATTTGATTATCATGTCACTATTTTTATGTTCAAACACTTTATATTATGTACCAAATCAGCTAGCTTTATCTACAAAAGATTCCTTAATTAATTTTAAAACAATTTACTTTGGCAAAATAGAAATTCGACCTGCCTTTGGCTGTTTTAATTTCTTTTGCAATAAAGAACGATCCAATACAATTTCTTTTTTATTAACTTTCTCATTTGGAAATGTCAAATGGTCTGTTAGAAGTTTTTTTTTGTTTTCCGTAATGGAAGTAATATTTGGATACAAATGGGCTTCCCCTCCTGTCAGATTTAATTAACAAATTACTCGGAAGTGTAGCAGACATTTTGTTGGTAGTGCCATTTCATGTTTAACTATGTTTGGCTCGTTGCTTTGCTCTTTTATATTAAGTTTCGGGATATTATGGGATTGGAGTAAGCCCCGGGATTTCATACCGTCCGGCGTCCCTTGCGTATCCCAGGACTCGTATTTAAGCCGTTGGATTCAGGTCCAATCCAACCATGTGACCCTAGCAACTAAGTAGGTATACTAATTAATGTCTAATTCAAGAACAGAACAACACTAGTTACATTTGTTTTACTAACAAATTGGACTTTGACTATAAATGTATAATTTATGTTAATCTACGATATCCTTTGTATATGTCTTATTTATATAGTATCTGCCTTACCCTTCAAGGTACAAAATGGTCTCCCCATTTACGGTTATGTATAACTTAACTTGAAAATTTCATCTTCAGCAATGTCATAAAGTTTCAATGAGCAATTTTTGAAATAACAAAATAATATTTTTGTTACGTAATAAAAAGGCTAGGCATTGAAAATTATCTGTACTAGCAATGACAATAAACATTTAACACCACTTTCATTCTTAGCGAAACTGCCGAAGTATCCATTAAAAAGTCTTGTCTCATTATAAATTCCCCCTCAAATGTCTGGAAAGATAACACGAAGTTTGACGACATCGTCTATTGGAACAGCCAGGAGATAGTATCCTACCGAAGGACCGCAATTGTCATGCATGTTGGGTTATCAAACTACTGAGTTTCTTTAAAATATTTTACCATTAAATGTTCTTCAGAACGGCCAGGTGCGCAGTACTCATAACCGGCGTCCGTATGTGACCAGATGTATGAACATGAGAGAAGCAAAAGAAGTATGTAAGGATCGTAGCACACCTGCTACGTAAAAACACAGCAGAAACAGAAAGCACAGAACGCCACCGCGTTCTGTGCTTTCTGCCTACACCCATGAGAAAATGTATGTATTGATGGTAAAACCGAGCAACTTGTGTTCCTCCTGCTATAAACCTATACATATTGTCTTCAGGGGTTTCGTAGTTAGTTAATTTGTAGGAGGATTGAAACAATTTTGAAGCTTTGTCATCACTTGCTAGTGGCGTTAGCTTTGCACTACTTAGGTGATAATGTGTCTTTTTCTTGATCCATTTCGCTAGGCTCATACAACATAATTATCCATACTAAAATTATAAATTCGAAAGTAACTCTGTCTGTCTGCCGTTTCACGCCTAAACCAGTGAACGGAATTCAATAAAATTTGGCAAAGGGATAGATGGCATCCTGAGCCTATGACCTACCATAGGGTACTTACTGTACAAAAAAAAATGTGGGGTAGGTAGGGTAGGTAGATGGGCTAGGGTGGGTAGGAAGGTAGGATAGCGGTAGGGTATGTAGGTAGCCGGTTGACGGGAGCGAAGCCGCGGGGGACAGCTAGTCCAATATAAAATTCATAACACAGACTGTGACCTCAATCGAAAACAGTTTGTATGTTACATAGTATAATAGATTGGTTGAATCAAAAATTCATAGTCAGATTTTCGCAGGATTTAAAAAAAGTCTGATGCCGAAACTTCTGTAGTATCCAATTTTGCGAGAAAACATTTTGTATACTCGCCCGGCGCCCTTTACCCAGCTACTTTACTGTCATGTTTATGAAATTTTTACGTCGTGATGAACACACAGACTGTTTATTATCCATAAAGTCTGTTTGTAACGCGTTATTGTTGATATTTTTATGCTTGATTCATGCAAATAGATATGTTTAGATGGGCTGTTGGTATGCGCACAATTTTTGGAGAATTTAGTAAAAAAATATGAATTGCTAAAAAAAAAAACACTTTCTTTTATTGTTGGTTAAAATTTAACTAACTGAAAACTGGGGGTCTTTAAGTCAAGAATAAATAGGACACTTCTAGGCGTGCTTCACGGTCGACCACATCATCTCTTACCATCAGGCGAGATAATGGTCAACTGCGATCCTCACAACAATAAAAAAAACTGGCCAAGTGCGAGTCGGACTCGCGCACGAAGTGTTACGTTATAGCAAAAAACGGCAAAAAAATCACGTTTGTTTTATGGGACCCCCCCTTAATTTATTTTATTTTAATAATTATTATTTTTTGAAGTGAATATACAACTAAATATTCTGTGAATATTTCAAGCGTCTACCTGTTGCCGTTATTAATATCGAGCAAAAAAGGGCAAAAAAATCACGTTTGTTGTATGGGAGCCCCCCTTAAATATTACTGTTTTTAGTATTTGTTGTTATAGCGGCAATAGAAATACATCATCTGTGAATTTCAACTGTGGCTATCCCGGTTCATGAGATACAGCCTGATGACAGACGGACAGACAGACAGTCAGACAGACAGACGGATCGTGAAGTCTCAGTAATAGGGTCCCGTTTTTACCCTTTGGGTATGGAACCCTAAAAACAAATTGATAATACTCTGTCGAGAAAGAGTTCTTATGAAAGCTTATTTCTGTGTCTGTATAACAGCCAGATAAGTGACAGGGCAATTGCCAAGCTGACCTTGACTTTTACGTAAGACTGTAATAAGAGAAATTCTTCAATTCTTTTCCCATATATTTTGAGTACCAATTCTAGTTTACAAGTTCTAACTGCAAAAAGAATAGTGCTACTAAAGTTTGGCTCTCGAAATCTAGAAACAAACAAAAGTTGGACCGACCCTCTCAATGCTTGTCTATAGTTTTACATATTCACATAACGAATTCCTACTAAAGGTTGACACTCAAAATCTCAAACAATAAAAAGTGAACAGTACATTGCCTTAGATATTCTCAAAACTACAAGAACCCTTCAGAAACACTTCAAGTCTTGACCACTCGCCTTTGAAGCCAAGACTTGAAGAGTCAAGACATGTAGTAACATACCTATATTTTAATTGCTAAGATGGCGAGATCACAGATGCCTAGCGGACTGTAGCACCCTTATAACTACACAACAGCAGTCGAGTTTCACAGCTTATTAATTGGAAACATCTAGAAAGATGTACAAAGAAGTCGTGGGACTAGTGGGTCTCGCGTTGTCAGAGACTAGACCAAAACTGTAGTATTATGTGAGAGGAACATCTTAGCTACAGAGGTCACAATGTAGTCAAGAAGTCCCTCTCTCATAATGTGTAGTCTCATATTTTACAATTACACAGAAATCTAGCCGAGTTTGCACTCCTATGGCTACCAAACAACGGTTGAGTTTCCACTAGTTACAAAGGACCACTTCTAGAAAGATGTACAAGGTGTTGAAGACACGTCACACGTTGGCAGACCCTTTTAGTCAAGCAGTCCGTCTTACATCGTATATGTAGCCCCACATATTATAACTGCCGAGATCACAGAAATCTAGGCGAGTGTAGCACCCTTATGACTTCAAAACAACGGTCGAGATTCCACTTTGTATCTTGGGAACGGTCGCGAGGCGTTTCTAGTTGTAACGTCCTAGTTTTTGCACTTCTAGAGACGTCTACAAAGATATGCATAGAAGTCATGTAGACTTAAAGAGTGGGTTACACGTGGATGAGAAGGGATAAAGACTGCATTCATATCTAAGTTTCCAGAGACGTAAAAATGGTCCTTTTTAGGGTTCCGTACCCAAAGGGTAAAAACGGGACCCTATTACTGAGACTCCGCGATCCGTCTGTCTGTCCGTCTGTCACCAGGCTGTATCGCATGAACCGTCTTTATTTCTTTCTTTATTCTTTATTGTACACCAAAAACAACATTACATACAGTGTGATAATAAAGTACCGTGATAGTTAAGGCAGTTAAAATTTTCACAGATGATGCATTTCTGTTGCCGCTATAACAACAAATACTAAAAACAGAAAATAATAAATATTTAAGTAGGGCTCCCATACATCAAACGTGATTTTTTGTACGTTTTTTTGCGATAATGGTCCGGAACTCTTCGTGCGCGAGTCCGACTCGCTCTTGGCCGGTTTTTTTCCGATAAGAAAGGTAGAAATTCTAGTTGTGTGCTATGATCCATAGTCAGTCGTTTTGTTCAGTTTATTCAAGTTGTTTCAGTTAGGTTTCTTTCCTCGATTTGCTATGTCTTTGATTTTGTTTTGGTCTTAAAAGACGACCACCTAGGATGGTCATCGGTCGTTGATAATAATCATCAAAACAATGTCTAGCTTCTAATTAGGTTCTGTGTTCTGATTAGGATTAAAAAAAAACTACATTCGTATTCTTCTCAGCAAACTCTTTCATTTTATACCCATATCATGGCAATGAACAAAAAATAATTATTCCGTCCTCTTGGGCCGTCCGCCATATTGAATTTAGAATGACGTCACTTGGCTCACCATGCATTGTCACCCAAACTAAACGTGTATGCAAAATTTCATCTTAATCAGTTGAGGACAACTGCTTTAAAATTCAGTTGCAAGATTTGACCCGAACACACACACATATATACATTGCAAGTTAAATAAAAGCTTGTAAAAACTATAATATCTATAGGTTGATTGATGTAAAAGTTCGGTTTATAAGTACTAACGACCTCGGGTAGGTCGTTAGTAAAATTATATACACAAACTATTTAGAAATACCTATACGAAAACATAACAATTCTTTTACTTTGTTAAAAATATCACCACTCTACTGCTATGTCCCATGTTCGATCCATTCCCGTCCATATCGGCATTCGTTTGCCAAAACCTACATCGCCAGTCTGGCTCTGGCAGACGCAGAAGTCCGCAAAACAGTCCGTACTCGTAATATCTACAGGATGTGATAACTACATCCACTGCAGATAAATGTTCATTTCACTCGGGAATCGATGTACGTTAGAATATTTGAATTGGTCTAAATGTTAGGCATTTTTGTCGTTCACCATGCTGCAAGACTTTGAAAGTCGTAAAGAT
The DNA here is from genome assembly GCA_948252205.1 of Orthosia incerta. Taxonomy (NCBI): domain Eukaryota; kingdom Metazoa; phylum Arthropoda; class Insecta; order Lepidoptera; family Noctuidae; genus Orthosia; species Orthosia incerta. Next base: position 26,721,640 of record OX411761.1, read on the forward strand.
TAGGTATATCAATCTAGGTAAATATTTTAAGAAGTTCGAAAACCAATCCGCACTGGGCCAGCTTGGTGGAGACATGGCCACAGCTCACTTCCTTTCACAAAGAGGTCTGTGTCCCAGAAGGTAACTGCAGAACTCCGAGTCAGTTTCTTCTGACAGATCTCTTTGCGCCGTTCTGATGATCCTAATTATCCAGCCATGATGATCATAAATAGATTGAATACTTCGGTACTCTATCTGTTACAATTTGAACTTGAAAAAGATACACAAATAAGCTAAAACGCTACACTCATTCTTTCATTTGATTTTCCACGAAAAACTTAACGCAAACAAACAAATTCTCAATCACGTTCCCGTAGTTTCAACCAACTTTTTCTATTCACTATAAAGCTTTCAGGGACAAAGCTCAACCTTGAAATAGAACAGCTATCCCTGAAAACATGCTCAGCTGCTCGTCAGTAACGACGGCATTCGGTCAAGGTCGCCACTAATCGTCGCGCGCGACTCCACTTGCCATAAATCGAGCGTGTCAGCGTGTGGGTAGTGGGTGTTTTTCTCTTTTGAAAGCTTGCATTTTTAAGGCATTGAAGATGTTTTATTGTCAAGTTTCGGTTCTTAATAGCTTGTTTTCATTTTCTGTGATTGCTGATTGGCCAATAATCATATGTATTATGCGATTTCATAGCAGACATACGGATCACAACCATTTAAAATGTAATCAGGGTTTAAAATATTATTATTGATCGACCATTACCTATTGTTAGATATTAGTCTTTGGAAGGCGACAGCACAGTTCAATGCGGGTTGTTGATAGTAAAGCTGAGGTTACATTGGTGAACCTTATTTCGACCTTCGATGAATACGCTATCATGAGGTTCTAGACGAGTGACATTCTATCAATGAAAGCATCGCGATAGCGATTGGTAAGATGTCAAAAATGTATATGGCAATGCACATGATCAATCCCTTATATTTTGGCATTTCGACCATCGCCAATGCTGATATACTGACATTTTGACGAGAGCCCCTGGTGACTCGTGTGATACGGGAACGTATCACACAAGTTAAATACTCCTTGGTAGTTTTTTTTACATCAACATTAATTTTGCTTGTTATCCCTTAACTGACTGGTATATTAGATACCATTAAAAACTATATTAAAGCCCAATACAACCGAGCTTCACCCTGGTACCCTTACGTCACCGTTCAAGGCCAAGTCGTGACCCGGCCTGCAATATATCTCACTCCCGGATAATAGCCCGTCAGGATGTTTTCCTACCGCTTCCTCGTCGAGTCTCTCTTCCATTCCCGATTGTTTTCGTAATAAAGGGATGTTTATGAATACATTTGTACTGAGGGTTGCTCTTATTGTGATTGGGCAGGATACAATGTAGTTTTGCTGTCTTTGAAGAAATTTTTCTTACTTACAAAAGTAAAGAAATTATGATATACGAATATGTAAGCTATTGTAATCATTAGGATTTACCATGGCTTTGGTGTTTTATCATCCTCGTGGTGTTGGTGGTGTCTCGTGGTGACCCTGTGGCTAAGACATCTCCTCTCGTGCTTGAGATCGTGAGCTCAAATCCGGGAAAGTTTTTGTGCTCCATTGGTGTAATGGTTGCAGGGCTATCCAATGCGAGGTTAAACGAATAAATAAATGAGTATCATACTTGGGATCGGCGTAACAGTTTCTTTTTCCGTTCCGTCCTGTTATCAGTAACGCTAGGACTGAATCCACTTTCTTTCGTATCATTACTTGCACCATCCATCCATCTTTATTCATGGCTCTGGTGTTTACTCTCTTTAATATCTCTGTAATTAATATTCCTTCATGAATTTTCCGTTCGAAGGGATGTCCAATCATTGTATTTTCCTACCTTGTTTTTCTTGAAATTCTACTTGAAAACTGGAATAGAACTACTCCAAAAAGATGATAAATATGCATGAAATACTGAATTGAATAGCCATAACCGAAACCATTATGGTCCATAACGGTTCTACCAATATACCGCATTGAACAATATGATCAATGACACTGCATTCAATTCAGTAAGAGTGGGTAGTCGAATATTCTGTATGTTCATACTATCCTTACTAATTTTATAAATGCGAAAATAACTCTTTGTTTCTATCGTTTTCACCAGTAAACCGCTGAACAAATTTTTAATGAATTTTGTCATGGAGATATAGTGGACCTTGGAGAAGGACAAAGGATACTTTTTATATGTTTAGGTAATTAATATGGAAGACTTACAGCTAAATAAAACAATTGTAAATTGGACAGTCAGCAAAATTACAGGTCTTGACACATAAATTACTGAACAATAATATTTTCTATGGATATTTCAGTAAGCAACAAGAACAAAAGATCGGCAAATATAAAATTACTGAAAAAGTTATATAAATATATCACGGGATTACTTTCCCTTGGGTTACTTTACGCGGACGAAACCGCTGGTGAAAGTTAGTGTTCTGTACTTTCGATATATCCTGCCCGCCCCTGGTCGTTAATATTTATGATTCCATGAAAACGGGAATTTGTACTACGATCAATACTCGCCACAAAAACACACCGTGTACTTGTGTGGCGAAGGGCCTTTGTGGCTGAAAAGTCTAGAATAGTCGTTGTGGTAGTGTACAGTGCAATGAGTTGATGCTACTGATTTGGCTATTGTAGAATCAAGTGTTGGAAGATTTTCTGTAGATGACTAAAACCTCATTTCGTTTCGTTTTGTTGATGATAAAAGTAAAAACACTGTTATAAAAAGGTAGAGGGCAGAAATGTGATGTAAAATTGTAAACTAATGTTAAAAAGAGGTGAAATTGTAAATAATGTTATAAAGAGGAAAAATTGTAAACTAATGTTTAAAAGAGGGAAAATTGTAAACTATTGTTATAATGAGGTAAAATTGTAAACTAATGTTTTAAAGTGGTATTAAAATTGCTTATTTGTAAAAGGAAATCGCTGGACGTACTGATTAAATTACTTAAACTCTTTCAGTTATGGAAAGCTACACTATCGGTGACTTGTCATAAGATACTCCTTCTTCTATGCAAAGCTGTGGGAAAAGCTATTGGTACATCTCTCAAAGTGTAGTTACTGCAGTCACAAATAAGCTAAAAAACAAAGAACTTCTATTCTACTAAACTGTTCCAATTTCTAGCTAACCATACTTATTATTTTGGCAAGGAAACCATTTCAAACAAAAACATTGTTTTCATTACGGAATGGCGCTTTTTGACCTTCAAAATTCGTAATGAATAAAGTTGCAAATGCGGAAAATACTGAAAAGCTTTTATGAAATAAAATTGAACATTGGCTTTGAATTTTAAATGAAATTTCTTTCAGTGTCATTTGCCAAAAGTACTCGTAGAATCCGTACATGGCGTGAATATGTTGACTTGTAGACTTGCATCATCATCATCATTGCAGCCATCATACGTCCACTGCTGAACATAAGCCTCCCACAAGACTTGCATGTAATTTCAAAAATATTAAATATTGGCTTCTGGATAAGGTTCAATTTTGAAATTAGACGCAATTCTACTTGTTCACGCCAAGTACGGTGTATCCTTAGAAATTTCGTACCTTCAAAATTTACAGATTTAAAGTCAATCTTTCTTGACTCAAAAACCTTTCGTTCGTGGTGCTAATCTAATCCGATGGCAAAATGATGAGCCCACAGTCTCCATAGCAACTATCAACACAGTTGCAGTGAGTCAGGGAAGGCATGATTATTCAATGATACTTTAATGACGCCGTTGATAAGCTACACTGCCTTATCAAATTTGGTGCATGGCTAAAATTAAACTGACTGGATCGAAGTGATTGCATCGGTGAGTCTGATTCTGGAATAGTAGTGGACCGTATTAATACTTTCTGAAACTGATGCATAACTTTTTATACTGGAAAATGTATCGTTCCTGTATCCATTACATAAATTCATAAAATGTATCAGTATGCCTATAATAAAATTAAGTGTTGTTAATTTATAATTATGTAGGAGCACTGTTTAATTTTCAGAAATGATCTGCCACTAGCTTTTTCCTATGGATTTGCTCTCGTGTCTTATCTCACAGGAAAAGTGCATTTTCAGGATTAGAAGTGCCTGTGGTACTTAGCGATAAACTAGCTTTCAATCAGTGGGAGAATTTTCACAATCGGTTCAGTACTTACTTCCAGATGTAACGCCTTACAGAAAAGCAATCTGCCTCTTTTTACTTTTAGTTTAGATGGCATGTCTATCTTTGGAAATTGTGTAACAAGCCCTTGAAAAATTCCCTGAAGTTATGTCATCTTAACTTTCCCTAACCTTGGCTCAAGGTCGGAAACATCAACCGATTCAGGAAGAACAGTAAAAATTGCCCCAAAAGCCTCGTCAAGTGGTCCAAGATACTACTTAGAAACTCGATCAGGGATAATACCATCAATTAGGTTAATTCCATCCATTAACGGGTTCAGTGTTTCGGCTTAGTGCGTTGTCGCTATAAATATATTGACTGTAGCATGGTAGGAAATTGATTAGATAGGTTATTGTATTTTGATTATCAGTGCCTTGATTGATGCAGTTTGCTGCTTTGCTCCAATTTTGGTCCTTTACAATTTATGCGGTTTTTTTTGCTAAGAGGCTCGCCTTTGACAACTGTTTTTGATGTCTCAGTGATTTTGTTTGCCTAGCCTAATTTGTGTCTCACGGCTGAACAAAGTTCTCTCCTTACTTCTTCCAAACCTCTCTGTCTTGCACGATCTCTGGCCAAGTGAATATTATTGATTATCTATATCTTTTTTGTGTTGAAAGATGTTAATTCAATAAGTGTTCATATTTTTGAACTTAACACTTTACATATTCGTTCGTACTTGTCACTTAATGAGTACGAAAAATACATAAAATCAGTAATTACGAATTAATTATTTGATTCATAGGCATGACCTTAATAACCTAAATCGTTTGTAAATATTTACACCACTGTCTTTATGTATTGGGTCAAGAACAAAATTAATGCCTACTACACTATCTCAACTTCAAAGCCTAAATATTAATAATCCACCATTATCATTAATATTAATTTCCTCCACCAACCCTCGACCTTCTAACCTCTCCCTTTCCTCATTGCCACCAGCTGTTCCAAGGTCACGGTCCACGAGACGATTGTTTTTACGAAGGTCGACAGTATTCCCTTCCGGATTCCGGGAGGAAGTCGTTATGGCATGTTTTTGACGTCCTTTTAGTGTAGCTGATGGTTATTGTGGCATACGAAGGTTTTCCATTATGGTTTTTGTTTGTTTGCTGTATTTGGATTTAGATGTTCGTTTGTGTTACTTATTTTTCTGTCATCATCGTTGGAAATTGAATAATGAATGTGTATTAAATTACCTTTATCTTCCATATCAATGATCTGAAAAATCATTACTTGAATAGATGCAACCTTTTTTTTATTATCTATAGGCTTGCGCTTGACCACTATCTCACCTGATGGTAAGCGATGATGTAGTCGACGGTGAAGTACGCTTGCCTAGAAGAAACCCATTCACTCTTGACTTAAAGACCCCTAGAGTAGACCTTGCTCGAAATACTTATAATTACAAACTTCTGATGAAAATTTATCCATTCCAAATCCGAAGCGGTTTCTGTATTAGTGCCCGGTTTGTGATAGTAGGCTCCCCATATTTCATTAATTAATCTTAAACATAACAGGCGATTCGTGGGTGTACTGCTCATCCCTTTGAGGAATAAAATTGTTATTCATAAGTTTTGAAGCTTTAATATCTTTCCTAACTATTCAAGCCAATATTACTTCAGCAGCTTCCCCAAGGTCGGTAACTACGTGACAAACCAGCCTTTCTTTCATTTGCTATTCAGCTCTGGTATTCTCGGACAGGCTGACACGACTGATGTAATTGGACGGCTTGGTCACGGAAAAGATGTGTACAGAAGGCCAATTTCATATTAGCATTTGCTTTGCCTTCAATCGTGTTGGGGTCGGCATCCAGTTCAACGGAATGCAGCTGAGTACCAGTATTTTACGCTTATCTGACTGCCTCAACATACTAACTGTATTGAGGAGGTCTGATACTGCCTGCTACTGGGTATCGCGATATTGGGTAAATACTGGGGCTTTTGACGACTTGTATCACCTTGCGAAGATATGCGAATGATTGCTGATTACAATGGCTTAGGCACGTTGTGGGTCTCGGTGCTCACTCTTTAGACCGACCTTGTCTGGCATAATTCATTCTGATTGTTCGACCCGTGCGGCTGTTATTATTTAGCCATGAACCCGTCGTATTTCGACTGCATACAACAAGTGAAAACAAGGACGCGATCGTCTCAAACAAATGCCGGCCGTGAGTGCACTTGCTTGCGTGCGCTCGCTGAACGTGACGTGAGACATGTCTTTGAGTGCTTGCGTGTTCGCTCGTTGTATGAAACCAACCTTCTGTACTATTCTTTCTTCTGTGGCCTAGGCTTTTTCCGCTTGGAATTTGTGATAAATCATATTTACCTTTGTACTGTTATGTGAACGTAAAGAGTAAAGTTTTGTAAGTGGCAAAGAAGTTGTGGACGGTTGTTGCATACGTATTAGTTGCAGGATAGGAATTGCTTGATGTGGAACTTTTTGTCAGGTAGAAAAGGTTTTTTGCTGGTGACAAAATATGTATCTTGTACTTTTTTATGCGTAGGCTTTGTAAAGATATCTCATGGATTACGGTATGAACATTGGCAAAACATCCAAGGCCTTTTTTTCCAACTTGACATTGGATATTCCAGAGAATTTAGTTTTCGTTAAGAGCTCGCTCTTGACCTTGATTTCGTCCGATGAGGTCTATTATAGAACGGGTGAGCTCTGAAGATGCTTGTTCACTCTTGCTTTGAAGGCTTTGAAATATCTACTGCTGAGCATGAGGTCCTGGCTTTCGATTCCCGAGTCGGGCAAAGTGTTATTGGGTTTTTCATCTGGAATTTCTCAGTAGCAGCAAGTCTTGACATATCCTTGGCAACGCACCCTATTACATGGAACTTAGGCTGCCTATCCACTTCGCGCGGAGCGTGGTGCGCAGCCAACCAATCGAATTTCATAAAAACCCCGCTCCACATTAGTGGGCAGGAATTTGAAAACTAGTTTTAAAATTCATATATTAACGAGGAGCGTGGCCGCAGAGATGAGAAACAGAGCAGTGAGGTGGAGCGGAGGAGCGGAGAAGCAGGGAAACGGAGAGGAGAAACTAGTTCAACCGTGCACGCGTATGAAAAAACACAGTGTGCTACTCCGCTCCGTTAGCGGGGTAACCGCATCCGCGTTTATTTCTCTCTCCGCTCCGCTACCTAGCTCCGCGTCTATGGACAGATACAGTCCGCATCTCCGCTGCGCTGCCTCGCTCCGCTCAAGAGGACAGGCAGCCTTTAAAATAACTGTGGGTGTACTATAGGGCCACCACTGCTTAGCCCTTCGGGGAATAAAGGGTTTAATGTAATGAAACATAACATTTTCCATAGCACTGTAGGAAATATTTATTCTTCGGGCAGTTTATGAATATTTTATGATGGCCCCACTTTGTTGAAAATCCTTCAGTTATTATTCAACACTTGTCACTGTTTCTCGGAGTTTTATATTACTTATATTTACTTGAAAGGATGAGTAATTGATATACTCTGAATCTGTATTTGAAATTTTTGGAGATTTTTATTTATATAAGAGTCGTGTTAAATATTTTATTTGACTTCAGTGTCAGTTTTGTTTGAGTGTTACGTTTGTATTTTATTTTCTATCTGTTACCTGTCATATTCTAATCGTGGGATGAAAAGGCTGTCGAGACGAAAGCATACTTGCTGTCTAAAAGTTGGTTTGATTGGTTTGTATTTAATATCAAACCTCTGGGAGTATGATAGATTGTTCTTGTAATTAATTACTTATGGTGAATTTAAATAATTACAACTCTTAGCAGACGTACAAGTGTTTGTAAACAGACCGACAGGCACAGTTACTTTCGCATGTGTATTTCCTGACAGCTACCTGGGAGTCTTTAAGTCAAGAGTGAATAAGTTTTTTCTAGGTATGCGTGCTACATCGTCGACCACATCATCACTTACCATCAGGTGAGATAGTGGTCAAGCGCGAGCCTAACAATAATAATAAAAAAAAGATATCTAATACTAGCATCTGCCAGCGGTTTCGCCCGCGTGAATTTTGAAAATCATCCCTAGGGAATATTTTCCCACGATCAAAGTTATCCTATGTGCTATTCCTGAATGTACTTGTTAGCTTACATGAAATTCCCATTATCTAGTGAAAAGCACATTCATATTACCTTTTACGAGTCTCAATCTCAACAAAAAGATGAAAACTAAATGAAAAAATCAAATCTTTTGTACCCATTGTTTTCCGTTATTCGACACCAACTTCGGAAAAGAAAGTTATTTTTCGCTTTCTAGTGTTTTGTTTTGGAAGGCGGTTTGATTTTTTGTAGTAAAGTTTATTTTTCAGTTTTGGTAGGTACCTCCAATTAACATGAAAATCATTTATAGCCAAATTACATCTCATGACAATTTTAATAAGCCCAAACACGACTAGGGTACATTGTTTTATTTCGGAGTTCCAGTGGGCATCTGTGATCTTCTTCATCAGTTCCACTTCACCAAATGATACTTCTGATTGCAAATGATTGCATTGTTCATGAAAATACCAACATCGCTATACGTTTGCCTATAATATTTGAAAAGTTCACTCGATTTCTCTAGGATCCCATTATCAGATCCTGAACTGATGACCATGGGACCACCTGTGAAGTACACGCTTTCAAAGAAAAAAATAGTTTTTCAAATTGGTCCAGGCGTCTTTGAGTAATCGGGGAACAAACATAAAAAAAAAGATTCTGACGAACTGAAAACCTTTTTTTAAAGTCTGTTAATGAAAAAGCTATATACTTTAACTCTGTGGCTATCCGACAACGGCCATCGGCAACTCCATAAAAAACTGCAATTTGCCATCCTTCAGCTTCTTGCGTCCCCTAAGCGAATCTAATTAAGATATGGCAGATACGTCCTCGAGCTTTCCCGATAATTACTCGCTCGGGACTGAGGGAGAAAAAATGCGTGGGTTCGATTTCCCGACGATGTAATTTCCGGGATGATTGGCGGAGATACGGGATGTGATTAAATTGTGATTTTTGGTTCGGTTTCAAGGGCGTTTGGGCTGCCTGAATTTTGTGGTTCTTCAACTGATATGTCATGTAGGTATAGCCAGAACAAATGTTTCCTAGTTAACACTTGGTTCCGTGTGAGATTTATACCCAAGAACGAACGCTTCAAAGCCAATCACTTAGCTACAGTGCATATCGTGAGCCAACAAGTAGTATAAATACTTTTTCTTTCTTTCTTTCTTTTTCTTTCTTTCTTTTTCTTCCTTTATTTCTTTCTTTTTCTTTTATCCATTGAACACAGTAACCGAAATCTTCATTATCATCATTGCCACCGAAAGACGTCCGCTGCAGGACATAGTCCTTCTCCAAGCGATATGAAACCGGTCCTGTGCGTCTCGCATCCATAATCCTCCTTACCATACCATAACCTTTCCTTCCATGCCCTTATAAACCAAGTAGCTTCATATTCCCCTTGTTCTCATACAAAAGCATCTGTTTTGGCAAATCACTCCGGTAACGTTACAGCGGCCATTTTACTACGTTTTTATAGTAGCGGTGACGTAACTATCATATCTTTGGAACAGGGGTGCTCAACAATAAGCTAGGGCGTACTACAAGCTACGCGTAAAAAAACCCTACCTCACCTCTTTGACCTCTGGTATTGCTGATGTTCATAGCGGCGGTGACCATTTAACATCAGCTGGACTGGCTGCTTGCACACTAAGGGCCGATTTTTCAATAGTCTGATAATTTTATACAGACGAATAAAATGGCCGTTTGACTTATTTTCTATACAAAAGCTGTAAAACCGCCAATTTTATTCCACACTAGCTGTGCCCGCGGCTTCGCTCCCGTCATCTGTCTACCAACCCTACCCTACTTACCTACCTACCAATATTTTTTCTCTAGTCATCATTCTTTCGCGGAGAATTTTAACATCGCCATTCAGAAAATGACTTCAAATGCACAACGCCATCTATCGAATATCGAGTTCAACTGTCCGAGTATCTGATTTGCGTGTGTTGTGATAATTTTACTTCTTGAACACTTTAAATTCATCTAACTTTTGATAGAGTGAACCGATTGCGATGAAACAAAAACTAAGTAATTCTTCAAGCTATGCACAATTTTTATGTATAAAAGTTATTTACATTGGCTTCGTGCATTTCACGAGATGCGTGCACAAATAAACAGACAAATAGACAAAAATTCCAAAAATGCCGGAAATGGGTTCTGTTGATTATCTTTTAATACCCTGGCTATATTTTTTGAAATTATTTTCGATGTACAAAAATTACTTTTCTACAGATTTATTATATGTATTGCTTTAAAAGTTATCAGACTCGTTTTTGGGACAATCCCACCGCACTATTCCCAAACCACTGCAACTCCTGAAAGCCAGAATCAACAGTGGCGACCACCAGAAAAGCGCCGAGGCAATGAAGCTCGACGAAGTCCCGGAGAATGAATTTAACTGTCTTGGATCCCGCAACGAAATTAATCAGAAAATAATAACGGAGGAGTAGAAAAAATTACAAAGTTATCAGACTATTGAAAATCGGACCTAAAGCATAAAAATCTAGACATTATTGCCCCACCTCTGACAAAAGGTTTTTTAGCTTGCAAGATTTGATCACTGATACCGGACAGGTCAAAGGAAATAAAAGCTTTTAAAAATTAGTCTATGACACTCATGAATATAAATTTTCTTTGTAATTCTCCTCTATTTGTTGTTTCGTACACTACCTCTTTGAACTGTCGAATAGGCATCCAGAATAAATAAACAACAAAAACTCTCAGCTCAAATCGAGCGTGGATGGTAATATTCATGGAGCTTTGTCACAAAAAGGTTGTCCATCCCATCTCAGTGGCGTGTCTGAAAGAATTCTTGATGATCAAATAGTAGTAAATATGTTTAGATATGTTGATTAGATACCGTCTCCATCTTACCCAACCTTGTGTAGGTCATGTCATGAAATGTTCGTTACATTTTTATGCCCACTCAGTCTTGTAATACGCGTAGTAGTACATCTATTCTTGGTTTTATTTTGCTTTCGAATTATTTATTATGTAATGCTGGCTATGAATTGTGATTTATGGTTGTAGAATTCTGGGGCCAGTCATTCCACTTTGAACTTTGGCTTGAGGTATAAAACAGATATAGAGAAGAAGCTAGAAATTTTTATGCTTAGCAGGCAGGGCTTTTAGTGCCCTTGCCACTTCCTGATTTTTTAAACCACTAAATGTCACTATGTAAGTTGAAGTAGGTACATCCCGCAGTTTCGCTCTCGTGGCCCATCCTACTGAACCCGTGCATTTTGCCGGGATATACATATTTTCTGGACGATCAAAAGTAGCCTTTAGCACGTAATAGTGTATTTTTCCAGCAGTAAAGAAATATCGTAATCAGATCAAGAATAGAGTAGAATAGAAAAACATTTATTCGACACAGACACAACAAAACAACAATAATCACAAAGTAACAGACAAGAATAGTAAAAAAAGTACAAACAGGGTTTAAGAATATCCACCATTCACAGAACAAATAAAACATTTTATAATAATTCTAATTTTAGTATTTTAGTATGGTTTTAGTGTTTTCTGAGACGTGGTCGCACACAATTGGCCTCATCAGAAATCATACAGTCACGCAAAGGGCAATGGAGAGGGCTATACTCGGCGTTTCCTTGCGTGATCGAATCAGAAATGTAGAGATCCGCAAGAGAACCAGGGTTATCGACATAGCCAGAAGAATTGCCAAACTTAAGTGGCAGTGGGCAGGGCACATTGCTCGCAGAACGGATAGATGATGGGGCCGAAAAGTTCTGAGGGGCGACCGCGTACTGGAAGACGCTTCGTTGGAAGGACTCCCACCAGATAGACAGATTACCTGGTGAGGATGGCGGGAGTCCGCTGGATGCTAGACGCACGGGACTGGTCAATGTGGCGACGCTTGGGGGGCCTATGTCCAGCAGTGGACGTCTTTCGGCTGATATGATGATGATGACTAAGTTTGGTAACCCATATCGGTTCCTATTGCATTTTTAAACAAACGTACTGTAACATGGTAATCCAATTCTAAGCGTGTCAATGGCAATCTGAATCCTCTTACCCTTATTTCAGAAATTCTATTTCAATACTTCCTCATCACAGCTGAATGTTGGACAATTATTTGACCTGAAAACAAGCAAACATTTGAACAAATTCTCCATTTAATCGCGTAAACAGACTTAAAAGCGGCTTCAATTACGATCGTAATTGTTCGGGTGCTTCCGGAAATGAACATCACAAAGAAAACTAATTCCACTGTAGAAAGTGTTTATGTATCCTGAGAGAATAAATCGGTTTAGTCCAGGAGATGCAAGATAGATTTAAAATAAAAGTATGTTTTCGGGACGAGCAAAACTGCCAGTTTTCATGAATTGTGCAAAGTTCATGTATCTCGAAACAATTTAGTCTTTTTGATATTGTGAGTCTTTAAACTTTTCCGAATCCATGACACAAATGTGCTCTACTGCGTAGAAGGATTTACATTTTCATTGTAGCATTTCTGTATGTACAGGATATCTGGGAATAGTTACTATTCCAAGATATTCTAAGACTGACTATGATGCTAGTTTAAATTCAATTGTTAGACTGGAAGCCCCTAGAATGGTTGAGAAATGCTAGATAGATGATGACTTAGAAAAGCAATACAAAAAAATAAAACGGTGTTTGAAGAAACTAATTCAACATCATCTTTCTGTGTCCTAGTCCCATGTTACTTGGGGTCGGCGCAACACGTTTTCTTCTTCGATCCCGTTTCCGTTTCAGCTAGGACAAAAATGCTTTCGTATCTCTGGATGTCCGGCTATTCTCCTCTACAGGCCGCATTTCTCATCACTCTCGAGGTCTATATGTCACAGAGCCACTAGTCTAGAAGATATATGGTGGCAGGCTCGAAGACTTTTAGATACCCATAGAACTTATTTATGGCCACAGGCCTGACCAAGTGCCCAGAGTGGAAAAAAAACCTCACAATTAGCCGACCTCCGGCATATATTTTCCATTAAATCAAGAAATTGCTTCCCTATAAATAGGTTACAAAATGATTACTCTCATTAGTACCACATATCCCAAAATGCATTTTCATAACAGTTCACAAGCACACTTAAATTTTCACTTGCACTATCGTTTTCTCGGTCAAAGCATTAATCACAAGAAAGTTTACGCTGCTGGTTATTTATTATAGCAACGACAGCCGCGTCTAGGATTCTTTCAGCATGATCTTTCTCTATAACGAGCTTAGCCCGTCATTCTGCAGGGTCGTATCTCATTTTAACTAGCTGACTATTTTAGCCAGAGTCTAGTGATGAGGCGGCAAACCTTTTTGCACAAGAGGGTCCTTTTACCTAGTTTATTTTACGGCCGCTATATGCCAGTCAAAAATTACCCTTATTATTTACATTAAATTTTGACACAGGGTTTTCCAATTGATGTCCACTTATCTTGTCTTGTTTAGAAGTTATTCACTCTTGACTTAAAGATCTTCAGGTTATAGCTAGCAGAAAACTCAAACTCTGAAACGGAATTCCAATTCTTCCAAGTTATGAGTGACAGAGCTGATGATGCTATTCTAAACAGCCCTTATTTTCTAAAACTGGTTTGCTGCCTGCCGCGGTTGCTACACTGTGGTGCCCAAAATATTCTGAGGCGTACCATACGTTCGCCATCCCTGGTCTAGTCTGTGACTCGGCTGGAAACGTATTGGAGAACTCACTGATTACTCATCTGTGCAGTGTCGTGATGTGCTGTGTAAATAAAGATGTTAGTTGACTCAGGTTGTGGTATGTCGTCGTTGGGAGGAATCTTAGACGAAATGATTTCTCTTTGTTTGGATTTGAGTTTATGATGTATCTACACTGGTATTTTCTTCAAATTTTTTATTTTTAACTTAATTCTGTACTGTACACCGAAACAGAATGATCTCTCTCTGTAACTCTAGGGTTTGCTGTAAGAGAACTCATCATTGAATTAAGTTCGCCTTTCATGTACTTTATTATCACACTGTATTGAATATTGTTTTTGGTGTACAATAAAGAATTAATGAATTAAGTTGAGTTTTCTCCCCGCAAAACTTTGAGTGGTCCAGAGAGCTCACAATAGATGGTAGGTGCCTGTTCTTTCCTATTATTTCTTATTGGCGTATTGCATGTTTAGCTCTTAAATGCACGGTCTTTCATAGTGACTGCTTGGTATCATCATCTTGCTCTCCATGCAATATCTGAAGAGTTTGCATTGGTTTTTAATTCACCTATATCTGTCCTCCCTTTCCAAGAATCCTATCTCACAAAGTAACAACGATATGAAGACTCCTTTTCTAGTTTGCTTTCCAACTTTCCCTTCACATTACTCCAGAAACTAATGCCCATGTTCCTGAACAGCCCGTACCAATGGCACGCTCCCGGAAGTTCGCAAATAGACGGCGCGTTCGCGCAACATCGGTTTATAGTTCCTGCGTACGCGCAGAATTACATCGAACTTCTTTATTGTTTCGTGAACTGGACACTGCTGCGGCGGTTTGTTAAAGGATAGAAGGGTTGGAGGATATAGGAAGAGAAAGGGCAAAGATCTTGGTTTGGAGACAGTTGGGTGAGAGGAAAGCATACGTATCATTATGATAATTTGTTTCTGCGGGACTCGCGACCGTTAGAAAGAAAAATGCTTTATTTGTGACTCGCACAAGAGACGACAAAAATGCAAAAAAAGAAACCCCGTGCGAGACAATAAATATTCTGGGTTTTAGGAGTTGGGTTAGTTGGGAATAGTTCTCTCATCATAGACGTCTCTTAAATCTGACTGAAAAGACTCCAATTGTACCTGAAACTATAGAGCGATTTCAATAGGAGTTCATTGAATACTTTCTTTATTCTTTAAAAACCAGTCGTGATTTTGATGAGCATTATGGAGCTCTAAAGGTCTTGTTAAAAGAGGAAACACGGTTAGTCAGAAACCAACTGCCGTTCAAAACCTGTCACAAATATAATAACATACACACTCACTAAATATTTGGGCCTTCTGCCAAAAACGTCGCAACCTGATCTTTCTTCACGAGACCTTGTCTCCGAGTGCATTGTACTTGAGCTTCTGCTTACCCGCTACACATGGTGTAACGGAATGGTGCATTCATATTTTAAAAACTGCTTCTTTTTAACACGCTTTTATTAGCTTGGTATGTATGTATCTATGTATCAATGTAACAATGTATCAATGTAACGGAATCTTTGAACGTGATTTTCACCCACTTCAAAACGTAGGATTGATTTAAAACTTTGCACACTTATCAAGGACCGATGACAATGCAATAATTTAAACTGTTTGTCCCATTATCCTTACCATTAAAGCGTGTTTTTTAGTTTTTAGAACTACAATTTTTATTTCCATACAAAATTGTCGTCACGTGACGACATGATATGTGTATGGGCGATAAAACTTTTTTATGACAATTCACTATGACTTTCTTGGAGAAAGTTTTTCATATAAATGGGCTGAGTTTTTAAATATGACCTTTCCGTTACAACCTGTATAAAAGTAGCGCGATATACTGTAGGCTGTCTGCCGAAATGTGGAGTTAACAATATTACTCGTGTGTAAGACTGGATACTAAAAGAAATATACGCTGTTGCATCACGGTAAAAGTATTAGTCAACAGTAGACAAATTGGGTAGAGTTATGTCTTTTGTGGAAGATATATCATGTCTTGCTTATGAAGATGCTATTAGTCATGCTGTAAATTATTAGCGACTGTTTTCTGAAGTTTTGTTGTGGTCAGTCTGGTCAACACAGATGCAATTAGTTTCTGTAAGTGACCTAGAGCCATTACGCACTGTCGACTTGTCACCGGAGACTTAGTATCTCGGTGACCAAAATATAGGCAACTAAGGCTAGGAGAACAAGCCGAGCGTAGTGTTTCTTGTACATTTGTAAAGAATGACGTTGAAGAAGCGCAGTGTGAACGCTTCCATTTGAACGTGTGTTCCTATTGGTCGCCGGTGACCAGCAGCCTTATTGCGTAATGAATTTGGCAAGGCAAAGAGTATGAAAAATCGACCAATCACATATACGGAAATCCACATCGCGTCTTTCATCTTGCATGTGATTGGTAAATTTTTCATACTCTTTGCCCATTACCTTACAGAATTCATTACACAATAAGGCTGCAGGAGTCGCTTGTGCGTCGCCACTGCGCGTCACAGTCGCCATCGACCAAGTCTTCGGCGACCAGTCGACAGTGTGTAATGGCTCTTGAATTGCGTCGATAGGCAATCGGTCGGATATCGCGTACAAGTATTCACCGTAGACCACGTCATCGCATCTCAGGCGAGATAGTGGTCAAACGCGAGCCTATAGATATTAAAAAACTGAAAATTTTAAGTGCAAATCGGTTTAATTGCATCGCATTGCGTCCATGTCAACGTAATTGCAATTTAAATTGCCCATCGGTGTAATATTATTTGAATCGCTTCGAGCTGTCAGGAAGGTCACTTGAACTGACTATATGGTAGTTGACTGAACATTTGTTTTTTGTCCGTCAGTTCGATGAATAGAAAATATTGGACACCATATTTTTTCTTTTGACACGTAAACATTAAGTGATGACGATACGATGCGTTGAAATCGTATGACGTCACGCCGCTAGTACACTTTATACTGACAAGTGACGTCACAAGCCCCTACTCCTGAACTTTGATGTGCTTTATCTTTGACAATTTTTATTGATTTGGTAGAGCAAAAAATACGTGACCAATATTATTTGATAATTTCACTGGCGGACTAAATAGAATTTTCATTTTTCTACCCAGGGCACATCCCTATTATACATGAATCTATTTTCTAATCCCATAACAAATTATTTCATCAGTTTACCGTAGCTGACGTTTTGACAGAGATTGGTCAAGAATTTTAAAAAAGCTTGATCAACTCTTTACCCCCGTGGGAAAAGCACAAAATCATGTGAACTGCCAAAATGTAGGTGAAATCTTTAGAAGACGTAAACAGATAATGGTCATCATTAAAACGATGATTGGCACAAACTACACAAATGATTATAGAAACAGATAATCCTCAACATCCAGCCAGACACATTACTAAACCAGGAAATTGAACGATAATGTACTTGCATGCATACCGGGCTTTACGCCAAAAGGTATACAATGTAGTTTATGTTCTTCTTGTTAGTGATGGGACCTTGTTTTGCGTTCGCGCATTTCCGGAGAGCGTTCAAAGGCGGACAGTACCCGGGGGCAAAATATATGACATATAGAGCATAAATAAGAAATCAATGTATATGTATCACAGAAGATCCTTTACAAATCTGTTGCAGCTTTTCTTAAATTTGATGTGCTATATCAATGTTTGGGTCCTTTTGTTAGACTGATGTATACCTAATAGACTTCACGCATATACATACTTTTACTGTTTCTGCCAGTTATTTGTCTTCTTTATTTCCCAATTCTTAATAAGTTTGTCTATTGGAACATAATTTTCTTACTTTTTGATAAATTTCGTCGAGTTTCACTGTCTCGGCGGTTTTATGGTGGTCGCCACTGTTGATACGGGCATTCTGGAGATGCAGTAGTTGGAATTTTTACTGGCTTGTAATATTACAACCTCATTTACTCATATCCTTAGAATATTCACTACTCGGTCATATACAACATCAAAATAACTTTATATGATGTCAAGAATGGACGTTATACTTTGATTCTTAATGTCATACATCGGTTCTACACAAATGGTATACTAAAACCATACGACGTCCATCAGCATTGACCTCCACACAACACTTAGTACCCTGGTACTTTTCAAAGGGCAACTTACACGGGTTTCCAGTTAAAACTAGTTAATACGTTTTTAACTGCTTCTACACTTTCATTTGTTTAATCAATTAGTTGGTTTCATGGTCCATGAACTCCTTTATTGTCGTTCTTTTTAGATGCTATTGTTTCTGTCCAAGGGCATGGAAAAATCAGTGTTACGATTACTTGATAGTATGGTGTCTATGATGATTAGCTTACTATCTTTATATCACTCATCATCATCATTGGCCTAGACTTTTCCCCAACTATGGTGGGTTCGGCTTCTTGTCCCACCAGATGCATTATTATCTCGCTATGTTCAAGAATTTTCTTCGGACTTTATCACTAAAACTGAATTTATAAATTTTCATACATTTGCCTTATTTCAAATTTTACAAATATGTAAACATTTTGGTATATCTCTTTTAACTTTATTTAGAAAGTTTTTGTGTGTCTTCATCATTCTTACAATATCAATCCATTCGTCCCTCCGCGTGACCCATTCCATCATTGATTTGTGTCGATCACAATAACCCAGTTGGATCCGAAATAGAACCCGTCTTGATGCAGGCTATTATGTTGTAAATAATCGACACGTGTCGCCTCGGACCGACGGACGGCAGTACTGGTAGCAGAAGAAATATTTATTCATGTTTCACGATAATTATGTTGTGTTCGGGATAGAGAAGGAGAGGAAGGTCAAAGAAAAGCAGGATGGACTGTGTGAAGAGTTATTTTAAAGAAGAGGGCGTGATTGATAGCGTGACGGTTGAAAGGACGACATGGAAGAAGACCCCAACCACCGACCCCAAGTAACATGGGGCAAGGCCTGAAAGATGATGAAGGATTATAATCATCTTCATCAATAAAAGGAAAATTGTTATTACAAACACAGCTGGCAGATGATGACATGGAACTTTGAATTTTTTTGCATGTTCTTACAGAAAATGTCTTGGTCGTCTTTCTTCGTCTCGTCTCTTATTCGGTGCCTTGAATTGAACGGAACAGTTTTGCAGTTAAAATTATATTACTATCGTTTCTTAGATGTAAGAGCTATATCTTAGTTTAATGATCATATTGATTAGTAATTCGTTTTAGACACTTTTATGTGGTTTAAAATTGATTTACTTCTCGTGGTGTCTATAAATCCTGGTTAATTGATCTCCTACTCTCAAGGTTACTGTTATAAAAAATACTACTTCTGGGTACTTATATTCAGTTTGAATACTTATACGTAAGTTATCATCATTATCTTCCTGCCCTTGTGCAATGTAACATGAAACTTGCGGATAACGTTTTTTTTCTTCATTCATTCTTTCAAACGTCAAGTTTTCATTCACTCACTTCTCTGTTATATCGTCTCACTATCCATACATCTTTTCTTTGGTCTTCCTCTTCGTCTCCATCCATCAATATCATCATTCACTATTACGTCTAATTGTACGATCTGTCGGTACGAATCGCTCGCGCCGGCCCGCTTCCGGGCGTGATCGGGATCACCGGCATCCACAAACATTACTATTTCGGTTTCTATGCTTCCATGTCATACGTACGTCTGTATGTATACGATCATACACGCGTGTGGATTCAAATCGGTTGTTGAACGGTTCGGGAATGGATTACTAAGTATATACTTTCTTATAATTGTTTAGATTTGGGAGTAAAACTGTTAGTTCAGATTTTGAAAAATGAAGTATTTTTCACCATAGAGAAAGATTTAAAAATTCATATATAAGCACATGAACATACATAACTAAAATCAGTGTCTTACAGGGATAAGCAGATACCACAGAACATAATCTACTACGATACTTATATACCTACTCCCTCTGCTTTGTTTACGTTCATACATCTGGTCATACGCACCACGGACCGATTTTGAATTCAAATTCAGATAATATGTTCCATTATAACGTCGATAAGAGAATTTTTATTATAATCAAAATTCAAATTGCAAGGTATATCGTCAGCTGACATATTGACTGCATGGAATACGTTTAAAAAAAAAATGTTTGTTCAATATGGTTACAAAATAACAGGCCCGAAAAATGCTCAACTTTAATTACCAAAATCTACTTCCTTATAAGAAGAAAAAAATAAGAAAATCGGCCAAGCGCGATTCGGACTCGCGCACGGAGGGTTCTGTACCATTATCGCAAAAACGGCAAAAAAACACGTTTGTTGTTTGGGAACCCCGCTTAAATATTTATTTTATTCTATTTTTAGTATTTGTTGTTATAGCGGCAACAGAAATATATCATCTGTGAAAATTTCAACTGCCTAGCTTACAATTTTCACGAGATACAGCCTGGTGACAGACGGATAGACAGACAGACGGATCGCGGATTCTTAGTAATAGGGTCCCGTTTTTACCCTTTGGGTACGGAACCCTAAAAAGCGCTTATTAACGTAAAACGTAAGCGATGTTCCTTTACTTGCTTTAAACAAAGGTCATCAAACTTAAACCCCATCCCTAATTACGCATCACACGAGATCTGTCTGTCGTCCATTACAGTTTGTCACTCGCATGAGTCACCGAGGGGAACCCTGATGACTCAGTTGGCACAGCTCCATCGTATATAGTTCAAGTTTGTTCCACCAGCCGTCTTCAGTGACACACGTTGCGTAAAAATTACCGGCTGCTGTAAATGTGCTCGCTAATTGAGATCGCAAGGTTAAATAAAGATATGCAAACGTAAACATTAACATCTGTCTATAGCAGTCCACAGCTGGACATAGGCCTCACTTCTTCTTTCACTAGTCCTATTATTTGGGTCAGGTCTCCTCACTTGCGCTAAGTTTTTCTGTCTGGAGTTATCTGTTCTGGCAAGTGGGCCTGCTTGAGCTTTCATTCTTTATTGGACATAGATCTTCCTATATCATGCTATTTAATTTGATGATTGGCTACTCTCATCCAGCTATTATTACTAACTATCCAATACCGGCCACATAGAATTTAAAACTAAATCAGAAAAATTGCATTCACTGTTGTTGTTCGGGCCCCCTCACTGTTGAGATCGGAGAGATTGTCGTCATCGACTACGAAGGCCCATTACCTAATGCTTGGTTCACGTCTGATTTTGAAGTTTTGGTCTCAGGACATATCTTTGTCCAAGGCAAGCATAAGCGCTAAGCATTGCAATAGCACGGACAAAGCTTAACAAACAGGACATATAAAAACGGCACACCCACATGTCTTTATATTGAAGCCATATATAATCAGAAAGATAGCGTGTGCAGTGAGTGCGATTTGATTAAATTGACGGTTTCTTAGCGAATGCAAAATAGAACACGGCAATCGCGTGCATGATTGCTTTCAAGCAATTGTGGATGCGAGAAGCAGAGTTATGAGAAACTAAGTAGACGGTTCACATCAGTTATTGGATTTATTTATTGAATCCTGATATAGTCTCAGACCCAATAAGTCGCAAATAACCTTTTCCTGATAAGGACATACAACCTAGACGTCTTTAACTCAAGAAGACTATGGTTATTTCTAGCGAAGCGTGCTTCACCGTCGTCCTTACCGCATCATCTATAAACGATGAAGCGTGCTCTGTTGTTTCTCTATTACCTCTAATAAAGCTGTAAAAATGTCTGTAAAAAGGATCGTAGTTATCTTTACCTACAGTTTTCTCTCATCCTACACCATTTCTCAATCATTCACACACAGACCGTGCCAAACAGTACACTTCCATTCTCACAAATATTTACTCACCGGCGCTACAGTGTATATTGTTACAAGTTTTTACGCAACGCTGTCACAGAGGAGCAGCGGAGTGAACTTGGACTATATCCGTCTGTTCGTTAATCGTATATTCGTATATACCGTCGATACGTAAATCATCATTTACGTGTCAATGATGAGAGGATTCGTTTCGATAATGCGAATTATGGCACTAACATCTGAACATTTCTCTTTTACCCGACTACCGATGGAGGTTAATGTGTTTTAACGATTGGCTCGCATTTGACCACTATATCACCTAATGGTAAACGATCATGTGGTCGACGTTAGAACACGCTTGCCTAGAAGTAAGATCATTCGCACGGAAGATGATGTTGAGAGGCAAACCAATAGCAAAGATTTAGATGACGATGCCAATAAGAGAAATATTCAGTAGCAGAATATTCTAGAAGTTGTGTTACTCATATTTGAAGGCCGAATACTTACGCCTACGCGTTTGTACCAATGAGTAACTAATTGGTTATTTTGTACGCATTATTAACTATCCGTGACTTATAATCGCTGGATAAAAGCAAAGGTTTTATGTCAACGAAGCATAAAGAGCAGTTACGTCATTTTGATTTTGACCATCTCGTTGTTGCTATTGTTTTTTGCTAAAACTCCCACAGAGTTTTAAATTGAATTGTTTTTCTTCAAAAAACCTGTACCCATACCGCCCATAACGCCTGTTTTCCCCGCTGGGTTAAGCAGAGTTATGATGGGTGGCATAGCACACATAGTAGACCCATAGCTCAGATAATATAATATTAGCATACAGATGCCTCATTCCATACAAAGAAACCGTGCCGACGGTTAACTGATGATTATTTGTATAAGTATTTCGATAGTTTTCGGTTCCATTCCACGGCTATAGATGGTGTTAGCAGCGACTTGCAAGTAAGAGTTTTCTCGGTTCGTGTTTTTTTTTATAAATTCAGTGACGATTTCTTTTATAGTATTTTTTTTGCAAGTTTTACAGTTTCATTGTACTAAAATGTGTTACAACACAAATTAAAAAAATCGAGTGGCATGCCTCAGAAAATTAAAACCGAGCCATCTGTTGGAATCAATTTTAAATGATCCGTTCAAATAATCTCCAATAGTCCAATATTCCATAACTTTGTTGATTAATAAATAAAAAACTTTTTAACAAAAAAATCAGACCGACTTCCAAAACAAAACACTACTAAGCGAAAAATAAGTTTCTTTTCCGAAGTCGGTGTCTTTAGTATCTATTGTTTTTCGTTTTAAGACACCGACTTCGGAAAAGAAAATTGTTTTTATCCAAAGAAAGGTTCCAAAGACACCGACTATTTATTTTTCGCTTAGTAGTGTTTGTTTTGGAAGTCGATTTAGTTTATTTGTCAAAGACTGGTCATTGTAAAATTCTCCGAAGCCCTTGACACAGTTTTAAACAGTTTGTAGAATACGTGACTTATCTCCCTGATGTAATCGATTTACCAGAATGCTACTTGAAGACCATGAAAGAGATTTAATAAAGCTCAAAAGAAAGTCTATTTGATCGATTCTCTATAGCCCTGATCTTGACATTCCGCCCCTCGAGGAAGGGCGATTGAAAACTGTTTTTGTGAAGTTCTTTTTAATTAAATTTTTCGGGGCCCTTGTTTCCGGTTGAAAAACTTCTTTGGAGAATGCTGTGTCCTTGTGATAGTAGGTAAAAATGTAATCAGCAGCAAAATATTTGAATAATTTACCGTAATATACTCCAAGTAATGTAAATCTAAGAGTGCCGGTTTCTGCTTAACTGTTTAGAGGGCCAAACCTTATTTTAAGGACAAAGATTGATAAGTTTTCTGATTATAGTAGAGTTTGTCAAAATATTCAACTTCAAACAAATTATATACTCAGAAATCGGGGAAGAAAATATTAAACCTCCAATATATCGAATGCATCTTCATATATTCCTCCATTTTATAACGCCATCTGCCGATTGAAACAAGACACAGTTCAACTACAACAAAATAAATTGTACATCATCCACAAATGTCAAATGCAAGGAAAGTTTTCATTTAGGTTTGTGAGAGAGCGTGCCAAAAACACCTCGTTTCTGTTCGTCTGTTTGTTTCGAGCAAATGTAATATCTTTAGTGGAAATACACTAGATGTGGTTCATGTTAACACTGACATTTAAGTCTAGTTCGGAATTTACTACACGGTATATATTAGTTGGAGGAATGCCCTTTGAACTTCTAATTGGAGCTGGGCACCTAAAATTATGCATAAGTGCTCACGGTGTCTCGTAATTTGAACCTTGTAGATGTTTCGTCCCAAGGCCAGTTCCTGGAATCTATATATAATTTTGACCTTGTATCTTTGACTATAACTATGACTATAATTTTGAGCTCGTGGCTAAATAATAACAGCCGCACGGGAAGATCATCAAGGTTAAGCAACGCTTGACGAGGCCGGTCCGTGGATGGGTGACCATTTTCAACATACCGAGTTTCCTCCGTGCCTCAGAAAGCACGTTAAGCCGTTGATCCCGTCTGTCATTTGAAGATCTTTGACAGTCGTTACGGGTAGTCAGAAGCTTGAGATCTGACGCCAGTCTTGCAAAGGGTACCGTGTTACCCAGTTACTGGGTTGTGGAGGTCAGAAAGGCAGTCGCTCCATGTAAACCCCAATATAGTTGGGAAAAAGGCTAGGCAGATGATGATGATCTTTGACTATAATACGAGTATAACGTAGGGTCCGTAGAAAAGCTCTTGATTCGATATGACGGTTTCTCGTCAAGAACCGATTAGTGAAATTTTTGTGATTAATTTCTGATGATATTTTTCGAGTCTGTGAAGTTTTTTTTCTTTTATGTTACTGTATTTTAATCTTTATCAAACTCAATATCATCATAATTATCTTGCCCTTATCCTTATGTAGAAGCGGTTGGTGCTTCGTTTGTCTTCTTTTTCCATAGCCGCCCTTCGTTCGAGCCCATGGTCAAGGGGCGGCGGGCAACGATGACTCACTATTTTCTTAACGCGAATGGAATATAGTCGTCATCTCAGCAGTCACCCTCTTTGAAATCATCTTTCACACAGGTCAAACTCAATATATCTCATTTAAGTGTTGTAACAGTAAATTCAGACACATAATCTTTGGATACTATAGTAATCGATATCAAAGACACGTTCTACCCTTTAAATAAAAGTTTATTCACATGTTATAAAACAAAACAAGAAGTGAATTAATGCAATTGCATATCAAAAGCTATCTGTTCACCTGTGAACGAGGGGAGTTTGTTTGAGGTGTGGTCTCATTACGGGCGACCAGTTTCAGAGTCCGTTTTAAACAAATAAAACTTTCTCAATTAAATATTTTTTTCAATTAAGTTGATTTGGACAAAATTCTTTGCTCAGATGAAAGTAAAGTGATGTATTTAGCCAATATTATATCAAGGTTTCTAGTATTCATGGTCCTTGGCTAAAAGTTTATTTATTTGGCTGTTTTTTTTATCATTGCCTTCTTATTTGCTAATTCTGGAATAATTTTGTTTTAGTTTCTAATTCGTTCGATTCTGATCTGTACTATTTTAATCCATATTGTGTAGGAGGCATACCAATAATATCTATTTAGACTAAATCGTTGCTATACCAGTGGACATTGTGGAGACAACTTTGATTGTTATCGAAGTATTTTGATGCTAGATATCATTTAGCTTCTATAGTAGTCATTACAGTCATTGCTTGGTGATTGACAACATAAGTTTCGTTTTTATTTCTTTACTTCCGTCCTTGTGTACTACCCGGCGACAAATATTGGTACACTACAAAGAAAATTGATAGCTTCTTGAATGTTTCCTTCCCCCTCGCTTCCACTGCCGTACTTCCCAAGTTCCTACACATTTGGGATAGGCGCATGTTGTCAGAGGGGCCTGCAGTCTAGACGGGGGTACGCACAACGGCCGCGATTTACGCCACAAACTGTTTACTGTCCATTAACTTTGAATAACGCTATGGCTTTAGTTTAACGCTGGTTTAGAAAGGTCTATCACGTCTTTAAGGTGATGTATTAATGGGGTGTCTGTTTTAAGGTCTAGACGCTTGTTAGTACAGAAGTTTGGTAAGTAAAGTGTTGGTGTCACTGTCTTAACTATTATTTTAAATTATTTATTTCTTTGCTAGCACGGTTAATTGGTACAAGTGGTTTTACATACGTGTTTTATGTATTTCCGTCTCATGATTATGCAAACATCCATCCATTAAGTTATTATAGCTTTAGTTGACAGTTGAGAATGGTCCAATGAGAGTTTCACGCCTATGATTTGAAGTGGTTTGCTTACAATTCTGTTTCTATTAAAATTTCGTTCTCTTTTACCTTTCAGTATTTGTGTATCGTTGAACAGTTTCCTGCTAAGTTTACTCTTACTCAAACTTTTCTATCTTCACATAAGCATCATTTCTTTTTAATTGTTTGCGAATTTCTGTAGTAGTAGACTTTGGCTATTATAACTATGCAAAACCATAATTGGTATCCCCAAAATTTTTATATGTGTTATGCTTTTACATTTGTCACTTTCGTGGTACTTGAGTTGTCAGATTGCTTACGCTGTATATTGTATTTCACAAATCCAATTAGAAAAATGGTTAAACCTATTAGAAGTGGATTGCGGGAGTTATTATATTACATGTTATGTATATTCCAAGATGTGAAGGAACATTACGATGTCGTTCTTAGCCAAAAACGACAATCTGTACAAGATATCGCAACGTTGACGTGTACGTGGATCTAAATATTTTGATATCTTGCCTTTTGATTTTTGCATTTGTTCATGTTGTTTCCAAAAAGATCGTGTCAAATTATGAAGAAAAACAACAATCTTTGTGGTTTTGCAGTAATCACAAACTATATAAACGGACACTCACAGTGATAAAACTGTCTCAAAGCCACTCTGCATCGTACTAAAGTGACTATTCTTTACCAGGAATGAATCAGAACATAAACGAAATTGCCTATCAGAACAACAAATAACAACTACCAAAATCCTTTTTGGCAGTTGTTTTTTTGTTGTTTTGTTTGTACAGACGGTGTTATCTGCTCCAAATTTTCGGTTGCCCATATTTTTTGAATAATGCATAGTTATAATAGCCAAACTTTACTACTATCTTTTCTGCTAAGTGTAAACTTACAAGAACTTTCCTCCTGAAATCAATTCAGTTCTAAAATCACTACCATCCAAATTTATTTATACAGCAGAATAATTATCATGAGTTCACACGGACTAAAATATAACTCGAACACTGAAATAACAAAAGGAAATGATATCCCCAGCCAAAGTAAACAGCAATTGATTACTGTTGAAGCTAAAATGATAGCTGAATCTAAATTAAAGATGGCGTTGGGTAGGAAACCATCACATAACATCACGCCTGTATTTCCCGAAGGGTTGGACAGAATGCACCTAAAGCATATCCATATTTCGCCATTTATTTTTATTTAGACTTCATGCACAAACGGTACAAAGGCGGACTTAATGTCTTAGGCATTCTCTACCAGTCAACCAAGGGTGGTGAAGAGATAACAATATGGCAGGTGCATTGTTTAATAATAATAATAAACCAGTTGTTAACATACTAAAATAGGTAAATTACACTTTTTTTTTTTTGTTTTGGGTTTCCTCTTGACTCTAGTCTAGGTCAAAGGTGACATAGACAGAGTCGACGATGGAGTGAGCTTACCCAGAAGAAGCCTGTTCACTCTAACTTTGAAGAGATTCGGGTTGAATGCGTTCGGAAACACTGACGCAGGTAGCGAGTTCCATTCATTCGCTGTGCGCATTATGAAGGATGTTTGGAAGCGCTTGGTGCGAATTGGTGGAATGGCAACAAGGTAAGGATGATAAATTGCAGTGCGTCTAGATGTCCGATGGTAGAAGGATGGTGGAAGGGGGTCTAGATGTCCGTATATATATATTGAAGATAATATTTACTGATATAAATATAGATATTTATAAAGTAACAGAAAAGAAGAAAGTGAGATGACTCTACTTAGTTGTTTTGGAAGAGAAGCCGCAATTTCCGCTTGAATGCATACCGCTTGGAGGCCGTCCCGATCTCGGGACGAAGCGCATTCCAACGAAGAATGGACTGTATATGAAAGGACGAGTTAACAAAAACAATAGTATGAGAAGGACAGAGTAAGAGGAGATTATTAGAAGAACGCAGATTCCGAGCATGTGAAAAACATAGATAAAGGAGGGGTTGAACCTATTACCATCCACCGGGCACAAATCTTGACTCTGGGCTGCTATTGAGATATTTCAGATCGAAAAACCCAACAACACTTAGCCCGACTCGGGAATCGAACCCTGGACCTCATGCTCAGTAGTAGCCCATGCGTCCACTAGACCAAAGAGGCAGTAGGCAACCATGTTGGTATAAATTAGCAACTACCGTCATTCTGCAGTGGTGTTTGTTGATATAGAGAAATAATTCACATATAGTTTGAGATTTTGCAGAATTCTTGTGTTAATGGCTGACAGTGGTATGCAGTTGGTGTTAATCTTGTTAATTAGTTGTAAAGGTGCATTCACACTTGGTCAGCCTTTATTTTCTTGTCTTGGAACATTGGTCATCACACCACCACCATCATCTTACATGCGCTTTCTCAATCATAAAATACTTTCTTGTACCTTAGATTTTTATGATGAAAAATATTAATTTTCTTATCTTTAATGTCGGTATACAGAATTCAAAAACGGTTAACCATCGTATTGTGTACTACTTACCTACTATTCAAAGAATATCAATAGTTTCTTCGAGTCACATATTTACTTAATTCTTTCTTGAAACTCCAAACCATAACTGGATTTGAAATTCCATAATAGGCTTAATAATTAGGGCTTCAGTATTGAGTGTGTTGAACATCATAATTTAGACATTCAAACGTAATCGTAGAGTTCAAAGCTAGACACATTGACAGCTACACTGACATCACTACAGGCACAAACCTTTCCCAATATATTGCCTCCCAAACTACAACATGACTGAAGTCCTACAGGCTTTATAGGCCATATATTCGACCACCGATGGAGTAACAAACGGGTGTAAATCACTATAATTTACAATGGCAACACCGAGCCTGCGTCAGTGACCTTGACCGTTTGGCGGGAAGCCAGGCGCCATCTTGGATCCTGCACTTATGCATAATATCGAATGCTTTCGCACGATTGTTTGTGTGGAGTTGCGTAATGAGATGTTTGTTCCGTGCTTTTTTATCGATATTGCTGGCTTTTAGTAGGTTATTTTGTTACTTTCTTTATTTATTTACTCACGTCGTTTGCCCATGGGGGTAGGCAGAAACTACAGAACGCCACCTGCTGCGATCTGTAAATTTCTTCATTTATGTTCATACTTGTAGTCATACACGCACGCTGGTTAGTTATAAGTTTATGTTGTAATACTAGTCTTTCCCACGTCTTTGCTTCCGTAGCCCTTATCACACATGAACTGTGAGATTTTTCGAAGGAGAATTCGGAAACTGAAATAACTTTCTAAACCTAGTTCATGCCAAGACCGCGTATGAGAGTATTCAAAAGTATTTTCTTGGCTACAGGTTTAGTCCTAAATTTTTACCTAGGCGTTAAATGGATTATCGAATTCTGAACTCCATGTTCAATTGTAACCTTGTCGCACTGAACCAAAGTCTCCTCTCAAAATCTAAGCAAACAAAATACCTTGCCAAACCTAGCAGTAGAAACAAACCATTCATTACCACATCAAAGAAATGAATACACTGCTGGACAATAAAACATATGAGCTAGTGCTAATTATTTAGCGCGGCGCTAGAGGGCGCCAGGTGCTTCATAGTTAGGTATGTGCGAAGTGATGTGGAGACAGGTTGTGATAACCTGAGTAGTTAAAGATAAACGATGATTTTGGAACGATAACACCACCGGTGGGCATACCGGTGAATGGTTTCGCAGATCAATAAAGTGATATTTGCCCAGTTATGCCTGAACCGGGCTTGAATCCAGACCCAGGGCACAATTGTTTATGGAATAACCGTGATTTAAATAAGATGTACACTTCTCATTTTCGAGTCGATGGCAAACTCTTTAAATATTTTGGTCCCATTAGATGGCCACGTTAATTGCAGGATATGGACTGCAATAAGGGCATTGAGAACTACATGATAACATCAGCCTCTATTAGTTCCTTGAGATATTTTTAACACGCTTTTATTAGCTTGGTATGTATGTATCTATGTATCAATGTAACAATGTATCAATGTAACGGAATCTTTGAACGTGATTTTCACCCACTTCAAAACGTTGGATTGATTTGAAACTTTGCACACTTATCAAGGACCGATGACAATGCAATAATTTAAACAGTTTGTCCCATTATCCTTACCATTAAAGCGTGTGTTTTAGTTTTTAGAACTACAATTTATTGATTATGAAATTTACAAAAAGCGGTCAGGTCAAACGTGATGCGGATTTTCTTTTAAAACATTATTTTATGCGTGTGTTAGATTTAAGGAGGAACCCCATATAAAAGTATCGATATTTACGAAGATAGCAAGCTTGGAATGTCAAGATGGTTGCTGGTTATTTACTGTGTATGTGATGTATAAGGGTAAGGTTTTATGAAATGAAAGCACAGAAAGACAAGACTAGGTATTTATTTCAATTAGGCTTGTCAATTAATTCATATTGAGGCTCAGAAAGCTTACCGCCCGTTCGCTAAACTAGTTCTCGTGGAGAAGAAGGGCAAGAAACTCCACGGAAGCAACTATGGTTGTAAAAGTATTTATCTTTTATATATTTTACAACCATATAAATATCGTTTATTACAATAAAGATCTAATTATATTATGGCCATTATATGATGAATCTTGTAACATTTCACAATGTTACATAATCAAAACAACAAGGATGACTAGCCCTTAAATCAATTTAACATTATTATGAATAAAGGCCACAACATGAAATAGACTTTCAACACAACCATTGAAGCTTGTGTAGACCATATTTCACAAAATATAACAATTCAGGAAATATATCACTATCACAACATAACAACTGGTCTGTACTGGCTTGTAGTTCACAGCAAAGTGTGTCAATCTTATGAATTACACACTATTTATAGTAACGAGTCGACCTGTCAAATGTCCCCACCATTTTCTACATTTCTATAAATAATCCCACAATTAGGTCAATAATCAATTCTTGAGTAATGAAACCTTTTTAAAACTTATCAATACAATTAAGGAATTGAATATCGCCTATTTAGTCATTCTTAATCAATATTCAAAAGAATATTGATACTAACTGACAGTCTTGTACTAATTGTCTCAAAGGACTTATAATATTAAAATGGCAATATAAAATCCAGGATACATCACAATGATCTTTACAAATTACGTAATATTTTATTGGAATATCATCACTATGGTTTTTAATAGTTATTTCCTGTACACACAACAATATTTACTCAGGTGGGTACTCTAACAATTGTAGGTATTTGACAACACAATAATAATTTAGGTAGGTACTTAGACATTTGTCGGTAGATGCTTAATAAATATGACAGTTTGTATTTTGTAGCAAAACATTGTGCTTAAAAAGTGAAAGTTCATGATTAAATGACGTCACACGTACTTCCAATACTAACAACTACTAACTATCTGCTCTTGCATACTGCGCTTGCTACCACTGGGAGATAGCGCAGTTATGTAGGATTCCAACCCACTAAAACTCCACGGTGTCCACCTGTGCCGCTTATGGCGGGCACACAGGCACGCGTTAGCACTCACCGTGCACCCGCCGCGGCTGTCAGTCACCGGACCCTCCTCTAGAGAGTATCCCTCACCACCGGTGCACCAGAACACATTGTACGTCGTGACCACCTGAGGGACCAAACCAGCACATCGGTGCCGGACGATCCCGTGTATGACCCTTTGTCTCACTGTGACGGGTCAGCTATGTGGCCCCGCCGCCTACCATTTTCGGCCGCAGGGGATAGGAAGAGGCCTCCCCTGCGGCCCAACCGCGTCCGCCATCAGACGGTGGCGACCCAGTCCAGGCCACGGAAGGTAGAGAGAACGGCGCACCGCAATACTTGCACTCCTCTCCCGCCGCGATCTCCTACCGTCAGCTGCGATGCCCTCGGTTTCCTCTTCGCTTCACCGTGGTTGACCAAGCCATGGCTACTGAGCCCCCTGCCTCGAAAATGCGGGAACCCACTGGGGAGAGTAATATTACACCTATGACCTAATTTAAAAGTTCTCATACCAAGCAATTCTCAAAAGCTCAAAAATAACTTAGATGGTAGTGGGACATTCGTTTGGTAGACTCGACGAGGTCGCTTTACTAATTTAAGATTAATAGTATTTTTATACCATTCCCCCTCTAAAAAGCTTATTTTATTCACTGAAAACAGTGAATAAAAAGCACTTTTTCTCACTGTTTTGGTGTTTGAATTTAGAACACACCAATACATATTCGACGTCCATCTCAATGCTATATGAACTCCTTGTGCAAAGAATATTCGACTTTCAAACTCCTTTATGTATTTGATTTTCAGTTTGCTCATGTTTAGGATTTTAATAATGATTTTGATTTTAGTCTGGGATGTTTAGTGAATACTTATTTGGATTGTAATTATAATATTAAAAAATTGGTGTTAATTAATTATTATTATGTAACGTAACGGAAGTGGTCACTGGCCCCTGAAACACATTTGTTGTTACCTAGCTCTGCTTTAATTTAGAAAAAATGTGAAACCTGGAGTTTTCACATTTTCTTAAATTTTGAATGTAATAAAACTTTTATTTAGTATTTTTCCTTGTAATTTTCGCTTAAATCTTTCTTTTTCTCGTAGTCATGGTATAAAATATAGTATGCAACTCTTGAATAAAACGGATTTATATCGAGGGCCATGAATCACTCGCGTCGCTCAGGATTCTACCACTTGAATCACTCGCTATGCTCGTGATTCAATCATCATGAATCACTCCCTACGGTCGTGATTCAGTTGTTAGAATCCTTCACTTGCTCGTGGTTCATCTATGGCCCTCGCTTTAAAACCGTCTTTTATTCACTAGTTGCATAATATACTATTGGTGGCATACATGTTTGATGTTTTATTATGTAGGTATTTAATATAATTCAATAAACGTATATCGTTTGTTTTCCATTTAAACTGCAAACGTCATTACATAAAAAGTCCACCAGGGTCTGTGTGCTCTAGCTATAGCACCGCAAACAATACGCTTATGGTCGTATGACGTCACCCGGGGTGCGGAGACCAAGGTAATGCGATGTGACATAGATACCTACGGTTTTATATTCTTACCTGGGGGGAATCTAGGGCTTGGTGTAGCTGGAAATATATGTGTGGTGACGTGGGTTTCTTGGGGAAGACAAGGTGGTGTAAGTGTGGAGGGAATTTCTTTTATTACTGGCTTTTGCTTGACGAAATTTTCCCAAAGAAGCCTACTATCCAGATAAAAAGTACTATGTGTGTTAATCCAGGTTATTAAGTGTCTGTGGGCGAAATTTCATTTTCTCCGTTTATTTATCCGGTTTTTAATTTTTGCGTTACCTAAATCCATTCTTCCATCCTCACAAAGTCTCGTGGTTCTAATATTGGATTACTTTACATCAGTAGATAGACAGTCGCTTTAAGTATCTAAAATACGAGTATACAGCGGCATCCAGCATCCTAGACTGCAAGCCGACCCCAACATAATTGTAAATTGTTTCAATTTTAAGTTATGAGATATGGGGTTATGAGATTGGATTCTCGAAGTTGTACACCAGCGACGATTATGTGTACCTGGGACAAATGGTCCAGTTGGGTAGGTCCAACTTCGAGAAAGAGGTCAACCGTCGAATCCGACTCGGCTGGGTAGCGTTCGGGCAGTTGCACCTTTAAATATTAATTTTATTCTGTTTTTCGTATTTGTTGTTATAGCGGCAATAGAAATACATAATCTGTGAAAATTTCAACTATCTAGCTATCACGGTTCATGAGATACAGCCTGGTGACAGACAGATAGACGGACAGTGAATTCTTAGTAATAGGGTCCCGTTATTACCCTTTGGGTACGGAACCCTAACAAGCTTGTTTTAAAAAACATTTTTAATGAATAATTTTATTTTGTGTCAACACTGTCTAATAATTTACATCTATTTGTGAACTGTTGTACTTAACTTGCAATCCTTTAAATAAAGTTATAGGTAGAATGGATGTACCAGCCAAGAAATTGCTGGTAACGTAACGTGTGACTGTTCATTTCATATTTTTTTTAATAAAGTGTCATGGTTTACAATAAATTGTATCTATCTTTGAACAGAAATAACTATGCATCGAACACTTAAATAAACTTACAAAGCCCAAACTAAAATTACCATAAACTCATCATTAAATCTGAAATATTTTAACATGTAAAAGCTAAACAGTCTAAAATATATACACTGTTTATAGACGGCGGGCGACCTTTATGAGGAGACCCTAAATATCAGCGTTCTAGGCTCACTTATATTACGCTCGGATTGGTCCTGTGTCATGGGCTAAAAAATACAAGTGGAGGGACAAAGTCACGAAAGGAATATTTAAAGACTCGCTTATTAAACAAAATTTTTGATAAGCTTGTATGCTCAAGTTATATTTTGTAATGGTCGCTTAATTTTTGATATCCAATTAAAGATGATATGATTAAAGTTCAAGTTTAAGTCGTGATCATCCAATTTCATCCATATTTTACTCTTTTTTCGCTACTTTAAATCAAAATAATTTGATGGAATGTAAAAAGATAAGTTATTTGAAGCAGCTATGATGAAAAAAAAATGTACTGGTAAGGATAATGGGACAAACTATTTAAATGATTGTATTGTCATCGGTCCTTGATAAGTGTGCAAACTTTCAAATCAATCCGACGTTTTGAAAGGGGTGAAAATCACGTTCAAAGATTCCGTTACATTGATACATAGATACATACATACCAAGCTAATAAAAGCGTGTTAAAAACATCGGCTAATATAGTTTTCTGTCTACGTATAGAAGTTTATTTAAACTAAGAATAGATGATTTTTTGTAGGTTCTATAAAAGAAGTGTGTGACATGAATTGTTAAGACTACTTCTGAACAGCAAAGTCAGTATTAACTTGCAGTTATTGACAATCTGCCTTTGCCTATGTCAGCCCCCTTTCTCAGTTGCATACGGTCTGACTGAACTCTAATCACTGCAATTTAACATTAGATTAGTATCTTACATGAAACGACTGGTATCTTTCAAATCTCTACTTAACAAAACGCTTTGACTACAAAAGATTTATATAATAACATACCTATAATACTTAAGGCGTATATATCCCCCAATGTAAACGCAGTACTGGTCGTGCGACCGCTCGGAGCCAGAATAACAATATTTAACCTTTTTTGGAACGTTTTGTTCGCAAATTATTCCTTGATTTACATATGCTATTTCAGTTCTGAAAAAATTCAAGTCATCAATTGTTCTGTTTAAAAATATTTTGAAACATCCAAGTCGTTTTGGAGGAGTAACCAAAAGTACCGAAAAAATATCGTGTTGTTAATTATTTTTTTTAAACAAAACTATAAGTTAAACGAAAAAGCAATGTTTCACAAATAATGTACATGAACCATTTTTTTTGTGAAGGTAAAGCATACTACAACGCTTTAATGGACAATTGTTATTTAATTTATTGGAATGCATGAATGTTATTTTGGTTTCTTTTTAATTTAATTTAATGATTACAATTTTTTTATAAATAATTTGCACGCTTGCTTGCGGCAGAATACAGTCACTTTTAGGCTTTAAAATCTTCCCTTCAAAACTTTGTATTTCTGGAAAATAAACGATTTGATTTGATTAAGAAAGTAACCGTTTTAAGGCACTAGTGTCACTAAAAAATCCAATCAAACTCCCCACACTCTAAGTCTATCCACACTAACGCACAAATCCGTATTGTTCAAATGTCTCCACACTCTAAGTTAAGTTTATTATACAACAGTGCTTCAAACTTGCATGCAAGGGACAAGTTTGAGCACTGCAGTATGTGTTTGCTAAGTTTTAGATATTATGCCACTTTAGTATACGAGTTGGTTGGAATAGTTTTTGTGTATCACCAGGGATTTACTTGATTTATACTGTCTGTGAATTTGTGAGCTCATATTTTTTGGCTCGTACTGCAGTGTCATGTTGGCTTTATTAGTGTATTTTAGTTTCGTGCAGGTAGGTTTTGACCGTTTTTATTACGGAGAAAATGAACATTGGTTTTAAATTTTAAAACTTTACTCAGATTATAATTTTGTCATCGTTTCAATTCAATAAGTTATGTCTCTTTGGAATACGCGTTCGATGAGGTATGGTTTCAATATTTAAAAAAACCCCGACACATTTTTATTTCATGCTACATAATTTATCTAGTACATAGTAGATACGCTTCGATCGGCAATTTATTGAACATGTAATTATGACACGATATCTTGCGAAAATACCCCGATTCAAACAGTAAAACGCGCATAAATTTTGAACGGCTTACCCGATTTTATTCAAACATACCTAAGAACACTATCGACAAAGTCACCTTTCAAACAAAAAAAACTAAATCGGTTCATACGTTTAGGCGCTATGATGCCACAGACAAAAGCTAATAAGACCAGTTTGTTAGTGTTCTAATGCAGGGCAAAGGCTTGGATGTTTTGGTAGCGTTGTTCAGGCGTATATAATAAACTAGCTTTAGCCCGCGTCTTCGCCCGCTAAAAAAGTGTTTTATCATCCCAAGGGAACATTTACCGGGATAAAAATATCCTATGTCCTTCCCAGGGCCTCAAACTATCTCCATACCAAATTTTAACTAAATCGGTTCAGCGATTTAAGCGTGATAAAGTAACAGAGTTACTTTCGAATTTATAATATTACTAGCTTCTGCCCAGCGGGATAGAAAGTAGCCTATGTGCTATTCCTGACTATTGTCTATCTCTGTGCAAAATTTCATCCAGATCCGTTCAGCCGTTCTGGCGTGATTGAGTAACACACATACAAACACATTTACACACTCACAAACTTTCGCCATAATATTAGTGTGAAGTATGGATGGCTAACAGTAAGCACATTATGACAGTTAAATCTTCAGAGTAAGTTCTATCTAAGCAATAAAAGAACAACCATTGCAAAAGGACCAACTTAAAACACAATAGATGCATAGCTATAGATTGATGGTAGTAGCGGCATCGTGCGTGAAAAACGAGCGAGGAAGAGGGTAGACAGATATGTCAGCTCGTAAACAACACCCACCAGCAAGGACTTTAGTTTTCGTGATCATGGCGCTTGTAACGGTGGCGAAATATCAAGCTCTCAACCAAAATCTAAATATACATGTTAAACATCCCGAAACAAATATTATTTCTAATGATTGTGACCAATTTAGCTTAAAAACTTATATAACAATAGATGCTTCCAAGTAGTTACAAGTCAATGTAACACACGTGATAGTCTATAGATAGATGAAAATGGTTTCTATTGTCTTATGTATAGAACGCGGAATGGAGACATCTTCTATAATGAAATGTATTGTCTTTTGCTGGTAGAGACGGGTTTCTATGTTTGTTGTATTGTATAACGGGCGAAGATAGAGAAAGGAAGTCTCACAAGTGACTCAAATTGCAATCGACGATCTACTACACAACCATGACTGTTTTTTTTTTAAATTATTAATCGGTTTTGTGTCAATAGGATTTAGGAGCAGTATAAACCTTTATTTTTTATTATTCCTATTAAAACAGACACAGAATTTGAATCAGTAGTGACTACAGTATTGTCGTAGCGGCTACGACTGTGCCTCTACGAGTGGCTACGGCGTAGCATGAATTCGTAGCAGTCGTAACTAATCATTGACAAAGCTTTTTATTTAACAAAACAATGTTTTCTATTTGTGTTGGAGTGGTAATAATTATTTCTGTAAATACCTACTGTATACCTACATACTTTCAATTTTGTGTCCGCTTTATTAAATAATAATGTTTTTAATATTCTAATGTTTTATAAAAATATTAATTAGTATAATTATTTTTATAATAAAAATATTATTATATTTACAATATTTAGGAAAAGAAGTTGAATGAAGGAAATAATAATACGTAGTAATAAACGATAATATTTATTATTACAACAAATTTCATTTATTTTTAAAAGTCTTTTCTGTTCATTAATTTGCCCGACATATTTTTTTACTGTCGGTTAAGACTACCTGAACGACGACACATTCCAAATTCATGTATCCCTATCTATGATTACACAGGAGGCAAAGCCAGGGTGTCCAGGCACAACTGAGATCAAAGCGCGTCTTCCACCTCGCCGCCTCTATGTAACGGCACACAACACCGACTGGCTTTAATATTAATTGATACTGGGTAGAGTTGCGGTCGCCAGGGTTTACTGAAGCTTGGATTACGGGATAGTGAGGTAGAAGATGTGTTTAAAAATTTAAATGTCTATTTGGATATAGAGACAATTCAAACGCTTTCTACTACTTGGGAGTAAATAGGTTCGTGATAGCAGGATCTTGTATTTAAAATGGATAGCGGGAGGTAAATAGAGAAAAGGTAAAGTTCAAGGCACGAACCTTACCGAAGAGTTGGCAGAGCAGTGAATAAACGTTTCAAAACAATCAACAACAACCACATATCGTAATTAGTTTATAAATACGCCCGGTTTGATGTCCTCTTTCTAAATGATACCCATAACCAAATACTATATCACGGTCCAATGTTAACATCTATTTTTACCACCCCGTAACTAAGGAAAACATCTCGTATCACATCTGGCCACATTCTGTCATATTCGAATATTCGCGCCCACGTTAATATAGTTTTTAATAACGACTGTTTTTACACTATGTCAACAAAAACAGGAACTAAGAGTTTATTTTGGCGCCCAGCGTGGGACTTATATTTGGATGGTTTTACGAGTTTGATTCGCGGAGTATATTTCAAATGGAATGTCCAACTTTTTTTAAAATTGTTGTTGATATGGTCGCGTTTGATCACTAACTCACCTGGTGGTAAGCGATGATATGGTCGATGTGTTTAACAGTTAACTCTTAAATACCGAGATGAAGGGTTCTGGAATAAAAACCGATATTAAATCACTTACATTTTAATCCCCCACGGAAAAAGAGGGGTGTTATAAGTTTGACGTGTGTTGCTGTGTATCTGTGTGTGGCATCGTAGTGCCTAAACGGATGAACCGATTTTGATTTAATTTTTTTTGTTTGAAAGGTGACTTTGTCAAGAATGTCCTTAGCTAGCTTAGCTTGTTTGGTGAAAATCGGTTTAGCCGTTCAAAAGTTATGGGTTGTTTTCTGTTTGAAACGGAGTATTTTCGCAAGATATCGTGTCATAATTACGTGTTCGATAGATTGTTGATCGAAGCGTGTCTACTACTAGATAAATTATGTAGTTTAAAAAGTCTGCTATAGTCTGTCGACGATATTAAATAATGAATAAACTAGCTTTTCACGTGGCTTATTAACAGAAACCGTTCATTTACCTGAGTAAATAGTTGCCCATGGTAATCAACCATATAGTGTATCATTCTATCAGTTTGTAGTCTAAAAGAAACAATTTCACTTATTTATAATATTGTTAAGATTATCAATAGATTAAGTTTAGTTGAATAAAGCATGAACTATTGGACCAAACAAGCACTTCATTAATATTCTACTCTGTGGTCCTATTCCGACCTTATCCCTTGACATTGCGCAATAAACGCTGTAAACGTATCCAACGAATTTATACTGACATTAATAATATCGAAGGAATGTGGAAACGAAGAGTTACGAGTGTCGAGTCAATTTGGAGTGAGTCACTCGTGTCAGTAGTGGAGGGTATTTTTGATTTTGACCTCGACGGGACTATGAGCTGGCTTTTATAATTAAACTTATGTGGGAGTTGTCTGGGTGCAGTGGTTGCCCTTTTGAGGAGACATTTTGCAAGGTCAATCATCATCTTCTGTCTGTAGCAGTTCACTGATGGACATAGGTTTCTTCAATCGAAGGGAATTCAACAGACACTAGTACAAAGTACTAGTTGAATTGAATCGTGTAAGACTACCTTTTTCTCGCAGCCACATCCCACAAAATCCGTACATTTTCCCGAAATGAATAGTGTAGCCTATGGCACTCATCGATAAAGTAGTTTTCTTTAAGGTAAAAAAATCTTCAGTTGATGACACATAGGTAGAATATAATATAGTTTTGTGAAGATAAAATTTTCAATTATAAAAAAAATGGTAACGTGGATTTCTGAATACGATCCAACCAATTTCTGGGTGAAGTTTAAGACAAACCATGTTGAAAAACAGCCAACTAGGCAGTGATATTTTTGCCAGCAAATAAGTTTTCGTTTCTGTTCAACAACTGAAAAGTTCAAACTGCTCACTGTTGAACCTGCACTGAAATTAAAATTAGCAAAGCAGTAGTTTCAAACAGCATTTAATGCCAGCCAGTTTTGTAAAACATTCCTCATTTCTGTAAGCTATTTCATTAAAATTGTTCAGGAAAGCGTAACTGCAGCACATAGTACATTTATCAATCTACCTAGTCTTTCCAACTATGTCGGGGTTGGTAGCCAGTCAATCCGGATGTCGCTGCATACCAGTATTTTACATGGAGCGACTGCCTATCTGACCTCCACAACCCGGTAACTGGTTACACGGTTCCTCTTAGCAAGACTGGTGTCGGATTTCCTGGCTTCTGATTTCCCGTGACATACATTAATAAAACTGTAAAAAAGACGTTTTTGTACATCGAAAACATTTCCAAAAAAAAATAGCCTTGGTGTAAAAGGATAACAACAAGAACCCATTGCCAGCATTTTTGTCTGTTTATTTTCGTAACTTGAAGTTTACTTAGTTTTTGTTTCATCGCAATCGTTTCACTCTATGAAAAGTTAGATTAATTTAAAGTTTTCAAGAAATAAAATTATCACAGCACACGTAATTCAGATACTCGGACAGCTGAACTCCATATTCGATAGATGGCGTTGTGCATTTGAAGTTGTTTTCTGAATGACGGTTCTAAAATCTTAACATTTTCCGCGAAAGATTGACCCTAGAAAAAAAATGGATAGGTAGGATAGGCAGGAAGGTAAGTAGGGTAGCGTGGGCAGTTGACGGGAGTGAAGCCGCGGGCACAGCTAGTTACATAGTATATCTACAAATGACATCCGGAACCAACGGCTTATCGTGCTTTCCGATACGCGATGGAGACTCAGTATGGCATAGGACGTTATATCTTGTATTGAATGTAGCCAGGAACTAAGCGTATCACAAAATTTTCGTCTCATTAAGTGCATTGACCTGATTTATATAAAGGGCATCGTTCGTTCGCCCTTTAAAGCGTCATACTTTTTCAGTACTTCAATAACATCTAAAAAAATATTTTATCTCTGTATTTTTCAAGGTTTGTTATGATTATTTTTGTCGCGTTGTTTCAAAGGGATTCTTTAGGCAATTTCGTACGGTATGCAAATAAGAGCGTGTCTAGAATATTGATTAGATTCCAGTTTGTTGTATCTATTTTGGTAGGTACCCCTTTATCAAGGCTGTAAAAGCGTGAAAAATACTGAAGTATTTTCACGCTTTTAATTTTGGTCCTAAATCTGTTTTTACGATGACGCCAATGACGCTTGCCATTTTTTTTTTTCGTCTAAATCTTGTAATATACACCAGTGTATTTTTTCCAGGGTTATACATTCAGAGTTATCCTTTAGTTATGTCATGCGTCACGTCCGTTTATTGATAGGTATTTATATGATATTATGCTGGTTTAATTCTAGTAGAACAGGAATGAAAGAGTGTTTTCTAAAATTTTGCTGGATATTCACAAATTACTTGACCTGACCTTGTTGTGACTGTAACTTGTTACATTATGACCTGAGAAATGAAAATGATAACTGTTTTATTTAGATCCAACATTGTAAAGAAAATTACCACTTAAAAAACTTGGAAAAATTGGCCAAAAATGACCACCTAACCAAAAGTGTATAAACAAGACAGTGCAAACCAAGATGGCGACAAGTGTTCTGTCGCCGTCCATATGCCAATGAGTTCACCGGACGACGGGTGCGGCGTGCGGCGCCGGCGCAGCATCAAGCGACTGCTGCGCAGCCTCACCGCTGACAAACTGCAGACAGGTAAAAATCGACATCGTACCCATAGCGCGGCGGAGCCACTTATTCAATCTGCCTAGCGTTTTCCCTTGGGGTCGGCTTCCAGACTAATCAGATTCAGCTGGATACCAGTAATATACATGGACCGA
Organism: Orthosia incerta; assembly: GCA_948252205.1. Classification (NCBI taxonomy): domain Eukaryota; kingdom Metazoa; phylum Arthropoda; class Insecta; order Lepidoptera; family Noctuidae; genus Orthosia; species Orthosia incerta. The sequence continues at coordinate 26,763,650 of OX411761.1, forward strand.
AAAATTATCTGACCTCCACAATCCATTAACTGAATAACACGATACCTCTTGGCAAGACTGGTGTCAGATTTCAGGTTTCTGACTCATCTTTATCAATCAGCCGAAAGACGTCCACTGAAAGACGATAGCCGATTGGCCTCCCCTAAGTGTCGCCACCTCGATCGATCCTGTGCGTCTAACATCGAGCAGATTCCCGCAGTCTTAAGTCATCGGTTCACCTAGAAGGAGACCTTTCAACGCTTCTTCTTGTGGTACGCGATAGCCTCTCCAGTACTTTTCGGCCTCATCGACCATCCGTTCTGCGAGCAATGTGCCTTACCCACTGCCACCTTAAGTTTGGCAATTCTTCAGGCTTAGTTCTCATGTGGATACTATTTTAACCCCTGGTGCTTGACAACTGGGCTTATCTCAATTGTAATCTTCCCTTTTGCCTATTGGCCTAGCTCTGTTCTGTTCCCTGCCTGATAAGGAAGTAGAAATGTTGTTTTTCTTACGCCGCAGCTGTTATTTTCTCATTAATTTCGTTGCGGGATCCAAGAAAGTTGAATTAATTTTCTATAACTCGTGGAGCTGCATTGATTTGGCGCATTTCTAGTGGTTGCCGCGGTTCATTCTGGTTTCCAAGATTTTAGGAAGTAGTGTAGCGGGCTTGTACCCATAGGTACATTTAAAAAAACCGCCCATACTTTAGGCCCATGTGCTTATTGTTTTTGATCAAGTTAATAAAGACACTGAGATTTAAGTCATAAATCAAAATGATGAATTAACCCATCCCAAAAATAACCACCATTATTTTTGTTGTTTCCTAAATTCACAGATGCGTTAATCCGTAAACACATTATATCCCTTATTACAAATATACCATGCGTAAAACAACGCACGTTGCGTGTTTACGCGATGCTCTAGTAAAATTCCGTCTATTCGCACTCGAAGCCACGTGGGTTTTGTTCCCCAATGCCAAGTACCCCGTTTAGATAGTGTATGGAATTTGATGATGTTTCTGTTTTGAGTACTAAAATGTTTGAGAGTTACAGCTTCCGCGTTGAATCATCAAAATTTTAGGCAGGGTAAAAGCAAACATAATACAGCACAATTATAGTTTCTGATTCAATACCTCGAGACCTGTTACGATTGTTACTTACTCCTTTTGCTTCACGTTTCGTGTTTACACTTTGCTGATATTTCATTAAATTTTCTTCGTTCGTATCTTGTCAAAATGATATTCCCGTCCCTCGAATTACGAGCCTACACTTATTGTCTGTCGTGTTTTCATATCATATCACCCCTTCTTTATATTGGCACGGCCCAATAACATGCTACGTGTACCGAACCTGTGTTGTTTTTACGATTATTTACGATTTGCATGAGCAATATCTTACTGGATTTGTATACCAATTTTGTTTGGATAGGAGCAGATTGTTTGCTAAATATTATATGGAAAACTGAGTTGTTACCTTAGTAGTACCTCTTAAATTCTTATTTGTAGTTGGTTTTGCTCCTAATCACACTCGGGTCGTATCGGTTGGTCGTCCCATTGGAATATGAGAGTGAGGGCAATAAAGAGTGCACCTGTGTTTGCATCTGCCGCGTCGATGGTTAGTCGCCGCTGCTTACGCGATGGTTACCCTCCAGTTGATCAAGGGACATAGTGGATCCTTAGGCAATTTAATGATGCCGCAGATGAACTTGCGAAGAGAGGCTCTAGGCTGGCTATGTTAGTCAATGCCCCCACGTACATCGGTTCAAATGGGAGTCTTAAATGCGGAAACGGGAGTCCCTACCACTGCACTGCTAGTCTCCGCTGAGATTGGCAGTCATGGTCGAAATTAGGTCAGGAGAACTATGAAGTTCTACTTAGTTTATTATCATCTTCTTCACACATGGATGTTACTTAGTCTTAGTTGACTTACATGGGACATTGACTAGTGCTTTTCCATGTTGTTTGTTATAGCCGTATCTATTTTTATATTTCATCATTCTCTTGAACGTATCACGATTTATTTAAGGTCGGCGAAACATGTTTTCATCATAATTCGCCTCCATCCAAACATGGTTTATTTGGTCGCTTCCTACAACAACCACATTCATACTTACGATATTTGCGTAATTCCCCCGTATCACAAAATTACCCTTATCATGGATTCCGGGTCCATTCTGTATGTAAAATTTGCCTTATTCCTCCGTGTCACAAAATGCCCACATCATGGATTCACCGGGTCCATTCTGTATTTAAAAGTTCTGAACACCTATTATATATCGACCATTCATTCACAGCTTGATTGGGCTAAAAAAACCGTGCTCATTCGACTGAATGAGCAATCAGACGGACCAACGAACTGCAGCCGGATCACGTAACGCAATCACAATTGATTTCCTTTTGGAAGCAGCGAAATACAGCTTTTAATGCTTGAAAAATCTGTTTTCTTTACAAGTCTCAGTTCGCATTAGCCAGGGCAATGAATCTTATTACGTAGCAAAAGGAAAGCAGTTCATTGCAAACTAATTTAAAATTTGCATCTAAGAGTCCAGGTGTCTAGAGACTTCATGAGACTTTTTGACTTCGTCTCTAGGCACAAAGACCAGTGAGTCTGGTGAATTTGTTTCTACAATGTACCTGCGATGCTACTGGTTTTGACCATGAATGACGATGGTAGTTACCATGACTGCATTCATTATTATCATCTTCCAGACCTTGTCCCATATTACACGGGATTGATGCAATATGTTTTCTTCTTCCATTTCGTCCCGTCAAACATCATGGTATCACTGAATGAATCCCTTTTTAACACCCGACGGAAAAAGAGTGGTGTTATAAGTTTGAAGTGTGTTGCTGTACATCTGTGTGTCTGTCTGTGGCATCATAGCTCCTAAACGGATGAACCGATGTGTATTTACTTTTTTATGTTTGCTTGAATGGTTGAAGCTATGTTTGGTTGAAATCGGTTTAACCGTTTAAAAGTAATTCGAATTTTACTCTTTGAATCTGGGTTTTTTCGTAAGATATTATGTCATAATTATGTGTTTCGATAGATTGTCGATTGAAGCGTGTTTAATACAAGGTATATATAGTTTAAAAAGCATGAAATAAAAATATAATTTAAATTTAAAAAAATCCTCGACATAAAAATCTCTAAAAAGCAAAAAATAAGCCTCGTACTCGAATCGGCGTTTTTTTTCTTTTCTCACATAGTCAAACAATCTTCCATCTGTATCCATTCATTCTTCCTAGGGTTGCATTATTATTATTTAATTGGTCTAGTTCCCCTTCAACGTTCATCTAATTTATACCCAGATATAATATATCATAGGCATACACGTGTGTTCCAATTAGACTGAAGTCCAGGTTTTAATTAACCGCATTGATCCCGTCTGGATGCCCAGGGTATTGTGTGAGATCTAGGGAAGTTACTATGGTCATCTCGCAAGCAACTCACTCACTTACAATCTTCGTCTTGGTCGGTACCTACACTCTTGGTTGAGCGGTAGTGGTTGTTATGTGGTATTTCGAAGTGTGACACGCTAAGTTATGCGGTATCGTTCTTCTACTGTCTGCTGCATTCCTTGTATGAGATACTTACACAGAAATATGGCTCGCAGAAATACAGCAAATCAGGTTGTAGAAAACTTTCGTCTGTGAAAAGCGTCCTAATTGTCAGGGCCAGATCTAGAGGGGGGGGGGGGGCAGCCGGACAAATGCCCAGAGCGGCATAAATGAGGGGCGGCCAAACTGTACTAACAGCCCTTTTCATTTCACCAGAAGAACCTAACTTATTCGTGCTCAAATTTTCAAGGTCGCTTCACTCATGTTACGCACTCGATGTTGTCGAAAAAGCCGCTTTATCCGATCCGATGGTTAAAACTTTTTTTTTTTCAATAGATAATATCCTGAAATACTTCATTTTTAAGGGTGCCAACGGCGGCATATATTGTCTATACCCGGAGCGACGTAATTACTACATCGGGCCCTGGTAACTGTCATTCATACCTGTGTGGCAGTTTCTTTCATCAGACATCTTTTAGTTAAAGTGTATGTATACGCGAGTTTTATAGTTCTATATTGCTGTATCTGTAGTTTTCTTGCTAAAAATTATTTAATTAATATCGTAGTAGGGGGACATTGAACTTACTATGTACCTACATAATGTATGTATTCGCTCCAAGGTATTTGATGTGTGGTGAGGGGATGAATACAATACATTGCAGGGGATTAGTTAGGTACCGCATTAGTTAGGTAAACCACAGCCGCCATAGCATCTACTATAGATTTATTGATTGAGTGGCTATGTGGTTGTGATAAGAAAAGCATTATTATCTGTGTTTATGAAGTATTTCTTTTACGTGAAATCGATTCAGGATTATTAATGCATTTTATCACAGTTTTTCTACGCATTAAATTTATTTTTATAATTATTGTTGATGGTTCAATGAATATTTCGACATTGCTAACATATATTTATTTGAACTATGAATTTGTGAACGTAAAACTTATGAGCATTTTTTTGTCTGTTACAGGTAAGTTCATTTTTCTTCACGGATGTAGTAAATCGTAGCGGATTCCAGCTACGGTAAGTACCTACTGTTTAATCTGTTATCACGTAAGTGATAATTTTATATAGACCAAGAATTTTCTCGTGCTGTAACTTCTGGAACTTAAGTTTCGTACAGCGCCATCTAGTCTAACACGAAGGCACCAGTGTTAAGTCCCCGTCTATTATTAGTTTCCCTACTCGCCGCTAGGGGGCGCCACCAGTCGCTTGAATATCTTGATCCCAAAACTGCCTCACTGAATCATCACTAGACCGTCTAACATAAATTTCGCTACTCGCCGCCAGGTGGCGTTACCAGCAGCTTGAATATTTGAAACCCACAACTTTTCCTTTCTGAATCATCACAAGATTAAACAAGGAAATGATACTTCAATAACATAACACTAACATTTGAAATATAATTTAAATAAACTAATAGATTTTAACATTGTTGTTTAGTTTGTAAACAATCACGTCATTTCTCAACGGCCAGGAATAAATTTCTGGGAAGTTCGTGCTGACCACAGTGACGTACGTTCATTCATGATTGCTGAATTGTTAGGAGAAGCGTACACCATCGATTTCGACTCTTCATTCATAAGATCATCCGACTTTTGCAGTGTTAGTCTGGATAATCACCTATAGTACCTAATATATTTGAGGTTGACGTGATGTTTTACCACATGTCATTCCATATTTAATAAGGTCAACACTATACTCTGTCTTCTCTGTCACTATACTTTGTCTGCATAAGAATTAACTGTAATTCCTCCTCGGAAGAGGGCACTGGCTCCTGTAACACAGGTCTATCACCTAGCACAGGAGTCAGAGAATCCATGTATTTGAATGTTTCTTATGTAAATAAAGTTATTTATTATTACTCCATTTGAAATAACATTAGACATGTTTCCAAATCTGTTTACAGTCCGTTCAACCGATTTTGAGTTCTATCCCGTAAACATAAGGATGACATAAAAAGCATAAACCTGTTACCAAAACCAACTGTTTGCTACAGCTACCATTTGTCGTATCACCTACGCAATAGAAGTCAAAATCGGTTGAACGGGCTGTAAAATGGGCTAATTTAAACGTCTAATGTTGTCTCAAATGGAGTTTAGGTAGTTATTAGTTGTCTTGAACCAAAATTTGAAATGGTTAATGATGGTAAATGTGTGTCACTAAAAGAGTCATCATCATCATCATCAGCCTTTTAATGTTCCCACTGCTGGGACACAGGCCTCGTCTCTGTGAAAAAGGGAATGGGCTGTAATCCACCACACAGACCTTGGCAGGTCGGTGGATGTCACATGTCTTCGAAGTTTTGGTTCTAGGACATGCCTGTTTCCTAACGATGTTTTCCTTCACCGTTTGGATAGCAGTGGTGATGAAATAATTTACACAAAGTAAACAAAAAAAACCTGCCTGGGTTCGAACGACCTACAACTTGTTAATCACGGCCGATACTACTGGGACACCACTGCTCTACTACTGATGAAAACATATTATTATAATTAATAAAAGAGTGATGGACATAAATCGGTATCGGTATGTATGGAAGGATGCAGAGGATGGGTAAAGAAACGATGGATGTTTTGTGTGAGTGACAAGAGAAATGGGAGTGAATAAGAGCGTGACAGGCGTGCTTCACCGTCGACCACATCACCTCTTACCATCAGGTGAGATAGTGGCCAAACGCGAGACTATCAATAATAATAAAATGTAAGAAATGACTATTATTGATCGCGTTTGACCTCTAAGCGTTGATATGGTCGACGGTGAAGCACACTTGCCTAGAAGCACGGGGTCCCAGCGCTAAGAATGAAAGTTTGTTTCAAAGAAATATCACCAGATGGCGCGATATGCATCGATTTGTTATTAAATTGTGTGTAAAATTTACATTTTCTAGAATTGCTTATAAAAATTGTATGTTCTGTTCTTGTTTAATAAACTCTGTTAATTACAAAATTATGGAATATTGGGCTCTTTATTCAAAGATTATTTGAACTGATAATTCAATTTAAATTTTACATTTATCGCGTTTTAAAATTTCTGAGGCATGCCACTCTGTTTTAAATTTGCATTGTAACACATTTTGTTACAATGAAACTGTAAAAACATGCATAAAAATACTTTAAAACAAAATCGTCACTGTATTTAAAGAGAAAATAGTCACGAACCGAGTAAACCTTTTTACTTGCAAGTCGCTGCTAACACCATCTATAGCGGTGGAACGGAATCCAACGCGATCGATGTACTTTAAAAACGCTAAGTTACGTCGGCACAGTTTCTTGAATGGGATGAGGCCTCTGTATTCTAGTATTATATTATCTGTGCTAGAAGTAACCTATTCTAAGTTCCTTCTTATTATAATAACATGAACTCAAACTATAATTATTATGATTTCTCATTGTACTTGCTATTGTGTTCCTGTAACTACCTACTATTCCTGGAATCCAGTCTAGTTCCGCTGAGTAAGACTGAAATGTTTGGATTTCAGCTAATGGTGAGTTTGCAGAATTGTTTCTGCGATAGAACGTTGACTTGGTTTAGTTTTATTGTACTGGAGATTTGTATTAATGGTTTTATATGAAATGATTAATGAAAGAAGATGAATGATCAAGGAGATGTAGTGACAAAACTGAAGAGTATGTTAAGATGGTTTGGCTATGTTTAGAGGATGAAAGAAAGGCTACTGATGAAAGGTTATTTATATTACTACTAGGTACAAGGCAGACGTGAATGGAAACGCCGGGAGGGAACGCCCTAGAAGGACATACATAGACCGTATTGGTGAAGTTCTTCAGTAAGGCCAGGTGCGCAGTACTCATAAGTACATAACCAGCGTGCGTGTTTGGCTAGATGTATGAAAGTGAGTGAAGCAAAAGAAGTACGTTCGGAGCAGGTGGCGTTCTGTAGTTTCTGCCTACCCCCATGGGAATAAGGCGTAAGTTTATGTATGAATTTAATCAATGAAAAGAGTTTAAAAAATTATACATTTAAAATATTTTATTTTAACAGGCTTTTTTCGTATTCTTCTCGGCAATCCCTTTCATTTGATACCCATATTGAGTTGCACAAAAAATGACTAGTCCGCCAACTTGGACCGTCCGCCATATTGGATTTAGAATGACGTCACTTAGCTAACCATACATTGTCATCCAAACTAAACATGTATGCACAATTTCATCTTAATCGGTGGAGGATAACTGCTTTAAAATTCAGTTGAAAGATTTGACCCAAACACACTTACATACATATATACATTGCAAGTTAAATAAACACTTGTAAAAAATTAGAAAAGTATGACAATTTGACATACTTTTAAAACTCAAACAATGTAAAAGTTGAAGGTATACGGGGTGCGTCTGTTCCTGTGACTGATCGGCTCGAGCTCTTGGGCATGGAGTTGACATCCAGCCTCAGCTTCGGCGCCTCCATTGAGTACAAAGCTCAAATTGCGGCCAAAAAGCTGGGCATCCTAAATAGAGTGAAGCGATACTTTACGCCTGGACAGCTTTTAACCCTTTACAAAGCGCAAGTCCGATCCTGCATGGAGTATTGCAGCCACCTTTGGGATGGCTCAGCTAAGTATCAGCTTGCCGCGCTTGACTCGGTGGAACGCAGAGCCAAGAGGCTCATTGGCGACGTTGAGCTGGCGGATGCCAAGCTACACAGCTTGGCTCATCGCCGCAAGGTTGCCTGCTTGTCGGACTTTTACAGACTGTACTTCGGTGAGTGTGCTCAAGAACTCCACGACCTCATCCCACCAGCCCCCTTCTACCATCGGACATCTAGACGCACTGCAAGTTACCATCCTTACCTTGTTGCCATTCCACCAATACGCACCAAGCGCTTCCAATCATCCTTCATAATGCGCACAGCGAATGAGTGGAACTCACTACCTGCGTCTGTGTTTCCGAACGCATTCAACCCGAATCTCTTCAAAGTTAGAGTGAACAGGCTTCTTCTGGGTAAGCTCGCTCCATCGTCGACTCTGTCTCTGTCACCTTTGACCTAGACTAGAGTCAAGAGCAAACCCATCACAAATAAAAAAAAAAAAAAAAAAAAAAGGTATCACGTGATATCAGCCAGATGTCAGTACCTGTAATACTTTTGTCTAATTTATAAAACTTCACGTCTGTATGCCCTATGGATTAAGCAAAAGCGTACCTTTGTTGTACAGGACACCCATGTTTTGCCAGTAATGTTAAGTCCGATGGAATAAGAGCGAGCCTATGGAAACCTCAACTCCGGTGTTCAATGTTAACCTTTGAACATCGAATCAGCACTTGGCCCGGCGACGACTACACGAGCGGCCTAGTTAAAATAATGACTGAGTTGCATCTTACACGCATGAAACACATACAACTTTGTATAATAGTGTGTATTAAGTTAAATTAGTATATAAGCTGTACATCTTGAAAAATAAACTAGATTTGAATTTTATATTCTTGTCTCATTACCCCTCACTGTGGCCAAGACACCTTTAGCCATCTCTGATCAGTCTCGTGAGTCTGCGAGCTGGCAGTGAGTTTATCCTTCCCGAACCTGGACATCCTGTCTACTATCCGTCTGTAACCTTAGGTCGCATGGTGCAGACATCCTGAACTTATTTATATATTTATATATCACTACTAGGTATATGGTAGGTTAGGGCTGTAGGGCTTATAGGGATTATAGTCGTAGGGACTGTTAGGCTTATAGGTTCAGTAGGCGCGTGACGTATCATATCCCTACATGTACTAACGCACCCTCAACAGTATTGCGACCTCACGTGACATCTGTTTGGAGTGGTTAGACATCCGGACTGTTACACAGATTTTTTAAGGAAAAACCCAAGAGCACTTTGAATTCGTTTGAAATAACTAATAGAAGGTTATGACGAGATAAAGTTGATTCTTAATTTTTTTACCGACTTCAAAAAAGGAGGTAATCAATTCGACACGTATGTATTTAATATTGTTGGAATTGAACAATATTTACATAATATGTTACTCTATATGGGCTTCTAAACATGTGTGCCAAATTTCATAAGTGTATGTATGTATGTTTGTCCACGCATTTCTCCGAAACTACCTCTTGGATCATGATCATTTTATTGGATTAAGTATCTCTTAACTTAGGGAACAGTGCAAGTTTCAATAAAATCGGTTCAGCAGTTTTCAAGATATGGAACATACAACCGAACTCCTTAGCGACAAACAGTACGAATGTTTATATTAAGTTATTATGGGTATTTTGTCAATCTTTTAGGTACCTACCTGAATAAAGAAATTGCTCACTTTTTAGTGATACTACTAAAACTAAAAAGTTTAATTACCCTATCACTAAAAAGTGAACAATTTTTATTTTGTATTTTTCTCCAGAAGTCTGTTTATTTTTGTTTTTTTTTTTAATATTTGAATAGTTAGAGGATAAGAAACTGTTTTTGCAAAAAAATACTATCGACTTCCAAATAAAAAACTACAAAGTGAAAAATAACTTTATTTTTAGAAGTCGGTAGTATTTTTTTGCAAAAACAGTTTCTTATTTTTCCCTTTTTAACCGACTTTCGAAAAAGGAGGAGGTTCTTTAGTTGTACCTACCTAATAGGCAAGTTGTTTAGTAACCTATAACGCCAGAATAGATTACCCAAATACCATGAAACTTGAACATAACCGGTGAAATGAGAGATCTGCGTACCCCTTAAGAGCGTACTGGCGTAATGTTCTGTTATGAAATGGTGTAAACAATGGCCAGACATGCGATTGCAGCAATCCCGAGAGACTTGCCTTTATTTATTGAAGAGATATGTTGTATATATCCGAAGTTCTTCATCAGATCTTCACCAAATTTAAATGGGACCAATTTCGAATCATATTCTTTCAAACAAAATAAGAATTTTTGAAATCGGTTCTCAATCGACGGAGATATCGTCGATTGAGAACCGATTTCAAGTTCTCAATCGTCGATAGTCGATAGTCAAGTTTCAACCAATTCCTCTTCTTCCTTTTTGGTAAGTCGGTTAAAAATGGAAAGTGGAATGTATAAGCCCTGCAGTAGGTAGGATATAAAATTTAAAGCAAATAAAAACAGTAATTGTAAATGCAAATACTAATAAAAACAACTTACTTAAAGAACCTCGTAAAGCAAAACCTCTAGGTCAATAAAACGAACTTGTTTCTTGACAATAATTATCACGTTATCAGTTATAATATCTGTACCGCCTTCGGTGGATCTGATTACACATACGTAAGTATTTACCTTATACGAGGTAATGCGAACAAAACAAGGGTGAATTCATTTTGTGCAGGTGGGTAGGAAAAACATACGGGATTATATTTGGAGAGGGCACGCAACTGATAAAATAGTACATTATTATGTTGATGTTCAGACTATTCATTTTGATTAGATGGACAAATTATTAATTTACTGCTATGACTAACTGGCTGAAATACAATAACCAACACAGTTACTTAAACAAGAGCTTGTTATTGTAATCCTCAATAAGAAGCTCTTGTTTTCCGGCTTCCGATCTAACCGGACGCAGCTGAAATCCAATGTCTTATATGGGGCGACTGGCTATCTGAACCCAGAAAACAAGTATAGTTGTCGGCAACTAACTTGGCAAGAGTAGTTGGATGCGCACAAGTCGTTTTTTAGGTCTCTTTGGTTACCAAGCGGAACGCGGGCGACGTTAAGCTCCGTTCCAAACGCGAGATTGGTTGACCAGTTGACACAAGGATCGATTGACCAATCGCGTCGCATCCACGTTCCGTTCGCTCTATATGGTGGTTGGTCAGGTCGCGCACTTACTCCCCACTACGCTTAAACCTTGCCAAGTTACGTGCCGATACGATAACTATAACTGGGTTGCACAACCCATTCTTATTGGCATCCTATTTCCATAAAATCTGAACTGGCAAAGAATCGATCAGTCAGTAAGTTGAACCTAGTTGCACGTTCTAAAGAGTAGGTTCTTATTATTAGGTTCTTCAATTATTTTGCTAAGCTTGTTCTAAAAATCTAATTCTTTCTTCTGATATCTTGAACGGCTACTCATTGCGTATCTTATGTGTAAATCATCTTATTCGTTACACAAGCTGTTCTTTTCTTTCTCTCCAAATCACCACTATACATTGCCATCTGCGCACAAAATCCTCGCCCGTACGTACACAAAACTCGTGCGCAACTCAGCCATATGTCGCTGTGACGTCTCACGCACCTTGCATACAACGTTATCATGCGGCAGGGGTCGTACCGCGGGAATATACTGACCTTTATGTGAATGTTATGTTAGAGTTACTTGATTAGTATTTAAGTTTTTTTTGCGGTGTTAAATGGTCTAGATCTAAGTGGGGCTAGGTAGACAAATCTAGGTTTTATAGTAAACAAATGGTTGTAGTGTGTTTGTACGGTGTCTTTTCATTGTTTTCGAAGAAGACAAGAGTGAATAGGTTACTTTTGGGTAATTGTGCCGTATCGGATCGTCAAACGCATCGTCGCTTACCATCAGGTGAGATGGTTGTCAAACGCAAGCCTATCAATAATGATAAATAGATACGGTTACGAAAAGGTACGGTACGGAAAGCTTAAAATCTATACTAATATTACAAAGAGGAAAGGTTTGTATTTTTGTATGTAATGAATAAACTTAAAAACTACTGGACCGATTTCAAAAAATATTTTAGTTTTGGGAAGCCACACTATCCCCGGGTGACATAGGCTACATTTTATCCCTGTATTCCCACGGCAACGGGAACTACTCGGGTGAAGCCGCGAGGCGTCCGCTAGTTATAAATAAATCAAGATCAAGAATCTTACTAATATTATAAATGTGAAAGTTTGGATGGATGTGTGTTTGTTACTCAATCACGCCAAAACGGCTGAACGGATCTGAATGAAATTAGGCAAAGAAATAGATTATAGTCTAGAATAGCAAATAGGCTACTTTTGATCCTGGTATAATGTTCCTTTGGGATGATAAAGCACTTTTCACGCGGGCGAAGCCGCTGGCAGAAGCTAGTCATTAATAAGAAGTAAGAAGAAAGAAAATAATTTAATTCGGAAAGAAATATTCGGATACATTTTGCTACAAACCTACGTAGTCTTCAAGGAAGTATTTAGAAGTCCAGTTCTTTTTGACATTCATTTCCTTTGTAATGTTATTACAACCTTCCCTTGAAACAGCTGAAATTAACAAACATTTTTCATTACAATATCAATCATATTTCATTTATGCCATTGAAAAATGTGCGAATTTTCTTTCATGACAAATTTACGATGTAACAATCAAAACAATGAAATCCGCCTTTATTTCTTTACCAAGGCTTCAAACAGACAAACAATGTTTTTAAACGCGGAAACAGGTGTTATGCTAAGTGCAAGATTCGGTCGGCAGATGCCGTTGGACAGGTGTGCCACAGATTATAGTAGTTGGCACACACACAGACACAAAGCTTCGTTATTCGAAAATATTCGAAATTCGAAAGTGTTACCCCGTACTTGTAGCTGTCCTTTTAAGGATGGATAGGCTGTGTAAAAGATCGTATGGATAGAATGACTTCAGCTAAGGGTATGAAAGTACATCAGGATTGTCGTTAAGAAAGTTTTGAGTACGGATGGATTTATGAGTAGAGGAAGACCAAAGGAAACTATGCAGGGATTGTGGGCAGGATGATCATGCTAGAAACAGTGTGAATACTGAGATGTCAACGAACAGTATGAAAGAAGAAGAATACATGCTGCACCGAACACATCATAAAATAGGAGAAGAGAAACTAGATAAGGATTATGTCAAATACAATGCTAGAAAGGGTTTGAAAACTGAGATGAAAGCTGATAAAGATGTATGGAAGAGGACATGCTGTGCCTACCACACAAATGGATTTGTTCCATACTAAGATTAAAAACGTAAATAATAGTTTGAGTAAGCGTTTCTTTGATATGTAGAATTCTTTTTTATTTATTTTTTGTATTTGTAAGGCGTTGAGTCATATCTTTTCTATTTTAAACTCTCGCTGATATGTATTTTATGCAAACTTTTATATGTGTGAAAACTTTTAAATGGCCGTTTTTTGAATGTTGTTTCTGTATATTTACTGTATTAGCTGTAAGCTTTCCTAAGACTAATAAAATTAAATAAATAATAAGAGAAACGAAACGATGGAAGGATGCTATGAACGACGACAGGTATTGCTAGAAATGTGGTGAAAACTGAGGTGACGACGAATGATGACAGATTCGTTCCCGTAGCGCACCCCACAGGACCCGTTTTTGGCATAAAAAAAATAGCCTATGTTACTCAGGAAGAATGTAGCTTTCACTGGTGAAAGAATTTTCAAAATCTGTTAAGCAGTTTTTGAGTTTATCCATTACAAACAAATCTTTCCTCTTTATGATATTAGTGTATTTTTCTTTTCTTTTTACACAGGGTCTTCCTTTGTCATCCAACTTTCCTGTCGCAGGTCTGCTGGAAGAAATTTCTAATGAAATAAACAGTACCTTTATGCTCTTCAATCTGTATTATTTATTTTCTATGTAATGTGTTTTTGTGTGTCCTTCTCACAGAGAGGAGGCCTGTGTCCCAGCAGTGGGAACATTAATAGGCTGATGATAAATAAATAAATGGTGTATACATGATATGATGCGCTGGCCCCAAATATAATACGAGAAGGAGGTAAATGTTGATTTAAACAAGTCTGATGTAGGTATGTGTGAGTGAGTGATACACCATGCATACGGAGTAATGTCTCTGTATAGATTTAAACAGGTGATACCACAGATATCGTTGGCATATTTCTTGTTTTCTTTTTGGAGCTCGTTGCTAAAAATCTTGTTTGTCTTATTTTCGGCTGGGTTGGGCTTAATTTAATTTGTGGATCGCACCAGCTGGGGGATGTGCACAGCTGTACTGGCTCAATAAATTTGAATAATGCACGGTTCTTTTGATGCCCTTGCAAGAAATCGCATTGCAACTGTTGGTAGAAAATTTTGTAGATTTTCTGACTTGATGTCTAGCTGGGCTGATTTGTCCAGTGTGCACCAAAACTATTAAAATTAAGTAATAAAATCATTCCAATGGAACATACTCTTGGGATAAAAAATATAATATGACCTAATCTAGCCGGGCGAGCACGGCCTTGAGTCACGCATTTTATTATTTCTGCTCCCAAACTGGGATAAAAATTTGTGACTCAAGCCGGTCACAGTAGTCCGTGCTCGCCCGTCAGGACATGGTCATGACTAAGCCGTTCGGCTGTTAAGACGTAGAGACGTACAGAGACATAGACAGAGTAACTTTCGTATTTTAATATTAGCAGGATCTTTACTAGTGCAAGCTACTTTTTTAATGCATTTCTTATGATAGATAACTAAAAGTATATCTCACGCTGTAAGAATGCATGAAGATCTGAACATGCTTGAGGAAAGTGAGGTCATCATCATCAGCCTTATAATGTTCACACTGCTGGGACACAGGCATCCTCTTTGTGAGAGAGGAATGGGGATTAATCCGCCACGCGGGCCCAGTGCAGGTTGGTGGATGTCACATGTCTTCGAATTTTTGGTTCTAAGACATGCCGGTTTCCTCACGATGTTTTCCTTCACCGTTTTAAGGGCGGTGACAAAATAATTTACGCAAAGTAAAGCGCCTCGAACTCACGACGTACGACACGTATGTCGCGGCCGTTACCACTGGGCCATCACTACTTAGTTGAGAATGATCAGCTTCCGATGATTGACACGACGAGATTTATTACATTTCTGGGTTGGCACTGGCAACAATATAATTACATTGCTTTGTGACTTAAGAGAACATCAACTTGACTGTTCATTGTAGTTACATTTGCAGGACCATTTTATAAGGGTATAAGAAGTTGTACTATACGGCCGCGTTTCCATTTGCAAGCAACTCGCATGCTAGATTATTTACATTGCGGGGCACGATCGAGCTATTGATTTATTTCATAGCAATTGCTTGTTGTACTGACAGTTTTAAACTAAAGAACCTTACACACACATTTAACATAGATTTATCCTTGTACATAAATATGTCAACGCCAGGTTCCTGAGCAATTAGGGCGTTCAGCAGATTGAGCGCCTGGGTTGTAGGGGTATATTGCGCTGTCAGGGTACGCGAGGGAGGAGCCGCGAACTTGCATCGCAGGGCACAGGCTTGCGATACCCGTACTCGGTCTGGAGCAAACTGTGAACAGCGAGCTAGCGTGGACGAGTCGGCCATCCTATTGTTCAGCACAAAGAAGTAGTGCATCAGCAGCGCACACTTACGTCGCAGTTCCAGCGTGTTGATGCCCACCATTCCCGCGACAAACAGAGACGGATACAAATAGGGATAGTACCCATACAACTTTTCATATTAACTTTTATACATCGGTATCGAGCAAATTTGCGTTGAACCCGTTCTAACATTAGCTTATACTTTTGCTCGTGTGGATCCCACGACCAGTGAATTATATTTTAGTTTGCTGCGCACAAAGGAAAAATACAATACCTTAACAGCATACATTATACCTCGGTAGCCCGCAATAATGCATCTTGCATGCGAGTTGGTTGCTGAAGGAAACGTGGTCTAATGCTTACTTCACCGCCAAATACTGTCTGACACTGGAAATTCCTCTGTTGATCGTATTGTTAAATCTTCACCCTTATAAACAGCATTATGTCATTGTCTACCTAAACAACAGAAATTCCATTGCATATTCTATCAATAATATCTTAGTCTGTCTTATGCAGACAATCCTGACCTTGATGTAAACATATAGTTAATTTATTATAATCAAAAAAATCCCTAGAAGACATAACATGAATGAACCACAAAATTGATATAATTTATCATTTCATACGACGGTGTGCGCAGGAGTTGTTTATTGGGCGCGCGCCAAAAACACTCTGTAGGTGGAACAAACTGTTCTTTGCGCTTCTTTTGTGATAAGAGTGACGATGTGGCTTCAGAATTATTATGATATAATAAGATAACATTTTTGGGAAGTGTATCAGGTTTAGTGGAATTCGCTTTTGATGGTGGCAGTGTAATATGTTTGTTTCGTGAATTCTGGTAATCTGGTATATTTACTTTAATCACGAGAAATCAGTTACTCGTCATTAATGGTTATGGTATTGAACAATACTACGTACCGAGATAGCTAAACCCTAACTAGAATTTCTTCTGTATTTAGATTTCCGAATATAAGTTCTTCAGTCCTTTAGATTCACTCTGGCACAACTCGCGTATGAAACGTGCCGATATAGACATGATATATCTGTTGGCTTCTATTATTTGTTCATAATTTGTGTGTTTATTTTACTTTCTTTTCATTGTTGATTCATCTGTCGTCTTCTTCTTCTTCCTAGTCATTTCCTATATTTTAGAAGGGGTCGCTTCTCCTTATTTCACGGCATCAAAGTTGTCGGGTCTTCGTCATACTTTTTGATCCATCACAAATACTTTTTATTAAAGTTCATTTGTTAACAGAGTCACTTGATAGTCTAGTGTCTAAGTTGTTGGTTGTATCACATTGGGATTACTATAATATTGCGTAAAGCGAAGGATTGGTATTTCCTGCCGGAATGTGTGTTTTCTGATAGGTACAACCTGGGGACCTTTAAGTCTATGTGAATAAGTTACCTCTAGACAAACGTGCTTCACCGTCGACTGCATCATCGCTTACCATCAGGTGAGATAGTGGTTAAACGCAAGCCTGGAGTTGATAAAAAAGTGTTAACCCACTATCGTAGGAAGACGTACAAATAAAAATGGCTCGCGCAGCCAACGCGTCGTGGCTAAATATAAACTCTCCATGTTTTTGTGCACTATTTTCACTAATTAGCTTGTGTATGTAGGTTTATTAGCTGATCGGAAACTAAGACTTATTGATTTCTTTTGAAGAGGATTATAGGTTTTGGGAGCTTCATAGGATGACAGATTGATAGACACATCAAAATAACAAATAGGTTACAGAGGTAGGCCGCTGCAAATATAATTTGGCAAAATGGGGGATTAATAGTTCATTGCACGCTGGGTGCGATTGCGGTGCTCCTATACAGACTATGCCCCACTTGCTGGAGTGTCCCGAGTTCCCGACTGTCCATTCACTTGCACCATGGATGATTTGTATAATGCCTCTGCCGCTGCAATAAACGTGCCCACCTACTGGGCTCAAATAGTTTGATCAAATGTACCATCGAAACGAAAAAGAGAAAGAGGTTACAGAGGCAGGGAAGCACTAATTCCATGCGGGCGACAGCTAGTCTAGTCATATATGAAATGTTTACCAGCAAAGGATGAGAAACTTTGGCATTATTTCGGTCGTTCAGGTCTGTGCCAAGAGAAGATGGCAGCTTTATGTTAATTTCTATAAACCGCTTACACTAATCTATGTTTAACATGGACTCTATGCCAATTTCCACGTGACCGTTAATTCTAATAAATCACCATATTGACTGTTGTTAGTTCCATAATCATAAACGTCATCACAATTTCAGTGACGCTTTTTGTATGATCGATGTTGATTCCTCTCCTCAAAAAACAATAAGTATTTTTGCAATTTCATCCAATCTTTTGCCCCAGTAATCAAGATTCTGCGTCAATTGAAAGGCCAAAATTGTTAATACGTAGGTTACATGCCCTTGGATCGTATCACAAAGACTGCTCGTATTTTACGGACAATAAAAACGCTTTCGATCCGTTTGCACCGACAACCTGTTGGTAGTTAACGGCTTGGCATCTGTTCCTTATTTTTTTAACGAAAAAAATTAAAAAAAAATTGAGCATGTTACTTGGGCATTCAATAAATTAATTAAATTGGTCTTTTAACCCTTCATATATCTGAAGGCTCCTTATACAGACGTATCAAATTTTCATACGAGTGTTTTAGCCGGTAGCAGCTTACTGCTAGATTTGAGCATCTGCCATCACAATTTAAGTATTAAGTTGGAGCTGCTTCCTTAAATATTATGTGGCAGTTCCCAAAATTAAACAATAGATTACGTAGAGTAATAATATGCAATAGATCTATTGGCCAGCTGCCCTGGGTTTGCTGGTCTAATACAGAATGAAATCTCAAACTAGCACAATGTTGTCAGAATAGAGAATGGCGCAGGCATGCTGGACAGACCCGACCACAATTAACGGGACCAGGGAAGGAAAAAGAGAAGAGATGACGTAGATATAAGCCCTGTATAATCTCATAAATTCATTTCAGCCGAAAGACGTCCACTGCCCAACAAAAGCCACCCATTGACCGGTCCTGTCTCGCATCCAGCGAATTCTCGCAGCCTGAACGAGGTTATACAATCCATTCAACACACAAATCCCAAAAACAGCTGATTACATTATTTATTTACTTTACCAGCTAAAATCAGAAACTACGAATTGTTATTCAGGAGCTGTGACGTCAGAGAACGACGTACACACGATTCTTTTAGACGTTGCCAAGAATGTGGATAATAATTAGAGCTTTAATTAGAAAATAACACGGTCCAATCAATCAACCTCGGTCGTATCGCTTTCGAAGGTTCTTTTGCCGTCAATCATTGGTGGTTCATCAGCCTCGGAGTCTACGGTTGTTGAATGACTCTCCAACTGAAAAAACATGACGTATTTTCACCTAAGAGTCACCTTTGTGTTTGTAGTTCTCGTCTTCTAAAATGGTGCTAGATGTTATTTGCTAAGTTCAACTTTGGGTTGGTTGATGGTCTTTCTTATCCCAAATGGTTATAAAAATCACCGACCTTACAAATTGTATTTGTATCCAAGGAAACCTGAACTGAGAGTTAATATAAATTTAAAATCACCAACGTATAATATGCCGCAGTATTGGCCGTGCGCCCGCTCGGAGTCAGAATATCAATATTGAATCTCCTTTTGGACATTTTTGTTTGCAAATTATTCTATGATTCATATGCTATTTCAGTTATGAAGAAATTCTAGCCATAATTGTTTCTGTTTATAATATTTTTTTAAATCCAAGTCGTTTTGGAGGAGTGTCCAAAAGTATTGAAAAAAAAATATCGTGTTTTTAATCAGTTTTTTAAAGCTAAACTATTAGTTACACGAAAAAACCATCTTACACAAATTATGTACATGAATCAATAATATTTTTTTTTTTTCAAACCTTTTAACCTAGCCGTTACTAAGGAGTATGCTTAGGCACTAAAGCGGTGGACGACCATTAAGCAAGCGTGGTGGTGTCGTGCCTTCTCCGTATGAGAAGAGGCCTTTGCCGTGGGATGTTAACAGGCTGGTGTTGGTATCAAAATGTATAATTATCAAACACAATGGTCATGCTTAGTATTTAGGACTATTTCTTTTGTGCTTTCTTTTCAGCATGTTATTTTGTCGGATATATTCCTGCACGTATTTGAAACAGATTTCCCAACATGTTCTCAGTCAACCCACTTCTTTAAAATCCTGTTTTTCTACCAATCAATATATTTTTCTAAAGCCAAAAAACAAAAGTCTGTAGGTTAAACCAAAGAACACTGACCAATGAAGACTGACTGAGTGACAGATTCGTAAATATGTAAGATGTTGATACCATCGTGGGGGGTACGAGAAACAGACATCACGCGATGATGGCTGCGAATGTTTTTCAGAAACGTGTTGGTAATGATGAGTCATTGGCTAGGCTATTGTGAACCAGTTGATGTTTTTTTTTTTGTAATTAGGTCAGAGTTTTAATTAGTGGAACTTAGCTAAGCAATGAAGGTTTCTAGATAGAAACAATCAAAGATTCTTTAGGTTAATAGGGCCGCTTGCTTAGTAGCAAACACGGGTTCATTATGTATAACATAATTATTTTAATTTAAACTCTAATAACTAACTCTAAGTTTTTGGCGTAATTGGGGCTATTTTTTTATTTTTTATTATTGGTAGGCTCGCGCTTGACCACTATCTCACCTGATGGTAAGTGATGATGTGGTCGACGATGTAGCGCGCTTACCTAGAAGAAACATATTCACTCTTGACTTAAAGACTCCCAGGTTGTAGCTCTCAGGAAATACAGACTCCGGCAGGGAATTCCACACCTTAGCTGTACGCATAATGAAAGTATTCCCAAAACGTTTGGTGCGTATGGGTGAGATGTCCACCATGTACCGATGACACATCGCCGTACGTCTTGTAGTCCGATAATGGAAAGGACTAGGAGGAATTAGTTCATGCAATTCCAACGCACACTCCCCGAAATGTAACCGATAAAAAACCGACAGACTGGCAACTTGGCGCCGATGTTCAAGGCTCTGGAGCCTAGACTCGACCAATATCTCATTGCCGATGAGCCTCTTGGCCTGCTTTTCGATCGACTCTAGTGCATCCAGCTGGTACTTGGCAGATCTGTTCCATAGGTGAGAGCAGTACTCCATGCATGACCGAACTTGCGCTTGATACAAGTTTCTTCTTGATTCAAGTTCTACTTAGCAACCTTGTTTTATTGATAACCATGTTCATTCATCGCTGTTAACTTAAGCTGATGAATGAAAATGGAGCCTAACGAAACAAAAAATATTACTCATAAATATAACAAAGGTTATATGTATCATCGATTTCATCACTATCCTAATTAATTTCGGACTAGCTTCAGCAAGCGGCTTCGCCCGCGTGTATGTCGAAAATTATCCCAAGGGAAAATATTTCTGGGATAAAAAAGTATCCTATGTTCTATTCCAGACTAAAATCTACTGTTGTGCCGAATTTCATCCAGATCTGTCCAGCCGTTTTCGCGTGAAGAAGAAACAAACACACACACACACACTCACAAACTTTCACCTTTATAACATTAGTGTGTTTAGTGCAGCATGTCTTCTTCTTCATCTATAAAAATCTCTGTTAGTATTCGTCCATCGTCATCATTTCAGGCGAAAGATCTCCACTGTTGAACATGGGCCTTCGACAAGTGTCGCCACATTGACCGATCCCGTGCGTCTCGCATCCAGCAGATTTCCGCAACCTTAGCCAAGTCATAGGTCCACCTAGTGGGAAGTCTTCTAATGCAGCATCTTTCTGTCGTTTTAGTAGTCCCTCCTCTTTTTCTAGTCATAACATCTTCATCATTAACATACAATGCCTGCAATTCCTATACTCTTTTTACTTCACTTCTTATCAAAACATAAATTAAAATACTTGTGTAGAAGCGAGAATAAGCACCATATTTTTATCACAGCGTTGATAAAAATAAAATGTCAGCTAGCGCTTGACCTTTGTGTGAGTCATGTTCGTTCGCACTTTCCGGGTTAACGGTACGTATGTAATACTGTAGCTATGTGATATGTGATCGCTAGATCATTCGACAATATCTCTGCCGGGAGATTTTTGCTTCAGATACGATATATTCATGCCTACGGATGCTATGGAGCTATTATCGAGAAAGTCTGACAGTTTAAATTATCTTTCTTTCTTGGTTGTGATGTTTAAGCTACATAAGAGCAACGATGTATTTATTAATTACTAGTGACTCGCCCCAGCCTCGCACGGTACTAATTATATAAAAAACCCTTCCTCGTTGATTGCTCTTTCTTTTAGGGAAAACCATATCAAAACCTGTAGCGTGGATTAGACCCGCGGACAGCGACTTTGTTTAATACCATTTAGAGATAGAGATGGAAGATTTATATTATAGCTAAACAAAAAGAGTGATCACACGATTATCTCACCACGCCAATCGTCTTTTTGCTCCCAGTAAAAAAAACAAAAACAACTCGACCTCTGACTCACCCAAACTCCTCTGATTGAAGTATAGGTATTCCACTAAACCTAACGTGGGAAGTATTCTAACACAATACTCCTACATTCAGACCCAACAAGTTTATATAGAGGACTAGTATTTGCTTGGTGCGCGAGCTGCAAGCAGCTCGCGGCTTTGTCGTGTTTTTGAGAAGTATTCCTTAACCTACCCTACACCTACCCTACACCTACCCTACACCTACCCTACACCTACCCTACACCTACCCTACACCTACCCTACACCTACCCTACACCTGCCCTACACCTGCCCTACACCTACCCTACACCTACCCTACACCTACCCTACACCTACCCTACACCTACCCTACACCTACCCTACACCTACCCTACACCTACCCTACACCTACCCTACACCTACCCTACACCTACCCTACACCTACCCTACACCTACCCTACACCTACCCTACACCTACCCTACACCTACCCTACACCTACCCTGCACCTACCCTACAATTTGTTCCAAAAAACATAACCCTAATGTTTGCTTGTCGTCGCCAGGCACTGAGTTCGCTCCACTCGGGATCCCTACGCTGAATCCGTAAAAAAAACAAAAAAAAAAGATTCGCCAAAACGGGGGGGGGAAGGGGGGCAAGGGGGTCAACTTTGAAAAATGGTTTGTTTGTGACTATAGCATTGCCCCTTTATATGAATCTGAAAAAAGAAATGTTCCAAGTCTCTCAACTTCCGAGATCCGCTTAAAGGGGGGGAGAAGGGGGGCGAGGGGGTCAACTTTGTTCGCGTGTTGTTGTCCCTACACCTACCATACACCTACCCTACACCTACCCTACACCTACCCTACACCTACCCTACACCTACCCTACACCTACCCTACACCTACCCTACACCTACCGACACAGCGAGTTCTCCTCTATGTAACTTGTGCCGGTACCCAGTGCCGTTACTTGGGACTGGTCAATCATGGACGCGACTATGTGTGTGATCAGTTTTTGAAGGGCGTCTCTGGGTGTGACCATAGTTCTCGCCAAACTTCTTGGCCGCCCTGAAGTTTGCTACAATGGTTGCGCAGTAGTAAATCTCATACAAAACAGGACCGAATCGTGCCTTGCACATCGGAAAGCCAACTTCAGGGCGGCCCAGAAGTTTGGCGAGAACTATACTTTTGTTACCTTGGGTTCTACCTGTAAAAACAATTGTATGCGTGAATAAATAAATATAAATGATGTGGTGGCCCAGTGGCTATGATCTCGCTTGTCGTGCTTGAGTTCGTAAGTTCAAATCCAATGTGAATCTTTCAGTTCATATGTACTTTTAAAAGTTATCTTGGACATCGCTAACATCGGTTAACAAAAACATGGTGAGGAAACCTGGACTTATAGTTAACATAAGTTCCAGCCCGCCTTGAGCAATCGTGTTGATTAAGGTTCGTGCCTTCTCTGTATGAGAAGAGGCTTTTGCCCTGCAGTGAGGCAGTAACAGACTGTTATTATTATTATTAATATATCTACTCTACGACTTTTCATTTTATTCCGTGAATATTTCCAAAAAAGTCTTCGTACAATAGTTTACAACATATATAGAAAGAAGTATCCGTAGTGTCAGTACTTCAGTAGTCGGGGTAGAACGCACTATACGAGTATCTAAGGTAAATGCAACAAGTTATCTGGATTATCTCATTAAATAGAGCTATACTTATCGATTCTAGGAATGTTTTCAAAAGAACTTACTATAAATACCTGAAACCTCGGTTTTACCTCTGCCATAATCAACTTGCGAACAAATAGCGATTCAATTCTCCGAAAATCACAAACTCATTTTCTAATAGTATCACTACTTACCTATAAATGTATCAGTACAAGCTGTAATTGTGTACACTTTACTACGCAAACGCTAATATGAAGCTAAGTTTACTATCTAGTGATAAATTTAACAGGTTACGACTTCAAGACTTCTTACAACTGTTTTATGTTGCTCGTGGAACCATTGACGTTTCTTCTTATTCATTCAGTTTAAAGTGTAGAAGTTTACGTTCATGGTTTCCACATTTGATTACTATATTGGCTTTACTAGCCTCAATGTGAAATTTCCTCCTAGATTTGAATATTAGGTCATGTTTGATTCCAATAATATTCTCTATATGGCTAGCCGTATTAACAGAAACTTAGAAGTCTGATGAATCAAAACCCTTATCAGATCTGGCACTGTGAATGAAGGAAAATGTAAATCAATAAATTACAAATCTGAGAAAACCAATCAATCATACAATACAATAAACTTGGAACTTCCACCACCTCCTTAGCAGAATGAAAACTAAGAAACTCGCTCCATAAACGTTAAAGAATGCCATAATAGTTGTAACAATGTCTCACAAAACAATGCTGTCTTCCCGAACGCTTAGCATACGCGTTGTATGCTAACCGTGTGACCTAGAGCACCCACGCCCCATGCACTGACTGCTGTGATATCATTCTACAAGGAATTTGAAAGGAGCGAGGATATGGCGAAGAAAAATTTTGCAGATGTAAAAATGTATGGTGATGATAGAATAGATTTAATCAAGTATCAAGACTCAAAAATTGCTGTAATGTAGACACTGACACTAAACACAAAGACCAACAAAACATACAATACAAAAAGTGATGCGGAAGTACGTATGATGAATGTGAGTATTAGCAAAATTAAAGAAGTTGTTAGTCCTAAGATGAAAACATTACAACAACAGCGTTACTGATGCAAAATGTTTTTTCTCGGTTATGGGCTTCTTGCAGGTGGCGATGTTATCAGATTTGCCATGCAGATTCAGTATGTAAAGCATAGGTCCACTAAGTGTTTGAATATGAGATCAAGATTTGTCACAGGGTTATTACTTATTACACGTCCTCGTTCTTCCATGTTCTGACGATTATGCAGGATACACCTCTAGAATTCTGTGGGCTTGTCTGTAATGTTAATGACAGGCGTATTTATTGTTATGACCTGGTTTGCCACCTCGAGGTGTCTCATCATCCTGCTCAGCTGTTATTAGTAGTTCAAGTTTGAGGCGGCTTTTACTGTCATCATTCATACTTACTGAAATACTGGTCGCCCTTTTCAAGTACTGACACTGGTTTTTCTAATTAAAATGTCAAGCAGACTTTCGAATACCCGGGAAGCTTAAAACGAAACATTTCCAATAATTAAAAATACAAAGCTTGTTTTCATGAATCACTCCATCAAATATAGCATGGCGCTTGTGCACTGTATAAACAAACTAATTTGCGTGAAATAAAGGCGTTTGGAGCTAAATTATTATCTCGTTACGCTGCTTTAGATCTAGATCAAACGATATCTTGTGCGACGTAGATGTTTGGATTACATTTGAATAACATTATAGCAGTTTTGTAGAAGTTAAGGTTAGTAAGCTAACTTCATGGTTTTGGTAGGACACACAAATATTGCGTCTTTGAACAGCCTGAGAAAAACATGGAATTGAGCCTATCAGTATTTTAGCCAAAAAACATCTTCTGCTGAAGATAGGCCAGCCCCAAGTGTCCTCACATCGACCGAGACCATATTCTGTACTTGGTATAAATTACCTTACTGGCTCCATCATTGCTCCTTTTCTATCAAATACTAACACTTCGCCCAGGGCTTCATTCACCGCAATTTTGCTTGGGATAAATAAAGCTTATGACACGCGGCAATATTGTAACTCTATCTCAGTGATCAGTTTTTATATTAGTTCAACCATTGTCAACCTATCGTAGTCTTAAGAAAGTGCTGTTTTATGATCTTACAATGCTTTTCCCACAGTGTCAAATTCGCATTAGCAAAAAAGCTCTTAAAATGTATAAATCTTTTATTGAACTATCGTCACTTATCAACACAGTAGTACAACTAAATAATCTGATATCTTAATACCGTTCCTACTGCGAAACATATAAAAACATCATCTAAAGTTGCTCTCGCAAAAAATGTTTTGCTTCTGCGTCGCAGTTTTTTCAATTACTTATTACCCGACTGCCGAAGGAGGGTAATGTGTTTATCAGTCTACATATGTATGTATATATCTATTTATGTTTGTTCCTATGTGGCTTTCTAACAATCATTAAAATCGGCCTAAGCGTTTGGTCTCTACGCTTAGGCCGATTTTAATTATTGTTACGTCAATCGATTCGTCTTAATTTTCCGAGTGTCACTGGCAACATTAAAATTGGAAAATAGAAAAATGGTGGCTTTTGCCCAATATATTTTTATCTTCCAAACTCATCGAGTGGAGTATCAAAATAAAGGGTTCTGAGAAGTGATTTCAAAATTTCATTGCAACACTTATATGTTTAAATGAAAAGATGTATAAAAATAAAAATAAAAAAAGTTAATTCATAAAATCAAAAGCATAGACTTTCAGTGCATGATCTTGAAAAAATGCCAAACCCGTGAATAATTTTGTGCTGACAATAATTTTTTCAGAGCCAAGGCCAATAGCCATGTGATTAACTACAAATAAGTTGACATTTTTCCTGTATTTAGTCATTTAGGTATGTGTATGAAAAATTGCCAACATTTACTACCAGGATGTTCAAAAGCGAAATATCGTTATTTGTGACATTGTCCTCTTGCTTCATGGTGTCCTCTGTGGACATACTTTACATTGACAACACAAATTCAGAGACACAAAGATCCGCTGTGACTACTATAGCTGGTCGAAAGCGGTTAGCACGTGGACAGCTGGTTGCCTGCTAGCTGTCGGCGCGGGGACAGCGAGCAGAGCGGTGTTGGACACGACCCCGGTGTAAATGAGCACGACCTTGAGGATTATTCACAGTTTTTCTACCGGAATGAATATATTATTATTATTTTTGATGGTTCAATGAATACATAACATTGCTTACATGTATTTATTCAAACTTATGTATTTGTGAATGTAAAACTTATGAGAATTATTTTGTCTGTTCCAGGTAAGTAAATTTTTCTTCACGGGTGTTAATTAAACGGTAGCGGATTCCGACTAAGGTAAGTACTTTTTTAACACGCTTTTATTAGCTTGGTATGTATGTATCTATGTATCTATGTATCAATGTAACAATGTATCAATGTAACGGAATCTTTGAACGTGATTTTCACCCACTTCAAAACGTTGGATTGATTTGAAACTTTGCACACTTATCAAGGACCGATGACAATGCAATAATTTAAACAGTTTGTCCCATTATCCTTACCATTAAAGCG
The DNA here is from genome assembly GCA_948252205.1 of Orthosia incerta. Lineage (NCBI taxonomy): Eukaryota > Metazoa > Arthropoda > Insecta > Lepidoptera > Noctuidae > Orthosia > Orthosia incerta. The sequence continues at coordinate 26,791,082 of OX411761.1, forward strand.
TGTTTTTTAGTTTTTAGAACTACAATTTATTATCTTGAAATGCATCAGGAGAAATAAATGCAAAGATGTTTCTTATGTAAATACGTCCTATATTGTTAATCAGTTTTTTTTCGTACAGCGCCATCTAGTCTTACACGACAGCACCAGTAACCTCCATGTTAAATAGACAGACAGACAAACTCAGCTGAATTCGTTTAGATTGGTAGCCGTCTCCAACATAGTTGGGCAAATTCTAAACAGATTGCTTGTCCAAATTATGCAGCTCTTTGTTAGCCAACATTGTTCTTACATAAAGACTTTGCATATGCATTACATTTGCAGCATACTTGTGCAAGATAGAAAAGGCAATTCAGGAAAATTGATACGGTTTAGCGTAAGCAATGGTGGCATCTCAATTATGCATTGATACAACGTTTATAGTTGTCAACTTATTGCTTAAGATTTATTGGCGCCGATGTTGCCGATCTCTTTGAATTAACACACCTAGCTTTGGAAAAGCTTTGTCTAAATAGGTTTATAGTGTTGTTCAGATCCGTGTCTCAGCCTGTTTGTATTGTTAAGGCCTGTTGTTTTATGGAGTCTAGATTTGGAAAGTTCGGCGTTTAAACTCTGAGGTTACTTCGAGACTAGTATAGGCATTATCAGGTATTATGGTCGTGGGCGCTCACAATGGACCTCATCATAAGGCTTAAAGTCACCCAAAGGGCAAAGGAGAGAGCTATGCTCGGAATTTCCTTGCGTGATCGAATCAGAAATGAAGAGACATCCGCAAGAGAACCAAGGTTACCGACATAGCCCGAAGAACTGCCAATCTTTAGCCGCAGTGGGCAGGGCACATTGCTCGAAGAATGGATAGCCGTTGGGGGCAAACAGTTCTGGAGTGGCGACGGCGAACCGGAAGACGTTGCGTTGGAAGGCCTCCCACTAGCTAGGTAGAGCCGCGACCTGGTCAATGCTGCGGGAGTCCGGTGGATGCGAGACGCACAGGACCGATCAGTGCGGCGCCGCTTGGGGGAGGCCTATATCCAGCAGTGGACGTCTATTGTCTGAAATGATGATGAAATCTTGTTCCTACTGCTGGGACGCAAGTTTCCTTTCTATGATGATATCTAATGCCTCAGATACGTCAACTAAAGCTGGAGGGATTCCCTTTGTAGTAGAGATGATGAATTATTGTTGCTAACTCTCACAACAACGTCGGTCAGTGACGAAAGCAAAGAGTAAAAACCAAGTTTGTTTGCATTCACACCGCAAAATTGCATATATTAAATCATTCCTTATTTACCTGTCAACCATTTTCCTATGACAGAACTTTTCAGCCATGATGATGATATTGTCGAAACCGATCTTTATTGTAATCTATTGGCTCACAATTCAGCTACCGAGCTATGACATCAGATGGGAACAAAGAAAGGCGATTTACAAACACTGCAGCATTATGAACTAATATTAGCGTCAGATGTAAGTGACGACGTGATGCCTGTCTTAGATATAATGGCAGGAATGCGAGATGATTAGTGATAATTTGTCTTATATTGTTTCGATGACAGGATGATGTTATGGTGTAAGAATTTGGTAGTTTTCTAAGTTTTCGAGCAAATTGTTCTAGAACTACTAAATAAATCGTTGATTTCTAGTTGGAAACTTAACTATTTATTTTTAAATTTGGCCAAGGCTTTTGATTGATAATGCCACGAACTCTTCTCAAGTTTTCAAAGCTTTAGAGCATGTGGTGACTTGCAGCTATTTACTTCTGTTTCTTTATCTGCTTATGAATCGTGCTCATTTTGATCACAGCTTCATCTGAATGTTCATTGTGATCCTGTTCCAGTATTAATTTCATATGGTTTCATCAAAAAAACTTGCCGTGGTTTTGCGCATTATTTAAATTGCAACATTATTAACATCTCTATGATATTGTATATTAAAATTCGGCTCTAATGCCTGTTGACTCACAGGATACACGCGACAGTTGCCAAGCTCCGTCATCCTGCAAACAATGACAACATACACATAGTCTTACATACAATATATGTGTATAGATACCATGTTTAGCAGCCAGATTAAGTCATTGGTGACTTCCCCGACTTGTTTGTTGATTTTGAATTCAACAAAGCATATATATCATCATCATTCTCTTGTCCTTATTCCTATTTCTTCTTCTTTTCCAATAGTTCTATTTTATAATAATTATTATAAGCTTGTTGTATCTCACTGCAGGGCAAAGTCCTCCATACCTCTTTATTAGTCGTCATTATGTTTTGTCTGTGATATATGGAGGAATAAATGTGCAGTGGGTAGAACAAGGATGACTAAGGTGATGATGAACTTTTGCAGTTGCAATGTTTCCTTTCATATAACCAAACTGATGTTTTGGGAAAGCTGTGGCAATTTTAGGTACACGATTCATTCTTTAGAGGTTCATGACGAATCATAAAAATACCTTTTAATTAGGTAAACGTAAAGTTTAGATAAGTTAGGAAGACAGCTACATACGAACACTTAAACATGATGCAATTAGTAGGTTGTTCTAAATTATATCCTCAGAACATTGTTAGGCTGTCAGTTACAGTAACATTACTGTAACTGAAGCATAATATATAGGAGGTGATTGATCCTGAATGCTCGCTCATAGTTAAGTCCACCAATAAGATTCATCCATGTGATGTCCGTTTGTTAGCAATATGATAATTTCGTGCTAGATCAAGTTCAATGTTCGCTAACAGGTTAATAAGAGTTGCAAAAACATGTATAGATGCTCTGTGATGACTGATTATATCATCGCTGACACCATCTTTATTTGCTTTTGATTCCACTGCCTCGTTGGTCTAGTAGTCGAAAACGCTACTGCTGAACATGAGGTTCTGGGTTCGAAACCCGGGTCGGCTATAGTTTTATTTGTTTTTCTGTCTGCAATTTCACAGTAGCAGCAGTAGCAGCCCCGGTATGAATTTGTGAACTGTTGATCGCAATAGAATCGCCACCTTTTACATGATCATCATCATCATCAGCCTTTTAATTTTCCCATTGCTGGGACACAGGCCTCCTCTCTGTGAGAGGGAATGAGCTGTAATCCACCACGCGGGCCCAGTGCAGATTGGTGGATGGTATTAAAGAAATAAAAAGTGTTTATTTGTCACAAAACTACATACAATATAAGAACATGCTTATGCTAAACACTTAACAATAGTATTAGTAGTACTTACATTAAGTTAATAAAGACGAGAAATAAATCAAACAATAATAACATATACTACCTACATTTTGTTTATAACAGAAAGGAAATAGGGTGAATAGATGCCAGGCAGATGCATGTCGTGATTCTGGCAAGAAGGCTTCCACTCAGCATAATGCATGATATGCATGTATTACATGATACTTAAACGTTACTGGTGATATATGGGTGCACTGTTTCTTTATTTACATTTACTGTTATTGTAAATGTGTTTTATTTACATGTGCTATTAGACCATGCACTTAAGAATTCTTGTGTGACAATATGGGTTTCATTCACTAGATTTATCTCTGATTTACAAATGAATCATTTAAATAGCAGGAAAACGGGTTTCCTTTATTCAGTATTATTGATGCTTCCGAGAATGTTATACTTTGAAATTAAAGTAGTTAGGAGTATTATTTGGCAACAATCCATGTCGTTATAAATGGCTTAAAAGATGTGATTCATTTGATGATATCCATGCATGGTGTTTCATAAAAAATCCTCTTCACGACTTGCGTCTGCCCAGGTTCTGTTCGTCCCTTTTCTTAACTTTGTCTTTAGTAATATAATAATTTAACTACTACTAATGATATCGTTATAAGTTTTGGCATGTCAGTTTCTGTGATAATGAACAACTTTTCTTTCTATTCTTAAAGGTTGATTTGTGGCTTTATTGAATTGTTTAAACAGGTAAATCTCTTTCAAAAAAACCTAAATCTGCACTCCACGAAACGATAGCAATCAATAACAATTCAAACAGTTATATCATCGGGCCGTTCCTAAAACTGCTCCTCCATGAAATGTTCTATAAATCATTGATTCAGTAAATACGTCCAACTCAGTCAATTTCACGGGAAAATCTACGCAGAACTAGAAGAGTAGTTACATAAAAAGTATATGTTCGGGGAAATTTAATTAGAACTGGGAAAGAGTGTTGGGAATCTGGGAAGTGGGACAGGAATATACAGAATGAACTTTTCTAGTGGGCGTGGATGACCAAATCAGTAACCATCAGGAATAGCGAAAAACTGAAAGGACTCTGACCCGATTTTCTGAAAACTAAAACAGCATGTTTGGAGTTTAGAAAAAATAATTATCCTAGACAGGAATCGAACCCTTTGATTTAGAAAAAAAACACGCTGTATTGTAATATTACGCCATCCGCTAATAAGGATCAAATCCTGGTGTGTACACACGCAACACACGGGATGGAAAGGTAAGGTAAAGAAATAACTCATTTTAACCGACTTTACAAAAAGGAAGAGTTTCTATGTTCGATATTATTTTTTTTTCACAAAACACTACAAAGGGAAAAATAAGTTTCTTTTCAGAAGTCGATGTCAAAAACGAAAAAATAGGTACCAAAGACACCGACTTCCTTATTTTTCGCTTTACACTACAAAGCACAAAATAAGTTTCTTTTCGGAAGTTAGGAGAAGTAAGTTATTTAATAAATCTGTCATTAAAGAAATAATTAACGCAAATAAGCTTTGTCTTTAAGGAAAAATGTGAACGTAATTTTTTTGTGGTATAAATGAACAATACGCGGGTGATCCCCGAAGGTTAGGCGGTATATCTAGTATGACTACTCTTAGCAGAAAATAAAACAATATAACTTTTCTATTGGAGCAATTTGATTTGAATTAAACCGAATTTGAAATAAATTGCCGAACTGACTGAGTCATGATATGTGCAGAAGTGTTACATAGGTGGACTTAATGCAACAGGGCAAGGATTCGATTTCCATACGGTACATGGTGGACATCCTACCCATACACACTAAACGTTTTGGGAATACTTTAATTGTGCTAAGAAGTAGAATTTCCTGCTGGAGTGTGTGTTGCCTGAAAGCTACAACTTGGGGGTTTTTAAGTCATGGTTGAATAGGTTACTTCTAGGCAAAGGTGCTTCACCGTCGACGACATCCTTACTTACTATCACGTAGGACAGTGGTCAAACGAGAGCCTGGCAATAAAAAATCTGAGCAAACAAAACCATTATTTAAAATAAACAAGAAGGGGGGCTAGATTTGTAGATTCAATGCTAGACTTACAATTGTAAAAGACCACGTACTGGAAATAAAAATCGAACCAACAATAAACCCAACGTTTTCTAGTATGTAGATGTCGTACGTATTGGATTGTGTAATAGCATTCCTATGCATGAGCAGCATGACACGAATCAAACACGATCCCGAATTAGTTCCAACTGTTTTCAGCGAAACACTTCGAATAGCCAGAGGAAATGTTTGTATTTGGCCAAACATCAAATCTTGTAACAATCATAACTTTGCAGTCTTATTAGGCGATTGTTCGCGGCTGGAGATAAAGATTTCTCAAATAAGAAAGCTTTCACCACTGAAAATCAGCGTCTTGCTGTGGGTCTCCTATGGTACTGCATCATGCTGAGCGGGAGACTCGCATGTCGCAGTCAGGACATGCATCTGCCTAGTTTATGTTCTATCGTTTTTACAAGCTTTTATTTAACTTGCAATGTATGTATGTAAGTGTGTTCGGTCAAATCTTGCAACTGAATTTTAAAGCAACAATCCTCAACCGAAGATGAAATTTTACGTACACGTTTAGTTTGGATGTCAATGCATGGTAAGCTAAGTGACGTCATTCTAAATTCAATATGGCGGACGGCCCAAGATGGTGGACTTGTAAATTTTTGTGCACTGTCATGATATGGGTATCAAATGAAAGGATTTGCTGACAAGAATACGAAAATTGTTTTAAAAAGAAGTGTTTTTACTTTAAATGTAATGTTTTTTTCATTCTTCTTCTGATGCATAAAAAAAAACTGCCTAGTATCTAAGATAGAGGATACTTTCGAACATCAGACGAATTCGATGTCAGTCGGGAAAATTAAACAAAGATTGCATTTTGAAAACTGCATGAAACTTGTAGATTCTAATGTAATTGTAGATGTATAATCATTATTTCAAAACTCGATGGATTTAGTTATATTTTACAAACAATAGAGAACATCTTTGGGAACAATAATTTCAATAGTAGTCAGATCTTGCACCTTGACCTTAGCAGACAGATACTTGAACGCACTAAAAGCTTTCATAGCATGTTTTGCTTCAGCATCGAAAACTTCTATTAGTAACAAAACGTCAATGATAACATTAAATTTATTTTATTTATCGTTTCAATATTCCACTGGAATCAATTTCGTAACATCTCATTCTTCAAAGTCTTCATAGTAAGATTGTTTCACCCGGAAACTTAGGCAGCTGTGTTTACGATTTGTTCGGAACCATCAAATGTAATGGTTTGCTGCAAACGGGCTTTTAAGAGCGGCGCTATGCCACTCGGTGCGAATCGTCTGGTAATGGTGGACCGTGGAATGTTCAGGTATGAAAATAGTATGGGGAACGTATACCTTATGACTCTGAAATAATGTTAAAAGGTTTTCATTCTAGACATACTTCCATTAATAGATGTGGCCGAAAGATTCTGGAGTGGCGATCGCGTACCGATCACGCAGCGTTAGAGGTCATCAGCCCCCATAAAGTGGGCTGATGATTTGGTGAGGGCCGCAAGTGTCCGTTGGACAAGAAAACTGCAGGATCAGTTGATGCAGCGACCCTTGTCCAGCAGTTGACGTCTTTCTGCTGAAATAGGGATGATAACACTACCATCGTGTACTTCGAGATCATCATTATAATCAGCCATGGCTTTCTCACGATGTTTTCCTTCACCGTTTTTAGAGCAGTTGTGTTGAAATAATTTACACAAGCAAAGGGCCTACCTGGGTTCGAACGCACGACCTACGACACGTAAGTCGGGGCCGTTACCACTGGGCCATCACTGCTTTTCTAGATCACTGATGCGATATTCTTCAGTTTTTAGAAGAGGGTCTAGAGTTCTTTCAGTAAGGACAATGCTTATTGTATTTATAGTATTCAATCGATTTTTTTTATAAATTTCAAATACTAGATATATCGAAACAATGACGCCATTTAGAAGAGCAGAAATACTAACAATACTGATTCTTACATACTGATGGAAATTCTTTCAGCAGCTTCTGTGTTTGCGTATTCCATTACTAGAATAATCATAACGTACCTAATACACACGCATATGTTAAATTTGATTGTTAAAGCATTTCATTGACGGACAAATCTTTGATTACTGACGTATCTCATTTTTTTTTTATTAAAAATAAAATTTATAGCTTACCGTGCAACGTTCAAACCAAACGTGTTTGCAAAGTTTTAGTTCAATCGGCTGGGGATAATTCTTTTAAAATTCATTTGCAAGATTTCACCCACACGTTACACGCAAGTTAAAAAGAAGCTTGTGAGAAATCTACCGTCATCATTGGCAACGTTGTTCCATCCACTACTAAGTATAGGCCTCCAAATCCCATGCTTCCCTGGATTTACCTTACAATAACCAAATACTCTTTACCAAGAAACAGTGTACCGAACGCCCGGTGTTTTCCTTACGATCTCGCTCAATCTTAGGAAGTAAGCAGACTTCTTCTCGGAACAATATTTAATGGGAAACTAACGCTTGTGTTAAACGCCAACATTTTCGGAATATATGTCAATGTTTACAATACACGGGTTGGTAACTCCGGGGTGATTCTCGAAATTGGTAACGCTGATAGGTTGTTGAAAGATGACTAGCATGCTTCGGAAATAGATGAAAAAATGTTGGCAGTTCTCAACGTGGTTGTCTTTTCGTTGAAGATTTTGAAGGTCGGGTAAAAGGTGATACAAATATGAAAAGTGATGCGAAGTTGGACAGAATATGGGCGTATAATAATATACAGATAGAAGGACGGATGACCTGTACAAGGTCTTTATTCCTTCATGGTCTGTTCTGAATTAATTATCTGATTACCAGAGAGTTACCTATTTAAGGGAGGCCTATGTACAGCAGCGGACGTTTTTCAGCTGTAATGATGATCACGATCTGTTCGCCAAGCCAAGTAATCGAGAAGAAGCTTCTGTATATTCAGAGCTGGCTGATGCTGTTGCTACAGCAAAAAGGACTTTTAATGCATTTTTCCAATTCATGCATCATAGACTTATTCATAATGTTTTAAGTACGTCAGAAAGGGATTTCCTAAGCTCTTATGTCGTAAGTGTTTTGAAAACTGCTTTTTACGTACTTGTGATGGCGTAGCTTAGTTACTAGTGAAACGTCATTTTAAACAAAAGTACCTTTGTCAGAGATCGTGTGATCGTCAATGTTTTGTTTATGTAATTCTTCTATACAATCAGTGACATCAGAAAACATCAAAGTTATTAAACACTCAAGCAATGAAACGGCTTAATGGTGTTTACATAAAATTAAATCAATTCTTCACCATTGTCTTAGTATATTCTTCACCTGTGTTAAAATTCCAGTTTTCAAATTTCGTATTTCATGTGAAACACAATTCTGCTCACAAATTTTATCGTTTGAAGAACCCTCTAAACTCTACTGCAACAAATTCGTCTTTTTCATTGCCCCTATAATGAGGGGACCTGCATTCTCTATAAGGATATGTATATGTAGACCAGTAGGGTAGGGTTTCTAACGACCACGCAATGACGTCACTCTCAAATTCCCCACACAATAATTGGCACCTGCATGCTACTGCACTTCGGTTTTCGGTTGCTCGATCATGTATTCAAATGTTTTATTGGATTCGATTTTTTTTATAGTAATATCTGATTCATGACGGCCTAGTCTTCCAATCTATATTGTCTAGAAGCTTAATGAAAAGCATACTCGATTATGATTTCGTAGAATTCAACCATTCATCTTTGAAGCTTTTAATTCTGCTTAATTTCGCAGTCTTCATTTTCCTCCTTTGCACAATTTCGTCTGCTTTCAACAATATTTGATTTAATGTTATGATAATACCAGCCTGTTAGTCTCACAAGGCAAAGGCTTCTCATATAGACAAGTCGCCACACTTGCTCAATGTGAGTTGGCGATTTCGAACTAATATTAACTATTAGTTCAGGTTTCCTCACTATTATTTTCGTCACCGTTGTTAGCGATACCTAAGATACATTTTGAAAGCACATATGAATTGAAAAAGTCCCTCAAAGCTTATTTATTTTTCTCGTTTGCAAAATTTCGTCTTCTTTCAACAATATTTGACTTGTCAAAGTCTATGATGATTGATTCATCACATCATCACTGTTGACACTATCAAGTGGTGCCACTTCTCGTTGCACATTCTCGGCACTTGCACCTTAAGGTAGTTCAACTTCTCAAGTCCAAGGCTCATTACCAGTTGACCATAACTACCTGTTACTAATTGGTTAACCGTTAAAGGATTGGCATTTGGCATATATGAAGAGAAGTTTGTACAACATTCTTTAAATATTTGTAGCAATTTTTTTTCGTTGCATTATTTGGGAAGTACTTTTATTCTGATTGTGTCTTTGTTTACTTTAGACTTCCAGAGTTCTTAACTTTTCAATTCATCAGTCTATCAACTTAACTCATGGGCTTCTTCATCAACTGTTACATGGTTCAATCTTAGAATATTATTTCAATCAAGAAACTCCCTTCAACATCTCAGCTAACAACAATATCGAAACCTTAAACAATACTGACTTTATTAATAACGTTTGCTTTATTGAAACAGTAAATAGCGAACGTATCAAAGGACGCCAAACATTTATGTTGTTTTACTAACAAAACACTGAAACCCGGTCTAGTTGAAACAATCATACAACATAACGTTCAAAACCATGGAATTTGGCGGACACAGGCTCCTTTTCGCCATATGTTGACCCTGAATACACCGACTCACTCACACTAAATCAATTTTCCAGTAAAGTTCCAAAAAGTACTCTATTAGTGTGACTTTAAAATATAATTTCGAATTGCACGAAACGTGAGTTAGGGCGTTTGGTAATTGAACGGTACGAATGCCTGAGAATAATTGCGTCTCGTTCTAATGTGCGTTTTGTTTTATTGTCTTCTCGTTTTGCGAACCATTCAGTTTGAAGTGCACAGGTGCATCATACGTCTGTCTCGCTCGCTCCCCTTGTTTATATCTGTGCGTTCGCGGTCAGTCTCCCGATGGGATCAGTGTGTAACTGACGTGTCGCTACAAGCGTATAACTCAGCTTTTTTAGAAAGTGCCTGTGTAGTGTATGTGTTTGTGTTTTTTTTAAGAAAGAAATTCAGTGATGGCAATGACATCGTGCCTTAATGCCAGTGTAGTGTTGTGCATCAGGTGTTAGTGACGTTCTTGGCATTTCGTTGTTTCCTTTTGGATATCCTTTTGTTCGGAAACGTGAGCGTCCGGCTTGAGAGCGTATGCTACGGTTTGTTTCGTTTTTAACTTAATTTTTTTTTTAAATGAAGATTGTCGCCAATAATTTGTGTAATTAAAATTATCCGACTCGTATCAAATGGTTTGATATAAAAAACGTTTGATAAGAGAGCAAAACTTTTTATAAAGTTCGTTAGTTCTTGAACTTGAAGTTTATTTCTCAGAAACAACACTGACATCATGATTATAAATACTGTGTATGACAACATTAAAAAATAACACCTAATGAGGGTAGGGCAAATGAAAATAATCAAACAAAAACTTCCTAAATTACCACATACGTTAAGTAGTCGTACAGTTCAAGTACTTTATAGACTGTCTAAAAGAGTTTTTCGATTTGAACAGAATTCTCAGTAACGTCATACAATGTGAAAAAGTCTAAGACCAACAGACAAGTAACACGGTAATACCTACTTCTTTCAATGTTTACACAAATGTTCTCCAAAATGACTGACGGTCAGTCTTTTTATTTTAAAGTTACGACACTATACATCGAGGAATTTCTACCAAATGTTTGAACCGGTTAGAATTTAGATTTAGTGAATTTAATCTAGGTTAAATGCTTTGCAAAAAAATATAAACATTCAACGGTTTTTCGATATATGATAGTCAAAATATTCAGGTCAGTTTTGAGCTCAAAAATGAAGCCAACAGTCTAAAGTTACCTACCTACTTTAGACTGATGGCTTCATAACCAATGTGTGTTATTCTATTCAAATGTACTTCTTAAGTTTATTTTGGACATCTCTGACAACGATGAAGGACTAATAGTTATTTTATTATAAGTCATCGCTTCAATGGTGTAATTGCTGCACGGCGTTCCAGAGCGAGCTTAAACAAATAAATAAATAACTGCTTCAGCATAAGTTCTTCTACATCCAGTTGAATCCAGCTAGACATAATATATTTCGATGACTGCCTTATTCAGATCGTCGCGTTGCCCTAACAGGGGGCGTCCCCCACTATGTGAATTTGCTATCTGAATATCAGTTTGCACGAGAAGTGATGAAGATATGATCTCGCCAACCTAATTGTATATTTGATGATATCGATATGCTAATTCCTTATGTTTGTTAATGCTTCACTGTCCTGATGGATAGTCAGAAGCTTCTGACAAGCAGTAATTTCATGTTACCCTATAACTCAGCTATGAAGGTCAGGTAGGCAATCGCTTCATATAAAATACTGCTATTCAGCTTCATCCGATTGGACTGGAAGCCGACCACCAACATTGTTGGAAAAAGATTAGGCGTAGTAAAAATACTTTACAGAAACTTTACGATTGGCAATAATAATCTTAACTATCAATGACAATTATCCATCACTATCACAGGCAAGTCCATATATCCCACATATTATTATATCACTACAAACCTACATAGCAGCACATGATCCGCTCGAAGAATATTTTCACGTTCGTCCGGAGAAGTCATTAGTTTACAAACCAGTCGATGGCTTCAAACTATTTCTCAATCTCATGGGAACCCGGCTTTCTTGATGTCTCGCGTAATTTATGTTCGTATGGGCTTGTAATGGACTCCGAGATGACCAAAAGATAGGACATATTAATACTTCTACAAGTTTTCTTTTAAAAATGTGAAGGGGCTTGATTACGAGAGAAAGTTCTGTTTAACTCCTATTTGCCGACTAGAGAATAAATGGATCGAAAGCTTTTTGATCCGGATCATTACTCCTAAGTAATGAGTAGTTGTTGTATCATCTCTAATATCCCTAAATAATAAAGATGATACAACAAATAATCCTATATCAGCATCACCATCTGACAAGCCTTTTTCTCAACTATGTTGGGGTCGGCTTCCAGTTTAGCCGGATGCAGCCGAATACCAGTATATAACATGGATCGACTGCTTATCTGACCTTCACAATCCAGTTATTAAATAATACAAAACCCAGTTTGAGACAAAAAGGCGAATACCTTAAAACAGCACTAATATTGAGTCTGTTTTTTTTTTGTTAAAAAGGTCAAAGACACACCAATAATAATAAATCTATGCAACAAACCAATAATAACAAATCTATGCATCAACATACCAATAATAACAAATCTATGCATCGAAGCTTAAATAGCTCCAACACCTAGACAGCAAGTTCTTTTATAATCCCAACAAAAACTTCACGCGATTCCTGAATGTGACTTCAACGCATCAAGCGATACATTTCCAGATAATATTATCTGACCTGTATTAAGTGTGTACTTTCCCAACAGTTGGAGGTCAACTTATACTGGACATACATATCTTGATATATGTACGTATTATCCGTATATAACAAATTAAGTCACATATTTCATAGAAAAGTCCAATCCTTTTGTAAAATGTGATATAAAACAACAGGTTTCTGAAGGTGAACGTGATTCAAAGTTCAAACAAATATCAAAATAAACTATTTATTACTAACGTCCTGTTTAATGTTATATAAGTTGTCATTATTAAACATCTTCAAGGTGGCTTCAAGCCTTTTGGAAATCCCTAATTTGTTGGTTAGTTTGGGTAAAGGTTAATTGATTGGGTATTAGAAATTCCGTTTTCAAAACTTCCCAAATACAAGGTAATGTCTTGAATTTGGTTATCAATTTTGGTAAACGTGTTTGCATGTTTTTTGTGTCTGTTTAAAATATGAATTCCAAACGAAAAATAATACAAAACCATTCGGAGGATTTCGAGAAATAAGAAGTTCTCTATTTGTTATTCTAGTTCTTATTTTGAGAGAAGAAATTATGGTCTTTTTCATCATCATCATTATTACCTTTGCCCTTATCTTGTTAGTTTATTTGGATTCGGCGCAATGTCTTCTTCCATACATCTCCATTACTCGTCATTTCTGTATTAAAATTTTGGTCTTTATGATCATCATACTCTTTGCCCTTATTCCATTAAATGTATCGACGCAATTTTTTTTTTACTTCATCCATACTACTCTATCGTCATCTCAGTAGTCAAGTTATGACTACTGATATGACAAAATATTAATATAAATATTAATATGAGGGATAAAAGCAAGAGATAATGGTGAGGATAAAGACTTTATCCTCATCATTATCTCTTGCTTTTATCCCAATTTATTTGGGGTTGACACAATGCCCTCTTCTACCATTTCTCTCTATAAGTCGTCATCATCTTACTGACCTTGTGCCATGTTACTTGGTCGGCGCAACAAGTTTTCTTCTTCCATACCGTCCTGTCCGCCATCACGCTATCGCTATCTTCTCTATAATTTGTCATCTCAGTAATAAAATGATGGTCTTTATACACAATATTTATTGAATCGTGGTCAATATAACACGTGAGATCATGACCTTAGTCATTACAATTACAAATATCCTTGTTGCGAGAAACACGTATATTTATGACTAACTATAACACACGTAGCTAGTTAAAGGATAACTGGGAATCTCTGTGTAAAATAAATAATTTACAAATTAAATGACTAACAGTTTAATATATTGTTATTTTGTAGTGGAATACGCACTTGAGTCAATATAAATACTATGTGAGTGATTGAAATTCTTGATTCTTTACGGTTAGTTTCATTGTAATTATTTGCATCATCCGTAATTTGGAAATTTGCTTTGGTTGGTTTTCTTCTTTTCATATTTCCACCATACGATATAAATAATCCTCTAATTCATGTGTTGATGATTAGGATTTTCTAGCCACATCAATAAATTTTTGTAACTGTGGACTGCCAGAAACATCTTCAAATTTTATATTATTGAGTGCTTCTTCTGAAATTGATGTATGATTCTATCGACAATGTTCTAGTCTTCATACACATCAAAAACTCATGGTTAAATTTTCTGGGTTTTGGCAACTACAAGTATATAAAAATTCACATGTCCCGGTATTAATTCACATATACGCGGAAATATAATTACATACATCCGCTTGACACCACCTGTGTCGTTCTCACGTTTGACTTCCCTAATTCGCTCCTAATCCGTTTAATTGCCTTCAGTTTCCTGCCAATCGTTTTACTTGTTATGTGCCGTAACTTTGTAGAAAGTGTAATTGATCTGTCATAATCTAATTAGTATTAGTAAGGCTTCATTTTAAGTCTATAATTTTGATTATTATTTATTAAGACCTTTTTGATATCGAATTCATATATCAACCTAAATTATCATACTGTTCGTCAAACGGTCGTAATTGTATTCTGCGAAAATTGTAGATCATGACTTCAGATTCAGAAGCATCGAACATGAAGTGTTGCAAGTTTTGAGTGTCAATGTGCACAGATAATGTAATACTAGCATACAGATGCCTCATCTAATATAAAGAAACTGTGCCGACGTACCTAGCGTTTTTCGTCTGATTTTTATAAGTTATTTATTATTTTTATAAGTACTTCGATCGCGTTCTGTTCTGTTCCACGACTATAGATGGTGTCTATGGTGTCGTGATGGTGATGTGTGATAGTATTGCTGTTTTCTGGGCTCGTGATTATATTTTTCTTCAAATACAGTGACGATTTGTTTTATAGTATTTTTGTACGTTTTTACAGTTTCATTGTTATGTGTAAATCGTATACAAATTAAAAAATCGAGTGGCATGCCTCAGAAATTTAAAACTGGATTATTTAAAATTGATTCCAATAGATAGCTATTGGAATCTATTACAATTTTAAATTATCCGTTAAAATAATCTTTGAAATGTGAATTATGAGCCCAATATTCCATAATTTTGTGCTCTCAGCATCCCAGTATCTGGGTATCACGATTGCAACTTAAATGTCTATTTAATGTAATATAGAAACACGATAGTATTTATCTATGAATTTATCCGGCTTGTAAGTTAAGTGGATAGTGAGGAAGTCATGATTAACGATATAAGTCGTATCTTAAGTTGTACATGTCATAACTTTTGCATAATAAATGGTTGTCATGCAAAAGTGATAAAAAAAAGTGCGTAAAATAATCATAAAAAACCTATATCCATACTTGTACATATAAACAGCAATATCAACGAAGGCAGAGGGCCGCGCAAACCAATATACACACAAAAATATAACTGAGTACTTTGAAAGTTGAAAACAAGTCGCCATGACGCATCGAAAACAAAACCACAAGCTTAGTTCTTAATAATTCACTGACCACCCAGTAAACCAGGGTATTGAGACCTGTGTCAAGTACAAATGAGGAAATTTTCAGTCTATATATACACACATTTCTAGTATTAAATGATGCCGCATTGTATAGACGTTCATTAAAATGCGAGGTATACAGGTAATTTACATCTTCATATGTAACCGAGTTTACAATCGAGCAGTAGAATCTGTGCGATCGACCCAATCCAAGTTAATAATAAGTTGGCTAGACTTGTAGGCTGCTAAGAATACAACACTAATAATAATTTAAGTTTCGTTGGTAGCAACTTAGGTCTCACGCCAACTTTCAAGGAGTTGATGGAACAAAATGTAATCTAAGTGCATTTCGGAATATAAGTTGAGTTGTTTAACTGTCACAAAACATCATACGATATAAGTACATGTTTATGCTAAACCCTTAACATTAATAGTTGTAGTGTTGTGTTGTTGTTGTAGTTGTAGTTTTTATTCTTGCTGCTTTATGATTTTCATATTATATTCTTGATCTAAGCGATATGTCAGTATTGTGTTGGTATTGGCAAGGTCACATAAATATCTTGGCCTGGTGTTTTTGAACTGTCTATTATTTGTAATAAGGATTGTTTTTCAAAACATAACATCACGCCTGTATTCCCTGAAGGGTTGGGCAGAGATACACCTCAGTACACATTCATTTCGCCAGTTACATTGAAGTCCCATCTAATAGGAGCTAGCATATTGCCACTAATCGAGAACAAATCCAGCCTCCGCGATGCTACTGAGAATATCCAGATGGAAAAAACACTTTTCTCGAGCCAAGAACCAAACCCAGAACTTCATGCTCAGCAGTAGAGCTTGCGTCTATGTCAGGATTATTTTTCGCAATTCCTTTCATATACAGCTGCTACAATTGTTTATTTATAAGGAAAAGGTCAACTTAGCTTGGTACCTCATACGAAGCAGTATGATCTCATACTTATTTGTGTTGGACTTGATACCAGCGCATGCGGCTCCAGCGTGTTGATTCTTCATTCATTTCGTCTTTTTTCTCCTTTAGAGGCTCAGCCGTGCGTGGCGAACAAAAACATATATTCAATAAAATTTTGTTTCAGTTTTGTTTTCAACTTTTGCTTAGAGAGTTTTATAGAAGTTTGAAAGTATTTAGTACCCATTAAGTTAGGTTTAAAAGCGGTTGGGTGTAGCTTTACGATTACATGACGTGTCTGAATGAACTTTTGTATATAGATGTCTTTGCGGCAGTTGATTTTGAATCAGTTTCTGTGTCAGGTGGTCAATTACGGGAATGATAAAAGTCAAATCTACCTAGCGTTATCCTATGTTGGCGTCGACTTCCAGTCTTAACAAGATGCAGATAGGTTCCAGTATTTCCTAACCCAGTAACTGGTTATAACGGTACCCCTTCACGAATTTAAAAGATCAAAAAATCGGAACCTCTTGGTCCTTAACATGCTTTCGGAGGCATGCATTAGTATCTATGGCATGAGAAAATCAAAAATAAAAGAATGAATATCTTATACATTTTGTTATAAAACAAGGCCTTGGTAGATATAAACAAAGACGTTAATAAACAGCAACTAGTATACCAGTAATAACGATTCATGACATTAAACATAATATTCCCCTACAGGGACCCACACAAATAATTGTTTCGATCGACAAGACCCCTGTCCTTGAATAAAACTGTGCAGTCTTCAGTACAACTACACACGCGATTGTCAAATTATCGATTTTACCAAAAATGTGAACACGACATGAAGACATTCATAAACTAGACAAGCGGTTTGAAATAAACAATGTGTTTGTAGCAACTGACAAAAAAGTAAATGGTAACTCCATTATATATATGTCCAGCAGTCGTTCAGACGTCTTTCGGCTGAAATGATGAATGATGATGGATTGAATTCAACTGTCCTTTTTCTAATCATCTTCATCATCATCATTGGCAGCTTTGTTCCATCCACTGCTGAATATAGGCCTCTTCCTTTTGTCCGATGCTACCCTAGCCCCTACGAATGGCATCCAAGTTTTACCTGCGTTCTTTTGTTAGTATCGAAATAACATCTTATATTAAAGAGCCAAAACAACTATATGGACGATGAAACTGATAAGCCAGATCTTATTCCTCTGTTACAAACAGCATCTTTGGAACATTCTACAGTTAAATATAAGCCCATTTTCACTATAATTGTTACTTACCTTTAACCTCTTGTATGCCGGAACGTATATATAAGCCAGACACAATGGCTTTTTCATTGTGTCTCGAATGCCGGCATACAAGAGGTTAAACAACAACAGTCCCATTTGCACATTTTTTTTTAACTTATGACAACAACAAATTTACCCCAGTAATCTTATTCCACAAGGTTGCCATGTCATTATCATCACCACCCACGAGCACAGCCTCCCACAATGCACTTTTGTGTCCTTATCAGTTCAATTTGTACCAGCTGAAGCAGGAATGCGCGTTATTGATGATGCTTTTAACAAACCTGTCGGTACAAATAGAAATGTTACAATGTTTTGACGGGAAACGAATCTGGGACATTGTTCTTGGTCAGTAGTGTGTTTCCATTTAGATTTGTTGTTCTTTGTTGATCCTGTTGTTGTCGGTTAGTAGTGGAAGATTTTTCAGAGATTTATCGTTTTGTGTTTTACCCATTCTTATTGCTTATACAACTTTTGATATCTGTACCAAGAATTGGTTGGTTATAACTCTTCACATCAATATGCCTCCATGGGATTAAAAATAACTAAAATGTGGATGTACTATACACCTCTGCCCTCTACTATAACTCTCTGGAGAAAAAAGGTGTGATGTAATGTAATGACGATGTCCAAAGCATGTTATACGAAAGTCTAACTTTGGCTTTAATAAACAAATCAGTCATCAATGACCATGTACAGATTTATAATAGTAGTAGACCATAACCGTAACATAACATTTTATGCTTCCTCTTTAAATCCTGCAATGATCCATTCTGAAGGGATAATATCATAATGACAACGCTCAACGATCACTGACCGCAGTAACCATGATGTCATTGACGTAAAGGATGCTCTGAGTCTCTGACCACTTACCTGATGTCCCTTAGACGCTTTTAACGATTCGCTTAGGAACCGGTGACGGTACTTAGTAGCGTGGTTAATTCAGACTTCTCGTTTTTGAATTGAAGAATCAGCTGTTGTCAAAGGCAACGCTTCGTGTATGTATTTCTGTAGTATGTCTACAGCTGGACTTATAATATTTACTTTCATGATACACACTTTCTACTTCTTCACGTAATTGACTGTGTCTTTTCATGTTCATGACATTCTTTTTATATCTTTTTAGCTTGTTCGTCCTTTTCTGACTATTAACCTGCTGTCAGTCGGTCCATTAACCAAATGGTGGTCTCCAAATGTTTTCGTTTCTAATTCTTCTTATCACTTTAGTTTTCTTGATACCTACCTTACGCCTTAACACCATACCGTATAGCTTGTGACTTGTATTATTGTGGTTCGAGCAAGTTGTATAATACTTTAAGTAACGATTGTGTCTATTTTTTCTTCACTGTAAATGAGGAAGCTTTTATAAATACTTCTAATGCCTATCAGCTCACTGTTGCCAATTACATTATGAATAGCACGTCGCCTAGCAGGGTAATGACAGCAAGGTCGCATATTCTCATCCCAGCTGATTCACGAGACCCGCAAAACAATTGTTTAGTCATGTGTCAAATAAAACCTTGTTTTTGTTTAATTGGTGGGAACTTGCGAAGGTGGGAGTGTATTGGTGTATGATTTGGGCAGTGGTGTGGATTTCGATGTTTTTATTGGCTGTTTCGTCTATATCTTTGTGTTTCCTGGTTTCATACCTGCGGGTTCTGCTTAAAAGAGAATAAGAAAAATGTATGATTGATTGACGTTTACAAAGGCCTTAATATTTTGACGATGCCAGTCGGAAGTCATGTCTTTTTACAAATTATATTTGTACAAACAGATTTCAATAATGTTCCCCATTAAAAATAAAGACGCCATTTTCCTTAAATCTTACACAACAGTGCTAATTCAAAGGATGTTCACCTTCAAACAAGTAATTCGACGAAGAAACGTGTTTGATTTTACAATTCCAATAGCTCGCAATTAACAAACAGTTGCTAAACAGATTACGTTAACCACACTTGAATTAAACTCAAGTACATTACATACATGTACTTACGAACGTATGTGAAGCTTAACAAACATTCGACGCACCTTTATGTTCCTTAACCATAAGCATATAGCAATATGAATAATAATTCTAGATTGTATAATTATTATTATATAGTTTAAAAATAACACTTACGTCAACTCTTTTAAAGTCTAGACGTAACACCTACTTGCATTATAACAATTTAGACAAATCCGTAAACAATTTTGATGGTTTTAAAATATGGATGAGTCAAAGTCAGATGCTTATTATATATAAACTAAAAACCGCTGCAAAAATTGTTCAAATTCCAGCCATATTCTTAAAGGTTAATGTTCTGAGGAAAACATATTTTTGAATGTGAAACAAGAATGGTTTCGAAAACACCTCGATCAAAAGAATGGAAAATATTTCAATACCTAGTTACAGAAATACAGATGACTTCACTTAAAAACACAATGAGACTGTGTGAATGCTCTAACGCACCTGTAATCTTAAAGATTTAAAGCGTGACGATAGTATCAATTACCATAATAATTATGCTTACATCATAAAATATGCTTATTTCATCCATGACCAAAATCTTCCGCATTCTATACAGAGCAATTTATCCCAACACATCGCTGTCTAGCTCTAAGAGCTGTGTGTCACAAAATGATGTCATCTTCCACTCTAGCGCACCCATCGCGAATAATTTTCAATATGGTTGACAGAACGAAAAGGAAAACCGTTCGAGGAACGAGAGGACAATAGCTAGTAATAGATAATGATATAGAATTGAGTAATAATGGCACTGTTGTTTATTTTGTCACCTTTAACTAACTATATTATGTATGCAATACAGGTCCAATCAAAGATTCCAAGTATTTAAAACTTTATATTTATGACCAAGAATATAAATTAAACTTTAGTCTACTCTAAGCGTTCAAGAAAAACAACGTATTGAATCTTTCGGGAACGTATTGTTACTTAGCTATATCGGCGTTACGTGAATCGCGAAATAAGTACTTGGTTAACTTGGTGTTGGAGTTAGTTTATTCAAGATAAATTACAAAGAATAAGAGTGCCGACCGACTGCTTGCCTAGACCGAATAAGACTGAATGACTATGCTTCTACACAATTGTTGAAAGCTGGGATGCGATCGGGCGGCACGTTACACAAAGGTTTTTACAGCTATAATGGGTTGCACAATAAATATAGAAAATTATACATTAACAAAAGAACCGTCGGCATCATCACACAGAAACCTTAGCTGAATTCTTAAAACTAAGATAATAAAGTCATTGTTCCAAAGGACCCTTGCACATTACAATAAACTATTATAACATGCAATACATCTGCGCGCAGGCCGTGAGAAATCTTAAACTAACGGTAATTAACAGTTAACTTAAAATATTATTTATATGCAAGTTCCCTAAAGTAATTTGTATTCTTTTAATAAACAATTAATGGAGTCGCTACAGTACTCCCCTGCCAGTGATCGAGATCACGAAAAATTGGCCTGGTAGTAATCAGGAAATCGTACGCGTCTACCAGACTTTCGCGGCCCCTGCGGTTCAGGAACCTGAGGTACAGATGGTGAACATTGGGGAACTGATTCAGATGCGGTTTGAGAACGTGAAGTGATTTCGGGAGCGAGATCTACGACAATATTAGTAGCGCTGTCTGGATGACAATTAGCATCCCTTAAGAAATAAGCTGGTTTTAGTCTATCGATTGATACCGTAACCTCGCGGCCACGTATATTTATTACGAATGTTTTATCCTTCCTAGAAATTACTCTATAAGGGCCGTCATAAGGTTGCTGTAATGGAACTTTGACTGCATCGTTCCGCACCAACACGTGAGTAGAGGTAATAAGGTCCTTGAAAATGAAAGTGCTTTTCTTTCCGTGTTGGGTACTAGCGACAGGCTTGAGCTTATTAAAATGCGATCGAAGCTCTTTAGCAAATTCAGCCTGCGTAGTTTTGTTAGTCGGATTGTCACCTAAAAATTCTCCGGGGAGGCGTAAGCTCTGTCCGTAAACTAACTCTGCGGATGTGCTTTTCAAGTCCTCCTTCCAAGACGACCTAATTCCTAGCAAAATGGTAGGGAGAATTCGCGTCCAACTACTGGTTGCTGCATTGTGACACTTTAGTGCACTCTTTAATTGACGGTGGAAACGCTCGACCATGCCGTTAGCTGCAGGGTGATAAGCCGTCGTTCGAAAATGAGCCGTACCGGTCAGGGTATTGAGATCTCTGAATAGGTGTGACTCAAACTGTCTTCCTCTATCTGTTGTGATTCTAAGTGGTATGCCAAAACGAGCAATCCAATTGGAATAAAATGCACGGGCTACTGTGTCGGCTTCTTGATTGACAATGGGAATCGCTTCCGGCCATCTTGTAAATCGGTCCACACAAGTAAGACAATAACGGTATCCCTCAGAATAGGGCATAACTACGATGTCAATATGCACATGTTCAAATCGAGATGACGGAAGTGTAAATGTTCCCGGTGTTGTAATGACGTGACGAGACACTTTTGATCGTTGACAATCAACACATGCTCTGGCCCATAACTTACAATCAGAATTTATCGATGGCCAAACAAATCGTTTAGTGATAAGCTTAGTCGTTGCCCTGCCACTTGGATGGGAGGTATTATGAAGCATATTGAAAACGGACTTTCTGAATGGTTCCGTAATAAAAGGCCTTGCTGTTAGGGTAGAGAAGTCACAAAAAATTGGTTTGTCTGATTCTGGCAAATGAACAAGACGTAATTTAAGGGACGAGTTTCTATTGTCAATTAAGCTTTTAAGTTCCGCGTCATTGTGTTGTGAAGATGCAATAGCTTTCCAGTCTATCTCAGTACATACTGATTCTATGCGAGATAGTAAGTCGGCCGTAATGTTGTCCTCTCCTTTGATGTGACGTATGTCTGTAGTAAATTGTCCAATAAAGTCTAGATATCTAAATTGCCTAGGGGAACATTGCTGATTTTTCTTCCTAAAAGCGTAAGTTATTGGTTTGTGGTCTGTAAAAATTGTAAAACTTCGCGCCTCAACATAATGTCTGAAATGTTTGACCGCAGCGTATATTGAGAGTAATTCGCGGTCATAGGCTGAGTATTTCTGTTCAGGGGACGTAAGTTTCTTAGAAAAGAAAGCAATTGGTTGCCATTCATTAACGATTTTCTGTTGTAAAGCCGCGCCTATGGACATGTTGGAAGCGTCACAGAAAATAGCAAGTTCGGCATCGGGCTTTGGATGCACTAATAACGTTGCTTCAGCTAAGCTGTCTTTGCAAGTCTTAAAGTCACGCTTAGCTTGGTCGTTCCAAATAATGGGCGTTTTCCCTTTTTTGTTGCCGCATAGTAATTCATGTAAACTAGCTTGGCTACTCGCTGCATTAGGTATGCACCTTCTGTAAAAGTTTAACATACCTAGGAATTGGCGTAGCTGCTTCGCGGTGGTTGGCAAGGGGTAGGTACGTATTGCTTCAACCTTTTCGGGGAGCGGACGTGTACCTGCTGATGACACTTGATAACCCAAAAAATCAACTTCAGATTGCCCGAATACACACTTTGCGGGGTTTATTACTACACCGTATTTCCTTAACCTATCAAATACAGTCTCTAAGTGTTTTAAATGTTCCGTTTCGTCGCTAGACGCGATTAAAATATCGTCTATGTAGCAGTACACAAAATCAAGTTCACACAACACTTCGTCCATAAATCGTTGAAAAGTTTGTGCTGCGTTACGCAAGCCAAAAGTCATAAACTTAAACTCGAATAAACCGAAGGGCGTAGTTATTGCTGTCTTTGAAATGTCCTCTTCGGCGATAGGGATTTGGTTAAACGCACGCACTAAATCTAGTTTTGAAAACACTTTTTTTTCACTTAAACACTGGGCGAAGTCTTCAATATGTCGCACTGGGTATTGGTCGGGAACTGTTCTTCCATTCAAACCACGATAATCACCGCACGGCCTCCACTCGTCTTCACACTTTGGAACCATATGTAGCGGCGAAGCCCATGAACTTTTCGACGGTTGAGCGATGCCTAATTTTAACATCGACTCGAACTCTTTCTTCGCTGCAATCAGGCGGTCCGGAGCTAGACGCCTAGGCTTCTGCGCAACTGGTTGACCAGGTGTAACAATTATGTGGTGTTGAGTATTGTGTTTGACCGTTTTCTGCATAGTCCCATCAAGGCGAGTAATGTCGACATATTGTGCTAACAGATGGTGGTACGGCGTTTCACCGTTAATGGTTTTCACTGACTCGGTTTTGCACCCACCTACCTGCCCCTTAACGGTACACTGGGTGGTTGCATCTACAAGTCGTCGGTTGCGCGCATCGACCATTAAATTATAATGCGCTAAAAAATCGATTCCAATGATTGGTTTGGATACATCTGCCACCACGAACATCCATGGGAAATCTCTGCGTAGACCTAGGTTAAGTGTGAGTGGGATCGTACCATATGTAGCGATCTGTGTACCATTAGCGGCCACTAACCCATAGGCGGACATTTGGCGAGCCGTATGAATCAGTGACTTTGGATAAACGCATAGGTCTGCACCGGTATCAACAAGAAAATCTACCTTGTTGCTTTTGTCCTTTATAAAAATGCGGCGTGTGGGTGGCTGGGAGTTTGCGTCATCCGCCACTAATGACCCCCGCTCGCGTTTCCCGCCGGTGGTGATTTATATGCGCAGGGTTGCACACACTTCTCTGCTGCAGGGCCGAATTTAAGGTGGTACCAGCACTTCCACCCTTCTGGTCTCGATCTTGATTGGCTTCTTGAGTGGCTGCGACTTGGTTTCTCTCTGGAGCGGCTGCGTGGTCGGGACTTGCGTAACTCGTCTAACTGAGCCTGCATTTCAGCTAGTAGCAACATGATTCGTCCTTCAGGCGGCGGTGCGGGCTCTTGTTGCGCAGCGGCTACAGTGGCGCAGGTATTTCGGCTAGATCGTAGCTGGTGGTTTTCGTAAATGAGGTCTGCCACATCCGCAAGGTGATTCAATGAGGCATCCGTCTTTGTTACCACCACGTTCTGCATGTCGTGAGCCAAACCTTTTATCCACATTGCTCGCAGGACGTCGTCCGTTACCGAAGACCCAGCAAGAGTTTTTAGATGCCGCAGAAACTGTGATGGCGTGCGGTCACCGATCGCCTGGTCTTCGAGCAAAAGCCGTGTTTTTTTCGTCTGTGAGTCACCAAACCTTGTCAGCATTGTCTCTTTGACATGTTGGTATGCATCTCCTTGAAAAGCCGGCAACTCGGCTAGTATGTCAGTGAGCTCTTCCATCGCTTCCGTGTCTAGGGCGCGTACTACGCATTCAGCTTTCAAGCGCGGGCACATTACTCCTGCCAATGCCATTAAGCACTCTGCTCCGCCAAACCATATTTCCGGCTTAGCCGGATTAAAAGGCTTTAAAATAACTTGACGTGTATTTGCAGCTGGCTGGGGTTGGTCCTCACCGGCCATTTTGTTGTTGACACCTATTTCTTCCGTTAATGAAAAACTAACACTCGTTCGCGCACAGGTATCGCGATCCGCGCACTAACCGAAGCACTAGGTAACCCGTTCTCTTAACGACAGAGATCACGTCGGGGTCACCACTTTCGGGAACGTATCGTTACTTAGCTATATCGGCGTTACGAGAATCGCGAAATAAGTACTTGGTTAACTTGGTGTTGGAGTTAGTTTATTCAAGATAAATTACAAAGAATAAGAGTGCCGACCGACCGCTTGCCTAGACCGAATAAGACTGAATGACTATGCTTCTACACAATTGTTGAAAGCTGGGATGCGATCGGGCGGCACGTTACACAAAGGTTTTTACAGCTATAATGGGTTGCACAATAAATATAGAAAATTATACATTAACAAAAGAACCGTCGGCATCATCACACAGAAACCTTAGCTGAATTCTTAAAACTAAGATAATAAAGTCATTGTTCCAAAGGACCCTTGCACATTACAATAAACTATTATAACATGCAATACATCTGCGCGCAGGCCGTGAGAAATCTTAAACTAACGGTAATTAACAGTTAACTTAAAATATTATTTATATGCAAGTTCCCTAAAGTAATTTGTATTCTTTTAATAAACAATTAATGGAGTCGCTACAAATCTAAAGAATGGCGTCTGTCTTGTTACAGACATAACATTATGCGGGTGATGCCACGTGGGGTCTTTAAAGTCTATAAATTGCAATTTGTAAAGCTATCACAATGTTATTGCTTCCATAGTGTTAAAACTATTATATGCATTTGTCTTACTTTAACTGCGGTTGTTAGAATACTATTTTGCACGCATTATTGAGAACGATATCATTGCTTAATCATTAATTCTTGATCAGACTCTCTTCCAGTCTAATAAGATTTGTTTTAACACCAGTCAAGTAGTTAAACTGCGATTTCTTATGTCATCGTTTAAGTCAACATCACGGTTTTATTTAGTATTTTGTAGTTATATTTTCATAAAATTAGCTTATCCGTGCCAATTTGCATTAAAACGTAATTCAACATAGATTTTATTGAGAAACTATATTTGTTTACTTTTGGCACTGTTTACGTCTTTCGCCTCATTACATTACGTGCTAATTTGGTGCTTTGCGTGATTTCGACCTGTTTTTAGTTCGTTAACATCTGTGAACTAGGATTGATGATCTAAATCTTTAGCGTCTGTAATATTGACCCATTTGTGATCGTCATCCTAACTTTCACTATCTCTGACGTCAGTTTCAGCCTTACCAGGTACGGTAGTGTTCCATTATTCAGTTTTACTGACGTATTTGCTGTTATTTGTAAACAATTTTCGAGGTTTATGGTTAAACACGTAAAAAGTATGTTTTGGTGTTACAGTCTGTTATTGCCTTACCAAATTCTGTACAAATGTTATTGTATCATATTCTTTGGATGAATTATGGCAAAAGATATAATACCGTTTCATTTCTGCATGACATTTTTGGCTTCGGGATTCATAATCATGACAGTTATATTTTAGACATCTAATTAATGTGTGTTATTTGATCCTGCATACATACCTTTAAATTCTCTAGCCCTGGCAATATCGTTACCGTGATTGTCATAATTATAGATTATCTAATTCTTCCTTGAAAGCTCATCCATCTAGTTCAAAGACTTTTATTTTTCTAAACCTTGTGAACGTGTTGAAAGTATTCGAGTTAATTTTCACTATATTTTTCATTTGTCGTGTGATGTGGCTGTGGTTTTACAATAAAACTGAATTAAGTCGAATCTGTTAATAAATTATGATTCATTTAACGTACGATGTTTTCATCCATGTTTAATGTGGTTTCTACGTCATAGCAATTAGATTTGATTGGCCAGGAAGAGTTGTGTGAGCTAGAATTTTTAAGTTCCTTCTGGAAACCTGAATTCCGGTCTGGGATTCGTATTTGAAGGTTAATTGGAGTCATTAAGGTTTCCTCTTTGATGTTTTTAATTGTTTACATGTCTGCATCAAATATCGTAGTCTGCGGCCTAGTTTGTTTAGGTTCACATACTTTTACGTCCATTAAAACTGTAGTCGTATCAAATGGCAGAACAGCTGTTTGTGCCTTATCTTTTAGGTTCACTGGCGGATTGCAAAGTATTGCATATTGGTTATTAACATATTCATCAGCTTTATCTTAGTATTTTTTTAGCTCCCATCGCCTTTTATCCTATTCGGAAAATAAATAAGTGAACCTTAAATAAGTGACCCTTTCGGAGTCACTCTAATTATATTATGTCAACGGAAGGCTTTTAGATGCTTATTTATAACAACAACACACCTTGACATTATTGTCATGTGCCGTTTACAAGTTTCTGAAAGGGTCAGAGTAGGTGTGGTCCTAAGTCCCCTAATTTTCACCTTGGGGTTATTGAACGCACATCGCGTTCAATAACGCGTTTTTTAGATTAACCACGAGTATTTCAAAATTCGTTTGTCATATATATATGCGAGTTATTTTTTATTGCTATATATCTTGCACTATCGTCTTAACATTTCCTATTCATACTCAGTATCTGTCAATTGATAGATAGATATCCATCATCATACCTCCAATGTGTGATACTACAGTCTCCATTTTCAGCTCTAAACTGTAAATCGTCCATCACCATCGTCTCCCATTGAAGCCCATCGTTACCACCTGCACCCCATCTCGCATGGCGTAACATAGTTCGCACAAAACAGACGCCGCTGTTTACATCGCCTCGACCTTGTTCGGTACTTATACACTAGAAATAGTACCACGATAACCGCCACGTTTTAGTGAATTGTATGTTCAGTGTATTTTCTGGGTTTGGAGTAGGTAGGATGGGAGCTTGAGCAACAGTCACACTAGGCAATGAATTTTAATTGAAAAGAAAAATCTACCATTACTGAAAATCTTAAAAGCTTGATCACAGTAAAGGTGGAAATATACAATCCGTTCTAAAGTAATAAGGGCAATATTCCTAGGATAAAATCAAAATAATGCATTTCTTTTTGTTATTATTGATAGGCTCGTGGTTGACCACTATCTCACCTGGTAGTAAGCGATGATGTGGTCGACGGTGAGACACGCTTGCCTAGAAGTAGCCTATACACTCTAAGACTCCCAATTACTCTTTAAAATCTTTTATTAAACTCTACAAGAAGGTTCCTGTCCAGCTAATAACATTCACGATATAATACAGTACCACTACAACCATCCGAGAGTATTTCTGGAAAGTCAACAGGAAATAGTATTTTTTTCCTTCCTCGACGAGGACGAGGCAGGAAACCATGCTTCACGTGTAGTTTTGTTCTGAAACCAACGTATATTTCGGTCAATGTTAACGTTCCGAGGCATCGGTCATCCGAAATGTATCCGACAGGATATATTAAAATTAAGTGCTCATGAAAATTACTTGGTCATTGAAGACAACGGCTGTTCTAATTTTAGACACAAATAATCAGTTAAATTGATATAAATGAGAGTATTCAACCAATTTCTGCCGATGAATTCACTCCTCTAGAAGAACAACAGCTTGAAGCAATCAAACCGAAAGCAAACAACCAAGAATCAATATTACCATTGAATACACTTGCAGCACATATTAACAGGAACATAAAAAATCAATCAATTCTTGGATACCATACAATCACTGGTCGAAGTAAAGTTGAATAATATCGCCCTCGCCTGCGTCTTCAAATATGCACTCGTATGAACTTAAATATAAAATTGCAACGACATTTTTGACAGAAATCGATAGATAATTAAAAATGCGAACGAAGCGAGCGCGAGCGCAGCGAGGAGCCAGAAAATAAATACATATAATCATAGAATGAGAATTATTTGTTTATATTGCATAAAATGTGTATTAGTGTCTAACATTTTAGGAATTAATTATTATAATCAATATCATCAATCAATACATATAATAAATCTGTAGAAAAGTCATTTTTGTACATCGAAAATATTAAAAAAAAAATAGCCAGGGTGTTAAAGGATAACCAACAGAACCCATTTCCAGCATTTTTGGAATTATTGTCTGTTTATCTGTTTGTCTGTGCACGCATCACGTAAAATGTACGAAACCAATGTAGATAACTTTTAGTTTTTGTTTCATCGCAATCGGTTCACTCTATCAAAATTTAGATGTATTTAAAGTGTTCAAGAAGTAAAATTATCACAACACGCGGAATTCAGATACTCGAGCAGTTGAACTCGATATTCGATGGATGGCGTTTTGCATTTGAAGTAATTTTTTGAATGGCGGTTGTATGATTCACCGCGAAAGAATGATGACCCTAGAAAAGTAATTGGTAGGTAGGTAAGTAGGGTAGGCAGGAAGGTAAGTAGGGTAGGGTAGGCAGTCAGTTAACGAGAGCGAAGCCGCGGGTACAGCTAGTGCTAAAATAAATGTTTTAATATCATTATGCGTAAGCTTTAATGCGAAAATAATGTTATGCATAAATATAATTAGGATAAACAAAAGTATGCCATGTTATATTATGTCTAAAGTTTGTATGCAAATGGATAGGGAACCATTCTATACATTAAATATGTAAAGCTTGTATGTACAATGAAACCTGCAAAGAAACTAGTGTTGGTATACGGCTCATGTCTTACTATAGCATTGTCATGCATGCACACATCTCCTTTTTATTTCAGGCGTAGGCAGAAACTACAGAAGGCTCATATAATATCTAGTCATATACGCATTTAGCACTTTCATTAATTGCGATTAAATCATGCCCTCACGACCATCGTTACTGTTTTTTAAAGACATAATAAAAGATTAAACCCTAAAGAGCCATGACTGAAGAACCTAGACAAATCAGCTGTTTACCATCCGACACAAGCCGCCATGCCAATTGGGGCTAACAGGTTACCATGACGGTCGTAGACAATCTGTCACTACAAATTGAGTACCTGTCATCTGTAACCAAACTTGGTGTCTCTATTTCGCGGCTTCGATCGATGTTGACATAGGTAGGACCTAAACTTGAATTTTGGTTGTGGTGATGGAGAAATTCTCATTGGTAGGCGAAGGTGTACCTTTGTCGACTATATGAGCAATATTGATTGCTATATTTGTAATCAACGATTGTCTTTCGCGCATGTGGTGACAAGTAAATGCCTTTTCAATTTGATTGTGCTCACCGGTAGATAGGTGCGTTTTCGTATCTATAGTAACAGTAAGTTTCTGTCTTATGCATGCTGTAAGCACAGATTCTGTAAGTTTCTTCGATTTACTAGATTGTATCCAATCATCCAGTAATAACCTGATAATTCCATTACAATACATATAAAAGTTTTAGCTTCTAATAATAACTGCTTTATCATTTAAGTGTATGCCATCATCTAAAACTAGTTCACTGTTTTGATGTATACGTTGTCTATCCAAGGCATCCACTAATGAGCACATTTAAACCATCACGAAAGCGTAACAGATCTTTTTGATACTCGAGTTACAAGATTTGGTCAACCGCCGAGTCTATGTGGGACTTGTGACATGTTTTTGATGTTTCTTGGCCTTAATTACTATCTCTTTCTCAAAGCTTTTATAAATCACTATTACAATATTGATCAACAATGATATTCTCATATAAAATTGTTATTTTCCTTACATTTTCGCTACATATATGGCAGGCAAGCTTTTCGAAATACGTCACTGCATTCGAGACCAAAAATGGCAAACATACGCTATTTCCGCACCCGACGATTTCCAAGGAAACATTTTATAATTAAGTCACTAATTCTAGAAAACATAATTCAATTGACGAATCATAACAGTTACCCGTGGACTTACCCATCTTGACTAGTCACCAAAGTAAATATAATCTTCGCTCCTTAGATTCCATTGCAAAACATATCCAGTTGTCACCGATCCATCTTCGAAGGGCCTATCATCTGCCATCTTTTATGGACAATCTTGCCGAACGGTCTACCATCCTAAGCTTACCGAGAATTTCTCGCTCAAAGAGCATTCTATCACGTTCCTCAGTTATAACTACTGCCCATTCGAATATGCCATTGACTTCTCAATTAAGATAGTACGGTTACTTTGTGGCAGTTCAGAAACGTGAGCTTGGTCTATTTTTGGTATCTATATTAAAGATTATTTTTGCTTTGATGTTTTGGAATTCTGTGTCTGGTTATCGTCTCAGATTATTGCTAGTTTTATGTGGTTATGGTT
The DNA here is from genome assembly GCA_948252205.1 of Orthosia incerta. Classification (NCBI taxonomy): domain Eukaryota; kingdom Metazoa; phylum Arthropoda; class Insecta; order Lepidoptera; family Noctuidae; genus Orthosia; species Orthosia incerta. The sequence continues at coordinate 26,822,545 of OX411761.1, forward strand.
GTGAATATTTGGCTTTATTTTGGTGAATTTTAAAGTTTTATCATCCGATGTTCTTATTGCTTTTTAACCGATTTCAAAAAAGGAGGAGGTTTCTAAATTCGACCGTATATATTTTTTTATTTTTATGAATCCCAGTCATGTTTGGGCTTATTGGAATCGTCATGAGATTTACTTTGGCTATAAATGTTTTTCATGGCATTTGAAGATACCTACCAAAACTAAAAGGAGATAAATAAAAAACTTTTTCACAAAAAATCAAACCGAACCTTTTCCGAGGTCGGTGTTGAAAAACGAAAACAATAGGTACCAAAGACACCGACTTCGGAAAATAAAGTTATTTTTCGCATTGTAGTTTTTTGTTTTGGAAGTCGGTTTGATATTTTTGTTAAAAAGTTTTAGATTTGTATTATTGTCTTTATCTTAGGTACCTAAAGTTTCATTCGTTTAGTCTGTTTTGGATTTAAATAAATGTTTCTTTCCCTTTTTCTTTCTTCCTCGAGGGTTTACATTTCATAGAATAATGATGTTTCCGATGACGTGCAAGTACGTCAAACGAAACCCAATCGTTGCTTCCTCAAATATTTAGAGTCAGTTTGGAACTTTTCATATAAGATTTTTGTTTAATTTTAAACACCATATCATAATGGTCAAATAAGGAAAGTCTGTTAATTGTTTTTCTCGACACTTTGTATGTTTTCGCTTGAATCCGTAATTAACACTTATTGAATCATTTTCTCTAAAGTTTTTATTGTTGGTATGTTCTGTGGTTTTGTCTGCAGACGAGAATGGATGAAATGCAGTTTATTAATGAGTAATTTTTAGTTCATTGAACGTAATGTAGTGCCTATATTCTTGTCACGTAGTAAAATTACACAAATATTATAATAAAGGCGAAAATCTGTAAGTGTGTATGTTTGATACTTCTTCACGCTCAAACGGCTGGACGGATCTGGATGAAATTTGGGACAGCGATAGATTATAGTGTGGAATAGCACATAGGATACTTTTTATTCCGGGAATATGTTCCCTTGGGATAATTTTCGACATTCACGCGGGTGAAGCCGCTGGCAGAAGCTAGATAGTTTCATATTTAATTGTGTTTGTTGGTCAAGCAAGTAGGTATTCATTATGGTTATTATAAATTATGTGTTGTGTGATGGTTTTAGTAACATTTTAAAATTACTTATTCCGAAAATGCTTCCATTTTGCCTTATTTCAGACATACTCATTCAATATCTCATGTTTTATAAGGGCCGTTTTCTGAATTAAGAATGTGGTGTTAATGACGTGTCAAACCCTACATTAATGCCAAAGTTTGACAGTTTTCAAGTCACAGTAGAGTTTGAGAAATCCTTAACTTTGAATAATAATAATAAATCTGGGGTTAAATACTGAAAGGGTTCCAGTATAGTCATCAACAGACTAGATGCTGCGTAAAAACGGCACCCTATTACTAAGACCCCGCGGTCCGTCTGTATGTCTGTCTGTCCGTCTGTCACCAGGCTGTATCTCATGAACCGTGATAGCTAGACAGTTGAAATTTTCACAAAACAATTTTCACAAAATAAAATAAATATTTAAGTGGGGCTCCCATACAATAAGCCTTTTTTTGCGATAGTGGTACGGGCCCCTTCGTGCGCGAGTCCGACTCGCCCTTGGCCAGTTTTTTAGTTTATTTATAAAATAGTTCCTTTCTATACTTACAGTTGCAATATCAATCTGCCTAGCCTTTTCCCGACTATATTGGGATCGGCTTCCAGTCTAACCGGATTCAGCTCAGTACCATTGTTTTACATGAAGCGACTGCCTATCTGACCTCCACAACCCAGTAACTGGGTAACACGATACCCCTTGGCAAGACTGGTGTCAGATCTCAAACTTCTGACTTCTCGTAACGACTGTCAAAGATCTTCAAATGACAGCCGGGACCAACGGCTTAACGTGCTTTCCGAGGCACGGAGGAAACTCAGTACCTATGTTAAAATGGTCACCCATCCACGGACCGACCTCGTCAAGCGTTGCTTAACCTTGATGATCGACCCGTGCGGCTGTTATTATTTAGCCACGAGCTCCTCTATACTTACAGTTGCAATCGATTTGTAAAAAGGTTTTGAGTACTTTGAGCAAGTTACCTTTCCAATTTTAAAGTTTCATATGCCTGTCAACATCGATGGAACTACAAATTCGTTAGCAGACATCACTGTCTGCGCTGCACAAAATTAACTACGGAAATGCTTCCCGGCCCCGACACGTGACTTGTCCCTGTCCCCCTCCCTAGCGATAGGGTTGAACGCTCTGCGGATATTACCTGAGTCGTGAGCTCTGCCAGTGTTCGTATATGTGAATGGGAGAGGTCGTTTATTTGTATTTTCAGATCGACTGTGGTTGCTTTTGCTATAGGGGTAGTAGCATGTGGTTTTATTTGGCAGCTTTTGGGCAATTTTCGCCATTTGCACTTGTCTTCGCCAATACTTTCTGCTTTTTTATTGTTGATAGACTCACGTTTACCATTATCTCACCTGATGGTAAGCGAATATGTGGTTAATGTGCAGCACGCTTGCTTTGAAGTGGCACATCCACTCTTGAATTTCAATCTCTTAGATTGTAGGTATCAGGCAACACAGACTCCGGCAGGTAATTGATTTATTCATTTTCATGTATTGTGTTCTATTTATTCTCTGATGCCATGTCTATCAACGAGCCATCTTCTATCAAGTATTTTAAATTGTTGTATTTAAATATCAGCGAAGCCCTGTTTTCATTCTCGTCTCGGATCTGCGCGGAATGCCACGATCACGATATTTTGGTGCAGGCAACCCTCGTTTGGCGGCGTTTGTGGCTAAAAATAGCACGCAGACGTGCGCTGGCGCCGGTAATAAGAACAGAGAACGAATTCCATATTTGGTTAATTGCGAACGACATATTTTAAGGGTGGTTAGGGCATGATGTTGCTAAACTAATAAAAAGCTAAAATGTTCAAAAGAAATGGATGTTGGTGTCATTGATAATCTTGAAATTAATGAAAATTAAATTACAAAAACTTTTTTTGTGTGGCAGAGTACGCTTTCATTATCAATTGAACTTCAAATAAAACATGTGTTTTCAATTTCTAGACAACGGTGTTTTGATGACAACAATTGACAATGCCTTTTCTTTGCACCTTCTCTATTGTATGAATTCTTTCGTCTACGTACTCTGACTTGGCGAACCATTTTCTTTTTTATTCGGTCGTGAAAACATGGTTCTCTGGCTGAATTTTCGTTAATTTGCGAAGTAATTGTAAACAGTATATCCAATAAATTTTCTATAGATTTCTTGTTTTATCGTATAAATCGTTCAGTTTATACCAGTGCTTTTGGTACTAAATTGAATGAAACTGGTGCTGTGATTCACTATGGGAAAATGGGTTTGTTTTTAATTTTTAATTTTATTTTGATGATTGAATATTTAGATGCTGTTTAGTGAATTACTAGTGAATCTGTTTTTGTTTTTCATTTTCTATTTCTATCTGTATTCTTTCAACAATCAGTTTAGCTTTTACTTCAAAAACTATATTACTTAACTATATTACCTCTTTCGGCTGCAATGATGATGATGATACCTACTTAATGCCTTTTAAACACCGAGGGCCTTATTTATAAAAAAATCGAATACTTTAGCAACTGATTAGCATATTCTAAATTTTAATAATGAAAAAACATCTGCTAATAAGTCGGAAAACAGCGTCGAGACTTTTATAAATAAGGGTATGAATCTTATGATGGGTATGTATATAGTGCTTAGGAAGCTTCTTGAAACCGTACAAAGGCAACAAATAAATTTTAATATCATCATTACAAGTTTACGTTCTCACGATGCTATTAACGATGTATGATTCACGGACACTTTAATTTGTACTTGGATAATAAATTGTTTTAATATACTTGTTACCACGTGTTGGAAAATTATTGTTATTGATTGTTGTAATATCGTCACGCTTAGTGTTTTGTGGGTAGAAGTTTATTACTAGCATCATCGCACTGATTTTAGTCCTCTCTACAATCATCTTATTTACTGTTGAAGCATATATTTTCTAATAATTATTACTAGCTTCATCATCTGTGTGTTAATTTTCTTCTTTGCTATATGGTCTTTCAGTTTTCATTTCTATGGTCTTGCCTTTTTCTATATCCACGAAGTTTGATTTCTTAATTGGATCAGTTTCAACAACTATATCATTCAAATCGTAATGAACTTGTAAATGATTTTTGAACTTATATAACATACTATGTATATTCAAAATGAAAATAATAACTAAATATAAGCGCGTATAATAAAGGAAGAGTGGAAGAACAAATCAAAACTTTAAGTTACACAAATCTGTCTTCCTTATTATGAAACACTTAAATATGAATCTTACGGAGAAAATGTCACTATAAACGGCAAAAATAATAGAAGGGCTCAATTTAATACTCCTATAGTATTATATTAATATTTACTTTAATTTTCCAGCAAAATTGCCCCAATCCTCAAACCGTTACATTTAGTCATCATATCTCTCATGAAACACATGTCCGTTCCCTATCTAGGGTTGCTAAGCAATAAAAACCTAACGCGCAGTAGGTATATTTTGTAAGCGGGAAAAACCGACTTGAGGATAAAAAAAAAACAAAACAAAAGTTACGTTGATACGAGGTCAGTCTCTTTTTATCAGAAAATAAAAGTCACGTTGTCGTATTTATTTTTATTTAAGTTTTTGACGAGTATACATTTTAATATTTTATAAACCCGGTTAAGGAAGCAGAAGAAGGAGGAAGCGATTCCCTTTAACGAAACTTTGTTTAACAAGGACAAAGAAGTGAGCACCCTATCCTTAATTTAATCATTTCTAGATCGCCTGGTAGCCCTAACCCACCCCATTTTCCCCACCCTGTCTGCCCGCTGAATGCAGTTTGTCCCTTTTTGCCCAACCCCCTTCGTCTGCTCTCACAGGTCTGAGAGGGGGATGCATTTACAAAGTAAAGTGGTTAGGGGCGGGATATAAAAAAAATATATTTTAATTTACCTCGGGCGTGTTGTGCTCAGTCGAGTTAAAAAAATGGAGTCCTTCAGAGTAAATGTTGGTTTTTGGTTAGGCAAAGCGATATTTTTGGTTGTGTTAAGTTTCTGGTTTAATATTGAAGACTGGTTTTTCTAACTTTAATATCTGCTTGGAACTATGATTGCTATTAAATTTTTTGTATGAAATTTTCGCACACGGTAGTAGTGGTGCCTCCATCACAAGTATATTTTATAATGTTTTCTACACCCTCACTAGCATCATAGTACTTTACAACTAAAACCAAGTTTCAAGTGTTTTAATTCATTAGTAATTTTTTTGGGGGCAAAGTAATCATGAATATAAACAGTAGTAGTTTTGTATCGGAACAACCTTAAAATCTGCATTCCCCTGCATTTTGTCTTCTTGTTATTTTGTCGTGTTTAAAAACATAAAAAAACCAGCAGTTGAGTACGAACAGCTTACTTTTATCCCAAGTCCTATATCAAAAGTTGTTGATTATGTGTCCCTTAATCCCTGAATAATTTCCGATGTTTTAAAAGTCATCCTGTAGGCGAGTATCTAATTTGATAAGATAACTTAGTTTCAACAACTTGCCCTAATAGCGAAAACCATTTCGCACAGAGCTTCCCACTCATCATCAGTTCGCACGTGCCCACTCTACATTAGCCAATCACACGCCACGCTCGCCGGAAGCGCGGAGGCCGCATCCTCGCGACACTTCCGCCTGCGCCTGCGCAACTAAGCGCGCGAGTTTTTTTTTTTTTTTTTTTTTTTTTTTTTTCGTCGAATGAATTCGTCACGGAAAGCTTATTTTTTCGAATCGATCTGTCAACTGTATTAGACATTTGTTGATCAATGCTCGTGTCTTCTCTGTATGAGAAGAGCCCTGCACAGGGCAGATTATTTATTGGAAATTCAGGTTTTGCAGAAGGTAATTTTTCTTGTAAATAGTATTCTTGTTGTTTTGTAAATTGAATGTATCCTATAATGATTTTTGTCGGTCGTGAGGACCAATAAATTTATGTTATCTGTCGGAACTCTGATGTATTCTATGACTAGTTTTATTAAAGATTTTATCTCAATTCGACTAAAATCTAGTTCTTAATAAACATTTTGACAACCCTCAATTTAGGATGTTGATCACAACATTGTACTTTCCTTACTGCAAAGTAGTGTTTTTAATCTTTCAAGACATAGCGAAGACCGCTATGTCTTACAATTTACACCATAAATTCCTTAGCTAACATTACACGGTGACATTGAAGTGTCTCCACGTTGTATACCTACCGATGATGATGTATTGATTGAGCCAGAGGCTAGTAATAACCTCCGTGTATACATTCATGAGCTATAGGATAAATAATAAAATAATGGTCTCTTTGTTCCAACAATGTGCTTAGAAATACTGCACGAACGGAAGTACAGGCTAATGGATGAATCGTGAGCATATTAATTTGAAACGCTTTATATTTTGGTTATGGTCATTTTAAATTTTAAAATTAGCCAAACGATAAAGTGAATGCTGACAGATAAAAATTTAAGCCTAATAAAAGCTGGGATATGAAATTCCAATCCAATTCACATCCCTTCAAATCGGAATATTACAAAAATTATAAGCTTAAGGAATTGTAGGATAGTCATTCTTTGGACGAATTCTTTCAAAAATCTACTTTAATTTGTTAGTTCAACAAGTTACCAATTCAAAGCCCACATTTATAATAAAGATACAAATGATTTTAAAATTTATTACATTGAAAGTTTGAAAACTGGCGTAAACAAGATATCAGTTAAATTATGCTAATTTAACATTTATTCACACTCTGTATAACATTATCATAAACATCACTAATCCAGATTTACGAAAACGATGCCGAAATTACAATAACTGCCACGTTTTACATATAACTACATGACAGGTATACTTAAGAGAATATATTACACAAAGGAATTTCAAGAGACGTCGTCCAAATATATTTGACTACCAATAAGGAACATCACGGAAGTGATGGTCCTTCGGAAGATGTTACAAGTTCTTTGACACCTAAAACTAAAGTCAATGCACGTACAATGTAGTCAGGAAGAAGGAAAGTTGTATATGAGACCAAATCTTTTGGACTACATATTGAACTTTTTGGGTCGAAAAATCCCTTGAAAATTGTAGTTGAATTTGTCCTTATGGTAAAGTTAATAGTTTGAAACCATAATAATATGAATGAAGTAATACTTGGTTTGTGGTTTGGCTTGTATTATCATTTGTAGGTATGAATAAAAGCAGGCCAAATCGTATTACAAGTAAAGCTGAGCAAAATATTCTAAAATTATATATAAGGCCACTTTTTAGCGAGTAAAATTGTGTCCCTTAAACAAAAATGGAAATTATAACAACAATGCTATATAAATAGTTGATCGAACAATGTACTTACATAACTATTGTTTAGAAATATCAATAAAAAGTTTTGCTCGTATTGATAAACAAGTCTAATCAACATTATTCAGAAAGTGTTAGTCAAATCAGACGTTGTTGACTAAACTATCTTTGACTATATTGGTAACATGACAAGTACCATATTACTAAGATGATGAAATTGGCGACAATCTGTTCATAATTACAATATCACACCTTCGTCTTTTCCAAGAACGTCACTATAATTAATAAAATTTTCATTTTAGCTGGAGGTGTTCCAAAAATCGACCAAGTTTAGTGTCAAAACAGTGCTTCAATCAAGTGACGTGAAATGTTACAAGTGTAAATAAAAATAACAGTGATAGATGAGCAGTTATTTCTAGTGCATGATTACTACATGGTCGGACAGATGATGTGGTTTAAGCGGGAGCCGAAAACGGCTGTGGACAAAGAGAATGGAATGGTAGGGAAACTGAGGCGGAAAAAGCCGGTGATTTTGAAGACGACGAGGGAGTCTAGTGAACGAGAGACTTCTACAGAGAGTGATAAGGAAAGGAGGAGGTATTCTGATATACTCGATGTAGTATCTCTAGGTATGTATAAAGATAAAAAGGTGCGATATATATATATCGAAGAATTTCTTGCCATTATTTACGCATTGAAAAGTTTGAAGATATCTGGAATGTGGTACAGGTATTTTTTATGTAACAGGAGTAATCTTGCTATAAATAATTAATATGAACAGTGACGTGATTGTGGTACACTCGAAAATAGTCTCATTGTTGATAGTGAAGTATACGAGAATATATAAAAATAGCTTGTCGTATCTGATCCGTCTGTCTCAACGAATAATGAAGTGATATCATAATGAATCAAAGGGATGGTTAATTTTAGTGTATCTTCTGGGTTCTTTTTCACATAATTATGTAGCTAAAACACCGATTTATTTATAGGTTGCATTGATTAAACTCAGAAAAAGTAAAAAAGTATAAGAAACAAGCAACGTATATATTTAAACAAGCTTTTCAGCTCAATCGAACACAGGGAAAAGGTCAAATTTTACTTGCAAGCTTTGATTACATGCACACAGACACTGGGGCAGATGATAATAAATAAAAGCACAAAGAAATAACTACAAAATACAAACAACAAACATCAAATATCGCGTCAATAAAATTACACACTATTTTCATAATCATTCGCTATTTCCGAAAGCTTCACAGTCTCTCTTTGCTCATTAGTATAAAAGGTACTATTAGTGTCAAATTCGCCACGCGATCACTATTTAGTGTAGGCCTACTGGCCTCCTTTCAGTATAACGGCCCATTTAACTATTGAGGGCCCGTAAAATTATAATTAAACAACTCGTGTTGTACAACAATTTAATGAAGATACTTGTACTAAAATTGGGTCTCGGATATAAAATGGGAATGCTCTTTAATTATATTGCGTGTGATACAGGAATAGTCTTTACTGAGTAATTTTATTCGTCAATGTTTTCCTGTTTGTCTATTTGTATAACACTATTAGCTGGAATCGTTAAAACGGATTTAAAAGCTTAATAAAAACCAGTTATGTGGAGCACCTTTCACATTTAAAACATCTTTAAAAGCTATTTACAATTTGTTGGACAGTTTTTTTAATTAACCTTTAAATATAATTTCCACAAAAAAAATAAAAACTGTAAGTCAGATCAGACCAAACATAAAATCATACATGTAAAACTATATGCCAACAAAAACATTTGAATTCTATAAAATGAATCTTATTTATAAAAAAAAGCATTATAGCACAAAGCAAGCAAGCAAAAAAGCAAAGCAAGCGACACTGCAAATAAGCAGCCTTATTTTGTCTATAACAAAAAACATACCAAAACAAATGAGTAAAGTTCACGAAGACGCCAGACGGTGAACAACCGTCCCCGGTGATGTCATCCCCCCTTCTCCCCCTTACCTGTGACAGAAGGAAAACATGTAAAGAACTTGTTAATAATTTAGTAAGAACCCGAAGCATACAACCTTGCACGGTCGTGGAATCGAGGCTCGAAAGGTCGAATCAATTCTGGGAAACGATTTTTTTTTTGAGTTTTTCCCCTGTTTTATTGATATTTAATAAACGTTTTGAATGATTAAGCTTAAATAATTCTAGTTAATTAAATGCAATTTTCTAAATTACAATGATTAACTTGAGAAGTAATAATTGGCTGCGTTTGTTAGCATTGCTATTGATAAGTTAACAATGTTAATAGCTAAACTAAATAGAAAATACCTTTTCGAAATCCTGATATATTGTTTTGTCTTCTTTTCTAAAAGTTTCTCGAAGATAATTACTTTTATTGCTTTCCATACAAAATTATTAAAGAGCTAGTTTTAAAACTATATCGGTAAAACATTGGCATTATGTATATTCTAAATTGCTTCTGTCCATTACTCAATATTCAAGGCTAGCAATCAGGTTAAAATTAAAAATAAACCGAACACATTGCGCCACGTCGTCGTCTCCACCATAATCTAACGCTGGTTAAATATTTACAATTTATGCAAGAAGATTAGTACTAAGATTTACTCCGTCGTAAATACCACTGGGTTAAGATAATGCACCGTTATCTGGATTAGGTAACACTGATAACGTATCTTGGTTAGTTAGATTAACTAACGGTTTAATTCGTTTCGGTAACTCGTTGAGATAAAGAGATACTGATGAAGGAAATGATTCTGGTATAACTATAAAACACAAGGCTGATGAAAAATGTTTTGTAATTGAAAACCTGCATTATCGCATGTAGCTATGTAATTAATAAAAAAAACTAACATTAGATTGTACATATAAATGAGATTGACCAAATGATGAATTTTTTGCAGCAAACTTTCCATGTAACTGTAAATTCAAACAGCGTTGAACAAAACATTTACGAAAACCCGAATCTAATGTAAACCGAAGATCATAACAATCCGAGAGCGTAACCCAAACTTTCGCAACATTTAACGAAACAAAAGATAATTATAATCACTTCGTTACGTGTGTCTAATTTCTTCTAACACCAAAATTATGCAATAGAAAGCGAAGCTCCCTACTTAACGTCAATACAGTAAAACTTAGGCCGCATTGTATGCTAATAATAACTAAACGAACCTCTGTAAAACACGCGCTCAACCGTCTCCGTATGACTCACTACAATCTTGACATTGTCTCGGATACAATCGATCGGAAAACGACATTTTTTGCCGTCCAATCAGGTCATTGTTTCAGTTTTTGTACGCAGACTTCTTTAGCGTTATTAATGGTGATTGCGATGTGATTGCCATTAAATTTAGCAATTACGATGTAAAAGTTGAACGTTTCAGTAATTAATGGCAAGGAATTCGCGTAACGATGGCCGGACGATCTCATGATGTGATGTAATTTTAACAGAGAGGAGAGATGAAAGCGACGAGTCCTTGTACGAGTCTGCGGACGGCCACAGTGACGCTATCTCGGCGAGCGATGATGCTCTGCCCAGGCTCGGCAAGACACCCACCATCAGCAAGGAATCTCTCAAACTAGCTGTTACAGATGAAGAAGTAGACTTTGCCAAAACAAAGAAAGGACACAGAAAAACCATGTCCTTATCAAACCCTTTAGAAATCGTCAGAAACCTAGGTGACGAGTGGTTTGAATCAGCAAAGAGGGAGTTAGAAAAGAATTCTGACAAGAAAAAGTCCAGAGAAAGTCTTTGGAGTGAGGAAGATCGGGATTCCATCCATGGGTCGACGATGAAACTCGATCAATTACGAAAGAATAGCAAAAAAGAAGACAAAAATCAGGCTAACCTGAGAAAAACCCTTTCAAATGATGCTCCGAAAGCTAGAAAAACTAGCAAAGGATCATCAGTCAGTGCTCTCAATTTCCTAAGAAGGAAAAAGCCGTCTACTACTACAAAACCTGTAGAATCGGTAGCTGAAGATGACAAAAGCAACAGCGCAGATGAGATTATTAACTTCACGAAATTGTTCTTAGAATGTGAGAAACGATTTGCCTCAATCTCAGAAACCAGACCTATCAGGCCAGTGGAGACTGATACTGAAGATGAAGCTCCTAAACCTAAACAGCTGGCTGATCACAGAAGAAGATTGAGTAGGCAAACATCGAGGAGTAAAAGTAAAGTCAGAGGGAAAAGTCAATCTCTAAAGGTCAATACTTTAAGGAAATCACACAGTGGAACGTTGAAGAAAGGAAAGAAGAAGAGTGTCAAAACTCCATCATCAGGAAGGAGCAGACAAGCCAGCATTGTGGAACAAACTCCCATCGCTAAGAAGAAGCACACAGATTCATCAAAGCAGAACTCTTGGCTGTTCAGCAGTTCTCGAGGTGAGCTATTTGATATTTTGAAACATTTAAATCTTGCAGTTTTCATCAAATATATTGAAAGATCTCTTTAGTAGGTAGTTATTATTTTGAAATTAAACTTATATAGAAATTGGTATCTAGTTTTGTTAGGCATTCGCGTTTGATATTACATTTGTAAATCTCCAAATATAATGGCATATGTCACGGACATCGGCACGTCAGTGACCAAAATTATCGCCTGGGTCATATAATAAAATTTATCTCTACTAATTTTTATAGGTCACTTGGATATCATCCTATATTATAAGTGTGATATTATTTGCAAAAGGAAACTACTTTTATTATATTTGAAAATGAGTTTTCGGTCACTAAAATTCAGAAGTCAATTATTGCAAATTGCATTAGTATCATTATCTTTCACTTCTTAAAGAGCTGCTACTCATAATAAAGTTTTTGTATCAGTCCAAGCGTTTCTCAGTAACTATAAACATTTATAAGTAGTTACAGTAAGTGCACTATCTCAGTTGATAACGCGTGACCTTACCGAGTCTTACTACATTCAATACTGCCCTGTCCACGGGCCTTACACTGACGTGTTAAAATAACATGGTTTCACAGAGAGAGAGAGATATGGAGTTATACAGGACCAAGATCACTTGTTTTTATTATTATTGATAGGCTCGTGTTTGACCTCTTTCTCACCTGAAGCGATTATGTTGTTGATGGTGAAGCACGCTTGCCTAGAATCACTGTCCATTCTTCACTGTCGATCATGATGGTGTTAAAACGTTATAGCACATTCCCTATTCTGCTAGTTAGATCATCGTTCTTTTGTTTTGCAACTTATAATGTCTTGTTTAGTTGTTATTGTTGCTCGTTTGTTTTGCCAGGATGCTTCAATTATAAACACACCTCTGAATACACGTCAGTCGATTGTTTGCTATTATTGATAGGTTTATCCTTTAGTGTTTCATTATTGTTGTTGTTTTTTTGTCGTTGATCTCGTGTTGCAAGTGCGGTTGCTGAGTATAAAGTCCTGAGTTCGATTCCCGGGTCGGACAAGTGTTGTTGGGTTTTGTCATCAGGCATTTCCCAGTAACAGCCTGGAGTTTGGAAGCTGGCGGTGTTAAGCCCCCGTGCCTTGAAAAGCACGTTAAGCCGTTGATGCTACGCCTGATGCCTGATCTCTCTCCCTCCTTGTCGGATTGCCGCCGACCGGAGTTGAGAATAAGGGAACAGTAAATGCAATGCACTTGTGTTTGCGCACATACTTTGTGCTTTATAATCGCCCACGTCGATGTCTATTCTCCACTGAGATTGGTCGCCATTGCCGAAATTTGGTCTGGAGGACTACAATATATATTGTTGGTTGTATTGTTTGGTCGTTCAGGCAAGAATTCAAGACTTGGCTAGTACGATTCTAAATCAGGAACACACCTGTTATCCGTCCTAAATGATCTTTTATGTTTTCCTAAATATTCGTTTTCTTTGAATCAGCCAGCCGTAGTGTGGGAATTACATGCTTCTGAGAAGCAGTTGTTCGGTGTCTCCGGGCATTCTTGTAATGCGTTATCATCCGTATTGATACTGTGAATGTGATTTAATGCAGCGGGTTTTCCTTTGATATATTTACTGCATCATAAATTAGTTTTGCCTTAATAATTACATGTTTTGTTGTGTTCTTTTATCGCTTTAAATATTTCATACCCGGTTTATTGTAGCCAATCTAAGAACTCGTCATTATGTTTACTAATAGGCTTCTTCTCACGTAGTTCATCAAAGCCTTGTAGATATTTTTCATACATATTGACTTCTTATGTTTGCACCTAGGTGTAATATGTGTCTGAATCATATTGTTTCTCTTCCATTTCCACTTCAGGATCAAAATAACTGCACACCAATATATTACTAGCTACGTTTGCGATTTATATCCGCTACTTGTTTTCGTGACCCGTTTCGCTAAATGTTCAGCACATAAACAATGATTTCTTATTTGCAAAGTATCCCATTTAAAAGTCATATTTCACTCGTGATGTTTTTATTTGTTAGACAAAGTGCTCGAGGCTTAAATCACTCGAGTCTGTAAGATGCATGGACTTTTACGAGTGATAGATATTGCTGTCCAAAATTTGTTTTATTTGAATTAAAAGAACAGTCTAGAGGATCTCGTGGATAAATCATAACAGCCGAAAGGTGCTGGATGGGTGGCCTACCATTACGTACCGAAACTCCTCCTTGCCTTGAAGAACACTTTAAGCCCGACTGTCATTTGTACATTATTGACAGTCGTTAAGAGTAGTCAGAAGCACGAAATCTGGTAACAGTCTTTCCAAGACGTATCGTGGTACCTAGTTACTGAGTTGTTAAGGCCAGATAGGCATTCGCGCCATGTAGAATACTGGTATCCAGCTGAATTTTATTATTGCCTAAAACAAACCTCAGCGCATTTTTGCCTTATAATTTTAGGAAATGCAATAAAAACGTCTGGTGATTAAACACCTTTGGTGTTTTATCGATAAAGTTAAGTGTATTTTACGCCCTTAAAGTTATTGAATTATTGTAGTAGTTGTAGGTTGTGTGGAGAATGGTTCGTGGTATCTCTCGCTATTATTAAAGTAAGACTGTTACTTCAGTCTTATGATTCATGAAATGAACATCTAAAATAGAACGAAGTAATTTAGGTAACAATCCATAAAATGTTGGCGTTGTTTTGATGTGTGACGTATGTACAACGACGGTTTATGTTGCTCGTATTGTGGCGTATGCTTATTGCAATGGTACATTGTATTTAGCAAAACAACATATTTAAAATACCTAGTTATATGTGCAAGAAAATGTATCATTGATATTCTTGTTTCGTTGGTCCTAGTGGTTGTATGCGCTTCTGCTGAGTATGAGTATGAGGACCAAGGTTCGATTCCTGGGTATAACAAAGTGTTTTTGGATTTTCATCTGGCAATTTCTTAGTAGCGACTCGCAGTCTGGACTTTGTGCCCGGTTGATGGCAATAGGCTCGTCTCCACATCAGACATAAACATAACTTCGAGGAATACAGGCTTTGTTATGTAAAGCCAATGTTGCTCCCGTCAGTTTCGTTAGTTAAATAATTCAAATGTTGTCTAAGATCTCAATAGTCTACATCTACAATCTATCATAGACGATGCCCTTGATATTTCGCTCTAACAAATATTTGCTCAACATTAAGTATGTCACGGAACAGATCAATCGAAACCCGTTCACAAGTACAGCTCAACAGTCCATTGAGCATTATTATCTACCACCTTCCATACCTCGCATTCCTTCGCTGTCCCTGACCTGTAATAACGGACTAATCGTCCATACACCACAGGGTAGTACAGAAGATCTATTCCATACAACGAACGAACACACGTTAATGCACACTTAGTCGCATGATCATCATTTGATCTGAAAGACGATTGCTGAGCATTGGCATCCTCCAAACGGTCGGTCCTGTGCGTCTCGCATCCACCAGACTCTCGCAGCTTTAACCAGGTCATAGGTCCAACTAGAGAGAGATCTGCCAGTACGCAGTCTCCACTCCAGAACTTTTCGGCCCACCGACCACCTGTTCTGCGAGCAATGCCACTTAAGAATCTTCGGATGCATACGTGTGGAGATCAAATGCCGGTCGCGAATGCGCTTGCACTCTCTGTACGTGAAGCGTGTCTATGTGAGCGAGCGTTTGCGCTTGTTGTTAGAAGCCAACCTTCTGTACTATTCTGTGCTTCTTGTGTATCGCGGTCAATCGGCCGGCGCTTATTGATAACTCGGCCGGCTCTGACAGTATGTCTGTCTGCAGTCAGTCAGTCCTCGTTTGAAGCGAAGTGGGTGACACGAATCTAGTAGGCTGTGGATTTATGGTCCGTATTGGATTTGATAGGGATTTATAGTCGAGCTGAATCTATCACATCTGAAGATAAAACAGTGTCCTCAACTATGTCTAGGCATAAGACAGAGTACCTCTATTACGATGTAAATTGTAACGAGCTGTTCGTTTTTGTGCATTACCTTGTCTGTCTCTACGTTTGATGGACCTTTCAGAGATTCAAACAGAGCTTAAAATGTTAAGTATAGACTGATTTGCCCTCTCCTATCATCAGCAATACGCTAAGCATTTCAAAGATTTTCATTCCAAAGATTCCCAGACCAAAACCGAATATCTCCTCCATAATTTGCATCCTTTCACCGAAGCGCGTCCCCAACTATCGTTAACTCGATTGATATGCGCGCCCTAACTCCGGAAGCGTATATAAATAGTGCGAGCATTGAGTCACGGGCACCGAAACGAAACGTATTGTCTCGGAGGAGATCGGGCTAATTCTGGACGTCTAATAGTAGGGGACTTCTTACTGTATTGGCTTTCTTTGAACTGGCAATTTGTGGATCGTTTCCGGGTCATTTGAGTTTTTCGTCTGCTTGTTTATGAGTTATAATTTATTTTTGATCGTCATCATCACTCTTCCTTCATCTTCTTCCTTGTTCTTCATTGCTAAAGGTTGAACCTGCCCTAAAAAGTCTTTTGACGGATTCTCTACCACTATGTCTTTGGACCACAGTTAGTCCTGTTATCACCTTTATTTGATCTGACTGTCTTATTCTGGCTTCTGTCCATATTACGATTTATTTGTGATTGGAGCTGCAAAATCTTTTTCATTCATACATGTGTCGCTATTAGCCGTAATTTCAGTGAAAACATCCTTTTTAACGTTTCTTTTTGTAAACTTATGAAACAATAAACTATTTTGTATTTTTTTGTAACCATCATTCATATTCATTACATCCATGATAAGTTTCATCAAGTTTTATATACCTAACTACGATATCAAATCCATAGGTCTTAACTTGATATGTGTGACTGTTTTATATGATTTGTTTGTCTGCCACTTCTTGCTCACGTTTTAAATCAAAAAGTCCAGTAACTTATTGACCATTAATATTCTTATCGCATACATCTTTATCGTAGGGTTTTCCCTGCCTATTGTCATGTTCCGTTTCGCTTAACGGAACTGTTTGGTTTGCTAAACAGTCTTTGTACATGATTTTTTAAGTTTCTCATTTTATTTGTTTGTCTCCATCATGATGCCTGTCTTGTGTCAAAGGTTAGAGTAACATGTATAAATGAATGGAAATAAATGCCTGTAACAAGGTAGGAATATAATTATACTTTAAAATTTATGGTGTTCTGTAGTTTGTATATTTGAAAATAGCATGCTCCATATCATCCATACTTAATATTATAAATGCCAAAGTAACTCTGTCTGTTACATTTTCACGCTTAAAACGCTACACCGATTGAAATGAAATTTGGTATGGAGATAGTTTGAGACCCTGGAAAGGACAAAGGAGGAACCTGGAAAGTTTTTAGCCCGGTAATGTGTTCCCTTGGGATGATGAAACACTTTTACCGGGCGAACCCGTACATTCCTCCTCTTGGTAAGAGAGACTGGGATATAATCTCCAATAAGGAATAACTATGTATGGTGGATGGAATGTCACATGTTTTCGAATTTTTGGGTATGGAACATGTACATATTGACCATTCAAGTAATGGATGCCAATAATATTTCAATGTCAGTAGTTATTCACTTACGCGCTTGCATATTATTTTCCTCATACTCCAAGATATTATAACAATTTATGAACTATTAATTATATTTATTGGTGTCAGGGTCGCCAAGGGCTTGTGTTTGTCTCTGGACCCTCCACTTAGCATCATCAGTTGCGTCAATATATTCTATATTGAACTGCGAGTGAATAAATACTTATTGCTTTTGAGGATTGAAATCATAAACAGCATTGAATTGTTCTGATCCATCAAAGGTAAACTTTTTTGGGCAGCTGACATTCTCTGATGCAATGAAAATGTCAACAGTAAGAATCATCTTTTATGATTTCATATAAATCTTTCATCTTTAATCTTTTTTTTTAAAAACGTTGCCCCACACTAGGAATTTCTTCCTGTATCGTGGGTGCGTTTACAAACATATAAACTCACAAAAACCCAGAGCCGGAACAACTATCTGTAGGTCATACAAATATTTGTTCCGTGCGGGAATCGAACCCACGACACGCAGCGCAGCAGTCAATCGCTCAACCACTGCGCCAACCGTGCGCAATAAATAGTGTTATAACAATGTAACCAAAGCTCAATTTTAATAGAATGAGATCCTTCGCACCTAATTCTATGGCTTAGCCTAAAATAATCATTTATAAACCTATTGTATTTGAATATAAAAAATGTCAGTATATAATCGGTTTTACAAAATTACGAAAAGTTTAGCAAAAATCTTTTTCTGCTTAAATCTTTTATGCAACAGGTAATGCAATAGCCTATCTTTTTTGGACAGGTAACGTCTAGTGACATTCGCTAGGCCAAATATTACGCACGCCAGATGCTGGAAAATATTTCAGAGCAGTGACGTAGAACAGAGAATGAGTCAGACCCACACGTAGACAGAAAAACAACGTCAATGATCTATTAATCATTGTGTTCTGTAGCTTCAGGTAAATGGTTAATGTTCTTTTTTGAAACCTGAAAAATGTTGAAGTCACTGAGTGACATATTCTGTTTGCTCAATATCTATGTCAGTCGGAAACAGCATTGCGATTCTTTTGCCAGTTTCTTGTATATCTTTCAGCACTGTTTTGGCAGCTTTTAAAAATGGATTTTGTACTGGTACAACAATGTCTTAGTAGTATTTACGCATTTATTTCGAGCCACTGCTTACGCCCACCGGATAAAAGGATGCAATTTTGGAAACGGGTCGATGACCAATCAAGGTGTCTATGACGTAAGCACGGCCATGATATTAAAAAAGCAACTTTAATGTTCGTCTGATAGAGTTTTATTTCGTCTGGTGGGGTTGTATTGCTCATCCTCAATAAGATCGGATGAAATGTAGAGGAATTAGAACTGTAACAGTTAGTAAATAAAGTGCAAACTTGCAACTGTAGTGTGTCAAGGGTATTGATGGTACTTGAATTGATTGAAGTGGATGAATGGTTGCAAAACCTATTGTACACTCTTTGCTTGAGAACCTATTAATCTGCCAATCTGGCGACACGAATACTTTTGTAAATTACGATCATACTGGGCACATAATAATTAAATGTTTATTACTAAAGAAAACTTGGCTGATGAGATAAATGTTAATAAAACTGGTGACAAGTACTCGACCCACACTGTTGGCTATGTAAAGCGGAATTGAATGAGCATCGAGGGCTGTGAAATTCTCATATTCCTCCACTTCATACTCACGATGTTTTCCTTCGCCGTTGTCAGCGGTGTATTATTATTTCAAGAATCTATCTTTCCTCCCAAGTCTTGTCTTGCCACATGCGTAAGACCAGCCATAAAAAGAAACAAAAGCTGTGATAATACTTGACGCAATAACACCATATTTAGATCCCAATTTAATAGCTACCCACTTCCTTACTACAAAAGGTCCTTAACAGAATTCTTCCATCCATCCAAGTCTTTGTATGTAAGAAACTAGGTTCTGCTCGCGGCTTCGCCCGCTTAAAATGTGTTTTATCGCCTCAAAGAAAAACACTACCGGGATAAAAACTAGCCTATGTCCTTCGCAGGGTCTCAAACTATTTCCATACCAAATTTCATCTAAATCGTAATTGTGCGTACAGCTAAGGAGTGGAATACCCTACGGGAGTCTGTGTTTCCTGAAAGCTACAACCTGAGGGTCTTTAATTCAAGAGTGAATAGATTACTTCGAGGCAATTGTGCTTCATCGCTTACCATCAAGTGAGATATTGGTCAAACGCGAGCCTTGATGAAATGAAAAAATTGGTTGAGCCGTTTATTCGTGAAAAGGTAACAAACAAACACTTTCGCATATAATATTAGTATGGATTTAATAAAAACTTGCCACACACACGTACAGGCTAGAATATGCACATACTATAATATCCTTAACGGTCGGCAACGGCTGTGACGTCATCGGTGAGGTTAGATCATCACTAATTGTGGACGTTAATTTGTATGGGCTGCGCAGGAGTGTGGTGTGAGTGTGTCCTGGGAATATTTGCGAAGTGATTCTGTTGGGAATTGAAGAAAGTTGTGTTGGTAATGAAGGGAGAGTTTATTAGGAAATTAGTAGTAGGGCTGTAAATTATGATTTTAATGCATTATTATGATAAATCGATGACCTGGGGAGAGAATAAATAATCTGGGGAAGGCTGTGGGAATCGGTTGGTTGTGAAGATTGCGAGAAGCACAGTCTCGGTCGAAGTGGCGACCATCAGTGTCCTGCATTTTGGATAGTTTTTGGCTGAAGTCATGATAGTGTTTTTGCTTCTGTAAGTATCATGTCAGCATATACCACAGTCTAGACAACGGAATTCTCGAAATGTAAGAAAAAAGCTCTTTGGTTTAACCTGCAGTGCCAATTAAAGAAGAATTCTGATGTGGTTAGCAATATTACAAGAAATCATTATTTCTCGTTAACTGTCGACACATAAATACTATGTGGATACATACGTGATTCAATAATATGGAACCCATACGTGTTAGTGGTATAAGTACCTATACAGTTTCAGTCACGCAAGTGATTCAAAATGAAGCTTTAAAATGCTACTCTGGAATTACTTAACATTAAAAAAAAAGTATTCTTATAAGTTACTTAATTAAAATGTTATACATTATTATTTTCACCCCTTTTTCTTCCAAATTGATTTCGTCATATTTTTCTTGTGAAGTTTTGTTACCAAACATTTTTACAAGGATTCTGTTGATAGGGGTAGGTTTGTTGTTTACACTAAAGGGGAACGGCCCAAAAGGTATTGTGACAAAGAATCCATACAAAAAAAATGGTTTGTTTCTTCCCAAAATTAATATTACGAGTTTTTGTGAAAAATATTTTTCTTTAATTAGATTATATGGCTTTTTCATGTGGCAATTCCAAAGCCATTTAATTCTGCGCCAAAGAGTTGTGATTGTCTGTGACCATGAAAATATTTATTGCCCCATAGAAAATTGATTTTTTAATAAAAAAAAACACTTTCCAGCCTGTTTTTTCAATTCTTGCTTTGATGAATTTTCCTGTTGGTGTACGCAAATAAATAGAGCTTCGCTGGTCTGCATCAAATCCGATCTATTTTTGCTTCCATCTTCATTTTCTGTAGCGTCTGCTTTTTGTCATTTCCATTTGTCATAATTATTTGGCACAAAACAAACTTCACACCGACTCATCATGACTATGATAATTAATATTACATATACAATACAAAAATAATATATATGTAACTTCGACTTTAAGATTCCGTGATCACAGAGCACATGACCCTGCGTTTATTTTAGCTTTTTATCACTATAAAGATCTTCCTTCCGATATTGAACCTTGCAAGTGACAGAGCTGGCCAAGTAGCCATATACTGGTCAGGAAAAAAAATATACCGAGTCAATCGTCACGAAAACAGGAAGAATTGAAAGAACTTCGCAATCACACCAGTAGGTACTTTCAGAGATTGCCTTTACAATAAAATTAGTTTAGGTTTAGTAGGGAGTATGGCTGTCATATCCCTAACTACCGATACAGGATGGTGCGGTTTCCGCATTGTGTCATACCATATATCATACAACTCTTATCATCATTGTGACATAGCTACTTGTTTAATGTGGGATCACTTGTTTTATAATACTTGTAACTACTCTTTATTGTTGCTATTTATGTTACGTGTTTGTGTTATGTAATCAATTCTCTTTTAAGTATCCCTATTTATTTGGGGTCGGGGCAAAATGTTTTCTCTCTCATCTCAGTAGTCATTTTCTAGACATTTGTCTTCATTCAAACAGTTCATCAATCGTTACAGTGTCTAAGCTTTAGATACTACGGTGCTGTACGCTTATGGTACTTGCTGTGAATTGCTAAATTAGACGATTAAAGTCTTGAGTAATTACAAATTTGTCGACCAAGTGCAGTGTTCGTGGGTACGGTAACAGCTGCTGATATAAATATCTCCTGTTTGTCTAGAATGGTGCATCTTTTTGGTATGATCATGATGAGTGTGCTTTTGAAATTTACTGGTCCCTTCGCCCTTTGAACATAGTAAACAGGGTCATTAATATTTACATCACAGAAATGTTGCTTAAAGTAGCGTGCTTTTCTAGCCTCTTAAGATAATCTCTCCATAAGGTCCTTTATCGTCCATTAATCCGTTGTAGGAAGACAACTTTATATAATTTGCCCGTGCGTCGTTCGTAAGTGGGAAATAAGTAGTTTTCATGTACGTAGGTGAGGAAATAACAATTTGTGTCTATTTTAGGACCTGCATTATTGTCGTTATTATTGCAAATAGCTTCCCGTCCATTGTCGTGGGTAGTTTTATATTCATACCAGTAACGCCATCTATCGGTTGCCTCGAAATTTTTTGTTTATTAATGTGATTTTATATTTTTTATGATCGTCGTAAAGTAAATCGATTTTGCATAGTTACCTACTCTGTTTTTTATTATTTTGTTGTTTACAGTTTGTGGTTCTGTTAACCTTGTAGGTGGAGTAAAGTAATGTTTTTGTCATGCTTTTGCTTGATAAAAGTAATACGTATAATAAGACATGCATAACTTAGTTTTCAGTAGTAATTATGATGGTGCTGATCATCTCAAGTGGGGCTTTAGGATATCTGGCGTACAGCTGCCTATCCTTTAGCAAAGTTATGTATTTCACTAGAATCTCGTAAGTTCTCGACCATTCCGACTCATATACATTGTAGGTACATACAATGTCTCATTAGCCGACCGTGACAATGATTGTAATTTGTTATTAACGCTGTATGATTCTCACCACATTTTCCTTTTCTATGTAACACACTCAGATTACTTATTATTCATATTTAAACTCATGCCTCTTGCCCAAGGCGGTGATAGATAGAAACTGATGTAGCCAAATCTTGGCATGACATCTGAACCAGAGGCCCTAGACAGTAGAATTTCTTTCATTGAATGCGCGGCGATAGCGATTGGAAAAATTACAAATTTGTGGTAATGTCAAGTACTATCGCAATGTCACGTGCCTAACATTTTGGCATTTCGACAATCACCATCGCTTAAATCGATTAATACATGGATAGAGGCCCTGGTTTAGTAGCTCCTTGTTCTTCTTCTCGATCTTGCCTGCTGAACACAATACCTATATCATTTATTTTTTTGATAGGCTTGCGCTTGACCACTATCTCACTTGATGGTAAGCGATGATATGGTCGACGATGAAGCACGGTTGCCTAAAAGAAACCTATTCACTCTTGACTTAATGACGCCCAAGTTGAAGCTATCAGTAAATACAGACTCCGGCAGGGAATTCCACTCCTTAGCTGTACGCATAATAAAAGTATTCCCAAAACGTTTGGTGCGTATGGATGGGATGTCCACCATGTCGAGATCTGTGAGTGTCATCATATGCCCAGCCTTTTCCCAACTATGCTGGAGGCAGCTTCAAAACTACCCAGATGCAGCTGAATACCAATATCCACATGGAGCGAATGCCTATCTGACCTTCCTCCTCCTTGCATCGTGTTCCTCTTGAGTGTCTTGGTTCCCCTTTTTTGGAAACAACTTTTCCTTCACCAGACCTCAATCCAGTTATTGGTTAACATGATATCCCTTGACAAGACTGGTTGTCCGACCTTCAGGCTTCTGAATACCCCTCACGAAGAGCAGTGGTGGCCCAGTGGTAACGGCTGCGACTTAAAAGTTGTAGGCGCTTTACTTTATGTAAGTTATTTTCATCACCACTGCTCTCAAAACGGTGAAGGAAAACGATCGTGAGGAAACCGCCATGTCATAGAAAATTCGAATACATGTGACATCCACCAAGCCGCATTGGGCCCGCGTGGTGGATTACGGCCTCTCACAGAGAGGAGGCATGCACGGACAACGGACCAAATGACAGTCTAAGTTCGGCAAAGGGGTCCATCTATCCTGTCCTATACCCCTCACGACTGTCAAAATTCGCCGTGACTTCAGACTTACCGTTATTTTCGAGGCGTGGTCTGTGTATACAGTTATAACTTGACAATCAATGGTATTCAATAAGATGACGCCATATAAATGAAGTAATGTCACTGGTGTAACGGCCTAACGTTTTTTTCATGTCTCATACCATCATGCTAATATGGTTTTTGTTGGTAGTATTTTCCTTGTGTCTGAGCAAAATCTGATTTTTTGTTTTCTGTATTTTTGAAGGAAGTCAGCTCTAAATACTAAGATCTAAATACTACTTTGGATTTCATTTTGGTCGAGTCCAGTTTAGTCTTCTTGTGTGTCGTTGTGTGGTGCCTTATCTTGGAGGATGTCGAAACTGTGATATTAGTAAACTTTAGATTGTCTATCTATATAATTTTGTTTTCAATGTTAACAAACGTCATAAATTTGTAGTAGTATACCATTTTTAAATTAATTATAAGTTAATTAACACATAAATGGCGATGTACGGAATTATATCTTGGTTTTGCTTGTTATTATCAAAAATAAGCAAATGGTGCAATGACTAGGGTACCATTTCATCCAACTTTGAAAAATACTACGTAAGTACAAAATATTTCTTAACAACTTGTTCAATGCAATTATTGTAAAAGGACTACACCTCGTTCTCGCCAAACTTCTTGACCGCCCTGAAGTTAGCTTTCCGATGTGCAAGGCACGGCGCGGTACTGTTTTTGCATGAGATTTATACTGCGCAGCCATTGTTAGTCAACTTCAGGGCGGCCAAGAAGTTTGGCAAGAACTATAGCACCTGTGATACCACGTGGGGTTTCACTATTTTCATTGTAACGAATGTTAAGCAACATGTTGCTTGTCTCTTGTATACCATATCACATTCTGAAATAATATTGCACAACCTTTTTTCCCAATGAAAACATAGCCTTATTTTTGACACGCTTTTATTAGCTTGGTATATACTACAAAACGCCACTCTCCAGTTATAGTACCACCAACTGTCAACAGATGTCGTTGTACACAATCTAACGCTATCCCTTCTCTCTCCCCAGGCGAATCAAGACGCGAAGGCTCCACCGACGAGCCGACAGCGCCCGATGCTGACGTGGATACCAGCGATGCTAACACCAAGGAACCTGACAAAGATAACAAGTAAGTGTAAAACATGGCTAAGGGGAGGTACTGGAGATACTGGAAACTGGCCGCGCCAATTTTCTAGGCAAATCCTTTGTATGGTTTTGAAGTTCGATGCTTTTGAGTCGTAACAAAGATGTAATACGCTTCCTATGTGTTGAGAATGGTATTTTTAGCAACCTTTTTAATGGCCTTGATAATAGAATAAGAGAAATCCAATTTAATTCCAACTTATGTTAATCAATTTGAGGCAATAATAGTACCCGAAGCGCCATCTAGCGGGTAATAGCGACACTAAATGAGTTTGTAGTTCTACCGCTCGCCGTTAGGTGGCGCGGTTTAACATAACTAGTTTTCTTTTTCTTAGCTTCTTTTTTGTGGAGAGATTATTTAAATTAGAATAAATATAATGATATTTTACTAAATAACTTTTTAACACTTGTGATCATAAAAATATATATATATACCTAAAGTAAAGTTTCAATTGAGTTAGATAGATGGCAGTAGTGTTGCTTTCACTCGAAGCTCCTTCTAGACGAGCCTTCAACTTCAATACAGTCCTTGTGCAATTATGCATGTATATATATTTTTTTTTTGTATTAATCTTTTATTCTGCATTCTAGTTGGCGTCCGGCGGTAGGGGGCGGTCGCGGCGTGAACCGTGCGGAGTCTTGCCGCGAGCGCGACGCGCCCCGCCGCGGCAAGCATCGCAACGCCAGCGACCCCAACCGACTCACCGCGCACAACAACCAGTGAGTGTCGCTTTAAGTTAGATTTAGATTATTTTAGATTAAGTAGAGGGTGAGCAGGAATGTTGGTAATGTGCAACACACTTGATATCCTAAATTTTGGATAGTAAAATCAAACCGCATCGAGAACATCATCCTTATTTTTAGCACGCTTTTATTAGCTTGGCATGTATGTATCTACCTATGTATCAATGTAACGGAATCTTTGAACGTGATTTTCACCCCCTTCAAAACGTTGGATTGATTTGAAACTTTGCACACTTATCAAAGACCGATGACAATGCAATAATTTAAATACTCTGTCCCATTATCCTTACCAGGGTCTTCAGGATTAGCGATTTTTTAGTTCAATTTACCATTAAAGCGTGTTTTTTAGTATTTAGAACTACAATTTCATCATCGGACTACCAGACGTACGGCGATGCGCCACCGGTACATGGTGGACATCCCACCCATACGCACTAAACGTTTTGAGAATACTTTTATTATGTGTACTGCTAAGGAGTGGAATTCCCTGCCAAAGTCTGTGTTTCCCGATAGCTACAATCTAGGAGTTTTTAAGTCAAGAGTGAATAGGTTACTTCTAGGCAAGCGTGCTCCATCATCGACCACATCATCGCTTACCATCAGGTGAGATAGTGGTCAAGCGCGAGCCTATACCAGATAAAAAAAAAAACAATTTATTTCGCTGTCAACAGTTCCTAAAAACGCAGGTGTACTCTAATAAAGATCAGATGCAGTGCTCTTATTGCCGAATTTCACAAAGCTCTAGTTTGAGTTAAAATCGTAACCTCAAACGTAAAGCCTACTGTTGCCCGCTTATTGTTTTTGGTAGTGTAAAAAAATATTTTTAGGAAGGCAGTTGTCCTTACTTATGTAAATTTTCATTACTACCTTGTATATAGTACATACAACCATATCTCAGCTTATTTTATTATAATTGAAAAATGCAGCAAAATCCATCTCGGCCATGACATGAAAATGCCCACACGATTTTTAACATCAATATCAAATCGATCCACTAAAATTTTACTCCAATATCGAAATAAGAACAAATTCCTCACATTCCTTCCCAAAATAGTATTCTCATCTACTGAGGGACGAACTATGAATACTTTTTGTTTCCTGAAGCAGACACTTTAAACAGACACGAAAAGATCCTAACTATCACCATTTCAACTCAAAAATAAACCCTATCATTTACTACATAAAGATGATTTTTGTATAAACGTGGCTGTATGTCTGGAATGGTGTTAATATTTATATATAATTTTAAACCTTATTTATTGCTATTTTGTGTTTATTTTTGGTTGATAAACATTGGATGTCATTGTTTTCTAAAGGACATATTTTGTTTTTGTTAGTTTAATGTTAGTTAAACCTTGATTTATATCATCATCTACAAAAGTGGCAGATCTTTTTATATTCTAGTAGTTACCAAATAAAGTTAAATGTATCTATATAATGACGATATTTCAGTTCATCATGAATTTCCTCTAAATCTTTCAAACTAAGTATTGCAACAAAAAACTGCGACATCCATAATAAATTCCAGTTAAGTCAATATGTCATGTAACTAATTCAGTTTGGTCCCTGCAACTATCAAACTCCCCACTGAATAGAAGTCTACATAATCTGGACTCGTCCCAATTTCTTAAATAATAGAGTCTTTTTCAGCTTGGCTGAATCCATCCAATAAAATTGTCTAGTATAGGTTGATCTGGCGCTTACCTGACATCAATTCCTGCTCAGATATCCTTCTATATTGGTCGCATCAGTTCAAAACTGCCCAGTTTACATTGATCTGTCATTACATGATATTACTTGGAACCTACGTACTTTGTTGTCTGGTTCACATGACCAGTTTTCAGTGGTCTTAGTGCAGGTTGGTAGTATTGGTATCAAGGGGTATAGTAATATGGTAGCTGCAAAAAGCAGGATGGTTAAATGGTTACAGTTTTCAGTAGTATGAATCCAGACGCGATCGAACGCGCATTGCGGCGTATTTCTGAAAGATTCATAAACGCAGTGATTATTTTATTTGAATTTTTTTTTGTTTTTTTGTGATTTTTTCTGAGTGAGATTTAATTTTGTGCTTTTAAGTATTGATTGTTTTAAATGATTCGGTTCGTTATTTAGTTTTATTGATTAGTAAGTATTTTGAAGTTGGCAAAAGTTTTATTTTTAACTGAAACATAATTCAAAACCGCGAACCCGATATTTTGTTATTCTTTTCCTTAAATTAAAAACTCTAGTACAAACTTGTATTGTTTTAAGTTTATATAATTTGCGGTATGCCCAAATTATTTTAGATACAAGAATAAATCTCAAATCTGCACACAATATATATAATATATAAAACAAATCGTTTTCCTGTGTAGATTATTTCAGGATACCTAATAAATTGATGATAACATTAGAAACGGCACAATAATTTATTGCGCTTTGTATTTACGTTATATATAACACATGTAACAGCATTTTGCACTAAGAACGTAAATTCTGGCAAAAGGAAATACGACCTAAACAATTTCGTTAGGGCAGAATGCAAAACGAAACGTAATTTGGGAAATTTAGTAAGGGATAGAAAATGTAGATTTAATGACCCTAAGGTTTTGATGGCATCCGATAACTGTTGTGGTAGGTTGACTAAAACAACACTTTCCGAGAGCAATTAGTGGTCTTGAATAGGGGTTAAAAATATTTAATAAAAAACTACTGCTTGAGAAGCGAACTAAAAAATATGTAAACAAGAAGAGAATCATGCTGTGCAGTCGGAGGATCAGGTGGTCAGCCAGCTCGCGAATATGTTTTCTCCGACTCTTGAGCTGTCGGGTTTTTGATTATTAACTTTTTTTATTTACAACTTTTTGATTATATAGTTTTTTTTCGTTAACTTTTAAACTTAGGTATAAGTGGTATATATTTTTGGAACCACCTCTTAAAACCCTTCATTTTGATAGCCCACTCGATGGGTATGGCAGAAAGAAAATTGGGACCCGCACAATATGGCACCCAAAATCCGCCATGTTTATTTTTATTTATCGTCAGTCGTCACCTATCTCAGAACACTTGGGCGGTCAAGACGTATCTAACGATGTCTTAATCATCAATCGTAATAAAGGAATATTATATATATACAAGATACCCGCGAAAAACACAACTCGATGTAATTCACACGAGATTGATACACCAAGAGCGTTAGGTTTTGATACGCGGGCGGTGCGTGCCAACAATAGACAATCGAGTCTAATGTTACAGGCGCCATATTTAATAACAGCTTGTACGTTTCGCTATTCTTTCGTACAGGACATTTTATAAACTAGTTACTTACCTTCGTCCTGTATGATTTGTTTTACTGTGACAACTCATTTATTTATTGATCAGCCTGATAATGAAGAAGAAAGAAATAAGAAAAAGTATTTAACTGCCACAAAAAGAAGAATCTAGCATGAAGAGTTTTCTTCAATTCTTTCATTAATCGTTTTCTAATTTTATTAAGTACTAGCTGTTCCCCGCGGCTTCGCTCCCGTGGACCACCCCATAGGACCCGATTTCGGGATTAAAAAATAGCAGGAATAATGTAGCTTTCTATTGGTGAAGAATTAAGTATAGAAGTATAGACTAAGTTCGGCCAGCGGTTTCGCCCGCGTCAATATCGAAAATTATCCGAATGTAACATACTCCCGGGATAAAAAAGTATCCTTTGTACAGTCTATCTCTACACCAAAATTCATCAACATTGGTTCAGCAGTTTACGGAGCAGACTGACACCTACTTTATCAATAACTTATAGAGCAGTCCGATCAATTTATCGCCAATACTTTTTGCTAAACAAATTTACAATTCGAGCTTCTTGTAATTCTTATACAAAGACTTCTATCAATCTAGTTGCATATAAGACATTGCAAATTAGATTATTGCCAAAGGACATCGCTACCGGAGTAGGGTACTCCTTTTCTACAGAGGTGTGACCCCCCAAAACGATCCCTTATCAAAACGTCTGCGTCGGAAGCAACCGTTGCCACGTATTCTATTATATTGCCTATCATTATTTACTACCACCTTATTACATTTTCTATGCCCGAAGAGTTTAGCAGTTCTTACTTAAATGTTTCTAGTAGGTATAATAATCATGTGTTTTGTCAGGCATCTTACAGTTAAACTATCTCGTCAGTTACTGTGATTGTTTAATCTCAATAATTTCTCGCTCAAAGGTCTTTCAGTAACTGAAAGTTGATTTACATGTTTTTGGTCCAGTTCTGAATCAAATCAAATGACTGGAAATGTAGCCTTCAAGCATCATAAGATCCCAATAGTAACATTTCTATATCATAACCTACTATCCATCCCCCTTTGAATTGTTTCCCAGCAAACCCTATTAAAATCTCCAGCCAGCCTCCCTACCCTTATCTCCTGTGTCGGTAGCGTCTCGACAAGTGCTGTCCGATGTTTACTTCAGCCGGGCATTGTCTCATTGTTGCGAACGTAAACTAACGTCATGTCATTGTATGCATGTGTCATATGAGGAAGATTTGAAGGGGAGACTTTCAGTGTGTGTCGCTGTGAATTTCATTGTTGATATGGTAGTTTTGAGTAAATATAATGGGTCATGTAAGAAGATATATATTTTCATTGTAGTCTTCTGCTAGCAAGATTCTTTTGGGTGAAAATTGTCCCTAGTTTAGCTCAGCATAACCTTTAGCAGTATCATCTCTTTTAGCAGCATTAGTGTAGCCTTTTTCTGCTTTCATCCAAATCCCAAGTGATTTAAAATTAGTGCAACATGGTCTTCATCTTCCTTGCTTCTATGTTAGCTGTCGCTTTAACAGCCATCTGCCCACCTTTTTCGTTAACGGTAATGAAATGTTACTATTTATCTATTGATGGCTATTTTAAAAGCTTTTAATTAACTTGCAATGTATGTATGTGTGTTCGGGTCAAAACTTGCAACTGAAATTTAAAGCAGTTATCCTCCATCGATTCAGATGAAATTTTGCATACACGTTTAGTTGCGATGACAATGCATGGTTAAAAAATAAATCGCTAAAAAGCTAAATCCAATATGGCGGATGGCCCAAGATGGCG
Organism: Orthosia incerta; assembly: GCA_948252205.1. Lineage (NCBI taxonomy): Eukaryota > Metazoa > Arthropoda > Insecta > Lepidoptera > Noctuidae > Orthosia > Orthosia incerta. The sequence goes on from OX411761.1 coordinate 26,853,255, forward strand.
GACTAGTTATTTTTTGTGCACTGCCATGATATGGATATCAAATGAAAGGGTTTGCTTGTTATGCTTTATGAATAAATTATTTCTTCTTTAACTCATTCTGAAGCATTTCGCATCTATTTCCACAGTATTCATTGAATCTAGGGCATCATTTAACTAGTCTAGTCTACCAAACAATCTAAACCGACTATTTGAACTAAATATGCGTCTAGAATGATAGCGTCTGCGAATGTCTGAACCACGGCAGTGCATGCTCGGCTGACGACCTGGCGTTGTGCCAAGCCCGAGTGGTGTCAATGACGAGATTTTGGAGACATCGAACTGGACTGTTTCTTTTTCTTAATTTTTAACTTTGCCATAGTCTTCAGGCTATGCTTTAATGAATGGGTCGGTCGATAAACTTTTAGTATAATTATTGATAAATTTGAAATTTCTGGTTTTTATGAAGATGTGTTTTTTCTTTATATCTCTTCCAACTTGCTTTTTCTCTCCAGCTTCCACTTTCTGGTCTCCGTATATTATCTCTTTATAAATTGTTATTTGTTTGGGCTCACTTGTTTTGCCCACGTTGTACAACAGCACCCGGTGTTTCATCTTCCGCATTCATTTCAACCGCAGCTGTTCTACTCAAGTCCAACCAAATCTTATCACAGAATCGCGAATGTTTCTGCTGAAACTGTATCATAAATTATACCGTCGTTTTAGAGGTTACCCTCGAAAATTACATAATATTTTTACGATTGAAAATGTAACTCACATGATTCCTTAACATTTTAACCATCACTTCCGTTGAAGTCCTCGTTAATCATCACGAGCGGCAATTTGTTACGTTTTATTGATACATAATGTCACTTGAGCGTGCAAAATAATATTTTATCACCTCCTGCCTATATTTAGTCTCTTACAAAATTTACTTCTCCTAGTTCACGGCAAAATTTTCTGCGAAAATATTATTCGTATGTTTTTCAGCTTTCATTTGGAGTTTATTTTGTTTTTCAACAAGTGTTGTAATAGTAGTGTTTTGATAATTTAGATTTGGTTTTCCCAGTGTTGTTGATTTGTAGAGCTTTTTTTCAGGTGACTCGGTTTCGTGGGTAAAACCTAATAGATGTTTGTGACATTTTATTTATTTAAAGTAAAAGCTTGTGAAATGGTAAATATTTATTTCTTACTATGACACATTTTATTTATTTGTGACAGCAATAATAAATGAAAAAAGGGGAAATTATGTGTCAATATATTCGTGAAGCACACGTAACAGTTCTTAGACCATCTGGATTTCCAAACTTGAAATAGATATCAAAGAGGAGTAGAATGCGGAACCGAAAAACAATAAATCAGAAAACATTTTAAAATACGCAACAAAAGCTTTATCAAATCAATTTATTTTGCAAACAGTTTGGAAAGTTCAAGAAGCCCGTAGAAGCGTTCCTATTTTTTTTTATCAAAACATGTTATGGGATAGCAAAATATCTGAATACACAACCTTCAATATTTGCTTCCTGTACGTTCGTTCGTGTAAATCTTCCACTACGCACTACGGGATCGTCTGGTTACACGCATTCATTTGTTGTTCTGTTTATATTATAACCAACATCGCCAGTGCGTTTTATATCCGATCGGAATTTATATTTTCGTTATGCGAATCGTTGTTTGTAACTAAATAAATAAAACAGGAATTGTGTGTAGTAGTATAGGAATTTGTATTGGATCTGGAGTAACCTTTCCGAGAATCAATCTGTTACTCTTCGGCAAATCTTCAAATCTGTTATAGTTATCAAATATTGGAATGTATAGACTATTTTCTATGACACGCAATTAACGAGAAACAGCTGGGTTTCCCCTAAATTGTCTTGAAGACGTCTATATCCTATTTCGAAGCATGCCATCTGTTTTCAAAAACACTAAAAATAGGTTGATTGGTGTTAATTCTTAATTAGTTTCTCAAGTTGCTTCAAATGTATTCTTACTCTGCCTTGCGATAGTCTCCCATATTCAAGCATTTATAGAATTCAAAATTGTGCTCAAAGAATTCAAAATCTTTATAACTTTCTTTTTTGGTAGCGCACAACTTCACTTTCCTGTTTTTTTTTTACCCCTGACATCGAGGTTGTACCTTTGGATAAGTTTGTTTCGGTTGTATACAGTTATGCATCTCATGGGACACATCGAAAGTCCGTTCTGCCTTCTTTGGGCTTTTACGTTGTTGTCCTGTGATTTCTCACACGTCATCAAATTTACTCCATAGGTCATCAGGATTTGTTCCATTACTTTTTCACATATCGACAAGGTTTAATCAACTACATGTACTCAAAGGATTAGTCGAAAAGTGTGCACTTATACCAGTGATAACATTAGATACGGACAATTTTGACTGACAACCTTTATGGAAAAATACAAAACCTGCGTAGTTGATTTCATTGTTCTGCTATGATTTAGATTTGTTTTTATCTCTTGACGTGGTTTTACCTAGTGATCCCTTAAATATATTCACGTGTCTGATCCTTTATGTTCTGAATAGTGTCTATGACTCAAAGAGAGTATAACTCTTCTTAAACGTCAAATTAGGTGTCAATAAATATCACGTCGGTGTCAATTTGTGAAACCCTTTCTCAGCCCGTCTGTCTTATCTTCGTTCGCCGCATCTTAAGTAAATTCGCTGTAAGCTATATTGATTGACTGACACTTTCGACGGTGAAACCTTTATTCTCCTCTTTATTGAGTTTAGATGGATTTTGCTTCAGCGGTTTGGCTGTAGTATTAATATTATCGCTCATCAATGAGACCTTGATTAGTTCAGTTTATTTCGCATTTACATCCGTATTATTAATGTCGGATCTGTTCACTACAAGGTTAGTCTTCATCTTCATTTCTCACACATGACATGGGTCACTAATTTCCACTTGGAAATCAAGACATTAATTATTTTCCTCCCCCGACTGATTTACTTGTTCACTATTTAAAAGCGTGACCGGGTCGATAGAATCATCAAGGCTGGTTTCCTCTTAATTTTTTAAACATGTGACAATTTTTCAGTAATTTCCACGAGATATATATTAATAGATTTTCTTGTTAATCGTCTGTTTACTATAGAATCGTGACTAAGAATTCCGTATTGCCGTCCTCTTTTACATCGTTGTTTTTCAATAAGCGTCTAAAAGCCATAAAACATTTGAAATTCGGTTCCGAATATCTAGACTATGTCGAATGTCGTAGCAAGAGTCGGAACCAATTCGCAGAACGAGTGCTTGTGTACGGGTAATTATTTCATCACGAGCTGGTCGACTGAAATAGTCGCTGGGTCAGATGTTAGGCCCCTGGGGTATCTGGAACTGCCTGGAAGTTAACATTCAGATGATATTTTGAGAGTTCAAAATGTATGACAAAGTTTTGCAAGATTAGACCTTACTCTCAGATAAACAAGATGAGGAGAATTCTTATTTTAATATCTGACCTAGAATTGTAGCTATTTAGGAAACCTAAGTTGATATAGTCTGGCAAAATAGAGCAAGAAATTAATTTCATGCTCCAGAAATAATTGGATTTAACACATCTTCTCTGGACGTCCCTAAGCATCATTAGAATGATAAACATCCTGCTACCATCAAAATCCAACCCTGAAAAGGAAGGAAATATATTCGAGACGTTCTGACGTTAGATATTGTAATAAAATTTATTATATAACCAATTTTGTTTGATGATGAATCACTGGAAACGATTTCAGAATATATACGTGAGCTTGAAAGGTCGACGGACAAATTATCGGACAGATTTATTCGCAAACGAGAGGGTGTACTTCTTTATCCTTTGATCGGTTGCCAATACCGGCCGTTGCAGTAATAAACGAAAAAAAAAAATGTTTTAATTACTCTGTCCTTGATATAAAATAGATTTTATTTGTCGTCGTTATCCCGTGATATATTGAATCAACAGTTTGATATGCCGAATCGTTTTTCAGTTTATGTTCTGCTATTATTACAAGCTATTTGTGTTCGTCCGGCATTTTGCAGTGGGTGCCATGTCCGGCTGCCGTGTTTTCATTCATATTTTTGTTTGTTATAAATACACGGACTTAAAGTGCCCTAAAATATAGATCGATTGAAAATCTCCTACATTAATCTTTCTTGTTGCAAAAATAGTGTTTGTTACATCAAACGGCTATGTTTCAATGACCAGTTTAATGTTATGTTATAAACATTCAATCCCAGCCCATTATCGGTCATTAAGGACCATCGACATCCCCTAGACCTCGCCGACAATCTCCCGAACCAGGATATTACCATTAATCACACTACTGCTTTGTTGATTCACATTCAACTACTTTTTGCTCCCGCATCCCACCTGACCACTCATACACTTACGTAACGACATGGCTCAAAGCAAGTCTGTTTATGAATCTTCCAATAACAGCTTAATTTCAGCACGAGATTAGTCTCCCATCAACTCGTGACAGCCATGTTTGAAATATGTCAGAATGATGTGCATTTGCGCGGGAACCCGACGCGATACGGCTCGCAATACATCTTTGACCCATTCCTGTATTCTATTCTCGTAGCCGGATCGCGTTATTATATAAAAAATAATATTTATTAGGGCCAGCGACATGATTCATCTTTTCGTATATAATTTTCCAAGAGTTCAGTGTAGGATAAAGGTTTATATGAGTGCTATTAATCTTACCCTGAATTTGATACGTTAATTCTGAGCCGGGCATAATTTTAGCAACACTAATGGTTGGCATTGATCTTCCGCGCGTTAGATTTATAAAGCGACCTCTGATTATAATCTAACCTTTCTTCCTGTTTATAAGAACGTTTCCAACGGTTTTGTTGATGACAGTTATATCTGCTTTTTCTTGAAATTTTAATACCACACTGTGACCTTTTAAATCAACTTCCAAAAGTTTTATAATTTTGCATTTCTCTATTATTCGTAGCAAGTCCGCTTCAAATCTTTCATAACCATCTTTCTTTTCGTATTTCAGTCGAAAATCAACCGTTTTTATTTCTTCCTTTCCTTTGCCCACTTCGTCCACTAAATTAGGTGAGGCACACGTGATCAAGGCAGGCTCTATCGGTGTCAAGTGCGGCTGCACTCGCGGAAGTCAGTCGGCTCTCGAAGCCTTACAATGCAGCTATCGTATTTGTAGCTACGTCTAGTGACGTGTGGATGCATAGTTGGGTAGTTGTGTCATCGGTTCCTGGGGTATGTTAGTTGTCTGGTTCTTAATTGTTTGCTGCGATGCTTGAAGGTTGAGAGAAAATTGTTGCAGTTTTGCGGGACATTGATAGGAATTAGCTTCATCATCACCATATCTGCCGAAAGACGTCCACTGCTGGACATTGGCCTCCCCCAAGCGTCGCCACATTGTCTAGTTTCGTGCATCTCACATCCAGCAGACGCCCGGCAACCTCACAAGGAATTAGCTTATTTGATTAAATTTAAAAATAATCTCACACCTTTTTTTTCAATCGTTTATTAGCTTGAATTGCTCCAGTCTTGGGAGATTACAACAGATTTAATCCAACACAAGTACATACACTCACGCCCATTTCCCATGGGGGTAGGCAGAAACTTTAGAACGTCACTTGTTACGATACTTACATAATCTTTTTGCTTTTTCACGTCCAATGATCCTCAAAACGTCTAAAAGATTTTTTAGGCTTCAATATCTTAGCTGATGGTATGCGATGATGTGATCGACGATGTTAATACCACTAAACTTAACAAAAAGCAACTGTAATCCACGTTCATTTATCACAGTCTATCTCTCCAAACCAATCGTCGTATTTTTCCATCTTTCGTTCCTAACTAGAGGAAAAATCCACGCTTGTACCAGTTTAAACCCCCCAGAGCTAATTGATGTGTGCAAACAGTGGAACAGCCACCCATCCCAGCCGCACCCTGTTGACCCGGCGATTTATGTGCACATATGACCTGAACCTACGGCAATGACAAACGGCGACAAACACCGTAAGAACACCATAGGACTGACTTATGTATACGGTAGGTGATATGTGCTGTGGTGTGTTGGGACTTGGAGTTTCATGGGACAGTTCTGAAAGTACAGAATTCTTCTTAATTTGGACGAAGTTTGCGTCCTGCTTCTGAACAGTCAGAACTCTAATATTGGGCAATATTAGAGTTCCGGCTGTTCATTACTGGGTTTTCTCGTTTATCATCATCATCATCGTCATTCGTCTTCATGTGATATGCATTAAAGATTTGAATTGCCTTACTCATATGCTTATTGGTTTTGATTCGATGCCACATTAATTCTTCCGCTTTTGTTTCGGGATTGCCCAATTGGTTTTGACTAAATTGGAGTCGTTTTTCATAGACTCGCCAACGACGAGGTTGCAAATCATATTGGTTATTATTTGCTCTACTTATTTTGGTAGCTTTTCGTTCAACTTGCAGTTCGACTACATTTGATCCTTAATATGCAATGCGGTTCGACCATAGTTATCCTGAATTTTGTGGTTTTTACAAAGTACTAGTGCTGTTTTTATCCCAAAGTTGGCAATTGAGGACATTTTATATAGTGCCAAAAACCAAAGCTGTCAATTTTCTTATTGCACTAATTCTCTTCTTGTAAGTTAATGATCCAGCAACTTTTCCCAATAGTTTGAGTTGCTTTAACGCAAAGCCCAAAAATTCTTCTACTGGCGAACTGTCCCGAGCTTTCGATCCATCTGGTCACCTCAACCACATGACCAGAGTTAACAATGGTGTGTCTTTATGCGTTCCACTTGTGAAGGGTGGCACTCCCTCTGACGTCAGCGTTACCTTCACGACTCCTTGCTAGGGTGGTACCTTTAGCTTTATGATTTTGTACGTGGTTGTGATTGGTACAGACACATTTAGTGTGACCTGTTGGTTGGCTGTAAAGATTTGAGTGTCGTGGTTATTGGTGGTCGTAAATTGGTTAAGAAGGTTATTATTTTGAGAAATATCGTTTATTCGGGTCAGACATAAATGGAGTCACGGCCTTCTGTAATCATGATACCACGCCAGGAAGAGTCTTATGTGTCTTGTAGTTTCATTGTACCCATAGTATTAAGTTTTATGTAAAAGAGATGTGTAACTTTTTTCGTGTACAATAAATATTCTATTCTATCTTACTGTAATAGTGGCGATTTTTGGCTAAATTAAGCTGACTCATAACGCTTATTATGCCGAATGTGACTATAATCTGAAGGGAAATTCCCGTAACTTTTTTAGAAGCATTCGCATGGTAATCGCAATCTGTCAAATTTTAGGGAAATTAGAGGCGTTTTTGACAGATTGCGACTGAGATGTAAACTCGAAAAGTTCCTTTAAATTTCGAGAGCTGCCCCTCTGGTTTCTGAATGCCTGATTTAGATCAGTAAAGTTGTTGTAAAATGTCACAATGTTAGGTTTTGTGATTGATTGATTGCAATAACAAAAGCTAATCAATCTATTTGACATGAGATTCGATACCATTTTATTTGTATAGGTTTTCAGAAACCGGGCTTAATCGCTAGTTTCTGAATGAAGAATATAAAGTTGAGCATTTGTCAAACTCTATTTTAGCCTAATAACCTGTCAAGTTTTGGCATTCGAGTAGGTTTGATACGTTCTGAACTCCAAATTTTTAATTCGGAAACGTCCGTTTACCATGACACCGTTTACAATTTTACAAATACTCTTCAGTTAACCGTTATGAAATTAATGCTTACAATTAGATAAACATACATTACTCATCTAAAAAGAAACCCCACGGAAGCTATTCATATAACCCATTCAATAGGTGCACGTAATTTCTGTATACACCTTTCAATATCCTTTCAAACATAAGAATAACTTGACAATACGTCAACATCACACAATCGAAGGAATCTATCACGTCATATGCGACCCTCAAGTTCTATTGTGCACCCTTTCTGAAATAGCACAATGATATAAGGCTCTGTTCTAATCCGATGGTCCACACACACTGTTGACACTGTGTCAGACTGTCAGTCGGTCCGCGATACTCAAGCCGAACGCACGGCCCGATTCTCGCATTTTCAAATCTTCGACTGGACAGTGTTGTTGATAGATTCCCTCCTAATTGTTCTCGATAAAAGTGTTTACTTTTAAATCTACGGAAGTGTTAGTGTTCTACAATTGTTTTAGATTTAACGTCTAGTGTGTGAGCGATGTTTAAAATTTTGGCCGTTCGTTTTTTGCGGTTTTCGTATGCAGTTTTATGAGTGGGTCGAATGATGAATTAGTGTGTTAAGATTGCTTAAAAATCAAGAAGTTTTAATGATTGGATTGGAGTATCGGATATTATATGAACCGTAATACAACATTCAAGAAACATTGTGATATTCCGCCCGTCTTCATGGTATTCGTGAACACATAATCGAATTTCGCCCAGCAATTCCCGAGATAAGCCCCCACATAATGACTAACATACACTTATAAAGTCATGATATTAGATTGATGATACATTCATAGCTCATAGAGTGGGCATCTGTTTTATATGAGCTAATACTGGTACAATAATAGCTTGCATACCTGTGGTTGTCACTCAGGAGTGAACTAAAGAACTTTTAGTAGAAATAACTCTGTTATTTCATAATGGTTTGGTAATAATAATAGAACTCCAGGCTGAATTTCGGCCACTGGGGCCAATCTCAGTGAAGACTCGCCATCGCTTTTGTATGATCCTACTTGGCTAACAGAGCTTGATCAACTGGTGATTAAGGTTCCCCCTTATAGTTATTTTGTTGCGGTTTATTTTTATGAAGGCTATCTAGAATACAATTAAAACGAGATACAATTGATTTTAGCAGGTCATCTCAGAAATACTGAACCGATTGCATAAAGTATTTAAATAAAAAGTGTACTTTCTATCCCTGAAAATATTATGGTTAGGAAGTGTAGCCGTATGAAAAGCTTGTGCTAAATATTTGGTGCATTTAGTTATTGTAGTATGTAGGCGTATTTAAATAGTCGTGTACGCATGACATCAGTTCCAAAATGAATTTATTGGTATTTAGATCTGTCTCAAGCGTTTTACAGTTCAGGTCAGATGGTTTAGAAATCTATTACGATCTTAGCTGCTAAGAACCGTAATATTCGGTAATTATAATGCTGTTACTTAGAAACTTACTATTTTAGTTAAAAGAATGATGATGTCATCAGAATTTTATTAGAACAAAAATAAGTGAAATCGTTGCACATTTGATATAGTGGTGGCTACTGTTGATCATGTGATCCTGAATACCATTTCCTGATCGAATAAAGTGTAATCTAATTTTTGCTTCTGAAAATTCTCAGATGCTATCTTGTTGTATGTTTTAAACAATTATTAAAGGAACAATTCGATTCAGGTATCAATGTGCAATATGAGCTGAAAGTATTTCTAAAATTCAAGCAATTTGAGAAGTCGGTGCCTATACATATCTGTTTCTATCTACCAAATAGGGTTTCAATTCTCTTTGCCTCTCGTCCCGCGTCAGTATCGGCGTCAAATAGCTCTAATTGACAAAGGTCAGATAAGTAGGTACTCCACTCTCGGTGCAAAATTCTTATATTGGGTTAGTCTGGAGTGAGTAAGTTGCCTTTGCATATTTTGTTATAAGACTCGGAAAGTGGTTACTTAATAGAAAAATTGATCCTTGCATATTTTTGGTGTAGGATTTACTTAGTAGAAAATTTGACCCTTGCATATTTTTGGTGTAGGATTTGAAAAGGGTTTACTTAGTAGAAAATTTGACCCTTGCATATTTTTGGCGTAGGATTTGTAAAGGGTTTACTTAGTAGAAAATTTGACCCTTGCATATTTTTGGTGTAGGATTTGAAAAGGGTTTACTTAGTAGAAAATTTGAAAATTGCATATTTTTGGCGTAGGATTTGAAAAGGGTTTACTTAGTAGAAAATTTGAACCTTGCATATTTTTGGCGTAGGATTTGTAAAGGGTTTACTTAGTAAAAAATTTGACCCTTGCATATTTTTGGTGTAGGATTTGAAAAGGGTTTACTTAGTAGAAAATTTGACCCTTGCATATTTTTGGCGTAGGATTTGAAAAGGGTTTACTTAGTAGAAAATTTGACCCTTGCATATTTTTGGTGTAGGATTTGAAAAGGGTTTACTAAGTAGAAAATTTGACCCTTGCATATTTATGGTGTAGGATTTGAAAAGTAGTTACTTAATAGAAAACTTGATCTTTGTATATTTATGGTGCAGAATTTCAAAAGTGTTTACTTAATAGCAAAATTTGGTAGGCATTGAGGTTGTTTGAATAAGTGATAGGATGATGTTGAGAATGGGTAATATTTTGGTGATATATGATGAAAACAAAGACTGACTGACCAGAGGGCCTAGAGAAAGTGACATGAGTTATCAGCGACAACAAACCAAAATCAAAAAGTCCAAAATGATGATGATGATTTGCATTTGAAGACAAAACAAGATTTCTTTTCTATATTCCTTGTTAAGAATACAGATCGACCTGTCGTAATAGATAATACAGATCTTTTGTCCAACAATAATGAAACAATTTAATTTACATACGTTTGGGTAACCGACACGCTTTCCTTTATTTCACTTAAACCGCGTTTTAATTGTTGGCTAGATTAACTTTTACTTATATCGGTTACTGGTTAACTCTAGTTTTAAAATGTCGTTGCGGCAATGTAATTGGTCGTTTAGTTACGATGTTATTGCTTGTAGGCGATTGTAGTGTCTGTGTTATTGTATTAAATTACTATATACTAACTAAATGAATTATATAATGATTTTAATTGTAACATCTATTATGCAATGTTTTTTTTATGAATTCACGCATGTACTCCTCGAAGGGCTGGACAGAGGTACACCTAAATATCGTCAGTTATTGTACCTAATAGGGGGCAACGCTATTGCCATCAGCCGTTCACAAATCCAAACGCCGGGATGGAAAGGTTTTTTAAATATAGCAATCAGTAGTAAGTAGGTCTTGAAATTTTCTAGACATTGATAACAATAGGCATGTGCAACACTATAGCAACGAATTTTAACTACAAACCAGCAAAAAGTTTAATAAAACTGGCCAAGTGCGAGTCGGACTCGCGCACGAAGGGTTCCGTACCATTATCGCAAAAATGGGCAAAAAAAACACGTTTTTTGTATGGGCCACTTAAATTACTATTTTATTCTATTTTTAGTATTTGTTGTTATAGCGGTAACAGAAATACATCATCTGTAAAAATTTCAACTGTCTAGCTATTACGGTTCATGAGATACAGCCTGGTGATAAACAGACAGACAGACCGCGCTGTCTTCTTAATAGGGTCCCGTTTTTGCTCTTTGGGTACGGAACCCTAAAAACTGTAACCCAACTACATTTTTTTTAGCCTATGTTAACCGGGCCATAATAACGAATCAATTGATACCTTATATATCAAAATTGCACGAGTAGTTTAGGCGCTACGGTAGAACATACAATAGACTGCTAAAATCATAACCCTTCCTTTTGGCTTCACCGTAGTCGGGTAAATACTTGTTGAAAAGAGTTTCAGCATTTTTACGCTAATTCTCTATTGAAAGTCTTGAGTGGTGCTTGCATCTAATTCTATACAGCTATTTCCGATATAAGCCCAAACACACCCACTAAAGAAATATGTTTACCAAAGTACAATCGATTTATTTTAAAAGCACCTCTTTGTAAGAAAAACAAAACTTTTATGAATCTTCCATTAATGTAATTTCAATCGAAAAACAGTGGAAATTTTTTCCTTTGTTTTCCATCGTTTCTTGAGTCGGTCATAAATATGGTATAAATATAGCATTAATAATAGTAGTCGACATTGTTTAGATGTTTTGATTTAGACTAGATCTTAGCCTAGGATGAAACTGTAAACATATTGACTTTATAGCTATAGTAAGGTCGAAGTTTTTGATCGTGAGTTTTAAAAGTCTAGTGTTTACAACTTGCCGTTAAATTTTAGTTTTCATTTTTAAACTTTAATCTTATAAATATTTATTTTAGAGAGTAATATAATAATATGCTGAAATTGAGTTAAGGTTGAACAAGGCTTTTCCTGTGGCTCCGCTCCTTTAACAAATCTCACAGGAAACGTGCATTTTTTTGGAATAAAAAGTAGTCTAAAAAATGTAATCACAGTACCTACCTGCATCCGTAGATAATTATTTACAAACAAACAAATAATTTAACTTTTTATAACATTAGTTTACACTAGAATACGATTTTATAGTAAACAAGGAAACGTAATTAATTTGATAGCCCATGTAAATTGTAAATCAATCTTATCGACACTCGACAACAATACATAAAGAAATCTTCGCGTTTCAAGTAAAATCATGTATCTATCCTTTCCTTATACCCTTATACGTATTAAAAACATAATTATATAATTTTCCGACGCGGCTACGGTAGTATTATTAACATAAGGTTTAGTCTATAGCCGCCACTGTCTGCCATGTACGGCCATGCACCATTATGAACCATTATGTTGAGAGCCATTGAACTAACTGACGACATTAGAGATAAATGGATTATGAATTTTTATTTATGGGTGTTTAGACAAATACACAATCGATATTAAAGGAGGTTTGAAAGTGTTAGTGACAGAATTGTTGATAGGGAATCGTTTGTGGTATATGATGTGGGGGGATGAAATATTATGACTAAAAATTAAGTGAGGATTGATATGCAAGTACAAGGCAGTGATAGCGCGAAAGTAGACATGACGGAATGGAAGAATACATTGTATTGCGGCCGACCCCTACTAACGTGGGACATGGACAGTAAGATATTTAGAGGAAAAAGAGTCTCTAAACAAAATCATCGAAAGAATAGTACCTAAATCACATATTATTACACTTCCCACTAATATTATAAAGGAGAAAGTCTGTGAGTGTGTATGTTTGTTACTTCTTCACGCTCAAACGGCTGGACGAATCTGGATTAAATTTGGCACATAGATAGATTATAGTCAGGAATAGCACATAGGATACTTTTTTATCCCGGGAATATGTTCCCTCGGGATAATTTTCGACTTTCACGCGGGCAAAGCCAGTAATAAAACTCAAAAGTACTCAAACTCAATCCACACACAACGTGTGTACAAAATGATAATGTTACCGATTTGTGGTCAATAATACAAACGTAAAGCTATAAAGTATAAATACTGTTAGACTGTATGTCACCCACCAGGTTTGCCGATGTACTAATAGGTAATTATGGAAGACGAAGACGCGTTGCGTCAACCCCAAATAAATTACGACAGGAGCTAGAAAATTATAAGATAGTAACTACTAAAATTGTTATTTACCAACTTAAACTTACTAACCTTCTTTTGCCAACTTCAGAGTTTAGAACATCGCTTTACCATACCAACCAAATATCAGTGTAAATCAAAGAATCATAACGTATGTTACCAAAAACCAGTGTTTAAACAACAATGCCAATAAACTGACGAACAAAAAAAGGGAAACTAAACAAGTGACCGGTGATTGTAGAGATAAGTGGTGATCAGTGACAGTTGACAAACATGGCGACTCCAGCGCCACCTCGCGTGTCCAGGAATGTGTCGCTTCCAGCGGGGAGACAACCTCCGACGGTTGCTATGTTGGCGAGACGGACGCTTTCAGAAAGGTAAAGGTGTTTTTTGTTGGTGATTAAATTCCCGTTACGTAATAGAGACCACTGTCTGCAGTAGTCTCTTTTCAGTCTCCCCTCTTATTGTCTCTCTCTGGAGATGATGACAGGGCCTCATTCGCTACTCTAGGTAAGCATGCCATAGGAGAGACTTACAAACTAAACAGGACAGACATCTTCAGGTCAGGTGTGTTGTTGTAGGATCGACTGACCTATAGCAGTGAGATTTGGCGGAAATGGACCGCAGGCATTCCTGCGGGCAAGTCCGTAAGTGAACTACCCGCTTTAGAGACGGATGGTGAATATCCAACTTCAGAATAAGATTTTTATCTCTGTTTTTAACTCAGAACCTGGGTCTACATTTTCATATTTAAAATTGCGACATTACTTGCACTAGTATATTGTTGCAATTTCTCGCCTATACCGTTCAAACCAATAAACGGTTAAAACTCACGCCTCGTCACGTGACCAAAGTGCCAGTTGCAACCATGATTTTTCCATAATTATTATCCAAATCACATTCTCAGAAAAATATTAATTTCGGTGCAACAGTAGCCGGACAGGACTAATGTTATCGGACAGACATACCTACCGGACGATTATGATAAACGAGTGCTCACTTACTATCAGCTCTTATCCTACGCTCGTTTGAAAATTACTGTTACTAGTCCGGGAGACAGGGTTTTAGTTATTAAACGCTTTGTTACGATTGCATAAATGTTGCTGCTGCGTCCTATTTATGTATGTTTGTTACACAGATTCGAATGAAACTTTGCACACTTTTGAGATAGGATCGTTTTTTTTATCCGGGGAGTTTATTTCCTTGGGATAATTTCCGACTTTGTCGCGGGCGGTGTTGCTGGCAAAAGCAACCAGGGTAAGCCAGTGGTCCCAAGCTTGGTGATCATTACACTTTCAGGTTGAACTCCGTCCATAGTGCTAAACAGTGGAAGTTTATAAAACAGGACACAACAACATCATTGACTAAGTTCAAAGAAATCGTTTGTTCGCACTACTTTTCCATGACAATCAATTCAAATCCCAGGAGAATCCAAATAATGTATATGCAAACGAAGTTTGAATACCACGTTAGTCCAAGCCCTTTCCATTTAATTCCCAAAGAGTAATCCTAGCTAAATAATTAAAACTTTCCTTTCGAAATGAATGAAAAAGGAATATTTCCACTATTTCATGGAAGGACAGAAGGCTCTTAGATGGATTGCTGTTAAATTCCTATGATTATCGCACGCCCTCGCACTTTCATGTTGGTAATGGTTGCCTTCAGTTCTGAGTTGTTGGAAACTTCCATACAGTGTTTGTGGAGGTACCTAGTGCCAAGTTACGTTAAGTAGTTAGTATAATATTGATTGAAAATTTTCGTGACTTTTCATGTTCAGTTCTATGTAAGTGTCTGCACTAACCTATGGCCTTTAGGTACTGGATTTTGGCCAATATATAGTGTGGTCTACTATTGATAGCTTGTAACAACCGAAGAGGTGCGAGACATCCAATGTGGCTTCTCTTTGGGGAGTTCTATGTTCTGTGTGATGC
The DNA here is from genome assembly GCA_948252205.1 of Orthosia incerta. Taxonomy (NCBI): domain Eukaryota; kingdom Metazoa; phylum Arthropoda; class Insecta; order Lepidoptera; family Noctuidae; genus Orthosia; species Orthosia incerta. The sequence goes on from OX411761.1 coordinate 26,868,421, forward strand.
TGATGAACCGAAGAGAAATACTTTACGTTAGGAAACAAAATATACCTTATAAAGAAACAACTCATATGTATTATAGAACTATGATATTACGAAGGCTGGAAAATTTGCGCTTATTAGTGTTCTCCTGCAAACTGTAGAGTTATCATGCCAGTGATAGATAAATATACTCGGCGAAATGCTGTTTGACTGCTGTCATAATAATTCGAACAACTGATTTGTAGTTGATTTCTTATAATAAACATTTTATGATGTGGGCTCGGCTAATATAATTTTCTTCGGACGAATCTTTCAATCAAATTAATTTGTCATAAGTACCAATAATTTTATTACCAATGTTCTCACGTCGTAACATACCTACACGCACACACAGCCAGTCACTCACACACCACATCCTCACACACGCACACACACAAGCACACTGTCACAAGCACACACACACACAGTGTGACTTAGTAAGTAAAACATTTTCAGAAATATGAAACACCCCAAAATTGATATTTCTGAAGAAAATTATTCACCACATGTCAAATTATGATAATAATGCACACATCGTGACGGCAAGAATGGCTTTTGGAAACCTCATTTCCGAAAATACCTATTAATTTGCTGAAGATATTGAGTTCGATGTTTGTTTAAAGTTATGGAAAGTCAATTAATATCATCGGCACAAGATGGAATAATATTATTTGAGGCATCAACTCTATTGATAAAGTTAGTGAGCATAAAGATTCAATGGCACGTGCGAAATTGGTAGCGCAAAATATTGATTACATCGCGGCAAATATTGACATGTAGAGTGGAAAAAAGATTCCTAAGTGTATGCTAGGCGTTATGGCAATGCTTGGGGACGAATAATGTCCAACGGATATTTTTCGGCTTCATGATATTTTAGGACCCCTCATTGTCCTCTTAACACTTCGCCCATTTTTTTACGGTTTGTTTCACAACATTAGTTTCATCTCTTCTATAAATCAATATTTGCTTTTACCCTACGATAGATAACAATTAGCTAGCTTCATACGGAAGCTCGTCGGGTGACCAACACTTGTCAAAAGACTCGGTTTGATTTGAAAAATTCACCAGAGTACAACCTTCTCTTCTATAAATCATATTTGCTTTTACCCTACGATAGATAGCAATTAGCTAGCTTCATATGGAAAGTTCTACGAGTAACCAACTCTCGTCAAAAGATTCGGTTTGAGTTGCAAAATTCAGCAGAGTACAACCGCAGATTATGTAAAAAAATAAAGCTAACTTAATCTATAAATTCGGGAGCAATACAACAGTAACTTTCCCTACATTTTTCTTAATAAATTCACGATAAAATCGGGCCGCTCACCAGCAGGTAATAAAGTCATGATTGTAATTCAGTGTGGGTAGCACAAGTTGCCTCTGGAACACTCCTGAACCACATTTACGGAGACGTGACTCGCCTGGGGATGTGTACGATTGATTCGTTTACGAACAAATGGGGAGGCTCATGTAATTGTGTAATGGTATGTTTGAAGGAAAAAGAAAATGTTATAGGCGAAATTATTTATACATATGGAGGTTGCGTGTTGTTCTAAATAACTGTAGAGTCCAGCCACTGTGGTGCGATGTTTCTAATGTGTAATGTGGAAGAAAAAACCTTTTTGGTCCTTCGAGCCGGATATGAACCAGCGACCTATGCATACCAACTGATACGCGATGATATAGTAGTGTTAACTCTTAACCAACAACGATTACTAGTATCGATTAATATTAGCTAATTCATCTCGCTCACAAACCGTAACAATCAGACGTCGTCGGCGCAGTATTTAATAAGGCGCGTCCAGAATTAGCAATGCTTTTACAACTTCCTGGCCGATGTTTGGACTTGCGTTTCCTCCTGACCTTTGTGCGGACTTAATTGGCGATCGCCGGAGATTAGCTCCGTATGAAATACCCTTATGTAAGCTGTGTTGAATGTTAAGGGTCCGAATTAAGTGAGATTTTTTGTTTGTTATTGGGTTGTTTAGGCTCGGTTTTGACCGCTATCTCACCTGATGGTAAAATATTATCATATTTGGTCGACGGTGAACAACGCTTGTTATCTTTAGATATCAAAATCAAAAATCATTTATTCAAATTAGGCTTTTTGAACGTTAAAGTTCAGTCCCCCAAAATGCCCGCCCGTTACCACTTCCTAGTGTTTTAGCCGTAAAGAGTATCCGACCGCAGCATTTTCTATCGAATTAAATTTGCTCCTGTAGATTCAACGTGAAGAAATATCACTTTTAAAAAGCCATTGTTTATTTAAAACACCTATTTCTGCTTGATCGATGGTGCAAATAAAATGCGACTGCCAAAATCCACAAAACGAATCCGGTGCGCTGATGCCGAAAATACGTCAGAACGTAATTCAATAAAATTTCGGTGTGGGTACAGTATTGTACTGTCAGTCTGGATTATTAAAAGCGAATTCTATTGTTTTAGAAGAATCTAGAAAAAATAATCTGACATCACGTTCTAGATTTTCTTCACAGGTGCAATTTTATTTATTCAAAAGTTTTATGTAAACAATATAGAAAATAAAATAGTGTTTTGCACATTTTTATATTCCTGTAAACATCTCCAACTAAAATGAAACGCCAAATATGTTTAATTCTCTGACGATGGGCATTTGCATACATTGCTAAGCTGTTTCCCGGGCGATATTTATTATAAGTACCTAGCTTTTTGAGACCTCAAAAACTAGAACGTCCCTTGACGAGATTATTTTCAACAGTGGTAGTTCTAGTCTTCTCTTTCGTCTATCAATAGCCCTATTTCAAATGCCAAGCGTGGCCAGTGTGTTTCTATAAAGCACTCTATTTTACGAGCCCTTTTACAAAGAGCTCTCCTTGTGACAGCTGTCTCTATTGTAACGTATCTAACTAACTCTCATCTTCTTTTCCATAGTGATCTGGAGCCAGGTGCAGCGACTGCGCCTTCTGGTAGCTCCAGCAGTTCCAGCTTATCATCCAGGAGTAATGAGAGCAACACCGTCGCTGCTGAGCAGCAAGGTCAGTTTTAGAAGAAGTCTTTATTCGCAATAACTCTTAAACGAAGCTATGATGACTTCAAGATAAAAGCTTCAAAATTTTAATTTTAACTGTGGATAAAAAGTTGGTGGCTTGAGTAGAAAAGTTAATTTCGTCATCTCTTTTCCATAGATCTTGTCTAGTAGATAAGTTGGTCTAAGTACTACCCCCTTAAAGGAGGTAATTCCTTTTAAAGGCTAGTGCTAGTATGCCCGATTTCTGGAATGTGGATCCTATGACCGAATTGATACAGGTGTAGGACTTAGGATAAATACAGCAACTTAATCCAGATACTGAAACCTTTTAGTAGCAAAATTATATGGCTTTCTAACACGGTTTTATTAGCTTGGTATCTATGTATCAATGTAACGGAATCTTTGAACGTGATTTTCACCCCCTTGAAAACGTCGGATTGATTTGAAACTTTGCACACCTATCAAGGACCGATGACAATGCAATAATTTAGTCAAAGTCAAATATATTTATTCAACTAGGCCAATAAGCGGCACTTTTAAACGTGAACGCACGTTTTGAAACAAAAATTAAAATTAAAATTTCCAATAATAAAAGTTGATTCTACCGTGCGCGTTTAAATACATAGTTTGTCACATTATCCTTATTTTATTTATTTTGATATTATTTTTAATTCTTTTTGATGCGAGAATCTTCGATTAGAAATCTTCTAGTTGGTAATTTTTGTTAAGTAAATGTATCCTACAATTTACTCATTCTCGTTACAGCATCTCAATCCGACTGGTCAGAAGAGGAGGAGCCCCTCGCAGCACAGTGGGCCGACAGCCTGCCGCCGCATGCGCTTGACTCCCTAGACCTGTCCGCTACCCTGCGCAAGAGGCAGGAGGTCATACATGGTAAGTGTAACATTATCATTCTTAACCTCGACTTTATTTTGGGTATGTTTGCTCCTGTAGGTGCACAACCGACAAAGAAAGCAGAAAGATTGATATCGAGCGTTGACATGAGATTTTAGTGTGTAATGATGTCACCGGATTATTGCAAACACCGTAAGTTTATAATAAATCGCGTGATATTGTAAAATCTTTCTCAAAAAGACAGGGGTATAGTTTAAACTATAGAATTTGGTTGTGGTTTATTGTATTTGAAATGCCACACAATGTTTGTCTGTTCACATTCTGTCGAGAATTTATAATCTCGCAAGATTATTTACAAACTTACAATGTCTGCAATAATTCGGTGACATTAGAAAAAGGATTACGTTCGTCGATGTGTAACGACTATAGACTGACCGCTTAACTGAGACCATTCTGAAATAACTGCGCGGTACGGAAGAGGTGTATTTATTTATTAATTAAAACTTCGTGCAGCATAAAAGTACATAGGCGGACTTAATGTCGCCGCAGGTTTAGTGCCCGTCAGTCGACAATTCGCTGATGGGTATCAACATCTCTCTTGCTACCTTAGGAACGATCTCAATTAAGGTTGCCCTAGTCGATCATTCTTCCATACCAACATAGTCTGGCGATTACTCCACTGTTTGACGATGTACGTTCAAAATAAAAAAAAATATCAATTTGTCTCATCATTATCTAAAAAATAAATTAAAGTCATGAGCGTCGAAAGTTCCACATTTCAACACTAATTTTAACGTATCTTTGGGCGGAGATAAATAGCATAAGAAGAAGGAAAATTGCAAAACAGTCACCATACAGGGATAGATTAGTAGTCCAACAATGCAAATAATTTTCGATACTCGCAAGTCTGTTTATAAAATTTTGCGCGCTCGTTGTCGTTCTAAATCATCATCCATTTCGCTACAAATCTGCACAAGTGCTAATTCGTACGCGAACTAGCTTCTTACTGCTCATCACAGCAACTATCTCTATCGCACCTGTTGTCGGATGAGATAGCATGCTTTTTAACCTCGCGCACAAAATAGTTCGTGCCGTCGCGTCGACTAGGGCAACCTGAAGCGTTCGACCTATAGTAGTCGCCGATCGACCACAATCTCGTTGCGTCTGAAGCCGTCACCGCAGAGTTAAATGCCAACCTTCACACGATCCATGCACCTTTACTGTTTGACTGACCGTTAAAGATAACAATGAGACAACAGTTGCCAAAAACTAGACTAAACTTGCAATGATTTATTGAAGAAACACAGACGTTGTTTTTTGAGAAAAGCTGACAGCATCTGTACCATGATATAATAATATTATGAGATTTTATGATGCAGCGTCTTACTTCCTTGTTTCAAATTAAAATTTTAAGAAATTTAAAATCTTCATCTCATCTCACTGCGAAATTAAAGTCTGCGACCATTTATTTACGAAACTTTCTAATTATATTCTATCTCGTTTTCTCCCACGATAAAATCTATTGATGTATGTGTTTGCCTCTTTTTAACGTCGCTTTTTCGTTTCATTGAGTTTCAAATCACAACGGGGCTAAGAAGTTTTCACTTCCAAAAATATTTAGGTAGTGTAGCGTCTTTAAATAAATAATAATAAATATTAAATGCCATTTAATACATAGCAAGGTTTGATTCTTAGAAATGTTCATATACTTATGCAAAGGATTGGTATCCCAGTTTTCATCACCCGCAGGCCGACTTTGCCCACTGCTGAGCAGAGACTTCTCTTTTCTTGAGCCAATCCCCACGCTTCTGTGCCAGCCTCACTCAAGTTCTGCCTACGATGGCAGCAATGTCGTCTGACCATCTTGTATAACCATTATTTTTCTTTCTCTTCAACATACATAAATCAATTATTTATATGCAAACATGGGTACCTACAAATACACATTGATGTTTTTTATTCATATAAGTAATAAAGTTCTCCGTGTTTAACCATCACATGGGTATGCAAATAATGAAAAGTAAGTAGGTACAAGATAAAATTAAATTAAATATGTCAGCATTAAGTAATAACTAGCTGTTCCCCGCGGCTTCGCTCCCGTGGACCACCCCACGACCCGTTTTCGGGATTAAAAAATAGCCTATGTCACTCAGGAATAATGTAGCTTTCTATTGGTGAAAGAATTTTTCAAATCGGTCCATTAGTTTCGGAGCCTATTTGGTACAAACAAACAAAAAAATCTTTCCTCTTTATAATATTAGTATAGATTAAAATAATATTTAAATGTCAGAATTAAAAAAAAACAATAGAAAATTAAATTACATAGTTTTTTTTTTTTTTTTTGACATGATTAGGATATTTTTATTAATGTAAATATTATATATGTACATACTTAAACACTAAACAAAAGTAAACTTTACAAAATTAAAATTAAATTTATGTAAATTAAATTCGAAACAATTGAAATACCAATTCAAATACCTGCTCAAAATAATACATTATATACGATCTATTAACCGGTTGAATGCCGTAAGTACCGAAATGATTAAAAAGCCATTGTTTCTCGCGTGGATCCACGTTTCAGGTACTCAAGGGTTGGTATTCGTCACCAAAAAGAACTTCTCATTAATCTTACCACACACATTTCTCCACAGAACTAATAGTATCGGAAGGCTCCCACGTACGCTGGCTGCGCGTCCTAGGCGGGGTGTTCCTGCGCCCCCTAGAGCGACACGCGAGCCTCCTGGCAGGCGACGAGCTGCGCTCTCTGTTCCCCAACCTGCCCGCCGTGAGGGAGAGGCACTCCCGGCTGTACTCCGACCTGAGGACTGCCAGGAACGGGACTAGCAACCATGTGGTGCAGATCAGACCTGTTGCTGATGCTTTGCTGAATACGGTAAGTCTTTTGAATGATAACTTTCGTCTTTTTCCAATCATGTTGGGTATTTTTTTTTTAATTTGAACGGATGCAGCTGTCCATCATTTTATATCTATAGATATAATACGTCCATACTACATTACATTCATAAACATTACAATTAAAATAAAATCAGGTAAAAGCCCAATATAACATTGATCTATTAAATTGGTTATCAATTTTTTTAATTGAATTGTCAACAAAACAACTTAATTTAAATAATAATTAAACGTGTTAATAAAAATAAAGACGAAATAAAAATAGTCAATAAAGTATTAAAATATTAAAATTGTAGTAAAAATTGCCAGAGAAAGAAGAAAAATTAAAATAAAATCTTTAATTTCGAAATAAGTACATTGTACATCCCTCAATAATTCTATGGCATCAATATCAATATTACAAGTTCACCTGCCCCACGCTCGAGACACGGGTGCATGTGAGGCCTGCCTATCCGACCTCCACAATCCAGTTGCTAGGTAATACGATATCTGTTGGCAAGACTGATTTAAAACTTTCGGGTTTCTTATTACTGGTAACGACTATGATATACTAAATGTCAGTCAGGATCAAACAGCTAAACGAGTGTTCCGAGGCACGGAGGATCTCAGTATAGAATATATGGTCACCCGTTAACGAACCAACCACGGCTAAGCGTAGCTTAAGCTTGACCTCTGCTTCGATCCTAGCATACTCATTCTGCTTCGTTTCATGCACGCACGCTGGTTATGAATTATATGTACCGTACTTTTCTGAAGAACATAACTGATATGATGCAATCTAATAAATGTGTGTTTTTCCAGCTTGGCGACTCAGGCTATGCATCATGCGTGTCAAAGTTTTGCCGCGGACAGCGCATGGCGTTAGACGCTCTGCGCGAACGACGACGCAAGAGTAAGGAGCTGCATCAATTCCTTGCCGCCAGGGAGCAACAGCCGCTGTGCGGGAGACTGCAGCTCAAGGACATGCTCGCGTGTGTGTGGCAGAGGTAACAACTACAAAAATTCAACTAAACAATTCGAAAACAACTACTAAATAACACTACTACAAGTATAAATAACACTACAACAACTACTAAATAACACTACTACAACTACTGAACAACACTACTACAAGTATAAATAACACTACAACAACTACTGAACAACACTACTACAAGTATAAATAACACTACATCAACTACTGAACAACACTACTACAAGTATAATTAATACTACAACAACTACTAAATAACACTACTACAACTACTGAACAACACTACTACAAGTATAAATAACACTACTACAACTACACTACAAAAATAACAAAATAACACTAAAACAACTACTAAACAACACTACTACAACTACACTACAAAAATAACTAAATAACACTAAAACAACTACTAAACAACACTACTACAACTACACTACGACAACTACTAAACAATTTAAATCAACAACCACAACTAACGACCATCACGTCAACTTTGCTTTTATTTTAAGTCCAGATTTAGTTAAATTGTAATTTGTATTGTTTCAAATTTTATTCTTTGTTAAAATGTTGTATCTTTGTTAACGGCAATAATAATACCAGTCTCTATTATAGTCCCACTGCAGGTCAACGACCTCTCATAAAAAGAAGGCACGAGCATCAATCACCACGCTTGCTAACTAAATGTGTATTTATTGTTCCCCAGACTAACAAAGTACCAGCTGCTCCTGGAAGGCATCCTGAAGACGGTGACTGAGGGAGAGGAGGCCGAAGAGGACGTGGCGCGCCTGCGCCGGGCGCACGACGTGGCGCGGGACGTGCTGCAGCGGGTGGACGCCGCCATACGCGCGGCGGAGAACGAGCACAGGTATACTGCGACTAGGTATACTGCACAGGTATACTGCGCCGGGCGCACGACGTGGCGCGGGACGTGCTGCAGCGGGTGGACGCCGCCATACGCGCGGCGGAGAACGAGCACAGGTATACTGCGACTAGGTATACTGCACAGGTATACTGCGCCGGGCGCACGACGTGGCGCGGGACGTGCTGCAGCGGGTGGACGCCGCCATACGCGCGGCGGAGAACGAGCACAGGTATACTGCGACTAGGTATACTGCACAGGTATACTGCGCCGGGCGCACGACGTGGCGCGGGACGTGCTGCAGCGGGTGGACGCCGCCATACGCGCGGCGGAGAACGAGCACAGGTATACTGCGACTAGGTATACTGCACAGGTATACTGCGCCGGGCGCACGACGTGGCGCGGGACGTGCTGCAGCGGGTGGACGCCGCCATACGCGCGGCGGAGAACGAGCACAGGTATACTGCGACTAGGTATACTGCACAGGTATACTGCGCCGGGCGCACGACGTGGCGCGGGACGTGCTGCAGCGGGTGGACGCCGCCATACGCGCGGCGGAGAACGAGCACAGGTATACTGCGACTAGGTATACTGCACAGGTATACTGCGCCGGGCGCACGACGTGGCGCGGGACGTGCTGCAGCGGGTGGACGCCGCCATACGCGCGGCGGAGAACGAGCACAGGTATACTGCGACTAGGTATACTGCACAGGTATACTGCGCCGGGCGCACGACGTGGCGCGGGACGTGCTGCAGCGGGTGGACGCCGCCATACGCGCGGCGGAGAACGAGCACAGGTATACTGCGACTAGGTATACTGCACAGGTATACTGCGCCGGGCGCACGACGTGGCGCGGGACGTGCTGCAGCGGGTGGACGCCGCCATACGCGCGGCGGAGAACGAGCACAGGTATACTGCGACTAGGTATACTGCACAGGTATACTGCGCCGGGCGCACGACGTGGCGCGGGACGTGCTGCAGCGGGTGGACGCCGCCATACGCGCGGCGGAGAACGAGCACAGGTATACTGCGACTAGGTATACTGCACAGGTATACTGCGCCGGGCGCACGACGTGGCGCGGGACGTGCTGCAGCGGGTGGACGCCGCCATACGCGCGGCGGAGAACGAGCACAGGTATACTGCGACTAGGTATACTGCACAGGTATACTGCGCCGGGCGCACGACGTGGCGCGGGACGTGCTGCAGCGGGTGGACGCCGCCATACGCGCGGCGGAGAACGAGCACAGGTATACTGCGACTAGGTATACTGCACAGGTATACTGCGCCGGGCGCACGACGTGGCGCGGGACGTGCTGCAGCGGGTGGACGCCGCCATACGCGCGGCGGAGAACGAGCACAGGTATACTGCGACTAGGTATACTGCACAGGTATACTGCGCCGGGCGCACGACGTGGCGCGGGACGTGCTGCAGCGGGTGGACGCCGCCATACGCGCGGCGGAGAACGAGCACAGGTATACTGCGACTAGGTATACTGCACAGGTATACTGCGCCGGGCGCACGACGTGGCGCGGGACGTGCTGCAGCGGGTGGACGCCGCCATACGCGCGGCGGAGAACGAGCACAGGTATACTGCGACTAGACAGCTTTAATCATAATATCATCGGCCATCATTATAAAAAAATAATTACTGTTTAGCAGATTTAATCTTTTATCAGCAAATTCTTTATTCAAATTCCAATAAATAATGCAAGCATCTTCACAAAAAATCGAATCTAGGATGAATAATATGTCCATTTTCTTACCTTTCCATGTCTATATTTACCGACTTCAAAAGCAAAACACTAAAAAGTCCAAATTTAAATCTATTTCTTTAAAAAATGCAACGATTTTAAGAAATTGTTATAAATCAGCACCTAACCATTCCTCGATCTCTTCCAGACTAAAATCAATCCAGAGCAAGTTAGAAGTGCGCGTGCCGACGTTGGGCGAGTGGGACGAGCTGCGGCGCCTCGACCTCACGCACCACTCGCTGCGCAACGAGGGGGAGCTCACCCTCAGGAACGACTCCAACAAGAGGATCAATGTGCTGGTGAGTTTGTTTGTTAACTACCTACTGCTGCCAGCAGCTTCGTCTGCTTGTATCATCTTTATTTAACTTGATTCTTATTAAATATACATTTATAATATATGTACTTAAAAAAACATTTATAAGTATAGAAAATATTTGTACGGGCAGTAGCTCCGTACACTGAGATGTAAAATGTAGATGGACGAATCACACGAGATGTGTAAAGGAAATAGAATCACTCATGTGTCCGTATTTGTTCCCGGACCACCAAATATTGATGTTTCCTGTAGCGATAGCAGGGTCCGAAGGAATCTCTCCGTACAATATTGTGCGCTTTCTCAATCTTACTGAGGCGATGCGCTTGTAGAAGACCATTCAAACCGATTCGCTATCGTAAGTTGAAACACTTTGTACCTGTGCGACTTGCAGGACTGTTTGCTTCAGTAGTGGTAATCCGGCTCGAAGGACCAAAAATGTACGGGTAAGTAGCTCCGTACACTGAGATGCAGTATGTAGGTGGATGAATCACACGGGATGTGAACAGGAAATAACATCACTGTTATGTGTTTGTTAATGATTGACAGTTTATTAGTTAAAACATTAAATTATATAATACATAAAGTAAGTTACTAGTGGTGGGCGCGATAGCCTAGTCAGCGAATGTAAACAAGTAATCGGTGAATTACCAAATGCTTGTTCAGGTAAAAACTAAAACAATATATATCATGTGGCGATGCTCGTAAATTATAATTAAGATTAGTAAGTAGTATTCTACATGGAGCGAATGCTTATCTGACCTCCATAACCAAGTAAATAGGTAACAAGGCAAGGCAATGTAGTGCTAAGACTGATGGTAGATTTTCTGGCTTCTGATTACCCGTGACAATACTGACAATTATTGTCAAAGATCTACAATGAATGACAGCCGGGCCAAACGAAGAGAAGTCTCGATGTGTTATGGACGGCCACCCATCTATAGACCGACCTAAGCAAGCGTTACCTAACCTTGAAGATCGACCTATGCGTCGTCCCGAAGTGATGCCCAAATTTTGGAATTTAGGCCTACTATCAAACCGTTTCTCAAGTATATATTTTATCTTCATCATCTATACTATATAATATTATAAAGCTGAAGAGTTTGTTTGTTTGAACGCGCTAATCTCAGGAACTACTGGTTGGAATTGAAAAGTTATTTTTGTGTTAGATATTCCATTTATCGAGGAAGGTTATAGGCTATATAACATCACGCTACTACCATGAGGAGCGGAGCATAAATGAAAAATGATGCAAAAACGGGATAAAATATTCCATTTTGAGAGCTTCCGTTGCGTGCGCCGTTGCATGAACGGTTTAAGTTACGCAACAATTATGCATACAGCTAGTATTCAATACTGTTCGTTTGAGATGTGAGTTTAACGTAATTTCCTTTCCCCAGGCCCTAATGTTAGAAGACAGCCTGGTGCTGCTGCAGCGAGAGAGCGACAAGTTCGTACTGAAGCCCATCCCGCAGCCGAACCAGCCGAGCCCTTCGGTGCTGTCGCCACTTATCAAATGGTAAGAATCACTAACTTTTGCTCATTGACACTGTAAATGAGTTTGTAAATCTGTAACCAACTATCTTAAAGTAGTAGATCAGAGTTGCAGTTGCAACCTTAACCAACGAAACAAATTAATGTCTAATCATAATCGTCCGGGAAACATCCCAATTCAATGTACCTCTCACTGCTGTAATCCATTTAAGCCTTGACTGCATTTTCCCCAAGTGTTTAAAGTTAGTTCAATAATGAGCTCTATTCCAACAGGGACAAGGTGCTGTTCCGGCCGAACGCAGCAGTCCGCAACACGTTCTTCCTGATGAACATCAACGGCGTGCAGATGCACGAGTTGTCCGCCAACACTACGCCGGAATATACCTCGTAAGTACCTAACGCACTTGTGACTCGTCAGCATCTTCAACATTTCAACAGGCTTCGTCTATCGCCTATCATCAAGTAAGACCCAAGTCAAGAGCTGGTTCGTCAGGATAAAAACACATAGGGCCTTGAAAGTCAGGGTATTTCCATCGGCCATTGATGACAGTCATAAGTGGTCGCTCACAATGGTCTTCAACAGAAGGCTTAAAGGCACACAAAGGGTATTGGAGAGAGCTATGCTCGGAGTTTCCTTACGTGATCATATCAGAAATGAGGACCAGGGTTACCGACATAGCCCGAAGAATTGCTAAACTTAGTGGCAGTGGGCAGGGTACATTGCTCGCAGAACGGATGGCCGATGGAGCAGAAAGTTTAGGAATAGCGACCGCGAACCGGAAGACGCAGCGTTGGAAGTCGTCCCTCAAGGTCAAGGCTGCGAGCGTCTAGTGGATGCGAAACGCACAGGACCGATCAGTGTGGGGGAGGCCTATGTCCAGCTGTGGACGTTTTTCGTTTGAAATTATGATACGTAATGTTATCTTGACTAACATCATTAACAAGCAGAAGTATTATTGTTCTTGGTACAGAAGTGATAACATTCGCAAAGCAAACTATTTCTCTACTTTCGATGGTTTTCTTGAAATGCCAGAACCTCCAGTATCGATTCACCTCTTCATTAAACTCTTTCCAGCTATTGCTAGATTTAAAACTTCATGAGTTACCGCCAATTTATTGGTATGTTTCTTTAGACCACCTGGCTTGTAGTTCATTTCCATGGCTAGATCATTAAAACACCTGTGGGGGCCACCACGATACCACACTATAACAAAGTTCGTGTTCCTCAGCTGGGTGAAGCACATACAAGAGGCGCCGCTAGCTAAGCTGACGGAGCTGAAGTCTACCATCACACCGGCGCACTCGCATAGTCGCTCTGCTGACGACTCAGGTATGTAACAGTTTTATAATAAGTAAAAATAAAAATCGAATCAAATGTACAAAATTACAGTATAAGTGACACAGTAACTTATTATCAGATGAAATTCCTATTGCTTCGTTGTTGTGAAGTAGCTAAGAATTTGTTATAATGTTGATGTCTGTGGCTATCAATTCATAAATGCTTACAAAATCAAAAATCAAAATCATGTTTTTTTTATTTCACATAGGCCCACATGGGCACTTATAAAACGTCGACAAAAGGTGCACGGTTCGGGTTAGTCGTTTCCTATGGAGAAGAACCGGCAAGAAACTCCACGGATAGTTAGAAAGATAGTTGAAATTAGGAGGATAGTTAGAAATCGGGTTCCGTATATTTTTAAGTTTGTACAGTGTTTTATTCATATAATGTCAACATTTAGACACTTTCAGCAATTTGGTTCGATGTCTCGAGATTTTTGTTGCATTATCTTTATCTTGATGGAAAAAAATATCAGTACTTCCGAAGCCAGTTTTCTTCCATATAAAAATCTCTTCAATTAATCTTTCTTCAACCAGGCGTCAACGTATCCCGCAACCCGTCCGACGCGTCCGAGAAGTCCTCTTCAACAGCTTGCGACGAGCCGGTAGAACCTGAGAAGGAGAGAGAGACAGTCTCCATGGACAGGAGCTCGCCCGAGAGAGACGAGAAGAAAGAAGAAGATAAGAGGAGTGTGGACAGGGAGAGCTCTGCGGAGAACGCTGAACTAAAAGACGAAAAGGAGGATAAGCACAAGTGAGTGGGATTATGTTAACATAATATCGTCTGTATTCTTCGATGGACTAATTCGATATAATTTAACATAATAAAAATAGAAAGACATACACGTATTAGTACATCAAACCAAATAAAAACCGATAGGAAATGGATACCTTAAATTTAATTAATAAGGAAAATATTAAGCGCTATTTCATCAAAATGAAAATTAAATAGCTTATTCCAAATAAACCTTATCGGTACTTTTGAACTGTTAAACAAAATATGAAAACACAAAAACTCCACGGACACTCTTTTCCATCAGTTTTAATAACAATTATTTGGTTACATGATTCTTGTTGGAAAAATGCATATGTGAGAACGATGTAAAAGCGTCTAGAGTAAAACAAACAATTCAAAAATATAATAAGTACGCAATTTTCGCAATTCTCTTTCCTAGACATTAACTGTATTTAGAATGTTGCTGTGCCCGACAGGCTCCATAATTGTTTCTGAAACGTATATTTACCACCTGTATGTACATTATGGATCCAATCAATTTAATTAGAATTTGACGAGGCAGAGATGCCTGTGGTGGTACACCAACACTTCGCCACAAACAACAATTTGCATGTAGTTTGAAGTGTAAAAATGTCACAACACCACCAAACTTAACGAGTAAAAATGAAAGCTACGTCAGCTTAAAACATATATTATGTTTGCAGACCGCCCAGAGTTAGCAAGTTTTTTTAAGAGGAAATATGGGCAGAGAGCGCCGACTGAATTGCCTTAGTAAAAAGTCATAATTCGAGGTTTGGCTCTCGTCTCTTTCCTCCTCCAATATTTGACCAATTTAAAAGATACTCCATAAACTGGTAAAGTAATGTATATACTATGTCCTTATGTACTCCTTTTTTTCATTTATATTTGTCAAATTTGTACACTAAGCCTCTGTTGACAGCGCAACTTTGAGCATTTTTTGAGGGCTCTAGTCACAGATCATAGAAACAACAGGAGATATGCCCCGTAGTTAAAATGTATCGGAACCTGATGTCTCCAATTTGTCCGCCACTCGTCAACTACTACACATGCAGTTCAGTAAAAGCAATAGATACGCAGACGCGCACACACCCGCATTTCATAAATCAGAACTTACTACACGACCAATAATAAACCTTATCCCATCAAGCGCAGCGTGCATTTACTATGCACCGTACAACTTACACAAAAACATCTGGCGCTGTCGTTGTGCTGTGCAAAAGCCATTAATTTTACATAGATGCTAGTGATTGACTAAAACGGAAAGTTATCGATTCTTCTATTTATTATTGTACTAAAGATTTTTTGTGGTCCTGAAAATAAAATAAATAAAAAACGCTATGTCCAGAAAATTTTATAATAAAAATAAACAACAATAGCCGTGTG
Source organism: Orthosia incerta (assembly GCA_948252205.1). Lineage (NCBI taxonomy): Eukaryota > Metazoa > Arthropoda > Insecta > Lepidoptera > Noctuidae > Orthosia > Orthosia incerta. Next base: position 26,884,082 of record OX411761.1, read on the forward strand.
CACCACAATAAAGTAAAAACCAATACTTCATCTACACTTTTTTACATTTTATCAGCGATTTAATGCCCGGTTTCTGAAGTTACTAGTTACCTATATTCCCATTAGCTATTTATTCAATAAAAGATAGTCTCATCAGTCGATAGTCGAGTAATCAAGAAATATCATTTATTCAGTTAATAATTAGCAATAAAAAGTACTTTCTATTTTCAGTATTTCTTGCAACAAGCGTTGTTATTTGAATCTATATTAAAATTTGTTGTTTGTAAATTTTAAACTTTATTAGTAAATACTATAAAGTATATTATTATCTTCATTTAACGACAACTCTCAATAACGCCATAAAATGCGCAGATCCTTACACTGTAGTGACAAATTGTGTTTTACAATAATTAATTGTATCATGCATATAATCATTCGTACTTAGCAGAATCGTATAAAACATCGACAACCACAAACATCACATCACATCTCTAACTCACAAAAGCCGGCAGCGGCCGCTTCACGAAACTATCATGTGAGTGAGAGTATCGGTAAAATACTTATCCATTGTGCTCTTAGAACAGCCGATTCACGGGTCGATTTCTACTAAGCAAGCAATGGTTTTTGTTCCTAATGAAAACATTTGATTTGGTTTTTCATCATGTTTCTAGTACCATGAAGTAATGTTTTAATGAATTTAATAAGAATAACAATAATGTTTTAGTATTTACGTGTGAAATAAGATGCTATCTTTCATGTAATTATATAAAACTTTTACAATACAGCTGTAATTTTTGGAAACATTCACTGAACAACGCGGCATTTTGTCAAAAATCACGAGCAGTGAAGACGTCGCAAGTTGTCGTTCGACTAACTACAAAAATAGGCATCTGGCCTCAAAGCGGCCAGATGCGTTCGCAGGCGCCACGCCTCCTTGCCATATCTCCTGTTGTTTCTATGATCTGAGGCTCTAGTGCTTCTAAAGATAATGTATCATCAAAAAGGAAAACATAGGGGCATAGTATATATCTTTAATTTTCAGTTTACGGAATATCTTTTAAAATGGTCCCATATTGGAGGAGGACAGAGACGAGAGTCAAACCTCAAATTATGACTTTTTACTAAGGAAATTCAGTCGGCGCTCTCTGCCCCCGTTTCCTCTTAATAACGCTCGCTTCGCTCGTTCAGCTTGTACGTGTATCATAGGTAAAGCTCACATGGTCTTTACTGACTTGGTGGACCTGTAATTACTTTCGATTGACTCGTAAGTAAGCTCGTAATGGTTGTTTTTTTTTTTTAAGAATAGGCTCACTTCGTTTTCATGAGTCGTGAGGAGGTTTATTTTGAACGTATGACTTGCTCCGAACGCTCGGCTTGTGTATTTCCATGACGTCTATGAGTGAGATATCTTTTGACAAATTTAGGGCGAGCGAAACAAGCTCATTATTAACCAAAGCCATAGCTGCGATCTTTTGAGACAAGCGAGCGAAGCGAGCCGTTACTCTAATCGAATAAGCGATTAGAGTAATTAAAACGGTAATTCAGTGTTATTACGAGTGTATCGAGCGAAGCGAGCCCACTCGAGCAGAACAAGCAATGGGAGTCATCGTACGAGTCAAGCGAGCGAAGCGTGCCACACTATGTAAACACAGTTTTTTTAAGAGACAAGCGAGCGAAAAGAGCCCCCACTCATAACTGAATAAGCGAGCTCTCTTGAGTCGGGTGGTTCTAGTGACATGTTTTAAAACTATATGTTCTTCCATAGACCACGTCGGCCAACAGTGGGCCGCATCAGCACACACGGAGCATCTCCGTGCGCGCTGGAGTCTCCGCTCGCCATACAGGTGCACGCGCCCGCCGCCAGCGCCGCGCGCACTGCGCACCGCGCCTTCACTGACCAAGGTAACATACATTCAAACATACCATACCCGAATCAACAACACTCACTGTTCAGGAACAGTCAGTATTGACTCCAGACTTAAACTTTGCGATCATCGACCATATTTGCTAGAAACTTATCGTCCCCAATACTGAATCCGTCATGTGTTACTTGCAGAACGTCTCCGTCGCCTGGACTCTGTGATCTCGCGAGCCCTGCGCGCTAAGTCAGTAATAGTGGGCTCAGTGCTGGGAGTGCCGCCCAACAGCTTCGCGCAGTTCGCCGACCTCGCGGTGGCCGACGCCTTGGGGGAAGTCGGTATGTGCACAATTATTTATTTACATTTCATAAACTTTCAATCGCGCAATTGAGAATCTGGGCTTTAGAGCCATTGACAAGTGACATAAAATTTAAACAAAATGTCTTGTTGTTTAACCGACTTCAAAAAAGGTGGTACGTCTTTCATAGTCCAGAAAGCAATATTTATAATATAACCTGTGTTTTTTAATACTTGAAATTCTGCTAGCCAACCATGAGGTGATGAAGAAAAAACTATGGTTTTGTTTTCTCAACCTAACCTAAGCTCAGCCTCAAGATTTCATTAAAAACGTTTTCCACTACTTGTTTATTATGTAACACTTTGCCTAAGAAATTCGTTTCGAAATATGAAAATTTAGACACAAGATAATAGAATAAAATACATAATAACAGTTACGAAATGACTTTATGTAAGGAGTTTTGATCTTCTTGACTTTGATGTAACTGGCAGAATGATACTGAATCTGTTACCTCTCGAAAAAACGCGCGTTGATTGTGTGTATATAGTCTGTGGCTTTTAGTCTGAACGTTTTTAATAGATTGTTGTTGGAACTTATTTGCATTTAATTAAGTAAGCTCATCAGGTAGTGGAAAAAGAATCGTTCGTGTCTCGCATAAAAAAGCTTTATTTTAACACTCGCATGTAGCGTTGGCTACATCTTTCGTATTGTAATCTCGAATTTATATATATGCTCGACACGAAATATACTATTTCATGTTTACTGTTTATTATTAAAAGTACTAAGAAAATATAAATATTGATAAATGTTTCCTCCCCAGACGTGTGCACAGAGCTCCGCATGTCGGGTGCGGCGCTGTCCCGCAGCAACAGTCAGGAGGAAGATGGTCCTTCTGCCACTACCGGAGATTTGCATCAGCTGCTGTTAGCGGCGCATGCACAAGGTATATATCATTCATTCATAATTCAAAAAATATGCCAAAATACATCTACATTAGTGCAAAAATATGAAACAAATTTAAACTTCATTCTCAATGGTATAGTGGCGAACTTAATGCTTCAGACATATTCTACCTAGTTAACTAAAATGTATTTATTTATTTTTATGAAATTTAGCAATAAACTCGACTTAATTTGTAGCATGAACGCATCGAGGGTTATGGAAATGTTATCTGGCGCATAAACATTTTATAACCATCAAATTAAAATTCTGACCTCATACATTTTCGGTATTAGGCAAAACAGTTTTGCTTGCAAAATATTCTTTGAATATGCTATTTCAATTATGAAGAAATTCCAGCCATAATTTTCTGTGTAAAAATATTTTTAAACATCCAAGTCGTTTTCAAGGAGTATTCAAAAGTTGCGAAAAAATATCGTTTTGTTAATACGTTTTTTAAAGCATAACTAAAGCATAACTTACACGAAATACCATGTTTAACAAATAATGTACATGAATCAATCATAAATAAATATTATTCTCAAACTTTTTGACCTAACCGTTACTAAGGAGTATGCTTTAGAAAGGAACCGTTTTACGTCACTAAAGCGGTGGAAGACTCTTAAAGACTCCCAGAGAGTTTGTTAGTAATTAGTCCCATCTATTCCCAGCGACACAACTGACGCGGTCTCTCCAGCGCGCCCTTAACGTGACGGAGGCCGAGACCGTCGCGGCACGAGCTCGCGCCGGCCGCTGCGACTCGTGCCGCAGACCTCACTCGCAAGCACACGAGCACGAGTCCTTCGAGGTGGTGGGCTCTGGAGACGAGCTGCTGGAGCTGACGGCTTCCACAGCTAGCACTGAGGTGCTGGAGAGAGACGTGGCGGATGTCTTGGGAGACATGAGTGTGAGCGGGCTGCACGATGAGTCGGCCGGGGAACGGGAGGCTGCTGAGGAGGCGCTTGGTGAGTGTCCATGTTTTAACTCTTCTTCTTCTTCCGTATTCTAAATGCTCATACTCGACTTAAGCTCAAAATTGGCCACACCTACCAATCAACTGCCAACACACAACTCTCGAGTTTGGCATATGATTCAGCTTGACATTATGTGTACTCAAGACCCCAGACTCCCCAGACGTTACCGCACTGTTTCTAATAAAACATTGTGGTAGGTATTGAATGCAAATGAAAGTCCATGTTAGCAAGTACAAGTACGGTCGGTAATAGCTGTACCTGACCCACCCTGCCTTTAGCCGACCCACTAAAAGTTAGACGATTTTGAACTTACTGCAATCAGATAAGTGTTATCCGATAAGCATGAGCTTATCGAACTAGAACGACTTGTTCAAGGTAGGCAAATATTATAGAATACTTTCCAATTTTTAATTTAACTTTTAACTTAAATATTAATCTTTTTCATTTCTGTTGTTATTTATATTTAAATAGTTATTTTAAATTAACTATTTTAATTTAATATAATATTTTGAATTCAAAAAATATATTTGAATATTGTAAACAAAGCTATAAGAAGTGGAAGGTTAGTTTTGAACTCGCAATCATGTTGACATAGGCACGTATAATATAATACTAGCATACGGATGCCTCATCCCATACAAAGAAACCGTGCCGACGTAACTAGCGTTTTTCGTCTGATTAATCTTGTTATTTTTGTAAGTACATCAATCGCATTCGATTTCGTTTCACGGCAATAGATGGTGTTAGTAGTGACTTGCAAGTAAAAGGGTTTACTAGGTTCGAAGATACAATGAAGGTTTGTTTTATAGTATTTTTTTGCTAGTTTTTACAGATTTTTTGCACCTAACTGTGTTACAATACAAATTTTAACAATCGAGTGGAATGCCACAGAAATTAAAAAAAGCGCCATCTATTGGCATCAATTTTAAATGATTCGTTCAAATATTTTTTGAAATGTGAATTAAGAGCCCAATATTCCATATTTTTGTACTTGTTAAACAGGAACATATAATTTTTATGTTCAATTCCAGAAAATGTTAACTTCTTTTTTCTTTTTGCTGTCGCGCCATCTAGTGAGATTTATTTGATCCAAATTTTCTTTCTTACCAATGAGACCCCGTGACATACGTTCACTGATGCAACCACTAGACCAAATCGACTAAACAAATATTGTCAAAATTAACAAGATCATCATGGTGACAAAATAGTATTCAAACGTTTACCTACCCTAATGTTACGTGTTAAAGATCAAATTTGCGTATCTGTATTATTATTGTATTTGTTGATCGAGTTAGTCTGATAAACTCATACAAATTAAATAATCCTTAATGTTACAGGCGGAGAGTTCAAATTCGTTCGTTTTTAGGGTGGGCCAGGTGACAGCTATTATCGACTGTGCATATTCAATACCACTGATCTTGTCTTAAAAAAGTTCGGTAACGTTTGTGGCGTCTGGAAGCTTGGACTTGAGAACATAAATGTCAAAAATAATACAAGCTAACCAATCACAACTTTCCACCAGTTTGAGTTGAGTTGAGCATGAGTATGAGTATCTGGAATACCGGCCTTAGCGTATCAATATCGAATATAGTTATTTTTACAAGCTTTTATTTACTTTGACCTCTCCCGGTGTCTGTAATCAAATCTTCCAAGTTCAATTTCCTAGTATCCGATTGACCTGGAAATATGCTTACACGTTTGATTTGGATGACAATGCACCGTAAGCTAAAAAGCTTAGTATAAGAAAGTTTTTTTGTTAAAGATCCTCCAGGTTCAGTCAATCAGGACACAAGCACGTATAACACGACATTTTTGATGATCAAAAAGAGCCCATTTCTCCCTCTTGTATCGTTTTAGAGTGTAGTACTAACTCCACGTTCCCTCCCCAGAATGTACAGGCAGCGCCGCTCTCCTAGCGTCCCGCCTGGCGCCCGTGTCGTGCGGCCTGCAGGCCACGCTGGCGCGTGCCATGACGTCACTGTGCGCCGGCCGCGCTGAACGGGACGCGCGCGAGGAGCTGGTGGTGCTGAGGGAGCAGAACGACAGGCTGCGGGCCAGGGGGACCAATGGTCAGTACACTATAATGTTCCCACTACTAGGTCACTGCTGGAGTGCTGGAATACATAGATAAGCTTCCTTCCTATGAGAGAGAGTTACCAACCAGTATTTCATTAACTATACATTAGTCATCTAACTGCCTCGTTGGTAGAGATCACAAGCTCAAGCTTCCTGATTCGAGGAACGTGTTATTGGATGTTTCCATTAGGAATTTGTCAATGGCTGCACGGAGTTTGAATGTTGAAGATATGCGCAGTGCGACCCCCGTGCCTCTGTGCGCAGATGAGCGCTGGTCGGGCGCCTGGTCTCTCTCCAGATATCCTGCGGTCGGATAGCCTATGAGAGTAAGGGAACTAAGAGTACAGTCGCCGGCACGTATCTTGGCGAGGTTTTGGTGTAGTGTGGGTAAGTTCGCCCATAGTGCACTCAATGGAACAAAAAAATAGTAGATTTTATTGCTTGTCATCATTCTATGGCTATTGCCGTACTTTTTAGAAGAATGTTTAAGAAAGGAGAGGAATTCGTAAAGTTTATTAGGTGTAATAAATAAAATATTTACAGCTAAATATATGAAAAATTTGTATTTTTTATGTAAAAAATATTGTAGTTATCGTTAATGATCACGTTATGTCGTCACCATCGTTTTTTAAAAGTCTTAGCCATGGTGCCCATGGCATGAAATTAATGTTTAAATTTACATACTCGTAGTAGAATTTTAGTGCACGCAAGTGTCTTTTGGAGCGAACGGAACGTGAACGCGACGCCATTGGTCAGCCGATCCTTGTGTCAACTGACCAACACATCGCGCACTCGGAACGGTGCTAAAGGTGAACCAAAGAGAATTAAACAACGACTTGTGCGCATCTAACCACTCTTGCCAAATAACGTGCCGGCTAATGTACACTGTGTGTGTATGCGTGCACACACATCCACTATAATAGCTCCCGCTCCGATGCATTGGCTGAAATTTGGATTCGAGAACTATTATTATTTATTTGCCAGTATCTTTCTCATTTTTGGAATAAAAACCTACCCTCTGTGAGATGGAATTACTAACCATAAGTTCATAGGCTATACTAAAGTTTACAGCGCCATCTTCATTGGTGTCAGTCTGTCAAAGTCACTTCTATACTAAGCCACAAATGTGGCTGAAAGGTACAAAAGTAGTGTGTTAAGAGGACGCTTTATATTTACTAAAAAATTTACTACGAACTTAAAGACAGTAGGCGAGCACACACAAAGTTCTAATCAATACTAATATTTAAAAAATATAACAACATTCAATTACGTTACAGATCAGCACTCGACAGAAGAGATCTCCGAGCCCAAGGCTGGCCTGGATCCGTCTATACAGGTGAGGATCAACAATATACTGCTCATACTCGACATAAAACAACAAAGCTTGAAAGTACCTAGAATCGCCCAAGTCTTTCTCCAACTATACAAGGTGTCTGATACCGACGCGTAAAAGATACCATGGATACAGTACATGATTCTTGACCCACGAGTCACATATTTTTACCCGACTGCCGAAGGTGGGTAATGTGTTTATAAGTCTATGTATGTATGTATGTTCCTTATGTTCCTATGTGACGTTCCATAGACCAAACGCGTTGGCCGATTTTGATGATTCATACGTCAATCGATTATCTTAACCATGCGAGTGTCACTGGCTACATTAAAAAAGGAAAATAGAATAGAAGGCTTTCGGGTGCCATATTGTGGGGGGCCAATCATCTTTTTTATTCCAAACCCATCGTGTGAGGTATCAAAATAAAGGTTTTCAAGAGGTGATTTAAAAAAATATAAAACACTAATATGTTTAAATGTACCTATTTCCAAAAAAAAAATAACTAAAAAGTTATAAATAAAAAAATAAAAAACTTGACTACTCTAACTAAAAAGACGTCAACAAGAAGAAAATCATTCTGTGCAGTTGGAGGATACATCTGGTTTTGGTCAGCCAGCTCGAGAATATGTATCCTCCGACTGCACAGCATGATTTTCTTCTTGTTTACGTCTTTTTGGTTCGCTTTTTTATCAGTTTGAGAGCAAAAACCGTTATAAAATGCGTGACTCGTGTTATGTTATAGCAAAGATTTTTTTTCTGATTCTTAATTTCCCGAAATTGAACCCTATCGACATTACTATAACTGTCTTTTGTATTACAGGAGCAACCTAGCAACGGAGGCTGATCGCCCAGCAGCCCGTAGGAGTAGCAAGCTCATAGCCACATACTGGCGTAGTGTATCACACTAACTCTGGCTGGCCCACGAACGAGGCACCACTAACCAACGAAACACCTAACAAACTACTAAAAGTTTCACCAAAAACGGTCCATCACTTTCGGATGCGTAAACATTTCTGTCATTCTCGAACATTGTATATTTTGTAATAATAATAATTTTATTATATATTGTTTTTTGTTACAACTGTAAGTACTGCATTAAATTAGTATTAAAAAGATGATTATTCCATACGTAAGAAATATTGTGATTGACTTGATGAAGTTTTAATATTATTTTTTATCTGTCGTTTCGATGTTTTTCGCAAAGATTAAGTTATGTTAGATATCGATGTAAATAATATAGTGGTTGTAGTATATAAGTGACAACAATAATGTATGATTTATTATATATGATTTTGTGTATACCTTTTTATGTTTTATTTTATTTTTTCGTCGGCATTTTTCCATTTGACGTTCCTTTTTTCAAATTAATATTTTTAAATAATTAAACCGTGTATAGTAGCTTGAATAACTTATAATATGCTTTTTCAAAAGACATGCGATACAAATGATAGTAGTTTTAGTCTAAAAGGGACTACATGATACTCATAGCATTTCGTTCGGCACAAAATGCAGTTTATAAGCACATTTCTCGATCTTATTTATTTTATAAACTTTCGTAAAATCTATATTATCGTATTTACACATATAAACATAGTAGCTGACTTTGCTTGCATGATTTTCAAATTAATATGACAATATCTTCGATATAATAGGTACACATTTATTTGCCTCAGTATATTTATTAAAATGCGTGTGTTACTGCAAAATAGGATCCTATATATACCCCAATAGTCCAGCTTGATTAAAAGGCAATGAAAATTAAACCTTAAGTCATGCTTAGAAAGCCGTTTTTATATTAGCTATACAGGTTGTGTCTGAAACAGACGCGAAAAAAAAATCGGTTTAAGCACATGATTCTATCTCTGATAGCAGTCAACGCCGCTGGCTCGTACCTTTTCTCTTTGTCGGCGAGCCTACAAAGGAGAGTAATTAAAAATCTAATTGAGATAGATAGATTTTGAACTGATTACTGTAAAAAATGCAGTTTTTTTTTTTAAGTTAGGCTAGAACCGACGTATAATGCCAACACTAGGGGGTCCAGAAACATGTACTGGATCCTTGGTACTTTGCCGCGTCGGCGTCAGACACACCCTGCATTATAGTCTACAGTGAGTCAATCCAAAAAGTTGAATATAAATTGAATAAGTAGGTATTTAATATAATTGGAAAAAAATACTGTGCGGAATGGGGATGTGCACTTCTGCCTTGACCTTCGCTGGATACCAGCGTGATGTTATGTTGTGGAGAAAGGTCTGCAATAGAGCTTTGTAGCGTACATCCAATTACTATGGGAGATCAAATAAAATTATCGAGCGAAACTGTATGCAAGTATTTTATCATATTGGACGCATAAGAGATGTATTGTGTAGGTACACAACTATTGAAATAACATTAAATAATTTGAAACGCTTTTAACAGTTCGTTCAACCAATTTGAGTTCTATTCCGTAAACATAAGGATGACATGAATAAACAAAACCAACTGATTATTACAGCTGTCATTTGTCATATCACTAAATCAAATAAAATAATTTATTTGCATAATACTTGTTAAAAAGGTGTTACTGGTATAAAAGGTACATTGTATTATAACCTAATGAGGTGTGCACATTTTAAATATATTAGGTGCCTACTTTGGCAACATTAAATATTAAACAGACAAAATGAATAAATTTCAAATGGGGTTACATTATAAAATAGAAATGTCAAATTAAAAAAAACAAAATTACAAAAAAATAAAATAAAAACCGGCCATGTGCGAGTCGGACTTGCGCACGAAGGTTTCCGTACCATTATCGCTAAAAACGGCAAAAGATCACGTTTGTTGTATGGGAGCCCCACTTAAATATTTATTTTATTCTGTTTTTAGTATTTGTTGTTATAGCTTACATACATCATCGCTTACAATCAAGTTAGATAGTGGTCAAGCGCGAGCCTATCTATAATAAAAAAAATATAAAAAATAACGGCAACAGAAATACATCATCTGTAAAAATTTCAACTGTCTAGCTATCACAATTATTCATGAGATACAGCCTGGTGACAGACGGACAGACAGACAGACGGATCGCGGAGTCTTAATAATAGGGTCCCGTTTTTACCCTTTGGGTACGAAACCCTGAAAACGAATTAAAAAAATGTCAAATAAAAAATAAAATAAAGAACGAATTGAAAAATGTCAAAATTATTATACAAAAGTCAAATCAAATTTCAATACTCACTACACTTAACGCAATAGAAGTCAAATTTCAATACACTACCGCAATAGAAGTCAAAGTTGGTTGAACGGGCTGTAAAAGGGATAGTTTTGTTTACACATGGATTACAGTAGAGAAATTTAAAAGTATTGCAAAGCACAGGATTAAACAAGTATTAAATTATGACAATACTGAATTAAACGAATAAGTATCTGCATCTTACTATAAATATGATGCATAACTAATACAGAAACTATATAAAACAATAGATATAATAGAGAAAAACACTCAAAGGAGTCATGAGGCCGATTTTGATGAAAACTAAAACTGCATTAATAGATTTTTGAAAAATCATTATTCCTAGCCCGCAGATTTAAAAAAAAACGCGTGTTGTATTATTACACCATACGATAGTGTCGCTAATAAGGATCATGCGTTTTATTTTACAAAATCAGAAAATGGGCTTAAAAAAAAATGGAAGGATGCAGTTTTAGTCAAAAATCATAGTTTCAGATTTGGGCATCCACGCCCACTTAAAAAACTCACCCTATATACATTGATAAACAAAAGTAGTAAAACATAATATATAACGGTATATAGTGCATCATCTTCCTGTTCTTATCCTTATTTATTTGTGATTAGCTTCTACCCGCGGTGTCACCCGTGGTTTATAATCTCAACCGATCACTACACAGGATAAAAAGTGTACTATGTGTTACTCCAGGTTTTAAACTTTATGTGCAAAATTTCATCAAATCCATTCTGCCGTTCTTGCGTGATTGAAACACAAACATACATACTAGCGAGTTTATAATGTTAGTAGAATTGACACAGAATATCTTGTACTATTAGGCCCACTTGCAAGAAAAAAATAACTCACGAGTTAGGGGCTAACACCAGGTTAAATTGAAAGTTTGTCATACGATATTGACAATTTAAGCTCGTGTAACTATCTCCGAGTTAAGTTTTTCGTGCAAGTGGGCCTTAGCATTTCAGTATTTAACCCCTTTCTAGCTAAATCAGTATTGGTAGATACCTGATACAAGAAAATTATCTAACATTTATATACCAATCGACTTTTAGAAATGCGACAGTCATAAGACTAGAGATTAAGCCTTGATTTTATACGGGTTCAGTACTCTGCAAGAGTGCATTATTTTGTATACGGACCCCTAAAAATGTTACCTATCTAACGAATGCCATATAAGTAATGATATATAATTATATCGTCACATAAGCTAAATATCCGCCCCGGATTTGTCTAAGGAATTAAAACAATAAACATCGCACAAAACCAAGTAAAAATATTACCAGTTTTGTAAGTTTTTGAAAACGTTATTTCTAGAGAAGTTGTAGCATTATTAATGCCACAACTTCTCTATAATATTCTGCAAATAATATACTTGATGAAGTTATAGTTATACCATTTGACTATAATATTATTGTAAAAGTATTAAGTTCCAAAGCATACTCAGACAAAATCGAATCGAAGCGTCAGTCGTATCAGTCTAAAATGTGCATAGCAAATTGACCTCTATCACCACCAACAGAAGACGCGTGATTTTGCCCATGTCCTACAGAATTTGACGTGTCACTTGAGGACTTAACGTTGCTGATGTGTCTCTTTCGCTTCGACTTGTCTCAGTGTGCTTTGACGAGACGCACTAGAGATGTGGCATTCGATGTCAGCGAAGGCGTTAGTTGAAATATCAAATGTAAGTTATTCACGTAACTTTTCGATAACGCTCGACGATCGCTATCGCGAGACTTTCGTTGATACAATGCCACTAGTCTATACTCGGAAAGGAATTATAATTCGATTCCACATTTGACATTAGCTACTGTCATTTTGTAAAATAATGATACCACATATAATAGTGTAGTGATGAGCACAAAAATCGATAAACAATCGCGATTTATGTTTATGTAATCATAATATTGGTGTGCCAATTAAAGACTTAATTATTGATTTTAATTAAATAAATTAAGTTACTAATTAATTTAAAAAAAAGTTAACATTTTTGTTTTTTTTATATTAGAAACAAAACTTATAATAAAAGAGCCTAGATAGTTTTCTGTATTGGCAACCCGTGCAGCTATCGCTATTTTGTTTATCTTGTCATTCGGCTTCATTCTCCCAGTCTGACTGCAGGAATATCTTGTTTCATTGCGAATCGATATTTTGTTATTTTGTTGGGTTTTTTGTTACGTTTATAGTTTTTTGTGAACTTTGAGTGAATCTATTTGTTTTGGTTTTCCATCAAAATGGATCCTCAGCCAAGTACATCATAAACAGACGTGGATGTTTTCTTGTCCCCAAGAAAAAAACGTCCACGAAAAGCTTTCACTGTTACTGAAAAATTAATCGGTATAACTAAATTATCCGTTCAGAAAAATTTAATTTCCTACTTAGTTTCTATTAAAGTAGTAGTTGTTTAGATATATTACGATAAACGAGAGGAATCGATCCGGAAATATTCCATTTCCGTATCGAATAATTTCGCAACGTCACTATTTAGTACTTGTCATAACGTTGCAACACTGAAATTGTCAAATCTGGAATCGAATTAAAATTCCGACTTTAGAGTCTCTTTACACATGATTGTCCAGCAGTTTTGGAGATGTATTCATAAAGTAGTAAACAGCTTTTAAGATGGTCCCATGTACCTTTTAATGTATAATTCTAGCATCGCCTGCGTTTTAGATATATTTACAAACAATCCTGTGTGTTGGGCACAAAGAAAATCCTATTTTATCTCTTGAAATGGATACGAGTCTTTTCAGCTTTGTCTCTGGGATAGTAACGCATCTGCGATGTCTCTGGTATTGCAGATGTCCATAGACGGCGGTGACCACTTACGAGGGGGATCCAAAAGTTCACAGAATAATTTCTTTAAAAAGAAGATGTAAGTAAGTATTTTAAGTGGAATATACCGCGAACTTTTGGAGGTGGGCCGTCTGTTTACATGTCACACAACTAGATCAAAACACGATTTTTTTAATGTTAATTCTCTTTAAATTTGTCTATGATCTTAAGTTTGTATGGAACGGATGAATATATATACCTATGGATGTTACACAATAGTTCACATAATTTTTCTTATAGAAATTGAATAAAATCATTGCCATTATTGTTTTTCATATTGTTACTAATCTTTATCTCCTTTTTACCAAACATACAGCATTTTTATATATTGAAAAGAAAAATATATATTTGATACTGTAGAATAGGCTTAGACCAAATGAATCCCATCCAGCAAATGTATTTGTATGTTTATAAATGTATGTTATATATATAATATGACGTATCATGTTTAAGACGTATGCTTTTAGGCCAATTGTATGATATGCTTCGATATATTATTATCCAGTTATATGTATATTTCATTGCAATAAATGATATGTAAAATTGATTTGTATTTTCTCTTCTACCTGGGACCACTAGACTGCTTCCTACCAAGCTGTACTATCATCAATTCAGCCGAAAGATGTCCACTGCTGGATATAGACATCCCTGAAGGTTCTCGTTTCCTGTAGATGCTCGTGGACAAATGCACGGACTACCTCATGGGTGGCCTTCCAATGCTGCGACCCATAGTTGTCGCTACTCCTTCCAGTAGTCTTTGATCTACTAATCTCATGATTTCTTATTGGATCACGCAAAAATATCTAAGTATAGCCCTTTTCTTGACCGTTCAAGAGAGCAGTTGGTCTATACAGTGTAACATTAATCTAGCTAGCAAAACTATGATATCTGATGATTCGACAAATATCATATTGTCGGAAAATGTAATGGTGGCTGTGGCTAAGACCTCGCCACTCTTGCTTGAGGTCGTGATTTCAAATCCGGGCAAATACCAATGTGGCTTTTCAATTCATATTATGTACTTTCTAAGTTTATCTTGGAAAACGCAGACAACAGTGAAGGAAAATATCGTGAGGAAACCAACAGCCTAATTTTTTGCTGAACTGTACGTTGCGTTAACATTCCGGCCTGAGGATGGACGCTAATCGTCCGGCAATGCGTAGGACTGCTAATGTTTATCCCTCATTAAGATATAGAACCACGCTTGCGCAGCGACATTATATGGTACTTCTTCTTCTTCTTCGTTGGTACACTCTTGGCAGAGCGGTTGTGGTCATCATGTTGCAGTGAGACTTCGGGTTGCCATAATTTCTTTAACGATGCGACGCCATCCCTCTATCGGCTGTTATTCGTGTGCACTCATACAATGAGCCACCCACTGCAGACTTAATCTGGTTGGTCCATCGCATGGGCGACCTGCCGCGCGCTCTCGTTCCTTCCACTCTACCCTGAACTACAAGCCGCTCGATAGAGTCGTTGCCTCGTCGGGACACGTGTCCAAAGAACTGGAGTATTCGAGCTTGGACTATAGCCGATAGACGCTGCCTGATACAGAGTTCTTGAAGGATGGATATGTTAGTGCGATACTCAGTCCACGACACTCCAAGCATTTTTCTCCAGCACCACATTTCCAGAGCGTCTATTCTCTTCCTCTCAGTGTCTCTCAGCGTCCAGGTTTCGGCTGCGTATAGAAATATGGGGAACACAAGTGCCCGTATGAGCCGGGTTTTCGTGGCTTTGGTGATATTGTGATTCCTCCATATTTTCTTCAGCCTATCCATATGGTACTAGGTTCTCGTATATACGACTTTATTAACAAACACTGCAGCATTTCCAAGTGTAATAAATTTGACGGCAAGGCTCAAGTCAGTAAATGGATCATCACTCTTTGCTATGATGAGGTCGAAAGAATTCTCGATGCGTGACCTTATTCTGCTCCCCCTGTCCCAAACTATCCTCCGTCCCACATATCCTCAAACACACATACACACTTTCCAACACAAAACATACACACGGTTTGTCTATTAATTAATTAACCGAGTTATTATTCATATAATTTATATTGCGTGAACCCTTAGTCTTTGTTTCCAGTTTGACGTGTACTATTATGCATTTGATTGTCCTAGTGAACTTAGAGCGAGCCCTGACACTCTTAACACAAGTTCAATCTAAGCTTGGGTGTCAGAGGTGTATAACTCTGTACTTAAATCTTCGTTTTGTTAAATCAATGGCAATATGTTTTAGGGTTCCGTACCCAAAGGGTAAAAACGGGACCCTATCTCTAAGACTCCACGATCCGTCTGTCTGTCTGTCCGTCTGTCACCAGGCTGTATCTCATGAACCGTGATAGCTAGACAGTTGAAATTTTTACAGATGTTGTATTTCTGTTGCCGCTATAACAACAAATACTAAAAACAGAATAAAATAAATATTTAAGTGGGGCTCCCATACAACAAACGTGATTTTTTTGCTGGTTTTAGCGATCGTGGTACGGAACCCTTCATGTGCGAGTCCGACTCACACTTGGCCAGTTTTTTTATTATATTATTATGAATTGCGTAAGTGAATTCGGCAAGGATTTAACACCACCAAACGACCAATCACATAATACGTAAATCTACAACGTGTCTTTCATTTCGCACTTGATTGGTCGATTGATGGGATCAAATCCTTCGCCTTGCCGAATTCACTTACGCAATTAGGCTGCTAGACTTAAAGTTAGTATGAGTTTGTGCTTCATTGGTTAAGGTTACACTAGTCGAATTTTATTCCATACAAACGTAGTCTAGGGATTATTCCACTGTTTGACGATGTACGTTAAAAATAAATAGTTGTATCAATTTGTCTCATCATTATCTAGCCCTGTATGGAAGCGAAAAAGTAAAAAAAGAAAATATTTGAGAGTTATGAGCGTCGAAAGTTCTACATTTCGACACTAATTTTAACCCATTTTTGGGCGCAAATAAATGCCATAAGAAGACGGAAAATTGCAAAACGGCCTCCATACAGGGATAGATTATTAGTTTAACAATGCATATCATTTTATTTTGAACAGATAGATTTAGTCGTTTTTTCATGATATCTAGACTGCCAAAGGTCTGTTTATAAAATTTCGCGCGCTCGGTTTCGTCCTAAATCATTATCCATTTCTCTACAAACTTGCAAAAGTGCTAATTCGTACGCGAACTACCTTCTTACTGCTCATCACAGCATCTATCTCTTCCGCACGTCTTGTCGGTTGATATAAAATGCATTTTAATTCCGCGCACAAAATAGTTCGTGCCGTCAACTAGTGTACCCTTAATTGCAGCAAACCGTTCCAGTGCGAGGATGAACGACTAAATTCACTACCGTCGTCGAACATAGACACCTTGTTTGACGACACTACTTTCCGCCTCGCTGCTTCCCTACGTCTTGGCGCTCCCTGTTGTACGCCACATCGTTGCCACTATGGCGAAGTTGTCAACAGCCTCGGCCACCTCGGCACGGAAACTTAAGGCGCCGATTCCCTTGAGTAGCTGATTTTAAAATGAGAATGACGTCTAAATGGCTAGTCGTATTTTTTTGGAAAAATATATGTTACATTTGACCATATTCTTAATAATTTGATCTAAGAAAATTTTGAGTTTTATTCGTATAACATAGTGTAAATAATTTGTAAAGTTATGTCTAAAACGGACAAAAACACGAGAATCACACCAAAACCGCTGGGCGTATTTTAATTAAATTTTAACCATCTCAAAGACAATTTAACTATCGACATTTTGATCTGAGGCTTTTTTTTTTAAAGACATAGAATAATAAGGAAAGTACAAAAAACTACACAATTTTGGGTCGCGCGGGTGTGAAACGAGTGCGCGTTTTGTTCCCTCAAGGTCGTTGGCGTTAGTTGTCGTCTTAAACGACATCATACGACGTGCTCTCGTCACCGTCGGCGTTCCGGCCGTATTAGAACCCCATGGCCTGGCACGCGACGATGGCAAAGGACCGGACGGGATGTCTTTGTTTCCATGGAAGATGGGTAGACCTTTAGTGTGGGACGCTATTTGTGTCGATACTCTTGCGCCATCCCATCTTCCGAGTTCGTCGTGCTGTGCTGGCGTTGCCGCAGCGGCTCCAGATAACCTCAAGCGGCGGAAATATAATAACCTCATCGTTAGTTATATTTTCGAGCCATTTGGGGTTGAAACTTTTAGTCCGTGGGGTCCGAGTGCTCACGCTTTGTTTAAAGATCTTTCCAAACGCCTAGTTGACACTTCGCGTGACCCAAGGGCTGGCTTTTAACTTGGTCAGAGAATAAGAATTGCTATACAACGTGGCAATGCTGCCAGCAGTGCCAGCCTTTTGGGTACATTACCAGTGGACAACGATGTGGAGTGAAGTTTTTCGACGCCATATTTTAGTTTAGTATATTTTTAGGTTTAGATAATGAGTAGTTTTTGGTTAAAGTGTATATGTTTGTAGTCTTAGTTATTTAAGTATTTTATACACTGTATATACTTTTATCTATGTAAATAAATAATATCTTATCTAAATGAAATGATGTGATATCTCATGAATAACAAAGGCCATAATTATTATTGATCAACATATAATAGGCAGGCAGAGATTTAGATACTTTCCTGTTTTGTCGGTTTTCATGTTATATTTAGATATCAAACTCGGTCACTGCGGTTAAACTACTATTATTAAACTGTTATCATGGTATTATATTAAACGTTTGTTATTTTCCAGTAAAACGTTAACCTAATCAATTATTATTGCCTTTTATAATAGGAAAATATACATTTATAAATATATATTAAACTAACAAATTAAATATACTTACATAAAGTTATAGTGTTCTGCCATGAGGGTAGGCAGAAACTACAGAATGCTGCTACGATTCTGTAACTGTTCGTCTATATACTTCAGTATTACAAGCTTTTATTTAAGAGGAAACGGGGGCAGAGAGCGCCGACTGAATTTCCTTAGTAAAAAGTCATAATTCGAGGTTTGGCTCTCGTCTCTTTTCTCCTCCAATATTGGACCAATTTAAAAGATATTCCTACAGGCAGAAACTACAGAACGCCACCTGCTGCGATCCTAATTACATTTTTAACTTGTCGACAGTAAATATCGTTAGTAGAATATTACTTTGCCTAGAAGCTCTTGAAGTGCAACTGTTTCGACTGGGCATCGAACCCAGTTCCACGTTCGGCGGTCGTGCTTTTGACCACTTAGATCCATAGGCCGTCCGAACGTTTGATCGTTTGCGTTCACCGTACAGGAAAACCACGACATCGCACGCTACCGCTCCCGAAGTTAGCCGAACCTGTAGCGAGTTCGCATACTAGACGTATGTAATAATCTTGTATGACCAAATAAATTGCAGCGTCAGGAAAACGTGCGATTGGCCATGTCCTTCCTTACTGTATACCTCAGTCAAAATGGTTAGATCACTCTAACGACGCACACAGTTCATTAGAAATTGCAGTAGAACCTTTATGAATAGGTAATTTTATTCCTTGTATTGGAATTTCTATTGTGCTGTTTTTGGAACCGTTGATTTTGTCGTTTTCCTTGATTTTGTTGACCAGGGGGCAAAATTAGTGAGGAAAAATCATGTTGCTAACCCAAAGGCCATAGCCTTGTGACGAATTTAGCCCTTTTACGTATTATGGATAACATCGATACAGTTAAGTAGGATAGGTACCTACCTAAACAGCAGGAAATAAAAATATTTTTCCGTAACAATTTTTATATTTCTCTTGTTAGGTACCTACTATTCTATTTAGGTACTTGGAGTATTAAATACAGCTAGGCATAGGCGCATAACAAAATTAAAGCACAATGAACACATCAGATTAGATATCTTACAAATTATAACACTATATTATGAATTAATAAGTAGGTACTTTAGCTTCAGATTAGGTAAGTATCAAAAAAAAAGTTTTTTTTTTATCATTAAGTAAAATAATACACAGAGAAATAAAAAAGTCAATGTGAAATATCAAAAAAACAGAATACTTAAGAAGTGAACTAAAAAGGCGTAAGCAAGAAGAAAATGATGCTGTGCAGTCGAAGGATACCTACATATCCGCGAGCTGATTGACCAAAGCCATATAAACCTATACTCCAACTGCACAGCATGATTTTTTTCTTAGTTCGTTATACATAAATGTTTAAAAGAAATTTAAAAAAAAAACGATGAAAGCAGTCGGGTTTTTAACTGGTAATTTTTATTATTAATAACTTTTTAGTTATTTTTAAGAAATGATTGTTTTTATTAAGAAAAGATAGGTATCTTTTCTTTTAGTTATTTTTTGTAATCACCTCTTAAAAACCTTCATACTGTCTTCTTCAATCTCATCGTGTGAGTTAAAAACCCCACACGGTGAGATTGGAAGAAAATAGAATTGGAACCGCCACAATATGGCGCCCAAATTCCGCCATTTTTAACACGCTTTTATTAGCTTGGTATGTATGTATCTATGTATCAATGTAACGGAATCTTTGAACGTGATTTTCACCCACTTCAAAACGTTGGATTGATTTGAAACTTTGCACACTTATCAAGGACCGATGACAATGCAATAATTTAAACAGTTTGTCCCATTATCCTTACCAATAAAGCGTGTTTTTTAGTTTTTAGAACTACAATTTATTCTCTTTTTACTGTAGCAAGTGAGTCTATACGATATTGCTGTCAGCGCTAAAACCTCCCTTTACGTTATTTAAATGGTTTACAAAATATAGGTCAAAATGACCTATATAGTAAGTAGTATGTTTAAATGAGTGAGCACTTAAGGTGTCAAAGGAGCGCTTAAGCATTCGTAATAGGATTACCTACACTGCATCACGAATGTCGTCACTTTTATCCGAACCAATTACGTCCTTTCTGATTACAATTTTTAGTACCATTTACTTAATTTCTATTTAGAAATAGAAATCGTTTACTGTCCAGATGGTAGCTGGTACACAATTATAAACAAGTTAAAGCGTAGCTTAAATATTACTTAGAGCTAGATTACAAAAGTATTATTGACTGTGAATCCCAAACTAGACAGTTAATCCGTATCTTGGGACTCGGGCGTTAGTACCACGGTAGATTGCCTAGTAATTTATCAAATATTTTCTATAATATTAAAAAAGAAAATTATATTCATCGCCTCTCGTGGACTGGTTTGTAGGTTGAGATTCGTTTCTATGTTTATCTGGGAAATCACTTACATCGATGGGGAATCCTGGACTTGTCATTTACATAAGCTTGAAATCGCCAACGTGCTTTGAGCAAGCGTGGTGATTAACGCTCTTGATATTCTCTGTATTACGGGGCTTGTGTCTGGCAGTGTCATATTTTACGATATTATGATCATTATATTCAGTATATTAAACATCTTGAAAGCCGGACTGCTCCAATGACCGTAGTCATCAGTTATTGATTCGTTTATCACTAATAGTCATTGTAGTCATCAAAAATGGTTTTGAAGAAACTGAAAAAAAAAAAAACTGATTAGATTCCATTTTATTTAATAGGTTATCTTCGACATTTTCTTTTTAAAAATCACGTTTGTACTTTTCGAAAGGATGGACAGAGGTGAATAGTAAACACTAATGTCAGTTATGTTAACTTAAGAATTAAAGGAATGTATGAACGAATGAGCGAAGCGAGCTTGAACACATCAGCACCCGCAAGAGCAAAACGTAAGTTCAAAACTTTAGCACCCTATATATAAAAGATTAATTTTTATTGTTCTCACTGCTAGTACTCAGGCCTCCTCTCTGTGAGAGTGGATGGGCCGTAATCCACCACGCGGGCCCAGTGCGGATTGGTGGATGTCACATGTCTTCGAATTTTTGGTTCTAGGACATGCCAGTTTCCTCACGATGCATCGTTTTTGAGAGCAGTGGTGATGAAATAATTTACACAAAGTAAAGCGCCTGCCGGGGTTCGAACCCACGACCTACAACATGTATGTCGCGGCCAATACCACACAAGAAATTAGAGAATATTATATTGTATTAAAATATTAGAAAAAGAAAAAAAAGAATACTATGGTTAGAGCGAGCGAAGTGAGCACAAAAAATGTAGTATACCTCGTCCAATAATATGTTTGTTGTTTTCTTATCTCCAGTCATAAAGACATAGAACTAACTTAGTCGACTTATACAGAAAAACATACAAATCGAACCTGAAGGACACAAGAGCGAGCGAAGCGAGCTCGAAATTATGACTAGACCAACGAGGCAGTCGATTAAAATATACAAAGGTAAAAAAATAGAAGTGGCTGAATTTCATTTGCGTAGGTCGGTACATTTTATCGGTTTTTTCAAACGCTCGACAGTCCATGAAAAGCAAAAAAATGTATTAGAATAATGAGGTTACTAGATAAGTACTTACTTTTCTTTCAGAGTAATACATTTTCTATAATAATAGCTGTACACACCGCCTTCGCGTGTGCAGTCAGGGATCCAAGGGGATGCCTTAGGATTAGGTTTGTAAGAAGCAATAATGCCTGCGAAGGACACTCCTATCAGGCAGCACAACACTAGTAGCTTCGCAAGCATTTTATAATAGACGCCTGGTTTTAATTTTATAAACGCGATACTCTCTAACAAATGACTTTACTACTGAAGCTTTGATTACATTGTCTTCCTTTATATAGTGCTCAAATGACGTATATGGTATAGGGAACAAAGCAATATAGCCCCTATATTTGTTATGGTTGATTTATTTGCCAATTAAAACGATGTTAATTATTTCCGTTTAGTTAATTTTTGGTCTTTGACTTTTGGAATTAATGTTGAACGTTGATTCATGATTCATTGCGATATTTTATTAATTTCATGACCTATATATTCCTCGAAGAGATATCCCTAGAAGAACCTTAGGTCATAATTAAACAAAAAAAAAAAAAACAAATCTAACTAAAATCAAATGTGCAGTTGGAGGATACATCTGATTTAGGTCAGGCACAACATGATTTTCTTCTTGTTTACGTCTTTTTAGTTCGCTTTTTAAGCAGTCGGGTTTTTGATTTTTTGAATTAACTTTTTTTTATTTTTAACTTTTTAGTTACCAATTTTACTTTTCG
Source organism: Orthosia incerta (assembly GCA_948252205.1). Taxonomy (NCBI): domain Eukaryota; kingdom Metazoa; phylum Arthropoda; class Insecta; order Lepidoptera; family Noctuidae; genus Orthosia; species Orthosia incerta. The sequence goes on from OX411761.1 coordinate 26,906,679, forward strand.
AATTAGGTTTTTTTTTCTTGATCTCTTGTATCTGCAATCAGTCTTGAGTACTTTAAGCAGATGTGGTAAGTGAAAATTGGCATTTCGAGTGTGCTTTCCAGCGAGAGTAACTACTCATAGGGTTAGTATGTATTAAATGCTACTCAAGAGGGTACAGACATAATGTCTTTTATTTTAAGACGTTTCTGATACGTGCGTGTTCTCACACCAGTGGCCAGTTTATTTATTTATTTTTTTATTTTTTATTATTAATGTACACACAGAAAATACATACAGAAAACACATCATGACAATGGAGTACAAAGTACTGCTTATTTCTTGAGAAATTTCTACCAGCAGACCCATCGAAAAGGAGAAATGGAGAAGAAATGTAGACAAATAGTGTGTGAGAACAGGAAGAGAAGAAAAGTGAACGACTAACCTAAGATATAAAAACATATAAGTGATACTACATACTTAAATAAATACATAACTCTAAAATATATAGTAAATAAATATATACTAAATATATATTGCTATATACTAAATATATAATACTAAATATAAATGCTTAAGTATAAAGATCAGATTTGAGAGGAAAGCTCTTTTAATCGTTTTTTAAAAAGCGATATAGTGTGTGAGATCTCTGATGCTAGGCGGAAGTGAGTTCTACAATCATACAGCATGGACAGAGAAGGAATAGGAATAATAGTTGGTTTTATGAGGATGGGATTTAAGGAGGGATCTAAGATGTGACCTGCATAATGTATCTCTAGGGCGGGCGTAAGAAAATCGCTCACGCAGGTAGGAAGGATAAGACGGGTTGTGTAAGATGTTGAAGAGGAGACATCAAATCCGAGTGTTTCTGCGAAGACGGATTGGGAGCCACTTGAATTCCTTGCGAAGGTGAGAAACATGGTCATACTTACGTAGACCATAAACAAAGTGAATGCATAAGTTTTGCAGGCGCTCAAGCTTGTTTAATAGCTCGTCTGTAGCATCCAGGTAGCAGGCATCGGCATAATCTATAATCGGCTGAAAAAGAGCGCTAAAGAAATCTTTGTCTTTAAGGGCAATCGACTCTGAAGGCACTTCAGCGAATGGAATGAAAAATGAACCTTACGACTAACTTCGTTGACCTGAGCATGCCACGAAAGATAAGAGTCAATGATTACCCCCAGATCCTTTGCGGTTTCGGTAAGGTCTATGCGAACACCGTCGAGATATAGAGGCATCAAAGAAGTAACGTTAGCCGCATTGCGAACGAATTTGCTGCCTATGACCATGGCCTGTGATTTATTTGGGTTAATTTGTAGCCCAAATGACTTAGCCCAAGAGCTGATACATGCCAGGTCTCGATTCATGGCCGCAATAGCAGAACCAGCGTCGTCTGAAGTAAAATGTCGATACAGCTGCAAGTCATCTGCGTAAAGATGGAAACTAGTTTATTTGGATGCCTCTCCAGCCTTTCCAAGTATGTTTTACTTATGGCCAAGATTGCCTCTTTCACCGAGTTCATTTGAAATTGGTTGTGTATATCACAATTTGTAATGAACCAAGGCCCATTGTATGGATCTCAGAATCACATTTTGCATGCGCTGGATGATGGATATATTGGAATTGCTACAACTCCCCCATAGCTGGATGCCATACATCCACACAGGCTTTAGAACGGTTTTATATATAAGGAGTTTGTTGTCAGTTGATAATTTGCTGTTCTTTCCTAATAGTCAGTGTAGGTTTTTGTAGCGCAAGTTGAGCTCATCTCGCTTGGTTTTTATGTGCTGCCTCCACGTTAGGCGGCGATCAAGATGTAGCCCTAAAAAAAAAAAGGTATCTCACACAATCTTTATGTGGTAGTAAGTTGTCATTAAGCTTTACTGACGGACAATCGCCTCTGCGTAGCGTGAAAGTGACCTGTACCGACTTAGATTGGGCTAACTGTTATTCGGCACTTTTGGAGCCAGTCAGATATTTTGTCTAGACCTCTTTGAAACGTTTGTGAAGCAATTGTGGGGTCATGGTTGCTAGCCAGAATTGCAGTATCATCAGCAAAGGTAGCTGTAGTTACGCTGTCCTCTGCTGGCAAGTCTGCTGTGTACAACGTGTACAGAATTGGCCCCAGCACTGATCCTTGGGGGACGCCAGCCGTTATTTCGAATAACTTCGACGTTGCCTCAGCTTCTTTGACTTGAAACAGTCGATCTGTTAGGTAGCTCTTCATTAGCTCATAGATGTTGTGAGGAAGACAAGCCTTTATCTTATAAAGTAAGCTTAAAAGGTACATTTAAACATAGAAGTGTTATATATTTTTGAAATGAACTCTTGAAACCATTTATTTTGATACCCCACACGATATGACGCCCAAAAGCCGCCATTTTCTATTTTCCAATTTGAATGTAGCCAGTGGCACTCGCAAAGTTATGACGAATGGATTGACGTACGGATCATCAAAATCGGAGAACGCGTTTGGTCTCTGGAACGCCACATAGGAACAAACATACATACATACATACATACACTGATAAACACAGCAGTCGGCAGTTGGGTAAAAAGGTCTGGTCATGGAGCCTAGTGCTTGCAATCGGTTGCGAGTGTATAAATATTGCGCGTATGACTAATAGTTCATAGTGTGTGTAAACGTAAACGAAGCAATCCTTTTCCCAACCCAGTAACTGGGTAACACGATACCCCTCGGCAAGACTGGTGTCAGATATCAGGCTTCGGACTACCCGTAACGACTGTCAAAGATCTTTAAATGCCAGCCGGGACCAACGGCTTAACGTGCCTTCCGAGGCACGGAGGAAACTCGCTATGTAAAGACGGTCACCCATCCACGGACTGTCCTCGGCAAGTGTTGCTTAACCTTGAAGATCGATTCGTGTGACTGTTATTATTTAGCCACGAGCTCCTCTAAGACGAAGGTATAACGGTGTAATAATGATATTTGTATCATAATTAGACCCTTTGCTTCGTTTACGTTCAAGGGAATGAACGGACGATTGTTAAAATAAGTTTAATAAAATTATTCATTATAAAATCTATTCTGCTAAGCAAACCCTTTCATTGATACCCATATCATGACAGTGCACAAAAAATAACTAGTCCGCCACCTTGCGCCGTCCACCATATTCGAATTAGCATGACTTAGCTAACCATGCATTGCCATCCAAAGTAAACGTGTATCCAAAATTGCATCTTATTCGGTGTAGGATAACTGCTTTAAAATTCAGTTTCAAGATTTGACTCAAATACACTTACATACATACTCGTACATACATTGCAAGTTTAATAAAAGCTTGTAAAATAGAAAACAAGTTTTTTTTTTACAGGTCGTAGTTATATCATTGCTCTATTAGATTGTAAAAAAATGATTGTACCTATTTATTTGAGGCTTAAAAGCATAAGCATAACCAAGGATTATCAGCATATTACATGCCCACTGCTGGGGCATAGACCTTCTCTCTATGAGGGGCCGTTATTCATCACACGGGCCCAGTGCCCGTTGGTGTTGATATCTACTCAACACGTACAACCAGGTACTCAAATTAGGTATTTTTATTTTAATCTTACTTTTCTTTATTACCATGATTTAAGTAATTACTAATACCGGAGTCTCATTGCTAAGGAAGAAAATTTGGTTCAAATAAATCTCACTAGATGGCGCGAAATGTATTAACATTTTCTAGAATTGAACACAAGTATTGTATGTTCTTGTTTAATCAACTCTTCTAAGTACAAAATGATGGCATATTGGGCTCTTAATTCACATTTCAAAGATTATTTGAACGGATCATTTAAAATTGATGCCAATATTTGGTGCAAAAAAACTGTAAAAACGTCCAAAAAAATACTACAAAACGATCCTTCACTGTATTTAAAGAAAGAATAATTATTATCACATGCCTACGAATGTTTGGTTCTAGGACATACCTACCAGTTTCCTCACGATTTTTTCCTTCACCCTTTTGAGGGCTGTGGTGAAGATATAATAACAAACTAGAAAACAACAAAATTTTAATGTTGAAAATATCCTTTTTTAACACGCTTTTATTAGCTTGGTATGTATGTATTTAAGTATCAATGTAACAATGTATCAATGTATCAATGTAACGGAATCTTTGAACGTGATTTTCACCCACTTCAAAACGTTGGATTGATTTGAAACTTTGCACACTTATCAAGGACCGATGACAATGCAATAATTTAAACAGTTTGTCCCATTATCCTTACCATTAAAGCGTGTTTTTTAGTTTTTAGAACTACAATTTATTTAAATTAAATTTTGTGATCTGACGAAAATGATAAATCATTTATTACGTATTTAGCAAATTAGTACAAATACACCTCATTCTTTTTTGTATTTTTTTTACTCTGAATAGAAACATCGAAACAAACTCAAAGGTTATACTTTCTTTTATAGCCCATAATACAATTAATGTAATGGTCAAATCATATGAAAACCACGTAGGCTAACGTCTGAGGAACGCACCACACTGATTTCACCTGTCCTGACCACACAGTGCAAGCATTTTTCAGTTAATAGAACTGGGATAAGATGGGATGGAAATCCACAAGCAAGGAAGCTCAAATAGACAGTTGCTCTCGATAGAGCAGTGGTGGCCCAGTGGTAACGGACGCGACTTTCAACTTGTAGGTCGTGGGTTGTAGGCAATTTATCGCTTTACTTTGTGTAAATTACTTCATCGCCACTGCTCTCAAAACGGTGAAGGAAAACATCGTGAGGAAACCGGCATGTCTTCGAACCAAAAATTCGAAGACATGTGACATCCACCAACCCTTATTGGGCCTGCGTGGTCGATTACTCACAGAGACAACGGACCAAATAGGAGTCTACGTGCGAAAAGGGGGTCCTAGGCAGTCGTTCTTTGTAAAATATTTATGACTTAGTTATGATTCATCATATCATCACGCCTGCATTCCCCGAATTGGACCTAACAAAGTCAGTCAAAGGCTTATCATCAATGTTGATGACTATGACTTGCCAACTCCTTTAGGATTTCAGGTATTCTGATTTTGCAGTGACTAACTAATAATTTGTATAATGTTTAAAATTGACTGGAGTGATTCACTAGCAATTTACACCCTGAAATACCTTCAAAGATTCATGACGCACCAGTTTATACTTATCAAAGTGTCTGACAGAATAAATGTCCGGATTAGTCATGGGACTGAGGTCTGCGCTAAGTAGGTAAGTAATCGGTTATCTACGCTTCCCGAGGCCGAACCCTGGATGGGTGATCATGCTTTTCAGACCGTTTGTTGCCGTGCGTCAGAACGCAAGTTAAACCGTGGGTCTCGGCTATTAGCTGCAGATCTTTGGCAGTCGTGACGGATATCCTGACAGGTGGCCAAAAGTCTAACATCCAAAGCAGTCTTACCAAGATTGAGGTATGTATCTAATTATAGTTTTTTTTTCGGTCTTTTGTACACTCATTCGTGTTTCATATTCCTTTTCTTATTAAGCTTATTCGAACTCGGATAGGTCGATTTCGCAAAACGGCAGAATTTAAAAACAATTTTTTTTTTTGTAAAAAACACAACCGACTTCCAAAAAAAAAACACAGCAAAGTGTAAAATACCTTTCGGAAGTTTTTAATTTTTTTTATTTTATTTATTTATTCATTTACACATACAATTATTTTTACAGGTAGAACCCAAGGTAACAAAAGTAGTCATACAATGCGACACTCAGAGGCGCCCCGTAAAACTGATCACACACCTTTTCGCGTCCATGATTGACCAGTCCCAAGTAACGGCTCTGGGCGTCCGCACAAGTTAACTAGAGGACAATACAGTAATTGTCACCCTCTGGAATTCCGCCAAAGAGCAGGAAAAAATGTCCAAACGCTGAGAGACGCTATTAAGAATCGTAACAGCCCGACACACTGGTGCAAACTTTAATAGATTTGTACGGGCTACCGGAGTTTCGAACAGACTCTCCCTTGGTCAGTTGGTAAGTTGGTGTTCCTGGTTTGTTTCTGCGTCTTTTGAGACTGACTGCCTGACTGCCGAAATTGAAGTTATGTTTCACTTTGTAGTGTGTTTTTTTGGAAGTCGGTTGTATTTTTTTGTAAAATAGTACATAATGTTTCAAGTGTGCAACGTTGGTGATTACCACTGAGGCGCCATTGAGACCCGAGCCGTAGGTGAGGGTCTTATGAGAGCCGAGGACGGTAATCATCAATACACACGTGTATCATACGACGTTTTTCAGCACACTTGTGAAGAAAATAATACAAAAAAATCATTTTCAACAGTAAAAACGAGTTGTGAACATTTTTCACAATGGCGGGCAAAGTTAATCAGTTTTCAAATGCGCACCATTTAACAATGGCGATCGGCCATAGACTAAAAGAATGAGGTTTCTTTTTTTTTGGCTTTTCGTGGATAAAGTCTGGCAAAACAAAGTAGAGACTGAAAAAGCGCGGCTAATTTAAAAAATATCAGCAAAGCAACCCCAAAAACTAGTATGCAATACCTGGAATAAACTAATTTGATACTTTAGAATTATTTATATTACTTCGTCTGAATAAAAATACAATAGGTACATTTAGGTAGGTAATACTTAAGTTATATCAATCTGAATAAAAAAAGAAACAGTATTCTATAATAATTTTGGTTTATTCACTATCAATCACAATCTGAATCTTAGACTTCCATATGAAAAGATTCATAAGAGTCACAGGAATCATTGTTTTCTACATTAATAATAAAACTTTTTAAATGATTAAATAGAGAAATTGTTTTTACAAAAAGATAAATAGTGATTACGAATTAAAACAAAGTATCAACTTAGTAGCGTCATACGGAAAATTGGGGTTGACATTAGTATAGCATTGCCTTATAAAAAGTTTGCAAATAATTCGAGTGTCTACTTTCGTTTGCCAGACTCTAGTGTTTTAGCCACGTACAAAATAGGGAATTTAATTTTTTCTTAATTACAGAGCAAATAAAATTTACTTGAGTGAAAGTTTTATTTATTAAGCACGTACAAGTTGAAATTATCTATTTAAATACGAAGTTGCTTGAAATGAGCAAGCAATAGGTATATTAATTTATTTGTACTATTGAGCGCGATCTTTTTTTATTGAAACATTTTTAAGAACAAAGCAATTCTACCAATATATTAAAAAAAAAAAAACTATAACTCACTTGTGAACAATAGCAATGAAAAAGTCACAGTTTGATAACAGGTATCATTATGTGCCTAATTGCGGTGAAATTAGAGCCACTTTATGAGCAAGTGTAAAAAGTTTATATTTTTCACTTTTTAGTTGTGGATGAGCTGTAGTTAGGTACCTATAATGCACAAAATTATGCCAGAATAGATTACCCAAATGACATAAAACTTGAACATAACCAGTGAAATTAGAGTGTACCAGGGTGAACTGTACACATCTGCGTACCCCTTTAGAGCGTACCGGCGTGATGTTATGTTATTATGAAATGGCGTAAACAATAAACAGACATGCGATTGCAGCAATGCCGAGATTTAGCGTTGTTTATTGAAGAGTTGTGTTGTATATCTCCGAAGTTCATTATCAGGTCTTCACATCGTCAACTTCTTTTACTAGGTGAATCATCAAAATCGGTTCAATTGTTAAAAAGATTTTGAGGTGACAAACATAAAAAAATACAGTCAAATTAAGAAGCTCCTCTTTTTGAAATTAGTTAAAAAACCGACTTCCACAGCAAGAATTTGGCACACTTGTTGTTACTAAACCCAAAGAAGCCGACATGTAGTGTGAGTATTGTGTATATTGTACAATTCCAACAGTATTACATACATACTTTTCGAATTGATTGTTTTTTGCGATAATCAAATCAAATCAAAATATTTATTTGCCAGAAAATACATGGTTTAACAAGGAAAGATCGTAAAGCCTAAAAGTTATAGTATTCTGCCTACAAGCAAGCGTGCAAATTTTGTTCAATAATAAAGTCATTAAGTATTTAGACATCATAACCAAAACACGATTTAAAACATTAGATAAAAAAAAAACTAGACCAAAACAACATTGATGCATTGCTATACTTTCAATTGTCAGATTATACAATTTAAATAAATCAAAATGTCAAAAATTAAAATTAATAATGCCAATAATTAAAATTAAATGTCAATCAAATGTATTTAAAAGTCAATAACTAAAATGCCAATAATGTCAATTGTCAGATTATAAACTCGACAATAATTTAAAAAAAATATATAGATGACAGTAAAATAAATTAACATGTCAATAATTAAAATTAAAAAAAATGTCAATCAAATGAAAAAAAATGTCAACAACTGAAATTAAAAATGTCAATCAAATTAAAATGCTTGTTTACAATGCCGATTTAACAATTAATCAATATATATATTTATGTATGTTATTACAATTATCATTTCAATATTACTCATGTAATAAATAAATTATTCACTATTTATATTCCTAACAATAATTATGTCTATGCTCTATAAATTCCTTAAGGCTATAGAAACAACCATTTTGTAGCCAATCTGTCAATTTGATTTAAAAACATTACCCTTCAATAATTTTAATTCATTTGGTATGTTAATTTATTTTACTGTCATCTATATTTTTTTTATTATAATGGTACGGAACCCTTCGTGCGCGAGTCTGACTCGCACTTGGCCGGTTTTTCTGTTCCTTCTTCTTGTCCTTGTATTATATGTGTGTATAATAGTACATTATGGTACAAGTGTGCAATGTTGGTGTTTACCGCTGAGGCGCCATTGAGACCCGAGCCGTAGGTGAGGGTCTTAAGAGAGCCGAGGACGGTAATCATCAATACCCACGTGTATCATACGACGTTTTTCAACACACTTGTGAAGAAAATAATACTAAAAATCATTTTCAACAGTACAAACGAGATGTGAAATTTTTTTCACAATGGCGGGCATAATTAATCAGTTTTCCTATGCGCGCGCATTTAAAAATGGCGGTCGGCCATAGACTAAAAGAATGAGGTTTCTTTTTTTTTTGGCTTTTCGTGGATAGTGTTTTAGCCACGTACAAAATAGGGAATTAATTTTTTTCTTAATTACAGAGCAAATAAAAATTATATTTGAGTGAAAGTTTTATTTATTAAGCACGTACAAGTTGAAATTATCTATTTAAATACGAAATTGCATGAAATGAGAAAACAATAGGTACATTATTTTAATTGTGAGCTGTGTGACAGTAGTAGTAGTAGTAGTGACTGTCTCATGAAATAAGACAGGTTGCTAAGGGCGGCTTTTGACGCCCCTCTGCCTAAATCCATCTCTTGGCCTCAATCCGTCCAGCAGAACTCATGTTTTAATCGAAGTCATTGAGTAGGAGAGGAAGACAAATGTTCATGAACATGTGCTGTGGTGCATGCAAGTGTTTACGCGCACACGCTCTAGCATGCACCAGTATGATGTCCACAGAACACCAAAACGCTTCGGTGGCCAATGCTAGACAAGGCAATGTGACCTTTCTGTGCAAATTCAAATTCAAATTCAAATCTTTGTTGCTCAACACAGTATATAATTATACATTTCCAGCTGTTAGGTGAATGCGCAGTTCACTGTGTTGTACCAGCTTAGGCATGCAAAATTATTGTTTTAATTATACAATGTCACAAATTATTATTAATATCGTACCATGTCATAAATCATCCTTAAAAATATACAATTCCATACATTATTACAAAAATTATAGAATGTCATAAATTATAATAAAATTATGCCCTGTCATAAATATCATTCAAATTACACAGCTTCATAACCTGTTACTCAAATATACAATGTCATCAATTATCACTAAGATCATACCATGTCATAAATTAAAATGTATACAATGTCATCATTTGAGATCACAAAATAATTTTATAGTGTAAAATGTCATAAAATAAACAAAAAAAAAATACGTAAATAATGTCAGAGTCTAGTACATAGGACAACCCATAAATAAATTAATTACAGTAAATAAATGAAAATAAATCGGACTTAAGTATTCATACTATTATTATTGTACAGATAAATTTCTGTCTGATTTGAACTCGTGTATTGTTTAGTACCTCTTACTTAGCAGTAAGTTATTAAGTTGCTTTTTAAACATATTAATATCGTTAATATTTAATATATCATTAGGAAGTTTATTGTAGATCTGTGGTGCCATTCCCAGAAAGTTCTTATGAAATACTGCTTTTTTGTGTTGATTACCGCTTATTTTTTTTATGTCGCGCGCTGTGTAGTGTACCAATAAGTGCAAGTTTGTTTTTACAAAAAGAGCTACTTCATATATGTAGAGGCAGGGTACTGTTAATATACGAAAATATGCAGACTTGTTCACAGCTCTCCGTGCTTTGAATGCCGCATATCGCCCTAACACACCTTTTTTGCGCTCTAAACACAGTGTCCATGGTTGTGGAGTTACCCCAATATATAATCCCGTAGCGTAACGTAGACGTAACATATGCTTGATCCGCTGTAAGCAAAACGTTTTGGTGTACCTCCTTTGCGAGATTTTGCAAAGCATATGAATGCTGGCTCAGGCGTTTACATACATTGTCAGTGTGAGTTTTCCACGACATGTCTCTATCCAGTTCCAGTCCTAAGAATTTTGTAGTTGTCGTTTCTGAAATTATATCGAAATTTTATGTCAGGTTTTTTATGGTTGGTTCTCTGCTCAAAAGTCATTATTTTAGTTTTGCTAATGTTAATGTTTAAATTATTCGCGCCCATCCATTCTATTAATACTTGGAGACAGTTGTTTATCTCTCCCTCAAGTGTCGTCGCATCATTATTATCACTAAAAACGACCGTACTATCATCAGCAAACAACACCATCGGGTGATGTGTTTCTCTGGGCATGTCATTAATGTAAATAATAAATAATAGAGATCCTAAAATACATCCCCGGGGTACACCGTAGTTATTAGCTTTCTGACTTGATAGATACGTACGCTCGGTTTTTGAAGTAATGCAGACCTTATCTATTTTCGTAACTTGTTTTCTATCGGACAAGTAAGATTTCAATAGGATCAAAGCATTGCCCCTTACTCCATATCTTTCCAACTTCTTTGAAAGTATTGTTCTATCCACAAAATCAAAAGCCTTGCTCATGTCCATGAATAGAGCAGCCACCGGACGTCTGTTATCAATACCAGTTATAATTTTCTCAAAGAGATTGAAATATGCCGTGTTTATGTTCTTTTTTCTTCTAAAAGCGTACTGTTCATCAGCAAGATTATTACGCTCTAAAAATGTATATAAACTGTTGTATATAACTTTTGCCATAATTTTAGAGAATATGGGTAGTAAGGCAATAGGCCGGTAGTTGGCTGGATCATGTTTGCTACCTTTCTTATGTATTGGTTTTATAACGGCTAATTTTAACCTAACCGGAAACACACCCGATTCTAAGCACATATTTATTATGTAACTAAGTACCGGTGCTATAATGGTTGCGACAGATTTTATAGTATTTGTTGTAATGTCATCATAACCAGAGCTAATAAATAAATTTATATTTTTTTTTTTTTATTGTTTAATGAATTTATTAATTTTATAATGTCAGGGGGAACTGTAGGTATTAAAAATAAAGAGTCAAGATGCATGTCAATTTTAAAATTTTGATTATTAATATTAATGTCAGATGATAATTCAATTTCGTCAATAAAATAGTCATTAAAAGTTTGGGCGATACTTTTTGGGTCAGTTTCATTTATTCTAAGTCTTGGTATCCCTTCAACCAGCTTATTATTCTTGGACAAACCAAACCTGCAAGTGAGGGGAAGGGATGGCATTAGCCTTTGCCCTTTTTTTCTTCGCAAACGTGAAACGTGTTTTTAACCTACTGCCCAAAAAGGAGGAGGTTCTCAATTCGGAAGTTTCTATATTTTTTTTTTATGTTTTGTTTTTAGTCGCTCCATGTAAAACACTGGTACTTAGCTGAATCCGGTAAGACTGGAAGCCGATCCCAATATAGTTGGGAAAAAGGCTAGGCAGATGATGATGTATGTTTGGGCATAACTCCGTTATTTATAAACGGATTTGCAAAATTCTTTTTTATTTGAAAGAGGTTTATTCCAAAATGGTCCCATTTAAATTTGGTAAAGATCTGATGAAGAACTTAAGAGATATACAATAGAACTCTTCAATAAATGATGGCAAATCTCTCGGGTGTGCTGCTATCGCATGTCTGTTTATTGTTTTCACCAATTCATAACAAACTATCACGCTAATATGCTCTAAACGGGTACGCAGATGTGCACAGGTCACCCTGGTACACTCTCATACCACCGGTTATGTTTAGATTACATGTTATTCGGGTAATCTATTCTGGCATCACTTTGGGAATTATCCCCTACCTACCTTACTACAGAACTTGTCCATTATGTACCACTAAAAAGTGAAAAATAAAAAACTTTAAAAAAAAATACCGACTTCCAAAAAAACACTACAAAGTGAAAAATAACTTCAATTTCGAAAGGCGGTGTCAAAAAACAAAGAAACGAAAACACGAACACCGACTTCCGAAATTTAAGTTATTTTTCACCTCTGTAGTGTTTTTTTGGAAGTCGGTTGTATTTAATTGTAAAAAAGTTTTTTATATCATCCCAAGCGAATTTACTATCGGGATAAAGAGTGTCATATGTCCGAATCAAGGACATATCCCTCGCTCGCAACTCTCGCTTGTTCATAAGCAAAGTATCTAGCTCTATTGTGCTATCCCTTTTCCTCCAGAACTGCACTAACCCTGGCTAGAAAAATGAAGTGATCCTTCATTGGTGGATATTTTTCGCACGCACCGCCTCGCTACTTAGCACGTCTTTGGTGTGAGACCACTGAATCATGCTGATCCTATCCGTACGCTTCTTGCGTCACATACAATCAACGCGCGATGACGCGCGTGTCAAACGTCACACAGCATTCAAAATACCCAATGAGCTTTAGCGGTAAGTACGTCATTTTGGTGCATGCTTTTGAACGCAGTTTGGTCAGTATTTTCCTGGTCATGTTTTTTAAACATAAGTTGACCAATATTTTCGTAATAGGGAGATTCATAGAATATAATAGAATAATTTATTGTGAAGAAATTACATTCAAATGCGTTGCTTCCTGGACTCACACTAGGATTCCCTGTGTTGTGAGATCCAGGCTCCTTCATTCCGTTTACATTTATTGCTGTTCAACAATATTACGTTACAATAAATTCTTAATTAAATCTAATCTACGTGTAATTTGCAAGAAAAGGAATATAAAATTAAAAGCTAACTCTAAAAGAAGAATAGTTATGCATGTACCTATTTTGTGTGTGATTGTGATGGTGTGTATGTTTGCGTGATGGTGTGTGATAGTGTGTGTTTGTGCGGGTGTATGAAATAAGGTAGTGTGTCTGATTTTTATACCTACCTGAGAATGTATGTGATTATGTGGAAGTTTGTGATATAGAATAATGAATAATGTCTAACAAACAAATTATAATTTATTTTTATTTTTTTAGATTATTAAGTTTTCGGTCATATTATAGTTCATATTTTATATTATTCATATTAACGTTTGTGAGTTAAAATTTTATTCCCAAAGTAAACCCATGATCTGGTGAAGATAGCGAGAATCCGCTGGAGGAAGACGCACAGGATCGGTCAATGTGGCGACACTTGTGGGAGGTCTATGTCCAGCAGTGGACGTCTTTCGGGTGAAATGATGATGATGAAGAAAACTTTGTTTGTTTCCTTGGTAAAACGAACAAGATTTAGAACTTTAGAGCAAATTTTCAGTATACAAGGGCGGATCTAGCTCGCCCGGAAGAGAACTCGAAATTTTAGCACCCTACGTTCTCATGACAAGAGCCATATTTAAGGCTCATATTTTAACAAAAACCAAGACAGGGTGGGGGTTGGTGCGGACAGGCCAAATTCACTGGCTAGCTGGACTTGAAACCACAGAAGTATCATATCGCGTTGCTTTTTATTTAAATAACAAAAGAAAGTCAACGGGTACACCAGCCACTTGCGCTGTCTGCGCATTGAACATGTGCCCGATTTGGCCTTAAGAGCCCCTACAAGTTTTACGAGCTAAAAACAGGAAAAAGCTACTTTTTCGGGGCAAATTTCTCAATAACTACAAGATATATGATAAATCTTTTAAAACAACTTTTTGCGTCACATAGTTATCTAGGGAATAGACATTACATATTTTTGATAACTGCACAATTAAAATTAGTTAAAATTAATTCCTAACACACGTTTTTACGTAATCCCGAAACACCAGGTTTTTCAATTGCTTTTTCAGCTTACTGATGAAAAAAATACTGACGAATAACCATCTGCAAAAAATGGTGTAGACTGGGCATATAGTATACTAGGGAGCCACCAATTTAGTTTTTTAAAGATTTTTTTGTATTTGTACTTAAAAAAAAAATTGTCCTCGCGGAAAAAAGGCAATTTTATCATGTGCGAAAGCGTCGGCTACGTGTAATATGTTGAATATAAAAATAACTGATAAATAATTTGAAACTTGAGGAGTTTATCAATCGAATTCAATTCTTATATTTTATTTTTGAGTACTTATTTTATTTTAATAAATTGTCTGAATATTGCCTTATAAACCGTTGCGCACGCGCGAGACATTCAATTTTGCTCATGGGCTTGTAGACGATGGACTTGTGTCGTTTTTTTTTTTGTCATTATATTTTGTATCATATATCTTGTAGTTATTGAGAAGTTTTAGCTGAAAAAGGAACTGTTTTCTGTTTTTGGCTCGTGAAACTTGTAGGGACTCTTAAGGGCAACCCGGGCTTTAGGCATTAATAATTAATTACATTGAGGCAGATTAGATAGGTTATTCAACACGGATGGAGAGGGAGTGGAAATCAAGAAAAATGTGGATGGACTATGTGAGAAGTGATATGAAAGAGAGGAGTCAGTGATAGCGTGACGGTTGACAGGACGGTTTGGAAGAAGAAAACGTGTTGAAAACGTGAACATGGGACAAGTGCCGGCAGACGACGGCATAATAAAAATAAAGATTGTCATCAGTATACAATTTATTACACTTTTTAACAGTTATAAAAGTAACTTTTGCACATATTCATAAACGCTACGCTCACTCATTTATTGAATGTTTATCATGTAACAACACAGGAAAACATAACTTACTGTGTTACTGTTTTAAAAGAGTTTAATAATAACGGAGGTTTTAGTAAAAGTCGTCTAGATTAAACGGAATAGGCTTCACCGATGTAACTTCCATTGTTTTTTCGGCTGTTTCATCAGATATCAGGAGACTGTAGTCAAGTGGGTCTCTGAAAAATAAATGAAACATGCTTATTTTCCTGATGGGCAGTTACAGAAATCCCACTTTGCAGTTTAAGTCCCATTTTACCGGTTTAGCTGAGTGTTTTACAAGGAGTGACTCCCTATCTTACCTCCACAGCTGATTGGGTAACATGCTACTCCTTGGCAAGGATGATGACAGATTTTATAGCTTCTGACTCCCATAACGGCAGTCAAAGACCTTCAAATGACAACCGCGACTAACTAAGAGAATGAACAGAATAATCGACCAATCACATAGACAGAAATCCACATCGTGTCTTTAATCTCGCTTTTGATTGGTCGATTGTACAAACTCTTTGCCCTTTGCCTTGCCAAATTCACTAACACAATAAGGCTGCTGGTATGTAATGGATGGCCATCCATCCTCGGTAAGCGTTGCTGAATTTTGAAGATATACCCATGCGGATAACAGCCGCACGGGTCGATCGATACTTAGCTACTGCATAACTCGCGAAATACAGTACTATGGTCCAACTTCGACTAACCATTTAAGGATAACAAGCATGATGTTATAATGCAACCAATAAATGAATTATCAATTTTGTAAAGAATGCCAAAGAAAAGATGGATGTGATGTAAGTAATGACATGGAAGAACAGGTTGGTGATAGCGAGACGGTTCACAGAGGATAATGGAAAACGAACACATGTTTAACCAACCTATAAATTATACAAGGGCAGTAAGATTAAAATAAATCTAGGCCTGCATGCTTCCCCCCCGATGGGTTCCCGCTTTGTCGAGGCGGGGGGTCTCAGTAACCGTGGCTTGGTCACCCACGGTGAAGCGAAGAGGAACCCGAGGAGGGGCCGCTCGTCAGGGCTTTAGCCGATTAAGCCGACGACGTAGCGGCCAACTAGTAGGTTGCGGTGCCGCTTGGTAACAGGCGACATCGCAACTGAGGCGGGCCGCGATGTCTTATGGAGATTCCCAGGTCCCATACGATATCGCGGCTGAGGGTCGGAGGCCGCGGCGGGAGAGGAGTGCCGGTATTGCGGTGCGCCGCTCTCCCTACCTTCCGCGGCCTAGACGGGGTCACCACCGTCTGATGGCGGACGCGGTGGGGCCGCAGGGGAAGAGGAGTGTCGGTATAGCGTTAGCCACTCTCCCTATACCCTGCGGCCGCGAAATCGTAGGTGGCGGGGCCATTGACCTCGACCCGTCACAGTGGGACCAAGGTTGCCATACACGGGGTCGTCTGGCACCCATGTGCTGAATTGGTCCCTGGGGTGGTCACGGCGTACAGTGTGTTCTGGTGCGCCGGTGATGGGGGGTACCCCCCCGAGGAGGGTCCGCTGACGGACAGCCGCGGCGGGTTCGCGGTGAGTGCTAACGCGTGCCCGTATTCCCGCCATAAGCGGCACTGGAGGACACCGTGGAGTTTTAGTGGGCTAGAGTCCCACATAACTGCACTATCTCCCCATGGTAGTGCAGTATGCATGAGCATTTCTAAACGCAAAAAAAAAAACACTGCATGCTTAACTGTAGAGCTTGCAAGCACTTACGATATTATATATAGTATTATTTTACTTGAAAACGATGGTAAATTAGGCAGACAAAAAAAACACAGAATGATGGATATACTCACGTTTCAACGACAGGCTCAACACATTTCCTTAATGCCGAATCGTATTCGAGATCTTTAGGGCATATAGGATGTCTACTGTCAATTCTTAAGAAAGAAGACAGTGCCCCGACTACACATAAAGAAAAAACTACCAGTTTTAACGACATTATTCTTAGTAGGCACACGTTTCAAAGTTTTTGAAATACTAAACTTTACTTATATTGTTACAAGTATTTATTGCATTGTTCTGATTCATTGGTGACATACAAGGATAAAGCGTGGGTGTATATTACGTCTTTCTCGGTAAATAATACGCATTTTATTAATAGGTATCTACGAAACATGCTTCTGAAAATATTAATTCTAATTATGTTGTGTAGGAGAGGATTCATTAAAATATATATATTCTGTCATGCGGTTGTTGTAACCGCAGCAGACCCGAATAATTGAAAAAAATTGTACAAATAGACGTTCTTTATTTTATTAGTCACACGGGGTCCCGACGCTAGTCCCCGGTTTCTCAACACTCGATTTTTTTTATTTTTTATTGTTACAAATAGAGTCTTGAGTACAGTTTCACTTAAATATATTGTACCATTAAACCTGGATAGGTTTGTGTTGGTACTCACATTCGCCTTATTTATTCATGATATGCTTAATATTAGCTAACTATTCACTCATCCCAAAAACCTACCAATCGCGCAATTGTTTAAGCCGTAAACATCTATCAGCAAAGGAAAAAAGTGTAATTGCGGGTGTGATTGTGGGTATGTGAGTATTTTGTTTGTGACGTTTCGTCCGAGCTGTGTACCATTGGGTCACTCATTAGAAAACCGGTTCTAAGCAAAATATACAGGTTGATCTATTTTTACTGGGTCTTTTTTTTTATTTGATAGATAATTTTTAGTTACGCTAAGTTAATATGAAATCGTAAAAGTATTTTTTATATTTTAGTTTATAATTTTTACAATTTATGCCATTCTTTATATTTGTCGGTATTTCATTTAATAAAATGGGAATTATGAATTTTATCGTCCGTCTTCCGTAAAAGTTTTTAGCCTGAGGTATTATTAATGGATTATTTGTGATACTTCTAGTGGTTATTTTATGCGATATGGGTATTTGAATGGTTTTATTATTAAATTGTTCAATTAAGAGGGCCATGTTAAGTCTAGTATGTACTGGCAGTATTTTACAGTATTTGAGCAGTTCCGTGACGTTTTCTTTGTATTGATATTTTATTTTTTTATTTTATATTGTATTTTTTTTTTTTTTGCTTTAAAAGTCTAACTTGTAGTTTGCAAATTCTTTCAATATACGATTTAAATGTTCGCCCATAGCTCGTGATTCCGTATGCTATAATTGACTCCGCCAAAGCAATGTACATGTTACGCAGGATTTTTAACGGAACTTTAGGTTTTAATAATATGTAGAATTTGGCCAATATGGCCCGCAATTTATCACAGACTGAATCTACGTGAAAAGACCAGTTGAAACGATTGTCAACGACTAAACCTAGGTACGTGTGGTGTATTACTTGATCTATTGCCTCACATTGACATGCATTGAAAGAAGCAGAGTGAAGACAACTGTGAGTATGTGCGATTATTTTAATAGAAGTAATTGGTTTTGTATGGCTAGAATGGACATGGATGATTTTGGTTTTATTTGCGTTAAGAACCAATCCAGCATCGTGCGCCCATTTAGAAACTCTAGTAAAATCATCTTGCAGCCAGTGAACAGCTACATTTACGTCTTTATGAGCAGCTACCAGGCATTTGTCATCTGCATATTGATAGACAGTGGTTGACCACATGTTCCATGTCGTTGACATATGTCAGGTAGTGTAAAGGTCCAAGCACTGAACCTTGGGCCGTTCCTTCAGTGATTTCAATGGCATCACTACTTACGCTATTGATCTTAACATTACATTTTCGATTATGAAGGTAGTCCTTGCACCATTCAAGTATTGGTCCTCGAACTCCAGAGTTTTCTAATTTTGTCAACAAGGTGTCATGTTTAAGCGTGTCGAACGCCTTGCTGAAGTCGATAAATAGCAAAATTACGTGATTTGAGATTCGTTGATCTCATCTGTGAATTTTGACAACAACTGTGAGGTTGATTTATTTAGTTGAAAACCGTATTGTGTGCTGGACAACACTTCATTGCTCACATAAAAGTCTTCTATCTGGTTGCAAACATATTTTTCTATTATTTTATCAACAACTGATAGAATAGTGATCGGTCTGTAGTTTGCATAATCAGCAAAACTGCCTTTTTATGTATTGGGCGCACTATACCAGTCTTAAGTTCTTCCGGATATTTACCTTGTTTAATACTAGTATTGATTAATTTAACGATAACGCCTGTCATCTTGTCGCAGATGGCTTTTATGTCAACACATCTAATATTATCTACCCCGGGCGCTTTATTAGTATTAAGATTTTTAATTAACTTATTTACACTGTCATTTGTAGCTTTTTTAAAGTACATTGATTTGTTATTAGGAAACACATATTCTGATTCATCTAGAAGACGCAGGTTACATTTTGGCAAAATCTTTAAAACGCTGTTTCGAAATTCAACGGCAAAGTTGTCAGCTATCGTTTTTATATTTACATTATTATTTTTGAAAGCTCTTAAAATCGTTTCGTCAACCGATTTTTTGTTGCGACCAGACAAGTTATTTAGAATTTGCCATAGTTTCCTAGGGTTTGTTTTATTGTTTTTTATTTGTTCCATATAATATTTATTTCGATATTTTTCAATGGTTTTATGTGTCATGTTTCTTATTTTACTATATTCTAATCGCAAGGTTTTATTAGTCGAGTCGTTTTTCCATTTTGTAAATAACAGATCCTTTCTTCAGTTGCGCACGGGCGCTAGTCGTTGTTGGACGCGCACACCTGTGTGATAACAAAAACCGGTTTGACTCGCTTCGTTCGTTCGTGCGTATGAATCATCGCAAAATAATGCTAATCACTAATGGCTAGCAGCGAGCTCGAGTACGACCAATCTGTTGAGGGAGTGAATGTGCGTAGTGACATAGAAGTGTGTTGCCTTAGCAACAGTAATAGTGAGAATATGGAGTTGACAGAAGAATTTTTAAAAAATCATAGGGAAAGCGACGCGGTGAGACCGTGTAAAAGAAATAGACAGATAGACCAAGATGAGATGTGGACAAACATTACGAGACGGGGTAAACGTTTTGCCCGAACTAGTCAAGTTCATGATGAGATTAGAGTACCTGTGGATAACGTTGAGATTAGCATAACATCGAAAGATAAGTTACCAAAACAGTTTGGATTAGCAAAATTATTAAAAACAGAGAATATACCGGACATTACAAGTATAAAATATATCAATGCATTTAAGGTTTTAATTCAGATAAGTAACGAAGAGAGTGCGAATAAATTAATTGATTCAAAATGTTTGAAGGAAATGGGACTTAGATGTCAGAAAACACTAGAGATTAAGGAAACTTACGGAGTTATTAAAGATATAGACTTAGATTCATCTGAGGAAGAAATACTGGAGGGTTTGAGCAGTGAAACAGAGATCGTAGGTATTAAAAGACTAAAACGACGCAACACAAATACTGGTCAATGGGAACCTGGAGAATCGGTCAGAGTAACCTTTAAAGGATCTTCCTTGCCTAGTTATGTACACATCTTTGATAGCAGGGTGAAGGTGAACCCCTACCAACTCCCCGTCACGCAAAGCTCACGGTGTTGGCGATATGGACATAATGTTAGAGTATGTTCATCAATTAAAGTGATATGCCCAAAATGCGGTGAATCTCACCCTAATTGTGACACTACGGCTTATAAATGTAATAACTGCGCCGGAAAACATATGACGTTATCTCGTACATGCCCAATGTATGTAAAAGAAAGAAAGTTAAGAGAATTGATGGCAGATTTTAACTGCACATACAAAAGAGCTTTAACACTATACGTTCCACCTGAACCAAACCATGAGATCTCTAGAGAAAAAGAACTGGAAACCGAAAAAGAGTATTACCAAGTGTCAAGTCAAGAAACAAATATAGAAATGGGTCATTTAACACAAACTCAAGATACATATGCTGACACATTAAAGAAGGCGGTAAGTTCAAATTCCAAAGCAAAAAAGAAGACTGCAAAAACATATAAATATATGGAATATAATAAAAAGAATTGGGTTAACCCGAAGAATAAACATAAAACTGACATCGAAATGAATTGGGCGGCATGTTCAGACAGTGACTCTGAAATACAACACGTAGAAACAGAAACAGCTGATAATTCAAACAAAAAGGAAAAGGAGTCTTGGAAATTTTTATTGGATAAATTAAAAGAAAAAATTTGGCTTAGCGGGACCAGTCTGGAAAATAAAGTGATAGATTGCACAAAGGTTATCTTTGAATGGTTAACATCTTTCATGGTGGGGTACATAGCAGAGCTGCCTTTCTTATCTAACATAAAAAAATGGATAACAACAACAAACATAAACAATTAAAAATCAATATTCTACAATGGAATGCTCAGAGTTTGCGACCAAAGATAACGGAATTTGAAGCTTTGCTTAATCTAGAGAAAATTCACATAGCTGTACTCAGTGAGACTTGGTTTGACCCAGAAAGCATATTCAGACTCAATGGATACAATATATTCAGGGCAGATCGTGACGATGGTTATGGAGGTACAGCTGTTTTTGTCCATCGTTCTATCAAGGCCATACAATGCAACACAAATATTTTGAATTCACAAATTCAAATTCTGCACATAAAATTGCTCAATTGCAGTCATTTAGAAAATATTATTTCTATCTATTGCCCCTCGTCAGTGCACACATGCAAAAGTGATTGGGATGAAGTTTTTTCAATAGCACAGCACAAAGCTCTTATTGCAGGTGATTTGAATGGCCACCACTCAAATTGGTCTTCCAGAACTGATACCAGAGGTAATCAGATTTTTGACGCTGTAATGGACAACAATGTATGTACACTCAATGATAACACACATACACGTTTGAAGTTGGTCAATGGGACTATACAAAAATCTTCTCCAGATGTAACTGTTGTTTCTACAGATTTGGCCTTGAATTTAAAATGGTGGGTGATGAATGAAAACTTGGGAAGTGACCATATGATAATTAAAATTTGCTTAGAAAATAAGAAATCTGATATTTAAAAAAAACGGAGGAACTTTAATAAAGCAGATTGGCAAGGATACACTCAGAAAATAGAATCGGATTTAACAAACTTTGAACTACCTTTAGATCACCAATCTGCATATAATAAATTTATAGATATTGTAAACTCTGCAGCGGATCAATATATACCTACAACTAGAGTGAACGAGAATCCTCTTCAGTCAGACAAATTCATACCGAAACCATATTGGAACCAAAATTTATCACATATTGTTGCACAGAGACGCCTTGCATTAGCTACTTTTAGAAGAAATCCCAACCCACAAAATCTTGAAGTTTTACAAAGAAAAGTGAGTGAAGCTCAAAGGCTTATACGACAAGCTAAGAATAAATCCTTTCAGGAATTTTGCAATGGTATAGATAGTGTAACTTCTTCAAGAGAAATGTGGAAGCGCATGAGATGGGTCAAAGGGTACAGATCACCTACATCTTTTGTTGATCAAGGTCAAGCCGAAAATTTATTGCGTAGCCTAGCCCCCGATTACGTATCGCCATCTACCCCTACATTTACTTCTTGTAACTCGCAATTGTCCGGGCCGGTTTCGGTACAGGAAGTAGTTAACTCGCTTAAAAAAACAGATACAGCTCCGGGACATGATAATATTTCATACTCTATGATAAAACATTTACCATATATCGCTAAAATTTTGCTAACTTCCATATACAATAAGTTTATGTCATCCGGATTCGTCCCAGAACAATGGAAAAAGATTAAAATTATTCCTATACCGAAGCCGGGCTCAAGTGCCGATGTTCGACCTATTGCACTTATATCTTGTTTATGTAAGATACTTCATACCATTATAACACGCAGGCTTGAGTGGTTTCTAGAGAAACATAATTTATTATCCCATGACACAACGGGCTTTCGAAGATCTAAGTCATGTTATGATGGCCTTTCCAGGTTGGTGACACGGGTTGAAACAGGGTTTTCTAATAGTGTACCAGCTATTGGCTGTTTCATAGATATTGAAAGTGCCTACAATAATATAAACTTGACATCTCTTCTAAGGATCTTGGATAACTTGGGAGTGGGTTCAGTTCTTTGTTATTATCTTTGGCAGTATCTTCATCAAAGACATCTATTCGTTGAACTACGGGACAACAGTGTTATATGTCGAAGTACCGGTATGGGCATAGCTCAAGGAGACCCTCTGTCCCCTTTACTATTTAATGCGGCCACTGTTAATGTTTGTAAAAGCATAACCAATGTTTACATTTCGCAATATGCCGATGACTTCATTGTATATGACATACAGAAGAGTTTGTCCGATTCTGTGTCCCATATACAAAACGCATTACATATTTTTCAAAGTTTGATGGCTGATTTAGGTCTAAATGTTTCCCATAAGAAAACAAAGGTGTGTCTTTTTAGTAGGGGGAGAAGAAGAAATAATATCCAACTCACTATTAATAATAACCCCATTGAACAACTAAATTGTGTCAAGTACCTTGGAATGTGGTTGGACAGTTCCTTAAAGTGGGGCAAACATATAAATGAGGTAAGGGAAAAAGTTTGTCGTTTTTTAAATGTTTTTAAAGTGTTAGCGGGTACCAAATGGGGCGTACATCCCTTGCATCTTAGAAAGCTGTACATAGCCATAATTAAAGGTAGGGTAGACTATGGTTCCTTTTTGTACGGACACTGTGCAAACAGTCATCTTCTTAAGCTTGACAGAGTGCAAAATCAAGCAATGAGGACCATAGGAGGATTTATTAGAAGCACGCCTATCCATGTGATGGAAGGGGAGCTATGTCTCCAACCGTTATTTATTCGAAGACTATTTTTGACAGCAAAATTTTATCTAAGATCAAAATCGGTTCGTAATAATATTCTAATTAGTATATTGGGAGAGCTGTCTGACCAATGCCAAGGTTTTTATTGGAGAAACAAAAAACTGCCATTATTAGTCGATGTTCACAGAATATACACAAACATGCCCTTGTACTCTAGCCCGGTATTGGATATTTACTTTTTGGACACTTGGGTAACTAATATAGATTTAGCTAATGTAATAAGTGAAACAATTAAGGATATAAGGTTGCCAAAAAGACTCATTAATGTCACGGATCTTAATAATACTTGTGTAAAAATGATGGATGATAAATTTAGTCGACACTATAAAATATTTACGGACGGGTCCAAGGATGGTTCGGACTTAGGAGCTGCTTTTTTTGATCCTCAACTTAATATTAAAGCAAAGTTCAAAATTAATTCTAAAATTTCTATTATGTATTGTGAGCTCATAGCTATTTCTGAAGCCCTGTTATATTTACTAAGTATAAATCAAGATCATTTTGTTATATTCTCGGACTCAAAAAGCAGCCTCCAACATTTGGCTCGTGTACCCTCGAGTCTTCGAGGGTACCCGATAGCCGTAAGTATTCTTGACTCAATCTGTAAGATGAAGTCTCTGAATAAGACCGTAACCATTCAATGAATTCCCTCACACATCGGAATCATGGGTAACGAAGAAGCAGATTTAGCAGCCCAACAAGCATCTTACGAGGGTATTAATTACACATGCTTACCGTTATATTCAGATTGGCTTGGTCATGTAAAAGAACTATGCAGCCTAAGATGGCACGAATATTTTGATGAGCGTTCAAAGACAAAGGGAATATGGTATAAAACCATTCAATCTGAGCCGCTTCGTTACCCATGGTTTGAAGGAAGAGAAATAGAGAGGAAATATGTGGTAGCTTTGTTCAGGTTGCGATCCGGCCACATCCCATCCAATAAATTCAAATATCTAATGGGCAAAAGTACCTCACCAAACTGTGAAGTATGTGGGGTGATTGAGGACACCTATCACGTGTTGATGGAATGTGACCGGAACATACAAGAAAGACATGCTTTGTTTAGTGGCGGATTTGAGGTGGGGGTATGCAATAACATTCTGGCATCTCCTTTGTCGGAAGAGGCTAGGATGTTGTGTCGACTATTAAAGAGGGACTGAGCATGAGTGGGTGTGTCTGCTGAATATGTTATGGCATGTCTGGCGGACATACCCACTTAAGTTTAATATACTAGTAGATAAGTAGTAGTGTGTACTTATAGTAAAGGATAATTGTTCATTACCCATTGTTTAGTTTTAAGTTGCTATGTTTTCTTTTATGGGGGTGACATTATCACTCAGTGATAAAACCCCTTATAACAAATAAAGAATATAAAAAAAAAAAAAAGATCCTTTCTTTTACACATATTATCAATTTTATTATTTATCCAAGGTTGTTTGTTTCTTTTACTTTTTTGATTTATTTTTCTGGTGTATTTTGATTCCTCGTAACATTGATGAAATTGTTTTTTTATGCAGTTGTAAATCATATTTGGACATTCTGTATCATCAATTTCACTCCAAGTTACGCTATTAAGTAAAGTTTTAATTTTAACATTGTCAATTTGTTGTGTTATTTTTGTATCAGCCTGTATTTTTGTTGGGTCAAGTCCCACACACGACAGTATTACCATGCGGTGATCTGTCCATACAGTTCCGAGTGCGGCCGAGTAAAGATCTAACGAGTGCGTTCTGGTAAAGATGTGATCTATACAGCTACGTGTAGTGTTATTTCCGCGTGTTTCAATCCTTGTGTAGTCAGATATCGCGCTCGTTAGACCACACTCGGACATGCTACTGACGTAGTAATCTCGTATGTTATCGAATGTTTTTAGGTCTATGTTTACGTCTCCTAGCAGATAAGTGTCGTATGATTTAATAGAGGTGTTTGATAAGATACTACTTATTTCCTTTACGAATAGATGCTTACTTTCGCTTGGTGGTCTATAAATTGCACAAATATATGCGTGGTAGTTGTAAGGAGTAGTGATTTGTCCAAAAATACATTCACAGTGTGACACAGAGTGATTTGTTGTTGTAAATGTGTGGCCATCTCTAACATACATTATTATTCCACCGCCTTTTCTGTTTTTGCGCAATTTACTGAACATTTTATAGCCATTAATGTTGTATATTTGGACAGTGATTTCATTTATATTTACTTCGGTAAGGATTGACATCTGTATTTATGTTGGATGAACTAATTAATTGCGTTACATAACAAAAGTTTTTAACTATAGATCCAATATTTGTATGAACAATATTTAAACTAGTTTTATAATTAGAAGGTATATGCTTACTGAAATCATTGATGTCTAAACAGTGGAATAATTCTTGGTGATCTGAAAAGAGGACCGGGATAACTTATTTAAAAATCTATTACCGACAGTGATTCTGCCGTCCTGCCGGCGTGGTTGTAGTCGAAAGCTTCTCGATGTCCGTTTCGCTCCTCACAACTGTAGGCTTATCTTTGTCCTGCTTACGTAGCAGCACCTTTCCATCCTGGAACCACACATACTTGTATGTTGGCCGCAATTTTTGTTGGGCTAGCCACAACAACGTTTTATTAGCTTTAGTCAGGGCGCGACGCAGGATCACTTTCGACTTTGCCATCTTTGCAGGCGCTTCTGATACGACATTTTCGAGCAGTACTTCGTCCTTTCTGGAAGCCAGTACCCATGAGCGTGCCTGCTGTGCTTGTTTCAGCTCCACCTGGATGTTCCCTTCACGATCGTTTCTTACGTCCATACGTTTAAAGTTCATTATTTGGGATTTGTCCACGTTAAGGGTTTCAGCCAGCTTGAGGGATATCGAAACAAGGTCTTCCTTTTGAACTTTCGGTATTCCTATTACTTTTATCACGCTATCCAGACGCTGATGTTCTATTTGACGCAGATATTGTTTCATCGAGCTCATTTCCAACTCAAGATGAGTTTTTTCATTGCTAAGGTGGGTGTATTTTTTCTCCAGGTCCTGAATATGCTTATGTTGAGCTTCCACGGTTTTAGTTAGATCGTCTACTTTCTTGCCACAGAGGGTTACCGATAACTCGATAGGTTGCAGTTCCTTTTTTAGGACGTTTTTTAAATCGGCTGTGATATCCTTCAGAAACTTGTCACTGTCTATGTTGCAATTACCTACGTTTCTGCTGGAAGCGACTTCTTCTTCTTCATCTTCTTCATCCGGAATAAAGAAAGCTGACTTCCTATTAGGCGAGCTGTGATTGCATTCCTCACAAATCCAATCCAGGCTGTCCGCGTTGCGAAGTGCAGATAGTTGTTTCGCGGTCAGACCAGAGCAAGCTTTACTTGCATGGACAGTCTTGGCGCAGGACCTGCATTCTAGTCCAGGCGACCTGCTGGTTATTTCTCTGCTGCAGATATCGCATTTGGTCATTTTGGTTCGGGTAGTGGGTAGTTATCTCACAAATTACTAAGACGCTGACAGCAAACCGGTACGTATGATAGCGAGAGTGCGAATGAATGATTATCGGGCTGTTAACGTAATCGACGAATAGTCGCCGGTTATCTGCTGTGTTTGGCTGTTGAAAATTCATTCAACCAATCACAGCAGATAACGCAAGCTTGACAATTTGCCACATTAATTCTGCGATAATTAAGCGGTGAGATACCCGGCATAAGAAAGAAAATTTGGTTCAAATAAATGTCACTAGAAGCGATATGTATCGATTTGTTATTGAATTGTGTGTAAAATTAACACTATCTAGAATTGATCATAAAAATTGTATGTTCTTGTTTAATCAACTCTCCTAAGTGCAAAATTGTGAAATATTGGGCTCTTAATTCACATTTCAAAGATTATTTGAACGGATCATTTGAAATTGATTCCAATAGATAGCGCGGTTTTAAATTTGTGTAACTTGCAAGTCGCTGCTAACAACATCTTAGTGGTATGGCACCGAACGCGATTGATGTGCTTACAAAAATAATTCGTTTAGTCAGACGAAAACCGCTAGTTACGTCGGCAAGGTTTCTTTGTATGGGATGAGGCATCTGTATGCTAGTATATTATTTGTGGTCATAGTTAGAGTAGCAACAATTTAACAAAAATCTTCCTTCTATAGGTATGACTAACGGGAAGGCATTGTCTAAGAGCGCGTACCTAACTATGTATCATGTCCTTTGGTATGTTAGTATATTATACACCGATTACTCCATTTGTGACGTAGTCGAAAGCGAGACTGCTGAGCGCGGGATATCTTTTTTTTTGTTTTGGGAAATCTTCTGTTCCTTCAGTTGCTTGTGCCTGGGCCGCAGTAACTCTCTTTTAAGCTTATCCGCGACCCAGACAGGCATCGGCCCTAATGGACCACGTCAGTTTTTGCTGACATCTTTTTAAAGCGCGCGTGGAACACTACGCACCGTCGACTCAGGCCTGGTCCTTATCGGACGCCCTCTACGCCCTAGTGACGCACTTACGTTCAGAGATAGAAGCAAAAAAGATCGTGCTTCTGGTATCTGGACATAGAGGGGGCCTTCGACAATGCGTGGTGGCCGGCCATAAAACATCAACTACTTACCAGAAGGTGTCCGAAAAACCTTTGACATATAATAACATCATACCTGGCGAATCGGAAGGTACAGGTGAATTACGCCGAGCGAAAAGCGAGAAGGAGACCACCAAGGGATGCATTGCGGGCCCATCACTTTGAAATTTAATCCTAGACTCGCTTCTATCGAAAATTAACAGCATGGGAGTAGTAGGCTCCGTCGACAATTATTTTACAAATCGCTGTTTATACATTTGCATTCACCCACTGTTTCTGTTCTGAATGTTCGGTAACATAATACTTCGAACAAATGTTATTTCGGCTAAGTGTAACTTCGGTAAAAAGTTTTTCGACCAAATGATACGTCGGAGTAACGAAAAAATTCGAATTGATAATAGGTCAACTGAGACAGTGGCAGACGTGACTTCGATGAAGTAAAAAAATAGTTGAAAAGTTTTAGGTGAAATGAAATTCTGTTAAATATTTTACGAACTTATGATAGGTAACCCTTTTTAGTTCGCTTTTTAAGCAGTCTGGTATTTTGTTTTTTAGGGTTCCGTACCCAAAGGGTAAAAACGGGACTCTATTACTAAGACTCCGCGGTCCGTCTGTCTGTATGTCTCTCTGTCTGTCTGTCCGTCTGTCACCAGGCTGTATCTCATGAACCGTGACAGCTAGAGAGTTGAAATTGTCACAGATGATGTATTTCTGTTGCCACTATAATAACAAATACTAAAAACAGAATAAAATAAATATTTAAGTGGGGCTCCCATACAAAAAACGTGATTTTTGTGCCGTTTTTTAGGGTTCCATTCCCAAAGGGTAAAACGGGACCCTATTACTAAGACTCCGCGATCCGTCTGTCTGTCTGACACCAGGCTGTATCTCATGAACCGTGATAGCTAGACAGTTGAAATTTTCACAGATGATGTATTTCTGGCGGCGCTATAACAACAAATACAAAAAACCGAATAAAATAAATATTTAAGTGGGACTCCCATACAAAAAACGTGATTTTTGTGCCGTTTTTTGCGATAATGGTACGAAACCCTTCGTGCGCGAGTCCGACTCGCACTTGGCCGGTTTTTTTAATAGCTCGTAAGTTTGGGGCCATTACCACTGTACCATGGCCACCTAGTTCATCTTTACTTTTGATTATTTGTTTAATTTGAAGGGATTATTGTTTCAATAATTATGTACAATGAGCAACGACCGTCCGCCTCCTGGTGTTCAAACATGCAGCAAGAGGTTCTGAGAGAGAACCTAAGCACTCAGAGAATGCAGAACAGAGCTCTCTGGTAGATGTATAAGGATACCCGCGACCCCAGCTAAACTGGGAAGGGGGTTGGACAAAGAAGAAGATGCGTAATGAGCATTAACGGCGGCCTTAAGGTTACACTAGTCGATTATTCTTCCATACAAACGTAGTCTAGGGATTACTCCACTGTTGGACAATGTACGTTCAAAATAAAAAGTGATATCAATTTGTCTCATCATTATCTAGCCTTGTATGGAAGCGAAAAAGTAAAAAAAGAAAGTATTTGAAAGCTATGAACGTCGAAAGTTCCACATTTCGACACTAATTTTAACGCATTTTTTGGCGCAAATAAATACCATAAGAAGACGGAAAATTGCAAAACGGCCTCCATACAGGGATAGATTAGTAGTTCAACAATGCAAATAATTTTATTTTGAACAGATAGATTTAGTCGTTTTTTCATGATATCTAGACTGCCATAGGTCTGTTTATAAAATTTCGCGCGCTCGGTTTCGTCCTAAATCATTATCCATTTCGCTACAAATTTGCAAAAGTGTGTATTCGTACGCGAACTAGCTTCCTACTGCTCATCACAGCATCTATCTCTTCCGCACGTGTTGTCGGTTGATACAAAATGCATTTTAACTGCGCGCACAAAATACTTCGTGCCGTCGACTAGTGTACCCTTAAGCTTTTCATTTCATGATATATCTTTATTTTTAGGGTTCCGTAACCAAAGGGTTAAAACGGGACCCTATTACTAATACTCCGCGGTCCGTCTGTATGTCCGTCTGTCACCAGGCTATATATCATGAACCGTGATAGCTAGGCAGTTGAAATTTTGACAGATAATGTATTTCTGTTGCCGCTATAACAACAAATACTAAAACAGAATAAAATAGATATTTAAGTGGGGCTCCCATACAATAAACGTGTTTTTTTTCCGTTTTTGCGATAATGGTACGGAACCCTTCGTGCGCGAGTCCGACTCGCACTTGATAGGTTTTTTGAAATTCTCTTTTACATACTTACTTTCTTTTTTTTTATACTTCTCTTAGATTGCTCCTGTTGTGATATAGATATGCAGCAGGTTTATTAACACGTTTTTATTAGCTTGGTATGTATCTATGTAACTATGTATCAATGTAACGGAATCTTTGAACGTGATTTTCACCCCCTTAAAAACGTCGGCTGGATTTGAAACTTTGCACAACTATCAAGGACCGATGACAATGCAATAATTTAGTCAAAGTCAAATATATTTATTCAACTAGGACGATAAGCGGCACTTTTGAAAGTCAAACAAAAATTAAAATTTACAAGTAATAAAAGTTGATTCTACCGTGCGCGTTTAAATTGTTTGTCCCATTAGCCTTACCAAGATCTTCAGGATTAGCGACTTTTTAGTTCAATTTACCATTAAAGCGTGTTTTTTAGTTTTTAGAACTACAATTTATTTTAAACACCTGGAAACGTTGCGAATATGGTAAGTTCAGGGGTTGAAATATCCGCGGCCCTGGCAACTGAAGAACCACAGGTGAGTTTTACTTAGTAAAAGTCTGACAAGCGCTCCCGCTTCACAAAGAGCGGGAGAAGTCATTGGAGGAAACCAAACAAAAAAAAAAGGTGGGTGCCCATAACCTCATAGTGCAAGTTTATTTTGAGTGTGGGTCACATTTTTACAGTCGAACCATTATGGTTTTGACACTTCATGGCACGGGGGCAGACCAACATTTTATCTTGGTATGTTCGACACAACTAAGGGAAAGGGGGATTAATGAAACTCCTGTTTTCATAGCACATATATATTTTTTATTTAATATAAATAATGATACACACACTTATTTTATATATAAAAGTAGACACTAAACATTTCTGTATTAAAAAAGGAAATAATTTGATAAAATAATACATTTTGATTAATACATTTAGTAGTTCCTGCTTACACCCATGGGCTTACATTTTTTTAGTGGCGTGAGTTTCTGTACGATCTGAAGTATGCAACCAAGCAGAATAGGTGTATTTTGTTGACATTTTAAAATCTGATCATTGCAAAAGGCTGTAGTCAATTGAGTTCTCGCTGAAAAATAAAAGAAAAATGTTAGGGAGATCTCGTGATAAGAAACGAACAGATA
This sequence comes from Orthosia incerta, assembly GCA_948252205.1. Taxonomy (NCBI): domain Eukaryota; kingdom Metazoa; phylum Arthropoda; class Insecta; order Lepidoptera; family Noctuidae; genus Orthosia; species Orthosia incerta. The sequence goes on from OX411761.1 coordinate 26,938,498, forward strand.
TTAACAATAATGGATCAAGGGCCTCATCCAGAAGGCAGTATTCCTCGATACGGCTCGCATTGTGAGGAGGTGCCTGTCTCTGGAGCCCTAACCACCGGTAGTTTGGACCTTGCTCCCGACACCGGCGTTTTTTTTGGATTGGCAAATATCGTCTACATTATTAAAGTCATTTAGAAGCAGTTGAAGTTTAATAAGTAAAGGTAAAAGTATTTTAAAACAAGCTTTTAATTAAAACAGAATACATGCGGTATTGCTATAATACAATCGACCAACAGCCAACTATAAATATCGTAGCTACCAGCTAAAGAAAGTCGACCATTTCAAATACCTAAGCTCTGTGATCTCTAGCAATGGTACGGTCGACGCTTTGGTGAAGTTAAACCTATGTTAGGTTGGTAGATGCCATAAATACAGTAGAATTTTTAGTTCTAGGACATTCTTGTTGCCTCAAAAAAGTTAAATATTGTAAGTATGTTTCGATATTTATCACTCATGACTTCTTAAATATATATATATTATAGTAAAGCCTCTTCTTTGAAGAATGAAATAAATCATGAATAAACGTTTATATATTTTTTTTTTAAACATGCTTTTATATGCAAAAAATGCATTGTACACTGTGAAGAGGGTCAAATTTAACTTGCAAGATTTTATTATAGACACCGGGATAGGCAAGTAAATAAAAGCTTGTATAAAGTAAAAAATCACTTTTCAATATTAAATATACAATGAAACCAAACGCGATGCCTCTAACTTTGATAGAGGAATTCCTATAGTCAATTTCCGGTTTCAGCTTGAGACTAACTCCATAGTACAATATTATTGGCATATCTCTTTTATTGGTTAAAGGAGTAGTAATAATAAGACGTCCATACATAATTGATAAATAATTAAATAGTGTGTCAAGTTAAAGACAAATCGAAGTAAGTTCTTGAAAAACAGATGTACTAATTCGTAACCGGACACTCAAGAATGAAGCAAGTTAATAAAAATCTTGTAAAAACTACACTGACAATATGAATGGCATTGGACTGGCCATCTACACAATTTCAGTTGTGCTGAAATTGGCCTGCTGGGTTGAAAAGACAATCGTTAATCTACTTGCGTACTATATCTCTGGCTGGACTTAATGATTCAGTGTTGGTTTAGATTAATCTAGTTGCAATCCAACACTAGTCGCAACGCTTTATAAATATTTGTAAATATTTAAAATAAAATTAAAATTTGCTATCACCGGGACAGCTGCAGTAGTGAAAAAAGGAAGTAGTAAGTACTTACTTCCACCGCTCAACACAACTTTGTGAGTCCTGATTGTACACCCGGTCTTGGGGACATTTTCCTTGCATGCGATTATCACCCGTCAAAGAAGACAGTGCCGCTACAACACACAGCAACAACAAAAATAGCTTGAACAACATTGCGACCTGTGTTCACATGCAATGATCTCTAATACTAAATTCGAGTTAGAATGTTTGTACTATATATATTGCTCTGTTCTGACACAAGGATAAATTTAATTATTTGTCATCTCTGGTAAATACATATTCTTTTAATAGGCAATAGTCAGTTCTGAAAATAACAACATTTGCGTAATTATCGGCCTTGTTGTAAATTTGTTTAATGGAATCTGTGATTCTGTGTTTCCTATTCGCTATGGACCTGGGAGGTTTTTAGAACCCGACAAAAGGTTCTAAAATTTTGTGTTTGGAACTACATACTTATTATAGTTCAACCCTCGAATCCGACTTGGCTTGGCAGCGTTCGGGCAGTTGCGCGGTATCTTCTCGTCCAACTTACCACAGTGTCTCAAGACGAAAGTCTATGACCAGTGTATGTTCCCAGTTATGACCTATGGCTCTAAGACGTGGTCGCTCACAATGGGCCTCATTAGAAAGCTTACAGTCACCCAAAGGGCAATGGAGAGGGCCATGCTCGGAGTGTCCTTGCGTGATCAGAAATGTAGAGATCCGCAAAAGAACCAGGGTTACCGATATAGCCCGAAGAATTGCCAAACTTAAGGTCTCCCACCAGGTGGAACATTGTAGAACACGTTTTGAAGTTTAAAATTATCAATAGGTAGGATACGATGGATATTATAGTGCTCGTAAAACTTCTGGGCCACCCTGAAGTTGGCTTTCCGATGCGGAAGGCACGAAACAATGCTATTTTTACCCGACTGCCGAAGTAGGGTAATGTGTTTATGAGTCTATGTATGTATTTGTATGAGATTTACTACTGCGCAGCCATTGTAGCCAACTTCAGGGCGGCCAAGAAGTTTGGCGAGAACTACACCTAGCGGTCACTTGCATGAGCGCCGTTAGTTTTTTATTTCTAGTTAGAATATCTTAGCAGTTTCATTGATCTCACAGAGATGGCGCGCACGCGGCGCACGTAAACATCGTAGTATATCCTCTTGTCCATAGATGTCACTTTTTACGCATTTCTAGGGGTTAAGGTTTGTCTGAAGCTGTATGTACCTTTCAGCAATAAATCAAATATGTTTACCTCGAATTTCATTGTTTCATACTGAGAAAAAAAAGTCGCTTAGTAAACGACTTAATGCAAATAAATGGTTTCACACTCTTACTTCTAATTGTTTGAATGACTATACTATGAGTATGCGACTCAAGCCTGCACTAATCGGCATTTTTTACCATATACTAATGCAGTATATGGTAAAAAATGCCGATTAGTGCAGAGTTAATATTAACTGCACAGTTTAATATGCCTGATATCTGATCGTCAAGTCGTTGTCTCAGCGCAAGTCGAATAGTAATGTATAATTATTTTACGTATGTTTTGGGTAAATAAGTAGCCGGAATGTGAAATGGCTAAATCAAAGCTAAATTCGTCAAAATTTAACTTAAAGGTAACTTGCAAGTACAAAAATAAATTGACAAGCTATTTAAAAAAAGTTTTTTGTCACATCCATCCAAAAAGAGCTAGTTTCACACACATCACATCATCAGCCTATTAATGTTCCCACTGCTGGGACACAGGCCTACTCTCTGCGAGAGGGAATGGGCCGTAATCCACCACGCGGGCCCAGTGCGGGTTGGTGGATGTCACATGTCTTCGAATTTTTGGTTCTAGGACATGCCGGTTTCCTCACGATGTTTTCCTTCACCGTTTTGAGAGCAGTGGTGATGAAATAATTTACACAAAGTAAAGCGCCTGCCTGGGCTCGAACCCACGACCTACAACTTGTAAGTCGCGGCCGATACCACTGGGCCACCACTGCTCTCTAAAAGAGCTAGTTTACTCTTCGTAAACAGGGACTAGCCGTTTTCTCCCTAGGGACTGAAAGTGATTTAAATGTGGATATTGTTAGTAAATGTTTCAATTAGGAAAGAGATGACAAACCATGCGGTCCAAAATAGGATTACATCGCTAAAATCAATTACGACGAATGTATGAGGTGATTGGCTCATGAGCGATTGTAATTCTATTTCGGAACGCACGGAAACAAGTGACTGGCTGGAAAACCGAGCACGAGCCGAATTAAAAAATAAATCTACAACTGTAACGGATGGTACTAATAAAATTGTTACGATGCACTTCCATAATTGTTCAAATATAAACATTACCCTCTAATTATTTCTATGTTATGTCTTATGGTTCCTAATTGTATGTAAATAAATAAACGTAATGTTCTTGTTCATAAGTTGCACTTAATTATTTTCTCATAGAGGGTGATAAAAAGTAGAATGTCCACCATATGTCGGGAGCAACACTATTTTAAACTCGAGTGAGTCACTTTGACTTCTACTCTAGATTCCTTCGCTCCGCACTGGATTAAAAAACACTATTGCCTTAAAAATAGATTTAAAATATCCACTATTAAAAGTCCCTTGGCTGAAGCGAGAGACAAAAATACTCGAAAATAAAAAGATTAAGAGAAAATCTCTGTAACATAGATGTTATTGTAAATTGTAGAAAAAATATCTTTCGTTTTTAGTTTTCTGTGAGTTAAAATTGGTAGCTTATACATTTAGGTTACGGCTATGTTTATGCTACCAATTCAGGCACCTCTATTAATTTTAACCCCCTATAAAAACATTCTTCTCACTTACACGTAAACAGCATGCGTTTCCAGGTAGTGATAAACTTTTGAAATTGATTTCATGCCCTATTGGTAAATAGTACCAATTGGTACGAGTTGGACCTGAAGGGTTAAAATGAACAACACGTCTGCAAATTAATTATACTATACTAGCTGTCCCACGCGGCTTCGCTCCTGTCAACTGGCTACCTACCTACCTACCTACCCTACATACATGAATGTTGCGTAATTTTAACCGCTTACGCAGCGCACGCAAAGGAAGCTCTCAAAAAGGAATTATTTTTCCCGTTTTTGCAATATATTTCATTTATGCTCCGCTCCTAGCCTATAAATGTATGATGGAATTGTTCTTCTTTAAAAGTTCTAAAAAAAAGTCCGCGACAGCATATGTCTATCTTTTAAGATTGACTCACAATAGCAGCTTTTATGTTCTAAATTTTAATTAGATCGCCGCCGCCGGTAGAAACAAAAGTTTACAGGTTACATTCGTATAGTAGTAAGGGTAGGTTGGGTAGGGTAGGTAGGGTAGGGTAGGTAAGGTAGGGTAGGTAGAGTAGAGTAGGTAGGGTAGTTATGGGAAATAAAAAAATTTGGGTAGGTAGATAGCAAACCCATCACAAATAAAAAAAAAAAAGGTAGGTAGCCAGTTGACGGGAGCGAAGCCGCGGGGGTCAGCTAGTCACTAAATAAACAAATTGTAAAAGTATATTTGGACAAATTAATAATAAGGAACCCTTATTTTTAATTTGTCAAAATATACTTTTGTTTTTAAATAAAATAGTTAACGGACAAATAGGCAGATCGATGCGGTTTACCGGTTCATCGGTGGTGACCAGTGTACTCGTATGTCTTATCATTATTCGCCTAAAACGATTTATTTTTCCTTGTATTTATTTATAGACTGCAGGTACATCAAATATGTAGGAATATTAAGGCAAGAGAAATCATTATTATTTTAACAAAGTATAATTCGTTATTATACTTATTTCAAAGCTAGGCACAACCTCGAGTGAGGTTCTATTGACAAAACTATATCAGATAAAAAAATACGGGATGAATACTGGAAAAAAAAACTTGTTTTTCATTTGAAATAAATATTTATTTTTTCTGATACAATTTATATATTAACTAAACTTAAGATCCGTGTGCAATGTATTTTGATTATGATTGTTAATCATTATAGCAGAATTATGAAACATTGGTTTATTTTGTAGTTCTTCGAAACTGTAATGAACGTGACGTCATGATAAGGTAGCGAGATGTTTCCATAAACCTTCACCTGGCTATCATCTTAGTCAGTACAAATAGTCAAAGCTGAAAAAAATACAAAAATATGGTTAGCTTCATTGTTTCCAGAGGAACATTAAAGGCTGTGCAATTGTTTAATTAGTTGCCAGTGATTAAGTAACACTAAGCAAGTCGGCATTTTTACCATATTACGTGGTAGGGTTAATACGTCAGTTGTTGCCATTTTTACTCATTACAAGATGGTTGGTAGAAGAAAATAATGAAATTTCTGGTGGTGACCAAGAAAATTTTGATTACACGCAAAAGTTGCCAAAAATAATAGGTTTTCTTCTGCCTAGCCTTTTTCACTCTCCTTATTTCACGACGCTAAGAAGCTCTGTCAAGGGTTGTCGGGTCAGGCAATTTCTCCTTCTTGAGGAGCTTCGTCATACTGGTCCACCATGTCAAAGGAGGTCGTCCTCGGCTTCTTTTGCCCCCAGGTAGGGTTGGAGCCGTTCTCACGACGTGTTCTTCTGTTCTTCTCATGACATGTCCATACCATCTCAGTCTACTCTCCGTCAACTTGTCCTGTATTGTCAACTTGTCCCTTAAAGTACCTTGAATGTATTCGTTGCGGACCCTATCCATTTTCGTTACTCCTCCAGACCACCTCAGTATATTCATTTCTGCGGTGTGTAGTTTTTGGACGTGGCTGTTTTTCACGGCCCAGCATTCGGCACCGTACATAATTGCCGGTCTAACCGCCGTCTTGTAAACTTTGCCTATTGTGCGTATTGGCATTCGGGTGTCGCATAAGACTCCCGTCATACTTCGCCATTTTTGCCAGGCAACATTTACTTTGTGAGCCACGTCTGCATCCACGTCCCCGTTTTCAGAAATGAATGAGCCGAGATATTTAAATTGGGTTACTGTCGGTACTGGCGTGTAGTCAGGGTAAAAGACTCCCTTAGCTGTGTTGTCTTGGCTTCCACTGAAATGACAAGCGAGATGTTCAGTCTTCGTTCTGCTAACCCTGCTAACCCTGAGACCAGCATTTTCTAAGGCGTTCACCCAACGGCAGAGAGCAGCTTGCATATCTTCCACATTCCTTGAAACCAGAACGATATCGTCTGCTTAGAGGACATGCCAGGGAAGTGAAGCCTGGATTTCTTTGTTTATAAGATCCATCACGAGGTTAAATAAAAGGGGGCTCAGTGCAGAGCCTTGAAGGACTCCCACCCCTACGGTGAATTCTTGGCTCGGACCAGCCGCGCTCTTAACTTTCGTACGTACATTACGGTACATATCTTGTATACTACGTACATAGCATTCGGGAAGCTGTTGTGCCCTAAGCGCTTGCCACACTAACGTCCGTGGCACTCGGTCAAAAGCCTTTTCTAGGTCTATGAAAATAAGGTGCAGGTCTTCTCGGTTCATACGGTGTTTTTCAACCAAGATTTTGACCGCTTGTATAGCGTCTGTTGTAGACCTGGAGGGTGTGAAGCGAAATTGGTTTTGGCTTATGGAAATAAGTAACAGGATGCGGTGAATCAATACCCTTTCCCAGATTTTCAGGGTATGGGACGTAAGCTTAATGCCTCTATAGTTTGCGCATTGTGTGACATCTCCTTTGTTTTTTATAAAAAGGTATAAGAACGCTAAGTATCCATGATACCTTCTTCGTTCGGAGGATGATATTAAAAAGTTTGGTGAGCCATTCTATGCATATATGTCCTAACATTTTCCATATTTCTGAAGGCACATCATCTGGCCCAACAGCTTTGAAATTTTTCATCCTTTTCACAGCATTGATCACCTCATCGTATCCAATTTTATGCACTGGACCTTCCACAGGGTCGAAAAGTACCTGATATTGGCTTGGAAATTCTTCGTTCATGAGTTCATTATAGAATTGGTACCACCTATGGTTTATCTTATTATCTGTAGTTAGCAATTTATGAACCTTGTCTTTAATGTATTTATTAAATTTTATGTCTTGAGTCGATCAATGTCTAGTTTTGGCAATTTTGAATATTTCTGTATCTGTTTCTGCTCTTTCAATTTTGTCATATAAACTTTGTCTCGCTTTTGTTTTTGCTTGTGCAACCTTCCTCTTTGTAAGCAATTTTGATTATTTGTATTTGATGTGATCCTCTTCTAATTGTGAGGTTTGCCAGACCTTAAATAGTCATCATCATCATCTGCCTAGCCTTTTTCCCAACTATATTGGGGTAGGCTTCCAGTCTTTCTGGATTCAGCTAAGTACCAGTGTTTTACATGGTGTGACTGCCTATCTGACCTCCACAACCCAGTAACTGGGCAAAACGGTACCCCTTGGCAAAACTGATGTCAGATCTCAAGCTTCTGACTACCTGTAAGGACTGTCAAAGATCTTCTAATGACAGCTGGGACCAACGGCTTAACGTCCTTGCCGAGGCACGGAGGAAACTCGGTATGTTGACATGGTCACCCATCCACTGACCGACCTCGTCAAGCGTTGCTTAACCTTGATGATCGACCCGTGCGGCTGTTATTATTTAGCCACGAGCTCCTCTTATTTAGCCAGACCTTAAATAGTATTTTCTTGTTTTTGATCTGTTCCTTTACATCCTCATCCCACCAGGTTGGGTCTTTGTTGTTGGCACTTTTCCCATACTCGCGAGAGTTGCTTGTTTACGAATATGTCAATATATACCCACCTCCCCCTCCACCATCAGGGAGAACAATTATGTCAGTGAGTCAGTCAGTGAGTGAGTGGTAATCCAGCTTTATTATAATTACAATAATAATTAAAATAATACAATGTTACGAATTAAATTAAAATTACTTTTTGAACGTATATGTCATAAAATAAAAAAGTAAATCTAAAACGTATTCAATGTCATAAATATAGGTCATAAAATTAAAACGCGTTCAATCTCACAACTTAAAACGCTTGCAATGTCAAAAATTTAAACATATCCAATATCATAAATAAAAATACTATATAATGTCATAAATTAAAAATTCTAATGTATGCTATGTTATAAATAAAATTTAAACGAATACAATGTCATAAATTAATATTAAAACGTAAACAATCCACTAAATTAATAAGTATTTATACGTAATGTCAGATTATACAAATGTCTTGGTAATTAACAAAATAGTAAGTAAACAAATCGGACCTAAGTACCCACCCCAATCACACCACTTATAAAGATAAATTTCTGTCTGACAGGTACTCATGTATCGTGTAGTATGTCTTTCCTAATAGTAAATTATTCAATTGTTTTTTAAATAATAATATATTGATGTCATGAATATTTAACAAAAAATTTGGTAGTTTATTATAAATTTGTGGTGCCATTCCTGTGAAGTTTTTGTGAAACACTGCTTTTTTGTGCTGTCTACCACTTACTTTATTTCTGTGTCTTGCGCTATAAAGTTTTTCAAACAAGTGAAAGTTTGTTTTAACAAAGACTGCTACTTCGTATATGTACAGACATGGTACTGTTAAAATGCGAAAATAAGCAAAGAACGGTTTACAGCCGTCCGTGTTTTGAATACCGCATATCGCCCTAACACATCTTTTTTGCGATCTAAATACCGTCTCCATATTCGTGGAGTTACCCCAATATATGATCCCGTATCGTAACGTAGATGTAACATAAGCATGGTACGCCGTGACCAACACTTTTTGATTTACCTCCTTTGCGAGATTGCGTAAAGCATATGAAAGCTGGCTCAGGCGTTTACACACACTGTCAGTGTGAGTTTCCCACGACATATCTCTGTCTAGCTCTAGTCCTAAACATTTTGCAGTGTTAGTCTCTGAGATTATTTTGTCTTTATATTTTATGTCCGGTTTTTTATGATTTGTCACTTGCTCAAAAGTCATTATTTTGGTTTTTCAATATTTATTTTCAAATTATTCGCGCCCATCCATTCTACTAGTACTTGGAGACAGTGGTTTATCTCTCTCTCAAGTGTCATCGCATCATTGTTGCCACTAAAGACGACTGTGCTATCGTCAGCAAACAAGACCATAGGGTGATGTGTTTCTCTGGGCATGTCGTTTATGTATATAATAAATAATAAAGATCCCAAAATACAACCTTGGGGTACACCATAGTTATTGGGTCTCTGACTCGACACATACGTACGCTCGGTTTTTGAAGCAAAACAAACTTTATCTATCCTCGTAATTTGACTTCTGTCTGACAAGTACGATTCTAAAAGCTTCAGAGCATTGCCCCTGACTCCATATCTTTCCAACTTCTTTAACAACATAGTTCGATCAACAAAATCAAATGCCTTGCTCATGTCCATGAATAAAGCAGCTACCGGACTTCTATTATCAATACTAGTAATAATTTTATCAAAGAGATTATAAATCGCCATGTTAATATTCTTTTTTCTCCTAAAACCGTACTGCTCATCCGCAAAAAGATTTTTCCGTTCGAAAAAGAGTACAAAGTGTTGTATATTACTTTTTCTATTATTTTGGAGAATATGGGGAGTAAGGCAATAGGTCTATAATTGGTTGGATCATGTTTGCTACCTTTCTTATGTAGCGGTTTTATTACGGCCAATTTCAGACGATCCGGAAACACACCCGATTCTAAACACATGTTTATTATGTAACTAAGTACTGGTGCTATGATAGTTGATACATATTTAATGACATTTGTTGTGATGTCATCATATCCAGAGCTATGTGTATTATTTAACGAGTTTATTAGTTTTATAATGTCAGAGGGAATTGTGGGAATTAAAAATAAAGAGTCAAGATGCATGTCAAATTTTAAATTTTGATTACAGATGTTCATGTCAGATACGGGTTCAATTTCATTAATAAAATAGTCATTAAAGTTTTGGGCGATTAATTTTGGGTCAGTTATATCTACGTTATTTATTGTAAGTTTAGATATTCCTTCAACCGGCTTATTATTTTTGCATTTATTTATTATTTGCCATTTAGCCTTACTCTTATTGGATGCATTATTAATATGGTTGTTATTTTGTGATTTTTTGTAAGACGAATTATAGTTTTTAACCGTCACGTATAAGTTTTAAACCTTGATTTAGTATTGGGGTTTGGGTTTTTCCGAAACTGCCACAACATTTCGCGCTTGCGTTTACAGCATAATTTTATTCCTTTACTGATCCACTTAGGTGATTTTACAGCACATCGCTTAAGTTTTTTAAGCGGAAAGCACATATCGTAAAACAGTTTAAACGTGTCGTAAAACTTATTGAATGCGTCATTGGGTTCTTTGCAGGAATATATATCATTGAATGTCAAATTTCGTAAACACCGTTTAAAGTTTTGCATATTTTCTGTACAGTAACTACTATTTTGTTTCATGTGATGGTATGCTGGCTATATATTCGTCATTTTCCTCCCAAAAGGAATGTTTTTCCTCATCCTTGCATTCTACTTGTGGTGCATATGTACAGATTACATTAATAATAGGTTGATTGTCTAACGCCAATTTTATTCCTATCAGCCTATCTGACTTTCTTTCGATACTAATAATTCTATTTTTGAGGTGATAATCGAGGGCAATGCCCACGCCGTTCTGTTTACTGTTTTGTCCATGGTAGACCAGCTGGAACCCCATCCAGGTCTCTGGATTTGGATCCCTTCCATTTCGTTTCCTGTATGCAGCAAATGTTAATATTCCTTCGGTTTCTGCTAGTTCTTGTGTACGGCCTGTCAGGGATCCCAGATTCCACGTCGCTATTCTAAAAGTGTGTACGGTCTGTGAACATGCGTTTTTGTCAAAGTCGTCGCTTGAGGGGAACGCCCTAGGATTTTTCGCCCTTTTCATGTCCGCGTCGCTTGAGGGGTACGCCCTAGTATCATTGCCCTTATCTGTCTTGTCTTTGCTCATATTGAAATAGGAGGACTGTTTTGGTTTAATTTTTACGGCCGGTTACCACCTGACGCCAAGACTGTAACCTGCTACGAGGCTTAGGCGCCGCCGTTGGTCTACTAAAGGCTCATCCGCCGCCATCCTTACTGAACGCTCCTGCCTGAACGCCCAGCACACGTGCAGCCTCTACTCCGAATTCGTCGGAGAAGCCTACGCGCGGGGTTTGTTTTCGGAGTATCCATCTCCGGCCTTGTGGTCCGCGGGAGGTATTTTATTTCCCTCCTACCCTATGGAGTTCTTGACCCTACATCGAGCATCCTATCCGCCACCTGGGGACGCGTCCTCTAGGGAATCAGGCTACCCCGAGGAGGGAATCAATAGGTTTTTTTATAACAAAAGTAAAGGGAGCTGTTGTTGTAGACAAATCAAGTGTATTAGGTAGTTACTTTTGTAGGGTTAACATTTGACCAACTCATACCAAAGACTTATGTACCGACAGAGTCCAATAAGACCACTTACGACGCGCGACGACGGGTGGAGTTTAAGTTAGAAAATTAGTACTCACGGGTTTATTGTAGTAGATGCAATCGGCGGACATTTGCCACTTTTCTGCATCGGCTTGCCACCGGGACATCCATATAAAAATACTTGAGGAGCAGACCACGTCAGTGCTACAAAACTGATCAACAACAGCACGACAGCTAGTTTCGGCCACATTGTGAAGAACGTACTAGATCAATGTAGTATGAAAACTAAACTTAAGGTAAAATTGTTGTGCCTTTTATACCCTATTGGTGCATTGACTCAACAAGAATTAAATACATATAAGCAATTAATTAAATAAGAGTTAGGTAGGTTATATAAACTGTACAGGAAAATAACATTTTCTAATAATATTTAACACTAGCTGTTCCCCGTGGCTTCGCTCCCATGGACAACCCCACAGGACTCGTTTCCGGGATAAAAAAATAGCCTATGTCACTCAGGAATAATGTAGCTTTCTATTGGTGTAAGAATTTTCAAATCGGTCCAGTAGTTTCGGAGCCTATTCGGTACAAACAAACAAACATAAAATCTTTCCTCTTTATAATATTAGTAGGTATAGATGACTCCTGCATTCTCTGAAAGATTAGGCGACAAGCAGAATGTCATATTCTCAAAATGACCTAGTCGCCAATCGTCCTTTTAGCAGAATGTCCTACTGTCGTACTGAAGAATTATTATCTATTTTTTGTCAAGGCTCATTATATAATTTCTTTTGCAAATAAAATTGAAGCAAAAAGAAGAATCAAAGGATTACTGCATCATGGCGAGTCAACCGTCTCATGATAGTTTTAAAAATAATTCTGGACTGATGATGGGTTCGATGGAACATAAAATTGTAATGTGGGCTCCCGCTCGAGGGTGGAGACCACGCCACCTGAAGAAGTGCCCAGCCTAGGCTGTGCAGCTTCATGACCTCGTTGCGGCGGTCGGTGATTGCGATTTGCGGTGACTGGTCAACAAAAGCACAATAGTTAGTTTCGGCCACATTGTGAAGAAAATACTTAGATCAATTATGTAGTATGAAAACTAAACTTTAGGTAAAATTGTTACACCTTTTATACCCGTCCACTATCAGAGCAATGAGTCAAGAAGAACGAAAAAAAAAGTGATATATATTACCTAAAATTAAAACTTGTAAGTATTTTTTCCTGGTAGGTGTTTGGGTAACCAGTCAATAGGAGTTAGGTAGGATAAAATATAGACTATATAGGATAAAAAACAACTTCTTATCACATACATAACATCACGCCTGTATCCACCTAAAGGTTAGGCAGGTTAGGTTTGCCTAAAATTACAACTACATTTCACCATTTATAGTTTTACGTCTCATGTTTGTAATAACGGACAAGCCTATTGCTATCAATTGGGCACAAATTTGGATTACTGCTCGCTCTGCGACTGAGATATTCGTAATGAAAAAACCCAATATGACTTTGCCCGACTCGGGCATCAAACCCGCGTCCTCACGGTCAGCAGTCGTACATGCGACCACGAGACCAACAGCAGATAAAGATAAGGGGCTGGGCTGTACAGCAGCGTTGACCAGCGTGATGGAGCTTTATACATCTTGTTAACGCCATCTATTGGCGTCGAGTCGACAAGACGCGGCGTGGCACCCTCTAGCGGAGATTCGGTGGAAGAGGCAGGAGCGGGAGCGGCGCACTGGGAGCACTAATTGGTCGTCGCCGAGGATAAACGAGAACGTTCGATTCCTTCGGTCAACTGTTCGTTCGTCACACAGAAAAAAATTGGTAGACGGTCCACCAGCATCTTCACAATCTTACTCTCATCTTAACGCAACCTATGTAAATTCTGTATTTAATAAACGCATAAAACCCTTACAAATAAAAGGGCAGTTTATTGAAGAAGTCTGACGGTCAAATCCCACAACATATTTAGCAAATGGACATTCGAGATCAATACAGGCAATGGAAAAAACAATATGTCTTGCATGTGATATTAATATTTTATTCAAAAATTCTTCGGATACAATGTATTAACAAAATCAAAGATCAGTGTGCAATCTATCCTTATTCTTATACATTACTAGCACTTCGCCCGTGACTTCATTCGCGTGATCCGTATTTTATCCTATAGATGATGTTTTAGTTTTATCACCTTAAAGATTGAATTTCCAAAAATCCCTTCTTAGTGCTCCCCTGTATCAAAAAAGAAGCCCTGTACAATTCTTCAAAAATCTTTAACATCCCCTAAATCGTCTTTTAGGAGTTGTTTTGTTTGAAAAACGAATAATGAAATACTTTGCTATTTACTTAGGTTAGTATTTATGCCAAGTTCAAATATATAAGCCCAACAAATTTCCACCTTTTCACCTACTTAGGGGTAGAATTTCAAAAACCAATAAATACATGATTTTTTTATCAACCAAGGGCCTCAATCTAAAATTTCATGTGTCCGATTTACGAAGCCGCTGGCAGAAGCTACTAACAAATAAAATGTAGATTATAATGACATTTATTAGACATGTATTCTTGGAGTCTCTGAAGACCCCGCGCGATTTTATGCGTCGCAATTTTGGCGCGACGGGCGGAGTTTGTTAGGCAATTAGTACCAACCACAAAATAGTAAGAATACAGAAGAGCCACTCCCACCGTTTCGAAAATTGACAGCTTTTTTTTTTTTTTTTTTGTATTTTTATGACCTGGTCACATGGACCTTTAAGTCAAGTCTTATTTTATTTTCCAAAAACACTGCACTATGTATCACTTCACTCTTTATATCGATTTAATCGTGTTTTTAATATATTTATATAGCGGTTTGAAAGTGTTTTTATCTTTTAATAATTGTTTAAGTGGCGGCGGGCGGGATGAAGAATCGCATTTAATGTTCACATCACTGAGTTCACTAGCCAACACTAATCTATCAAGTAAGAAGTTTTGACAGTCAAAAATAAGATGCTCCATGGTTCCTTCTTGGGATTCACAATGTGGGCATGTATTACTTGTAATAATACCAAGTCTAACAAGGTGTGACGGTGCAGTATTATGGCCAAAGCGCAATCTATTTATCGTAGTGATAAAGTCTCGGCTGGCTTCCTTCAATTTATTGTACCATGGTCTAACAGGTAATCTTTCTTGAATACTTCCATACCACTTTCCTTTGATGTCTTGGTCTTTCTTCCACATTTCTAACCATAACTTACATATGTTTTCATTAATACATTGCAGGAAGTCAGTCATAGGAATGTCCATTACATTTCTAACATCAACAGCATTATTACCTTCATATGCGGTTTTATCAGCTGCTTCATTGCCAGAGATACCCCGGTGAGAAGGAACCCACAGGAAAGCAATTTTGATGTGTTTAAGGTAATATTGATGAATTATTTCCTTGATAAAATACAGAATATAATTTGACTTGAAAGAAACTGTAAGGTTAGTTAAAGCTTTTATCAAACTCAGTGAATCAGAGACTATTAAAAAGTATTTACAATTGTTAATTTGGCGAATATGCAATAATGCCTGATAAACCGCATATGCTTCTGCAGTGAATATAGTACATGTATTGTGCAGAACAAAGCTTCGAGAGAATTTTCCAAGTGGGTCATATATAGCAGCATGCACATGATCACTCCCTTTACTGCCATCAGTGTAAATAACATAATAATTTTTATTATCTGCCAAAAACTGTAACATTTCTAAATTATTATTAATGGAATTTTGCAATACTTTTACAGGATGTGAAATACACTGATAAGAGAAGGAGTAACAAGGCCATGGGCACTGTTTTCTAATACCAGTAAAAATATTTTCTGTTTCTAGCAATATTTTGGACAATGTTGGGGATTTGGCATTCAAGATGTCTTCTCCTGTTGTTAGAGGCCCAGAAGTTCTACTTACAGAAGGTACAATTTTGTTTATTATTTTTCGGTTGTTTGAAGCAATTAATTTAAGACAGAATCTCTCTGCAAGTAGAATACGTCTCAAAATTAAGGGCATAATTTTAGTCTCCACTTCCATGGCCCTTATGGGAGTAGAGCACATTGCACCAGAAATTATTCTCAAAGCCCTGTTCTGTAATAGATCTAGTTTATTTACATGAGTACTATTTATATACACTAGTGAACTATAATCAAAATGACTTCTTACTATACTTTTATACAGAATTGACAATATTTTCGGGTCTGCTCCCCATGAGACACCTGCAAGACATTTAATTACATTTAAACCTTTTAGGGCATTTTTTGATAAATATTTAATATGTTCCTCAAAAGTTAATTTCCTATCTAATACTATGCCTAAAAATTTCTTTGAATTTACTGGATTTATAAATTCTCCGTTATAAAGAACTCTTGAATAAGTGTTTTCCTTTCCAAATATCATAACACTGCTTTTGGAGGGATTAATTTTTAAATGTAGCACATCATTATAATAGTGAAATAGTTGGCACAAGGCTCTATTAACATTGTCAATTGCAATTTCTACATTATAATTACTACTGTACAAAACAATATCATCAGCAAACTGCAAAATATCTACATTACTATTTACAAATTTACAAATCTCACTTGTGTATATATTATATAGCAAAGGAGACAGTGTAGCACCCTGCATTGTACCCTTAGATGCACATTTTGGACCATGCAATGTATTATTATGTCTTACATAGAGTGTTCTTTTATTCAAAAAATTATATATCCACTTACATAGTTGACCAGGCACACCTAACCTAGCCATAACTTGTACAAGTATAGCCGGATCTAGACTGTCAAAGGCACCTTGAACATCTAAAAATACACAAACAGTATGTAACTTTCTCTCTTTTGCATGTTTCAGGTCTGAAGTTAAGGAAGTGAAGCTGTCTGCACAACTTCGCCCTCGACGAAATCCATATTGTACATGTGGAATGATGCCGTTAGATTCCATATACCAATCCAAACGATTTTTAATCATGTTTTCAAATAATTTACCTAGACATGAAGATAGTGATATTGGTCTATAAGAGCTGGCAAGCTCTGAAGGTTTATCTGGTTTGAGTATCGGAATGACACATTGTGTTTTCCATGATTGTGGAATACATTTAACATGCCAAAGTAAATTAAGAATATTAAGAAATATTTTTTGTGCAGATTCATCTAAATTTTTAATTATATGATAGGGGAAATCATCTAAACCAGGTGTTGTGTCTTTTCGAGATAACAAGCTCATTTTAAATTCAGACCATGTAAAAGGATCTAGCAAAAATTTTGAATTTAGATTATCATTATTTAATTCGAAAATATTGCCTAAACTATTATCATCAATTAAATTGCTATTATCGGATAATTTATGTAGAAATTGAGAAATAAACTCATCAGTATATGATTTATTGCCAGCTCTTATACCTTTGAACATTTTAAGAAGATTCCAAATCTTACTTATAGGAGTGGTTCTATTAAAAGTGTTACATAAGTTACCCCAACCTATTTTTTTTTGTTCCGATATGGTTCTTTTCTTAAGTGCATCTTTTCTTTTATAATCTAAATAGTTCTCCATAGTAGGTTCACTTCTATAAAGTTTCAATGCATTGTAAGAGGCAATTACACTTTTTTCACAAATTTCATTCCACCAAGGAGTTGGAGGTCTACTTTTAAAATTATTTGGTTTATTAAGTTTAGGTATTGTCATATCTTTTAAAGTATCCAATCGAGAACAAAAATCATTATAGGTTGAAATAGGATCATACAATTTTAGGACTAAATCATTAAATATTGTTTTGGAAATAGTTTTATACTTTTCCCAATCTGCTTTTTTATATATAAACCTATCAATAGGGGGATTAATATGATATTTATCTATATGTAGTGAAATCTCTGTTATTGTTGGGTAGTGATAGCTGCCCATGGCATCATCATGTACAGACCACTCGCATATTGATGCGAGGTTAGCACTAATAAAGCTAACATCAATTGCAGACGGATTTCGTCTCGGGTTGTTAACAGTTGTAAAACTGCCGTCATTTAAAATACATAAATCCAAGTCATCAATGATATTAAATAAATCCTGACCTCTGTTCTTAGTGGATAGACAACCAAATGCAATGTGGTGCGCATTAAAATCACCACTGACAAATATAGGCTTTGGAAGATCATTAATTATATTACGTAGTCTATTGATCCGTATATGCCCACTACAAGGAGGACAGTATACACAAAGAATAGTCAAGCTACCATGCGCAGTAGATAAGGACAGAGCAACAGTTTGAATGTCTTCATAAAATGTAGTGTTCAAAACTTTGTACTTTAAATATGGTTTAATCAATATTGCTACACCATTATGAGTATTATTGGAATTTTTACTATAAATATTATATCCAGGTATTCTAAAACTATGGTCTTTAAACCAGGTTTCGTTAAGTAGGCAAATGTCGATATTTTGTTTTTGTAAGAATTGAATCAATAAGGGTTTTTTACTATTAGCGCTTTGAATGTTATACTGAGCAATACGTAGCTTAGACAGTGTGTGACTTGAATCCATTACTTTAGATTTTTAAGAAGTGTTTCTTTAATATTATTTACGGTGGTAGGCGTATTATCTCCCTTATTACCCAGTTCCACCAACGTCTGCACCAGGGCCATAAGTACATCGTTGTTGGCAACTATTTGGGCTTTGATGTCAATCTTAGGAGGGACATCTTTAGATTTATTTACAATTTGTACAGGATTATTTACAGATACAAGCTTATTTACAGATGTATGTACAGGCTTATTTACAGATTTTTTAAAAGTGTCAATTGGTTTCATTTTTGGAGGTGGCAGAGGTGGGAATTGTGTATCGTCATTCATGTTTTGTTTCGTCAATGTAGCACTTGCATAAGTAATCTTATTTTTCTTTTCTAAAATTTTATTTAACTTAATTGGACATAATCTAGATATTGCAAGATGAGGCCCGCTGCAATTGCAACAGCAGATCTCTGTTGGTCTATCACATTCTTTATATAAATGCTCACCTCCACAAATGGAACATCTTTGTTTGCCATTACATATCCTAGCAGAGTGGTTAAATTTAAAGCAACGGAAACATTGCTGTAATGGGGGTACATATTCAAAAACTCGGTACGAAAACAAATCATATTGTACATTGTCTGGAAGTATATTCGAAAGAAAAGTAATGCTAACTGTTTGTAGTGGTACTCGCCCTTGTCCTACCTTCTTTGTGAATCTTCTTACAGCTATTATTTCATAAATTGATGATAGTTTAGTGTAAAGTTCTTTGTTAGAAATGTTTGCTGGTACAAATCTGATTATACCTGTTTTTTCTATTTGTGCAGCCGGAATAAATGCTCTTAAGCCATGTTTGTTGAGAAAAGCGCTGTTGTTAATAAAGTTATTGGCCGTATTACACTGTTTAAATATTACTGCTATTTTATTTGCATTGATGCGTTGTATAGCCGTCACCCCTTTTATTTCGCTGGAAAAAATATGGTTCAGATAGATAGGGCTCTTGTTGCCTATTCTATCCTTGATGTTGATAGCTTCAATAAATACTTTGAAGTCTAAATAATTGGCATTTTCTGAGTAAAGTCTTTTTTAGTCTGGTTTAATATACGGAGAGTGGTCATGCTCACCGCCGCCGCCATCCATGTCCATGTCTCCGGCCTCTGGCCGAGGACGTTTATGTGAGGTGGGCGGGTTACCCCCGCCCTCCTCGTTTCCTACCATTTTCAAGGTTTGCACACCTAGTAATGTTATTTTAGTTCACTTTTAAGCAAAAAATCTAGCAAAATTTAATTTAAAAGAAATTTGAAATTTTTTTTTTGATGCACTCTTTTTCAAAGTTCCCGCCAGAATCAAAAATTGACAGCTAAACTTGACAGATTCACTAGGGTTGTTACTATATTGATTCCGAATTAAAAAAAAAGAGTAGTTAGTATAAGTTACAATTACAAACACAAATACATCGATTCGTCTAAACATACATGATATCATGCTTATATGCCTATGGAGATAGACAAAGCATCAAATATCCATTAAAGATCACAATGCAAAAAGGCTTATGGTATAAGACTATGCAAAGTGAGCCTCCTCGAATCCCGTGGTTCACTGAAAGTTATACAAAAAGGTCGTACGTAGTTATGGCACATAAGTCTGTAATAAAGTCTAAGATATCCAACATTTGCTGCTGGAATGTGATTGAAAAGAAAAGGAGAGAGAGGTAGATAGTGATGCGGGAGTTAAAATATGTATGATGTTGGCTTTCATTAGAATATTATCTATAGCTAATTCGGGCGAAGCGAAACTGATTTATGCAATGGTTGCTGCATCACTATCTCCCTCGCTTACGCAATAATATATTTGTATTATAATTACGTGTTAAATTAGTTAGATAAGGGTATGATGAGGCTGACGTAAAAAAAATAAGATCACGACGCCACATACGACGAAGATTGGAGGGTAACAAGACGTAACGTAAACGTTTTGGGTACACTTTTATTATGCTTACAACTAAGGAGTGGAATTCCCTGTGTTCAGGTCAACAAGATCATAGCGCCATCACCTTAATTTAAACAAAGTTTAACTCGTCATTCCCTAGATGGCGTTGGCGGCAAATTAGATCGCGTTAACGATTTGTTACCTTCATTTAGTCGAGTGAGTTTGTAATATTATTTTTTGTGAGTGTGAGCAATACTAATACATTGTGATTCGGTACATATTAATATACGCGATTAGTTAACAGTCCAGTGTTTAATTTAGTTACCCCATCTCCAAGTCGACCCGCGGTTTATTCACCCTGCCTGTATCTCGATAGCTACAATCTAGGGGTCTTCAAGTCAATATTTAATAGGTTACTTCTAGGCAAGCGAGCTTCACTGCTGACCACGTCATCATTTACCATCAGGTGAGACAGTGGTCGAGCGCGAGCCTGTTCTAAAAAAATTAAACCGGTCAAGTGCGAGTCGAACTCGTGCGCCGATGGTTCTGTACCTACCCATTATACCGCCATAATAAAATTAGTATCATTTGTATTGGTGGCTAAGTTTTAAAGATATAAGGCATGTTTAGATTTTCGCGAAAACTTGTAAGTACCCAAAATTTTCCTTCATTTGAAACTTTTTTTATTTTATGGAATTTTTCCTATATTAATGCTGTAATACCTTACTTTTTGCCAAATTTCGTGATTCTGGGTCCAAGGGAACTACCATATAGGTTTTCGACCCAAAACCTTTAGGGTACTACCGGTTGACCTAGAATTGACAATTTTGGTTAAAAGGAAGGTCTAAATTTGGTAGGTCCACCCGTTTCTGAGAAAATCGGTGGTGACACACGGACAGACGGACAAGAGAATGATCTTATAAGGGTTCCTTTTTTATCTTTTGAGGTACGGAACCCTAAAAATAACAAAGTTAATAACCTGCCTATCATCACATCACATCATCAGCCTATTAATGTTCCCACTGCTGGGACACAGGCCTCCTCTCTCTGTGAGAGGGAATGGGCCGTAATCCGCCACGCGGGCCCAGTGCGGGTTGATGGATGTCACGTCTTCGAATTTTTGGTTCTAGGACATGCCGGTTTCCTCACGATGTTTTCATTCACCGTTTTGAGAGCAGGTGGTGATGAAATAATTAACACAAAGTAAAACGCCTACCTGGGCTCGAACCCACGACCTACAACTTGTAAGTCGCGGCTGATACCACTGGGCCACCACTGCTCTCCAAGTGGTCCAATTGGGCCTTTTACATCCAGTAGTGGAAAACACTGCATCAATACAGGAAATAAAAACAATAAGTCTCGCACGTGGTATTAGTAATTTATTTCAAAATTCATCGGATATAAAATTGATGTAATGTGCAATCTATTCTGATTTAAAAACATAATTGCAAAATTATGAAACTTTGGGCTATCTTGTAGTTGTAGTCTTCAAAACTGTAATGAATGTAACATCATGATAAGGTAGCGAGATGTCTCCTTACACCGTCACGTCTTGTTAATTTATTTCATAGTCAGAGTAAAATAATTTCTTGAATAAATCGCTGAAAAGGATAAAAAAATTTGGTTAGCTACGTTTCCGGGAACATTTTATGATGTGCAATTGTTTATTAATTTTACAATAAGTAATATTTTGAATGACTTTACTATGAGTATGCGACATAAAGCTCCACTAGTCGGTATTTTTGCCAAATACTGCGTTGTAGGATTCTAACTATACTCGATTTAACTGTTTGGCATCGTGAGTCCATTATTTAATACGCCTTATATCGGATTGTCAAAATTGTATTAGTCTCGCCTTAAGTGTGAATCAACTAATTTAAAAAATAAATATAATATTCTATATTTTAACTGACATCTCAAAAAGGATGACCTTCTATCTTCGACTGTATGTTCTTTTTTTGCCGAACGATTGATTTTGAAAATTCTGTTTGTGTTTGAAAGCGTATTTTGCCGAGGTTCCATATAAATTTGTGAAGATCTGACAAGGGACTTTGAAGATAAACAACAGAACTATTCAACAAAAGCCGGCAAATTTCTCGAGATTGCTGCAATCGTATGTCTGTTTATTGTACAATAGATACTATAGAACTAGCCCACTAGGTACCACAACTAAAAAGTAAAAAAAAAAAGTTTTTTACAACAACATAAAACTGCCATTCATATAAAACACAACAAAGTGAAAAATAACTTCAATTGCGGCAGTCTGTCTCAAAAAACGAAGAAACGAAAGCAGAAACATCGATATCCGAAATCATTTTTCACAATGTAGTGTTTATTTGGAAGCCGGTTGTATTTTTTTGTAAAAAAGCTTATACGAAGCTTTTTTGTCCTCGGCATGTGATTGAACGACTCCAACAAATGAGTTCTAGCCATCGACTAGCGCAGCCTTAAGGCAGTGATCTAAGAGCAGAAATTAGTACTTACGGGCTTACTGTAGTCTTAGTCGGCGCACATTGACCATTGATCATGTTACCGAGACACATATTTTTTCTTTTAATTACACCAGACCACGACAGTCCTACAAAACTGATCAACAACAGCACAACAGCTAGTTTCGGCCACATTGTTGTGAAGAACGGACTAGATCAATGTAGTATAAAAACTGAACATAAGATAAAATTGTTGCAGCTTTTATACCCAGCCACTAACGGTAAATTAGACAGAATGAGGCAAGATCTGAAAACAAAGTGATACATACCTATTACCTAAAATTAATTTTAATAAACTTTTTTTTCCTCGTGCGTGCTTAGATAAGCACCCATCAGGAAAAAAACATTAATTAAAAGTTAAATTCAAAATATATAATAATATTACCTATATTATAATATATATATATATATATATATATATATATATATATATATTATTTTAGGTACCCAGTCAATAAGGACCAAACTATAAATCATAAATGAACTGTGCAGGAAAAAGACATCTTCTAATAATATAACATCACGTGTGTATTTTTCTAAGGGTAAGACAGAAGTGCAACTGTAGATAGTTCGCCCACATTTCACTTATTATGTTTTAAAGTCCTATGTAAAAGTGAGCGAGCCTAATGCAATAAATAAAAAAGAAGTATTTAACAAAAAGTAAATACGGAGAATAGTTATTTGTTATACAAGAGTGCAAAATTGCTTTTTAACCGCGTGCTCAATTTTGATGACCGAGCAAGCGAAGGATTCTAAAATATAAGGTATTAACTACTTCATTATGATAGATAAGTATTACAGAATAATCTTTAAATTATAACCAATAATAATTAGGTATAATTAAGAAATATTGAAAGTAACGTTGCTACAGTTACTTAAGTTGAGTGTAATATTTTTTGTAATGTTGGTGTTAGTGACTTGTGTACTGTTTTTCGGTAAACTATCTGTCATACTTAATAGTTGTACCGATTCATCGGATTCCCTTCGTGTAAATGTTGGCGAGAGAGGGCGATGGTTAGGTGTTTCGTAACGGCTGATTTTGGATGTAAAACACCAGTAACCTGTACAATGAGCTGATGGGTAATGCATACAAACTGGAGTGTGAGCGGCCCACCATTACCGAAGACCTTACGGGGGATGATACCATTGCTAAATGTCCAATTCTAAGTAGTCATAATAAAATTAAGAAATATATTAAAATCAATAAAAGTATTAAGAAATATAAGACATTTTTAAAACTCAAGATGTTTTCAAATATAATGTTAACCTTAGAAGAAATTTCAGAAACTTAAAAAATCAATTATGTTATAGTAAATTAGAAACTAGTACACAAATGTATGATATTGACATTCAGAGTGTCTCTGTATCCATATCCTTACATTATAAAAATTCACCGTTAGAGCTCTCCACCCACCACGGAGCCCTCAGTCGGGGACGTCACTCGTTCTACGAGCAACGCCAGAGCTACTCCTCCGGTATAGGGCCAGCCTAGCAAGAAGTTGACGAGCCCGCACGCGACGGAAGATCACGAGACTGTATACGACACGAGACTATGCCGCAACTCGTCCCGAAACCCCACGCCACGCTGGCTGCCCCCCCTCACTAAACCGACCCTCGCATGACAGCCCGCTTATGGGGTGCCTCAGCCGATTGATTGTGGTTAGCTACTCCACAACCTCCCGTGTGAGAGGAAATCCAGACCAAAGTGGTGTGTTGTGTGCAACCTGCTCCACTCAACCACCAGGATTCCTTCATCCCTCCGTACGGGTCCCCGCGCACGGCACAAACACGCAGGAGGTCATTACTATCCACCATCTGCTCTTGTTCAATGGTGGATACCCAGGGGCATGACCTCGCCACCCCTGCGATAATTCGCCCGGTGATTTTTGTAACGTCTAATTCTTAAGGAATTAGACCAATAACAGGGTGGCAACCTCGAGAAGGAGCATCACCAGACTTGCCTTGAGGATCTACACGACCGTAGCGCTCTCCCTCAAGACCACGCCACTTTGCCGCCTCTGAGGGAGGAAGCAAAGTAGGCCTGTATCTACGCTACCAAGCAAGTAAAGCCTGTCGTTGTGCAACCGCAAAAGCGTACATACAGAGCCCTCCCCACAATTGATAGTACCTAGTAATTATATACTGCACCTAGTATTTTGATAATAAGTAAACTTAGACAGGATGAACTAATTTTAGAATAATATTTACTTGTGGAGGCTTGTTATTAGCAATTTTAAGTATCATTTTTTATATACTTTTGTAATTAGTCTGTAAGCCTTCTTCAAAAGGAATAAAAAAAAAAAAAAATTGGGCTTTAGCCCCCAAGTTTTACCGTAGGTGGAACGACACATGCCGAACACTCGTAAGGCCTTTGTCATAATATTTTCCACATGAGTTTTCCACCTCAGTTCTTTATCAAGCGTTACACCCAGATATTTAACTTCCGTGAACCAAGGCAGTTTTATTCCATTGAGGGAGAGCTCTCCTAGGTTTCCTAGTTGTCTTTTCCTCGTGAATGGTATAATGACTGCTTTGCTTGGGTTGATAGAGAGGTGGTTCTTTGCACACCATTCCTCTGTCATACTCAATGCCTGTTGTAATAATCCAGACACTATGTTCGGGAATTCACCATTGACCATTATAGCTATGTCATCTGCATAACCTACTGTGTAGTCCGGTATTGAGTTTGGTAAGTAGCGAGTCTACTACCAAGCACCATAATAGTGGTGACAGCACACCGCCTTGCGGACAACCTCTTGTAGTTTTTGCACTAAGTCTGTCTCCCATTAGTTCCGATCTGACTATTCTGCTTCTCAGCATATAGTCAATCCAGTTGCACGTGGTATCATCGATGCCATGTTCCTTTGCAGCAGTGCGTATGGACTCAAATGTTGTCTTGTCGAAGGCTCCCTCTATATCGAGGAAAGCCCCGACACAGATTTCTTGTCCCTCTAGCGCAGCCTCGGCTCGACTCGCAACATAGTGCAATGCCGTTTCCGTAGATTTGCCAGAGCTGTAGGCGCATTGTAGTTTATGTAGAGGGAATACTTTCAGTGGTCCCTCTCTTAAGTACCTGTCTACCAGTTTCTTCAGAGCTTTCAAGAGAAAAGATGATAGACTAATGGGCCTGTAGGCTTTAGCTTCTTCATAAGTCGGTCTACCCATTTTCGGTATAAAGGTGACTTTGACCTCCATTGGGTATATACCCAAAGGCTATGCAGGCTCTGTAGAGCTTACTCAAATGGGGTATCAAAACAGATGCCCCATCTTACAATAGTATTGGGTAGATGCCATCTGGACCAGGGAATTTAAGAGGCTGGAAGCCTGCTATGGCCAGTTTCAGTTTGTTTTCATCTACCACTTTCTTTGCCGTGAGCCAGTTATTTTTGGACGTGTGCCTTGTGAGCTCGTCCCTTGTGACTGGTTCCTCTTCATCGCTATCGCGCAGCATACATTCTGGGAAGTGGGTCCTAAACATCACGCCCAGAGTGTCCCATTCTCATCCTTTACAGATGATAGTGGGTTTGTCTTAGTCATGGAAATTGCTTTGCACAACCTCATTCCATTTGGCAGAGTTTCGATGGAGGTGCAATGCTGCCGCCAATTCGTTCTTCTGGCCTTGCGTACCGCCGTATTATACCTCGTTAGCATGCTATGATAGCCAGAGAAATCCTTCCTGGCTTTTGCATCATTAAAGGCCTGTCGTGTTTCCTGACGTATTTTGGCTAGTTCAGGTGGTACCTTTTTGCAAAAGGCCTTCTTCTCTGGGCAGTTATCTTCCCATGCGTGTGGTATGGTATTAATACTTATCAAAATAATTAGTTGAACAAATCTATACCAATATTATAAAGAGGAAATATTTTTTTGTTTGTTTGTTTGTTTGTACCGACTAGGCTCCGAATTTACTGGACCGATTTAAAAAAATGTTTCACGTATCGAAAGCTACATTAAAAATTGGTAGGTAGGTAGGGTAGATAGGTAGGTGATAAAATCGAGGTCTTTTCAAAACTAGAAGTGACTTCCATAATTTAAATACACGCAGTAAGCAAGAAATTGTAATACCCAAATTCAGATTAACGAAAACCAGAAAAAAGTCTTTTCTTATAAACAGTATACGCTTTTATAACAAGTTGCCTAAGTCAGTTATAGAACTCACCGATGGAAAGTTCAAAAACTACATAAAACATGTCCTTATTAAAAAAGTATATTATAAAATCAAGGACTACGTTGAAGATAAAAATTTTGTCTTTGGCACCCTCTGCGCATGCGGCTTCCCTGGTAACTCATAAACGGCACAAATATATGGATATCTCTAACTATTCTCAATCTCATATTTTTTCTCTTTTAATTAGACTTTTTACAATATTTTCAATCATCATTATAGCCCTTTGCTAAGAATAGTTACAGCACTGATAACAGTATTTGTGCCACATGTTAAATTTAGAGTGTTTTTTTTTTTTGTACCTTTGTATAGATTCTTTTACCGATTGTGAATGTGTGAACATTGTAGGCTTTCTAGATTTCTAGATGATTGTTAACATTTGTTAACTTTTTATTTCGTTTTAATTTCGTACGACTTATTGTCGGGCCTACGTTGTCCCCCCATATCCAAGTACTAATGCATGGAATAATACATGGAAATATTGTAAACACAAAATTTTTAAGGAGTAAACATGGAGTTTCTTGCCGGTTCTTCTCCATAGGAAACGACTAACCCGAACCATGCACCTTTTGTCGACGTTTTATAAGTGCCCATGTAGGCCTATGTAAAATAAAAATAAAAAAGATTTTGATTTTGATAGGTCGGTAGATAGCCAGTTGACGGTAGCGAAGCCGCGGGGGTCAGCTAGTCTTTCATAAAAAAACCGGGCAAGTGCGAGTCGAACTCGTGCGCGAGGGTTCCGTACCTATCCAATATACCGCCATAATAAAATTGGTATCATTTTTATTGGTGGCTAAGTGTAAAAGATATGGGCAAATTTAGATTTTAGCGAAAACTTGTAAGTACTTACCAAAATTTACCTTAATTTTCAACTTTTTTATTTTTTGGCATTTTTCTTTACTTTAGCTGCAAGACCTTACTTTCTGCCAAATTTCGTGATTCTAGGTGAACGGGAACTACCATATAGGTTTTCGACACAAAATCTATAGGGTCTATCCGGTTGACCTAGAATTGTCAATTATGGTTAAAAGCGAGATCTAAATTTGGCCATATCTTTTTATCATGTTGACTCAGGACCTTGATTTTTATACACCTAATATCAAATCAAATAATTTATTTAAATATAAACGGAGATTGTAGTACATGGGCATATACAAAGTTCAATAAGTACAAGTTTATACCATAACAATTACAATTATGTGGGTCCACAACAGTCCCTGTCCCTTACAAAATGTTGAAAATAAACTAGTACAATAAAATGCAATACTACAGTAGGTAATTTAGAAGTTATATAATATTACAACAATGTTTATTTTTGAGTGCATGTGTGTGTATGTTTATAAAAGTGTGTGTGTGTGTATTATGTGCGAGTGTTTGTGTTTGTAAATGTATGTGATTGTATGTATTTGTGTGTGTGTGTGTTCATATTTAGTTTGATTGTTAGATCTTGCAAGTTGTTCCTCAAACTGTTACTGTCGAGTGACATCGAATGACATGATGAAACCGAAAATTACCTCAGTGAGTACTGAGGTACTTTTCGGTCTCATCATAAGTTTTGTTTTGAAGAAATTGACGTACATTTTTTTTACAGTTAAAGTGAGATAATCCATAAATCAAGCAAACTTTGTTAATTTTATTATACAGAGCCGGACCTAGGTATTCAAAAAATTTTTTTGCGAAGGATGTGCGCACTTGTGGAAGAATACAAACTAAGTCTTTTCTACGCTTTGTTATTTTTTTATAAGGGGTTTTACGGTGCTGTAGAAGAACTGTTTGAAGGATAAAGTGTTGTCGAACGTTAAGAACATTACAACTACTATACAACAGATCAGTAGGGAACAAGATAGGTCTGGAGGTAGCTACTTTCAGTACCGCTCTGTGTGCGACCTCAAGTGGTTTAAATATAGTTTTCGCAGCACCACCCCAGCATGTGATGCAATATGTAATAATAGATAAACACAAGGAAAAATAAACTACACGTATAATATTAGGATTCGCAATATTTCGGAGCGTTTTAAATATGTAAATTAATTTGCGGACTCTACTGGTAAGTTGGTTAATCTGGGTTTTAAAATTAAGATTTTTGTCTATATATACACCCAGGTATGTAAGTTGATCAACTGTATTTAGGGCTGGGCAGAGGCAAGAAAGATTTCCTTGCAGACATTTATAGGTGTGGGCTTTAATGAATATAGGAAATCTTGGCTGGGTGGCTGGAGAAATTGAGTATGTAATAAATTTAGTTTTGGAGGCGTTAAGTGTAAGTGAGTGAGAATAAAGCCAATGTAAGGTTATGTTGAAGCCTGACTGTGCCATCTGCTCGAGTTCCGACCAAGTATCGGCAACAAAGGTTATAGCAGTATCATCTGCAAAAGTTACAATCTTGGCATTTGTAATACCAAGGTTGCATAGGTCGTTTATAAAGACGAGAAAAAGCGTCGGACCCAATATGCTACCTTGGGGTACTCCGTAATAGATGGGGAGCTCAACGCCATTATAAGTATCTATTCTAACCATTTGAGTACGATTTGAAAGGTAGCTTCGGAAAAGATCTAATTGTAAGCCCCTGACACCAATCCCTTCAAGTTTTTTTAAGAGAATAGAAACTGGAACGGTGTCGAAGGCTTTCGCCAGATCTAAGAATACGGTTAAAACCTTTTTATTTTTATCTAAATTATGTACCACATTACTAAGCAAATCTTGTACTGCGTCAGTGGTGGATTTACATTTGCGGAAGCCAAATTGCTGCGAAGATATCAAGTTATGATGTTCAAGGTAATTAGTCAGTCTTTTATTAATAAGGCGTTCGAGTACCTTTGACAAGGCACTTAGAACGGCTATAGGACGGTAATTACTAGGCATCATACCGTCCCCTCCCTTGAAAACTGGGTGAATTATTGCCTTTTTAAGGCAGTTAGGGAAGGTGCCAGTTTCAAAGCAAATATTAAAAATATGGCTTAGGATAGGTGCTAGGATAAATGCATATTCTTTTAGAAAAGAAGGCGAGATGCCATCCCAACCAGTAGCAGCATTAGAGCGTAATGATTTAATCACTGTAATAATTTCATCGGGATCGGTACGCTCCAAAACAAAAGACGAGGACGATTTGCGATTACACGTATTTTGGGGCGGACTAGATACTTCAGTGCCTCTATCCCTTATTACATTCCTTGCAAGCTTTTCGCCGACACTGACAAAATATGTATTAACGGCATTGCATGATTGCGTAGGTGAATGTGACAGTGTAAGTAATTGTGATGCTGTGCTTTTTGTGTTTGTGGTATTGGTTAGGCGTTTGATGGTATCCCATAAGGTTTTAGGGTTATTATTTGCCTTAGTCAATTCTTGTGCATCATATAATCTTCTTGCTTTTTTCAGTATCCTAGTACAAAAGTTTCTATATCTCTTATACGTAATTTTTATGGTTTCATTTTCTGGACTATTATTTAGTTTCTTATGAAGTGTATCTCTATTCCTTATGCATCGCAATATACCAGGTGTAATCCAGGGCTTTAAAATCTTCTTTTTAGACGAAATTTTTTTGGTTATCGTATTATCAGTAATGGCCGAATTAATAAGTTGTATGAATTTATCGGTAACAATATTAGCGTCTCCCACACCGTAAAGAGGCTTAAAATCCAATTGCCTTATACTCTCATCAAGCCCCCCACAATCTGTCCTCGTAACTGTAGAGCAAGCTGCTATTCTCAAGCCCTGGTTTTGGATGCACAATAAAGTGGAGAAGTGATCGGTGACTGTGGAACCATAAACGAATGTATGGGTTGGACACTTTGTTCTTAAGATCACGTGGTCCAGACAATTTCCACCTCTGGTTGGATGAACATGGGCAGGAAGAAAACCATGAAATGCAAGACAGTCCAAGTATTCGTGAGAACGCAGGTCAGATGTGTTAGGTTTTATATCTAAATTTAGATCACCGGTTATAATAACAGATTTGAATGCATGAAGCGAAGGGAGAACTACATTGAGGGCAGCTATAAAACTATTTATATTGTCCGTTGATGGTGAGCGATATATACACACTATCGCCATATCGGTGCCGATCTTTATTATAAGACCAGAGGCTGATTGATTGAGGTCTGGTTCTTCACAGGTAGCTAGCAAGTTCGACTTAAGATATACCACAACACCATCACTTTGGTTTTTGTGTTTGGAAGTTTTAAATATATTGTAGTTTTGCATAATTGGAATATTGCAGTTACTAGTGCAGGGCAGCCAGCATTCGGTCAATACAACCAAGTCGCAATCAAAAGTAATGCGGTGTAAGAGCGTTTGTAGACTTAAGAAGTTACGAGAAATAGATCGAATATTTTGTGATAAAATACTTATATAGTTATGCGGATGCAATATTATGGAATGAGTGTCTTCAGGTGCACATGTATGAGTTACTGATACAGAAAGCTGGTCTATATTATCAATTACTTGGTGAATGTCATTAGCCATTGAAATGTTGAGATAAGGGCAAAACTGAGATGACAGTGAAAGTGACCAGAATTTCACAGTGTAATGTACTATATAGTAAGTATAAATGTGTCAGTATATTATAAGCAGATTGTGTGAGTGCAAAATGTGTACAGTAGTAGTATTGTGTATGAGTTGTGCAGATGATGTTGTGATATTTTTGTGTGTAGTGACAGATGTCAAGTTGCAAAATACAAGTTAAACATGCAATAATAATTATATGTAGTTTAGAAAATAAAATCAAATTTATAAATACGGTATATAAAAATAGAAAAAATTGTGCGAGTAAGGATAAACAATGGTAGATAATCTTATAGTTACGTAGTCATGCATTGTTGGCTGTGGGCAGCTGTTTCAATTGTATCTCACTTTTAACCACTATAGGTTGGCTATCAGAATCCTTTTTCAGAAACACTCGTCCATTCGATGTCCAGCAAAAGTTGTATTGTTGAGACTTTGCGTACTGTCTAGTTAAGTAAAACAGCCGTTTAGAGAGTGCGGTCAGCTGCTCAGCGACGTAGATAGGTGTTTTTTGGGTTGTGTTGATGTTAAGATGGGCAGAGTTTACTTTATTACTGGCATTTAATTTATTATAATTTTTGACAGCAGCAAGAAACTTTGTTTTCATGAGTGTATTTGAAAACTCGACCGATATGCTTGACGTTGGGGCTTCCCTTTTAGACGGTTGTCTGGTAATATCACGAATGCAGATTGGTTCCACGTTGACTTTTAAGTGTTTAGACAAGTGCATTATGTTTGAAACAACATTGTCTTAGTCTCTTGCTCTTTTTTGGGAACATTACGTATTTCTATGGATGTTTTAACAAGGTTATGATCATACGACTCTATCTTTCCCTCCAACATAGAGAGCTTGATCGCCATAGAGCTACGCTCTTTTTCAAGACCCGTAATTTTAATCTCGACAGACTGTAACTGATCTGAGATAATAGTCATTGTTTTTTCGAGTTCATTATTGGTTGCCTTAATCTCTGAGTAATGATTCTTTATCTCAATTATGTGTTTCTCCAATTTATCCAACCGAGAGTTTTGAGCTTTTATCATTTCAGTGAACATCTCCTTGATTTCATTTTTAAATACATCCAATCCTTCTCCATTATCCCCATCCGATGGGCACCTGCGTTTGGCTCGCTGAGTTATATTTTCCTCAATGCATGTGTCTGCATATAATTTCTTGATGTCTGATTCCGACCGGGACGAATATTGATTTGGAGGAGTTCTTGGTGACTTAGACATAGTTTGTACTACACAAAGTAAGTTCGCACCATATAAAAATATTTTGTACCAAACACCGTAGTTGCCCGCTAATCGCTGCCGCGCATAAATTGTGGCAAGCGTCGAGTATGACGCAGCGCGTATTGCTTAGGCTGGCGCGGTGACGCGACGTGCGGGTGCGCTGCTTAGCTCCGCCCGTTCTATTGCGGTCCCCAGAGTTGTTGTCCTTGTCACACTCGCGCGTTACGTTCACAAGTTCGTATTTATGCGCGCCTGGTACTTCGACAATTATACTTTAGCGTTTATTTACAAAAATATACTATTTAAATTAAAATAAAATAAAATGAGGAGTACTAGTACGGAAGGCACGTCTAGTCGCTTTCGCGGTCCAAAGGGAAGGTGAAATAATAGGGACTATAGACCTCAGTATCTGGTTTAAATTTCAACTTGCTAGGTCCGCCTGTTTCTGAGAAAATCGGTGGTGACACAAGTACAGACGGACAAGAGAATGATCTTAAAAGGGTTCTTTTTTTACCTTTTGAGGTACGGGACCCTACAAATAACAAAGTTTAAATATCTAATGATTGACTTATTTACTGTAACTGTTTAGTAAATCTGATGGAGCTTCTTACATCCAGCAGTTGAAAACACGGAATCAATACAGGAAATAAAAACAATATGTCTCGCATGTGGTATTAATAATTTATTTCAAAATTCATCGGGTATAAAATGTGCAGTCTATTCTGATTTAAAAACATAATTGCAAAAATATGAAACTTTAAGCTATCTTGTAGTTGTAGTCTTCAAAACTGTAATGAATGTAACATCATGATAAGGTAGCGAGATGTCTCCTTACACCGTCACGTCTTGTTAATTTATTTGTCATAGTCAGAGTAAAATAATTTCTTGAATAAATCGCTGAAAAGGATAAAAAAATTTGGTTAGCTACGTTTCCGGGAACATTTTATGATGTGCAATTGTTTATTAATTTTACAATAAGTAATATTTTGAATGACTTTACTATGAGTATGCGACATAAAGCTCCACTAGTCGGTATTTTTGCCAAATACTGCGTTGTAGGATTCTTACCATACTCGATTTAACTGTTTGGCATCGTGTGTCCATAATTTAATACGCCTTATATCGGATTATCAAAATTGTATTAGTCTCGCCTTAAGTGTGAATCAACTAATTTAAAAAAGAAAAATAATATTCTATATTTTAACTGACATCTCAAAAAGGATGACCTTCTATCTTCGACTGTATGTTTTTTTTTTTGCCGAACGATTGATTTTGAAAATTCTGTTTGTGTTTGAAAGCGTATTTTGCCGAGGTTCCATATAAATTTGTGAAGATCTGACAAGGGACTTTGAAGATAAACAACAGAACTATTCAACAAAAGCCGGCAAATTTCTCGAGATTGCTGCAATCGCATGTCTGTTTATTGTACAATAGATACTATTGAAAAATACCACAACTAAATAGTGAAGAACTTTTTTACAAATACATAAAACTGCCATTGTCAAACATAAAAATGCCAACACAACAAAGTGAAAAATAACTTCAATTGCGGAAGTCGGTCTCCAAAAACGAAGAAACGAAACCAGAACCAGGTTTTTAGGAAGTTTTTATTTGTTCGATTGAACAAATCCCACGACTGAGTTCGAGTCGTCGACTAGCGCAGCCTTAAAAACATTGATCCAAAAGGCAGGATATTAGTACTCACGGACTTATTGTAGTCGGTAGACATTTTCCATTTGAGAATCTTGTCATGTCACCGTCACATATGTTTTTAGAAAAAATTTGACCAGACCATGACAATCCAACAAAACTGATCAACAACAGCACAACAGCTAGTTTCGGCCACATTGTGAAGAACGTACTAGATCAATGTAGTATGAAAACTGAACTGAAGGTAAAATTGTTGCACCTTTTATACCCGTCCATTATGTGTGCATTTGACTCAATGAGGCAAGACCAGAAAACAAAGTGATACCTATAACCTAAAATTAATTTTAATTAATGTTTTTTCCTGGTGGGTGCTTAGGTAGGTACCTAGTCAATAACCACCAAACTATAGATTATAAATAAACTGAACTGGAAAAATCATCTTCTAATAATATAACATCACGCGTGTATTCTTATAAGGGTTAGACAGAAGTGCACCTGTAGATAGTTCTCCCACATTTCATAAATTATGTTTGAAACTCTTATGTAAAAGGGAACAAGCCTATTACAATAAATAAGATTGAAGTATCTAACTTGAAACGGGAAAACCCATGCTGTGATTTGAAAGAAAGAAAGAAAGAAAAAATATTTATTTGTGACCCGCACAGGAGACACGAGATAAGCAAAACACAAACAATAATAAAATATAAAAAACCCCGTGCGAGACCAAAAAGCAGCATTTAGTTATTGCATTTATCAAATTTCTGTGAATTTACTTTTTTTTCGGGCCTTTAAATCTAGTATTATAGTATTTTAGTATAACATTTCTGTACCAATTATATATTTTATTTAAAAAAAAGCGTATCTTTTTAGAAAAAAAATCTGGCAAATTACCTAGAACTAACTAGCCGTAAAATACCATATGCACCTTTTCACCAATTCACCAATATTGCAACAGTAATTTTCATAATTTTAAGCTTATAAGAACAAAAGGCGAATTTGTTACTCACGACATTCATCCTAAATACGTTAGCTGTTGCGGCTATTCAATTAATACCACATACGTCTAAGAATGGTGTACTAAATTGAAAAGATGCAAGTGGTAAATATGTCCTTTTCTCGTAGTATTAGCCCTAATTTTCAAATGGATTGAAAGGTGCAATAGCCAGTTACATCTTTTCATTTCCACATGCGGAACTTAATAAATAGATGGGCCTTTTTATTGCCCGATCAAAGTAGTTATTCTTTGAAAGATTAGTCATCTACGCAAAATACGTCTTTTACTTCTCGAACAAAGTAGTTATTCATTGAAAGATTAGAGTCATCTACGCAAAATTCGTCTTTTACTTCTCGATCAAAGTAGTCATCCATTGAAAGATTAGAGTCATCTACGCAAAATTCGTCTTTTGCTTCCCGATTAAAGTAGTTATTCATTGAAAGATTAGAGTCATCTACGCAAAATTCGTCTTTTACTTCTCGATTAAAGTAGTTATTCATTGAAAGATTAGACACATCTACGCAAAATACGTCTTTTACTTCTCGATCAAAGCAGTTATTCATTGAAAGATTAGAGTCATCTACGCAAAATATGTCTTTTCATTTAACTTTCTTCAAAAGGTGTCTTTTCATCTTAGTTAAAGTATAAATGATAATGGAGATGAGCCCTTCATGACTGTGGTAAATCTGAAACTAAATGAGATAAAAAATTATCATCAGATGCGTCTTTTTTTTCTCATCCCGGCAATATAATTATATGTCATGGACCAAGTGATTAATCAGGGGACTATCTTTAATGCTCGGGCATTATGAATCTAGTCAAGTCAAATCGGGCAATGTAATGAAAACTGATTTTGTCTACACTCATAACGTCATGTTCCAAATATGAATTCAATAGTTATTTATGCTACCAGTGCGGAAAGTAGGTGATTTCCGATGAGTGGTATTTTTTCCGACACGAGTCGGAAATCATCTTACGCACGTGTATCATACAACATTTTACTATGCATTGTGCGAGGAAATAAAAAAATATATCTGAATCAAGCAAGAAATTAATAAAATGGCGCTTATTCAAGGGCGCTCAGCATATCCACAGATTAACTAACAGTTCATAGTTCCTCGGGCATATCTACTGCGCATGTGCAAATAGCTGTCACGTCGTAACGCAAAAAGGCACGAGCAAAATATCCATTCTGCCAAAAAGTTGAATCAATTTCTTTGGACAAGTTAGTGGCCAACCAGATTGAGTATAATTATGCTAAAAATCTACTAAGGACTTTAGGCGCTATATACGCCCCATCGTAACGCAGTACTGGCCGTGCGTCCGCTCGATGCTAAAATATCAATATTGAACCTCCTTTTGATCAGTTTTGTTTGCAAAATATTATTTGATTTACATATGCTATGTTAGTTATGAAGAAATTCTAGCCATCAATTTTTCTGTGTAAAAATATTTTTAAACATCCAAGTCATTTTGGAGTTTCCAAAAGTTGCGAAAAAATTTAGTGTCGTTAATTATTTTTTTAAAGCAATAATATTAGTTATACGAAAAAACCTTGTGTTTAATAGTACATTACTGCCGCGGTCTATAATGACTACTTTGCTGGTCGCGCTGATTATGGCCGACAGCGCAGCGTAGCGCAGCTCCAGGCCGACACAGCGCGGTCAGCGTGCAGCACTTGAAGGACGAGCTGCGATGAAGGCCGAGACCGTAGGTCGAGGCCTTTACAGCGAGGACAGCAAGGGCTACAATGATGGCCAAGCTGAAAGGCCTAGAGCGTAGCTAGGCTAGCTCGAGGCAATCATAGCGTGACCAGCGAAGCAGTCATTGTGGGCCAAGGTTTGAATAGTGCTTTACTCAAAAATGCAAGTACCTAATCTAAATAAAACCAGCAAGTAATTTAAATAAAAAATATATTAATTAACTAGAATTTTAATTAAA
Organism: Orthosia incerta; assembly: GCA_948252205.1. NCBI lineage: Eukaryota > Metazoa > Arthropoda > Insecta > Lepidoptera > Noctuidae > Orthosia > Orthosia incerta. Next base: position 26,975,538 of record OX411761.1, read on the forward strand.
ATGACAATTATGAAAAGTACAGTTACTAAAATTCAACACCGACTTTCCCGGTTTGATATTACTAATAGTTTGCGATAATTCTAATGCGGTGTTTGACTGCTGTATTATTTATTAATTTTTTTAATTTTTTTTTTCTTCAGGCTCTTGAGCAGATGTTGAAGCTTTCTGGAACTCGTAAGACGTTGTTCGTTTTAAGTTTATACTTTGATTGATTTTTTGTGTAATTCTGTTTTTTATTCTCCACCGATTCTTCTATATAGCTCTCAGCAACTTGATCGGATTTCCATCCTCCATGCCTTTTTAGTGTAATAAGATTGGCCCCAGTATCGACAAGAATAGTGGCCGATGAACGCCGGAAACAATGACCTGTAAATTGTTCCGGATGGGGCAGTTCTAAGTATGTAGCAATAATTTTGGGCATTTGAGCAATTTTGTGCCTCCCTATCACTTGTATGGAGCATTTGCAGTTTTATAATTAAAAAAAAATCGGTCCGTTTTTACGTCAACTGGACGTAGTGCGTAATATTTTTGCACCACTGCAAATGAGGCGTCACGAACAACGAAAGTACGATCAATCTTCGTTTTTGTATCTCGCAACGTAATTATAATTACGTCTTTCACCGCTAAGTACTCAGAGTCAGGGGCTTCATTTATAAATTTTTCTACAAAAAATCAAAGTGTTAACATCACGTTAACACTTTGATTTTTTACATTTATATCCGTCTGACTGTCGTTTTAGCATACTCGTTAAATTGTGGTAATTTTTAATGTTCAAATTATGCTTTATCAGAACCATGCACTTTAACATTGAATAGGTATTCCAGAGAGACGAAGGCTTCATTTGGAAGATCATTTCGTTGGAAAGATCTTTGAAATACGCAAGAAAAACATTTTCGGATAATGATTTAGATTTCCTACTGATTTTCCAAAACACAAATGTTTCATATGCAAGCTTATATTTTTCCTTTGAGTTTCGCGGTATCAAATTTTCAACCACTAATTTAGCTTCATCTTTAATATCTGGCGGTGTTAAACACATTGAATCGGAAGAATTTTCGCTTTGAGAGTTCATTTTTAGCAAAAAAGTCACTAAATAAAAACAAAATTTTCGCTGAACCGCGCTTTTGTTACTTCTTTGTTTTTTTTTTGAACAATGGTAGTTGGAACTATACAGCCTAATATGGAATAAAATCTTTTACATCTCTCATGTTCGGTAAGTAGGTTCTTATTACCTCCAAATGGGGCTTGTAGGTGACTAATTAGCGCTCTAGGGTAATAATGTAGCTAGAAACGCCCTAGGGCAGTAAGTAATTAAAAAAAATACTTCTTTCTTTCAAAAAGTTCGCGTACATCTAACCATCATACTGGCAATAGACATCACGCATTCAGCCCAATGACCAAAGAGGTCGCTTTGCTATTCAGCCTTGTCTTCGTGTGAAGACAAGGCTGAATAGCAGAAGTATTTTTTTTTAATTACTTACCGCCCTAGGGCTGTAAGTAATTAAAAAACAATGAGCAAAGAGGTCGCTTTGCTATTCAGCCTTTTCTTCGTGTTAGTATAATAGTCATCAATTTTATTCTTGTAATGCCGGTTTTTTTCTACTTACCTTACAATCGAGATGTAAAGCAGAATAGTTAGCTCGGGTGTAAGTACCAATTGCACCCTCGAACTATAGGCGCCCTCGCTGCGCTCTTGCGCCTAAATATCTCGGGCTGCAATTGATGCCTTACAGCCCTTGGCTACTAATCTACTATTTGTACCTATCTCTATAGATACAAATAGCTGTGTTTTAAAAAAAACCTTTTTGGATTTGATATTTTAAAACGTTGAAACGTCAAAATAGCGGCCGGCAAAATATTGCCGGCCTGTTAGAGCGGCCAGCAAAACTTTGCCGGCCGCTCCTTAAAACAGAACGGCAAGGTCGACTTTGCTCAAACAAGGTTGTCAAAATAATGACCACATTACATGCATTTTTGAGTAAAATTATGTAAATGATTCAATAATAAATAGATATGTTTTTCAAACCTTTTAACCTAGCCGTTACTAAGGAGTATGCTTTAGAAAGTTATCGTTTTACGGCGCATGTAGGCCCTTAACATCTTTACCAGTAATTGGTAAAAAAAATTGACGAAATTAATGTGAGTGCTTTCTTTTTAACCTTTAACCGACTTACCAAAAAAAGGTTCTATGTTCGACATTATGTATGTTTTTTTTTGTGTATGTTCACCGATATCTCCCTCAATTTTGGACCGATTCCGAAAGTTTTTTTTTGTTAGAAAGAGTATGTTTTGAAATTGGTCCCATTTTAGTTTGGTGAAGATCTGATGAAGAGCTTCAGAGATATACAACAGAACTCTTCAATAAATAATGGCTAATCTCTCGGGATTGCTGAAATCGCATGTCTGTTCATTGTTTATACCATTTCATAACATGACATCACGCCAGTACGCTCTTAAGGGGTACGCAGATCTCTCATTTCACCGGGTATGTTCAAGTTTCATGATATTCGGGTAATCTATTCTGGCGTTAAAGGTACCTTACTAAACAACTTGCCTATTAGGTAGATACAACTAAAAAGTGAAAAATAAAAAATCTTAGAATTTTTTTCAAAAGTTTTTTTTTGTATTCCTAATTTATTTTCTTCTTTACATGGCAGTCGTGACAATGCATCCGCACAATTCTTACTTGACGTATAACAATAGTACATCCCAACGTTGTACACAGCCACGTTGGACGCAGCCATTATGGGAATACCTACCTTATTTCCAAATATGTAAGTTAAAGGCTTATGGTCTGTACTCAATATAAACTTACGCCCGTAAAGGTACTGATGGAATTTACATATTCCGTAAACAATAGGAAGTGCCTCCTTATCTATCTGCGAGTAAGCGCGCTCGGCTTGCGTCAAAGATCGCGACGCGTACGCCACCGGCTACTCGCCACATGCAAACGCGTGCGGGATCGCCACACCTATTTCTTATAGTAGGGACTTACAGTACTGTATCAGATACAACCACTTTTGGAAGTAGTTAGCCATGCTGCAGCATACCAATCAGTTAAACTATTTAATAAGCTGCCCATACAGTTCAAGTCCATTTATAATTTAACTCGGTTTAAGCTACAACTAAACTACTACCTTTGTGCTCTTCAATCTGTATTATTTCTTTTCTCTGTAAAGTGTGTTTGTGTGTACATAAATAAATAAATAAAGCCATTTCTGATAGATAAATGCTATTACACGCTTGATGAGTTTCTCTGTGACACTTACACCTAGACTGTTACCAAATCGATATTATTGACATTATATTTTTACTATTGAAATTTATAATAAATTTTGAATTTAATTGTTTTTATATTTGCATATAACATCTTTATATGACATAAGTGGCTATTTTATAAAAAACATTTGACATATTTGTATATTTCTTTTTGCTGATTGTTTGTAATGCATTCGGAGTTGGGGTGTGTATAGGGCATTTACAACTACATAATTACCAACTCCATATTATTGACATTTTGTTTTTTGAATTAGAATATAACTATTGTTGTATTTTTGTTTGACATGTCTGCATACGATATAAAAATTTATTTGACGTATTTGCATACTTTTTTGACATTGTTAAAGAGTGAATTAGCAGTACCTATTGTTTAATGGATAATTTTTGCTGATTGTCTGTAAAGCTTTCATTTTTATTTTTTTTCTCAGTCCTTAAGACGACATTATATTTTACGATTGACATATCTAATGGAATCTAAATTTATCTGTTTTTATATTTGCGTTTGACATTTTTATTTGACATAATAACTGTATATTTGAATATCGATTTGACATCATTTAATACTTGTTTGACTATTTGAGGGTTGAAATAAAAGTTTATTATTGTTTATTGTAAAATTTTGGCTCATTGTCTTGTAATTCTTTCAAAGTTAGCTTGTATCGTGCTTGTTGCCAATTATGATTGTTCGACACAATGTAAAAATTATTTGGAATAAATAAATACAATACAATACTATACCAACACTGCTCGCATCTGTCGTCAAAATTGTTGGCAACTCCGGTGTATAGTATATTATAACTTCACTACAAGTTAATGAATATTTAACTTTGCTAAACGCACCTTGACACTCTTTATTCCAACTGTACTGAACACCTCCCCTAAGCAAATTATAAAGTGGTGCTAACACTGTACTAATATTTTTAATAAACTTGCCGTAGTATATGACCATACCAATGAATGATCTCAACTCGGAGATGTTTGTGGGGCTGGTGTTTTTACTCAATACTCAATACATTTATTGCTTCCACATGTGAACTTAGATGGTAGGTTACAAATTTAGACCATAAATTGTGGACCCTGTCGGGCACTGCAAAAGTAGGAGAGAGGAAGAGGGCTTTTATTTGTCAAAGTATATATTTTTATTTTTATTATAGCCTTAACCTTGTTGGGACACGTGTGAACGCCGGCTTTACTTATAGTGTGCCCTAAATAATTAATTGATAACTGGTCTCTCAAACTTTCTTCTAGCCAGGCACCAAACTTTCAGGTCTTAGATATTTTCTTCAAAACCGCCGTATATTCTGATATAGTTTCACCTCCTTTCTGTTTTATATGCCTAAATTTGTAACGTTCGGCTAATTCACTTGGTTTGGGTTGCAAGTGTTTGTTGTACCCATAATGTTCGTGATCTGTGTGAATGTTTTGTCTTTTGGTTTCTCCGGCGTGCACAAATTTACCAAAAGTTGGTAGGATTCCGCTCCAATAACCGTTATTAGTGTAGGTACTTGTAATTCAGCCGGTATTTTGTTCACTATGAAATATTTTTCTAGTCGTTCTACAAACAATTTCCAATCTTCACACGGCATTTTAAATTCTGTGATCTTCCCGATTGACATTTTAGCAACCAACACTGAGTTATTTTCGCGTAAAATTCGATGTTATCCGCGCCACAGAAGGACATTTGGAATAAAACCACGACTTAGTTGAATTGCGTATATTCGCAGACTGTCCTGACGTAACAAAAGTACCCACTATTTACAGATATCACAATAACTTTTTTTAGTTCAAACCTCAAACTCAAATACTTTGACAAATTAACAAGCATTCATTATTTCTCACAAGTTCTCTTTTCCTTTATTATGTTTTTCGTTTTTAGGGTTCCGTACCCAAAGGGTAAAAACGGGTCCCTATTACTAAGACTCTACTATCAGTCTTTCTGTCTGTCCGTCTGTCACCAGGCTGTATGTCATGAACCGTGATAGCTTAAGTTTATTTTTTCAGAGATGATGTATATCTGTTGCCGCTATAACAATAAATACTAAAAACAGAATCAAATAAATGTTTAAGTGTGGCTCCCATACAACAAACGTGATTATTTTGCTTTTTGCGATAATGTTACGGAACACTTCGTGCGCGAGTCCGACTCGCACTTGGCCGGTTTTTTAATTCTTGTTGACATTGAGTCAGTTAGCACTATTAGAGCTAAATGACTCAATGTCACTGGTATAAAAGCAGCAACAATTTTACCATAATTTAGTTTTCAAAACAACTTCATTTGAGTAAATACGAACCTAACTTGTTCATAATGTGGCCGAATCTAGCTATTGTGCTTTTGTTGATCATTTTAGTAGTACTGTCGTGGTCTGCAGCCGATGAAATAGCTGCAACAAAAGTTTGTCCTCAGGGCATGCCTATGTTTTCAAAATATATATTTTGTGCGCCAACTACAACTACACTAAGCCCGTGAGTACTAATTACCTTTATTACTTACCTTTAGATCACTGTCTTAAGACTGCGTTAGTCGACGCCGACGGCTCGAACTCATTCATGGGCTCGAACTCATCTTCTGTAACTGCTGTCACAGGAAACTAAAAATCGCAAGATGGTCTTTGTTAAATTTTCAATAACATCTATGTTAGAGTGATTTTCTATAATAATTGTCGCTTTTGAATAGTGCCATTAAAATACAGAATATTATATTTCTGATTTTGAGTTGCTTTGTCTTCTGCTTCAGGCAAGCGACTTAGAAAATTTTTTGTAAATCGTTTTTTTTTTTCTGTAATTAAATTTGTACAAATTTTATTTTAGACTTTTCACTGTCCGAACATATATACCATTGAGTATAGTATCAACCCTACAACTATATGGTAAAACATTACCGACTAGCGGAGCCTTAAGTCACATACTCATAATAAAATCATTCAAAAAATTACTTATTTTAAAGTTGATATTTTTTTTTTTTTCTTTTTCAGCAAAATGATGAAGAAATATTTCGACTATATAGCAAAATGAAGAAACGATGGTTTAAGGACTAAGACATCTCGCTCCCTTGTAATGACGTCACACTGATCTTTGATTTGGTTAGTATATTGTATCCGATGCATTTTTGAATAAAATATTAATATCACATGCAAGACATATACTTTTTTATTTCCGACTCCGCTTCCTCCAATGCGTTATTCGAGCTTAAACATTATTAATTTAGAAATTATTATTTTAAGGATGTTAATATGATTTTATTTTTGTACATTTTTACATGGTTCATAAGCATAAATATGTACTATCTGTTTTACACAACTAACAACGTTATTTAAGTAATTTTTAAATGGCATCTGTACAAAATTTTACTGTTCTAAGTACATTTTATAAGTACGTTACTCTAACCGTCGAGTTCGAACATACCTTCGAAGTAGACTTAGTAGTTGTACCTTCGTCATGCATGAACACCCCGATTATAATAGGCACAGACGTTCTCAACAGGGACGACATTGTTTACGTTCGCACAAAAGATAAACAATTCTTAAGCCGTTCCCCAAACGGAGTTATCAAAGTACACGACACTCAAACTAATATGCAAAGTAAAGTAAATACGCCTCTCCAGGGAGATGATCTTACTGCATTAATGGTCGTAATTGACGAGTATTCTGAATTCTTAATTTCCGGCACTGCAACCACTACGGTAAAAACAGGACAAATGCATATCAGTTTGACAAGCGAAACGCCTATAGTTTATCACCCCTATCGTCTTTCTTACCAAGAAAAAATTAAAGTCCGAGAGATTATCAAAGACTTGTTAGATAAAAACATAATTAGGGAATCGGAATCTGTACGCCAGTCCAATTTTGCTGGTCAAAAAGAAAGACGGCTCTGATAGGTTATGCGTAGATTTCAGAGCTCTCAATCGGATCACCGTTAAGGACAGATACCCTCTTCCTCTTATAGATGACCATATCTATCGCCTACGGTCCTCTAAATATTTCTCTTGTTTAGATATGGCTTCAGGTTTTTTCCAAATCCCTATTCACGAAGATTCAATACACAAAACAGGTTTTGTCACCCCTGAAGGCCACTTTGAATTTTTGAAGATGCCGTTTGGCTTGTGCAATTCTCCAACCGTTTATCAGAGAATAATAAACAGTACTCTTCGGAGGTTGATTGAGGCTGGAAATGTATTAGTATACGTCGACGATGTACTGATCGTGAGTGATACCGTTGCTGAAGGCATAAAATTATTACGCGAAGTGCTCAAAACGCTCACCGAGGCTGGTTTCTCAGTCAATCTCCAAAAGTGCTCATTTCTATCCCGCGAAGTAGAGTACCTTGGCCGCATTATATCACATGGTCAGGTTAGGCCGAGTCAGCGCAAAATCGTAGCCTTGGTGAATACTCCGGCCCCGAGTAATGTTAACAAGTGCGGCAGTTCTTAGGCTTAGCTGGGTACTTTCGACGTTATATAGAAGGGTACGCCATTAGAACAACAAGTATCTCGCGTTTAACTAAAAAAGACGTCAAATTCGAATGGGGACCTGAGCAGGAAACTGTTCGTCAAGACTTGTTAAAACGGCTAACAAGTGAGCCTATACTTGCAATTTTCGACCCTAGCCTGCCCACAGAGCTCCACACTGACGCTAGTAGTGCAGGATATGGGGCGGTGCTGATGCAAGTATATAACGATGGCACTAAACGAGTGGTGGGCTACTTTAGCAAGGCAACACAGGGCGCTGAGAGTAGGTACCACTCCTATGAATTGGAGACGCTGGCGGTTGTCAGGGCACTGCAACACTTCAGACATTATTTAATTGCATTAGAGTTCAAAATCATAACCGATTGCAATGCCCTGAAGTCAACCGAACGCAAAAAGGATTTGCTTCCCCGAGTTGCACGCTGGTGGATCTACCTGCAAGATTTTAATTTCACCATCGAGTACCGTAAAGGTGCACTAATGTCACATGCCGACTATCTGAGTAGGAATCCACTGGTAGCGCAAGTAAATCAGGTCGACAGGCCTCGCAATTGGGCGCAAATTGCGCAATGTGCAGATAATGATACCTGAGAGCTCATTCAAAAGTTAAATGAGGGTGGTCTGGACTCGCGGCGTCTTCTGTCAAAATGATGTGTTTTACTACCGTTTCTCGCCTACTGGTGAGGAAAGTCGTCTATTGTGCTATATCCCCAAAGGACACAGGCTAAGCCTGCTACGGATATATCACGATGAGCATGAACACATCGGAGTAGAAAAAACTAGCTAACTTTCTGGTTTCCTGGGCTTAAATCTTTCGTGTGCAAATATGTTTCCCACTGTCTTACGTGTATTTCAAAGAAACGTGTACCTCGGGCTCCACTACAGCCTATAACGTCATGGGGAAAATCTGATATTCCATTCAACACTATCCCTGGGCCTTTTGCCAGAATCGAATGGGTACAAGTTTATCCTAGTTTTGATTGACTCGTTTACAAAGTTCTGTTTGCTCTACCCCATGTACCGACAGGACGCAGAGGAGCTGAAGCGCGTTCTTCAAAACGTGATTTCTCTATTCGGTGTGCCAAAATTAGTAGTCTGTGACCGAGGCCGTATGTTTGAAGCGTCTAGATTTGTAACTTTGATTACTGATATGGGCTGTAACATTCACTATATCACACCCGAAATGCATCATGCAAACGGCCAGGCGGAGCATCATATACGGACTGTTTTAAACATGATTCGTATAGAGATTAGTAACAAGAATAATAGTTTGTCTAAGTCATTGTGGAGACTTCAATTAGTTCTGAATATCACAAAACAGAAAACTACAAAATCATCCGCTTTAAATTTGTTATTTGGCACTGAGGCAACTACACCCATAATCCGTGCGTTAGTTCGCGACTTCGCCATGGAAGATGCTAACCCGAATCACGAGGCTTGGCGTGAGATATGCAGAAGCCGTGCGAGTGAGCTTCTAAAAAGGAATCGGGCTCAACAAGATGCTCGTGTATATCGCCACCGCGGATCTCCAAAGGTTTTTAAATTACATGATTTCGTGTTTGTAATTAAGTATTCACAGAGCACTGGGAAGTTGGACTCCGGGATGAGAGGCCCGTATAAAGTCACGAAGATCTTGCCAAGTGACCGATATGAGCTCCGATTACTGACCGGTGCACGAGGCAAGACAACCCAGGCCGCGGCCCAATATATGGTGCCGTGGAAAGGAGAATGGTGTCCTGATACCTGTTCAGCCTTTTTTGAATGTGAGTAATGGTTTTGATTATGTAACAGATTGCTTTCCACAAGGGCGAGTGACCCTTTTCGATGGTTGGCTGGCAAGCTGATCTGCATGAGATGGCGTGAGTGTGAACCTGGCAAGCTGCTGGCAGGCTACTGGCGAGCTGCTGGCGAGCTGCAGGCTGGATGCGCGCTGCGGTGCGATATTGCAGACTCGCTGCCATATATGTGTGGCGACTGGCGACCGGTGCTGCGGTGCTGGTTTGGAGGACAGTTGAGCGCTGCGGTGCTCCTGTCTTGTGTGATGAGGATTAATTAGTGCTGCGGTACTCTTTCGTCAGTTTTGGACATGCGCTGCGGTGCCTCTGTCTTGCAGACGCGACTCGTGCGCGTATTATCGGACATGTGCTGCGGTATCATGATCTCGATATTATGTAGAAATGCGCTGCGGTGCATTTATTATGTAGACACGTTCTAGTATGGGAATGTGTGGCACTGAATGAAATGGAGAGATGAATGTCAGAACGACATAACTGTGACTACTGAAAGTTATTAGATATCTTAGCTGGCTTTGTTTCAATGGAAGAGGGCCTCGAATGTGTGATGAATGATTGAATAGGCAAAAATAAGCTTTTGTTCCCTCACTAATACTCGTATTAATCTCATGATTTTAGGCGAGGGTGATGTTGTCGTACAGCCAGGACACACGGACGAGCTACCTGCGAACCGAGGCAGGGATACAGCTCAAGATACCGTTCAAGCAGACGTACCCGAAGACAGCGCGTCAGGCCCCTTGGACGGGTCACCTGCGAGCCAGGACTAGGATACAGGTCAAGATACTGCCGCAAGCAGACGTACCCGAAGACAGCGCGTCAGGCCCCTTGGACGGGTCACCTGCGAGCCAGGACTAGGATACAGGTCAAGATACTGCCGCAAGCAGACGTGCCCGTGGACGGCGCACAGTCAGGAGAGGCCGTATTAGGTTAGATCGATATTATTAGGACATAATCGATATTTCCAATGATTGTACAGCTGTCATCCCTGACGTTTCACCCAACACCTATAAAAGCGGTTGTCAATCGGTCCGCGTCCCTTTTTTCACCAATCAGCGCTCGCGCAGTAAGGTCGTTGGATTTCGTCTCGGATCACAGCTAAGTTATTAGGTTCATTTGGTTTATTTTCCTTTGATTATTGTGTGTTATCGTAGTCGATTGTTTCCAATAAAATGGTGCGTAATTATTTCTCGCAAGTCGGACTCGCGCACGAAGGGTTCCGTACCTTTATCGCAAAAAACGGCAAAAAAATCACGTTTGTTTATTTATTTATATATGCTTTATTGTAGGTACACCAAGTTAAAACAAAGAAAAGGAAACTTAAAACTAAAATACATACAACGGGCGGCCTTATCGCATACCGCGATCTCTTCCAGGCAACCTGGAATGGACAGTGATAGCCTGGACATGAAATGGGGTGAATGGGGTGAAGCCCCACTCAAATATTTATTTTATTCTGTTTTTAGTATTTGTTGTTAAGCAAAGTTGTGAGGCTACAAACAAGAAGTAGTTTGGTAGACACCTAACTGCTTTTTGTCTTTTTTTAGGGTTCCGTACCCAAAGGCTAAAAACAGGACCCCAGTAATATGGGGGGGTGCCGCTACCAGAAATATATCATTTGTGAAAATTTCAGCTGTCTAGCTATCACTGTTCATTACATACAGCCTGGTGACAGACGGACAGATAGACAGACAGACAGACAGACAGACAGATCGCGGAGTCTTAGTAATAGGGTCCCGTTTTTAGGCTTTGGGTACGGAACCCTAAAAAAAGACAAAAAGTAGTTAGGTGTCTACCAAACTACTTCTATATAACTACGACCAGTTCGATAACAGTCACAATTTTTAGGACCACGTTTGAACAGGCTTGCGACGCCATTCGCATGCAGGTGATTATGAACATTAAGGTGCGACTGCAATTTTGACCTTTGACTGTACATTCAAGACAAAATAAATGTGCTAGATTTATAACATCAGTCATCGGTCGTAAAGTTCAGCAATGATGACTGAAATGGCATTCAATTATCTTATTAAAGGGAACTTAGATTGACTCATTCATTCTCTTTTTCCTTTGCACATGACTGCACTTAATTTCATGCATTCAATGCATCAAATCCCCTGTAAGACTAGCCAGCTACTTACGGTGGATAATTTGTAAAATATTAAAGCTAACTCCCTCAAGTGTAAAAGTCCTACTTAATATAACAAATAAATAAACTAACAAATACTGTCCCATCAAACTGTTTTCTATTGCATTAACACTTCAACACGTAACATATTACTTAACAACGATTTCTCTAGAAGAAAACTAGTTAAGTCAATGGTCCCAAAATAAAACCATGCGGAACACCACATTTAAGTTAATGCTTAATTTTCAATAAATTCTTTTTGCTATCAGATTCCTGTTCCAGGGGCATCGGTCACGGCCTCCTCTTGATGCTCTTAGATAGAGTTACTGCTACAATAACATTTATGAGGCCAATGAATGCTGTGAATACGCAAGCGCCGGATAAAAGCCTGATAAAAAATCTCGTGAAATTGGTCACTACTTCGGTGCAACCGTTTTTCTCATTGGCGAATTTTTTCGTGAAACTACAGTCGACTCTGCCAATCCAGCCGTGGTAATAAGTGTCACAGCATGAGACAGGGAACTCACGGCGCCAATTAATGTAGTCCCTCGGTCCAGACGCGCCACAGCACTGCATGCGTTTCTCCAACATACCAAAAGAAGTTTCCAAACCTGTATCGTTCTTCATCGTAGTGTACACGTCCAGGATAGCGTCTTCAATGAATTTGTCTGTCGAATTCGTGTCGAACGACAGAGCGACGACAGCGGCGGCGACAAGTGCCACAATAGCTGTAACCTGGAACGCGGTGTACATCACCACTAAACCTTTACTCTTCTTCTTGGCACCGACGAAACCACAGCATGAAACACAGATCACGAATATACCAACGAGGATGAACAGCCAGGGGATAGCCTTAGGCCAGTACACATTATAGTCTAGCAGATAATGGTTGGTATTCCTCAGGCTGGTGATTATGTGGACTTCGACGAAGAACCAGATTGCTGTGCACTCAATCGCGACGCCGACGATCACGCGGAGTATGTTCAGGATGAACAGGAGAACGGAGGACGCATTTTTAGTACTCATGGTTATTTGTTTTACTTTGATATTCGTTTAACTCGCGACACGTGCGGTTCGCTCGAACGTATACAATTAAATGGTGGGGTACAGCGGCCGGTAGCTTTTATATGGCCGATCGATCAAGTATTTCTTCGTAAACAGAATGATTCATACATTCATAGGATGAGTGACTGTGCCTACTATGATAATACTCCTCTGAGGTTTCTGGATTAATATAATAAACATGTTTTTAATATGTAATACTGTACATAACTGTATGTAACGTAGGTGATCCATAGAATTGTGCCTAAGATTTTTTGTAGGTACTTAAGTTTATATTAATTGTTCCAAGTATATTAAGAAAATTATAGCCTATATAATATATACATAGAGGTCATTTACAAGTTACAGTTACATATTTTAAATATGATTGTACCCAAAAGAATAAAACATGAATTCCAAGATAATGACACGGGTTTATTTAAGCACTGTCAAATTGTAAAAGTCTTTGACAAGGTACGTGTACGTGTTCTAAGCGAGAATTAACATAATTTACATCTCTCATGTTCGGTAAGTAGGTTCTTATTATCTCCAAATGGGGCTTGTAGGTGACTAATTAGCGCTCTAGGGTAATAATGTAGCTAGAAAAGCCCTAGGGCAATAAGTAACTTAAAAAAAACTTCTGTCTTTCAAAAATTTCGCGTACATCTAACCATCATACTGGCAATAGACATCATGCATTCAGCCCAATGAACAAAGAGGTCGCTTTGCTATTCAGCCTTGTATTCGTGTGAGTATAATAGTCATCAATTTTATTCTTGTAATGCCGGTTTTTTTCTACTTACCTCACAATCGAGATGTAAAGCAGAATAGTTAGCTCGGGTGTAAGCACCAATTGCACCCTCGAACTATAGGCGCCCTCGCTGCGCTCGTGCGCCTAAATATATCGGGCTGCAATTGATGCCTTACAGCCCTTGGCTACTAATCTACTATTACGAGTAAGTAATATTCGTAAATACGAAAGCCTAGTCGTTGCATAGTTTGTCATACTTACCCACATTAGTAGTACCTAAATTTAATAATGTTTATGGAGCACGGACATGGGAGTGCATTCTACCATTGTTATTTGAATGACTTACCTTTGGAAATCTGTAATGCAATAAATTCAAAGAACTGCTTAAGAGTGCTGAAAAGATACTTTCTAGATCGCATTGCAATCTAGAATGTGTCTTTTCAAATGACGAGCTATACGTCGATGATCGACGGTAATAGCTGTTACCTGACCCACCCTGCCGTTAGCTGACTCACTTACACAAAAATAATTACTTGTCATATATTTCATAGTCTTTCGATTTTTAAGTTCGAAACCGATGTTATTATACTAACTGAATGTCGACTAACTCTAAATAAATTATTTGATTTGATTTGACATGGTCTCTGGTGTGGATTAGTACATACAGCAGCAGAGAATCCTCACCCCTAGAAATGTATAAAAAGCGACATCTATGGACAGGAGGATATACTACGATGTTTACATACGCCGCGTGCGCAGGATCTCTGTGACATCAATGAAACTGCTAAGATTTCATTTTAAGTTACACTTGAAATAAAATAAAACTGACGGCGCTCATGCAAGCGACCGCTAGGTAATATGCATCGCATCCTACCTGTTGCTTTTTTTCTAAACTTCCGTATTTATCAAACATTATACTTTTTTACAGATTTCTTATAACTCACAACAGATTTTTTTTTTATAAAATCGATAGGCCGAAGCAAGATTCGGTCCCTATATCCCTTAGCCGACCATTGTAAGAAAGAAGGCAAAAATATAATTTATAAATGGTTGCAAACACTTAATTACTGCGAAACAGAAAAAATCCTAGAGGTAACAATATAAATTGATATGTACGGACTATATACTCGTATACGTTTACCTACAATATTTCATTTTATATATCACATTAGGTAAAATACACATTTAATCACAATTGTTATGTTATACATTACATTATATTATTATATATATTTATCTACATACTACCCACATTACTTAGGAACATTACATATGATCATACTTGCAAAATTGTTATTCGACAGAGTAATATATCCATTAACTACTTACACACACACATAGACACACATACACACTCGCATACACATTCACACACACACACTCCCACACGCAGAGATAAAACCCGCTCCTGCTTACTCATTCAGTACACTCATGTTCGCATCTCACATGTTGACAATCTATACAATGTTATGCAACGGGGGCCCTGGAGATCTATAGTACAGGCCTCGGCTTAGTTTAGACTCCAGATCTCCCACAAATTACAAATTTGTATAAAAAAAAAAAAAAATGTTTGCTGTATAATGTATATGTACTTGATGTAATTTGTGGAGATGTTTTTTTTTTTATTATTATTATTATTTATTAACTTACGGGTCAAGCTATTATACCGCTGTGCCATTCTGACACTTATCGTAGCTGTGAAATTCATCGATATGTTTATAAATCATCCATCTCATTATTCATATCGGCCGTGACGTTTATAAAACATAACAAATTTTGATTATGAAGAAGATTGAGGGTAAGCTTATAATTTTGTTAAGTAAAACATGACATAGCATCATAGCATAATTACTCGTCTACTTGTGTTGTTCGAATAACGACTTATAATTACAATAACATGTTGTCTCGATTTCAGTATAGGTTTGATCCCACAAGCTACAGTTAAGTTTTTATAGCTAATTGTTTTTTGTAAACAGTTTTGAAAAATTTCAAGAGATGTAAATTATTGTTCTGTCTGTTTCATACATAACATGTTGGTTCTCTTTTGAAATATTCAAAACTATTTCAGGTTTTTCAGTAAATAAATAGTTTTTAATCTAAATTAGGTTACTATATTAATGAATACCATATGAATAATAAATAATACTGTTCTGTTTTTTTGTTCCCGATACCGGTGGGCTACTATTTAAAATATTTTTAAATGTGTTTCTTTTTTGTTTTTTTTTTGTCTATACTATATTATATAATATAATATGATAATATTATTAAGAGGAAAGATTTTTTTGTTTGCTTGTTTGTACCGAATAGGCTCCGAAACTACTGGGCCGATTTAAAAAAATCTTTCACCTATGGAAAGCTACATTATTCCCGAGTAACATAGGCTATTGTTTCATCCCAAAAACTGGTCCTGTGGGTGGTCCACGGGAGCGAAGCCACGGGCAATAGCTAGTATTTTATAAAAATATTTAAAATGTAACATATAAGAAAGAAATTAAATAAAGGACATAATAAATAATACTACGTATATAAGTGAATCTCCTCTATTTTGAAAGACCGCCTTTTAAACACCTAATTTTTTAGTTTTCTATTATACCTACTTCCCCTCAACCCGCAACACCCTTCTATACCCATACAGTGCTGCCTAAATATGCTGATGTTGGTTAGCGCATGTCAATTTTGTATCAATAACATAAACAATTATTGGGTATCTTGCACGCTTACTTGTGGAATCGATGTCAATAACTACAGAAAACAACTTCATTGTGGTCACATAAATGGCGCGCACGCGGCGCACGTAAATGTTGCAATATATTATCCTCCTGCCCATAGATGTCGCTTTTTATACACTTCTAGGGGGTGAAGTTTCTCTGCAGCTGTATGTACATTGCAGCACGTCAAGATCGACCGGAAGAACGCCAGCAAGTACCGGTACTAATCGGTACGGTTTATGGGGTAGGTGCCCCGTAGCTCATACAACCCAAGTAAATAGCCCCAGTTGGGCAGGGTCATGCGTTCACAAACTCGTGTTTTGTACCCAGGAACACGCTTTGCTTCGCTCGCTCATTAGCTTACTTTGGCTTTGTAGACGCAGGCCTACCTCCCATTCCTCCTTCTGAGACGGCAAGGTCTTGAGGGAGAGCGCTACGGTCGTGTAGATCCTCAAGCAAGTGCGGTGATGTTCTTTCTCGAGGTTGCCGCCCCGTTATTGGTCTAATTCCATATGAATTAAACGTGACAGAAATCACCGGGCTACTTAATACAGGGGTGGCGAGGTCTTGCCCCTGGGTGTCCACCAGAACAAGATCAGATGATGGATAGCAATGACCTCCGTCGTGTTAGTGCCGTGCGCGGGAACCCGTATGGGATGATGATGGCATCCTGGTGACTGAGCCGTAGGTGGTTTAACGTCTCTGAGGCAACACTCCACTTTGGCCCGGATTTCTCATTACACGGGAGGCCGTAGCTTAGCCAGCTACGGTTAATCGTCAAACGGGCCCCAGGCGAGTTTACTCCCATTGGGGGCTTGCAGACGGCAGTGCTCGCTCGCATTGCTAGTGGTAGCGGTGTGACTTGATGCTGTGCTGTCTTGTGAGCAACTAATGGGATGGGGTTATATTTATTTATTTTCAATACAGTTGTTAAACATGGCGTACTTTCAGAGGCTATAAATATGATTCGAAAGTTAAATCTTACGCATAGGCATCTTTCTGTTACGCGGCCGTGACTTTTGTTTACGAGCTCGATCATTATGTTCGCAGTTTAGTTTTAAATTTATAAGTCAACTTAAAAAAGTTACGTTAAGTTACTTAGAAAACTCCTTGCTACTAAGCAAGGAGTTTTCATACAAAGAATAAAATGGGATAGATTTTCTACGAGGAAAAATGAATGATTCCGTACGATTTAGCATTAAATTCTCAAAAGTCTTTTAAATGGTTGTTTATTATATTTAATTACCAGTTTTAATTTAATTATTTTCACATCAACATTTGTTAAAACTCGAATAGGCTGTATAGCTGTATAGGCTGTTATCGTTGAAAAAAAAAATGTCCAGTTCCAAAAACGCGCCATTATTTATAAGTCAATTTAAAAAAGTTTAGTAGCAAGGAGTTTTCATACATAGAATAAAATGGGATAGATTTTATACGAGGAAAAATGAATGATTCCGTACGTTTTAGCATTGAATTCTCAAAAGTTTTTAAATAGTTGTTTAATATATTTAATTACCAGTTTTAAGTTAATTATTTTCACATCAACGTTTGTCAAATATCGAATAGACTGTATAGGCTGTTTTCTATTTAAAAAATACGTCCAGTTGCAAAAACGCGGCATATTGAAAATTTTATTTTTTGTGAATAAACAAATCTAATTCTTTGATTTGTTTTTACTGTTTCTCACAACTGTATTGAAAAACGTCGTGTGATACACGGGTGTGTAGGTTATTGCAAACTCGTGTCATTAAAAACCCTCGCCTTCGGCTCGGGCTTGATAATGACAGCTCGTTTGCAATAACCTACTTTCCACCCTTGTATCACAATGTACTATTATAAAACTTTATGCACAAGTACAAAGGCGGACTTAATGCCTTAGGCATTTTCTACCAGTCGACCTTAGGGTGGTGCAGAGATAAAATATGGCAGGTGCAACTAATGAAGAAAACAAATAGAAAAACTGGCCAAGTGCGAGTCGGACTCGCGCACGAAGTGAACAACCAGTTCACATTCACAACCAGTTCACATTCACAACCACTTGACACCACACACTAGGATGGCACAGACACTGCAGCACACAAACTTGTAACTTGGTAAATAAAACAATCCTTAATTCTTCATGACTGTATTCGAAGCTCAACGAGACTGATTTAACCTACGACCCTACCTAATCGTCGGAGAATCTTAACACCGCGATGCAGAATTCGAGCAAAACTAAACACCGCCATCTATCGGCAAAACGAAAAACTACTTGCTCAAACACGAAGGGTTCCGCACCATTATGGCAAAAAACTGCAAAAAAATCACGTTTGTTGTATGGGAGTCCTTAATTATTTTATTTTAATTTAATAATTATTATTTTTTGAAGTGAATATACAACTAAATATTCTGTGTCTACCTGTTTACACACATATTTTTGAAATATTTTTTTACAGGTAAAAAAATATTTCAAAAATATTTCTAGCGTCTACCTGTTGCCGTTATTAATATCAAGAAAAAATCGACAATAATTCACGTTTGTTGTATGGGAGCCCCCCTTAAATATGAATTTTATTCTGAAACCTCACGAGGCACTCGGTCGTATACCATTTCGAGGTCAATGAACGCCATGTGCAAGTTTTTATGCGGACCTCTGTATTTTTCACACAACTGGCGGATGGTGAGAGTGGCATCCGTTGTACCCCGCCCAGGCATAATACCGAATAGGGATAAATACGAGATCAATACAGGAAATAAAAAATAAAATATCTATTACATGTAATATTAATATTTTATTCAATAAATCATCGGATTAAATGTATTAGCATAATCTTAGATCAATGTGTAATCTATTCTGATTCTTATATAATATATTATAGCAAAATTGTGAACCATTGGTTTGTCCTGCAGTTCTTCGAAACTATAAATTAATTTGACGACATGAAAAGGTAGCGAGATACCTTGCTCCTTATATCGTTGTTTCTTCATTTATTCGTCATACCCGAGAAATTCCTTGATCATTTCGCTGAAAATTATAAAAATACATTGTTTTTAGGAACATTAGATGATGTGCAATTGTTTATCAACTTTAAAAAAAACTTTTTTGCAAAAAAATACTACCGACTTCCAAATAAAAAACTACAAAGTGAAAAATAACTTTAAAAATAACTTTATTTTTGGAAGTCGGTGTCTTTTGTAGGTACCAATTCATTGCGATATTGACACCGACTTCCAAAAATAAAGTTATTTTTCACTTTGTAGTTTTTTATTTGGAAGTCGGTAGTATTTTTTTGCAAAAAAGTTTTTTTATTTTACCCTTTTTAGTTGTACCTATAGGCAAGTTATGTAGTAAGTACCTGTAACGGCAGAATAGATTACCCGAATAACATGAAACTCAAAACATAATCAGTGAAATGACAGATCTGCATACCACTTAATAGCGTACTGGCGTGATGTTATGTTATGAAATGGTATAAACAATAAACAGACATGCGATTGCAGCAGTCCCGAGAGATTTGCCGTTATTTATTGAAGAGTTCTGTTGTATATCTTCGAAGTTCTTCATCAGATCTTCACTAAATTAAAATGGGACCAATTTCGGAACATACTCTTTCAAACAAAAAAAGAATTTTCAAAATCGGTCCACAATTGACGGAGATATCGGTGAACATACATAAAAAAAAAAAAAAAAAAAAAAAAAAAACATACAAGAAGTCGAACATAGAACCTCCTCCTTTTTCGAAAGTCGGTTAAAAATAGGTAATTGTTTGAATGACTTTACTATAAGTATGCGACATATGCGACATAGGGCTCTGCTAGTCGGCAATGTTTTACAATATAGTTGTAGGGTGTATTTTATTTTTATTTTATTTTATTTTATTTACTAGCTGTCCCACGCGGCTTCGCTCCCGTCAACTGGCTACGTACTTACCCTACACCTACCCTACACCTACCCTACACCTACCCTACACCTACCCTACACCTACCCTACACCTACCCTACACCTACCCTACACCTACCCTACACCTACCCTACACCTACCCTACACCTACCCTAATCCTACCCTACACCTACCCTACACCTACCCTACACCTACCCTACACCTACGCTACACCTACCCTACACCTACCCTACACCTACCCTACACCTACCCTACACCTACCCTACACCTACCCTACACCTACCCTACACCTACCCTACACCTACCCTACACCTACCCTACACCTACCCTACACCTACCCTACACCTACCCTACACCTACCCTACACCTAACCTACACCTACCCTACACCTACCCTACACCTACCCTACACCTACCCTACACCTACCCTACACCTACCCTACACCTACCCTACACCTACCCTACACCTACCCTACACCTACCCTACACCTACCCTACACCTACCCTACACCTACCCTACACCTACCCTACACCTACCCTACACCTACCCTACACCTACCCTACACCTACCCTACACCTACCCTACACCTACCCTACACCTACCCTACACCTACCCTACACCTACCCTACACCTACCCTACACCTACCCTACACCTACCCTACACCTACCCTACACCTACCCTACACCTACCCTACACCTACCCTACACCTACCCTACACCTACCCTACACCTACCCTACACCTACCCTACACCTACCCTACACCTACCCTACACCTACCCTACACCTACCCTACACCTACCCTACACCTACCCTACACCTACCCTACACCTACCCTACACCTACCCTACACCTACCCTACACCTACCCTACACCTACCCTACACCTACCCTACACCTACCCTACACCTACCCTACACCTACCCTACACCTACCCTACACCTACCCTACACCTACCCTACACCTACCCTACACCTACCCTACACCTACCCTACACCTACCCTACACCTACCCTACACCTACCCTACACCTACCCTACACCTACCCTACACCTACCCTACACCTACCCTACACCTACCCTACACCTACCCTACACCTACCCTACACCTACCCTACACCTACCCTACACCTACCCTACACCTACCCTACACCTACCCTACACCTACCCTACACCTACCCTACACCTACCCTACACCTACCCTACACCTACCCTACACCTACCCTACACCTACCCTACACCTACCCTACACCTACCCTACACCTACCCTACACCTACCCTACACCTACCCTACACCTACCCTACACCTACCCTACACCTACCCTACACCTACCCTACACCTACCCTACACCTACCCTACACCTACCCTACACCTACCCTACACCTACCCTACACCTACCCTACACCTACCCTACACCTACCCTACACCTACCCTACACCTACCCTACACCTACCCTACACCTACCCTACACCTACCCTACACCTACCCTACACCTACCCTACACCTACCCTACACCTACCCTACCCTACACCTACCCTACACCTACCCTACACCTACCCTACACCTACCCTACACCTACCCTACACCTACCCTACACCTACCCTACACCTACCCTACACCTACCCTACACCTACCCTACACCTACCCTACACCTACCCTACACCTACCCTACACCTACCCTACACCTACCCTACACCTACCCTACACCTACCCTACACCTACCCTACACCTACCCTACACCTACCCTACACCTACCCTACACCTACCCTACACCTACCCTACACCTACCCTACACCTACCCTACACCTACCCTACACCTACCCTACACCTACCCTACACCTACCCTACACCTACCCTACACCTACCCTACACCTACCCTACACCTACCCTACACCTACCCTACACCTACCCTACACCTACCCTACACCTACCCTACACCTACCCTACACCTACCCTACACCTACCCTACACCTACCCTACACCTACCCTACACCTACCCTACACCTACCCTACACCTACCCTACACCTACCCTACACCTACCCTACACCTACCCTACACCTACCCTACACCTACCCTACACCTACCCTACACCTACCCTACACCTACCCTACACCTACCCTACACCTACCCTACACCTACCCTACACCTACCCTACACCTACCCTACACCTACCCTACACCTACCCTACACCTACCCTACACCTACCCTACACCTACCCTACACCTACCCTACACCTACCCTACACCTACCCTACACCTACCCTACACCTACCCTACACCTACCCTACACCTACCCTACACCTACCTTACACCTACCCTACACCTACCCTACACCTACCCTACACCTACCCTACACCTACCCTACACCTACCCTACACCTACCCTACACCTACCCTACACCTACCCTACACCTACCCTACACCTACCCTACACCTACCCTACACCTACCCTACACCTACCCTACACCTACCCTACACCTACCCTACACCTACCCTACACCTACCCTACACCTACCCTACACCTACCCTACACCTACCCTACACCTACCCTACACCTACCCTACACCTACCCTACACCTACCCTACACCTACCCTACACCTACCCTACACCTACCCTACACCTACCCTACACCTACCCTACACCTACCCTACACCTACCCTACACCTACCCTACACCTACCCTACACCTACCCTACACCTACCCCAGCGCATGCAACAAAAGCTCTCAAAAAGTTATATTTTTGCCCGTTTTTGCAATATTTTTCATTTATGCTCGGCTCCTATTGGTTGTAGCGTGATGTTATATAGCCTATAACCTTCCTCGATAAATGGACTATCCAACACAAAAAGAATTTTTCAATTCCAACCAGTAGTTCCTGAGATTAGCGCGTTCAAACAAACAAACAAACAAACAAACAAACAAACTCTTCAGCTTTATAATATTATATAAGTATAAGTATAGATTTAAGGAAAAACAAACAGTAGCACAATAAGATACAGTCATACTATCTTAAATATTACATTTATATAATTATGCTACCCACTACGTTCTCCACAGATTACAATCTAAAGTATTTAAAACTAGCTAGTAACACAGATACAATACACAACGGTTATTGTCCTAGAACTCATATCTGGATTTTTAAATAATATATAAAAGAAATACAGGAAAAGTAAATTTGTGTGCGTATTAATAAACATTACGTTATTATGTATTAATTTGCTGATCTTTTAGGGTTGCTCGGATTTGCTTCTTAAATGCATTTTTACCGAGAAAAAGAATGTCGATTGAATTAAATTCATTGTTATATGTCTCAACCAAACGATGAAGTGGTGAACGCGAGCCAGCGTTGGATTTACAGAGGCTAGTAGCAAATAGATGTCGAGTGCGTACCTCACGTACACGAACTGTTCGAGGAACCAGGTAACTCAGACTCCTAACTAGGTCCGGACAATCAAAATGATTGCGGCAGACATTGAACAGAGTCATAACTTCTAGAAGTTTCCGTCTTGACTTTAAGGTCAGAAGATCATACTTTTTAAGAAGTAAGTGGTATGACATTTTATTCCGATAACATCGAAAATTCATAGCACGAAGATATTTACGTTGTACTAATTCTAACCTATCACTATATTTTACGTAAAAAGGGTTCCAAATAGGCACTGCAAACTCTAACTGTGGCCTAATTATTGATTTGTATAAGTGCAAAAAGGTGGAAGGTCGACGAAAATCCTTGGAAGATCTCATAACAAAACCAAACATTTGGTAGGCCTTGTTAACAATTTTTTCTATATGAGCATCCAGATGGAGCTTCGAATCCAGCAGAACACCAAGATCACGGAGAAAACTTACTTTACTAATTGGCGTATTGGCAAGACGATAGTCGAACTCGGTAATATTTTTCTTTTTTGTAAATGTTATAACATGACACTTTGGAAGACTAAGGTAAAGCTTATTGGAAGAGCAATAGTTAGAGAAACGGTCTAAATCTTGCTGGAAGTTAAAACAATCGACTTTATCAGAAATTATTTTATAGACTTTTAAATCGTCCGCGTAGAGAAGAAATTTTGAATTTTGAAAACAGTGTTTTATGTCATTGATGTACAAAATAAATAATAAAGGGCCTAATATGGAACCTTGTGGTACACCGGAGGTGACACGAAAAGAGCCAGATTCAAAGCCATTAACAACCACCTTTTGTGTTCTGTTAGTTATGTAAGATATAAACCACCGTAAAAGGTCCCCTCTGATTCCATTGTAAGCAATTTTATTAAGTAGTAGTGTGTGGTCCAGTTTATCGAAAGCCTTCTGAAAATCTGTGTAAACCGCATCAATCTGCTGCCTATTATCGAGACTATCAAACAGTTGGGACGTGAAAATAAGAAGATTGCTAATGCAAGATCTGTCTTTAACAAAGCCATGTTGTTCTTTTATTAAAATAGTGCGAATAGCAGGATATAATTTATCATGTACCAGTCTCTCAAAAAGCTTGGAAAACGCAGAAAGTATAGAGATAGGTCGATAGGTCTCTACGTCATGCTTGGAGCCACTCTTATGAACTGGTACAATATTTGCATGTTTCCAAACTTCAGGGAAAATACCACATGATAAACATTTATTAAATAATATAAGTAAAGGATAGCATAATGTATCACACGTATTTTTCAGAAAAACTGAAGGAATCCCATCAGGACCAGGACCCTTGGTTGAATCTAGTGACTTTAATTCTTTATGTACTTCATCAAAAGACAGTTGCAGTTTGCATAGGAAGACATCGTGGTTAGCATTTCTAGATGGTGGTTCCCAAGAGTTACAGTCAAATGTTGACGGTTCATAAGCAGACTGGAAAAATGTAGCAAACAAGTTGCAAGTAGTAATAGGTTCATTGGATGAAATTTGATTGTAATGAACCGTGGATGGGATTTTATTTGTAGTTTTACGTCCAGCAAGTATGGTATATGTTTGGACAGGGAAATGTCTAAAACAAAATTTATATAAATTTTGTTACAGAAAACTTCTAAATTAAAAACAAAGTAAAACGTTTTACAAACAGTTTTGTAAGCCACTTGTCTAGAATATTCTGTATTTTAACCGACTTTCCAAAAAAGAGAGGGGTGAGTTGTCTATGAATCAATGAACCTATGAATCTATGTGTATATGAATCTATGAATCCATGAATCCATGAATCTATGAATCGGAATCTTTGAACATGATTTTCAATCCCTTTAAAACGTCGGATTAATTTGAAACTTTGCACACTTATCAAGGACTGATGACAATGCAATAATTTAAATAGTTACGGTTTAAAATTCTTTATTTCTCAAAGATTACAAATCACTTACGAGGAGAAATAAAATATAAAACAAAACTTAAGCAATTTAAAGTACAGATGATAATTTAAATAGTTTGTCCCATTATCCCTACCAGGATCTTCAGGATACCCGGTAGTCAGTTTCTTTCTGCCAAGTACCAAGGCGCGTGCTAAGACATGCGCATGGCTTATTGTTAGTTATATCCGAAGACTCGGTAGTGCCTTGCGCCTAGTACACGTATTTGAATTTGAGATAAACTGACTCAGTGCACCGATAGTGGAGAGGTATAAAAGGTGCAATTATTTTATCTTAAGTTTAGTTTTCATACCACATTGATCTAAGGGCTCTTTCAATTTAAATGTTTGATGGCAGACTGCTGCGGCACCGGAGCGGTGCTGGTGTCGTTGTTACAGAAAGATTATCTTAGGCGTCTTAATTACGCCCGCGAATGAATTTGAGCTGCCGACTACCGCAACCGTAAGACAGTGAGCTAAGAGGTACAAAATGAATACCCACGCGCTCAGTGTGGTCGTAGTCGGTGGACATTCTTCATTTGGGCATCTCATCATGTTACCGAAACATACTCACCCTGAGCTAACTGATGGTGCAGACCACGACAGTGATACAAAACTGATCAACAACAGCACAACAGATAGTATCGGCCACATTGTGAAAAACGTACTAGACCAACATAGTATTAAAACTAAACTTAAGCTAAAATTGTTGCATCTTTCATACCCGTCCATTATCTGTGCATTGAGTCAATAAGACCTGAAAACAAAGTAGTATCTATGACCTAAAATTAAAATAAATCAATGTTTTTTTCCCGTTATGTGCTTAAGTACCTAGTCACTAACAGTCAGTCAGTACAGTCTTTATTTATAAACCTACCTAGTTTGTAAATAAACTATACAGGAAAAAAACATATTTTAATATCCTGAGTTCACTTCGGTGTTTATTCTCCTGGGTTATATTAGTAACTACGAGTTAGTAGTTAACCCGGCCAACTTTGTATGACGAATTTTTGTTTAACCTCGTGTCAGTTTATTTAAAAAAATATTAATATTTAATTATTTTTTTTATTTTTTATTTTCATCGATATATCCTTCAATAATGTGGATCGATTTTGAAAATTCTGTTTTTGTTTGAAATAGCATATTCCGAAATTGGTCGCATTTTACTTTGGTGAAAATCTAATGAAGAACTTCGGAGATATACAACAGAACTCTTGAATAAATAACGGAAAATCTCTCGGGACTGCTACAATCGCATGTCTGTTTATTGTTTATACCATTTCATAACATAACATCACGCCAGTACGCTCGAAAGGGGTACGCGGATCTCTCATTTCATCGATTATGTTCAAGTTTCATGTTATTCGGGTAATATATTCTGGTATTATAGGTACTAACTATACAACTTGCCTATTAGATAGGTACAACTAAAAAGGGGTAAAATAAAAAAACTTTTTGCAATAAACTACTACCGACTTCCAAATAAAAAACTACAAAGTGAAAAATAACTTTATTTTTGGAAGTCGGTGTCTATATAGCAAAAAAATTCGTACCTACGAAAGACACCGACTTCCAAATATAAAGTTATTTTTCACTTTGTAGTTTTTTATTTGGAAGTCGGTAGTAGTTTTTTGCAAAAAGTTTTTTTATTCAAAATAACCTATAATTTATTTTATAAAGTTAGTTACGGACAAAAAAGTCGGCGTTTTATCTGTTTTAACTTTATATTATTACCAGACCAACTGTAATTTGTGAATTAAAGAATATAGAACAAACAAAAAAAAAAATTTAATAGAAGCAGAGCACTCAATTTCTTATTCCTTAAAATATTATAAAACAAGAAATGCCAAGAACAATTACAGAATAGACAATTCTCAGTTATTGTTCGTCTGCGGAAAAGCAGATCGGTGCGGTTTACCGGTTCATCGGTGATGACCAGTGTACTCGTATGTCTTCTCATGACTCGCCTAAAACGATAAATTTTTCCTTGTTATTATTTATAGACTAGGTATATTAAAGCAAGAGAATATAATTAATAATAGCGGTTTTACGATCCAAGAGAGCAGTTACAATATGTTGTGCACTTGTGATCAGAGGTCTTACGGTACATCATCATCATTTCAGCTGAAAGACGTCCACTGCTGGACATAGGCCTACCTTAAGCATCGCCACATTGACCGATCCTCCTTACGGGACAAATAAAAGAAAATATTTAAAATATTATAATTATTTTCACTAACAGAGCAAGATCCCAGAGCCCCCAGATGTTATTACTTTATGTTGAAATAATTTATTCATTAAAAAATATACAAGCTTTTTTCGTATTCTTCTCAGTAGCCATTTCATTTGATACCCATATCATGGCAGTGCACAAACAATAACTAGTCCGTAATATTGAGCCGTCCGCCATATTGTATTTAGAATGACGTCATTTAGCTAATCATGCATTGTCATCCAAACTAAACGTGTACTCAAAATTTCATCTTAATCGGCGGAGGATAACTGCTTTAAAATTCATCTGCAAGATTTGACCCGAACACACTTACATACATACATACAGTGCAAGATAATAATAAAAAAATAATATATATATATATATATTGTATTGGGATCGGTCTACGAATGATTGTTTATATAGCGGTCCCCCATGACGATAACCTCGTGAAGGCTGAGAGAGATAAGAAAAGTAAGTATCTTGATCTGGCTCGCGAGGTTGTCGACATGTGGGATGTGAATACAGCGATCATTGTGCCGATAGTCGTTACGGCCAATGGCATAATAGCCAAGAGCTTCGACGAACATCTGAGGAGGCTCTCGTTGGGCAGCTCAAGCAGATCAAGGGCTTGATCCAGAAAGCGGTACTCCAGGACACGGCGCGTATGGTAAGGAGGTTCTTGGACCCTGTTCCCGATACCGGTGGGCTACTATTTCTTATTTTTAAATGTTTTTATTTTATTTAGTTTTATAAGCTAAGATTTAAAAATGTAAAAAATATGTACATCATAAATTGAATAAAGGAAATATATATATAATATCCATACTAATATTATAAATGCGAAAGTAACTCTGTCTGTCTGTCTGTCTGTTATCTTATCACGCTTAAACTGCTGAACCGATTTAGATGAAAGTTTGTATGGAGATAGTTTGAGACCCGGGAAAGGACATAGGCTACTTTTTTTTCATAAAACACTAAGGGGGAGAAATGGGGGGGGGTAGTTTTGTATGAAATATCCTTTTGTGGCTTAAACCGCTGAACCGATTTAGATGAAATTCAAGTCTTCTAGATGAAATTAGGTATGGAGATACTTTGAGACCCTGAAAAGGACATGGGCTACTTCTTTGTGCATAAAAATCGAAGGGGGAGAAATGGGAGCGGTTAGTTTTGTATAAACCTTACTATTATAGAGCTTGCATGAAGCTGAATTTTGGCTGGTAGTAGTATAAAGACAGTAAACGTTAGTTATGAAAGCATTTTTGTAAATTTGAATTTTTACGGAGTAAATGGGGTAAGCTGAACTTTGTATGAAACTTTCTATTGCAGCTGCCGATTTGGTTGAAACTTTGCAGGCATGTTTTTGATAAGAAATGATTGAGATCTGTATATTAATTTAGATTATTTAAATGGATGAGGCTTCGTTTTACACATATATGCCAATATATTAACAGGTATGAGAAAAGGGGAAAGCGTGTTTATACGTCGAATCCCAATAATCGCTACTGACCTATCATTTCAATTCAAAAGACTCGTGTTTCTAATCAAACTTAGTTTTGCTATTACTATTAACAAAGGTCAAGGATAGCAGGGGTGCATATAGAAAAGCCATGCTTCACCCACGACCAGCAACATGTCGCTGCTGATATTCGCGTATGTCCAAGGCCTAGAATGTGTATGTATTAGCATCAAATGAAAGGACATAGAACATAGGATATAGCAGCGTCATAAAATGATGTACCCATGATTAAACGAATAATTAAGTAAATGTTGTACCCATGATTAACGGAATAATTAAGTAATGTAAATTAACTGTAGATACAATTTTATTCAATTAAATAAGTTAATCGTTTTTACGTTAATGGTGCCTATACGTTTACAGGCTGAGTTTTCCAATTGTGCGTGGATGGCCAAATAATCAATATGAAGAATAGCACAAAACAATCAAAGGAGTCACGGGGCTGATTTTGAATAAAACTAAAACTGCAACATTGGATTTTCTCGCCCTGTATGTCGACAACCAGAATTGATTGACAACGTATGTTAACGCGGGTGAAGCTGCGTGTAACAGCTAATATATATATATAAAATAAAAAGCTTGTAATAAAAACAGAAAATTTGTGATATTTGGTAGTGTTAGTATGCACTTTGAGCCTACGCATACTAGCCAGCTTGGGCCGATGGCCAATTTAAAGTTACCAGGTGCTAAAAGTTCATAAAAACATTGTTCACTTTTCTGAAATTTTGAATACTGATTCTTATGAATGGTGTAAATAATTGTAAAATAATAAGTACTTAAATAGTATATTAACGTTTAATTAGTAATAATAAATGTCTTAAAGTTAGGCACTACCTCTAGTTAGATTCTATTTACAAAACTATATCATAAAAAAAACTTTTTTACAAAAAAATACTACCGACTTCCAAATAAGAAAACTACAAAGTGAAAAATAACTTTATTTTTGGAAGTCGGTGTCTTTCGTAGGTACCAATTTTTTGCGTTATGGACACCGACTTCCAAAAATAAAGTAATTTTTCACTTTGTAGTTTTCTTATTGGAAGTCGGTAGTATTTTTTAGTAAAAAAGTTTTTTTATTTTTCTCTTTTTAGTTGTACCTAATAGGCAAGTTGTTTAGTAAGTTTCCTATAACGCCAGAATAGATTACCCGAATATCATGAAACTTGAACAAAAACGATCAAATGAGAGATCTGCTTACTCCTTAAGAGCGTACTGGCGTGATATTATGTTATAAAATGGTATAAACAATAAACAGACATGCAATTGCAGCAGTCCCGAGAGATTTTCCGTTATTTATTGAAGTGTTCTGTTGTATATCTTCGAAGTTCTTCATCAGATCTTCACTAAATTGAAATGGGACCAATTTCGGAACATATTCTTTCAAACAGAATTTTAAAAATCGGTCCATAATTGACGGAGATATCGGTGAACAAACATAAAAAAACATACAAGAAGTCGAACATAGAACCTCCTCCTTTTTCGAAAGTCGGTTAAAAATACGGGATCAATGCAGGAAAAAAAACAACTTATTTTTCATGTGATATTAACATTGTATTACCTATTCCAAAATTCATCGGACACAAAATTCTGTGTGCAATCTATCCTGATTGTGATTCTTAAACATTGTAGCAAAATTATGAAACTTTGGTTATGTTGTAGTTCTTCGAATTTGTAATGAATGTGCTCCTTACACCGTCCTTATTTGTCATAGCCGTCAAAAATGTCAATGCTGAAAAAGTACAAATAATCTGGTTAGCTTACATTGTTTGGTGAAACATAGATGTTTGAAGTTTGATTTATTACCCTCATGGATGTCCACGAGTCCAAGAGACTGACAATCTGTCAAAGAGTTTATCTGTTAGACTCTTACTGACTAAAAACAGACCAGACCTCCACCAGGGGTTGCGGGAACGAACGCTCCTTCCGCAACGCCCGGTTCGTACCGGTCCGCCTCTTCTGGCCTCCTGGAATCGGGGGCAGTGAGGCGCTAGATGACCCCCACGATGTCTAAGAGGGGCGCGCGTGAAAAACCATACGCCGCCACTTCTGTGCCTGTTTTGTGGGGGGGGGACGACGGACGTCCCAGAGTCCGTCACTCCTAGAACTATTTAGAGTTTGCAAGAAAAAAAACCGTAGTCCGCCCTCCGCCAACGCCCGGTACGTCGGCTGCGAGCCGGGTAAGCGGACGAGATCTCCCTGTCCCTTTCTACAGCCTCCTTCTGCAAGACGACTCTTTTGCAGAAGGATAATACTGCGTCCTAGGACTCCCCCCTGCCAACCATCGACTCGACCACGGCCGGCAGCGACAGGTCACTGTCTACTCCTGAGATGAGGGCATGGCGCCCGCTTGCACCACTCTGGGTCATCTCAATAACTCTGAGTAGCTAACTCGGCCAATTTATTATGTACCAGCTTCTGCCAGCGGCTTCGCCCGCATGTGAAAAGTGTTTTCTTATCCTAAGAGAACATTATACCGAGATGAAAACTAGCCTATGTGCTATTCCAGACTATAGTCCATACCTGTGCCAAATTTCATCCAGATTCTTTTAGCCGTTCTGGCGTAATTGAGAAACAAACATCCATCCATCCAAACTTTCGCATTTATAGATAATATTAGTAAGATGACAAATATGCGTATTTAACCTCGTGTAAGCAACCTACTCTGAGTTAAGTTCTTGGTGTAAGTGGGCCTAAGTAAGTTTGTGTAAACTTTTAACAGTGCTTGGAATAGATACGGTCCGCTATCAAAAGTTAATGAAAAAGAAGAAGCATCTGTTGCCTAACATTGCTTAAATGGACCTTATTGAGGCAGACACTCTTTGATCACTAATATGAAGTTTTTTATTAGTTATCGAAACACACTATATTTATTTTTTTGTAAAATTGACACTTTTTATTTTATTTGCGAGTTACCTGATGTTGTACTGATGTCAAATAAATAATTTTCTTTCCTTTTTATGCTTTTGCATATAACCGTAATATTGTTTTAGCAGACAATTTTCCTTGTGCTTCAAATTGCTGGAAAGGCCTGGAAAATATCCAAAAAATGGTGAGGAAGCACTTAGGATACTTAAAAATAAGTAGACAATAGGTAAAATAGATTCCTATTCATCATATCCTGCTGGTTATGAGGTAGACAATGGTTACTGGTCAACCCCAACAAAAATCAGCGATCGAAAAAAAATCCGCTAGCCATTTCTCACAATAATTAGTTTCTAAATATTAAGATTTTTCATTTATTATTCGAGTAGAAATAATACTATTAGAATAAGACGGTAAGTACTCACGATATTGTCGTCGTCGGCACACATGTGCCATCTGAGAGTCTCGCCATGCCACCGAGACATGGTTCTTCAGAAACAATTGATGGTGCAGACCAAACGAGTCCAATAAAATTAATCAACAACAGCGTAACAGTTAACCGCCACCACATTTTGAATAAAGTATCTACTTTTGCCAAGATGTAAACAAGTTTTAAATTAAAGTGAGTGATACGCACATTTTATACCCTTCCATTATCAGTGCATTGAGTCATTCTACCAAGAGTTAAAAACAAAGTCATACCTATAAAATCAAATATTTAATGTTTTTTTTCCTGGTAGGCAGTGTACGAGAGTTTTATAGATAAAGTCCGTGTCCTTACAGATGTTTTTACAACATAACATCAAGCCTGTACTCCTCAAAGGCTTAAGGCCGTACCCTGTCCAAAAAATCAGCATGAGATATAAGTATTCCTATTGGCCTAGCGGCACTGGTGGCGCATGAATACGCCCAGATTTTAGAATAAAATCTTTATAAAATCGAATATAAGTCTTTTGAAAAAAATAAAACTAACAAGATGTTCGTTATCAAATTGTCTATCCATTAGTGTTGGTAAAAACAATAATTAATGAACACTTTAAGAGGAGATGCATGCTATCAATAATTTTATTTCTCATTTTTATGGTTTTGTTGGAAGGCGATTAGTGAAACATATACCTCTTTAAAAAAAAAGTGTACTACCATTTTAGAATCAATGTTATGTAGAAATTTAATGTATTTTTATTAATTGATATTTATTTTTAAATAAAGAGTTAACAACTGCCCAAAAACGACTAGTGCGGCGTTTTGCTCGGGGAGGCGCCTTAAGCAGAGGTGGTGCCACATGTTGCAAGTGAGTCCCAGAGCGTTTCTTTTTGCTGGCCTTATCTACAATCGTCTCTATGGAGTTGACAACAATTAGTATTTTTTCGGTGTGCATCTTATGACGTATCCGATTGATTATGTAGCATTTGTGACTACGTGAGTCTGACCAAGTCTTGAAGTATTTTGAGTTTCAGCCTTCGGACTCTTTTGTCATCCATGACGGCTTACCAACTATGAAATAACCTTGTTTGGGTGACTGATTTATTCACTCTTTATACGACCTAGTATTCCTTTATCTCTTTGACGGTAGGAATCTTCAGATCACGGTGTAGAGCCTCGTTTAGCACAACCATGGGGCGTTTGTGGTTGTTCTTAAGTTCTCATTCTACAACCGCTGTATGATCTCTATGTTAGAGTTTGTCCCGTAGCTGAACGCTATGGGGTTGAATATCACCGTCATCATCATTAAAATTTCAGCCGAAAGTCATCTACTGCTGAATATTGGCCTGCCCAAGTTTCGCCACATCGGCCGGTCCCATGTGCTTCGCAACCACCGGATTTCTGCCACCTTAATCAATTCATCGGCCCACCTAGAGGGCCTTTCAACGCAGCGTCTACCGGTACGTATCGCCACTCAAGAAATTTTCGGCACCATCGAGCATCAGTTCTGTTGCTTAGTTTGGCAATACTTCGGGCTATGTCGGTAACTTTGGTCCTCCTGCGGATATCCTCATTTTTGATGCAATCAAATGAGATTTGCCGTCATTTATTGAAGAGTTCTGTTGTAGGATCTAATAAAAAACCGGTCAAGTGCGAGTCGATTATATCCATTATAACGCCATAATAAAATTGGTATCATTTTTATTGGTGTCTAAGTTTTAAAGAAACCTATGGGCTTAGACGTTCGCGAAAACTTTTAAGTACCAAAATTTACCTTATTTTCCAAAAATTTTTTTCTTTTTTTTTTCTTTATTTGTGCTGTAAGACCATACTTTTTGCCAAATTTCGAGAGTCTAGGCCAACGGGAACTACCATACAGGTTTTCGACCCAAAACCTATACTAGGGTACTTCCGGTTGACATAGAATTATAAATTTTGGTTAAAAGCTTCATTAATTGATATAAATTTTATCAAATCAAATCAAATCAAAATATTTATTTGCCAGAAATACATTGTTCAGAAGGGAAGATCTTAAAGCCTAAAAGTAATTGTATTCTGCCTGCAAGCAAGCGTGCAAATTAATTATAATATAAATTGTAACATTAAAAAAAAAACTTTTTTACAAAAAAATACTACCGACTTCCAAATAAGAAAACTACAAAGTGAAAAATAACTTTATTTTTGGAAGTCGGTGTCTTTTGTAGGTACCATTTTTTTTCGTTATGGACACCGACTTCAAAAAATAAAGTTATTTTTCACTTTGTAGTTTTCTTATTTGGAAGTCGGTAGTATTTTTTTGTAAAAAAGTTTTTTTATTTTTCACTTTTTAGTTTTACCTACCTAATAGGCAAGTTGTTTAGTAAGTTTCCTATAACGCTAGAATAGATTACCCGAATATCATGAAACTTGAACAAAACCGATCAAATGAGAGATCTGCTTACCCCTTAAGAGCATACTGGCGTGATGTTATGTTATGAAATGGTATAAACAATAAACAGACATGCGATTTCAGCAGTCCCGAGAGATTTGTCGTTATTTATTGAAGAGTTCTGTTGTATATCTTCGAAGTTCTTCATCAGATCTTCACCAAATTAAAATGGGACCAATTTCGGAACATACTCTTTCAAACAAAAAAATAATTTTCAAAATCGGTCCACAATTGACGGAGATATCGGTGAACATACACAAAAAAAAAAAAAAAAAAAAAAAAAAAACATACAAGAAGTCGAACATAGAACCTCCTCCTTTTTCGAAAGTCGGTTAAAAACAAAGAGTGAAAACACTGATGCATTTCAATAAATCAATTAAATTACAACTGTCCATAAATCAACATTAAAATTCAATCAACTCACTCATACGGTATATATAAACATGTGAAAATATGAAAAAAAAACAATTTCAAAAATCAAAAATGTCTATAAAATAAATTGTCAAAAAACAAAATGTCAATAAAATAAAAATGTCAAAAATTAAATTAAAATGTAAAAATGAAAAAGAAAAAAAATATAATAACCTATTAACAATTTTTTCCTATTAATACTTCATACACTATTAACAATTTCATTCCTGACATCCATTTTTATGTTCCAAAAATTCCCTAACGCTATAGAAACAACACTTTTGTAGCCACTCTGTCAATTTTGTCTTACATGCAACAATTTCAATTCATTTGGTAAGTGATCAACTTGCTAGGTCTACCCGTTCCTGAGAAAATTGTTGGTGACACACGGACAGTAGGACAGACGGATAGACGGACAAGAAAGTGATCTTTTAAGGTTTCCTTTTTTACATTTTGAGGTAAAAAAGAAGAATGCACTTGTTCATTTTTTACACACACAAATAATTTTCAAAATCGGTCTACAATTGATGGAGAAATCGGTAAACATAAATACTTAAAAAAAACTAATAAAATCATTTTCTTTTTGGAAAGTCGGTTAAAAATGGTTGAGGTGAATGGTGTTGATACACGAGTCATGACCGTGAACGAGCAACGTCAGTTGAGGCTGGTTATCTCTTAACAGTCAAGGCTTATCTTTATTTTTGACCTATTCAATATTTTTATGCATACTTTTATTATCTAGGTACATTGCTCTCACATAATTATCGAACCAAAACTTGTCATCATTAACACGCTTTTATTAGCTTGGTATGTATATATGTATCAATGTAACGGAATCTTTGAACGTGATTTTCACCCCCTTCAAAACGTCGGATTAATTTCAAAACTTCGCACACTTATCAAGGACCGAAGAAAATGCAATAATTTAAATAGTGTTTTTATTCACTATTTGTTGTTGTGATGGTATCGCCTTGTGGATAGTAGTTATTTTCCGGTGAAGTGGGCAGTGACTTTTTATTATTGGATTCGATTAAGACTAGTTTATCATATTTTATTTTCACTCTATTACCCTTCTCTTTCTCCAATTTCACTTGCTCTTGTAGTTCTCTCCGCTTCTCCAATACTTGCAGTGGGTAATCTTCTTTCAAATAGCATTCAGTGCCCTTTAAAATCCCTTTCTTCTTTAAAATATTAATCTTCATGCCGAGAGTAGAAAACTTTACAATTAATGGGCGTGGTCTGTCTCCTTTCTTCCCTATTCTTTTTACCTCTTGTATATCTCTGAGTTCTATATTAGTAGTGAAGCGTTATTTTATAAAATTAGTTATGTTTTTTTTGTAAATTGTCATAGGGTGCTTCGTTCTCCTCGATTCCGAAGAAAACTATATTTCTCTGTCTCGCCTGTTTTTCCAAAAAGTAGATTTTTCTCTCTTGGCTAAAACTATCTCTTTCAGTTTTTCGTGCTTTTCTTCCCAAATTAACAATTTTTCTTCCAAAATTTTGTTGATGTTCAGTGACACACGTTCTGCTACATTTTCTCCGCTTTTACGAATTTGCAATTTTTGTTTGTCTAGTTCCCTTTGTATGTTTCTCAGAGCGCTCATTACTTCCTCCATGATTTAAGATTTCTATATTAACTTGTTATGGTAACTGTAGCGCCCTCTTAATGTCTGGCTGTGTACTATGCCGTATAAGTAGTTATCGATTATCGAATGTGGAATCTAGGTACATGAAGATTGATGTAGTATACTCGACATGCAACAGATGGCGTTAAACGAAGTTTTGCAATTATAAATTAGAGGGTATGTTGTATAATTGATACCCAGAATGCACAAAAATTATGTAAACTTGCAATTTATTGTATTTTTCACTTCTTCACTATATGAAATAAGTATCCATTGATAAAAATAGTCCTAGTAAATGAAGGATAAACAGTCCTCTCTGACAGTAAATACTGATAGTACTTAAATACTGGTGCTGTTGCACGGCGTACGGTTATTGTTTTTTATTGGCTTTCACTGATCACATTTAACCATGTCTCCAATATAATTATGTTATTTTCCGCTTAGTTTTTCGTCACTTTCTACTTTCACACTTTCACAAATGCAACTTATTAATTTTTAAACTTATTTAGTTACGGAGCTAATGTATACAGTGGCACAGTAGCGCCCTCCTCCTCCATTTTTTTAATAACATTATATAAAAGTGTGTCCAATTATCTTGCACATTATCTCCATAGAGCTCTACGTTTTCGTTCTTCACGTACCGCACACTAGGAATTTCGCCTATATCGTGGGTGCATTTAAAACATACAAACAACCAGACTGGAACAAC
Source organism: Orthosia incerta (assembly GCA_948252205.1). Classification (NCBI taxonomy): domain Eukaryota; kingdom Metazoa; phylum Arthropoda; class Insecta; order Lepidoptera; family Noctuidae; genus Orthosia; species Orthosia incerta. Next base: position 27,013,088 of record OX411761.1, read on the forward strand.
TATCTACATGGTCGTTGCGGGCATCGAACCCGCGACACGCAACAGCCGATCGCTCCAACCACTGCGCCAACCGTGTCGTCAAAGTGCCTGTTACTAATGAAATAAAATATCGTACCGAAAGATAGCCTCGTGTGATACACTGATGGATCCAAAATGAAATCAGGTACAGGAGCGGGCATATACGCAAAAGGTTACAAATGTAGCAAAAGCTTAGGGCAGATGGCAACTGTATTCCAAGCAGAAACATATGGTTAACCTGTGCTCAACAGAATATAGATAGAGGAACCAGAGGTCCATATAATATTCTTAGTGACAGTCAGGCTGCAATAAAATCCATGGCATTCTACAAAGTGGACTACAAACTTGTTCTGGATGCTATCCAAACCCTAAATAGTAAGGGAATAGGGTATTTGGGTTCGATTCCCGGGTAGGTTAAAGTCTTGTTGGGTCTGTCCATCTGAAATCTGGATTCGTGCACTGTTGATGGCTATAGACTCCTCCCTATTCCACGCCTCCTAGCACAGGTATTTCATATACTTAAAAGAAGACCCCTGCGTAAGAATCATTGTATAATATGTTAATGTGAGAATTAAATAAAGTTTAATTTTATTTATTCCATGGGACTTACGATAGACGTTAGTACAGCTGTAATGTTCCCAAAGACACACAAAGAAAACAACGTAGTGAAACTAAATGCGTTACACGAAAATTATAAAATCTGCCGAAATTATATTTTTATTCCAATAAAAATCTTTAGGTTAAAAAATATTATTATAATGAAATACATTGTTTAATTAACTTAACTAATCTATTTTATAAGGTTCAATACCTAACAGGAATTCCAATCGGGTTTATTAAAGTGACATTGTTGACGCACTCTTGACCTTATCAAAGTGATTTGTAGAAAAGGAATTTACAAAACAATAGAATCTGCCTAGGGTTTTCCCTGCTATATTGGGGCAGTCTTCCAGTCGAACCGGATTCAGCTGAGTACCAGAATTGTACAAGGAGTGACTGTCAATGTGGCCTCCACAACCCAGTAACTGGGTAACACGTAATACTGGTGTCAGATTTGTATGGCTTCTGTCAGACGACTGTGAAAATAGTCTGTGAAAAGAATCTTCAAATGTCAGCCGGGACCAACGGCTTAGCGTGCTTTCCGAGGCACTACGACGAGTTAGTGAATGATCACCCATCCTCGGACCGACCTGGGCAAAAGATTTCCCCGTGCGGCTTAATTTCCATAACGATAATAGTTGATAAATGTAAATAACCTAACCCTGTCCTATCCTTTTATAGTATCAACCAGAAAAATACAAAGACAGTGAAACACGACGAGTCCCGGCATTTCAACTATTGAGGAACCCGTAACTTCTTAGTAGTCTGCATTTTATCCAGTTGATGACAACAGGCTCGCCCCCTATTACCATGGGACTGAAACGTAACTTGCGAAATGGGTGGTGTACTATAAACCCAAAAAAACTAAAAAAGCTGATGTGTTTTCTTTATTTCTATTCCTATGTATATACACTCAAGGGTCAAAACTTCAGTTCAATCATCCTATGTTAAAGTAAATAAATTAATTAATCATAAAAATAATAATAATACTTGCAACTCGCTTAGTAATAAAAAAGGTTAATTAAAAATATGAAAAAACCCGACTGCTTAAAAAGCGATCTAAAAAGACCTAAACAAGAAGAAAATCATGCTGTGCAGTCGGAGGATAATGTTCGCGAGCCGGCTAATCAAAACCAGATGTGCAATTATTTTTTTAACCGACTTTCGAAAAAGGAGGAGGTTCTATGTTCGAATTCTTGTATGTTTTTTTTTTAATGTATTTTCACCGATATCTTCGTCAATTGTGGACCGATTTTGAAAATTCTGTTTTTTTTTTTTGAAAGAGTATGTTCCGAAATTGGTCTCATTTTAATTTGGTGGAGATCTGATGAAGAACTTCGAGAACATTATGTAGAAATTTAATGTATTTTTATTAATTGATATTTCTTTTTAAATAAAGAGTAGACAGCAGAGACAGCTCTTAAAAACTGCACAAAATTCGTCTAGCGCGGCGTTTTGCTCGGGGAGGCGCCTTAAGAATAAAAACACTAGACATGTCTATTTCATTATCATCATCAGCTGAAAGACGTCCACTGCTGGACATAGGCCTCCCCCTAGTGTCGCCACCTCGATCGATCCTGTGCGTCTCGCATGCAGTGGATTCCTGCAGCCTTAAACAGTTCATCGGTCCACCAAGAGGGACGCCTTCCAACGCTGTCTTCCGCAGTGTGTTTGCTTAGTGACAAATTTTATCCTTAAAAAATATTAAGCGGTTATTCCCGATAACAAACATTGAGTAATTACCTAACAAGTCTTCTCATTAAAATTATCAACGCGATATTGATGACGCAGGCTTTATCGTAGCGATTTATAGAAAAGAAATTCCCGAATCAATTATGTTGATAAGTTTTATCCAAATATAGTAACGGGAATACCATTTTGGTATTGTTTTGTCGCGATATATCGCGTCTGTGAGAATAATAGAGAAATCATTCCTGATAAATTTATTCGTTTCCTGAATTCGGAAGTCTCTACACACATACTTAACTGTCGCTGTTAAAAGTTACGTCTCGATCGGAACTGTTATATCTTAGTGAAGTCCTATCCGTAGTCTGTGTCTTCTGAAAGCACCTAGAAGTCATCAAGTCTAAACGACTGTATCATCGTTTACAATCAGGTGAGATAAAATGACAACTCATAATTTTTAACTTTGTTTGTTTTTACGCCAATTTTAATGAATCATAGCCAAAGTCAGGGATTGTGAACCGTTAATGGTGATCTTGCTCTTAAAAAAAATGTTGCGGTCGTGGCGTGCCATCAAAGAATCTTGACGAAGTGAATAATCAGAGCCAAAATAAAAAGATAACAAAAAAACGTGATTTTTGCTGCTGCAGATATGCTATAGCTGCTAAATATCTTATACACATTAGGGTCATACTTTGTCACTTTATGCTGAACACAAACTCATCCAAAGTCATCTATTGTTAATTTGGCGTGCGCGAAGTATTTTGTCACGTGCCACCATGAACACGACTGTCGATGGTTCGTCATCGCTGGCCTATTCACATTTATAAAATGTTTGTGAAAAAGTTTTTCTTTTTTTCTTTTTAGTTTTGGTGCACCATCACTAACGGGAGCAACTTCTATGTAAGGTATGTACCTTACATAGAAGTTGCATAGTTGTTGAAGTTGCTGTTGTTGTCTGTTTGTTGTTGCTTGTTGTTTAATGGGTTTTTGTTTGTATTTTTAACCCCCGACGGAAAAAGAGGGGTGTTATAAGTTTGACGTGTGTTGCTGTGTCTGTCTCTGGCTCTTAAACGGATGAACCGATTTTGATTTACATTTTTTTGTTTAAAAGGTGACTTTTTATTATACATAGTTACATTCTGTTATTGTTTTTTTTTTGTTCCCAGCAACCCGAGATCAGACATGTTCCGGTTCGCCAGTGTAGCTATTTTGTTGGCGGGAGTGTCGGTGGTTATCGCTGGCTCACTCTCTCAAAACTGTACTACAACAAAAGGAACCGTAAGTTAATTGTATTATTCCATATAACCTTCAAACATATAATCCTTTAAACAAAAAATTAAATAAAGTAGTAGCTCACCGGTATCGGGAAGAAGGTTCTAGGTACTGGTGGTCAGGGCTTCTGAGAGAACGATACTCGCAGTGCCCAACAGTACTGTTTTCTGGATCAAGCCCTTGATTCGACTGCCCAAGAGCCTCCTCAGGTGTTCGTCGAAGCTCTTGGCAATTATGCCATTGACCGTCGTGACTATCGGCACAGAGACTGCTGCATTTACATCCCACAAGCCGACAACCTCGCGAGCCAGATCATTTTTCTTATCTCTCTCAGCTTTCACGAGGATCTCGTCATGGAGGACCGCTATATGAATAATCATTGCGCGACGCTCTAGTTGGTCTATCACCACTATGTCATGCTTATTGGCAACAATAGTCCTGACAGTGAAATATACCAATCCCAATATAACGAGGTCGGTAGTATTATCATCATTCTTCTAACCTGACATGGATAATCTCATTGCTGATGATGCATCTCCACGTCTAATTTGGTAGTTCCCTTATCTCTTTTGAGGTCGTTTCAGAATGTCTGCTACTTGCATCCCTTTCCGCCTATTGTCCTACCTCTTCTCTGACGCCTGCTAAGTTTGGAGGGAAGTTGAAATTCAATTCTATTTTACTGATCTTTTCCGACTCATTTCAATTATTGTTTCTCCGAAACATGACGAGCTTCATTGCCTTGCCTAGTGAAATCACTTGCCTTTACTGTTTATCATCATCATCATTTCAGCCGATAGACGTACACTGCTGGACATAGGCCTCCCCAGGCGTCGCCACCTTGATCGATCCCGTGCGTGCCGATACTGTTAAATAATATTAATTCTAATTTACTTTTTTGGATCAACTTCCCCACTAAATTATTCAGAATACATATCAATCGTACATATCAATTCAATTTAAATTCAAGTTGTACATAATTATTATCAAACATAACTTTGTCATCGTCAAATAAAAGATGAGGGTATATATTTCTAATACCGGATTTCTTACTAATAGGAACGCATCTGCCCAAGCCTTTAGGGAATACATGTTATATATTAGAACTATATTAAATACTGCTTTATTTGTTTCTAGGAGAAAAACACCACAAAAACGTTTAACACGATTGAACAAGTTAGAAAGAGGTTCATCAGGAGCACTGGAATGAATATCCAAATTGGGAGCTTCATCAATGAAGTTAGAAATACATATGGCTTTAAGCATTGTTCACCAAGATACACCAAGGTCGGCTTATATATTCAAATTAATAATACATATATCTATCGGAATTGTTCTTTAAAAAACATCACAGACTTTATCTGTCAAGATGAGTATAAAACACCTACCATTCGTGGGGATTTTTCATCAATACACTTTACAGGCTTTGAATATAATTATCAGAATACATATATCAATAGCGAAAATTCTTCTCCATTAGAAACCAAAACAACGGTGTATTTACTCCCGGGCTGCTTAATTTTATATCTTTACTATTTTTCGTTATTAACGCAGCATTTTGAGATTAACCTGATGCTTTAGTATTTGTATATTCATCTAGTCTCCACGTTATTGATTACAATTTAATTCAGTGCAGAAAAAAAAAGGAAGAAAGAAAATAAATTTATTTAGCACAATGTTCGGTGTCGGGGAAACAAAAAAAAAACATGGGAGTAAGTATACAGCAAGGCTGCACCAAATAAGTCCAGTTTAACAAGATGTCAGATAACATAGTTGTCTACGGCAGGTTTTTAACTAAATCTTGCAGGGATTTTTTAAACGTGTATTCTCCTAAATTTGATCGCTTGTCAACTGGTGGTCAAGCATGCAGAAAGCGGTCCAGAGAAAGAACCTGAGCAATTTCATGTACAAGGAAAACCCACCCCAGCTAAACTGGATAAAGAAGAAGAAGTATTTTCCTAAGTGAACTGACCCCTCTCACACATGTGGGCATTTAGGTTATAATATGCATTAACATTAAAAGCGGGCTTTTTTTTATTGTTAGTGTTAGTGACCATGACAGTTTAAAAACTTATACAATATGCATGGTTCAAATATACATTCGATACCCGGTGTTTTCACAACCGTTGTCGTCCTACTGCCGAAACCAATACGTATATGTGGCAGTGGATTATCCTAGTAGAAAAAAAAACGATTTTTAATTCAAACAACCTAGCATTATTATAATATCACGCCTGTCTTACCTGAAGGATTAATCAAAGTGTATCTATTGCTCACGCACATCACAGTAATGACAATTTATTATCTCTAGTAGGCAAATCTACTGACAGATTTGCCGACGAGGTTATTGGTTTTGGGCGTTAGTGTACTACTAATTTGTAAATGATAAAATGAAAATGTGTTTTTGGTTAATAAAGTTTAGATACTAGTTTACTTATAATAGAACAATGATTTTAATTTATTTTAAACCCCCGACGGAAAAAGAGGAGTGTTATAAGTTTGACGTGTGTTGCTGTGTATTAGTGTGTCTGTCTGTGACATCATAGCGACTAACCGGATGAACCGAATTTGTTTTAGATGTTTTTGTTTGAAAGGTGACTTTGTCGAGAGTGCTTAGCTTAGCAGATTTGTGAAAATTGGTTAAGCTGTTCAAAAGTTATGAATTGTTTTTTGTTTGAAACGGGATAGATTGTTGATCGAAGCGTGTCTACTACTAGATAAATTATGTAGTTTAAAAAGTATGAAATAAAAAAAAACCCGTGGTGTTTGGAAATTTTTAAACTTTACTTGTCAAAGTCTATTTATAGTAGTCTGTTTTACGTTTATAAAGTAATGTAAAATATAATTATGTAGATAGTTTGAAATATCTGCAATTATATCAAAGATTGGATAGGGTATTCTAGTTTATTTATTATTTTTAGTAAGTATAAGTGAAGCTGCAAAAAAGAGTGAGTATGATGCCGTGAAGAAAATTAAATATGCAAACTGTGGCTATAGCGCGAGCAAAAGTTCAGGACAAACTATACGACGCGCTGGATAGTCCAGCAGACCAAAAAGACCTGTAGGGAAGAAAAGGCGAGAGTTATTTGTCAGATAAGATTGTAAGGTAGTATTTTCACCCTTACTCACCAGCGTGCGCAGGGGTAGGTATTCTGCATGAGACTATAGCAGGGATTATTTCACATGAAGTTGATTGAAGTAAAAGTCACACAGTTTGTTCATTTATCAATTAAATTAAATTAAATTAAATTAAATTAAATTAAATTAAATTAAATTAAATTAAATTAAATTAAATTAAATTAAATTAAATTAAATTAAATTAAATTAAATTAAATTAAATTAAATTAAATTAAATTAAATTAAATTAAATTAAATTAAATTAAATTAAATTAAATTAAATTAAATTAAATTAAATTAAATTAAATTAAGTTATATTAAATTAAATTAAATTAAATTAAATTAAATTAAATTAATTAATTTAATTTATATGTAACTGTAATATTGAGTATTTATATTTTTATAACCATTTAAATTGCAATGCCTTAACAGGCAACTAAGTTCTAAGAACCTACCTTATGTTAACATCTTCAAAATTCTGTACATTTAGTTTGCAATAAAGAATTTAAATTAAATTAAATTAAATTAATTAATTTAATTTAATTTAATTTAAAAATTAAATTAAATTAAATTAAATTAATTAATTTAATTTAATTTAATTTAATTTAATTTAATTTAATTTAATTTAATTTAATTTAATTTAATTTAATTTAATTTAAATTCTTTATTGCAAACTAAATGTACAGAATTTTGAAGATGTTAACATAAGGTAGGTTCTTAGAACTTAGTTGCCTGTTAAGGCATTGCAATTTAAATGGTTATAAAAATATAAATACTCAATATTACAGTTACATATAAAATTTATATTAAATATAACATTGATATATAATGGTCAACTAGCAGATATAGCTACAGCAAGGTTTCGAACACTCCTGATGATATAATTTACCAAAGTTTGAAGATAGCTACACAGGATAACGGTACTGTTTGAGAAATCATATCTCCAGTATTGTGAATAGATGGTAAAATGTATTCCTTCTGAAAGTGAGTTGTTTATACCTATATTTTGGAACATCTACAAATTGTGATAACGGACTGTATGCTCGAAGAATTAAATTAGTTGAACAAACTGTGTTAAATTAAATTAAATTAAATTAAATTAAATTAAATTAATAATTTAATTTAATTTAATTAATTAATTAATTTAGTTTAATTTAATAACTAAAATGCTCCTAAAGAGACATTTGGAGCCCTCCCAAGGAAAAGAAAATTGCATGATAAAATCAAACGCACGTGTGTCACGAATATGGAAATTCAGACAAATCCAAACTAATACTCACAGCGCCTACTAAACAATCATTCCTTTCATTTTGAAGCTAGCCAGCCTTGTCCTTCCCATCATCAAAGATATTTATTTATCGGTTTCATAGGTTATAAAGTTCACAGGTCCAGTGACCTCAAGTGCACCCTTGAAAAAGAATTGACAGTCAAGTCAACCACAGACCTTGAACGTTTTATTTTAAACCATAGACGCATTTTCTATAGTATCCTTTATGTAATTCATTTGAAAAGAATTTAATAATTTATTATTTTGTATGTTGAACTTGTGTGTTTATTGAATTAAATTATTTCACACAAATAGGATATATTTTATTGATACGTTCATCAATGCCATACATATGTCAGCGGCATCTAGTACCTAAATTACCAAACAATCAAGTAGTGATAGAAATAATTGAACTCGTTTGGCAAAAGGAAACCAGATGTCATAACATAACATACATAGTGGAATATTTTATCTGTTACAAGATGTATGTATAAGAGATAGATGTGTGTATAAAAGATGAAGCTGTAATAATAAATTAATTAATCTTTACCTTTTTTTATAAACCTTTTAAGGTTTTAGACAAGTGTTATGCTGTACAATAAATTCAATTTAATGTTTTGAAAAATAAACGAAAAAAATACATCTTTCTGATGATGAAAATAATAAGGATAGGTGGAAGGACTACATTGAAAAACTGATTAATGAGGAAAATAACTGGAGTTGTATCTTAGAAAATAAACCTGTGCATGAGGCGTTAGTGAGAATGGTTAGTATGGATGAAGCAAGAATAGCAGTAAATGGAATGAAGAATGGTAAGGTCCAGACGGAATACCAGTTGAAGCGTGGAACAAATTACGCGTCGATGGATGGATGTGGTTAGTGCTATTCTTCAATAAGTTGTTGCGGGAAGAAGCCATACCTGACGAATGGTGCAATAGTTCGCTGGTGTCCATCTTTAAAAACAAAGGTGATGTGCTCAAGTGTAACAACTATAGAGGAACAAAGCTAATGTCACGTAGTATGAAAGCTTGGGCGAAAGTTATTGAAAGGTGGCTGAGAGAATATAGTGAAATATCTCAGAAACAATTCGGTTTTATGCCTGGTCGGTGTACAACCATATGACCATATATAGATAAAATGAGAAATGAGTACATTATAGGAAGTTAAAAGAAAACTATTTGCCTAGAGTTTCTTTTCTCGTTTAAATACATTAAAAAGTTTATTTTAAAACGATGATGATATCATCTAACCAATTTCAGTCACAGCTACCGCATTCTCTGGCTCCTCATAGGTGTTGCATAAGTACTACAACACCATCATCAGCCTATTAATGTCCCCACTGCTGGGACACAGACCTCCTCTCTGTGAGACGGAATGGGCATACATACATTTATTGTACTTAAGTGCAGTAATTATATAAATAGTTATATTTATAATAAAAGTGTTTTTACTGAAACTAATAAGGAAAATACAATTTTTATCAAAGTTGGTCAACGGTGGTAACGTTGAATTGCCTACCAAATTAAAAAAACACCGACCAAATAGTATAAAAGGAAAAATAACTTCAATTTCGGAAGTCGCTATTCTTGTTTTTGTTTCTTCGTTTATTGACACCGACTGCCGAAATTGAAGTTATTTTTCCTTTTGTAGTGTTTTTATTTGGAATTCGGTTGTATTTTTTAGTAAAAAAGCTTTTATTTTTCATATTTTGTCATGTAATTATGGGGTGTACCCCATTGTTGCGAAATTCATTATCGCGATGTACGCTGCCGCGAAAGTTCACTAATGCGATGTACGTTACTGCGAAAGTTTATCATTGCGAAGTATGCTGCCGCGAAAGTTCACTACCGCGATGTACGTTACTGCGAAAGTTTACTATCGCAACGTACATTGTACTTATATTTAAATTTACTTATCAAGACGTCCTATCAGAAATAAACAAATTGAAAATTAATAGTTCTGTAGGGCCAGACAACATTTGTTCTGATGTATTGAATAGTTTTAAACCACACTTGCCATTATATCATCTTTTTAATTTATATTTAAAGTTCTGCTTCTATCCACCACAGTGGAAGATTTCAAGGGTTACTCCGATTCCCAAGAGTCAGAATAAAACATTGGTAGAAGAATTCCGACCCATTGCCATTTTGTCATTACCATCTAAAGTGTTTGAGAATGTAATGCATAATTACATTTATTCGAAAAACACTAACTAACAAAGTAACTTTCTTAACCTTGTAGCCTACATTTCAAAACGTTCAGATCATGGAGGCCTAGTTGATGTCTTGTGTTGACTTTGGGAAGGCATTTGATAAGGTCAATAATGACATTCTGCTTTCGAAGCTCAGTGCTATTGGTTTTTCACCTAGTCTCCTGCGGCTCCTCACTGACTACCACCGCAATCGTCAACAGTTTGTAAGACTGGGCTATTACGAATCCCAGCCCTATCATACGCGTTCCGGGGTGAGTCAGGGATCAATATTAGGACCACTCTTGTTTCTAATAATGGTTAACGATCTTCCATCAGTCATCCATCACGCTAAAAGTCAAGGATAATTTGAAACCTATTCTGAAATCAAGTCTGAAGTTGGTTGTCTTGAGCTGCAGTGTGACTTAAACATGATATTAGAATGTCGTGCTAGGAACAAAATAGAATTTAACTCTACAAAATGTTTCGTCATGAGTTTTATTCGTGCACGATACCCCATAAATTTTGCGTACAAAATTAATCACAGCATCATTACCAGTGTAAACAACCAGTACAAGTGGAATGAAGGATCTGGGTGTCACTTTTGTCATGAGACTAACGTTCTACGATCACGTGTTATTGGTAGCAAGAGATTCATTTAGGCGATTAGGTTTCATTCTACGCAATTCTAATGATTTCAAGAACATCAGTGCGATCAAATCTGTTTTTAATTTACTAATTCGCAGTAAGCTGGAGTCTAGTGCATGTATCTGGAACCCGCGTCTATACTAAGGATACTATCTATTATAACTTTCTCATAGGCTGTTTAGGCTACAATTTTCTCGAGGTAAGAAGGAAAAAAAACCGGTCAAGTGCGAGTCGAACTCGTGCGCTTGATATAAAAAATAAAAATTGAAATATAAAAAAACGATGAAATTTTATTTGTTATACACCTCAGTATTATATATATCATAAAATTTTAATTGTTATTTATAGATACCTCAGTATCTGGTATAAATTTTAACTCACTAGGTCTACCTAGTTCCTGAGTTCCGTTCCCGGTGGTGACACGGACAAGAAAGTTAGATGGAAAAGATAAGGGTTCCTTTTTTACCTTTTGAGGTACGGAACCCTTAAAAGAAACCCCCTTTTGCAATATTTTAACGCAGTGTAACGTCATCAATTTCTGTTAACATTATATTTTGGAACTCTAACTGACGGACTAAAAATATTTTTTTGTCATCATCCCTATTACATTGCGGGGCACGATCGAGCGATGGATTACATTTTACCTCGGTAGCCCGCTATGTAATGCAATTTGTATGCGAGCTACTTGCAGGTGGAAATGTGGTATGAGTATGAAATCGGCAACCCGGCTTGAGCAGGCGTGGTCATCAATGTTCATTCTTCTCTGTATGAGAAAAGGTATTTGCTCTGAAGTTGGACAGTTTTAACTTGGTATTATTATAATTAAGTGTTACTAAAAGTAGATGCGGTACTATGCCTAATAATAAACAACTCGTTTAATTCGATTACATTTTCCTTGTTTATTGGCTAGTACTTTTATTCCAGGTTTCGGTGAGATCGATGAGGACTTTTTAGATTTCATTTATGATGGTGTTTTGAACAATCCTACAAATTTTCAGCTGTGTGCCAATTTTTGTACCCTCGGATGTCTAAATTGACCGGACTTTTTTGGACTCCTTTTGGCCGAAACCTTGATAAAAGTGACTGTATAATCTACTCGTATACCAACATTATAAAGAGGAAAGATTTTTTTTGTTTGTATGTTTGTTTGTACTGAATAGGCTCCGAAACTACTGAACCGATTTAAAAAATTCTTTCACCAATAGAAAGCTACATTATTCCTGAGTGACAAAGGCTATTTTTTAATCCTGATAACCAGTCCTGTGGGGTCCACGTGAGCGAAGCCGCGGGAAACAGCTAGTGAAAAATATATGTATAATTCGGTACAAACAAACAAACAAATCTTTCCGCTTTATAATATTGGTATAGATCACAATGAAACCGTTATTATAGCATCATTGAAATAAAAAAATAAATTGTAGTTCTAAAAACTAAAAAACACGCTTTAATGGTAAGGATAATGGGACAAACTGTTTAAATTATTGCATTATCATCGGTCCATGATAAGTGTGCAAAGTTTCAAATCAATCCAACGTTTTGAAGTGGGTGAAAATCACGTTCAAAGATTCCGTTACATTGATACATTGTTACATTGATACATAGATACATACATACCAAGCTAATAAAAGCGTGTTAAAAACATCGGATATGTTTGACCATACGGGACACATAAAAGAAAAATAAAATATTTTTGTAAAAGTTTTATTATGTTCATAAGTAAAGTAAATGCGTTCTTTATTCTTGTGCGATTATACCTAAAAATATGAACTAAAGTATAATCTTCTTTTATTTCATAACAAAGGCTTACGAGACTCAAAGTATCAAGTAGGTTTGCGGTGGTATATCTTAGGAATGACTTCAGATGGGCGACGTCTAATAACTGCAAAGGTTATTCCTTTACTTTTCCAAATCTTCAAGTACTGATTTCAATATCTCAGTCCTGAAAAAGAAAAATAAAAAAAAAATCTGCATTTTCTGGCAAATCATAAGTGTCAGTTTTAGACAAGTTGCTTCATCATCATTAGCCTAGCCTTTTCCCAACTAAATTGGGGTCGGCTTCCAGTCTTACCAGATTCAGCTAAGTACCAGTGTTTTACATGGAGCGACTGCCTATCTGACCTCCACAACCCAGTAACTGGGTAACACGGCACCCCTTGGCAAGACTGGTGTCAGATCTCAAGAAACTTCAAGTTACTTCAAGTCAAGAGTTAATAGGGTACTTCTAGGCAAGCGTGCCATACCAAAAATGCCAATCTGACTTCAAAAATAATATATTTTTATGTATTAGGAAAAGCAGATTAGCAAACTACAGAGCAAGGAAAAGTGGTTTGGTTATATGTTTTTAAGTCTATTTCTGGGGGTACTGATTTGATTACAATAATTCTATCCTTGAAAGAGAGATCCCGTCAAAAATATAACAATCACGTAGAAAACACAAGTCTCGCGGTGCAGTTCGTCTTCCGCAAAAGGTTGTGAGATCGCATGTAAAAACAAATCGGATAATTCGTTCAGTAGATTAGTACCTTAATAATTAGGTTACAAACAAACAAATAAACCAATTTAGTTTTACTTTTACGTGAGGTCGACATTATTGTGTTATTCTAATGTAAAACCAAGTAGGTTAATTTTTTTAAACTATTCTGCTCTGAACCACAGACAGATACACAAACACACAGGAACACAAGTCCAACTTATAAAACCCCTCTTTTTTTTGTCGGGGATTAAAAACTAAAAAACGCGCTTTAATTAAAAACCAAACTAAAAAGTAGAAACTAATTTTCAATAAATTAGTTTCTACTTTAGTTTCGCTAGTAAAACCGTCTTAATAACACTTACCTTAAACAACGTTCATGGAAGTACTGGTATCCAGTTGGGCAAGCAAAAGCAACCACTTCTGGTCTAGACCATACCTGACCAACTAGACAGACCAACAGCATCACAAGGACTATTTTCGACCACATTTTGAGAAGCGTTAGTTCTGAGTTCGAGTTGTATTGAAGACTGAAGTTCAGCAAAGTCAGTGCAGTATTTATAACAAGGTAAATACTCGTAAATAAATAAGAACGAATAGGTAATATTCTTAGTAAAATGACGCAAGGCTTGTTGTGCCGTTTATTGCAAACAGTAAAGCTTGCTAATTAAATCATTGACATAAAGGATTGTTTCTAATTAAGTATCCATCATCATCTTCCTGCCCTTGTCCCATATGACTTGGGATCGGCGCAACACGTTTTCTTCTTCCATATCGTTTTTTTCTTTGGACGTCCCCTCCCTCTCCATCGATCCACATTTATATTCAGAACTCTTTTCATTTTATATTCTCATCTCCGAGTAGTCATTGACGGCTGCTCCTCAGACCTTATGGCTATTGATGCCGGAGTACCTCAGGGATCTGTTCTCTCTGCAACTCTTTTCCTGCTGCACATCAATGACCTACTTCAGCCTGGTATTGTTGGGTACGCAGATGACAGTACTGTTTCAGAGAGATACTAGCGTGGATGAAGTTCGTTCCTTGAGGGAGGCTATGGTTGAGCGGACAGATTTGACCTTAAGCCTTGTATCCCAGTGGGGTGATGACAATCTGGTCTCTTTTAACGCCACCAAAACACAGCCGTGTCTTTTTACCGCTAAAAGGAGTCTGTTCGATCAAACGCCTACATTTCGGGGTGCGTCTGTTCCTGTGACTGATCGGCTCGAGCTCCTCGGCATGGAGTTGACATCCAGTCTCAACTTCGGCTCCTCCATTGAGTACAAAGCCCAAATCGCGGCCAAAAAACTGGGCATCCTAAATAGAGTGAAGCGATACTTTACGCCTGGACAGCTTTTAACCCTATACAAAGCGCAAGTCCGATCCTGCATGGAGTATTGCAGCCACCTTTGGGATGGTTCAGCTAAGTATCAGCTTGCCACGCTTGACTCAGTGGAACGCAGAGCCAAGAGGCTCATTGGCGACGTTGAACTGGTAGACGCCAAGCTTCACAGCTTGGCTCATCGCCGCAAAGTTGCCTGCTTGTCGGTCTTCTACAGACTGTACTTCGGTGAGCGTGCTCAGGAACTCCACGACCTCATCCCACCAGCCCCCTTCTACCATCGGACGTCTAGACGCACTGCAAGTTATCATCCTTACCTTGTTGCCATTCCACCAATTCGAACCAAGCGCTTCCAAACATCCTTTATAATGCGCACAGCGAATGAATGGAACTCACTACCTGCGTCTGTGTTTCCGAACGCATTCAACCCGAATCTCTTCAAAGTTAGAGTGAACAGGCTTCTTCTGGGTAAGCTCACTCCATCGTAGACTCTGTCTCTGTCACCTATGACCTAGACTAGAGTCAAGAGCAAACCTATTACAAATAAAAAAAAATCTTTTATCCATAATACAGCAAACATCGTTAAGAAAACCTAGATTTATAAACTAAAAGTCGAATCATTTATTACGTTTAAGCTAGTTTTGAATGAGAAAAAAACATCTGTTATTATAACGCCCATCTCTAGACAGTAGGTCATCCTTTTTAGATCTAAGAAGTTATTAAAAAATACGACCTCTTACAGTTAAGACACAAATATTAATCACCACGCTTGCTTGGCTGGCTGGTTGACGATTTTATATTAACTAAGTAGTTAATATAAAATCGTCATAGGTGTGAACAATAGGTTCAGACTGTAAATCACTGTGCCTTTGTGCCGTTCGTTGACTAATGTTTATCTGATGGTAGCATATGTGTTAGTTAAGTTAAGACGGGCTGGTGTCCGCAACTCCACGTCTAAGCGCGTATTGTGTGTATGTGTTGGATCATTCGGTTGCCTTCATGATGGTTGAGCTGAGTGGTGCCGATCAATGGGTCATGTTCGTGAACGGGCGCCATCAGTTAGAATTGGTCATAACGTAGCTGCCTCGGCCTGTAATTGCATTTTTTTTAATTGTTTGTTAATCTAGACGCTTTTACGCGTACATTTTTTTACATCGTTCTCAGATACTTTATGTATTTTTTTCAACAAGAATGATGTAACCAAATACTTGTAATTAAAACTGATGGATAAGAGTGTTCGTGGAGTTTCTTGCAAATTCTTCTCCATTGAGACCAACTGTTACTTTCGAATTTTTACCTAGAGTCATCTTTTTTTTTGTTTGATAAATCAAAAGTGCCGATAAGGTTTATTTGAAATAAACTATTTGATATTGATTTTATATTTAAAAAAAGCTAGAATGTGAATAAAACCAACAAAACATGATAAATTAAAATTTATTGCTTCATCTACATCGCAGCTAAAAACGTTGCTAATAACAGCAAAAAGCTGGCAGCCATCTTGGACGCACTGGACGGTGGAGCCGGCTGCTGTTCTCGTGGACCAATTATGTACTCGTGCATGTGGTCTAGCACAGCCTGTTTCACTGCTTCCAGTTCTTCCGTCTCACTGCTTCCTGTTGGCCTGAAATTTTATATTAAGCTTTTGTTAGATAAATAAAGTTAAAGGACTCTGAAAAACACGTTGGTGCAATTGGCTGCTGCGCTGATTGTCTTGGGTTCGATTCCCGCACGGAACAAATATTTGTGTGGCCTATAGATAGCTGTTCCGGTCTGGATGTTTGTGTAAGTGAGTTTAGAAATAAATAAACTCACCGACGACACAGGAAAAATGCTTATAGTGGAGCAAAATTTATTTATTAAAAACAAAAATTTTAATAAATAAATCTATACTAACATTATAAAGAGGAAATATTTTTTTGTGTGTTTGTACGTTTTTACCGAATAGGCTCCGAAACTACTGGACCGAATTAAAAAATTCTTTCACCAATAAAAAGCTACATTATTCCTGAGTGACATAGGCTATTTTTTAATCCTGAAAACGGGTCATGTGGTGGTCCACGGGAGCGAAGCCGCGGGCAACAGCTAGTATGCTATAAATTGTTCAAAACAAAACAAGTTCTCAATACTCTATCAAAACTGAAGTTTCTAAAATTTCCAGTCAAGTTCAGAGACTCCAAGTTAGAACTAGATACACTTTATATTGGCGCACGGTTGGCGCAGTGGTTGAGCGATTGACTGCTGCGCTGCGTGTCGCGGGTTCGATTCCCGCACGGAACAAATATTTGTATGGTCTACAAATAGTTGTTTCGGCTCTGGGTGTTTGTGTATGTGAGTTTATATGTTTGTAAACGCACCCACGATACAGGAGAAATTCCTAGTGTGGGGCAACGTTCTTAAAAAAAAAAATATATATATATATATATTATACTCACATAATAGCCCTGCAATGCGACACTCCAGGCACCACATACACTGGCGCGTTGTGGTGAGCGTGGGTCCCATTGGGGCCCATGGGGGACCAGGGGTCGTGGCCTCCAGCTACTGACACCACGTGGTCTGGTAGGTGCGTGAGTCCTCCGAAGAAGATGTTAGTGCGCGCGATGCCAGAGCGGAGACGTGCTTCATCGAAACTGTTGAGAAAAGTTATGCAAAAAATATGACTAAGAATCAATAGGCCAGGCTCAAGGGTCCCCTATGCGCCACGAACTATTTTGTGGGCAGGGTTAAAATGTACGCTGTCTCATCCGTCAGTAAGACAGATTACGTACAAATACACACTTTTGAAAATTTGTAGCGAAATGGATGATGATTTAGAACGAATACGAACGCGCGAAATTTTATAAACAGACCTTTGGGAATATGTATTTCATGAAAAACAAAACATCTTTTCAAAATAAAATTATTTGCGTTTTTGAACTACTAATCCCTGTATGGTAACTGTTTCGCAATTTTCCTTCTTCTTATGGTATTTATTTTCGCCCAAAAATGCGTTAAAGTTTGTGTTGAAATATGGAACTTTCGACGCTCATAACATTCAAATATGTGTTTTTTATTACCCGGCTGCAAGGAAAGGGTTATGTTTTTCGCTCGTATCTTGTATGTTTTTGTATGTATGTAATATTCTTTATTACCTCGTATCTTTAAAACCACTTGACGGATTTTTATAATTAAGACATCGTTAGATAGGTCTTGGCCACCCAAGTGTTCGTAGATAAGTGTCGTCGAAAAAAAAGAAAAATGGCGGATTTTGGCCGCCATATTGTAGGGGTTGCAATTTTTTTTTCTTCGAAACCCATCGAGTGGGGTATCAAAATGAAGGGTTTTTAGAGGTGATTACGAAAATATAATTAATAATTTAATTTATTCATTTATCAAGCCATACAAAAATTGTTTACAAATAATAAATACACGATAAGGAAAAATATTAATGATGGAACCCTGACTTCCAAACTAGGCTGGCAACTAGATGCCTGTATCTTAGCAGTCAGTTTCCCCCCACGAAAGAAAATTACAAATATGTTTAATAGAGCATGCATGCACTTACAATATTCACTGAAAATTAGTCAGTCATGTTGCAATATATATCACTTATATGTTTAAAGCCAATAAAAAAAAAAGTATAACTAAAAAGTTGTAAACAAAAAAAGTTAATAAAATCAAAAAACCCGACTGCTTCAAAAGCGAACTACACATAACACAGCAAGATTTTCTTCTTATTTACATCTTTTTAGTTCGCTTTTGAAGCAGTCGGGTTTTTTGATTTTATTACCTTTTTTTTCCATGCAAGGCTAGATAATAGTGAGAAAAATTGATTTCATTTTTATTTTGAACGCACGCCGACAAACAGTCGAGCAATCGCCATACTACGTTGGTATGAAAGCATGACCGACTGGGGCACCCTTAAATGTGATTCCTCGCCATGGTGGGTAAAACCTGGATGAGGCTGGCACAGGAACAATGGAGACGGCCCTCGCCGCCGCAGGAGACGCCCTGGGCTTGGTGGGCGCAAGCCGATTCCCGGCCACCGTAGGCGCGTGCTTGCGGACCAAGAGTAGTGGGTAGCTCACCGTCCGACAAGGACCTGGCCCGAGTCGACGGCGCGTGCCTCATAGAGATGTCAGCAAAAAATTACGGGGTCCGCTAAGGCTGATGCCTGCCCACTGCCATTTAAGATTCGTAATTCTTCGGGCTATGTTGGAAACTTTGATTTCGATCACGCAAGGAAACGCCGAGCATAGCCCTCTCCATTGCCCTATGGATGACTTTAAGCTTTCTAATAAAGCCCATTGTGAGCGACCACGTCTCGGTCCCATAGGTAATAATAATAATAATAAAAATGTATTTATTTCTCTTCCACAAATTACTATAAAGCAGTTTACAACACAAAGTTTAGGTGCAAAATACAATAATTTGTGGGAGACTGATGCCTAAACTAAGCCGAGGCCTGTATCTTAGGACATCAGGCCCCCACCACTACAAAATTATGTAAACAATATGGTGAACTTAGTTTATGTCGAGAATTTTACCAATATAAACCAAAAAATTGTGTAATAAAATAAAACAAACGGGTGATATTAACTTAGATTAAATTGTGCGCGTATGTTAACGGAAGAATTTGCAAGCTCCCGCGCATAGGTGTGTGTGTGTGTATGTGTGTAAATGTATGTGTGTGTGCGGGTGTGTATGTGTATGTCTGACTGAGAGTTTGTGCATTTAAGATATTTCTCTCAAATTCATAATTGTATATATAATAATTGTTCAGTCTTAAGGTAATCAAACGGAAGTAGCCATGCTGTAACTTTTTTTTTACATTTAATTTTATTGTCATTAAAAATACCTAACTCCTTGTTTACTTTATTATAAAGAAATGGTCCACGAAACATATAAAATTTTTGTGCGAAACTAGTTTTAGCTTTCTTTCTTTTACAAATTGCATAAGACCTTCTAGTTGAACATTGTTCCAAGTCAAATGATGCCATATCTGTGTGTTGCCTCATTATAGTAAGCAGTACGTACAACTGCCTGACCGTCAAAACTTCCGTAACCCTGTAAAGCTCAACTGTGGGAAATAGTCTAGGTTTGAGGAAGGCTACCTTTAAAATTAGTCTCTGTGCCCTTTCTAGTTCCATCAATTTGGTCTTATCAGTTCCACCCCATGCAACTATGCAATACGTAATAATTGATTGAACTAGCGCAAAGTATACCATTTTTATTAACTTAATATCGGCTATGTATCTTAGTTGTTTAAATATATAAGTCATTTTCCTTACTCTTTGTGATACAGTGTGTATATGAATCTTAAATGACAGTTTATTATCAATCATAACACCTAAGTATCGTATACTCTGCGCTACCTCTATCTGCGGACAATTACATTGCGACATTGGAGGAAAAGAGCATTTATGTGCCCATATGTGGAATCTGTCACTTAGGTCAAAGGTAGGCTGTCTAATTGTAAATAACATATACTTAGTTTTATCAGCATTTAAAGTCAGTGAGTTAGCTGCGAGCCAGTGAGAGACCACATTAAATCCGGCCTGAGCCAAAGAGAATACTTCCTCCCACGAATCTCCCACAAAGGTTAATGTAGTATCATCTGCATAAGAAACAATTTTACACCCCTGGATTTCAAGCTGACATAGCTGATTAATGTAGCATAAGAATAGCGGGGGCCCCAATATACTGCCTTGAGGGACTCCATGCGTAATTGGAAGTTCATCACTAACGTTCTCATCTATTTTTACACATTGTTTACGCTCTGAGAGATAATTGGCTAGAAGGTCTAGTTGATTCCCACGTACTCCCATTGCATACAGTTTGTCAACTAGGTTGGGAATAGAGACTGTGTCAAATGCCTTTGCTAAATCAATAAATATAGTCAAGCATTTCTTATTAGCATCTAAATTTTTAACTAAGAAGTCAGTGAGATCATGGACAGCATCGTCAGTGGATCTACTAGCTCGAAAACCGTACTGTGATGGTGCCAGAATATTCTGAGATTCAAGATAATTTGTTAGCTGACGGTTGATGATACGCTCAAATACCTTAGATGCTGAACTGAGGATAGAGATGGGCCTGTAATTATTGACACAGTCTGTATCCCCGGCCTTGTGAATAGGGTGCAATATTGATTTCTTAAACGCTCTAGGGAACACACCGAGTTCAATGCAGCGATTTAAAAGTTCCGCTAGTACTGGTACTATCGTATTTGCAACTACTTTCAGTAACTTAGAGGTAAGTCCATCCTGACCAGGCGAACAGTCATTTTTTAGGTTGAAAATATTATAGGCGACCTCTTCGCAATCTACTTTAAGTAGAACAAAAGAGTTTGATATTTGGTGATCACTGGTAACACACACTGGTCATAGACTTTTGTCTTGAGACACTGCGGTAAATTGGACGAGAAGATACCGCGCAACTGCCCGAACGCCGCCGCCCAGCCGAGTCGGATTCGACGTTTGACCTCTTTCTCGAAGTTAGACCTACCCAACTGGACCGTTTGTCCCAGGTAGACATAATCGTCTACAACTTCGAGTGTAGAGTCTCCGATCTTGATAGGAGGTCTATATAGACCTCAAATGTTATTGAACTAAATGTTGATATATAACACAACTCTAGCGGAGGTAAGGGGAATGCTTGCTTGATGATATTTTATTCTAACAGCTTAACAGCATTGCATCTCATAATTTTAAGGAGTATACGCTTCATTAGCTTAAAGTTCATTTTTCAATACTGTTTTATGGGTCAAAGAGTTATAAATAATCGATGACCACAAAACTGTTTAGAATGAGTCAAACTCAAGTTATTATTAATATCAAAATAATAATTTTCCTTATATTAAATACCTAAATTATGCTAAGCACACATATTTATTGCACAAATTTTCCTTAAATGAATAAGTCAGTGTGGTTTGATTTGTAATAAAACAAATATATAAATTAATATTGATTTAAATTGCGCGCTAAATCGTGGTAAACAAACAAATCAAAACAGATAGTTTAATAGGTTATTTGTGGCGAGCAATTAAATTTTCCTGTAAGCCTTTATTTTTTAAAGTAGAGTATCGCTCTCGTACTGTCTTTACTACGCTTTACTGGCCTTGCTACGCACGGTCTACTCTTACAACGCACGGTATAAGGTGGTAATGTAAGAAGCACCTTGAAAATTAAGCAAGTAATTTGAATCAGGTCTATCCACACATATCAGGGCCGTGCCCGGGACGTGATAGGGCCGGGCCCAGACATTGAAGCTCCGTCACTGGCCCGTGCACAGACGTGTGTGAACGATTTCATATAAAATGTACACAACGATATTATTTGAGCCCCTGACGGGGCACGCTCCGTCCACGTCCCGGGCACGGCCCTGATGTGTGTGGATAGACCTTAATGAAGGTAATGTCAGTAAAATGTAAAAATGTCAGCAAATGTCCGTGAGTGTCAACGGGTATGATTAATCTAAATAATAACTGGTTGTGACATATTTTTTGGATAAATTTAACATTATAAAATTGTATGTGACATAAACATTGGATAAATTTACATTATATAATTGTATGTGACATAAATATTGGATAAATTTACATTATAAAATTGTATGTGACATAAATATTGGTTAAATGTGACATTCTAATTGTATGTGACATAAATATTGGTTAAATGTGACATTCTAATTGTTTGTGATATATATATTGGTTAAATGTGACATTCTAATTGTTTGTGATATATTTTTGGATTTATTTGACATTATATTGCTTGAGACATACACTAAATTAATTTGTCATTCCAATTGTTTGTGATTTTATTGTTAATATAGATAGGCTCGCGCTTGACCACTATCTCACCTGATGGTAAGCGATGATTTGGTCGACGGTAAAGCACGCTTGCCTAGAATTAACCTATTCACTTTTGACTTAAAGACTGTAGGTGTGACCCTAGGTTGTAGCTGTCGGGGAACAATCATGTATTTAAGGATATACGGTGTCCCTCAGGGGTCAGTACTCTCAGCAACTTTATTCTTGCTGCACATTAACGATCTGCTAAAACGCGGTACCTTTGGGTATGCAGACGACAGCACTGTTACTGAGAGATACTTGTCCAACGCTCGTACTACCGGGCCTCAGGTCCAGTCTCTCCGGGAGGCCATGGTGGAGTGCTTAAACCTGTCCTGGGGCGATGCCAATCTGATCAGGTTTAATGCTGCTAAAACGTAGGCGTGTCTTTTTTCCGCAAAAAGAGTCAATTTCACCCGGCTCCAACTTTCCGAAGTGTGACCGTGCCAATTTCTGACCATCTTGAGCTGCTTGGCGTTACGTTGACATCGACTCTCAATTTTGGCCCATACATTGAGGCAAAGGCTCAGCTGGCTGCCAAGAAGCTGGGGATCCTTGCAAAGGTGAGAAGGTACTTCACGCCAGAACAGCTGCTCAGCTTGTATCAAGCGCAAGTTCGATCATGCATGGAGTACTGTTCTCATCTCTGGGACGGCTCTGCCAAATACCAACTTGATGCACTAGAGTCGATCGAAAAGCGGGCCAAGAGGCTCATCGACGATGAGGCATTGGTTAAGTCAAAGCTCCAGAGCCTTAAACATCGTCGCCGAGTTGCCGGCTTGTCGGTTTTTTATCGATTAAATTTCGGGGAATGTGCGATGGAATTGCATAATCTAATGCCGCCCAGCCCGTTTCATCATCGGACTACCAGACGTACGGCGATGCGCCATCGGTACATGGTGGACATCCCACCCATACGCACTAAACGTTTTGAAAATACTTTTATTATGCGTACAGCTAAGGAGTGGAATTCCCTGCCGGAGTCGGTGTTTCCCGATAGCTACAACCTAGGGGTCTTTAAGTCAAGAGTTACTTCTAGGCAAGCGTGCTCCATCATCGACCACATCATCGCTTACCATCAGGTGAGATGGTGGTCAAGCGCGAGCCTATATAAGATTAAAAAAAAAAACCTTACTCGGGAGAGAAGAAGTCCTTGCACATCTGGTGGAAGTACTCCACAGGCACGACGTGCAGGAAGGGCTGCCGGGTGCTGTTGGTGCTCTGGTACCAGCCGAACTCCACGCACGTCTGGTAGGTCCAGAGACGCACTGGAAACATAAATTGTATGAGTTAAATTAGTGATTGACAATGTGGCGACATCTATACACATCTGAAGGCAACTCATTTTTAATAAAACAACAACAATAACAACGACAAAAAGAAACAATTTCTTTGAAAAGGCAGCAACGCATGGTTGTCCCAAGACTTCTGTCATCACACAAATCCCATTATCTCGAAAGCATTCACCTGTATCTGTATCTGCAGCTGAAAAACATGGACGACACGATAAAATCCAGGTACAACACAACCGTTTGGTTCGGGGAAGACGAAGAGGGAACGGGAGGATTCCCTTTTCTCATATCCACCCAAACCGACTCATAATTAAGCTTTCTCACGGTTGCCCTACCGCCGACGATCAGCGAGCAGCGAGTAGAGCTTGATACGAGTTGGCGAGCAGCGAGAAAAGATCAGTAGATCTGATAGTTTCACCGCTCCGCTATGAGCGAATGTTTTTGTGTAACGGGAGATTATTCGCACCACTCGCTCGGGCGGTCAGTCCTGCACGCGTTGGTTGGTGGCCCTGCACGCGCGCTCTCGGCGTGTGTTCGTACCGCCAAACGAGTATCGCCGATTGAGTACAGCTAAACGAGTATTATCTTTGATAGCTGCGACAATCCTGTGTCGTGAGAGTACTCGCCGGCAGTGTGAACAGCCAGCGATCAACTATTAATCTAGGAGTCTCTTTTATTGACACGATATCTGTATCTTTTGTTCGTGGCGAGAAAATAGTCAAGAGCTAATCATTTCTTCGCCGACGATGTTGGCTTTGAGTACTAGTGCAGTTTTCTATCAATACTAAGAATTTTCCGTGAGTGCTACCAGAAATAATTTCCTACATATAAATAAACAGTTTTACCTCTTTATAACATTTATATTTAGATTATTCCCGCATCCAGTGGATTCGCGTGACTTTCACCAGGTCATCGGTTTACCTTGTGACAAAGAATACTAACTATTACTACGTAAAGAAGCGACTCGCCTCCTCCCGCCAATTGATCGTCGCATGCCCTCGTCGCATGCGACGAGGGCATGCGACGCATGCAGTCCACCAGGCAGTAAAGCCGTGCTGCACGCACAAATTTGTATGTGTACACAAATTATGTTTAATGTACCTAGTAGTAGTAGGCTAACGTGCTCCCAGTCGCGTGGTCGATTCTCTCCCGAAACAATTATTTTACGACTAGTTTTTCAATTTTATATATTTTTTATTATTTCATTCTTAATTTGTCGTACTTAAATTATTGTGATTTAGATTATAATTTAAACTTTACGTCAAATTTTACAATTTGATTTTAATTTTACGATTTAATTCCCAATCACTCATCACGAAATATCGAAAACCGCTTGACGTATAAAGATGAAATTTGACAGGGAACTTCCTCAAGTGACGTAAGTGCGTACTAAGAAAGGATTTTTGGAAATGCCACCCCTAAGGGGGTGAAAGGGCGTTTGAAAGATTGTTTGAATTTTTTACAGTTTGTTACTTGGGCCACCACAACAAAATCAATTGATTGATGTTAAATTCATTGAAGTTACGGACATTAATAATTAACGGTTCATGCATATTTTTTCTTTTCTACACTTATATATCTAACCATTTAATAAGTATGTTTAGGTCAGCTTTCCGGGATAAAATTACAAATTTAAAAACCCTCGATTTTAATTTTATTTCATGCTTTTTAAACAACATATAATATACCTAGTATCAGACACGCTTAAATCGACAATTTATCGAAACACGTAATAATGACACGTTATCTTGGAAAAAAACCACATTCTAAGAGTAAAATGTGAATAACTTTTGAACGGCTAAACCGATTTTATTCAAACATAGCTAAGAACACACTCGACAAAGTTACCTTTCAAAAAAATAAAACTAAATCAAAATCGGTTCATCCGTTTAGGAGCTATGATGCCACAGACAGCAACACACGTCAAACTTATAACACCCCTCTTTTTCCGTGGGGGTTTGAAAAAAAATACCGTCGAATTGAGAACCTGCTCCTTTTTGAAGTCGGTTAAAGAAGAAACAATTTAGGAATTACTCCAGAAGTACAGAAAAAGATTATTCCCTGACGGTATTGTAGTTATTATAAGTTTAAATGTGACTTGTTGGTTCAAACCCCAGCTGAGAAAAAAGTTATCACAATAATTCAGAAACGTTCTTTCTTTAAGCGTAAGGTCGGATTTAAAACGAGAACTATAATAAGTCCGTTCTATTTTTATCCCCCGACGGAATTAGAGGTATGTTTTAAGTTTGATGTGGAATACCTGTGTTTATGTATCTGTCTGTGGCATTATAGCTCCTAAACGGATAAACCAATTTTGATTTAACTTTTATTGTTTGAAAGGTGACTTTATCGAGAGTGTTCCTAGCTATGTTTTATGAAAACTCGTTCAACCGTTCAAAAGTTATGGGCGTTTTACTGTTTGAATCGGGCCGTTTCCGCAAGATACGTGTTCAATATACACCGTGAAATTTAAATGGTTGAATGAATGAATGAATGAATGAATGAATGAATGAATGATATATTTATTTGCAAGAATATAGGTAGCTAACATAAGTTCTTAAGATCTATAAGGTTTCACTATATTCGGCATTTCAGCCGTGCAAATATTTAAATTTTACATATTGTTTATACTTATAGCATGCAGTACACATTAAGTAATTAGCCATAACATAAAGATATTAATAATAAAGTGACAATTTAAATTTGGATTACAATGCAATTATCAAAATTAAAACTAAATACAATTTAGTCATCTAAAATAATAATTCATATTAAAAATAACAATCAATCATAATAATGTCATGTCAGTAAAAAATAAGAAGAATTATGGAAATGTGTCAATATTAATTATGTAAATGTCATAATAATTTAAAATTAATTATAATTAAATACATTTCTATTCATTTAAAATAATAGTTCATATTAAACATAACGATCAAGCATAATAATGTCATGTCAATAAAAAATAGCAAGAAAAATAGCAAGAATAATTTAAATTTGTCAATATTAATTAAGCAGATGTCACAATAATTATAATAAACAAGTTTTACATTTTACACTCAAAATATTCATTGATGGAATAAAAACATCTCTCACACAACCAGCTATATAGCTTCTTACTAAATTCCAAACCTGTAGCACTTCTAAATTCTTCAGGTAAGTGGTTATATATTTTCACTGCCATGGTATAACAATTTTTATCGCATAATTTTATTCTATTTCGTGGGACTACTAGTGGCTTTTGTGTTATTTTTCTCTTAGAAATAGTCTTTTCATCTTTTTCAAAAAGCGAGTAATGGTTTCTTACAAATTTGCAGGTTTCAAATATATATAAAGACGGCAGGGTAAGCAGTTTTTGTTTAATAAATACTGGTTTACAAGAGTCTGTCCACTTAAGATTAAAAATTGACCTTACACACTTTTTTTGGGCTATGAATGCTCTCTGGGCATCTGTTGAATTTCCCCATAAAGTTATTCCATACCTTAAAACAGAACAAACATGGCTATGATATACCAATAAGGCTGTTTGAATGTCTGTTAAATTTTTGATTCTCCTAAGTGCAAATACAAATTTGTTTATTTTCTTACATACATTATCTACTTGAGCTTTCCAATTGCAATGTCTATCCATAACTACTCCTAAAAATTTTATATTAGTAACTTCTTCTATGTCATTATTATTGTATTTTAAACTTAATTTCATGTCATTTCCAAATTTTGTGTTGTTATTATTATTTGGCAAAAATTTTATAAATTTAGTTTTATTTGTATTTATTTTAAGTTATTCATATCTAGCCAATTGATTAGATCTGCCAATGCTTTATTCGTAACTATTTTACTATTATCTACAGTTTTCTCTTTTGTCAATACGGTAGTATCATCTGCAAACAATATAGTATATTGGCTCGTGAAGTTGGGCAGTTCGTTTATGTATATTATAAACAATAAGGGGCCAAGGACACTTCCCTGTGGTACACCACAGTAGTTTGCTAAGTACGGTGACCTAAAGGTTTTCTGGGTGTTAGTTTCATAACACATTTTTTTAACCTCCGTGCATTGTTGTCGGCCTCTTAAGTAGCTTTCAAACCAACTATAAGCAACACCTCGTATACCATACTGCTCAAGTTTACGCAATAGGGTTTCATGACATACCATATCAAACGCTTTACTCATATCCAAAAATACTGCTACTGGGATTTCTTTTTTATTGATAGCATCCATAATTTCTTTCATTAGTTTAAAACATGCCAACGTTGTAGATTTTTGCTTAATGAAACCATTTTGTTGACTACATAATATATTATGTTTCTCTAAGAAATTTATAAGCCTTTTGCTCATTACTTTCTCAAATAATTTTGAGAGTATAGGAATTAAAGTAATTGGTCTATAATTATTTGCCTCAGATCTAGGTCCTTTTTTATGAAGGGGCTTTACAACAGAAAATTTTAAACTATCGGGGAATATACCATTTTCCAAAGATAAATTAATTATGTATGTCAAGGGTTCTGTTAAAGTTAATAAATTTTGTTTGATCATATTAGTACTTATGTTGTCATAACCGACTGAGTTGGTATTTCGTAATTTCATAGCTGTCATAAATATTTCGTTACAAGTAGCTGGTTCTAGATAAATTGAGTCCACAACCGTTTTATTGCAAACATATTTATTATTTGGATTTTGTGAGTTTCCCTTTTTAGCAATGTTGATAAAGTAATTGTTAAAGTGTGTTGCTATATCATCACCTTCTTTTAATATACTTTCCCCATCCAAAATTTCTCCCATTTCATTACTAGCATTGTTCTGTTTAAGTTTACCGTTTATTATTTTCCATGTAGCTTTACATTTATTGTCTGCTTTCTCTATGTATTTTTTATTATTATCCCTTTGTATCGTATTTACACATTGCCTTAGTCTTTTGCTATATTTTCTAAATTTTTGTTTATTGTGAGTAGTTTTATTTTTATAATAGATACCCTGTAGTTTTCTCTTTATTATAAATGACTTTTTTAGACCTTTAGTTACCCATTTAGGGTTAAGAGAATTAGAGTTCATCTTAATTTTAATAATTGGAAAACACAGTTCATAGAATAGACAAAGTTCATCGTGCAATAATGAAAAGGCTTTATTTACATCTGTTTCCAAGTAAACTTCTGAAAATGATAGCTTGCTAATATAGTAATTAAATTTTTCTATATTTTCTTTACTTAGGTCCCTTTTGTATGCAAACCAATGCTTTCGAAATATATTATTTTCCGTTTTTAATTTTATTGATAATGTTTGTCCAGTATTGTGATCTGATAGTCCTAATTCATGTGTTTCACCTTTGGCTTCTTTGATGTCACTTATAATATTGTCAATGCAAGAATTTTGCCGAGTTGGTTTACTTATGTGTATTTTCAGGTCATAATTGTATAAAATATCGATAAATGTATTCTTATATTTACTCTCGCTTAGAATATCTATATTAAAGTCGCCACATATAATATTTTTATATTTGTCTTTGTTACGTGTTTTATCTAATAATATTTGTAATTTTCTAAAAAATATATTTATATCAGAATCCGGTGTTCTATAAAGACAGAATAAATTCAAGTTATATTGTTTTATCTTAATACCGCATATTTCAAAATGTTTTTCCATCGCAATACTATTCAACCACTCTATATTTTCAAATTCAACATCTGGCTTCATTAGTATACAGACTCCACCTCTCCTTTGGTCTTTCCTGGAATAGCTGCTGACCAATTTAAACGAATGTACTGACATACTATCTTCTTCTCCAGATTTGATAAACGTCTCACTTAGGCATAGAAAATCTACTGAATATTTTTGATCCTGAAGCAAATTAAGAGCAATTTCAATTTCATTTATTTTGTTAATAGCACCTGCAATGTTTTGGTGGAGAATAATATGATTTCGGTTTTTAGGTACGAAAAAAAGATTTATTTTCAACCTGAATCAATTTATTGCCCTGAGATTGTTCACTAATGTCTGATGATTTATTCATATCATCTATCAATATAATATCATCACTGATCTTTGTGCTTTGGTTTTTAGTTTTAATAATATTGACGCTCGAGTCTAATCTAGTATTTTTTCTATAATAATTAGTACCTTCGTAAAAAGACAAAAACTGTTTGTCATAGTCTAGTTGATCTAATAAAGAATTTATTTTATAACTTAATGATGACACATTATAACAATTTTTTAGAAAATAACATTCTTTAGTCTGACTACAAATTAAATGTAACATTCCATTCAATTTTGTCTCATTAGAGCAGATGTTTTTATTCACACCTATTACAATTACAGGACAAGGCACAGATTTTAAAAACAAACATAATTCTGTTGTCATTTTTAAGGTATTGTCATCGTTTTGTCCAACAGACACTATCAATTTATCGTCAGCCCCAATATCAAATAGTTTTGCACTTGTTAAAATTTCTTGTGTGGAGGCATTCGTTTTAACAATAGAGTCAAACTGATAAAAGTTATAGGGATTATTAAACCTAGATTTTGTCAATTGTGATGATAGTCCACTGCACTGACTGCCTCCAATTATGAATGCCCTTTTGTTATACTTATTTTTATTATTACGTATCACGTTTCCTGAGTTGTTTGTCGTCTTAGTTTCCTTAATTTCCATATCCGTCTGCGATGCGACTGCGAGGTTGTTTTCCCGCAGCGAAATGGTTTTTTCTATGTAATACAATCGTTTCGTAGTTATGTAAAATATTAGAAACAAAAACTGGCATATTTAACATTGTGAAAAACTTAACTCGAAAGCGATCACGAACCAATAGTAATACCGCCCGATATCTACGGCCGAACGACAGCGGGGCGTTACCCGGGTCCTAAGTAGGTCAGGGTCATAGCCGCGCGCGCCGCACGGGTAAAATAGGCGGCTTCGTATGATATTGTTGCGCGCAGGCTAGTTTATGCCTTATCACTACACGCGAGAGCTAATTTTACTTTGAACATTTCCAAATCGGTATTTTCTTTGTCGGCTTCGCGGCGATTTTTTGTATTGTTCCGTGCAAACTATTTTGTGACGTATCACTACGTGCGAGAGTTTATTTTGGTTTGAATATTATCTTATGCATC
This sequence comes from Orthosia incerta, assembly GCA_948252205.1. Classification (NCBI taxonomy): domain Eukaryota; kingdom Metazoa; phylum Arthropoda; class Insecta; order Lepidoptera; family Noctuidae; genus Orthosia; species Orthosia incerta. The sequence goes on from OX411761.1 coordinate 27,043,914, forward strand.
GCTTTTCTTTGCGGGTGGTGACGCGAGTAGTACCTAGTACCTACAAGTTACTATTGTTACTCACTTTTTCGAGTTGATGAATATTTTTTAAATAATTTTAAAACAAAAACATCGTTATTTTTTTACTTTAACTCTATGCTTCGAAAGTACTCCTTAAGGCAAGTCGTTCTGCCGCGGGAAAACAACCAATTAAATTTCACGGTGTAGATTGTCGATCGAAGCGTGTCTAGTACTAGATAAATTATGTAGTATAAAATAAAAATATGTCCGGGTTTTTTTTAAATTATACTTGTTGATATTGACATAAGACTAGACGATAGAACTGTTAACATTACACTTTTTTAGTTTTAATATATTTCTTATTTAAGTTTAAGATGCTGATTAATTCATATATAGCCGAAATAAAAAAAATAAAAAAAAACTTTAAAGCCGGAACAGCTATCTGTAGGTCATACAAATATTTCGCAGCGCAGGAGTCAATCGTTTCACCACTGCGCTAACCGTGCACCCAATTTTGGGTTCTCGTTGATATTGATTTTTGTTGGTACTCGTATTCAGATTATTTCGCAACAATTCCTATATTTCCGTGTGGCTAGTTATGAGTTGCTAAATAATGCAGGCGGCGACATGGCCACAGACATCTGCAAATCAAACGCCGAGAGAAGACGGGAGGCGACGACATGCCAGTGAGTAGGGAAGACACACAGACCGAGAGTGTGACAAACGGAATATTAGAAATGTGATGCCTTGCCGGCTGAATCAAGTCCTGGATTTAGACCATGAGACTTTTCATCCCGATTGTACGTTCCCTTGTGATGATTTCGGAAAATCACCCCGGCGAAATCGAAGTCATAAGCTAGGAAAATAATGTGTAAAACCCTGTAAGTCATCTGCCTAGCCTTTTTCCCAACTATATTGGGGTCGGCTTCCGGTCTTACCGGATTCAGCTGAGTACCAGTGTTTTACATGGAGCGACTGCCTACCTGACCTCCACAACCCAGTAACTGGGTAACACGATACCCCTTGGCAAGACTGGTGTCAGATCTCAAGCTTCTGACTACTCGTAACGACAAAGATCTTCAAATAACAGCCGGGACCAACGGCTTAACGTGCTTTCCGAGGCACGGAGGAAACTCGGTATGTCACATAGGATGTTTTAATAAGGTGATGTTAATTAACTTTTTTCGAGAATACTGTTTATTCTAATTCTTATTCTTTATTGCACACAAAACATAACATGAAGATACAAATGCAATGGACAGGTTATGTACAAACCTAAATATACTTTAATTCTTGTTAAAATAATTACAAACTAAGTCGCTGCGCGGTGCCAAATGAAAACTAGCACTGGGTGTCTGACCCCCAGGAAATGCTGAGTTGGTAACCCATTAAGTATGGGCACGGTCAGTGCTATTTGTTGTATTTGTACTTCTTTACTGAATTTTACTCTGTGTTTGTTGCTGTTGTGTTGTCTGTGTCGAATAAATGTATTTATTCTATTCTTTTTTTCTATGCAAAATGGCATTGATAAAATGGAAATTTATTCATTTTTATTTTATTTTAAAACAAGCATTTTTCGTATTCTTCTCAGCAAACCCTTTCATTTGATATCCATATCATGGCAGTGCACAAAAAATAACTAGTCCGTCATTTTGTACCGTCCGCCATATTGGATTTAGAATGACGTCACTTAGCTGACCATGCATTGTCATCCAAACTAAACGTGTATGCAAAATGAAATCTTAATCGGTGGACGATAACTGCTTTAAAATTCAGTTGCAAGATTTGACCCGAATACACTTACATACATACATACATTGCAAGTTAATTAAAAGCTTGTAAAATGGGATAATTTTCTTTTCCATAAGCACCAAATTGCCCAACGTTCCCAGCAGTACCACCGACAGTCTGGCACATAATCTGAGTGCTCGACAATTAGCATCGCATCTACAATGCAGATGCGCCTTACAACAATGACCTATTCATGGAGCAGGCTACGAAAATGGCGAGTTGGTTGCAGTGGGATGTTTGTTTGAAATAGGTTGTGAAATGGTAGTGAAAATTGTGGGGGGAAATGGTTATTCATAATTTTTTCAACAGTTTACATAAAGTGACATAAGTTTTGGGTACTAACAGTATATTAAGGTTCCACTACCTTTAATGCTATTCTGGTAAGATTCCACTACCATAAATGCTATATATAAACATATTTATATAGGTATATATTATGTTCAATATATATGTACGTGTATTTTACTTATTTGAGTATGATAACTACTAGCTTTTTATTATTAAGTTCTATGCACCAGCCATGTTGTCTCATCAACACCCTTGGTTGACTGGTCGGAAGTCGGTGTCTTTGGTAGGTACCAATTTATTGCGTTATGGCCGCCGACTTCCAAAAATAAAGTTATTATTCACTTTGTAGTTTTCTAATTTGGAAGTCGGTAGTATTTTTTTGCAAAAAAAGTTTATTTTTAACTGTTTATTTGTACCTACCTAATAGGCAAAAAGTTAAGTAAGGTATAATGCCAAAATAGATTACCCGAATAACATGCAACTGAACATAACCGGTGAAATGAGAGTGTACCAAGGTGAACTGTACACATCTTTAGAGCGTACTGGCGTGATGTTATGTTATGAAATGGTATAAACAATAAACAGACATATGATTGCAGCAATCCCGAGAGATTTGCCGTTATTTATTGAAGAGTTATGTTGTATAACTCCGAAGTTCTTTATCAAATCTCCACCAAAATAAAATGGGACCAATTTCGGCAAATATTCTTTCAAAAAAAAAAGAATTTTCAAAATCGGTCCACAATTGTCGGATATATCTCCGTCAATTGTGGACCGATTTTGAAAATTCTCGGTGAACATACAAAAAAAAACAAACATTATAGTCGAACATAGAACCTCTTGCTTTTTGTTAAGTCGGTTATAAAATAGAAATCAAAGTAATAGAATTACCTTAGCTATTTTTAATCAAAATAAACAGGTTTCTAACAAAATACAGCGAAGTTAAAAGGTATTTAACGTTAGTAGGTAAGAAGACAATACTTGGAAGACAAGTTTCTTAGAAGGTGTAGATAGCGATGAAAACTCTACATTTGAACTTACAGTGGATTAAATTGAAGGTTTGTACTCGAACAATGTCGCAGTATTAACTAGTCTAAAACAAACCTTAATGGCCACCGTGCGGAACAAATCTACTTTTTATGTAAATCTAAAAACTGTCTCAGACGCAGATAATTACCATTTCCTTGCTCAAGATCTGATTCGACTTATTTCTCTTATTCTACAGAATACTGGCTGGTAACTGTTTTGTATAATTATTTAATAGAAGCCTGGCAGTTGGAGATAGTGGCATTATTATGAATATAAATTAATTTTAAGTGGAAAATAGGTCTTCTACTAGTATAATAATAGTCCTCCAAGCCGAATTTCAGCCACGTCGGCTATTGAGATAGAGCCTACCAATCGGCGCGGGCGATATTATGGTGCACAAGAGTGTGCGCATGCGCAAACACAAGTACACTCTCTGTTCTCTCACTCTCATAGTCCAATTAGACGGTAATCCGACACGACTCTGGAAAGACCAGAGTCACGCCGCCAACATCCAAATAAAAAGCTGAGTGACACATTTTTGCCCGATCTGGGACTCAAGACCAGGGCCCAAGCTCAGCAGTCGCATAACTGGTGTATAAAGTATCACCTAACTTGTCGACAAGTGACTTATCTACTAACTAGTAGACTCTTAATCGTCAAAGCTTATGTTTCGATCGTTGGCTACCACCTCCGTTTCGATCCTTTCTCCAACATAGTAGGGAACAGACTAGGCAGCCAGTGACGTATCTACTTACTGGTAGACTCATAGGCGTCAAAGCTGGTGTTCCGATGGTTGGCTACCACCTCAGTGTAGCGGGTTTCGATGCAGGGCTCGTTCCAGGGGTCCGACGTGATATAGTTGGCGAGACGCTGGACGTGGCTGGCTGGAAAAATAGGGGGATATTTTGGTTAAGAATTATTAGCTAGAATTTACTTTAATTTCAAATATAATGAAGCATAAAATTCTGAAAAACGCGTCTTCCGCTCTATCCTTAATGTATAGCACAGATAATATAATACTAGCATAATAGCACAGATAACATATAGTCTTGGCGTATTGTTAGGGCTCACAGAAGACTGCTGGTGTTTTTAGCGATAACATCGCCAAGTGTAACACCTTATGCAATTCTCAAGATAATTATGCCGAAACCGACGGCAGGCGGCAACAGCGGACGACATGTCGCCTACCAGTTTTTATGTCTCTAGGGAAGCGATGACTTGTCGCTAGCTACGGAAATCAATCAATATAGAAAAAAAACTTCCTTATCTTTCTCGTCTTTAACGATGTTTACAAGGCTTATTTTGTAAGTTATGATGGTGTACAATAAAGAAGACATATTCTGTCTATACTCACCAACACTGGTATCATTGAGCACCGTGCAGGCAGCAGGGATGTCTCCAGGAGTAGCGTACTGCACCAGGCCAGCGAATGTCTCCGTGATGCCATACCAGAAGAATGTGGCTACGTCCAGGGCAGAACTAGCCTGAAGTGGTGCACAGGTCCTGGGCAATAAGAAGTTGCATATGTGACATATGCACAGAATATATTTTTGTCTTGGCTATGTTAGTTAGTTACCGATAGAAGTTTAAAGAATAGAATGTTTAAACGCCCAGTTTAATTTTGCTAGACTCAAGAGCTGGCTAGCCTACCTCGGTAAGAGGATAACACCGAGTTTCTCAGCTCAAAATTATCGCAGAATTAATGTGACAAATTGTCAAGCACGCGTTATCTGCTGTGGTTGTTTGAATTAATTTTCAACAGCCAATCACAGCAGATAACGCGTGCTCGACAATTTGTTACATTAATTCTGCAATAATTTTGAGCTGAGAAACTCGGGGTAAACATTGCCATACAGTGTGGCAATGCTGCCAACCTTTTCGGCATGGAGTTTTTCGATGCCATATTTTAGTAAAATTTTTATAAACCTATTTGGTTGTAGTATAAGTAGGTAGTTAATTTTATTATGTTGTCTGTGAATATTTTATACGTTACGTAAATGTTCTGATCATCTAATTAAAAGTTCTGACTTGGAAAATATAAGCTACATTGCTTATCTAAATTAACTTGTTCTAAAATGTATTTAATTAATGATATTCATAGATAGGTTATCTTACTTCTTAGTACTATTATAAACGTGAAAGTTTGTGAGGATGGATGGATGGATGGATGTTTGTTACTCTTTCACGCAAAAACTACTGAACGAATTTTGATGAAACTTTACAGAAATATAGCATATACATCAGAATAACACATAAGCTATAATTTATAAAAATATTGGGCGAAGTACTAATACCACGCTGGCAGAACCGTGGGCGGTAGCTAGTAGTGCATTTGATATATGAATCACAAAATAAACGGTTAATGCAATGTTCAGTATCATTTAGATAAAATTTGCCAAAAAAGGTATATTATTTACAAGACGTGTGTAGTTTGAGAGAGCGAAAACACGAGAAAAAGTAGAAAATAATAAATTAGCGTGTCCCTATTATTGAACTTGTAGCGACATCTGTAAATTAAAATTGCAAATGCTACTTTGTTCTTTATACTTCTAAAATCCTACCAGCACAACTATGAGATTGAACTCAAAACTCTATTTAGGAGATGCGCTTGCAATAAATACATAGTATAGGAACAAGGTACTTTGCTTCTTCTAGGAAGAGAGCATTCTCCGACGGGTATTTTGATTGGCGTGTTACTGGTTACGGAGCGTGTTGTGCTAATAACGCTTGCCCGAAATAGGAATGTCAGTCATGTGTGTCACTTGTATAATAGTTCACTAACAGGTTACGTAGTTCGGCCGTAGCTGGATAGATGGCGCTACTTGTCCGCAAGCCGAAACAACCATGACTTCAATTTTCATTTAACTATTCTCAGCTATTCGTTTTCTTATTAGACATAGTTTTCCTGCTTTAATCCCAATTATTTAAAGCATATCTTATTCTTCTATACTTTTCTTGAAGTCGTCTTTTCACTAACTCTTTTCTTGCCATGTTTATCGTATGTTGCTCACGGCTTAAAGTGCTTACCGAGGTACGGAGGAGTGTTGCTATGTTATACACGGCCAATCATCTTCGGCCCGACATGGCAGGCATTACTTAACCTCGAAGTTCGACCCGAAATGTTACTTAACCGGCACCCTAATTGTGTAAGTGCAAAGAATTGGGTACGGATTGTTTTTGCATTCATTGTCTCATAATTCTTAGCTTCAGATTCTTGTTGCCATTAACATTTATAAAAAAACTTGAAATAGTCTGTAACTTCTTAGTTGTAGTAGTGTTAATAGTCTGGAGAATCTTCAAACCAGCAATCTACTTACTTGAACATCTCGGAGACCTGAGCCGTTCCCTGCGCAGTGTCCAGCAGTAGCACCAGTTGTCTCATGGCCTCCTCGATGTTGCTTATGCAAGTCTCTCCACCCTGCTCGCGGATCGCTTCTGCTACAACCTCTAGGTATTCTGGAATGATAATAAATATTTGAATGAGACGGCTTGTAAATTACAAAGCGACATAAAGGACCATGTAGAAGTTGAACAAACTCTCTATAAGCTATAAGCGGCTGTGGAGCAGGTTACATATTTATAGAATACTTTATCTACACAAATTTTCGCAGATAGACTTAAGGTTACACTAGTCGAAAATTCTTCCATACAAACGTAGTCTAGGGATTATTCCACTGTTTGACGATGTAAGTTCAAAATAAAAAGTGATATCAATTTGTCTCATCATTATCTAGTATGATGTATGGAAGCAAAAATGTTAAAAAAGAAAATATTTGAAAGTTATGAGCGTCGAAAGTACCACATTTCGACACTAATTTTAACGCATTTTTGGGCGCAAATAAATACCATAAGAATACGGAAAATTGCAAAACGGCCTCCATACAGGGATAGATTAGTAGTTCAACAATGCAAATAATTTTATTTTGAACAGATAGCTTTAGTCGTTTTTTCATGATATCTAGACTGCCAAAAGTCTGTTTATAAAATTTCGCGCGCTCGGTTTTGTCCTAAATCATTATCCATTTCGCTATAAATTTGCAAAAGTGTGTATTCGTACGCGAACTAGCTTCCTACTGCCCATCACAGCATCTATCTCGTCCGCACGTGTTGTCGGTTGATATAAAATGCATTTTAACCCCGCGCACAAAATAGTTCGTGCCGTCGACTGGTGTACCCTTAAAGCCTGATGAACGACAGACGGTGAAAGATTTTTATTCTGAAATCACCAGCACACATTGAGCAAGAGCTATGGAATTCACTCTGTATCCAAAAACATACTTAACTGTTTCTGGCAAAACTTAATATAATTATTTATGGTTGACCCTCATGGCTGAGCAACATCATTGCTAAGTTAAAGTTACTCAACATATAACCAGCCAAAATTAGCAGTAGCGTTACCACGAAACCCACATAAAAACTAAATGAACACAATCCTATATAATAAACCCTCAATATACATCGACAGCAAATAAAGAGTTTCATCGATAAACTGCAGATTGTCTGCCAACCCTCAGGGGATGGAGAGAATAGAACAAATTACGGGCTAATCGCGTGAACGACTACACTCTATTACGAGAACTACTCCCTGAGGTGCTTGACTTAGCGTTTTAGTAAGTGCAAGGTTTTCCCGTTACTACTTACCTTTTATAAAATAAATTCTTTAATCTAACTGTTTGGGGCGATCTAAAGGTTATTTTTGATTAGAAAAAGTTGTGAAAAATAATCTCTTGCTGTTGGACTAACACGAGCTATGATAGTTCTTTTTAGAATTCCGTACCCGCAGGGTCTAAACGGAGCCCTATTGCTGTCACTCAAGTGTCCGTCTGTCCGTCATCTGTCACACAAGTTTTACAATAAAACGATTGGAGCTAAAGTCTTCAAGTTTTCACAGTATCAGCGTCTTGTTGACCCCAAGCCATTGGCCAAAAAATATTTTTAAATGTTTTTAAGGGGGCCCCCCATACACATATAAGGGGGGGGGGGGGGAACAAATTTTGAACTGCCCCATCAAGTGGGGTATCGTTGTTTAGAGCTCGTTGAGTAGATAAATATAGCATTTTTGTTTTTAATAATATTGGAAAACAAAAGAATGTGAAGCCAGCAAAGTTAGCTTTTTTTACATAAGTTCCGAAGTATTTTTTATCTCTCTATTGACATATGAACTTAAAATTTGGTGATAATGTTTATTTAAATTCCTAGTGTGCCGCAAACATAAAAACAAAAAAAAAGCATAGGACCTAGCCTTCATCTTACCAGGGAAGTTCTCCTGTGCATGCAGCGGGCCACTGTCGGAGAAGGCGGCGTCCACCACGTGAGGATACGCCAGCCTCATCCAAGTGGCCATGGTGCCCGCGTATGAACAGCCGACTAGAGCCACTTTCGCATTCCTGGGAAACAAAATTGATATAGGAGTTATATTGTGAATGTAACCATGTATTGAATGAGAGAAAGATGAAATACCATTATGAAATTATGATATCTTTTTAATACTTTTCTTCGACTTCCAACTGCATCTGGATATCTTCACCACCTTTGGTCGATTGGTAGGGAATGCATAAGGCATTAAGTCCCTGTAGAAAATTATAAATTACCGAAGTTATTGTAAGTACCGAAAATTAACATATCCGATTTTTAATCAAACCCCATCTGGGTCGATGTGAGTTGATGCATCATTCCTGTTAGTGTCGAGACGACGCCCTGTTTCTTTTTCGGAGGTTTTGACCAAGGAGGTTCAAGCATGACGGCGTTGACTTGTTAGTGCATATGCGCAAGTCAGATGAAGTTAAAAGTACATATCGGAGTCTCCGGTAACTCATTTGTCATGTCTTAAGCCTTTCCCTTTTAAGGGTACACTAGTCGAAATTTTTCCATACAAACGTAGTCTAGGGATTATTCCACTGTTTGACGATGTACGTTCAAAATAAAAAGTGATATCAATTTGTCTCATCATTATCTAGCCCTGTATGGAAGCGAAAAAGTAATAAAAGAAAATATTTGAAAGTTATGAGCGTCGAAAGTTCCACATTTCGACACTAATTTTAACGCATTTTTAGGCGCAAATAGATACCAAAAGAAGACGGCAAATTGCCAAACGGGCTCCATACAGGCATAGATTAGTAGTTCAACAATACATATAATTTTATTTTGAACATATAGATATAGTCGTTTTTTCATGATATCTAGACTGCCAAAGGTCTGTTTATAAAATTTCGCGCGCTCGGTTTCTTCCTAAATCATTACACATTTCGCTACAAATTTGCAAGTGTGTATTCGTATGCGAACTAGCTTCCTACTGCACACAGCATCTATGTCTTCCGCACGTGTTGTCGGTTGATATAAAATGCATTTTAACCCCGCGCACAAAATAGTTCGTGCCGTCGACTAGTGTAGCCTTAAGGGTCGTACCTCAATTGTAAATATGACTTCTCCTTTTGGTAAATGTTCGGGTTAGGATTGGGTAGAATTGATGTAACTTTTCATAACGTAGAATAGAAGCACTTCATATGATACTGCGCTTCTATTCGTAGGGGCGTAGCTCATGTGTGCCTCACCTTTTGTTTAGAGGCAACCTCATTGTCTATTATAAGACTGGCAACAGATAACTATTTAGTTTTGGAAGATGATTTAAATCAGAACGCTACGAAAATAATTGAAGATGTTTTTGTTTAGCATTTTTGGTCACTGCTGTAAAACCTGCCTTAGGGCAGGCACGTTGTTGGATTCAAAATAACAGATCTTTTTTGCTTATTATTTAAGCTATCCCTTCAGAGTACCATGTTTGTTGGTTGATGGCAATAAACTCTACCCCTATTACATGGGACTCAAATAAAATTAGCGAAATATCCACACCTTCTAAAGATGCACCTCGGCCTCGGCCTTACCCTTCCTTGTTATGTATAATACTAGCTAAACCCTGCGGCTTCGCTCCCGTCAACTGGCTACCTACCTACCCTACCTGCCAACCTACCCTACTCTCTCATATCTTACCCTACATACCCTACTTACCCTACCTACATACCAATTTATTTCCGGCATAATGTAGCTTGCCATAGGTGAAAGATTTTTTTAAATCGGTCCAGTATTTCGGAGCCTATTCGGTACAAACAAACAAACAAAAGAATGTTTCCTCTTTATAATATTAGTATAGACTATTTAATCGCTTAGGTACACAATGACGACAGTCCTCTTTAATTTCATCTCACCATTCTGGCCATATTTGGCGTCATGCGGAAAAATGGCAAATCCAGATCACAATAAAATTATTGTTAATGATGCAAGCAGTTATAATTTTATTCTCGCTGACAATACTATTATGACGGAGGAAACTAAAACAATAAAAAGGAAAATTAAAATTATCTCTATAGCTATGTCATGAAACTGGGAATATTTAAACCGCAAGATTTTAGTACCTACTTACTATTGTTACCTGTATTAGATATAATTTCTAAGCTCATCTTGGACACTGACAACGGTGTCCAAGATAAAATTTAAAATCGCCAACCGCCTTGAGGAAGCGTGGCGTGGTAATTAAACTTTTGAGTGCCTGAAACGTGTATCCACGCGAGACACAGTGCCTTTACTGTATGAGAAGAGGCCTTTGCCCTGCAATGGGACAGTAACAGCATTGTCATCACAGTTTGGGAGCAAAAACCGTGATAAAATTCGTGACTCAAGCCTATCACAGAGGCCGTGCTCGCCCGGCAGGCTGGTATTATTACCACAAAGTCCAGACAGTCGTCATTAATTTCATCAAACCGTTATCCTTGCCATATTTGTAACGGGCATTACCAGATCACAATAAAATTATGATTGATGCAAATATAAATAAATTTAGCCTCGCTAACGTCATTATTATGACGGAGGCATCTATTATGTATTGTAATAATGACAAGGAAAATCAAAGTTATCTCCATAGCTATGTCATAAAGCTGGGATTATTTAAACCGCAAGATTTTAGTACCTACATAGTATTATGTAAATATAGGACGGTATGCGTAATTGTCACCATGACTATTAAGTGCGTATATTAATTTTAAGTGCGTAGAATATGGGCCTATTTTCCATATTTTTAACAGACTTCAAATAAAGAAGGAGTTTCTCAATTCGTCGCCATTTTTTATTTTTTTTATGTATGTTCCCCGTTTACTCAAAGATGCCTGGACGGAATTGGAAAATTCTTCTTTTGTTTGAAAGGGTATACTTCTCAGTTGGTCCCATAGTCATCAGATAAGGATCTGATGATGGGATCTTGGAGGAATCGAGGGAACTCCTCAAATATTATAGGCATACATATAGCGATTTTGGTATTTTCATCAACAATGCAATCATTTGCATCTCAAATAGTTAAATGACTATGATGAAGCAAATACCTATAAATAAATAGTACTGATGAAAATGGTATCGAACTGATCTGATGATGATGCCGGAATGTAGGCACTGGAACTCCGAAATAAAATAAAGTATCCTAGTCGTGTATGGGCTTTTTGGAATCGTCATGAGATGTACTTTGGCTATATATGATTTGTATGGCATTTGGAGGTACCTATCAAAACTAAAAAGAGATAAATAAAAAAACAAAACGACTTCCAACAAAAAACACTGCAAAGCGAAAAATAACTTTCTTTTCCGAAGTCGGTGTCTTTGGTACCTATTGTTTTCCGTGTTTCGACACTCGGGTGTTAAAGAAAGTTTAAAGTTTTTTCATCATATTGCGTCTTATATAATCGTTCCCTATTTTATGATGTTATTACTCTGAAACTAAGAAATAAGGTTTTTTTGGGGACAAGAGCATGGTGTGTGGTATTTTTACCTCGGAGATCAGCATCAGAACACGTATAGTGTGAAAACCGCCAAACCACGTGTGCAAATACAAGTACTAGAGTAAATTTATCTTCCCTGAGCCTTTTTGTGCACGGCAGCACGTGACTAATGTGTCCTGGTGTCACTCGGAGGTTGGAAATAAACTCTGACGCCTGCGACCCCGGACAGGCAGGCAGGAGTCTGCTTTACAATCAAACCTAAAACCCAATACACATGAAGATTGGATTTTCGGCGTGTTAGGCGTGGAGACAGCTGTTGCCATCTCTACGCCTTCTTCTCCGAGCGGGATCAATCCTCTCACGATGTGGCTCGGTGGCTTCCTTCTGCACCATCACGGTTTCACAGAAGGAGGCCATTTCCCTCTAGTTTTCTGTCTCTGCTAGCATAGCCCTCCCGCGTGATCCTGCGGGACCTGCCACTCAGAAGCCCATGCAAGGCGGGACATTAGGTATACCCTTAAATGGACCAACTAATCAGTACAGAGGCTAAAAGCAGATTTTGTTTAGCCAACACCGTATTAGCCAAGACCGTATTTGTCTCCACAGATTAGCAATGGGACTTTGAGATATATTCCATTTAACTGAACTTATTCCACAAAACAGGCCTTAGGTTTACCTACTTAATTAATTAAAATTAAATGGAGTTTAGCTTCTCATGAATGAATGTTTTTGTGGTATTTCTGGAAACTCATCTTTCTGTTTATTAACGTAAGAATCTGACAAGTTCCAGTTAATTTTATTTTGAGTAGGTATTTGGACGACGTCTCGATATTCTGAAAATGTATTGGTTTATGGACCTATTATAGCTGATATTAAATTGTTAATTTTTGGTTATTAGATTGTGAGAACAGACAAGAAATGTAATACATATAATAATACTGTTACTTTTTATCCCATTATAACGTTTACTTGAGATTTTGAAACATTTAATTTCGGGTGAAACCGCGCGCGACACATACTAGCATACAGATGCCTCAACCCATACAAAGAAACCGTGCCGACGTAACTAGCGTTTTTCATCTAATTATACCGATTATTTTTAGAAAATCGATTGCGTTCGGTTTCTTTCCACGGCGATAGATAGATTACCATCTATATCCATGGAAAAGAACGGAACGGAACCGAATGCGATCGATGTACACTGGTTATGTATAGTTTTAAATTATTTCCTTACCTGTATCGTCCATACTCGAAGGCATCACTCTTGACATGCTGGATAAACTGTGCCAGGTCAGCCAGGGCCTGGTCGATGGACAGGAACGACAGATTTGGCAGGTCGGTGTCACTGTAAATGGTAGAAAATTATATGGATTAAACTTTAACTCCTCAGAAAACCAGCGCTATGGCTCTGTTTTGCAAAGCGAGTCCCAGCATTATACTGAGCGATGACCGTTTTGCATGGTTGTGACGCATACTTTGTATTTGTATATCTTTATTTAATGTCAGATAAGACTTGCTGATGATGATGAAGACTTGAACGACAAAACCGTTGTAAAGCCGTTGGTTGAAGCTAAAGTCTCCGCCAGATAAAATTAAATAAAAGTCATTGATCCGACTTGTACCAAAAAGTATATTTAAGTAACTTGGAAACATGTTTTTTTTTGTTTATAGAGATATTTTTAACCGACTTCCCAAAAAGGAGGAGGTTTCTCAATTCGACCGTATATTTTTTTACGTGGGCGAACACACGGATAACTTCGTCGTTTATGAACCGATGTTGATGCTTATTTTTTTTGTTGAAAGGAGATATTCCAAAGCAGTGGCGGCTGGTGGATCATAGTAGTAGTAGTGCACTTTGCCGTTTCACTGGGTAATATTCGATCGTGTTAGATTTTCTAAAATTCACAGGAGCCTAAATCGGCAAACCATCTCGCTAGCGCCTTCTAATTCGACGCCAACGCCATCTAGTTACGTCGTTGTACAACTTGTAATGTTGGTACTCGACACGAAGATAAATTTCGTTCGACAAATTTCGCCCGCTCTCGGTAATCTTCGGTTCGCTGGGATGGCGCACGAGAATGGTCATATTTTGCCGTACATTTTCTATTGAACTATCTCTGTCTCACGCGCCAGGCGTTTTCGCTTGTTTCTCGTAGAATAGTATGAACTCTCGCCGTGCGCTTTAGCCTAGCGCACGGGGAGTATTTTTTACAGCAATATACGTCTTATTAATTTAGCAAAGAGCTTAAATTTGTTCGTCATAATTTCGTAAATATTGAATAGATCGTTAATCAGATATTATTAAATATTTTTATTTTATTTCTAAACCTATTCAAATCTGACAGTTCAGTGCACGAGTGAACTTAAAGTACAGCCGCCTCTGTTCCAAAGGCGGTACAATGATAAGGAGACCCTGATTTGATGATGGCATCCCAGAGAAAACGAGGGAACTCCCCAAATATTATAGGCATACATATAGCAATTTTGGTATTTTTATCAACAACGCAATCATTTACACTCAAAAAGTGTTATTTGGTGAAATTAATAGAACTGATGAAGAAGACCACAGATGGCCACTAGAACTCCATATTGCTAAGTATGTCACGGTTATAAGGCATATCGAATAGCTAGCCGACTATGATGCAGCAAATACTTATAAATAAATGGTACTGATGAAAATAGTAACATCGAACAGATCTGATGATGAAGCCGGAAGGTAGGCACTGGAATTCCGAAATAAAACAATGAATCCTAGTCGTATATGGGCTTATTGGAATTGTCATGAGATTTACTTTGGCTATAAATGATTTTCATGGCAATTGGAGGTACCTATCATAACTAAAAAGAGATGAATAAAAAACTTTTTAACACATAAATCAAGCCGACTTCCAAAACAAAACACTACAAGCTTTTGTTAAAAAGTTTTATGATAATTTTAGCCTCAAATAAAAGGTAGCCTTAGAACTACTTAATCTAAATACATTTTTAGATATATATAATTCATCACTGGAAATAATTGCCAAATAAAGCTTATAATTTGGTATATGAGTTTCATTATACTAGTAAGTACTTACCTAAATGAAATACTAATTAACATGGTTTTGATCAAAAAGTTTGTAACTCATGCCAAGTGAAAGGGTCACGGACGCCCCTTACCGCGATACGTTTGTTTTGATCGTATTAGCGACACTGCGTTTACATTATTTCGTATCGTTTTGAAATATTGTGTTACGTATGCCTAGGAATCTGCTGACATTGCGGACAATATACATACATAGACCTTGATGACAGTGCAGTTACCGCGAAGTCAACGCACGTAGCTAGACTTTCGCTGACACAGAAACGTACGGAGCATAAACATAGGAAGTTGCTGGCTGTGCAATTACCTTGGAACCGATCCAGCCATGACGTCAAGGAATCGATCAATGCCGAACTAATATTTAAGAGCATCTCTCGTAAGAAAGAGGCATTCCATATTCCTACATCGTGTAGGATGGATTCTCGTAGGCTAGTTAGTTTTAGTTAGTCTATTTAATTATTGTAACCATTCCATGTCCTAACATCGGCTTGGAATGGACATTCGTAGGTTAACTAGTTGTAGTTAGTAGTTGTAACCATTCCATGATCCAACCTCGACTTGGAATAGACACTTCTAGGATAATTAATTATAATTAACTTTAATAATAAATTACGTTTAGAATCATTTCGGGTTTCTTTCCAATCCCCCGGCTGTGGTAAACGTAATTATTGGAATACATTGGTAGACAGGTGTTGAGTTTTATTTTTTTGTTATCTGGCGGCGACTTTAGTAAAAAATCATTTTGCTACTGAAACAGGATTACCGGGAAAATTACATCCTTAATGATTTCGGCAAATTCAAAATGCTGAAGAATTTTTGGGTATCATGGGGAATCCTTAACGGTAGTTCCGTTAAGGATTTTAGTTCAAGCATAATTTATAGGCATGCCAGTTAATGTGGAAATAAATAAATTTCCTTTTTACATTTTGTCGAGTTATGCGTTTAAAAGTATGGGGCCGTTGATTTTTATTTCTTTCAAAGTTTAGTTTAGATTTCGGCAAATTCAAAATGCTGAAGAATTTTTGGGTATCATGGGGAATCCTTAACGGTAGTTCCGTTAAGGATTTTAGTTCAAGCATAATTTATAGGCATGCCAGTTAATGTGGAAATAAATAAATTTCCTTTTTACATTTTGTCGAGTTATGCGTTTAAAAGTATGGGGCCGTTGATTTTTATTTCTTTCAAAGTCAAAGACAAAGATATTTTATTTCAAGTAGGCCACCAAGCGGCACTTTTGAACGTTAGGTACATTAAAATTTACAAGTTATAAAAGTTGATTCTACCGTGCATTCGGAAAGTAGCTTGTCATGGAGAAGAATGCACAAGAAACTCCATACTTACTCTTTTAAAGAAAATATTGTTTTACAATATTTAGTTACATAAGTACATACATTAATAAATTCATATATGTGAGGACAATGCACCCAGAATAGCACTACTCACTATACTACGTACAGACATAAAGTAATAAAAGTACTCACACATGTACTGTGCAGTTATAAAATAGATGCTAGAAAAGCATTAACATCCGAAGCAGTTAAGTTATGACCAATCCCAACTGACGGCGTCCGTTCACAAACATGACGCATGAATTGGCACCACCCAGCTCAACCATCATGAAGGGAACCGGATGATCCAACACACGCGCCACCATCAGAGAGACATTTGAGAGAGCATGACACACTCAACTGCCAGGTCAAAGAATCTTTATTGTGAGACAGCGGTTACAGAGTTGTTATTGAGTTATTTTTGTGTGCGTTTGCACTGCTCCACCATGTTAGGCATACAATAGTTTGAAAATTTGTTATCTTTTATGTTATATGTGTTAATTTAATAGAATAGAAATTTCAATTGAAATAGAGACTTATTTTGCTTCAAAACATAAAAAAACAGTTTGGCACTAGCTCATCAAGATTTGTTCACATTCTTGACTTCATGTTTGTTTCCATAGTGTGCACTGGCCATTACTCCATTTGTTAATTCATTGTTCATTACATGTTGGGGTGCAAGAAAGGAGCCTCCCCGAGTGACGTACTTTCCGACCTTCTGCTACGTCCGGCGCATCCTGGGCAGTCGACTTCTGTCGACTGGCTAATCCTTTCACCACGATGGCAAATACAAGCCCTAATCGGCCTTTCTCGGGTCCAAACAGTCCACTCACAAAACCGGCCTTGTGTGTAGTCTCGATTAACAACGAAGGGTTCTCTCGGGACAAAGCAGAAATTCTTTCTGAGTTGTCCCGCAAGACGCACTGTGACATTCTATGTGTTCAAGAGACCCATCGGGATTCCACGCAGGGCAGGCCTCACGTTCCTGGACTGTCACTTGTCGCCGAGATCTGTCACCCGAAGCACGGTAACGCAGTGTTTGTTGCTCCCGGCGTAAGTGTTATTGCTACAAAATGCTCTAGTGTAAACAACGTAGAAATTATCTCACTAGACCTTGGTAACTGCACAGTAACATCGGTGTATAAACCCCCAGGCATTCCGTTTCAATGGGCAACACCTGATACTGACATTCAGCGCACAAAAATAGTAGTTGGTGACTTCAACAGCCATAGTTCCAGCTGGGGCTATAGCTCTACAAATTCAGACGGCCAAGCTGTTGAGGATTGGGCTGAAGCTCACGATATGGCCTTAATCCATGACCCTAAACAACCAGCGTCATTCAATAGCGGAAGATGGAAGCGCGGGTACAATCCGGACCTTATATTTGTTAGCTCAAGTATCAGTTCCCAGACCAAAAAGACTATGTGCCGCCCAATCCCCCGAACGCAACATAGGCCAATCGTCTGCACTGTACAGTCCGTCGTTCGCCCTGTGTCCATGCCATTCAAACGCCGATTCAACTACCATAAAGCTGACTGGGAACAATTCTCGAAATCTGTGGACGAAGAACTACATAACATCCCGCCTTCCCCACAAAATTACGACAAATTCGTGGCTGCAGTTTCGGTTATATCCCGAAAATGCATCCCCCGAGGATGTCGTACTTCGTACATTCCTGGCATATGTCCAGAATCCGGTGAACTCCTACAAGCTTACGAACGTCTCTACGACAACGACCCTTTCTCGGAAGAGACAGTTGAAGCTGGAGAAAAATTGCTGGCACAGATAAGTGAGCGACGCCAGGAAAAGTGGATGGACACCGTCACCAGTATCGACATGACCCACAATAGCAAAAAAGCCTGGAACACTATTCGCAAGCTTACAAGTGAAGCTCCTCCAGCTCATTCACCTAACTCAGTTACGGCCAACCAAGTGGCTCATCAACTCCTTCTTAACGGAAAACCAGCAAAACGCCTTGGCAGAACTCCCAAAATTAGTATCCCCTGTTCACCCGCTAAGTCCGTATGCGACCCATTCAAACTGACGGAAATCGTCTCAGCTATACGACAATTGAGCTGGGGTAAGGCCTCTGGGGTGGATGATATATCGGTGGAACAAATTAAGCACTTTGGTCCGGTATCCGTCTCGTGGTTGCTGCAACTTTTTAACCACTGTTTGGAGACAGCAAATATACCTCGTCTTTGGAGGAAATCAAAGATTATTGCTGTGCCCAAACCAGGAAAACCGCATGACGACCCAAAAAACTTCCGCCCTATATCCCTCCTCTGTCACACCTACAAACTTTTTGAAAGGCTACTGTTAGCCCGCCTCACAGACCTCGTCAACCCAAAACTTATTCCAGAACAAGCTGGATTCAGGCCTGGTAAATCTTGTTGTGGCCAGGTCATCAACCTCACACAACATATCGAGGACGGGTTCGAAACGAGGAAAGTGACGGGTGTAGTTTTTGTAGACCTGTCGGCAGCCTATGACACCGTTAATATTCAGCGCTTGTTATGGAAGGTTACCAACTTAACAGAGGACCTAAAGTTCATTAAAATTCTCAGAGAACTCCTCAGTAACCGACGATATCAAGTGAATCTTCTGGATGATAGGAGTAGGTGGCGTGTCCAAAAGAATGGTCTACCTCAAGGTAGCGTTCTGGCTCCCCTGCTGTTCAACATCTACACCAACGACCAACCGGTGAGTTGTAACACGACCCGCTTCCTATACGCTGACGACCTAGCTTTAACTTGCCAAGCTACTGATTTTGAGGATATTGAGGCTAATCTTTCCACCGCCCTTTCAGATCTCAGCCAATATTATGCTGACAACGCACTGAAGCCAAATCCCTCGAAAACACAGTCGTGCGCCTTTCACCTACGTAATAGACAAGCGGGCCGAACGCTTAACATTTCATGGCAGGGGGTGCCAATCCTCCATAGTTCCCACCCAAAATACCTCGGCATTTCTCTGGACAGGTCCCTTAACTACAGAAGTAACTGCGAGAATGTCAAGTGGAAGGTGCATTCAAGGAATAACCTGCTTCGCCGCCTAACGTCCACCAGATGGGGGGCGTCTCCTCAAGTCCTGCGAACGACTGGCTTGGCACTCTGTTTCTCCGCTGGTGAATATGCAAGTCCAGTATGGAGCCGCTCTGCCCACTCCAAATTAGTGGATACAGCTCTGAATGAGACGTGCCGGATTGCCACAGGCTGCCTCAAACCGACTCCTGTGCGAATGCTGTATCCACTTATCGGCATCGCGCCCCCGGAAATTCGCAGGACTATAGCAAGTCGCACAGAGAGGTCGAAACTAGAAAACGACCCACGCCACCCAATGCACAATTACTCCTCGGTGCCCCAGCGCCTAAAAAGCTGGAAAAGTTTTCTAGGATGCGTGGGTCTATGTGATGGCAACTCCTCTTCAGCGAGATCGGACCTTTGGCGAGAAAAACTCAAGCCTCCTGAAAATTTTATCGGCCCATCGGAGAGCCTTCCTCCTGGGCACACTCTGCCGTGGTCGACCTGGAAAACCCTAAATAGACTCCGCACTCGGGTTGGCCGCAGCAAGGACAACCTCCTCGGGTGGGGTTTCTCTGATGGCACTAGTCTTCAGTGCTTGTGCAGCATCTCTCCGCAGACCATGGCCCATCTCACGGAGTGCGCAGCATGCCCTGTCACCTGTACTTACGAAGACCTTATGACTGCGTCACCGAATGGTATTGCCGTGGCTGAATTCTGGGCCAAACACAATATTTAACTTTTTATATGCCATCGACACGCTAAGAAGATTACATGTTTCGTTGGAGGTCCCAAATAAATAAGTAGTATAAAATCTTAGAAATGATCAGTAAAATGACCCCTTTCCAGGTGTTACGTTGTTTCTATTGCATCCTGTATAGCTATCTACACCACTATCACTGCCTACCTCTTTCTTGAATACAAGCGTGAAGCTACACTCACGTTGTCATGTCGACTGTCTTACGTCACATAATTTCACATTCCGCTTGACAGGTGGTCATGTTATCGCTAACGAACACAGTAACGCCTTGTTTCCGTCAGCTGTTCTTGTAAATTGCGTGTGATGAAGACACGTCATTATAAATTTGGACGGTCTCCTTTGAGTATGGGACAAAGCGGACAAAGCGAAACTGGTGAGGTCAAGGGCAAGAACCAGAACTTCCGACTTCTGCACGTGCCTCATACTAGATGTATTTAGTTATTCTTTTCGAATGTTGATACCTTTTTTTTTTACTTATACTAAGTTAAAGCGGAAAATCTAAAAGTCTGTGATAAGACCTGTCGTCTTGTGTGGATCAGAATGTTGGGTTGTGAAAAAGATGAATGAAAAGATATATGGTATGTAGCAGAGATGAGAATGTTGAGATGGATGTGCTGAGTGACGAGAATGGACAAAATGAGGTGCTTAGCAGTAAAAGCATTTACTTTAATATTCAATAACTATGAAATTTCTAGGCTATAATATAAAATTGCACAAAGGAGCTACATTTATAAAAATAAAACCCTTGCACAAATCTCTTAAATTCTTGTATTTTTTTCATTTAGGTAGGCATATATACAGATTTTCTACTGCCATCACATTGAAAGATTATGGAATAAACGACTATGTGAAAACATTGATACACCATTTTTGACATTTAATTTTAAACATAACTATATTTTTCTCAATTTAACAGTAATTATGTTAAATAAAATAATAATGTTTAATGCATGCTAATTTTGGATGATAAGGACAGGAGAATGATAATTACAATGCTTGTAAAAGGCTGCTAAGTCTTAAGTACTAATATAACAAAACACCAACATTATACACTTAGTTCGCAATAAACGTTTTGACTTTTACTATGATTGACGTTTATTTCTAAACTATCACATGGATTATATTCTTCTTCCTCGTATTATCCGACGTATGTACATTACTGGTGGTAGGTAGTGACGAAAATACTTGCTATAATAATGATGTCGACATAAACTGGATTGGATTAACCTAACATTCTACTACAAACACCAATAATGATTATTTAATTTTGAATTGTTTTCCGTAACACTGGACGAAGTTCATGTGAACTGATTACAGCTGCTGTTAATAATGCCGGCTGGCGTTGAGCCGCTGTCTGTGTGCTCGTATTTTTTTAATGAGCGAAATAACCCTACCGAAGTCGCAGAACCCAAATCCATGGGTTATCGAAGCTACAGGCTGAAAAATATGCATGAATAATCATTATCTACTAAGTATTTTCTTATTTTAGTAGTATATATAAAGAAATTAAAAGGAAAACTATAAATAGTGAATACATTCAAAATTTTTCAAATTTCGATAGAGAAATAAACAAGGAGAGTGCGTGCGAGGATCGCGGAATGAATTATTAATTTATTATTTTCTTAGCTCTAGTACCAAAATCAGTCATGCTGTCATGTGTACTGACACACTGATATCGATTTCTGGGTCAATTGTGACACCGTCTCCCTTAGCAGCATTATGCAAAGTATTTGTATGTATAAAATTAAAAATCATGTATAGGTATCGCCGCATCTTTTTAATAGCTGTAAATCGCCAGATTTTAAACAGATTGAATCTAGCTAAACAAATAAGAAGCAAAAATAACTTCAAATGGCAGAATACGTTCAAGAAAATTCATCAACAATTTTTGTATTGATAAAATCTATTCAGCAGTTTTTGCTGTATCAAACTATCTAACATTCAAATCAACTGTCTTAGTTCACTACATAAATATAGACTAAACCAGCGGTCACCAACTGGCAGAACGCGGTCCGACTGACCTATCTTGGACCTTAAGTAAACAGTACAATATAATTTACTTGAGTGAGTAATTTAATAATTTATCCCCTTCTTTGTATTTAATTGCCGTCGACTCGACAACGGACGAATGACCTTATCAAAATCTTCATTGATATTGATTCTATATTTCTATATTAAAGTTTGTTATTTTATTTAAATTTCGATGTAAAAACACGTGACGCTGTGTGAAATTGGGAGGAGGAGGGAGGTAGGTGGCATACCTAACGGACCGTGACGGTCATATTATTTTCAAAAATGGACCTCACAGGAAAGTAATTGGTGACCCCTGGACTAAGCCATTCCTTTCGATTTAGGCGAATCAAGAAAGAATTCAAAGTGTCTCTCTTTTTCCTAACTCTTCAGCTTACCCCAAAAAGAACACCTATCGTTGAAACCTAAATTCACACGGTCAATAAATCCAATTGACACTATTAAACAAGCCTTACTGTCACTCACGCGCTGAGCTAAGTCTGAGCAATGGTGGGTAATGGCCCCGGTGACTCGGGGTCAAGTGACGATTGCCCCACTGACCCCGGGGTCAGATATGAGCTGGCGAGTCTGACGTTTAGTGGTGGAGATTTGTGGGATATCATGGATCATTTAGATGAGGATAGCTAAAGACGATTATAGGAAGGAAATTAATTGGACAACGATTTTCCTAAGATGATAGAGAAGAAGCAGAAAATCGTACATCACAGCCGAAAGACGTCCACTGCTGGACATAGGCCTGCCCCAAACGTCACCACAATGAGCGGTCAATAAAAAGCAATCAAAGCGGTCAAAAAAAAGTAAACAACGTAACAAATCAAAGTTTCGAAACATTGCCAGGTGTCTATTAATTGTATTCTAGCTATTCACTGACGCCAGAAAATCGCCAAACGAGTTTCGTAGGCGCAAAACTTTGATGGTGTAAGTAAAACATTACGTCTTGAGAATTGGGCCCACGACACTATACTCGAAAAAGGGAGACGGATGTTATTTCGCTTATTTTTTTCAAAATCCCTATGCTTGCTACAATATTGCGCATACCATGGTAAGAAAAACGCACTAATAAGTCCATTCTCAACCAGCTGAAAATCAAATCCAGACTCTCCACGATAAGCTACCAGAGAGTCCTGAGTTACTTTGGTCATATCGCTCGGAGACAGATAGAAAACCTCGAAAAACTGGTTGTGGTGGATAAAGTGGATGGTAAAAGACCGCACGGACGTTTATCTACTCGCTTGTCTAAATAAGAGCGATTACAGGAATTACGTTGACCATTGCCCTGATGAGAGCAGAAGACAGATTGGCGTAGAGGTAGCTCGTCAGTAACTCCGTCAAAGTATTCCAAGACGGGCACGACCTTCAGAAATGAAAACTGAATAAGAAGAGAGATGCTTGCTAAAGAATAAGATTATATCCTTTGGAAGTCCAGTGGTAACACGGTTATTGGTAATGATTGTGCAATTTCTGCTCTTAACAAGATAAAATTACAAATTTTAAAAACCCTCGATTTTAATTTTCATTTCATGCTTTTCAAACTACATATAAAATGCCTAGTAGCTGCTTCAAATCGAAACACGTAATAATGACACGATATCTTGCGAAAAAATCCAGATTCAAAGATTAAAATGCGAATAACTTTTGAACGACTAAACCGATTTTATTCAAATATAGCTAAGAACACTCTCAACAAAGACAACTTTCAAACAAAACTAAATCAAAATCGGTTCATTCGTTTAGGCGCTATGCTGCCACAGACAGACACACAGATTTTCCGTCGGGGGTTAAAAAACAAAGGAAAACATCTATTACATGCAAAAATGTATCAATCAACAAACCAACTTAGCCTATTAACTATTTAC
This sequence comes from Orthosia incerta, assembly GCA_948252205.1. Taxonomy (NCBI): domain Eukaryota; kingdom Metazoa; phylum Arthropoda; class Insecta; order Lepidoptera; family Noctuidae; genus Orthosia; species Orthosia incerta. Next base: position 27,067,858 of record OX411761.1, read on the forward strand.
TGGACTATTCAAAACCCGTTAATAAATAATAAATAAAGAAAAAGCTATAATTGATTCATTATAAAAACATTTGTATATTGTTAATAAGATCATTCCAACTACATTAGAAATTAGTAACACATTTTTATAACAATCAGTAGGAAAATAAGAATTGTTATTCTAATAACAAAATCATAACAATACAATTTCAACCAATGGTCGTTATAAATAAAACAGGTTAATTATATTACAACTATTTATACACTAAATTATTTCCCACATGCAAATATTTAGCAACAATGAGCTAAAAAACTTTGCCATTGTATTACAAAACTGATATTCCTGCAAATTAATGCAAATTATAGACCTGTACCACTATTTAACTGACCGCTGATAATTTTATCCTCTCTGTGGCATAGACAATAATTGGCCACAATTTGACACCAACATTCCGCTGGGAATTTTGTAATATGGTACCTACAACGATGTTGGGAATACGGGAAATCCTCTCTGTTAAATGGTTTTGCCAATTTGAGTAGTTGAATGTTATTATATTATATTATTATTTGTTTAGTATTAATTTGGTCAAACCATAGGTTTTTTCTCAAATTAATATCAATTGAAAATCATGACTACGTACCAACTTGTTTCAAAAAAAATACGACAAGCCGTTTAGACGAGATTCTCATTTTAAAATCAGCTACTCAAGGGTATCTGCGGGGGGGAAGGTGAACAGTTAAGGGGGGGGGGGGGGGTGTATATATATATACATACATGCGACTTCGTAAACACAACAGCGTATAGATTAGAACACGCACGAAACACGCGCACGCCGCACGGCTTACAACTATAGCAAAAAGTGTCGTTATAACTTTTCGTTAGATTTTTTTTCGTCTAGCCCCGTTTCGCAACGCGCGATAAGGAACTTCGTTCCAATAATTATGACGAAGACCTAGCTATGTACGAGAGGACAATAATAATAGTTCCAGATTCTACACTTAAATGAAAATCTACTCTCAGCTGTTTTAATGTCAAGGGAAAGCACGTTCCAGAGTTCCATAGTTACACAGACAGTATAAGAATTAGATAGAAAGCTAGTGCGGTGAGAAGGAATATGGAGAAGTAAGTTTTTGGAAGCTTGAAGGTGACAACTGATGCCCAACACTTAATAGTTATCATAAATAAAGTCGGGAGCAAATTCTAACTATCTGTATAATAGAATAGAATATTTATTTGCTAGAAACATGGTGTTTACAAATGTATTCATAACATTGCAGAATGCTACATGTCTCACCATTTTAACGGTTTGCAAAATCAATTACCAATTTAATGAAATTCTTACATGAAATTTCAATTTAAATATTATTTCAATCATTATATTATATATCATTTCACAAAAATATTGAGTTGAGTAAAAACATTCCAGCCAGAACCACTTCCGTAGTGCTGAAAGAAATGTTTTGAAGGGTCGGTGTGTAATTGACTTTGGCAAAGCATTATAAATTAGGGGAGCCAAGTAGATACAACTCTTTCGGAAGAGTTGCAACTTAGGAACAGGTATCTCGAAACCCAAATGTACCCTCTTATTTGTATTATCCCTTCGTTCAAAAGGCATGGCCAGAATTTGTATGGAGCTGTGCCCTAACAAAAAATATTCATGTACAATGACATACAGTACATCGTATTAAAGCTTAGAGGTATGGCTTTACAATAGTTTAAGTTTTATGATCAGAGAAGAAGCGAGAGACACTATAAAAAAGATAACATCGTGATAAGATCAACGCAAGACTGCACCACAGACTAGATTACACCAGTGCAGTGCGCGCGCGTAGAATCGTCAAAATGACAAGAAAATTCGGATACACACTCTGGAAAATATTGTCGATGCATTCAGCATTATGACATTACGCTTGGTAGCTCAAAAAACTGGCCAAGTGCGAGTCGGACTCGCGCACGAAGGGTTCCGTACCATTATCGCAAAAAACGGCAAAAATGTCACGTTTGCTGTATGGGAGCCCCCCCTAATTAATTTTATTTTAATTTAATTATTATTATAATTTTTTGAAGTAAATATACAACTAAATATTCTGTGAACATTTCAAGCGTCTACCTGTTGCCGTTATTAATATCGAGCAAAAAACGGCAAACAAATCACGTTTGTTGTATGGGAGCCCGCCTTAAATATTAATTTTATTATGTTTTTAGTATTTGTTGTTATAGCGGCAATAGAAATACATCATCTGTGAAAATTTCAACTGTCTAGCTATCACGGTTCATGAGATACAGCCTGGTGACAGACGGACAGACAGACAGACAGACAGACAGACAGACGGATCGTGAAGTCTTAGTAATAGGGTCCCGTTTTTATCCTTTGGGTACGGAACCCTAAAAATGGTGTCTGCGATAATCTTATAACCTCAACTTTTATTTTAGAGGTATTTACCTTAGCAATACGTTCTTGCAGTTGTCGTTGTTTTATATTTTAATCTGACCTTCAGGCGTACTTCAGAAACAGTGTTTGTCTTATGCGTGTATCCAGACGCAAATGCATTGCATAGTAACCGCACATTAAAAATTAACACATATTTTTTTGGAATTTTTGTCGCCTGTTCTAGACAAATGTAATCGTTGCGGTAAATTTTTTTTTATTTTACAATTAATTTTCACATATTAATAATTACTGTACATTTATGTATTCTGATTGATTCAGAGGGCAGAATCTGACCATGTCCTTTGGATATCAAAAACTTAGCAATTTCAAAGCTATATATGCAGGGTACAGTTAAACGGATAAGTAACAAGTGTTAAATATAGGCCTACACGCATCATACCAATCAATCTGCCTTGCTTTGTCCCAACTATATTGGGATCGGCTTCCAGTCTAGCCGGATTCAGCTGAGTACCAGTGTTTTACATGGAGCGACTGCCTATCTGCACTCCTCAACCCAGTAACTGGGTAACACGGTACGCCTTGGCGACTGGTGTCAGATCTCAGGCTTCTGATTACCCGTAATGACCGACCTCGTGATCTTGAACTTTGATGATCGACCAGTGCGGCTGTTATTATTTAGCAACGAGCTTCAGACCGCATCCGACCATTTTATTAGTATTAGGTATGTATGAATAATTTCCTATCAGCACATTTCTGAGAACAAATCTAATAACACCATTTCCAAATGATCCAATACCAGTCTCTATATTAAACTCGGCCCTCTGAGGAACAGGCAACCATTTTCTTTTTACGCAAAACTGACTTTAATTCCCGGAAAATATTAGACTAGTGAGTCCCTCTCCATGCATACTAAGCACCTTATTACAAAGATACCGCTGCACATTATATGAAACTTAAGTGTGAAACGTAAGGGTGATTTTTGAGTGGGTTGTGGTAAAGATATGTTGGTGAAGAATTAAAAAGATAATTAGTAAAGATAAGGTATGGTGTAAGTTTTTAGCATATTTTCTTGTTGTAAGTAGGTTTGTAATGATTACATTTGGAGTATTAACGGCGCAGTGATTAACATTTAAATTAAATGTAAGTTAACTAACTTAGGCATTTTTAGGAGATGGCTTGAATGGAATAATTAACTCGAGTTGGAAGTAAGTAAGAATGGACTTTTTAAAAATGAGAGGATTTTCGTTTGGATGTTTTTGAGCTTCGACCCCGCTACACCGATTCAGTGTGGAATATTTAATAGATTAAAATTGGAATTTGGATTTGATGAAATCAAATTTTTACAAGACATATCTCTCTATGTTTGCTGCCCTTCGTGCCTAGCCACCTTTCAGGATTTGAACGTGGCGATGGAAAGAGCTGTCCGAGTAACTATATACTGGTTGGACCAATTCTGAATGTTTGAGACTATTGTTTGAGTTAGTCGGCATGGCAATACTTTTGTCCGATTTTAGGCTTCTAACTATCCGTAACGACTGTCAAAGAAGATCTTCAAATGCCATCTGGGAACAATGACTGTTTATTATGGTATATCAAAATTATGTACCTAATGTGGGAAGATATTATAATCCACTCATTCATAAAAAATTCCTAGTAATGCCAACAAAAAAATCAACATTGAATCACACACACACATATATACATACATATACATATATATATATATACTGCTGCGTGTCGCGGGTTCGATTCCCGCACGGAACAACTATTTGTATGACCTACAGATAGTTGTTCCGGCTCTGGGTGTTTGTGTATGTGATTTTATATGTTTGTAAACGCACCCACGATATACTCTCTCGACTTCGTAATCACAACAGCGTATAGGTTAGAACACGCACGAAACACGCGCACGCCGCACGGCTTACAACTATAGCAAAAAGTGTCGTTACAACTTTTCGTTAGATTTTTTTCCGTCTAGCCCCCTTTCGCAACGCGCGATAAGGAACTTCGTTCCAAAAACGTAATCCATTTTGTCAACCTAGAACTTGTAGGTAACACGGAAACACCTAGCCTTAAAAAAGTATGTACTAGGAAATTATAAGTGTGAGGAGTTTTACCCAGTTATGTATTTATCATCGAATTGTGTTGTCATTGAATTGAAACAAGCATTCATATTAAAAAAAAAACAAGCAAATTATTTTTTGAAACAAACGTGTGTGCGAAATTTCACCTAAATCAGACAATGGGAAGTGGATCAAATTTAACTTGCAAGATTTTATTACATACACCGACCGAAATGCACCGCTTTGAATAACCCCCTCGCACGTCTTTCTGCCAAACAAAACCATAAGTACCAGGGCCTCAGGAATTATAGGAGTTATCAAGCAAGTACTGTCTCAAATTTTCCTGTAACATACGGTAATGCTTCGACTACAAACATAATTCCAAAAGACAAACCCTTTTCATCAAGAGCTCTGACATAATAAATATTAAAAGTAGGCTCACAGACATCTTAGGAGTTATGGAAGTTATACATTGGTAGGCGAATAGTCGAAAAGCAAAATATTGACATAGATCACACAGAAAATGGAGTTTTATACAATACAGTACACTGCCTCTAGTAGCCCTTTTAAGGAGCTGGTATGATATGACTAGGATTTAAAAGAACCAGGCCCCAGAAAGCTAAGGGAGCTATCAAATAGGAACTGACACACACATAAATTGATCAACAATAAACATAGACTTTTCCAAAGCTCTCCATGACATAACTAAAACTAAAAGTACTAGGTTTACAGACACCTTAGGAGCTATAAAACAAACCCTGACTCACACTGTATGAGTATTTTTCAATAACAAAAAGTAGAGTGACAGTGCTTCAAGGATCAAATGATCCTGTGTGCGAAAATAACTGAACAAAACAATATCAAGATATGGTAGTATTATAATAGGCGATCCATCTGCCCAACCCTTCAGGAAACACCGGCGTGATATTATCGTGTTACAAGAATTACATTTTTCTAGCCCAGTGCCTTATGCAACGCTTACTTAAACGAATCAAAATTTTCCATAACAAAAGTATGCCAAGCCTCAAGTATAAGGAGCATCTATGACATAACTAAAATTAAAACTACCAGGACAAAAGAAGCTATAGAAGTAATCAAACACTGACTCACGCTATATCACAACTTGTATAGTTCAACCAACACCACACAGTGACACACGTTGTTTTCGCGTATGATTTCCTTCGAGCCCTTTTACAACCAGCTTCTATGACATAACCAATAGCAAAACTACTAGGCTGACAGCAACCTTTGGAGTCATCAACACCAACAATGAATACAGTGACGCACGCTATGCTATTTACGCGAATTCAACAACATTGATTTCCTTCGAACCCGTTTCTAGGCTGGCAAAAACCGTAGGAATACTGAATTACGATCCTACTTAATAAATATGAATGTTTGTATATTTTTGTTTCAATCACGCAAAACAGCTGAATGGATTTGGATGAAATTTCGTACATAGATAGGTCGTAACCTGGTATAATGTTCCCTTGGGATAATAAAACACTTTTCACGCGGCCGAAGTTACGGCAGAAAGTTACTACCAGCCCAGTATCCTATTATATACGAAAGCACCAACAACAACACATTTCGACGAAGAACATAGAACTAAGACAAGCCGGTTCTATGACGTAAGTAAAATTAAAAGTATTTGGATCGCAGAAACCTAAGGAGTTATCGAATACTAATTCACTCTTTCCTTAACGTGGGTGGGTCATCAACATCAACAAACAAACACAGAATTATTGTCCCTTTCATAAGTTGCTTCTATGATTTAACTAACATGAAAGTTACTAGGCGTACAGAAATCATAGGGGCTATCAATTACTAACTCACACTGCCCTATATAAGCATAAGCGAATGGTTCAACAACAATGACAATATGGGCCCTTTCATAAAGAGCATAGGATGACTCTATCCTAAACATAATTATAGGCTAACATTTGTAGTTCCAGCAACAAATACAGAACCCCTTTTGTAAACAACTCCTATGACATAATTAAATGAAGAGTACTAGGCTGACAGTAGCCATAGGAGTTATCAAACCCTGACTCATGCTGCCCTACATAAGCTAAAATGGTCGGTTGCACAATTATATAGCGCAATGGAATATGACCGAAAGTGGACACAATAATATTCCCTGTTAGGCCCGGCGCCCATTATCGGCATCGGTACGACTGAGGATTTTAGGTGGCAAATAGCAATATACTATAATATAATGGCAATAAAGTAGAAATTTCCGTGATATGTGGTCGTAATAACAAAAATACCGTTTCGGTATGCTTGAGGCTGGTGTATCGGCAGCCTTGAGAATGCTTCGGGATGCTTCGGCATCCTTCGGCAACCTTCGGTACGCCGCCGGCGCCGAGGCAACACTCGGGGGATAGTTTGCCCTGCGGGGCGAGGGGAGGCATCCGCCATTTGCATCATTTGACTCACACGAAACACAAAATATTCTTGATTGATTAGATTTCTCTTCTTCTTCAGCAAGAGTTGCTATGAACACTAGATCCCACTCCACCATATTAAATACAATTGAGACAACTAGTTGTAACAACTCTGAGACTGTTATGATGAGAAATACGATATGGAGACGCTTCGGCAAGCTACAGGACGGTGCGGCATCCTTAAGGACGCCTCGTCATCCCTAAGAACGTTGCAGCATGCCAAAGCATAATTGCCGATAGTGTGCGCTCGCATGTAGGATGCCGAAGGATCCTTTTCCTTGCCGATGCCGATAATGGGCGCCGGGCCTAACGATCCATTTTATACGGTGCTCTTATGACACAACACAAATGAAAAGTACTAGGCTGACAGTAGCAACAGAAGTTATCAAACCCTGACTCACGCTACGCTACATACGCCAATGGTCATCGGCTGCACAATAGCGCAATGATATATGAGCGACAGAGGCGCGTGGCTTGGCAGGAAGCCAACCCACTGCATTACGTATGGGGCTATAAATCCATGGCTTTGACACCATTTATATTGAAGGTTAGTTAGCTATGAAAGTGTTATGAACAATTTTTATATAATATCTAGCTTTAGACTTTAATTTTGGAAAAAAATTGAGGCAGAAACAGAAAACTGCAGGGCCTGCTTTTGTGAGCGGGATGGCGAGAGAGCCGATCCCGTTCAGAAAAGAAGGTGCCGGGGAGGCAACCGCCTTGATGCCTAAAACGCAGAAATCCCGCCTGAAGCAGTCAGTTAAATGTCAGCCTAGTTGCTCCAGTGGTATCGTTGTAAGCGCTACTGCTCAGTATGAGGTTCCGGGTTCGATTCCCGGGTCAGACTAATCGAATATTGGGTTTTTCAATCTGAAATTTCTCAGTAGCCGGAGGTGCTTCTGTCTAACCATTCGGGAATAACAGGAGTGAAGTTATGTTATGTGTTATCGGGTTATCGGAAAAAAGGGTTTTCCAAATCTATTGGGAAATACATGTACCTATGTTAGTTTATGGGGGTTTGATTAATCTCATGTAATTTGCATATTGTCAAAGAGATGGAAGAGCCGAGGGGATCATAACTTTGATTCTAATTCAGGTTTTGTAATTAAAACACGTATGTTAGTTAAAATACTTTTGAAAATCGCAGAGAATCATGTGATATTTTCCTTGTTGCCATCGTGTCATCTTGTTGTTTTTCAAGCGTATATGTATGTTTGCCTTATTCTTTGGCACGCTCTATAGCCTTTTTTTTTGGAGTTGGTTAATCATCCAATGACTCTGGGTGAAGTGGGCGGGCGTGTCAGACTTTTACTGACTAAAACCCAGTCCTGTTCCTTCATTTGCTTGTGCCAGGCCCAAGGTAACTCTCTTTCAAATTTATCCGCGCAACCTAACAGTATGGACCCAATAAAAATCTAAACCAGCTCAAATCTTCCCAATAATAGGTCCCGACTGAAGTCGTCAGAATTATTATAGACTACCGTTTGTTTTTCATTTCAGTTTTTATTTTACCGATTTCAAAAAGGAGGAGGTTCTCAATTCGACTGTATTTTTTATGTGTGTCACCTCAAAACTTTTTACTAGGTGAAACGATTTTGATGATTCTATTTGAAAACTGGTGCTTCACATGTGGTCTCATTTAAATTTGGTGAAGATCTGATGAAGAACTTTGGAGATATACAACAGAACTCTTCTGTAAACAACGGCAGTGTAGTTTACCCTGGTACACTCTTATTTCACTGATTATGGTCAAGTTTTATGTATATTACCCGAATAACATAAAACTTGAATATAACCGCTGAAATGAGAGTGAGAGACTAGCGAAGAAGTCTCTTTTCAGCATTATCACAAAGCATCAACAGTTTTTACATTGACTCATCATGAAACTTTTATTTTTTTTATAAGTTCTTCAACAAAAACCACTAAGCGTAACCCCTTACCTAATGACAACCGTAAAAACGAAAAATAATATGATGCATTGTAGCAAGATTTTTTCGGCACGATGTCAAAAAAAAAAACTGTTTTACCTACATCTAAATCTCGACGGCAAAAATCCTGAAATAATAACGGAAACTGTATTCTTGGGGATTACTATCGTTTCAAAATTGCAGTGGGGCGCGCACATTAGAACTCTTTCGGGCATGTTAAGTTCGGCTGCCTATGCAGTAAGGAAGATAAGGCAGTTAACCGATGTAGCCACACACAGCTAGACTAGTATACTTATTTATTAAAAAAAAAAATACTGACCTGACTAAAGAGATCAATATACTGACTCTACCTTCACTTTATATTTTGGAATGTATTTTGTATGTCCGCAAAAATTGAGGGCTTTTCAAAACTAGAAGTGACTTCCATAATTTAAATACACGCAGTAAGCACGAAATTGTAATACCCAAATTCAGATTAACGAAAACTAGCAAGTCTTTTCTTATAAACAGTATGCGCTTTTATAACAAGTTGCCAAAGTCAGTTATAGAACTGACCGATGGAAAGTTCAAAAACTACATCAAACGTGTCCTTATTAAAAAAGCATATTATAAAATCAAGGACTACGTTGAAGATAAAAAAATTCCTTCTACGCATGCGGCTTCCCTGGTAACTCATAAACGGCACAAATATATGGATGTCTTTAACTATTCTCAATCTCATTTCTTTCTCTTTTAATTAGACTTTACAATGTTTTTTAATCATCATTATAGCCCTTTGCTAAGAATAGTTACAGCACTGATGTATTTGTGCCACATGTTAAATTTAGTGTTGGTATTTTTTATTTGTTTTTTTTTACCTTTGTATAGATTCTTTTACCGATTGTGAATGTGTGAACATTGTAGGCTTTCTAGATGATTTTTGACATTTGTTAACTTTTCTTTTTGTTTTTTTTTTAATTTCGTACGACTTATTGTCGGGCCTACGTTGTCCCCCCATATCCAAATACTAATGCTGTAACATGGAAATATTTCTATATAATATAAGTTTCTTGCCGGTTCTTCTCCATAGGAAACGACTAACCCGAACCGTGCACCTTTTGTTGACGTTTTATAAGTGCCCATGTAGGCCTATGTAAAATAAAAAAAATTGGTTTTGATTTTGATTTTACAAAAAATAGTATTTTTTTGTAAAAAAGTTGTGTGTGTGTCGGCGTCTCTGGTAGGTACCAATTTTTTGCGTTATGGACACCGACTTGCAAAAATTAAGTTATTTTTCACTTTGTAGTTTTCTTATTTGGAAGTCGGTAGTATTTTTTTGTATATATTTTTTTAATTTTCACGTTTTAGTTAGCGGGTGATATAAGAGTGTAGCGTATAAACTCCACTTTTTACGCTGTCGGGTTTTTTGATTCGATTTCGTCAGAGAGTTTAGTGGTGATATTTTTCACGGTAATTAATATGATGCCACCTAAAGAAAGTGTTTCTGACAAAGTGAACACAAAAACATTCCTCATCATTGACATCATTTTGCGGTCGTTATATGAACGCACCGCTCTTTTAGGTAACCTAAGCTTGAGTAACGTTTTCAAATAGTAGTTTTGTTTGTTATAACAATTTTTCCTCTCATAAGCGGCTTGTATCCCAGCACTGGGAACAATAAAGACTGATTATGTTTATGCTATATAACAGTTTCGTAGGTTCAAACCCAGGCAGGCGCATTAAATGTGTAAATTATTTCATCACCACTGCTCTAAAAACGGTGAAGGAAAACACTGGGCCCGCGTGGTGGTTTACGGCCCATTCACTCTCTCACAGAGGGGAGGCCTGTGTCCCAGCTGTGGGCATAATAATATAATAGTTTCCAGTCATAATTACACGACGGTGAGGAAAACATCTAAGCTGGCAGCCGGACGAGCACAGCCTCTGTGATAGGCTTGAGTAACGAATTGTGTCACGGTTTTTGCTCACAATTTGTGATAAAAATGTGTGACTCAAGCCTGTCACAGTAGGCCGTGCTCGCCTGGTAGGACACGGCTTGATGCTGTTACATTACGAGCGGTTGCCCAGAGTAATCGGTGCGAACCGGAGTCACAAACATATGTTTATTGTTAGTACAAAGGTACTATCGGTACGTGAACTATCTCTACAGTGTTCATAAGAGAAGGTTTCCTAGAATATCATGATCTGCCATTATTTCGCACTAAAAACGCTACATCAGCTTAGCCTTTCATCAACTTATGGGGTCGGCTTCATTGAGCAGTCGCATATATTATCACCTCTACAGCCCAGTTAATAATCCCAAGAGCGAAAATTATCCCAAGAGAACATATTTCCGGGATAAAAAGTATTTATTTATTTAATAAAAAGTATTTATTTATTTAATAAAAAGTATTTATTTATTTAATACTTCATGCACAAAAACGTACAGAGGCGGACGTAATGCCTTAGGCATTTTCTACCAGTCGACCTTTGGGTGATGCAGAGACAAATAGAGTTAGGTGCAATATTGACAATAATCATTGTATTCTATGTGCTATTCCAGACTATAATCTACTTCTGTGCCAAATTGCATCTAGATCCGTCCAGCCGTTTGAGCGTCAAGAAGATACACACACACACACACACTCACAAACTTTCATCTTTATATTATTCATGTAATTAGTATATTAGTATCAGGATAAAGTCTTTATTTCAATTAGTTATGCCATTTAGAGCACTTTACAAAGTCAACAATTTAAATTCAAAAGTAATAATAATTGATTCTACCGTGACTGTTATTCGGGCTGCTCAGGTATACGTAAATTATGTCATAGTGAAGAGATTAGTTAATTAGAAAGATTGGCTGATTGCCCAGAGGCTTAATTAAACGCATAATTGTTGATGGAAGATATCATCAACAAGTTATTTTTAAATTTATGCCAATTTAGTCTTTCTGTGTATATTAAAACGTAATAGTTGAACGTTTACAGTGCATTACCTATTAAAAGCACTGGGCAGTCGAAATAACTAAAAATATCAATGTAACCTATAAAAGCATTAAAAAAATGCCAACGAGTAGGGTTGGGCTTTTTAAATAAACCGGAACAGTATTTTTTTTATATATCCTTAACATTTTAGAATGTATGAAAGAATAAGGATGGATACCTTAAATCGATATACAAAAGCACGGTTGCACGGTTGGCGCAGTGGTTGAGCGATTGACTGCTGCGCTGCGTGTCGCGGGTTCGATTCCCGCACGGAAAAAATATTTGTATGATCTACAAATAGTTGTTCCGGCTCTGGGTGTTTGTGTATGTGAGTTTATATGTTTGTAAACGCACCCACGATACAGGAGAAATTCCTAGTGTGGGGCAACGTTTAAAAAAAAAAAAAAAAAAAGAACCAACGAAAAACCTGAAAACAGGTCATTGTACTCTATGTTAAAGTATTTCATATACTATTGAAACATTATGAACAATACCTGCAAACGTATTGCGTAAGTGAATACGACAACGCAAAGAGTTTATGTACACAGAAGGAAATCCACATCGCGTCATTCATCTCGCATGTGATTGGTCGATTTGGTCGATTGGATAGTGTTCAAACTCTTTGCGACCGAGCTCTGCTTGGGTGAAAATAGAGAAAGGAAAGTTTTCTGAAAATGAAACCTAGCTAGATCGATTTATCACCCCCGAAACCCCCTGCATACTAAATTTCATGAAAATCGTTGGAACCGTTTCCGAGATTCTATTATATATTTTAAGAATTGATCACATCACATCACACATCATCAGCCTGTTAATGTTCCCACTGCTGGGACACAAGCCTCCTCTTTGTGAGAGGGAATGGGCCGTAATACAACACGCGGACCCAGTGCGGGTTGGTGGGTGTAACATGTCTTCGAATTTTTGGTTCTAGGACATGCCAGTTGCCTAACGATGTTTTCCTTCACAGTTTTGAGAGCTGTGGTGATGTAATTATTTACACAAAGTTAAGCGCCTGTCTGGGCTCGAACCCACGACCTACAACTTGTAAGTCGCGGCCGATACCATTGGGCCACCACTGCTCTCAAGAATTGCTTGTTTAAAGGTATTATTATTAGAATTTTTAATGGGTCAAATGTTTTTATTTTGCGACTTCAGGTTTGGTCTTAGGTTTCAGATTATGCTTGGCCTTACACCATATATTCAAAAATAATTCAATACAATGCACCCATTTGGTCTCAATCAATCTTTACAATCTTACAAAGTAATATCAGGTCCCACTTACGCGAAAGGCCTACTGCTGCCATAGAACCGATGTTCTGTATAGAACAGGGCGGCTCTCATATCCTGCGCCATCTCGTAAGCCAGACCGCCCTGCGTCCAGGCTTCGCTGATGGGCCATTCGCCCCCCACGAAGATCACTATGTTGTCCCCCGCGAATTCATCGTTATAGAAGTAACGCTGGAAGAAGATAAATGGTTTTGAAACAAACATATATACATGTTAAGCATTTTCTTATGGCTGTAAGGAGAAACTATAGAATTCTATTGGCATCTATTTTTCTTCACTCCTTTTGCATCTTCTACGGTCATAAATTTGGTCATACCCGCTGTTTGTCTACACAGCTGGTTTGGAACAAGCTTTTATCCAGTATGCGTAAGTGACCGAAGAAATAATCTTGCTCTAAGAGCTCATGGTACGGGTCCTGAACTTTTTGAAGGACGTCACCATTTAGGACAGTCTCAGCTTATCCATCTTGGAAATATTGTCCATAAGGTTATTAATTGAAAGAGAGAAGTGTCTAGAGGTAATGCAGTCGCAGTCATCCGACTGAATATCCAAAGTGAAATGTCGTAATTCGAGGATTGGCTCTCGGTCATGGTCCAATATTGGAGGAGGAAATAGGTCCTCCTCCAATATTAGAACAATTTAAAAGATATGCCGTAAACTAAACAAACAGACATACATCATATACATAATGAGTTTTTTAAGTGGGCGTGGATGGCCAAATCTGAAACTATGAGAGGAATAGCGTAAATCACTTAAAGGAGTCACGAGGCCGATTTTGATGAGAACTAAAACTGCATCATTGCATTTTTGAAAAATCAATATTCCTAGCCAGGAATCGAACCCGTTGATTAAGAGTAAGAAAACACATGCTGTATTATTGCACCATTCGATAGTGTCGCTAATAAGGATAGAAAAATCTGGCCAGTAATAAGAATAAGAATAATTTATTGTAAAGAAATTACATTCAAAATGGCATAATAATAAATAAATTTTTACGGTTCCGTACCTCAAAAGGTAAAAAGAACCGGCCAAGTGCGAGTCGGACTCGCGCACTAAGGGTTCCGTACCATTAAAGCAAAAAAATCACGTTTGTTGTATGGGAGCCCCCCTTAATTCATTTTATTTTAATTTAATAATTACTATTTTTTTAAGTGAATATACAACTAAATATTCTGTGAATATTTCAAGCGTCTACCTGTTTCCGTTATTAATATCGAGCAAAAAACAGCAAAAAAAACATGTTTGTTGTATGGGAGCCTCCCTCAATTTATTTTACTTTAATTTAATAATTAAATGTCTGTCTCTGTCACCTTTGACCTAGACTAGAGTCAAGAGCAAACCCATCACAAATAAAAAAAAAAAAAAAAAAAAAAAAAAAAAAAAATATTATTTTTTGACGGACGGACAGACAGACAGACAGACAGACAGACGGAACGCGGAGTCTTAGTAATAGGGTCCCGTTTTTACCCTTTGGGTACGGAACCCTAAAAAGGAAACCTTATAAGATCACTCTCTTGTCCGTCTGTCCGTCGGTCCTGGGGCAACAGGATAAAAATATTTGAGCAAATTTAGATTTTCGCGAAAACTTGTTAGTACCAAAATTTACCTTAATTTTTAACTATTTTTAGTTTTCGGAATTTTCCCTTTAATTGTGCTGTAAGATCTTTTTTTTAACAAAATTGTCAATGCTAGATCAACCGGAAGTTCTCTATGGGTTTCGGTTTTGGGTCGAAAACCCGAAGCTGTTGAAAATTAAAGGGTGTCCCCATACATACATAGTTGACGCCACCCTGGGTACGGAACCCTTCGTGCGCGAGTCCGACTCGCACTTGGCCGGTTGTTTTACAGAATTTTCCACTATCGGATAGTGTAAAATTTCAGCTTGTATATTTTTTCCAAAATCAACGGATTCGATTCCTGGCTAGGAATATTGATTTTTCAAAAATCTCATCCAATCGTGCACTTTTAGTTTTTATCAAAATCGGTCTAGTGACTCCTTTGAGTGTTTTTCGCTATTCCTCATAGATTCGGATTTTGCCATCCACGCCCATTTGAAAAACTCACTCTGTATATTCATCCATAGATAATTTTAACAAAAAATCTGCCAAGTAATCGTTAAACAGTGTCGAGATTTTCATGAATAAGTGTTTGAGTAGGTAACGAAGACATGATCTACTTCAATGGCGCGTGAGTAGTTAAACTACATATTTATGACAGTGTACACCTCCGATTACTTGCGGTTTATACATAGGTAACTACATCGAAATGGGGCTGATCTGTAAGGACATTTGTGACCCTATTGTCCGTCCACTCCTTCGGAAAAACCATAATAGTCATGATAACATTTATCCCGCTTCTAATGTTAGTGTTAGTGACCATGACAGTTAAACTAATAGTCATGATGACAAAAAACAAGAAACCAGCTAGTGTATTCTGTACCTAAACAGCTCACTTCACCTAAATGTTCACGGTGAGATGTTATCAGAATCGCACTGCAGTTCTACTCACCATAGGATAAGTCCTGGTATCATAGGCCATGAAGTGGTTCAACCTAACCTGGACCCAGCCCTGCACAGGGCTGACCCTGGAGGTGCGGGCGGGTGGAGGAGGCTCCTGGTGATGTATCGCCAGGCATGGTGCTATGAGGAGCAGGAGGAACCCTGGAATTGAGGTTTGTGGGATGATAAAATAAAATAAAAAACTAACTGCTTAGCCTTTTTCTAACTGCCAACTGGGCTTGTGGACGGCGAGTAGTGGTAGCTTACTGTTCGATAAGGACCAGGTCCGAGTCAGTCGCATGTAGTGTACCGCACGCGCCTCAAAGAGATGTCAGCAAAATTGACAGGGTCAGCTAGGGCCGATGCCTGTCTGGATCGCGGATAATTTTGAAAGAGGGTTACCGCGGCCTGGCACAAGCAGTATAGTATAGTTAGTAAAAATCTGACACACCCTTTCGCTTCATCCAGAGCGGGAGAAGTCATTGGATGATTTCCGATCCAAAAAAAAGCCTTCCCCACTACTATCTATGTTGGTGACAGCTTCCAGTCGAACCGGATTCAGGTGAGTACCAGTATTTTTTATGAAGTGTCTGCCTATCTAACATGATCCAGAATCTGGGTAAAACGATACCTGTTTTTAGGAAAGAAAGAAAGAAAACACATTTATTTGACACAATTCAGTGGGGCCCACATATTTCAAGTCTAGCGGGAAGGCTTAGCTCGGCCGCCTACGCTGTCAGGAAAGTAAGACAATACACTGACGTTGATACTGCTCGATTAGTCTATTTTAGTTATTTCCATAGCGTTATGTCCTATGGCATTCTGCTGTGGGGCAAAGCCGCTGACATTCAAAATATATTTGTTCTTCAAAAACGAGCAGTTCGAGCAATTTACCAGCTAGGTGCCAGAGTTTCTCTTAGAGATATTTTTAAAGATATTGGTATTCTCACAGTGGCATCACAATTCATCTTCGCCAATATCTTATATATTAGGCAAAATATACACTTTTACACTAAAAACAGTGATATTCACAATATTAACACCAGAAATAAGGACAAATTACGAGCTCCTTTTCACCGGCTTCATAAGGTTCATAACTCATTTGTTGGGCTTGGTATAACCTTTTATAACAAGCTACCCTCTGCTCTTCTAGATTTGCCTTTTAATGCTTTTAAAGTTAAAGTAAAATCAAACCTTTGTTCAAAGGCATACTATTCTATTAACGACTACTTAAACGATAAAAATAGTTGGTCGCTGTGATTAACTCAAGACAATGTTTGTGTTCTTTCTCCAGAATTAGCTTACATACTGACAGGTTATATGAGTTATGTTTTATTTTTTTTATTTTGACAGTATAAGTCAATTTATGTTAATTTAATTGTCATATTATTGACATAATCGACTCACTACATCGTTTTTTATTTTTTAATGAGTTGTATTGCAATATGTGGTCAGCTAGCGACCTCGACAGTGGATCATAATATATTATTCTTGCCTAACTGTTGATTTATTTTTTACTTCGATGGTCCTAGTTTATCATAATTATGTGACTTCGAGTTACAGCTGTATTAGCTATATGTAGGCGGGCACGCCCTTTATGCCTGGAGGCTTTATAATTCGGGTACTAAGTTCCGTTTACGTTTTTTTTATTAGTTTTTATTTTCGCTTGAGTTTAGATTTCGATGTTTTTGTTGGTATATTGGCGTGTGCTAGCTGTCATTATGGCAAATATATTTTATTATAATTTTTTGTTTTGAGGAATGTAAATTATTTGCATACTTTTGTATAGAATCAAGTTTTTGTTTTTTTCTAACTGAACAGACAGCTGTGCTGCTGGGGAGTTTGTTGCGCCACTTCTTCTTCCCAGCAAAAGCACTAGGAAGTGGTGAAGGGCGGGCGTTTTTGGGGGACTGTCTTATGTAATTTTGACGTTCGGAAAGTGCTGATTCTCAGCCTAGTTTGAATAAATGACTTTTGATTTTGATTTTGATTTTGACAAGTCAGAGCACACAACATAGAAATAAAAAAAACTTATATATATATTATGGTGTGGGGTATCATTGGATAGGCCATTAAAAAATATTATGGGTCTCTTGAAACCGGTTTGATTCAGAGATAAGTTTCCGTAAAATTAAACTTTTCCCTTCCGGGGTCTTTGTTCCCTGATAGCTACAACCTCGGGGTCTTTAAGTCAAGAGTGAATAGGTTTCTTCTTGGCAAGCGTGCTTCACCGTAGACCACGTCATTGCTTAACATCAGGCGAGATAGTGGTGAAACGCGAGCATATAGATTATTAAAAAAAAAAAAAAACTTTAAATTGAAAATTTTTGCTAGAGTCAAAAAAATCACGGCGGTAGTATATATAACGAAATTAAATAGAAAACTATCACAGCTTAGTAAGTTTTACAAGTTTAAGAGTAATAGTAAGTAGACTAACATGAAAAACGTACTTGGAACAGTACAAATTTTGTACAAATGCCATTGAAAAATTACTTCGAGGAGCTCGTGGCTAAATAATAACAGCCGCACGGGTCGATCATCAAGGTTAAGCAACGCTTGACGAGGTCGGTCCGTGGATGGGTGACCATTTCAACATACCGAGTTTCCTCCGTGCCTCGGAAAGCACGTTAAGCCGTTGGTCCCGGCTGTCATTTGAAGATCTTTGACAGTCGTTACGGGTAGTCAGAAGCTTGAGATCTGACACCAGTCTTGCCAAGAGGTACCGTGTTACCCAGTTACTGGGTTGTGGAGGTCAGATAGGCAGTCGCTCCATGTAAAACACTGGTACTTAGCTGAATCCGGTAAGACTGGAAGCCAACCCCAATACAGTTGGGAAAAGGCTAGGCAGATGATGATGCCATTGAAAAATTACTTAAATAACAACTTTTGAGAACGAAATAGTGAATACATTCCCCTTGGTTCTTACGTAATTGATGTATACTTTGAAGATTATTTATTGCAGCTTGTTTTTCCTTGGTTATTTGTTCATATCATTGAACAATTTGAACAATTCGAAGACTATCTCCATAAGAATAGTTACAGCACTGATAACAACATTTGTGCCACATGTTATACTTAGTCTTGTTATACTTTTTTACCGATTGTTTTGTGAATGTGAATATTGAAAGGCCGTCTAGATTTCTAGATGCTCGTTAACATTTGCTAGCTTTTTATCTCGTTTTACTTTTTTTTTATAGTTTCTTATGACTTATTGTCGGGCCTACGTTGTCTCCCCATATCTAAGAACTAATGCTGTAACATCGAAATATTGTAAAACTTAAACATTTTTTAAAAGAGTAACCGTGGAGTTTCATGCCGGTTCTTCTCCTCTTCTGCTTTTTTGTGGCTTCAGATCGGCTTCACACGACTACCTAGCGCGTGTGTTGGCCTACCCCAACGCACTGTTAGCTGCCTACTCCGTGTCGCCGCGCTACGTGTCTACCTACCGCCTACTCTGCACCACAGCTTCCCGGGACCTGGCCCCGAGTTTAAACTGCACTGCACATCGCCGGACGCCTCTTACGCTAAGGCCAGTGGTACACTATCTTGTGGCTATGCAACGTACTTCGAACCGCGAGTGATCACCCCGACCCTGAGGTCTAATAAAATTTGTTAACCTTCAGTTGTTTTTTTTTTTCCTTTACTACCCTCTAGCTACCTGGTAGTTAGGTAAACCAGTAAGAAGCGTTACAATAGGAAGCGACGTTTTATAATTTCCCAAGTACGCCTATGTGAATTAAAAAAAAATGATTTTGATTTTTTAACGGCAATACTACATTATTCAAATGATTAAGTGACGCTGGCATGTATAAATCTTTATTAAAAACTTTTGCCTCTACCCGCGGTGGTACTCAAATAGATAATATTTTTTCCAACTTCACTTGCGAAGTTGGATTTTATAACTCCTTCTTCAGTTACCATAGTCCTATGTGGGCCCGTTTTTAGACGTTGTGAGCCGCTGAAACCGTTTAATGATCATTTAACAACAAAAAACCCTCTTCTTAGTCCGCATTATTATGCAACTTCGGAACCATATTACTGCGCGTGGCCAGTAAATAACAGCGTCGATACTTTTGTAAATAAAGCCTCAAATGTTATAAATAACGTGACAGTTGACTGCTAATTTGACTACACATGATAAAATGCTTCACAAGGCGACTACTAGACACTAATAACAAAAAACAAATAAAGAATCAAACTTACACATTATAAAACACTAAAATAATATCACAGAATTAATAAAAAATAACTAAACGCGTGTCATTAGTCGTGCCTTTCGATAATTGTCCCATTTAATACGAATATCTTCAGATAATAAAAAAGACGTATTAACGATAATAGAGATATGCTAAACTATGTAATCTTTTGTGGGCTGATAAGCAAAATGGGTGTAACCCAAGAATTCAATATAATTTTGATAAAAACTTTTGTTGTAAAATATAATCGTAAAGTAGATTCTATTGAAATTAACCACACTCAAGTCTGGCAACGGGCTGCTAATGATAAATTCCTAATGGAAATCCTATAAAGAAATGTTGCCTAACCCAGTGATCGAACCTGAGATCACGCGTTCACCATTCGTGCTTGCCACTACTAGACTATCGAGGCGAGATTCTCAATTCGACTGTATTTTTTAGGGTTCCGTACCCAAAGGATAAAAACGGGACCCTATTACTAAGACTCCGCGATCCGTCTGTCTGTCTGTCTGTCTGTCTGTCCGTCTGTCACCAGGCTGTATCTCATGAACTGTGATAGCTAGACAGTTGAAATTTTCACAGATGATGTATTTCTATTGCCGCTATAACAACAAATACTAAAAACAGAATAAAATTAATATTTAAGGGAGCCCCCCCTACAACAAACGTGTTTTTTTTGCCGTTTTTTGCTTTCTATGTTCGGCTTCATGTTGTTTTTTAGGGTTCCGTACCCAAAGGGTAAAAACAGGACCCTATTACTAAGACTCCGCGATCCGTCTGTCTGTCTGTCTGTCTGTCCTTCTGTCACCAGGCTGTATCTCGTGAACCGTGATAGCTAGACAGTTGAAATTTTGAGAGATGATGTATTTCTGTTGCCGCTATAACAACAAATACTAAAAACATAAGAAAATACATATTTAAGGGGGGCTCCCATACAAAAAACACGATTTTTTTTCCGTTTTTTGCTCGATATTAATAACGGCAACAGGTAGACGCTTGAAATATTCACAGAATATTTATTTGTATATTCACTTCAAAAAATAATAATTATTAAATTAAAATAAAGGCTCCCATACAACAAACGTGATTTTTTTGCCGTCGTTTGCGATAGTGGTACAGAACCCTTCGTGCGCGAGTCCGACTCGCACTTGGCCAGTTTTTTGTATGTTTGTTACGTGATTAGTCCACCAGTTATGAAACGATATTGAAAAATCTGTTTTTATTTAAATGCTGGTGCTTCTGATGTGCTGCCATTAAATTTAATCAAGATCTGACGATTCGTTTTTGAGTTATCATCAATAATGCGTATTTTCTTGGTAATATAAGGAATCAAAATTAAAAAGAGAAAAATAAAAACTTTTTAACCAAAAATAATAAACCGACTTCCAAAAACAAAAGGTACCAAATCTAAAAAAAAAAGCCATTATAACAAAAATATTAAACCGACTTCCAAAACAAAACAAATACAACTTATTTTTCGAAAGTCGGTATTTTTTTGTCCTTTTTGACACCGATTTCCGAAAAGATAGTTATTTTTTGTATTTCTAGTATTTCATTTTGGAAGTCAGTTTATTATTTTCTGTTCAAAGTGTTTATCTATTACAACATCAAACACGAATTTTCAACAGCAGATAACTTAAACTAATTCAGTACTAGAAATTGGTTTTTTTTTTGTAAAATCTGGCTTGACTATAAAAAAAATTATCACTAATAGACAGTCAAAGTTCTCGCTAAGTAACCTAGGCTAACTAGATTCCCAATAAATACATACACATGCAGTGTATTTTAGACACTGGCCAACCTGGGAATCAAACCCATAATCTCAGCAGCTGCTCGCGTCCACTAGACCAACAAACCATCATTATTCCAAAAATTTTCTTTTATTTTCCTTTCGAGTAATTTCAATAAGTAAATCAAAAACTTGCTACGAACCTATATCAAAAATATTCACAAATAAATAAACTTCTAATAAAACTTGTAGGAGAGACCGAAATAACATAACTTTCGACATTTTCTTATTACTATACAAATAGTAATGTCAAATGTAATAAGAAAAGTAAAATATTAGGGCAAAAGGTTCCTACGATATAGGTTTCCGATAATAATATTTATATTTGTATAAACTTTCATATGAATTGGACGATCGGTTTTATCTTGAGAACTAGTTATTACCCGTGGTTTCGTTCCCGTGGCTTATCACACAGGAATCGTGTATTTTTTCAACCGACTTCCAAAAGGACTGAATTAGACTGTAAGATTTTGAATGTTTGTTTATGCCAATTATGAACCTAAATATTTTATTAATTCTTGTTTTATTTGAAAATTGGAGCACCATTTAAATTTAATCAAGATACAACGAATAGTTTTTAAGTTATCCTTAATAATGCGAACTTTTAAAAGAGTAAGTATGGAGTTTCTTGTGCATTCTTCTCCATAACAAGCTACTTTTCCGAATGCACGGTAGAATCAACTTTTACTACTTGTAAATTTTAATTAATATATGTATGACGTTCAAAAGTGCCGCTTACGGGCCTAATTGAAATATTTGACTTTGTCTTTGACTTTGACTTTGCATGGCAATAATATAAGGAACCAAAATTAAAAAAGACAAAAATAAAAACTTTTTAGCCAAAAAAATAAACCGACTTCCAAAAAAAACACCGTAAAGCGTACAATAACTTTTTTTTCGGCAGTTGGTTTAAAAAACGTAAAAATATAGGTTTTGAAGACATAAAATTTTCCTACAACTAATAAGACGCGGCCCTTCGCACTAGGCCGCTCTAAAGAAAAACAAAAATTAAGAATTTTACAATAGGAGTGGTATTTCCTGCTTGAGTTTGTGTTTTCTGATACCTGCAAGTCCTGCAACCTAGGGGTATTTTAAGTAAAGAGTGAATAGCTTACTTCTAGGCAAGCGTACTTCACTACCTACCACATCATCGGTTACTATCAGGCGAGACAGTGGTAGACCACTGTAAACGACTTTTTTTTTATTATTGATAAAAAAATAAAATAAAAAAAAGTCGTTTCATACTTATGCAGTTTTGTTTTTAAGGTTATCAGTACAATCGCGTGGTACTCGTAATCAACAAGATAAGAGGGATTATCCAAATATTCGATTGGCATAACATTATTTATTGTAATTAGTTCATTAGTATATTATAACATAACATCACGCCTGTGCCTATTCGTCGAAGGGTTGGGCAGAGCACATTCGCCAGTTATTCTTTTAACCAACTTCGCAAAAAGGAGGAGGTTCTCTATTCGGATGTTTCAATTTTTTTAAATTTAATTTATGTTCAGGCATAACTCCGTCATACATAAACGCATTTGCATTTTTTTTAATGTTATTTTTATTCAAAATGACCCAATTTAAATTTGGTAAAGATCTGATGAAGAAAATCGACGATATACAACAGAACTCTTCAATAAATGACGGCAAATCTCTTGTGATTACTGCAATCGCATGTATGCTTATTGTTTACACCATTTCATAACATACTACTACGCCAGTACGCTCTAAACGGGTACGCAGACGTGTAAAGTCCACTCTGGTACACTCTCAATCCACCGGTTATGTTCAAGTTACAAGTTATTCGGGTAATCTATTCTGGCATCTCTGTATGCATTATCGGTACCTTACTATAGAACTTATTTATTTATTTATTTTATTATTAATGTACACACAGAAAATACATACAGAAAACACATCATGACAATGGAGTACAAAGGTACTGCTTATTTCTTGAGAAAAATTCTACCAGCAGACCCGCGAAAAGGAGAAATGAAGAAGAAATGTAGACAAATAGTGTGTGAGAACAGGAAGAGAAGAAAAGTGAACGACTAACCTAAGATATAAAAACATGTAAGTGATACTACATACTTAAATAAATACATAACTCTAAAATATATAGTAAATAAATATATACTAAATATATATAAATATGCTTAAGTATAAAGATCAGATTTGAGAGGAAAGATAATGCTCTTTTAATCGTTTTTTAAAGAGCGATATAGTGTCGAGATGTCTGATGCTAGGCGGAAGTGAGTTCCACAATCTTACCGCATGGACAGAGAAGGAATAGGAATAATAGCTGGTTTTATGAGGATGGGATTTAAGGAGGGATCTAAGATGTGACCTGCATAATGTATCTCTAGGGCGGGCGTAAGAAAATCGCTCACGCAGGTAGGAAGGATAAGACGGGTTGTGTAAGATGTTGAAGAGGAGACATAAAATCCGAGTGTTTCTGCGAAGACGGATTGGGAGCCACTTGAGTTCCTTGCGAAGGTGAGAAACATGGTCATACTTACGTAGACCATAAACAAAGCGAATGCATAAGTTTTGCAGGCGCTCAAGCTTGTTTAATAGCTCCTCTGTAGCATCCAGGTAGCAGGCATCGGCATAATCTATAATCGGCTAAATCTATAATCGGCATAATCTATAATATATACTTGTCCATTATGTACCACTAAAAAGTGAATAATAAAAAAGTTTTTACAAAAAACCGTAAAATAGGAACACTGACTTCCGAAATTAAATTTATTTTACACTTTGTAGTGTTTTCATTTGGAATTTAGTTGTATTTTTTTGTAAAAAAGTTTTTTCTATTATATAAACACAAAATACACACACACAAAACACACAAGCACTTTTTCTTTTTAATATAACATTTAAGTTAAGATATTAATAAATAACTAGAGGCCTGAAACGCCACTGCCGAGTATGATGGTTCGATTCCTGTTTGGAGTAAAGTGTTATCGGGTTTCTCATCTGAAATTTCTCAGTCGAAAAGAAAGAAAGAATCATAATTGTTAGTTGCCACAAGTATGACGCATAACATAAAATAAACGAAATTAATAACTGATACATAATTATGCATTAGGAAAACCAGCAGCAGTCTGGGTATGTTCCTGATCGTTAAATATAACCAGTGGAATGTTTTTGTTTTATATATACCTCTGCCTAATGACGTCATGCTATGTGATTAATTGGTGCCATGTGATGGAAATAGCGCCACAGGATGGAAAACTATATTTACTTACCTAAATAATATCACAGGTTTAACCCAAAGTTGACTAACACCTGATTTGTTTTTGTCAAACTCCGCTAAAGCCTGAAAACCTGTCCAACTTTGATATTAAATGAGGTTTTGAAACGCTCTTATCTTCAAATCCTAAATAAATAAAATCCTCAATTATGATACCGGCTCAATTTTGTTTAAAATACTGGTTTGTAAACCCTCTAAAAAGCAAAAAATATGCCTCGTACTCGCATCGGTGAACCGCTAAGTAAATAAAATAATCTGCTGTAAACGTTGGTAAGAGGCTTATTTTTGTCGGGGGCATTGTATTTTCATGCTTTTTAAACTACAAATAATATACCTAGTGGTAGACACGCTTTGATCAACAATCTATGGCAACACAATATCTTGCGAAAAAACCCAGATACAAAGAGCATAAAAAAATACCACCGACTTCCAAATAAGAAAATTACAAAGTGAAAAAAGTGAAAAATAAAAAAACTTTTTTACAAAAAAATACTACCGACTTCCAAATAAGAAAACTACAAAGTGAAAAATAACTTTTTTTTTGGAAGTCGGTGTCTTTCGTAGGTACCATTTTTTTTCGTTATGGACACCGACTTCCAAAAATAAAGTTATTTTTCACTTTGTAGTTTTCTTATTTGGAAGTCGGTAGTATTTTTTTGTAAAAAAGTTTTTTTATTTTTCACTTTTTAGTTTTACCTACATAATAGGCAAGTTGTTTAGTAAGTTTCCTATAACGCCAGAATAGATTACCCGAATATCAAGAAACTTGAACAAAACCGATCAAATGAGAGATCTGCTTACGCCTTAAGAGCATACTGGCGTGATGTTATGTTATGAAATGATATAAACAATAAGCAGACATGCGATTTCAGCAGTCCCGAGAGATTTGCCGTTATTTATTGAAGAGTTCTGTTGTATATCTTCGAAGTTCTTCATCAGATCTTCACCAAATTAAAATGGGACCAATTTCGAAACATACTCTTTCAAACAAAAAAAGAATTTTCAAAATCGGTCCAAAATTGACGGAGATATCGGTGAACATACACAAAAAAAAAAAAAAAAAAAAAAAAACATACAAGAAGTCGAACATAGAACCTCCTCCTTTTTCGAAAGTCGGTTAAAAATAACTTTATTTTTTGAAGTCGGTGTCTTTCGTAGGCACCATTTTTTTGCGTTATGGACACCGACTTCCTGTCTTTTTATTTCGCACTTTTTAGTGGTACCTACCTAATAAGCAAGTTGTTTAGTAAGTTTCCTATAAGTCCAGAATAGATTACCCGAATATCATGAAACTTGAACATAACCTGTCAAATAAAAAATAAACAAACATGCGATTGCAGCAGTCCCGAGAGATTTGCCGTTATTTATTGAAGAGTTCTGCTGTATATCTTCGAAGTTCTTCATCAGATATTTACCAAATTTAAATGGGACCAATTTCGAAACATACTCTTTTAAACAAATCAAGAATTTTTGAAATCGGTCCACAATTGACGGAGATATAGGTGAACATACATAAAAACCGGCCAAGTGCGAGTCGGACTCGCGTACGAAGGGTCCCGTACCATTATCGCAAAAAACGGCATAAAAAAACACGTTTTTTGTATGGGAGCCCCCTCAATTTATTTTATTTTAATTTAATAATTATTATTTTTGAAGTGAATATACAAATAAATATTCTGTGAATATTTCAAGCGTCTACCTGTTGCCGTTATTAATATCGAGCAAAAAACGGGAAAAAAATCGTGTTTTTTGTATGGGAGCCCCCCTTAAATATGTATTTTCTTATGTTGTTAGTATTTGTTGTTATAGCGGCAACAGAAATACATCATCTCTCAAAATTTCAACTGTCTAGCTATCACGGTTCACGAGATACAGCCTGGTGACAAAAGGACAGACAGACAGACAGACAGACAGACGGATCGCGGAGTCTTAGTAATAGGGTCCCGTTTTTACCCTTTGGGTACGGAACCCTAAAAAACAACATGAAGTCGAACATAGAACCTCCTCCTTTTTCGAAATATGGTTAAAAATTCAGATAACTTTTGAACGGCTAATCCGATTTTAATCAAACATAGCTAAGAACACTCTCGACAAAGTATGATGTCAGAGACAGACACATAGAACCGCAGATACACAAATACTCAGCATCACACGTCAAACTTATAAAACCCCTCTTTTTCCATCGTGGGTTAAAACGCGCAACTTAATTCAATCCAGCTGAAATTGAAAAAGAAATCCTACTACCGGATGGCTGTTTCTTAGTCTTTCACGCAAAAATTACTGAATGGGGTCACGAAACTTTGCCTGCCCACATTTTGCCATTTTGCCAGTTCTGTTTAAATCCCAAGTAATACGATGAGGCCATTTCCATCAACCAGGCACAACTCCTGACTCTGGGCTAATATTGAGAAATTGCAGAAGAAAAATAAAAAAAAATATTGACCAGGGAATCGTATCTACGACCTCATGTTCAGCGCAGCGCGCCACAAGACCAACGAGGCAGTTTCTATAAAATCTTTCTGGAAAATTTACCTTTTCAAGCTTAAACTGTGTTCCAGAATTAACTCTAGGTTTTGCCTCTCGAACGAAGTTTGTAAAACCGTCGTTATTATAATTAGTAATGTATTTTGTGATTTACAAGGTTTATTTTAAAGTTTGTAGCATTATTAATAAGTGCTAGAGTACTGGCAATGCTGAAAATGATTAAGTAGCACAGTTTAAAATAAATAAAACTTTCATCTTTTCCGAAGTCGGTGTCTTTTGTAACCATTGTTTTCTGTTATTCGACCCCGACTTCAGAAAATAAAGTTATTTTTGCTTTGTAGTGTTTCGTTTTGGAAGTCGGTTTGATTTTTTGTTAAAAAGTTTTATTTTCCTCTTTTTAGTTTTGGTAGGTACCGCCAATTAACATGAAAATCATTTATAACCAAAGTACATCTCATGACGATTTCAATAAACCCAAACACGACTAGGGTACATTGTTTTATTTCGGAGTTCCGGTGGCCATTGTGGTCTTTTTCATCAGTTTCACTTCAGCAAATGATACTTTCTGAGTGCAAATGATTGCATTATTGATGAAAACACAAAAATCTATATATTTGAGAAGTTTCCTCGATTTATCAAGGATCCCATCATCAGATGCTGGTTTCCTTATCATGGTACCACCGCACCGTTGAGATATCTACTTTCCATCAAGAATCATCAAAATCAGTTCATAAACGAAGAAGTTATCCGCGAACACACCTTAAAAAAATAAATTTTCATAGTCGAATTGAGAAACCTCCTCTTTTTGGGAAGACGGTTAAAAATAGTTTTTATATAAACAAAAATTAACGGCTTAATAAAACACTATTGATAATAAATTGTAGTTCTAAAAACTAAAAAACACGCTTTAATGGTAAATTGAACTAAAAAGTCGCTAATCCTGAAGATCTTGGTAAGGCTAATGGGACAAACAATTTAAACGCGCACGGTAAAATCAACTTTTATTACTTGCAAATTTAAATTTTTGTTTGACTTTCAAAAATACTTTGACTTTGACTAAATTATTGCATTGTCATGGATCCTTGATAGGTGTGCAAAGTTTCAAATCAATCCGACGTTTTGAAGTGGGTGAAAATCACGTTCAGAGATTCCGTTACATTGATACATAGTTACATAGATAAGCTAATAAAAGCGTGTTAAAAAACTTGGTGCATATATAATACGCTCAAATATAGCCAAACAGCGACATGCAAAATTTTGAATAGAAATAAGCTGCGTTTCTGCAGTCCACCAATTCGCACCAAACGCTTCCAAACATCCTTCATAATGCGCACAGCGAATTAATGGAACTCGCTACCTGCGTCAGTGTTTCCGAACGCATTCAACCCGAATCTCTTCAAAGTTAGAGTGAACAGGCTTCTTCTGGGTAAGCTCACTCCATCGTCGACTCTGTCTCTGTCACCTTTGACCTAGACTAGAGTCAAGAGCAAACCCATCGCAAATAAAAAAAATAAAAAAATAGTTTCATCAAAATCCGTCCGGCTTTTGCGTGGTAGAGTAACAAACATCTATCCTCAAAAAAAACACATTAGTAATATTACTAGGCAGAGTTACTAGTGTTTTGTTAGTCGGTTGTTTCTTGTTATAAAAAGTATTTTTTTTTTTTAAATAAGGGCTTAAAAATAAAAATATCATTATTACAAAAAAATACTACCGACTTCCAAATAAGAAAACTACAAAGTAAAAAAAACCTTTTTACAAAAAAATACCACCGACTTCCAAATAAGAAAACTACAAAGTGAAAAACAACTTTTTTTTGGAAGTCGGTGTCCATAACGCGAGAAAATGGTACCTACGAAAGACATAAGTTTTTTTATTTTTCACTTTTTAGTTGTACCTACCTAATAGGCAAGTTGTTTAGTAAGTTTCCTATAACGCCAGAATAGATTACCCGAATATCATGAAACTTGAACAAAACCGATCAAGTAAGAGATCTGCTTACCCCTTAAGACCGTACTGGCGTGATGTTATGTTAAGAAATGGTATAAACAATAAACTGACATGCGATTGCAGCAGTCTCGAGAGATTTGCCTTTATTTATTGAAGAGTTCTGTTACATATCCTCGAAGTTCTTCATCAGAACTGCACCAAATTAAAATGGGACCAATTTCGGAATATACCCTTTAAAAATAAAATTGAATTTTTAAAATCGGTCCACAATTGACGGAGATATCGGTGAACATACATAAAAAAAAACATACAAGAAGTCGAACATAGAACCTCCTCCTTTTTCGAAAGTCGGTTAAAAATAACTTTAATTTTGGAAGTGACTTTGGTAGGTTACATTTTTTGCGTTATATATACACAAAAAAAAACATAACTAACAAACATAAAGTCGAACATAGAACCTTCCCTCCTTTTTACTTCTTGTATGTTTTTTTTTTTTTTTTTTTGTGTATGTTCACCGATATCTCCGTCAATTGCGGACCGATTTTGAAAATTCTTTTTTTGTTTGAAAGAATATGTTCCGAAATTGGTCCCATTTTAATTTGGTGAAGATCTGATGAAGAACTTCGAAGATATACAACAGAACTCTTCAATAAATAACGGAAAATCTCTCGGGACTGCTGCAATCACATGTAATTTTATTGTTTATACCATTTCATAACATAACATCACGTCAGTACGCTCTTAAGGGGTAAGAAGATCTCTCATTTGATCGGTTTTGTTCAAGTTTCATTTTATTCGGGTAATCTATTCTGGCGTTATAGGAAACTTACTAAACATCTTGCCTATTAGGTAGGTACAACTAAAAAGTGAAAAATAAAAAACTTTTTTACAAAAAAATACTACCGACTTCCAAATAAGAAAACTACAAAGTGAAAAATAACTTTATTTTTGGAAGTCGGTGTCCGTAACGCAAAATAATGGTACCAACGAAAGACACCGACTTCCAAAAATAAAGTTATTTTTCACTTTGTAGTTTTCTTATTTGGAAGTCGGTAGTATTTTTTTGTAAAAAAGTTTTTTTGGTAAGACCATTAAAATAGTGCCTGGGCGACCGAGTTCTGCTCGGGTAAAAATAGAGAAACCGACGTTTTCTTAAAATTAAACCTAGCTAGATCGATTTATCGCCTCCGAAACCGCATACAATTTCATGAAAATCGTTGAAGCCGTTTCCGAGATACAGATTATACACATACATACATATCACCGCGTGAATCTAATTCGAGCTTGCTGCTTTCTAAGTCATCGCCGCTTTTGTCAGCCAACCATGTTAATATTTTTTTTGTAAATGTTGGGATATCTCTTGCCGAACAGATTCCAAAACATTACTATGTTCAACCACCTTGCCAAAAGTTGAATAACAGATGTGCTCTAATATCTTTTGGCTTGTTAGACACTGACGAAGACCAATTAACCCGAATCATATCTGGACTAAAAGATGACTGTTCAGTTAGATGGGATAATATAAGCAATAAGATCCATAAAACCTTTAAGCACATCTTGGTACCTCCCTTAACACATATATTTCGTATGTGTTTATCTGAAGGTATTTTCCCTAGAAGTCTGAAAAAAGCAGTTGTAATAAATCTTTAAATCCGGAGATAAAAACTTAAAAAATAATTACAGACCAATATCTTTACTTCCTTCTATATCTAAAATACTAGAGAAAATTGTAAACAGTCGACTAGTAAACTATCTTGAAAAACAATCTTTTATCATCAGCGCAATTTGGGTTCAGGGCCAAATTATCTACAGCCGATGCGGTGCATAGTCTGACAGATTATATTGCAGAAGAACTTGGCAAAGGTAACCAGACTCTGGGGATTTTCCTTGATCTAGCCAAAGCCTTTGATACGGTGTCCGTTTCCATGCTTCTAAAAAAAATAGAGGCTTTAGGGATTAGAGGAACACCACAGAAACTTACTAAGACGATCGATCTCAATTTGTTAAAATAGATGATATTACTAGCGATGAGCAAAAAAATACTGGTTATGGTGTTCCTCAAGGAAGCATACTGGACCCAACCCTATTCCTGATTTACATTAACGATCTGTGTAGTTTAGATATTATACAAGGCAAACTTATATCATATGCCGACGACACGGCGCTAATTTTTACCGCGAAAATTAGTAGTGAATTGTACGAATACGCCCAACAAGGTTTCAATACTGTGACTAATTGGCTGCAAAGCAATTTACTAACACTTAATGCAGAAAAGACGAAATATATTCACTTCTCCATGCGCAAGCGTCAATTAAACATTACTAACTCTCATCTGTATGCCCATAAATGTGGATTCCACCCAGTCAGCATGTGTAACTCCTGTCCTTTTATCCTCCAAACAGACAACATAAAATATATCGGGGTTATAATAGATGAAACATTCTCCTTTAGACCACACATAGAAAACCTACTTAATAGAGTGCGCAAACTAATTTATGTTTAAAAAAAAGTTAAGAACGATTGCAGATTCAAAATTAATCAAACAAGTGTATTTGGCCATTGACCTAGGGCCAAATACACTTGTTTGATTAATTTTGAATCTGCAATCTGCAATCGTCAGTTATTCAATACTGTGTCACTTCATGGGGCGGAGCACCAAAAACGCATTTACTGCCTCTTGAAAGAGCTCAGAGAGCAATTTTAAAAGTTGCCAACGTCCATCCTTTTCTCTACCTCACTGATCTGCTTTACAAATCCTGCAACGTGCTGATTGTTCGCCAGCTTTTCATAATGCACCTTAAAACAACATACCATGCTTTGCTATAACGCCGTAAATACAAATAATAAGAGACAAAATGACATTGTCTGCGTTTCCAATGCATCCTCAAAATGTGTCTTTGTAAATAGATTCTTTACATTCTTAGGGCCATTTATGTACAACAGATTAAATAGAAAATTAAGTATCTATAAGTTAAATAATTTTAGCTGTAGAAAGATTATTCAGAAACATTTACTTAGTATCTCTTACGGGGAGACAGAAGATCTCCTGGTTATAACGAAATAATATTTTTTTGCTGTATCTTTAATCTAATTTATTTTAAGTTCTACATATACAAGTTATATTAATTGTTAGTTTATTATTATTATAAGTTTTAAGCACTTTCTAGCCTGAAACACAGGTTCAACCTAGTTCAGGCAAATGAGCAACTACAACTACAACATGTTTAAAGATATTTTATTGTAAACTGTGCCTTTTGTTCTAAATAAATAAACGATACATATATACGAGAGTTGCTCATTTAAAGGTATTAGATAGATAGATAGATTTACTAGGCACATACTAAAACGGTGACAGTATAAATATAATTTTCCCATGAAGTTAAGTACACCTATAGAACAGAGTGAACGAAAGAGGATAGTGTGCGTCACAAATCCAATTTAATTTCAATTGTAACTAAACAATTAGGATAAATCTGTCCAAACAATGAACATGACATAATTACATTTTATAATTGGATCAGACTAACTGGCAAAACCCTTAATTTTCCTGCGTCATCCCTGAACTGGGACATCATACATATGGGTTTACTATATTACGCATTCACATGATTCGATTACTCAATACACCGATAATTGTGGTAAGGGAGGTAATATATATAATGGCACATGCAGAACAGTAATTCATTGTTCAAATCAAGTCAAAGCACGAAAGTACCGCGTTTGTCCGTACCGTTAACTTTGACTTCCATCACTCCTGTATTTTCCGAAGGGCTAACCCTTCAGTCTAAACAGACGCACCAATTAAATAGTACACCCACATTTGATTTTAACTCTCCTCAACATGTGGTCCAAACTTTTCGTCATGTTGCTGTTGATCAGTTTCGTAGGATTCTCGTTCGCGGCGCCACCTCATCCAGCTGTCAATGGCAGGCACATGCGACTATTTAGGAAGAGGATGCCACGGAAGGCAACCACCACTACAACTACCACACTGAACCCGTAAGTACTACTTTTCTACCATTTAACCTATTAGAGCCGCATGGGGATCTTTAAGCTAAGCATGCCAAGAGGCTCATCGGAAATGAAGCAATACTTGTGTCAAAGCTCCAGAGTCTTGAATATCGACGCCGAGTGACCAGCCTGTCCGTTTATTTTCGTTTACATTTCGCGGAGTGTACTATGCTATACGATTTAATTCTGCGTCATCTGTCGACATCCCACCCATACGCACTATGACGTTTTGGGAATACATTCAATCTGCATGAAAACTAAGAAGTTGAATTCTTGGGGGTCTTTAAGTCTAGAGTCAGTAGGTTACTTCTCTGGGCAAACGTTGACCACATCATCGCTTAACATCAGGTGCGATAGTGGTTAAACGTGAGCTGTTACAGTAGTGAAACTTAAAAATTCCATTCTTTATATAACGATACTCCTCCAGAAAGCTGTTAAGAGGAAACGGGGGCATTAATGATACATTTTTGATGATACATTATCATTAGAAGCACTAGAGCCCTCAAAAAATTCTCAAAATTGCGCTGTCAACAGAGGCTTATTGTAAAAATTTGACAAATATAAATGAAAAAAAAGAAAACATAGTGACATAGTATATATCTTACTTTACCAGTTTATGGAATATCTTTTAAATTGGTCCAATATTAGAGGAGGAAAGAGGCGAGAGCCAAACTTCGAATTATGACTTTTTACTAAGGCAATTCACTCGGCGCTCTCAGTCCATATTTCCTCTTAAGCGTAGTCAGAAGCCAAAATCTGACTACAGTCTTGCCAAAGGTGTGTCGTTTACTGGGTTGTGAAGTTCAGATAGACAGTTGCACCAGGAGCCAAATAAAAGCTCCATAAAATACTGGTATGAAAAGTAGAACGAATTTTATTTTAGATATTTCATCCCTTGTTTTAAACGCCCAAAGTTACTTACGTCAAATTGGTATTCGGTGTAAGCCATGAAATTTAGCCATAGTTTAAACCGCAGGTCCATTGAAAACACAATGAATAAACATTACAAACACAAAGTAAAATGTTGCAATATAAAATGCTACAATGTATGATATAAACTATGCTAGCTATAAAACGAACCTTCACTTTATTCAAAGAAAAAAAAAATTCACGAACCTAGTAAACCCTTTTACTTGCAAGTCACTGCTAACACCATCTATTGCCGTGAAACGGGATCGAACGCGATTGATGTACTTACAATAATAACAAGATTAATCAGATGAAAAACGCTAGTTACGTCGGCACGGTTTCTTTGTATGGGATGAGGCATCTGTATGCTAGTATCATATTATCTGTGATATAAACCATATTTTTTCTATCTTTTTCAGATTCGATGCTCAAGTTTACGATTATTATTTTATGGGATAAATAAATGAACGACGACGTCTGGAAACATGCATAGCGCCCAGACGTCACACATACTTAACATCGCGCAATCAAAGTTTGGAACATATATTATTATATACCCGGCAACAACTAACGGGCATGTCCACCAGACACAAAACCCGTCTGGCCGGTGGATCCTCACTTTACAATGGAGGTTGGGGCACTTTACACCCAGTTCTGCATAACTCTATACTTTGGCTACCTTTTCATGACATGACATCTACGTCATAGCTTCAAAAAACTTGAAGAAGCTAGTACTTAAGACGTCCAAGACAAAGTGGTATTGCTATCGACGATGGCAACGGTTGACATGAGGTATAATATAGCTTGCAACTTTTTCACAAACTATTTAAAAACAGATTTACTTACCATTGAAAGAAAACATTTCCAATGCCTCGGATAACTTTTTCTATACGTTCTTGACA
Source organism: Orthosia incerta (assembly GCA_948252205.1). Lineage (NCBI taxonomy): Eukaryota > Metazoa > Arthropoda > Insecta > Lepidoptera > Noctuidae > Orthosia > Orthosia incerta. The sequence goes on from OX411761.1 coordinate 27,102,918, forward strand.
GCTCAATATGGCATAAAAAAGCATTTTTCTAGATTTTGGTGGCTTTCCGGTGCCGATAATGCTAAATGAAAAGCTTAGATTACGATCATTGATTGCAACTTTTGCATAAAATCACGTCATCTAGTTAGATTGATGTCTGTGTTTTTGACATTTACCATTCGCTATCCGACGCTTTCGTCGATAAAATGTCATATGTCTAGAGTATCTGATTTTAGACAGAGTAGAAATATCTGCCCTTGTTGTTTTTAAATTATTTGTTATTAATATTATGTGTTTGTAATTTAATTATTAATGTGCTTGTTTTTAATTTTGTTCTATGAACTTGTTGTTATTATTACCTATTGTGGCAGGAGTGCTCAAGTTATATAATATTAATGAGTACCTAAAAATATTTTGTTGATGTAATAATTGTTGTATATAAGTGCCTATTTGTCCATTTATAAATGAATAATGAGGGAATGTATTGTATGCACAATTACTGATTACACAATAGGTAAATAAATAAATACACATTGTTTTTGTACCTGATGAATTTTGAAATAAATTATTAATATCATAAATATTGTTGTTTTGTATTCTTTACCCAACCTGCACTAATCCCTTATTTTGACACAAAGTTTAGCTTCAATTTATTGATGCAAAACACTATAACTGAAGGACCTTTGTGAGGCAAACGAAAACGCTATTGCCGTGGCTGAATTCTGGTCAAAACGTATATAATTGAGGAATCATCGATACGATGAAGAAGAAGAGACTATAACTGAGAAGGATACAATTTTTTTTTATAATGGGAAGGAGAATCTCTGGTAACGGTGATCAGAACACGATTTTTTATTCATTAATAGAGCTACGATATCGTTGTTTGCAATAGGCTACTTATAGACATATGCCACAGGAGAAAAGTCGAGGGTAATAACTCTGTTTATTATAAGAAGAAGAACTGATGAGACACTTGCAGAGAATAATTAATGATTAAACGAACTTAGCTGTAAGTGTAGTTCTATCATAATTGTGAGGTGTTTCGTTCGAAGAGATTAGATATATATACACTTGTACTCACACATACAATGTCGTTACTACTGCACTAAGTTCAAATAGAAAAAACAAAAAAAAAAATGGTCGAAAAAAAGGATGAGAAAAAATGAAAAATTATGATGGGTACACTGACTCGTCTCATAGGTTTACCGCGTTAAATACCTCATTTGGTTCAGAGATAAGATATTAATTTCACAATTTAAGGGGTTAGCTAGGGAGGGGGGTACTAATCTCTTCGAACAAAACACGTAAGCAGGTAAGTTCGTTTAATCATTAATTATGCTTCTGTGTTTCGTTCTCGAGATTAGATATATATACACTTGTAGTTATTGAGAGTTCTTTGTGAAATGTACATAGTATAATTATAGGATTTAGTTAAATCAACAAAATGTTGAAAGAACCAAAAGAATTCTTTGACAATAAAAAATATTTTTAATCACAGCTGATTACATAGGAATATCTACATGTAAATAGTACTTATTTATCACTATCTTAGCAATTTTACCTAGGATATCTTAGCAATCATGTTAGTGATTTATGAGTTATTATCATCGACCAAAATACTCCTAGCGAATAGGTTTCTAGAATCTTATTTTTTTTGTTGGGGCAATCCCACCGCTCTATTCCCAAACCACTGCAACTTCTGAAAGCCAGAATCAACAGTGGCGACCACCAGAAAAGCGCCGAGGCAATGAAGCTCGACGAAGTCCCGGAGAATAAATGTAACTGTCTTGGATCCCGCAACGAAATTAATCAGAAAAGAATAACGGAGGAGTAGGAAAAAGTACTAATTTCCACTTCCCTCCATATCAAGCAGGAGACAGAACAAACAAGACCAATAGGCACAAAGGGTCGTTTACAACTGGGTCAAGCCAAGTTGCCTAGCACCACGGATAAAAATTAGCAATAATTTATTTATTTATTAGGTTAACCAACAATTGTTTACACACATAAAATACATTGCGATTGACAAACATACATTTGCAAGTGTAACAATCACTTAAAGGCTAACACCGCATGTACAGTAAACGGGTTAATTATACAAAATATTGTTTTTTTTTTTTTTTAACATTTAGGTTAGTTTTGTTCTTAAAGTTAGGTTATTATTAGTAGTATTAATTCATTCAAATTCTCTAAAACACATCTACATGAAAAATACAATCATAAATTCAATTCCTGAACAATAAAAGTGCCAATAAAAATTAATTATACAAAAAAAAAAAAAACATCAATTAAAATCATCATAATCAAATTAAAAAATATATATATAAATAAATAATTATAGTAGGTACATATTGGTAATTAATTAAAACAATAATAAACATCATTTAAAATCATATTCAAATTAATAAAAGTGTATACTTAATTAGTTATAGTAGGCGCATATTGGTAAATTAATTAATATGTTTGGTACAATAAATTAAATTAAATTAAAATTAAATATGAATTCAATACTGTGTTGGATGAATCAAGCTTTTGTGATTGAATCATTTACAATTACTTTAATAATTTTATTAATATTGTCCTGGTTTATATCCACTAAATCACTGCAGCTATTGAAAATTCTACATAATCTTGGTATAGGTGAATTTGTGCCAAGTACAGTCCTTCGTTGTGGTGGGCATAGTGGTGTAATGATATTTCTCGGATATCTTGATGGGGCATGGAATCTAATAAGACTCAATAGTTTAGAGCAATCAATACGGGTTCTTATTATTTTGTATAAGAATATGGCGTCGGTGATTTGCATGCGTGTGGATAGGGTATGCATTCTGAAATGAAGCAGGCGTGATTTATAGGAGGGTAGCAGCTTAGATTTCATTTCAACAAAAGATAAGTGCCACACAAAACGTTTCTGCACTCGTTCTAACCGCAGCATATGAGTGGCGTAGTGAGGTCTCCATACCACGCTGCAATACTCCAAGATGCTTCGCACAAGACTGTTGTACAACATTATCTTGGTGTTGCTTTTACGAAAACCCCTAGTATTACGAAGCAAGAAGCCTAACATTTTAGATGATTTATTATTGATGTGTTCAATGTGAGGTATAAAGCTTACTTTCCTATCGAAGAGTACTCCTAGGTCCTTGATTATTTCGAGTTCTTTTACTTTAACTTGGTTTATGGAGTATTCCGTACTTATGTAGTTATTTTTTCTCGTAAATTTAACATGATAACATTTGTCAGAGTTAAGTTGCATTCTATTATTTTTACACCATTCAACTACACTGTTAAGGTCGTTCTGTAGAAGCTCGTTATCTCTTGGGGATTCAATCATGCGTGCAAACTTCAAATCATCGGCATACAAAAAAGGTTCTGAATAACGAAAGCATTGGGGAAGGTCGTTCATAAATATATTAAACAATATTGGGGCTAAAGGCGATCCTTGAGGAGCGCCAGAGGTTATTATATGTTCTGAAGATTTAAATCCGTTCACAACAACGTAGAATTCGCGTTCGATTAGATATGATTTGAACCATTCCAGAAAAGACCCTGATACACCATAAGCTGCAAGTTTGTAGATTAGTATGTCATGTGACATTTTGTCAAATGCCTTACTGAAGTCCGTATATATTACGTCAAATTGTTTATTTTTATCTACTGCCTGAATTAATGATTCCGTGAAAGTTGCTAAGTTCGTAGTTGTAGATCTCGCAGTTACAAAACCATGTTGGTGGTCACTTAGGTAGATCTTAAAATGATGCTGGATGTATGGACCAATAATAGATTCAAATATCTTTGCGAAAGCGAATAGTATTGAAATAGGCCTGTAGTTGGAAATGGCATCCTTGCTATCTGACTTGTATACTGGAACTACTTTCGCTTTTTTCCATTCTAGCGGAAAAGTCCCAGTGGCTAGCGACGTATTAAAAATAATCAGTAAAGGAGAGACCAGGGCCGTTGCGCAGGAAGAAATGAATATAGGTGGGATGCCATCAGGTCCTGTTCCCTTGGTAATATTAATTATTTTAAGTTTCTTAAGCAAACAGTCGCGATCGACTACCGGGGTATTCAAACACTGACTATTACTAAGTAGAGATTCTAGAAACTTTGTCTTGCAATTAATTTCTTTATTACTGTCAGATGTGAATACGGACGAGAAGTAATTAGCGAAAAGATTGCAGATTTCAGAACCACTAGATGTTACAATCTGTCCGTCAGTCATACTATGTGGGTAACCACTAGATCCGCCACGTTTAGCTTTTATATAACTCCAAAATAGCTTCGGATTATCCTTAATGCCTTGTTCTAAATTCTTAAGATAATCATTATATAAATTCATGGCTAATTTTTCACAACGCCTGGAAAGTAAATTCAACTCAATTTTATCCATGGGATTATTATATTTTTTATAGCGTATTCTGAACTTATTTTTTTCTTTCAGTGATTTAATTATTGATTTGTTAAACCATGGTGGAAAACGAGAGTTCTTTTGTTTTCTTTCTGGCACAAATTTTTTAATTGCTTTATATAAATGTTTGTACAGTATTGTTAGCATGCTATTTACGTTATCGCTATTTTTAAAAAGGCCATTCCAGTCTTGCTCATTAAGATAATTATTAATTTCTACACAGTTTGCTTTATAAAAGTTAGGTCTACAATTTGAGTTGTTATATGGCAGATTATGATTCTTTACTAATGACAGAGTTATGTCTAGGGGTGGGTGGAGTTTATCGATAACTGTTAGAGAAGAGTTGGACACGTTTACTGAACATGAGAGCACTGAGGACAGTACCAGGTCCAGTATACGCCCAGAATAGTTATTAACGTAATTACACTGTACTAGCTGACTAACCTTTACGAAATCCACTAAAATTTGGCTAGTTTTAGGCAAAGTATCATTTATAGATTTTACAAATAGGAATATTTGTTGAGTCAACAACTCTATTGCAGTGCTCGATAAAATGTTCTAGAGTTGCTGGACTCACAGGTGGAGGAAGGTAAATCGCACATAGAGCTATTTTAATATTAATGGGTCCTACATTGTGAGTTGCTATATTTGTTTCCAATAATAGGTATAGCAAAAACGCTTAAACGCACGGAAATTTGTTCTAGTTTCCACAAGGTCCGTATAGTAAACAACCCCTGATGCAGCCTGTACATTGCACTATATTCAACATAACATTGCGCCCATTCTGCCAAAGAATACACTCCCATAAGAAATGATGTGCAGATTGTACATATTCGCAGTCAGACGTAGAACACTGACATAAAGGTGAGGCAACGAGCTTGAAGGAAAATAATTTACTTTTAAAGTTACCATGCCCTGTGAGAACACAGCTAGTTTCTAGAATCTGTTGATATTGCCCTGTTATAAAACTTGGCAAATGGTGTGGATGTGCCTGATCGTCCGGCAGTTTTCCTTATTCAATCTAAATTGACACCCACTTTATGGGTTCGAGAAGTACTGGCATGTCTAGTTCTGTGAGCGGAAAATTCGGTTACATCGATTCCACTGACCGCTAAGGTACTCTCTATCCACCTACTAAGTGTTTGAGCACAAACTATATTATGTGGGTTTTGGTATTAATAATAAAAACATTTCACAAAAAAATACTACCGACTTCCAAATAAGAAAACTACAAAGTGAAAAATAACTTTATTTTTGGAAGTCGGTGTCTTTCGTAGGTACCATTTTTTTGCGTTATGGACACCGACTTTCAAAAATAAAGTTATTTTTCACTTTGTAGTTTTCATATTTGGAAGTCGGTAGTATTTTTTTGTAAAAAGTTTTTTTTATTTTTCACTTTTTAGTTGTACCTACCTAATAGGCAGGTTGTTTAGTAAGTTACCTACTCGTATAACGCCAGAATATATTACCCAAATATCATGAAACTTGAACACAACCGGTGAAATGAGAGATCTGCGTACCCCTTAAGAGCGTACTGGCGTGATGTTATGTTATGAAATGGTATAAACAACAAACAGACATGCGATTGCAGCAATCCCGAGAGATTTGCCGTTATTTATTGAAGAGTTCTGTTGTATATCTTCGAATTGCTTCGTCAGTCCTACACCAAATTAAAATGGGACCAATTTCGGAACATACTCTTTCAAACAAAAAAAGAATTTTTGAAATCGGTCCACAATTGACGGAGATATCGGTGAACATAAAAAAAAAAAACATACTTAATGTCGAACATAGAACCTCCTCCTTTTTGGGAAGTCGGTTAAAAAGGGTGTATGAAGTCTCAATAGCCCTGTAAATAATCTTTTTATCCGATCATCTTTACTGATTTGATGACCTAAAATTAAAAACAGTGCAGGCCTGCAACTATTCAGCGTACCAAATTGCGCACCAGATTCGAATAATTTGGTAAAAAAAAAAACTTCGGTATGGAGGCCTCATAAATATTATTGCTGTTGCTATTACAAAAAAGATATTTTTTCAAAAAAGTATCCTATTGTTTGATGGATTTATCTGAGAGGGACGCCAACATGATGTGAATTGATGCAGGAGGAATACTTCTTCTCAGTAGACACTCCCGCACAATATGCGTGCAACCAGGTTAATTCGCTTGTGTATTTGACAGTTGTTGGAATGAGAAATTATTAATTCTTGAGGAGAATAAAATAGGTATCAAAGGTTTACTTTGCAAAAGCTTAAGCTTAAGTGGCAGTGGGCAGGGCACATTGCTCGCAGAACGGATGGCCGATGGGGCAGAAAGGTTCTGGAGTGGCGACCGCGAACCGGAAGACGTTGCGTTGGAAGGCCTCCCACCAGGTGGACCGATGACCTGAGGTTGCGGGGATCCGCTGGTTGCGGGACGCACGAGACCGGTGAATATGGCGACGCTTGGGGGAGGCCTATGTCCAGCAGTGGACGTCTTTCGGCTGATATGATGATGATGATGATGGTGATGATGAATAGGCAAGTAAGGTACCTGTAATGCCAGAACAGATTATCCGAATATCATGCAACTGAACAACTAACCGGTGAAATTAGAGTGTACCAAGGTGAACTGTACACATCTGCGTACCCTTTTAGAGCGTACTGGCGTCATGTTATGTTATGAAATGGTATAAACATTAAACAGACATAAGATTGCAGCAATTCCGAGACATTTGCCGTTATTAATTGAAGAGTTCTATTGTATATCTCCGAAGTTCTTCACCAGATCTTCACCAAATACGCAATACGGACCAATTTCGCAATATACTCTTTTAAACAAATAAAAATACTAAATCGGTTTACAATTGACAGAGATATCGGTGAACATACATAAAAAAAACACACATAAAGTCGAACATAGAACCTCCTCCTTTTTGGTAAGTTGGTTAAAAATGAGATAGCCTATTGGCAAGATTTACCGTAGTTTCTATTGACGGATGCGGCTGTTGCTCGGACGTGAGCCTCTCAGCGCGTGCTGTTGCCTCGCCGAGGGTGCAGACTCCTTCGTTTGCCGAGGCCCGAGAGGAATTATTTTAATAAGTAATGTATTTTGGGATTTACAAGGTTTATTTTAAAGTTTGTAGCATTATTAATTAGTGCTAGAGCACTGGCAATGCTGAAAATGATTAAGTAGCACAGTTTAAAATAAATATAAAAGTATTTTTTTTTATAAATAGAAATAAACGACTTAAAAAAACACTATTGATAAAAAAGTTGGTGCAAAAAACGTATAAATGAAAAATAAAAAAAACTTTTTTACAAAAAAATACTACCGACTTCCAGAAAACTACAAAGTCAAAAATACCTTTATTTTTGGAAGTCGGTGTCTTTCGTAGGTACCATTTTTTTGCGTTATGGACACCGACTTCCAAAAATAAAGTTATTTTTGACTTTGTAGTTTTCTGGAAGTCGGTAGTATTTTTTTGTAAAAAAGTTTTTATATTTTTCACTTTTTAGTTGTACCTACCTAATAGGCAAGTTTTTTAGTAAGTTTCCTATAACGCCAGAATAGATTACCCGAATTTCATGAAACTTGAACAAAACCGATCAAATGTGAGAACTGCTTACCCCTTAAGGGCCTACATACGCTTTAGTGCCGTAAAACGGCAACTTTCTAAAGCATACTCCTTAGTAACGGCTAGGTTAAAAGGTTTGAAAAAAATATATATTTATTACTGATTCATGTACATAATTTTTAACACAAGGTTTTTACGTGTAACTAATAGTTTTGCTTTAAAAAAATAATTAACAACACGATAATTTTCGCAACTTTTGGAAACTCCTCCAAAATGACTTGGATGTTTAAAAATATTTTTATACAGAAAAATTGATGGCTGGTATTTCTTCATAACTAACATAGCATATGTAAATCAAATAATATTTTGCAAAAAAAACTGTTCAAAAGGAGGTTCGATTTTGATATTTTGGCATCGAGCGGGCGCACGGCCAGTACTGCGTTAGCATTGGGGTGTATATATCGCCTTAAGAGCGTACTGGCGTGATGTTATGTTATGAAATGGTATAAACAATAAACAGACATGCGATTGCAGCAGTCCCGAGAGATTTGCCGTTATTTATTGAAGAGTTCTGTTGTATATCTTCGAAGTTCTTCATCAGATCTTCACCAAATTAAAATGGGACCAATTTCGAAACATTTTCTTTCAAACAAAAAAAGATTTTTTTAAATCGGTCCACAATTGACGGAGATATCGGTGAACATACATAAAAAAACATACAAGAAGTCGAACATAGAACCTCCTCCTTTTTCGAAAGTCGGTTAAAAATAGCCAAACACTGACATCCAAAATTTTGAATTGAAACTAGCTGCGTTTCTGTAAAAGTTTCATCAAAATCCTTCCAGCAGCTTTTGCGTGGAAGAGTAAGAAACATCCATCCTCAAAAAAAATACATTAGTAATATTACTAGGCAGAGTTACTAGTGTTTTGTTAGTCGGTCGTTTCTTGTTTTAACTTTTTTGAAATAAGCTTTACAGCTATAGGCTCAAATTAATAAAATATACATTAACAGACTCATACTAAAAAGGTGACAGTATAAATATAATTTTCCCATGATGTAGGTACGCCTATAGAACAGAGTGAACGAAAGAGGATAGTGTGCGTCACAAAGCCAATTTCATTTCAATAGTAACTAAATAATTAGAATAAATCTGTCCAAACAATGAAGATGACATAATTATTTTATAATTGGACCATAGTTAGACTACTGTAAAATCCCTAAATTTTCCTGCGTCATCCCAGAACTGGGACAACATATATATAATCAATTTTTCGTTTACGCAATTGGGTTTACTATATTACGCATTCACATGATTCGAATACTCAATACACCGATAATTGTGGTAAGGAAGGTAATATATATAATGGCACATGCAGAACAGTAATTCATTGTTCAAAGCAAGTCGAAGCACGAAAGTACCGCGTTTGTCCGTACCGTTGACTTTGACTACCATCACTCCTGTATTTTCCGAAGGGCTAACCCTTCAGTCTAAATAGACGCACCAATAGTACACCCACATTTAATTTTAACTCTCTTCAAGATGTGGTCGAAACTTTTCGTCATGTTGCTGTTGATCAGTTTCGTAGGATTCTCGTTCGCGGCGCCACCTCATCCAGCTGTCAATGGCAGGCACATACGACTGGTTAGGAAGAGGATGCCACGGAAGGCAACCACCACTACAACTACCACACTGAACCCGTAAGTACTACTTTTCTACCATTTAACCTATTAGAGCCGCATGGGGATCTTTAAGATAAGCATGCCAAGGGGCTCATCGGAAATGAAGCAATTTATTTATTTATAGCAATAGTCGAGTCAAAGCTCCAGAGCCATGAACATCGACGCCGAGCTACCAGCCTATCCGTTTATTTTTGTTTACATTTCGGGGAGTGAACTATGCAATTATACGATTTAAGGTTACACTAATCGAAATTTTTTCCATACAAACGTAGTCTAGGGATTATTCCACTGTTTGACGATATACGTTCTAAATAAAAAGTGATATCAATTTGTCTCATCATTATCTAGCCCTGTATGCAAGGGAAAAAGTAAAAAAAGAAAATATTTGAAAGTTATGAGCGTCGAAAGTTCCACATTTCGACACTAATTTTAACGCATTTTTGGGCGCAAATAAATACTATAAGAAGACGGAAAATTGCAAAACGGCCTCCATACAGGGATAGATTAGTAGTTCAACAATGCAAATAATTTTATTTTGAACATATAGATTTAGGCGTTTTTTCATGATATCTAGACTGCCAAAGGTCTGTTTATAAAATTTCGCGCGCTCGGTTTCGTACTAAATCATTATCCTTTTGGTACAAATTTGCAAATGTGTGTATTCGTACGCGAACTAGCTTCCTATTGCTCATCACAGCATTTATCTCTTCCGTACGTGTTGTCGGTTTGATATAAAATGCATTTTAACCCCGCGCACAAAATAGTTCGTGCCGTCGACTTGTGTACCCTTAATTCTGCGTCATCGGTCGACATCCCACCCATACGCACTATAACGTTTTGGGAATATTTAAAATGTGCGTAAATACTAAGAAATTGAATTCTCTGCCGGAGTTTGTGTTTCCTGATAGCTACAACCTCGGGGTCTTTAAGTCTAGTGTCAGTAGGTTAGTTTTCTGGGCAAACGTTGACCACATCATCGGTGCGATAGTGGTTAAACGCGAACTGTTAGTTAGAGTAGTTAAACTTCAAGATTCCATTCGGTACATAACGATAATCTTCCGGGCCTCAGAAAGCTGTTGGTGCAGGCTGAAGCTAAAATCTGACTACAGTCTTGCCAATGGTGTGTTGCTTACTAGGTTATGGAAGTCAGATAAACAGTTGCTCCAGGAGCCAAATAAAAGCTCCATAAAATACTGGCATGAAAAATAGAAAAAAAATATTTTAGAGATTTCATTCCTTGTTATAAACACCAAAAGGGCCTTTCGTAAACCGCAGAGGTTTGACGGTAGCGAAATGGCCAAGCCACATATTTTTAACTAAGGTGTAGAAATTGTGAAGTTAGGGTTTGTAGTGTTAGCGCGTGTAGAGTTAGAAGCTTGGCTCTACATGAGATCTGATAACTTTTTGAAAGTGCGAAAAAATTTCACTAATAATATTTTCATTTCATGTACTGACATGAAATGAAAATATTATTAGTGAAATTTTAATGTTTCTGGTTCGTTCGTCCGATTCCCGGCTCAGGCGAGCGATTTAAAAAATGTTTAAATATTAATTCTGTACAAACGTGTACCGCACAACAATTAAAAATAAAAATTACTTACAGAAACATTAAAATATTGCATACATTTTTATTACGCAACAAAATAAAATGTTGCAATATAAAATGTTACATTTAATGTTTCCAGAAATAATGTTGTGCAATATTTTAATATTGCATATATTTTTATTATGCAACAAAATAAAATGTTGCAATATAAAATGTTACATTTAATGTTTCCAGAAACAATGTTACAAACTATATTTTTTCTATCTTTTTCAGATTCGATGCTCAAGTTTACGATTATTATTTTATGGGATAAATCAATAAACGACGACGTCTGGAAACATATATACCGCCACACACGAACTACAAAAATACCAGCCGTCACACATACGTCAAAGTTTGAAACATCTATTATTATATACCCGGCAACAACTATCAGGCATGTTCACCAGACACTCGTCTGGTCGGAGGATCCTTCCTTTCCAATGGAGGTTGCGGAACTTTCTGCATAACTCTATACTTTGGATTGTTGTTTTTAAATTATTTGTTATTAATATTATGTGTTTGTAATTTAATTTATTAATGTGCTTGTTTTTCATATTGTTCTATGAACTTGTTGTTATTACCTATTGTGGCAGGAGTGGTCAACTTAGTTATATAATATTAATGAGTACCTGTTGATGTAATAATTATTGTATCACCATATAAGTGCATGTGCCTATTTTTCCATTTATAAATGAATAATGAGCGAATGTATTGTATGCACAATTACTGGCTACACAATAGGTAAATAAATAAATACACATTCTTTTTGTACCTGATGAATTTAGGAATAAATGATTAATATCATAAATATTATTGTTTACTATTCTTTACCCGACCTGCACTGATCCACAAAGTAAAGCTTCAATTTATTGATGAAAAACACTAACTAATATTATAAAGGATACAATTTTGTTTGTAATGGGAAGGAGAATCTCTGGTAACGGTGATCAGATTACGATTTTTTATTCATTAATAGAGCTACGACACCGTTGTTTGCAGTAGGTTACTTATAGATATATGCCACAGGAGAGAAGTCGCGGGTTCAAACTAGTTGATTATAAAAAGAAGACATTATTTTAGATTTTAAGAAGACGTTACAAAAAGAAGACATTATACATTATTCTCTGCGAGTGTCTCACCAGACACTCGCAGAGAATAATGTATATTCGCTTCAGCACAAAGCGCTTGGTGATACGTCAGAGGGTCTTAGAGATGTATATCGTCATCCAGCTTTGTCTTACGTAACTCATCTACTTTTATTGATGTGACAACGTACGTCACGAAAAAGGATGACTCAATGTAACGTTACGCTCATTGTAACGTTATAATCGTAACGTGACAATGACGTTAATTGTATCGTTAAGTATGCAATCATTTCATCAATGTTTTGTTATGACGTTGTCACGTTAAACTATCGTCCGTAAAACGACTTTCCAGACAACCAATTTTTTTTTATTTTACCTGATAACGTCTAATAATCGAGAACGCCGGCTTGCCGCACGAAAAAGGATGACTCAATGTAACGTTACGCTCATTGTAACGTTACAATGACGTTAATTGTATCGTTATGTATGTGACGTTGTCACGTTAAACTAACGTCTGTAAACTGACTTTACAGACAACCAATTTTTTTTTAACGATATACTTCTACTTCGACCTATTAAAGGCTCCGTTTTCGTCACCTTTTACACGTTTCATCTAGACATACTACTGTAAGGACGTGCTACCTCCTTACCTATTTTAAACTGGCAACTGATATTTAGTATTGAAAGGTTAATCATATTTCGAACACTAAGAAATATTTGAAGTTGTTTTTGTTTAGTTTTTCTTGTCAGTTCTGTAAAAGCCGCCTAAGGGCAGACACGTTGTTGAGTCAATACAAGTTAAAAGTAATTTTGCCTATCATTTGAGCTCCCTGAGCTAAGTTCCTACACTACTCACTCCACTTTACAGTGTGTTAAGCCAAAGTTTTGATAAAATCAAAGGCTCTCACTTCAAACTAAAATCTATGCCTGAAGTCAGAAACACTGCTTGGCGGTAAACATCAAAAGTATGTCATAGATAATTATTGATTTTGATAATAATTTATGAGAGGAAGTTGGTGGTTTGTAAAGGAAAATACATACATACATAAACTCACGCGATTTTCCCATGGGGGTAGGCAGAAACTACAGAACGCCACCTGCTACGATCCTAACATTTATTTCTTTTGTTTAATTTACGTTCACACATCTAGTCATATACAGAAGCCGGTTATGAGTGCTGCGCACCTGGCTTTTCTGAAGAACATCAACAATAAGATCTGGGTATGTCTTTCTAGGCCTCTCGCGGCGTCATTTTGATAATAATTTATGAGGAAGTTGGTGGATAGTTGAGGAAAATCTCGTACAGAATGATTTGAGCATAAATGGGGAAGCTATATAATTAAATCGGGGGAAAACCAAGGATGGACTTAGTGTAAGATTATTATCTTACATTAAGTCCATCCTTGGTCCCATCCCTTGGTTTAGTCCTATCTCGGCACCCTGTCACAAATCATGTAAGGTTGACATAAAAAAATAGAAACACTGTATTCTAGTGACTACATCAGCGTCATTATTTATTCAATCGATTTGATTTACTAAATTTTTAATCCTTTTTGTTTATTTGACTTTTTTACATTTTTATTTGATTGTTTTTTTTTTAATTTTTACTGTTTTTTTTTATTTGTTTTGGTTTACATTTTTAATGTGATACGGTGTTGAGATCGGAATGTGCCGAGATGGGAATACACTAGCCGTGTGTGGGTTATCCGCTTCTTTAGTAGACAGATTATATATACCCTTGACCGACGATATATACCAATTTGATTTAATCAAATTTTAATTTCATTTTGTTTTTCATCATATCAGCCGAAAGACGTCCACTGCTGGACATATGCTTCCCCCAAGCGTCAATAAATAACCAGCGAATAAATAATCAAGCTAATTTAGTCACTAGAACACTGTGTTTCTATTTGTATGTGAACCGACAAGAATAACAGCAACTTCAGCTTCGTGCATAGATAATGTATTCACTAATTGTAAAGTAAAAAAATCGTTTTTAATTAGTGGCGTTAGGTCAGACCATACTGGTCAACTTGTATCTTTTGAGTCAGATAAAAAAAATTACCTATAGCTAGGTCTAATCTAGGCTAAGAGGTCTTTATCAATTAGATAATAATAATAATAATAAAGCCATTTATTCCATAACCCTTAAATTTACATTTCAAATGTTGATAGTAAGTTTTATAGATTTGCTTAATATCTAGTGTTAGTTAAAGTTAAAAGTAATTAAATGTAATCTATTTACTATAGGATATGGACCCCATTTTGGGTATAGGCCTCCCCCAACCTTTTCCACCTTTCTCTATCCTTGCTCTGGTCGAACCAATCTCTCCCCACCGCCTGCACGATGTCGTCTGCCCATCGCTGCTTTGGTCTTCCGGATTTTCTCTTGCCTGATGGCCCTTTCCATTTGGTGGTCTCTATTGTCCACCTTCTATCTGTGCAGCGTGCGATGTGACCAGCCCATTGCCACTTTATTGTTAGTGCTTGTCTCAGTGCATCCATAATCTTTGTTTTCTGTCTTATCACCTCGCTTCGTACTTTATGTATTTTTCTAATCCGTAATATGCTTCTCTCCATTGCTTTTTGTGTATTCTCTATTTTTTGTTTGATATTTTTTGTGAATACCCAGGTTTGGCAGCCATATAGGAGGCATGGCAGAATACAGGTGTCCATCACAGTTTTTTTCATGAGTAGGCTATAGTTGCCTTTTAATATTTCTTTTAGCGACCAAAACTTTTTCCATGTTAACGTTATTCTTCTCGTTACTTCTTCTAGGTTACTGTTTGCATTGAATGAAACTTGTTTTCCCAAATATATATAATTGTCAACCTGTTCTATTGTGTGTCCGTTTACTTGTATTGGTCTTTTATAACTATTAGTCATTATTTTTGTCTTATTTATGTTCATATCAAGTCCTACTTTTTTACTTTCCTGATCGAGTGCCGTTACCATTTCCTCTAAGTCTTTAGGTGATTCAGCCAGTATCACAATGTCGTCTGCAAATCTTAGATGATTGAGGTGCTTTCCGTTTATCAGTATTCCTTTTTTTGCCCAATTTATTTTGTTAAAGATATCTTGAAGAACCGCTATAAAAAGTTTTGGTGACAGCGGGTCACCCTGTCTTACACCTCGTTCTATTTTGAAGGGTTCTCCACTGGTCTCAAGTTTCACTCTGCTTGTACTGTTTTCATACACGTTTTTTATTACGTTGATATATTTCTGGTCGATTTTTAACGAGTTAAGTGCCTTCCAGATGGAGCTGTGACTAATGCTGTCGAAGGCTTTGCTGTAATCTATGAACGCAACGTAGAGGGGTCTGTTAAATTCTCTGTATTTTTCTATTATTTGTTCGATTGTCTGTAGGTGATCGATAGTGCTGAAACCTGAACGGAAGCCCGCTTGCTCTATAGGTTGTGCGTTGTCAATTCCTTGAGTCATTCGTTTGAGTAATATTGAGGCAAAGAGTTTGTAAGTGCTTACTAGAAGACTGATTGGCCTGTAGTTTCCTATGTCTTGCGGATTGCCCTTTTTAAAAAGTAGAATGATGTCTGACGAGCACCATTTTTTGGGAACTGTCTCTGTCTTCAGGATCAGATTAAATAATTGAGTTAGATGGTATAGTAAGACTGGTGCTCCCATTTTTATAGCTTCATTGCTGATTCCATCTGGGCCAGGGCTTTTTTCGTTTTTTAATTGTCTTATGTGTGTGTACACCTCTCTTTCATCGATTGGTTGGACAGTGTTAGTTTTTATTTGAATATTTGTTTGTTTTTCAGTGATATCGTAGTCTTTTTTCTTGTACAGGTTTCTATAGAAGTTTGTTGCATGGTCGATCACATTTTTCCTTGTCTTGGTTCCCTCTGACGTGTGGTTAAGGTTAAGTATCCATTTTTTGTGTATGGTTAGTTCCTTGAATGCTCTTTTTGTACTTCTATCAATTAGATAAAGACCTCTTACTAAAAATAAATTAAATTCTTTTAATAATAATGTTTTTAGCAACCTTTGTAACGCCAGTTTTGATTTAAAAGACCCCAATATAAATTACGGCACGTTGTTTTCTACAATTTGCCAAGAATTCAATAAAACGTGTCCTATAAAAACAGTTAAAGTCAACAATTACAAATCGAAATTTAGTGAATGGGCCACTCTGGGCATAAGAAAAAGCCGAGATAATTTATATAATTTATATTACGATCGGTAGTCAAAGATTTTATTAGAAACTATTCCAAAATATTCAAAAGAGTCTGCGCTCAAGCAAAATCTCAAATAATAATTAACAAAATTGGTGTTTCTAATAATAAAATAAAAACTGTGTGGCAAGTAATTAATAGAGAAACTGGAAAGACACAACAACGCGATCAGAATGAGTTGTCTTTGAAAATATCTAATCAAACCATTTCTGATAAGCAAGAAGTCGCTGAGAAATTAGAAAATTTCTTTACCAACATTCCGTTAGAGGTTGCGAAGTCACTTCCCTCCTCATCTAAATTGGCTGCAGCTCTTCTTAAGGAATACTTTACTAAAGACATACCAACCTTTAAATTTAAACCAATATGCATTGATACAATTAAAAACGCTTTCAAAAGTCTCAATATAAAAAACACTGAAGACTTATGGGGGATATCCGTTAGGGTTCTTGGAGATATTATTGACTCAATTGCTCCTGTCCTAACAGGCATATTTAATCAATGTTTGGACAGTGGCACGTTTCCTGACTTAATGAAACACAGTAAAGTAGTACCAATTATCAAATCAGGCTGTAAGAGCGATCCCTCTAATTATAGACCTATATCCGTGCTACCAGCATTGAGTAAAATCTATGAAAAAATCATGCTGGACCAGATGTTGTCTCATTTCTATTCAAATGGGATCCTGCATAATCAGCAGTTTGGTTTCACGAAAGGTAGGTCGACAACGGACGCGGGAGTAAAACTCATCAGCCACATCTTGGAATCTTGGGAGATGTCCCAGGATGCCATTGGCATTTTCTGTGATCTGTCAAAAGCGTTCGACTGCGTCGACCACAACACACTGATCTGTAAATTACAACACTACGGAATTCGTGGACAAGCTGCTGATCTTGTGCTTTCCTATTTATCAAACAGACAGAAAAAAGTAAATGTTAATGGGGCGACGTCCTCCGGGTGTCTAGTCAAAATGGGCGTGCTCCAAGGTTCAATTCTCGGCCCTTTCCTTTTTCTTGTTTACATTAATGATCTCCCTTTTATGATGGCCAAATTATCGGATATAATTCTATTTGCTGATGATACTTCGCTAATTTTTAAAATAGATAGGAAAGATACGGATGTCTTACATCTCAACGAAAGTCTGATTGTTCTCTCGGAATGGTTCGCAGCTAACAATCTTTTACTGAATGCGAAAAAAACAAAATGTCTAAAGTTCTCATTAACAAATGTACCTCATCGTGACCTAAATCTAAATCTTGACGGCAAAAATCTTGAAATAATAACGGAAACTGTATTCTAGGGGATTACTATCGATTCAAAATTGCAGTGGGGCGCGCAGATTAGAACTCTTTCGGGCAGGTTAAGTTCGGCTGCCTATGCAGTAAGGAAGATAAGGCAGTTAACCGATGTAGCCACAGCTAGACTAGTATACTATACCTATTTCCACAGTATTATGTCTTATGGCATTCTGCTGTGGGGGTCAGCAGCAGACGTTGACTCAATTTTTATCTTACAAAAGAGGGCAATCCGCGTGATCTATAAAATGGGTCCTCGCGAGTCCCTCAGAGAAAAATTTAAAGAGATCGATATACTGACTCTACTTTCACTTTATATTTTGGAATGTATTTTGTATGTCCGCAAAAATCGAGGGCTTTTCAAAACTAGAAGTGACTTCCATAATTTAAATACACGCAGTAAGCACGAAATTGTAATACCCAAATTCAGATTAACGAAAACTAGCAAGTCTTTTCTTATAAACAGTATACGCTTTTATAACAAGTTGCCTAAGTCAGTTATAGAACTGACCGATGGAAAGTTCAAAAACTACATCAAAAATGTTCTTATTAAAAAAGCATATTATAAAATCAAGGACTACGTTGAAGATAAAAATTTTGGCTTTGGCACCCTCTGCGCATGCGGCTTCCCTGGTAACTCATAAACGGCACAAATATATGGATATCTCTAACTATTCTCAATCTCATTTTTTTCTCTTTTAACTAGACTTTTTACAATATTTTTCATTCATCATTATAGCCCTTTGCTATAATGATGATTTTGTGCCACATGTTAAATTTAGTGTTGTGTTTTAATTTTTTTTTATTTGGTGTTTTTTTTTTTTACCTTTTGTAGATTCTTTTACCGATTGTGAATGTGTGAGCATTGTAGGCTTTCTAGATTTCTAGATGATTGTTAACATTTGTTAACTTTTAATTTCGTTTTACATTTTTTTTTGTTGGTTTTTTTTAAATTTCGTACGACTTATTGTCGGGCGTACGTTGTCCCCCCATATCCAAGTATTAATGCTGTAACATGGAAATATTGTAAACACAATTTTTTTTAAAAGAGTAACCATGGAGTTTCTTGCCGGTTCATCTCCATAGGAAACGACTAACCCGAACCGTGCACCTTTTGTCGACGTTTTATAAGTGCCCATGTAGGCCTATGTAAAATAAAAATAAATGATTTTGATTTTGAATCTTACATGATTGTTGTCAGGGTGCCGAGAAGGGACTAAACCGCTACTATGGCTAGAAGATTACAGCTGACATGATGATGTATAAAGAAGTATGGATTAAGCCCAAATAAGTTAAAATTTTACTCTAAATTTTCAATTAAGACACCGAACTCATTTATTGTTTAAAATACTAAGTTTGACAATGCAAAACTTCATTTCTATTCAGCTCAAATTTAACAAGAAATCCTAAGTACTACTATAATGTTTGGATGTTTCTCACGAAAACTACTGAACATATTTTAATGAAACTTTATAGTACCAGTAGCTTATATATCAGAGTAACTAGACTATAATTTAAAAATAATTTGGGGTACTTGTTGCTAATCTGGAAGCGAGATGGCAGACGACATCGCACACCGCGAATAAAACCCGGATAAGGGCGGTATATATATGTACGCACTACATCCGATACGTGTCCGTGAAATTTAGGTTCGGAAGTAGCCATAGTTCTTCTTGTAGGAAAGCTTACGCACTATAATAATAAATCTGTAGAAAAGTAATTTTTTTACTTCGAAAATATTTCCAAAAAAAATAGCCAGGGTGTTAAAGGATAACCAACAGAACCTATTGTCGATTTTTGGAATTTTTGTCTGTTTATCTGTGGGCTGTTTATTTGTGCACGCATCACGTGAAATGTACGAAACCAATATAAATAACTTTTATACATAAAAATTGTGCGTAACTTGAAAAATTACTTAGTTTTTGTTTCATTGCAATCGGTTCACTCTATCAAAAGTTAGATGAATTTAAAGTGTTCAAGAAGTAAAATTATCACAACACACGCAATCCAGACATTCGGACAGTTGAACTCGATATTCGATAGATGGCGTTGTATATTTGAAGTCATTTTCTGAATGCCAATGTTAAAATTATCCGCGAAAGAATGATGACTATCGAAAAAAAATCGGTAGGTAGGTAAGTAGGGTAGGCAGGAAGGTACGTAGGGTAGCGTTGGCAGACAGATGACGGGTGCGAAGCCGCGGGCACAGCTAGTAACAAAATATATAACAGTAGTATAAAATATATAAAAACCTATTAAAATAGTGTGTACGTTTGCAAAACTGTCGTTTTATCACTAAAAGGTGAGAAATAAATAAAAACTCGCCTGCCTTGTCAAAAAGTGAATAAAAAAATTGAACAACCAAACCAATCTTCAGCGAAGTTGAGGGACGGTTCCTTAGAACACTCCTTTACAGGTCCCTCGACTTCGCTGAAAATATTGGTTTAGATAGGGAACTATAAAAATAGAATGTGCTCACTAAGTAGGTACCACTGTGCCGAAGAGTGAACGAAAGAGGAAAGTGTGCATGTGCGTCACAAAGCCAACATTTCAATAGTACCTAACTAAATGTAGGATAAATCTGTACAAACAATGAAGATAACTAAAATACATAATAATCCATTTTTCGTTTGCGCAATTGGGTTTATTATATAACGCATTCACGTGACTCGATTACTCAATATATCGATTATTTGGTAGGAAAGATAATATATATAATGGCACATGTAGAACAGTAATTCATTGTTCAAATCAAGTCTAAGCACGAAAGTACGGCGTTTGTCCGTACCGTTGACTTTGACTACCATCACGCCTGTAAGCCCAAAGACTTTGGCAGAGGCATCCACACCCACATTTGTCTTTAATTCTCTTCAAGATGTGGTCAAAACTTTTCGTTATGTTGCTGTTGATCAGCTTCGTAGGATTCTCATTCGCGGCGCCATCGCCACCTCAACAATTTGTATACCTATGTAATGTCAATGGCAAGCCCATAGCTAGGAAGAGGATAACACCGAAGGCAACCACCACTACAACTACCACCACCACAGAAAACCCGTAAGTACCAATTTCGCACCTTAACTTATTATAGGTAATAATGATTCTTGATCAAGAATGTAAGCTGCATACAAAGAGCACGAAGTGAATAATGACCTATTTATAAACTCTTCTGTACCTGCTCTAAAAGATCTCGCGCTTGTCATTTTGTGGGTATCTCTAGTCTTTTAATATTAAATATTCACCTGATCTTACATACAAAATAAAATGTATTCTAATTTAATTTAATCTATTCTAATTTAATTTAATCTATTCTGGTCGATTTAATTTTATCTATTCTAATTAATTTAATTCATTCGAAATTAATTTAATATATGTTATTTAATATAATTTACCGCAATCAATTAAGCTTTTAATAGTGTAATTTTTTTGTTTTTAAATTTTTCATACTGTATTACTTCTTTTAATTTTTAATTATTTAATAGTGTATTTCATTCTACAAGAGAAAAATCTATAAATATGTTATTGAGATACTTTAGGCAAAAAGCATTTGGATATTGTTATTTTAAGTTCATAATATAACAAAATTAACTTTAAAATTCAATTCAAAGTTTTCAGTTTTAAGCCACGTATCCATCGTAATTGCGAAAATGCAAAATTTCATTGGAGGAAACATTATTGCTAACAATTTTTTATGTATCTTTTCAGATTTTATAAACAGTTTTACGATTATTATTTTTATCCCAATGAATGAATAAACAACAACGCCTGGATACGTCTTGTAGTAGCGTCTATACCAACACAAACGAACTACAAAAAGACTTGACATCACACAAATCTTACATCGTGCAATCAAAGTTCTCCGCGTGATTGAAACCTACACAACCGTTGGGCAGTTGCCGCCAGCACAACACCCGTCACCAGCCAGGATCATCCCTTTTCAGTGGAAGTTGCGGCAGTTTCCACCCTGTTCTGCGTGACTCTATACCCTCGCTGTCTCATCATGACGTCACATAATTACTTGTCTACTTCAGAATTCCAAACAACTTCAAGGCGATTGCTTAAGACGCTCTAGACATGGTGTTCTCTATCTGCGATGGCAACGATCAAAATGCCATTATGTAAGGATAAGGAGGATATCGCCTGGCAATCCTATAAATTTTTGATATTTTCAATTTGCTAAATTTTTGTTTATAGAATCTCACTTGTCTAGTCTTTGTTCACGGTCCCGTAGAGAGCCACTAGCTTGTAAACTCTATTTCCAAACTAGTCAACTAATAAAATTCTAGTCAGATCTAGTTACAGAGTGAAGTTAACTATTAACTAGTTACTTTTTGAAGAACTAACTAGTTAATAGCTTTCATTGGGACCTTACCCTCACATTACATTACTTATTTTAATATATTAATATGTTTTTTTGTAATGTCATCTAATTTTATTTAGAGCTGATTTTTCAATTGCCAGATAACTTTGATCTGAAGAAATGTATCTCCCATGCAAATTTTTGTCAGCTGGCCAAAACTTTGAATAGGAAATCCAGGTATTTTTTTTGTGAATTGCCTATGACTTCCATAAAGAAAGTTGAAGAGAAGCAATTTTTTAAAATTATTATTCTACGTTTCCGTTAGTCTGTACACAAAAGCTTTAAAACCGCAATTTTCATTCCTCAGTTAAAGTTATCTGAGATTCATTCTACGAATATCAAGTAAGCGATGGCGATTTCCTAAATGTCTAAATATTAGGGATTGATCACGTGACATTTCAATATCACAATTCCATATTTTTTTACATTTACCCATTGTTATCACGATGCTTTCGATGATAGAAAGTCACTTGGTTAGAGTAACTGACTATTGAAATATTGCTCTTGTTGTTTTTAAAATATTTGTTAATAATGTCGTGTGTGCGTAATTTAATTTATTAATGAACCTACTTGTTTTTAATGTAAGTCTATGAACTTGTTGTTATTACCAATAGTGGCAGGATTGGTTAACTTAGTTATTTATTTATTTATTTATTTATTTATTTATTTATTGCATTCATGTCGTTAACAAGGTGTTGTTATAAAATATAAGTATCGTACATGAACCCTGCGAGGGCACCGCAACATTTTGTATACATAGCTTAATATTAATTGCATGCAATATTATTTAGAAATATATCATTGTTACATTATCAAATTATATAAAATTATTAAGAAAAATGCATTGTTACATTATCAGTTTATATTATATAATGTCAAAATTTCATTATTAATTAATTAAATATTGGATGTCATTTATTTGATTTCTACATTATTACATTGCGTCTTATCTGATAATTTATATACAAAATAGGTACGAGTATAGTGTTAATTTGTCAAGAATTCATTTAGGCTATAATAACATTTCTGTATTAGGTGCATTTTAAGTGCATTTACAAATTTATTATCAAATTCTATGTCTTTTATGTCATTGGGCAGTTTATTATAAATTTTTATGCACATTACTAGAGGTCCTGAGTGAAACATAGCTAGTTTGGAACTCGGCAAAGCTAATTCATTTTTGACTCTTATGGAGCGTTGCAGCGGCCTTTGGTTCTTAACTACAGGGA
The DNA here is from genome assembly GCA_948252205.1 of Orthosia incerta. Lineage (NCBI taxonomy): Eukaryota > Metazoa > Arthropoda > Insecta > Lepidoptera > Noctuidae > Orthosia > Orthosia incerta. The sequence continues at coordinate 27,126,287 of OX411761.1, forward strand.
ATAGTGACGCGTGTTTTCTAACAAACTTGCTTACTTCCAAAATGTAAATGCTTGTTACAGTTAGCATTTTATATTTAATAAAATATGGTTTACAGCTCTGCATTTGGTCTATATTTGCGAGAATTCTCACGCATCTTTTTTGTAAGATGAAGAGTTTTTCTACTTCAACACAATTTCCCCACACTATAATACCATATGTTAAACACGAGTAGGCGTAGGCATAATATGCTGTCATCGCTGTTTTGAAATTAGTTGATCTTTTCAGCTCATTTAAGGCATACGCGAAACTTGCAAGTTTGTTTGAAACGACATTAATATGTGCCTTCCAATTTAAATTAGTATCAACAGTCAGACCCAAGAGTTTAAATTCAGTTTAGTTACATATAACTATATTTAATAAAAATGTTTTGTTAATGTAATAATTATGGTATAACCATAAATAATGCATGTTCCTATTTTTGCACGTATATTTGAATAATTAACGAACATACAGTAAATTTATTGTGTAAACAATAATAATTACATAAATTGCTTTTGTACCTGGTAATTTACGGAATAAAATATTAATGTTATAAATTGTATAATTATTTTGTTTTGTATTCCTTACCCGATTTGCTTTGATCCCTTACATTTACACGGGGTATAAAGCCCCATGCAACCCCAACTAATTGATGAAACATTACCCTCCCGTAGTCGGGTAAAAGCACTAGGTATCTAAATTAATATTTATAAAAAGATGAAATTAATGAAGTTGAGATGAAGTTTTATCAAAAAAAAGAAACCGACTTCCAAAACAAAACACTTCTTCTTCTTCTTAGCGTGTCGATGGGAAATATAAAAGTTAAATATTGTGCTTGGCCCAGAATTCAGCCACAGCAACACCATTCGGTGACGCAGTCATAAGGTCTTCGTGAGTACAGATGACAGGGCATGCAGCGCACTCCGTGAGATGGGCCATGGTCTGCGGAGAAATTCTGCACAAGCACTGAAGACTAGTGCCATCAGAGAACCCCCACCAGTGGAGGTTGTCCTTGCTGCGGCCAACCTGAGTGCGGAGTCTATTTAGGGTTTTCAAGGTCGACTACGGCAGAGTGTGACCAGGTGGAAGGCTCTCCGACGGCCGGATGACATTTTCAGGAGGCTTGAGTTTCTCTCGCCAAAGGTCGCATCTCGCCGAAGAGGAGTTGCCATAACATATTACACTGAGCTGTAATTGTGCATTGGGTGGCTTGGGTCGTTTTCTAGTTTCGCCCTCTCCGTGCGACTTGCCGATAAGTGGATACAGCATTCGTACAGAAGTCGGTTTGAGGCAACCTGTGGCAATCCGGCACGTCTCATTCAGAGCTGGATCCACTTATTTGGAGTGGGCAGAGCGGCTCCATACTGGACTTGCATATTCACTAGCGGAGAAACATAGTGCCATGCCAGTCGCAGTTACTTCTGTAGTTGAGGGACCTGTCCAGAGTAATGCCGAGGTATTTTGGGTGGGTCTATGTAGGATTGGCAACGACTGGAAAAATTTAGTGTTCGGCCCGCTTGTCTATTACGTAGGTGAAAGGCTCATGACTGTGTTTTTGAGAGATTTGGCTTCAGCGCGTTGTCAGCATAATATTGGCTGAGATCTGAAAGGGCGGTGGAAAAATTTGCCTCAATCTCCTCAAAATCAGGAGCAAGTTAAAAATAGCTCGTCAGCGTACAGGAAGCGAGTTGTGTTACAACTCACCGGTTGGTTGTTGGTGTAGATATTGAACAGCAGGGGAGCCAGAACGCTACCTTGATGTGAGACCATTATTTTGGCACGCTACCTATTCCTATCATCCAGAAGATTCTCTTGATATCGTCGGTTACTGAGGTTTTCTCTGAGAATTTAAATGGACTTTAGGTCCTCTGTTCATTTGGAAACGTTCCATAACAAGCGCTGAATATTAACGGAATATAGGGCGGAAGTTTTTGTTAGGATTGCGGTTTTCCTGGTTTGAGTACAGCAATTATATTTGATTTCCTCCAAAGACGAGGTATATTTGCTGTTTCCAAACAGTGGTTATAAAGTTGCAGCAACCACGAGATGGATACCGGACCGAAACATTTAATTTGTTCCACCGATATATCATCCACCCCAGAGGCCTTACCCCAGCTCAGCTGTTGAATAGCTGAGATGATGTCCGTCGTCGTCGTTCATCGTTCTGTGTGTTTTTGAATGGGAAGCATACGGACTTAGAGGGTGAACATACTTATTTTGGGACAAAACTCTACAAATTAATTATAAAAATAAATTGTAGTTCTAAAAACTAAAAAACACGCTTTAATGGTAAGGATAATGGGACAAACTGTTTAAATTATTGCATTGTCATCGGTCCTTGATAAGTGTGCAAAGTTTCAAATCAATCCAACGTTTTGAAGTGGGTGAAAATCACGTTCAAATATTCCGTTACATTGATACATTGTTACATTGATACATTGATACATAGATACATAGATACATAGATACATACATACCAAGCTAATAAAAGCGTGTTAAAAAAGCGAAAAATAATTTTCTTTTCGTACCTATGTAGTGAAAGTCGGTGTCTTTGGAATCTATTTGTTTTCGTTTTTGATACCGACTTCTGAAAAGAAAGTTATTTTTCGCTTTGCAGTGTTTTCTTTTGGAAGTCGGTTAAATTTTTTGGTTAGAAGTTTTTCTTATTCTCTTTTTAGTTTTGGTACTAAATATTACCAGGGTTACCGACATAGCCCGAAGAATTGCCAAACTTAAGTGGCAGTGGGCAGGGCACATTGCTCGCAGAACGGATGGCCGATGGGGCAGAAAGGTTCTGGAGTGGCGACCGCGAACCGGAAGACGTTGCGTTGGAAGGCCTCCCACCAGGTGGACCGATGACCTGGTGAAGGTTGCAGGAATCCGCTGGTTGCGGGACGCACGGGACCGGTCAATGTGGTGACGCTTGGGGGAGGCCTATGTCCAGCAGTGGACGTCTTTCGGCTGATATGATGATGATGATGATGACTAAATATTAACATAAAATACGCATTAGTAAGGATAACTTAAAATTACTCGTCAGATCTTGGTCAAATTTCAATGGGACCACATGAGAAGCACCAGCTTGCAAATAAAGAAAAGCATCAAAATCGGTTATTGGGGGAATAATCGAGTAACAAACGTACAAAAACATTCAAATTAAGAATCTCCTCCTTTTTGAGGTCGGTTGATAAATATCTTTAGTAATCTTTGGTAGGACTGTTCCGATTACGAAAATTCCTACACAGATAGAAAGTTACACAATCGTTGATTGTCATAGGCTACTTACAAACTTACGTCACGGGAGCAATGTCGCGGGCAAAAACTAGTTGGTGTTAAAATAAAATTCGTTATCACCTGTCTACCAATGTATTCCAATATTTCAAAATGATGCGAAATAAATGTAAAGGCAGTATCGCTAACACGGTCAAACGAACGTATCACGGTATGGGTCTTTCTTGACCCTTTAACTTGGCATTCAGTAATGATTTAATAATTACCTCATAAACGCGTGGACCGATTTACGTTATCTGCCGGATACTTAAGTAGAGAAATTGATGAGAGACTAGCAGAGAACAAAGAATATTCACTTGAGCATTTTGGGTTTGTTGTGAAAATGTCATGAGGAAAGATTTGAGCATGAAGGCGGATGTCTATAAACCTAAATTAGGGAAGACCAAGGAGGCGATGGATGGATTGTGTGAAAATATGATGAAAGAAAACGGAGTTAGTAATAGCGTGAGATGACAACAGAGATGAATGGAAGAAGAAGACGTGTTGCGCTGATTCCTAATAACGTAGGACAGGAGCAGGAAGATTATGGTGACCAAGGAAGCAATGGACAGAGTATGTGACGGTTGATTTGGATGGGGAGTGACTCCTAACTGAGATGGCTGCTAACGGAGAAGTATGTAAGAAGGAGACATTTGTGTCAATACCTGGATGCACTTGATTCGATCGAAAAACGGGTCAAGAGGCTCATCGATGATGAGAGATACTGGTCGTGTCTAGGCTCCAGAGCCTTGAACATCGGCGCCGAGTTGCCAGCCTGTCGGTATTTTATCGGTTACATTTCGGGAAGTGTGCGTTGGAATTGCATGTTTCCTCCAAGCCCGTTCCATCATCGGACTACCTGACATATGGCGTTGCGTCATCGGTAAATGGTTCATATCTCACCAAAATGAACCAAACGTTTTGGGATTTTTAGGGTTCCGTAGCCAAATGGCAAAAAACGGAACCCTTATGGATTCGTCATGTCTGTCTGTCCGTCCGTATGTCACAACCACTTTTTTCCGAAACTATAAGAACTTTGCTGTTGAAACTTGGTAAGTAGAACCGCATTAAGATTTTCACACAAAAATAGAAAAAAACCGGCCAAGTGCGAGTCGGACTCGCGCACGAAGGGTTCCTTACTTGTTAAATTGCGGTTTACGATTTATAACGTATTAAAAAAAACTACTTACTCGATCTCGTTCAGACCAATTATCGGTGAAAGTTAAACTACGTTTTTTTTTCTAAGCAGATCTTAAGAGGATGACCTACTGTCTAGAGATGGGTATTTTCATGTTTTTTGCACAAACGGTTATGTAACCGATATACAGATTTCATATCGATATCGAAAACGGTTTTCAGATATCGCTATCAGTTTGCATAAGTTAAAATGTTATTTAGATGAGCAAACTAACAACGAACGCGAAATAATATTTAGAAAGAGAGGTAGCGCATAATTATGGTTCCATTCCAAATATAGTTTGTGAAGTTTGCGTTTTGTTCATAGTTCGTACGTTTCCGCATTGTTACGGTTCTAAGTTTTGACTTATTCGTTCTCGCACGCTAGTAAGGTTTTTATTAGATACAGTTTTGTAATATCGGCTATTTTGATATACATATATAACGATATGATATGATATCTAACACATATTCGATATAAGTTACGTTTTGATATATCGGACCAATCCCTACTACTGTCCAGTAATTAAATTACATACTTACTTACTGGACAGTAGGAGATTCCAAATTTAAAATCTCGCTTCTTACTGGACAGTTGTGAATAAGTCTCCGGTAGAGTTCACTTCCTTCTTTGGATACTTTTTAGAGATGTTATGACAACATTACATACCATTTTTGAGAAAAGTAATTTTTTTTTCAACGGCAATAATGGTACAAAATTTTTACTATTCCTTACACATTTCCGTGTACATTTTATAAGTTGCTCGACTATTACTCGTAAACTGGTAAAGCCTACTTGCATCGGCGCGACAGTGCAGTAATAGCACTGAGCACGCCAAACACGCGCGGTGCGCTAGGTTCAAGAAGTAGATAGGCTAGACCTAGGGAAAACAGACGGGTCGGTATGCTGAGAGAGATGCTGCATTAAACAAAGCTACGACTAGCCTCAGAGGCGGGTTTCCTCGTGCTCGTTCTGGTTAACTCTGGCAGCGCTCCTTCTCTGTTCCATTGGACGTCTTGGTTTGTGTCCTGGGTACTGGCACAATTTGTTGACGCGAGAGTGGACTGTATGCGGCGCGGTAGAAAGGAGAGCCACGTGACGCTGGCTCAAGGTTTTTTTTTTTTTTTTTTTTTTCTGTTTAATCTTGCGATCAGTCTTTCAGACTATGAGCAGATGAGTTGATTCGGATGGCATGTTAGGCGCTACTCCCAATGGAGCCTGGCCCATCTTTACAAAGTCATTCTTCTGGCTGACTGTCCTGGTCGAAGATATCCCGCCGCTTTTTTAGTCGGCGGATGCTTTCTGGGATTGTAAGCTGTCCTGCGAGCTTGTTCGGATGCTTTAGCAGTCGGGATTTGTAATGGTCGCCATGTGCATTTATCTCCTCATTGACCATAGGAGTATTGAGGATTGCATGAATTTCTGTTGTCTTTATAAACCATGGTGCGTTGGATATTTGTTTTAGTATATAATTTTGTGCCCGTTGCACTTTCATTATGTTGGAGGCGCTGGCTGATCCCCAAAGTTGGATGCCATATGTCCAGATTGGCTTCAGAATGGTCTTGTATATTAGAAGTTTGTTATCTATAGCCAGTTTTGAGTTTCTTCCAAGTAGCCAGAAAAGACTTCTGTATTTCAGATTCATTTCTTCTCTTTTTTTTTCGACATGTTTCCTCCATGTGAGCCTTCGGTCAAGATGCATGCCCAGATATTTCACAGACTCGTGGTGTGGGAGTTGGGTACCGTTTAGGGTGACCGGGTCACAATCATGTTTGCATAGTGTAAACGTGATATGCACTGATTTGGATACGCTGACGGCAATTCTCCATTTGGCTAGCCATTCCTCAGTCTCAAATAGACTGGTTTGCAAGATGCGAGATGCTTGTGTTGGACATTTATGCGAAACAAGTAAAGCAGTGTCATCTGCGAAGGTAGCAATTGTGATCTCAGAGCTTTGTGGTAGGTCGGAAGTAAACAGAGTGTACAGTACAGGTCCGAGGACCGAGCCTTGTGGTACTCCTGCGCAAATATCGTGGAGTCCCGAGGTGGATTGGTTTTCTCTTACTTGAAATCTTCTGTAAGTGATGTAGGATTTAAGTACTCCATAGAATGAATGTGGTAATAAAGATTTTATTTTGAAGAGCAGACCTTTGTGCCAGACTCTGTCGAAGGCCTGTTGTATATCAAGAAAGGCAGCCGAGCAGTACTCCTTTTTCTCAAATGTTTTTCTAACTGTTCTGCACACTCTATGGACTTGTTCTATGGTGGCATGTTCTTTTCGAAAGCCGAATTGGTGATCTGGGACTATATTTTTCTCATTGAGAACTAGTAACATTCTATGTAGTAGAGACTTTTCGTAAAGCTTAGACACAATAGGTAGTAGACTGATTGGTCTGTATGAGGTGACGTCATGCATTGGTTTACTGGGTTTATGGATCATTACTACTTGTGATACCTTCCATATATCTGGGAAGTAGCCTACTCGTTGAATGGCATTAAAGAGTATGGTTAGGTACACAATTCCTTTGCGAGGTAATTCTTGAAGGACTTTTTTGTCAATAAGATCATAACCAGGGGCCTTGTTGTTGTCCATTAGTTTTATATTCCTACATATCTCTTTGGGTGTTATTGGCTTCAAAGGTAGGTCAAGTTGAAGATCTTGGTTGAGGACATTGTCAATATCACTCTCATCCACATTTGGTCTGGGGTTATTAGGCTTGAATACGTTGATGAGATTGTTCGCAAATGCGTCAGCCTTGCCTTGTTCAGTTCTAATCCAGCTTCCATTTGGGTTCCGTAGCGGTGGTTTGTGGTGCAAGGGTCGATTCAAGTTTTTACAGGCTCTCCATAATGAATAGTCAGTTGCTTTTGTAGCTGTTAGACCTTCCAAGTAGGTATCCAAAGCGACACCATCTGCTTCAGTTATAAGGGTTTTAAGTTCTTTAATAGCTTTGTTTAGCGCCGTTTTGTCATTTGGATGCCTACTTGTATGCCATACACGCCGTAGTCTCCTTTTTTCCATAATTTTTACCCGTATGGTTTCTGAGTAGACTTTAAATTGATGCGATCGTTCCCTGATTTCTGGAGTTGACTTCCAACAACTTTCTTGGATTACCGCAGTGAAATTTCTCGCTGCAACATCGATGTCCAACTCGGTTTTCAATGGTATTTTTAGGTTAATTCCATCTTCAACACATTCGCGAAATGAACACCAATCTGTGCGCTTGTTGTATAATTTGGGGTTTCTTTCAGTTTTTAAGACTGTGGTGCCAATAGTTAGAATTACCGGAACATGATTAGAGTTTGCGTCCAGGCTTGTCTCTATGTGGTGAAAGAGACCGGATAGTCCCTTTACAATAAAAAAGTCTATGACATCCGGGAGTTTGTTTGGGTCTGTGGGCCAGTTGGTTGGGTCAGCTGTAGAGATTGTCCTGAGATGGTTATTATCTATGCTCTTTTTGAGCTCTCTGCCTCTTGTGTTGGTAAGTCTGGAGGCCCAGTGGACATTTTTGGCGTTCCAGTCTCCACCAGCTATAAAGCGGGCGCCTAGGGTGTTAAAATATTCATTATATTGGTCCTCTTTTAGCTTGTGTTTGGGAGGGCAGTAAATAGCAGATACATTAAATGTGCCATTTCGGTCTTCTATAGCGACTGTTGCTGCTTGTATATGCTCAGTCTTGTATTGTGGTTGTTCATAGTGTTTAATACTAGACTTCACTATTACAGCCGCTCCGGCGTGTGCAGTGCCATCTGGGTGATCAGTGCAGTAGATGTTATAGTTCTGAATTTTAACGCTGCTGTTTGCAGTTGTATGAGATTCTGGTACTAGTAGTATGTCTATATTGTGGGTGTGTAGCAAGACTTCTACCTCTACTTTATTTGGAGATAGCCCTGCTGGGTTCCACGTTGCTATCTTGAGGGAAGTCATTGTGACATCTTAGTGACTAGGGTTGTTATGAGATTGATTAACATACTCATTTGTTGTAGGATTAAATCAAATTTTTCAGCTTGTTTTGAAAGGATCTCTTCTAAGCTTGGTGCTTTGGTTGTTGTGGAAAAGTTTTCATTTTTGGATGTTTTGTCAGTTTTTGTTGCTTCAGCGTATGTCCTTTGCGTGTTGTCAGGTTTCGGCCGTGGTTCAGTTGCGTAGGTCACAGGCGTGGGTCTGGTCAATTTATTTGGATGGGATGGATAGTTTTTCTTCTGTGACTGGGCCTTGTCATCAACACCTGGGTTCATGCTTTCTCGGCCCGTAATATGTATGTTTGTCTTCCTTGCTAGTATTTCTCTGTATACTTCGCACCCTTTGAAGTTTGCTGGATGCGCACCTTGACATAGGGCACATTTAGCTGGGGTGTTGCGATCCTTCTTTGGGCATTCTGAGGTTTTGTGTGATTTAGCGCACTTCACGCATCGGAAGGGCCTCATGCAGTAGTTTTTAGAGTGACCGTACTGTTGGCATCTTTGACATTGCACAACTGTGGTTCGTTTTCGTGGGTCTTCTATAGTTACTGACTGATGGTGAATGTATTTAATGCTTTTTTTGGCCTTATTGTTGGGGCTGGGTTGGAGGTTAGCAAAGAATGTAGTTGTTGGTTTCTTCTCTGGGCCATACTTTACATTTATTATCTCCCCAATCACAGTATTGCCTGTCTCTTCTACTACTTCTTTTATCACACTGACTGGTGTGGTGTGGTGTAGGTTCCTTATAACAATTCTATAGGGGCTCTTATCCTTCCTGTTAAATGTGTGTCCAATTAGGCCTTTTTTTCTAACAGTATCTATTGTTGTTTTGTAGACCTCTACATTGGCACAGTTTATCCTCAGTTGATTTTGGTTGATGATTTTGTACGTGAAGTCTGCTTTGTCTACTACACTCTCTAGCATCTCAGTTAGCTTGGTTAGATCTTCAATGCCATACAGTATTATGGGTGGTGGTCTTACAACTTTTTTAACAGTATCAGTATGTGCTATTGTTATGTCCTCTTCCTGATCAACTGGGAGTCCACTGAATGTATTGGTGACAATTATTCTCTCAGGAGATGGTGATGATACTTTCTTCCTTTTGGCATTTCTTAGGACTGGTGCTCTTTGCCAAGTAGGAGGATTGAATTCTTTGTTGTCCGTAGTATTCTTCATCTCAATGTGATGTGTGTTTTCAATCTGTGTTTCGATGCTAGCATCCCTTATCGCGCTAAGTGATAGACTTCTTGGTCTAGTCTCAAATAGACTTGGATGGAAAGCTTGCTGGACCAGCTTCTTATTGCTGCTTCTCTCTTTAAGACCAGTAGTATTTACTGGTAAGGGGGCCTGGGTACCCACCCTCTTACAGTCTTCGGTAGTAAATTTCTCACTCACAGGCCCGGATACCTGTGAGCGCCGGGGGCTAGCCGGATTGCATGGCAGAACTTTCTCATTATTTTCACTCATTTCATTACGATGTGTGGGAAGATAGTGAAGCGCTTTCCCAAGGCACTACACATCACAATTTCGGGTTGACGCCCTAGCCTTTGATGACCCAACATCTCTCTACAAGGCAGTAGGTGCCGTTTTTGGTGTCGAAGTTAGCATCTTCTGAGCTGGTTACAATTTCGGGGTAACGCCCTAGCCTTTGATGATCCAACATCTCTCCACAAGGCAGCGGTTGCAATTTAATTTCGAAGTTAGCATCTCCTAGACCAATTTCTGTTCCATCGCTGGTGTGGTGAGGTCTTCAGGTGTTGTGTTATTTTTAATGTCAGGGTTTTCTTCCCCTAGCCAGTTTGTTCGGTTATATGCCGTCATTGGTGCGCAGTCTCACCGCTGACGACAATCGGGCGCCGAAGGCTCGCCCTCGCGCTTCATATTTGGCTACTACAAGTCCCGAGGCAAATGGAGTGTGTGAAGCTCGTTACAGACTGTAGCATTGCCCAGGAGGGACGACCCACAAAGATTGAAGTATGTGGGTCCATCACTAGACCGCGGCGGCAGACTAGCAATGGCGTGGACGTGTATGAAGCACTTGTCGGTTAGCGCCTGATAGCCTAGCTTCACACACCTAGGCGTGCGCAATTGGCAGCTTAGCATTTTATAGGTGCGAGTTCCCTGGCCAAGGAGCCCGCCCCACTAAGACCTACACCGACCCCAACCCCCCCAAGCTGGCTCAAGGTGATGATCAGAGGTGATCACCACGAATCCGACGACGACGAGAGTCGATCGCAGACGATTTAATAAAGCGGTGGGATCTCACAGCGGGTGAGGAATCCAGGGTGAATAGCCAGGCGGTTGACTTCCACGAGCGATGAGGCTATCCTTGACGAGGGCCGAACGTAGACTGTTCGAAAATCGAACATGTAGTTTAATGCAGCGAAAATTGACAAGAAAGGGTAGATAAAATATTAAGAGAAATGTGGGTAACTAAACAATAAGCGCGCCTAGAGGTAGCGCGAACACCTACTTATCTGTGATGGTTCTCCTTTTAATTTCGCGCTACCATTTTGCTGGCAGGGGACACACACACTTGACTCTAACATAAATTTGTAATTTAAAGCTTAATTTTACGCAAACGGGTCTTTGAATCTTTAAATGGTTTTAACAAACCCATAATATTTTTGAATGGCCTATCCAACGATACCCCAAACTATGGGATAGACGAGAAAAAATACATCCCCACTTTAAGTCGATAGGAGGACCCCAAAAAAAAATGTTTTCTTGGTTTTATTTTAACACTTTGTCGGAATTATTAATATGTATATCCATGCCAAATTATAGCTTTCTAGTACTTATATTATCTAAGCTAAGCTGCGGACGGACAGAAGGACAGAGCGAAACTATAAGGGTTCCTTGTTGACTTCGGCACCCTAAAAATTTAACAACCAACCCAATCTTCAGCGAAGTCGGGGGATGGTTTCTTTGTACACTTCTTTTCAGGTTCCCCGACTTCTCTGAAAAGATTAGTTTAGATAGGGAACTATAAAAATAGAATGATCCCACTAAGTAGGTACCACTATACCGAAGAGTGAACGACAGAGGAAAGTGTGCATGTGCGTCACAAAGCCAACTTTTCAATAGTACCTAACTACATATAGGATAAACCTGTCCAAACAATGAAAATTACTAAAATATAAATAATACATTTTTCGTTTACGCAATTGGGTTTATTATATTATGCATTCACGTGATTCGATTACTCAATATATCGATTATTTGGTAGGAAAGGTAATATATATAATGGCACATGCAGAACAGTAATTCATTGTTCAAATCAAGTCGAAGCACGAAAGTACCGCGTTTGTCCGTTCCGTTGATTTTGACTTCCATCACGCCTGTAAGCTCAAAGAGTTTGGCAGAGGCACCTAATAGTACACCCACATTTGTCTTTAATTCTCTTCAAGATGTGGTCAAAACTTTTAGTTATGTTGCTGTTGATCAGCTTCGTAGGTTTCTCATTCGCAGCGCCACGTCATCCAGCTGTATACCTATATAATGTCAATGGCAAGCCCATAGCTAGGAAGAGGATACCACCGAAGAAAACCACCTCCACATCTACCATCACCACAGAAAACCCGTAAGTACCAATTTCGCACCTTAACTTGTTATAGGTAAATCTTGATCAGGAAGATCAAGAATGTATGCTGCATACAAAGAGCACGAATTAACTCTTCTGTACCTGCTCTAAAAAATCTCACGCTGGACATTTAGTGGTTATCTCTAATCTTCTAATATTTTAATTTAATCTACTATAATTTAATTTTATCTATTCTGATCGATTTAATTTTATCTATTCTAATTATTTTAATTCATTCGAAATTAGTATAATATGTTATTTAAATTAATTTACTGCAATCAATTAGGCTTTTAATAGTGTTATTTTTTTGTTTTTAATTTTTCATACTGTATTATTTCTTTTAATTTGTATTTATTTAATAGGGTATTTCACTCTATATGAGAAAAATCTATAAATATGTTATTTATTTATAATAAGCACACCAACAGCACTGTCACTTACAATTCAAATAAAATAATACATAAAATCGGCATTTCAGTAACCATGCAAATAACAGGTATGCATGACATTGATACAATGAATATTTGAGACAAAGTAAAAATAAAAAGTGTGTCTAGTAGACCTTTATCTAGAACACTACAAAAACAAAACAAATTGAGCTATATAGACGTACATTGCTCGCACTGTTTATATAGGGAACGTCTGTATGAAGTGAAACTCATAGAGAAAACATCGATAGGGTAATCTGTCAAGTTGGATCTTTCATTATATATCCTTGCCATACGTGTTAGGGGGCTATTAAAGGTAGTATTTAAGGTAGATGTAGGCAATAGAAAAATGCGATGATGTCGATTGCTACGTTGGCTAGTCCTAAAGCTTAAATAGTTTATCAATTGCGCATCTATGGAACCATTTATAATTTTGTGCAGTATAAGCAAGTCAGAATTGATACGTCTTTCCTTTAAGCTAATCATCTTATAGTGCCGTAACCTATCATTGTAATCAGGTATAGCTTTTCGGATCCCATTCTTGACACATAGATTCCTAACAAAACGGGCCTGAACTGATTCAACATTATTAATATAACTTGAGTAATAGGGAGACCAAATAGTGGAACAATACTCCAAGTTGCTCCTCACCAGTGCGTTAAAAAGTAGAATAATGCTATTAAAATTACGGAAAGGTTTTGACATGCGGATTATAAAGCCAAGCATTCTTTTAGCCTTAGCAACTATAGTATCTACATGATCAGGGAAGGACAGGGATGCATCAAAGAGTACACCAAAATCACGGATGACTGATACTCTGCTCAGTATTGATCCATCTATATGATAATCAAATTTAATGTAATTCACTTTATTCGTGAATGTAATAGTCTGGCATTTTCTAACATTAAGCGTCATTCTGTTGTTGAAACACCATTGTTGAAGGACATTAAGATCTCTTTGAAGCTTCATACAATCACTAAGGTCAGATATCCTGCAGTACATTTTTAAATCATCAGCGTAGGCCAAACAATAGCAATTTATTAGATCTAAAAGATCATTCAAGAATACCAAAAAAAGCAAAGGGCCCAACTTAGAGCCCTGTGGAACACCAGAGCCAGGCGAAAAAGGTACAGATTCATATCCCGCCACGGCAACTATTTGAGAACGATTAATCAAATAACTCTCGAACCACCGCAACAGAGAACCATGAATACCAGCGCTATTCAATTTCATAGAAAGAATTGAGTGATCAACACGATCAAAGGCTTTTGCAAAATCTGTGTAAACAGCATCAACCTGACCCCTAGCTTCAAAGGTCTTGCCAATGAAAGTTGTATAAATAAGTAAGTTAGAAGTAGTAGAACGGTTAGACACAAACCCATGTTGCTTCGAACTAATTATATGACGGAGGTGAGAATAAACTGCATTGTATATAAGACCCTCAAACATCTTTGCAAATTGTGATATGATAGAGATTGGTCTATAGTTAGTTACGTCATTCATACTACCAGATTTATGCACGGGGATAACGTGTGAGATTTGCCATAAATCGGGAAATGTACCTTCCTTAAGGGATTTATTATATATTATCTGCATTGGCACAATAAGAGCATCCATGCAGAGACGAATAAAAATAGGAGGAAGACCATCCGGACCAGCTCCCTTATTAAGGTCTAACTTTTTGATGCTATCTCTAACGTCACTTTCAGTAATGCCAATGGAATACATACTGTAACTGGACAAAGAGAAACCAGGAGACAAGTTACTAGGCTGTTGACTAACTCCGTACATAGATGCAAAATACTCCGCAAATAGATCAGCCACACCTCTACCACTCTCACCAATACGATTACCCCACGAAACCTGGTTAGGAACTCCTCTGAAAGTTTTCTTCGACTTAGTATAACGCCAAAAAGCTTTTACATTAGTTTTCAAATCACTCTCAATTCTTTCTATATAATCTTTAAAACAGTCATCCATAGCTCTTCCAGCTCGCATCCTTAGGGAAACAAAAGTATCGTAGTCCCGAGGGTTTTTATACCGTTTGTATCGAGTCCTGTATTTATGCTTATCCTTAAGAAGTTTAATCAACGAAGCTGAGAACCATACTGGATAACAATTATTCTTAGGCTTACCCTTCGGTGTGTATTTATCTATATTTTTCCATAGCATATTATAAAATGTCAGAACATAATCATTACAGCCCAAATGACAGTAATCCTCCCAATTTACATTTCGCAGATCACGAACACATGCCTCATAGTCTGTTTTAATGAAAATATATTTCAACTGTAAACTATTATAATTTAAATTAGAAATTGTAGTTTTAATAAGTGTTAACTCTAGCGGCGGATGATGCACATCTGGTTTACTGATGGGGGTTGCGCAAGAAACAGAAAGACTGGAGTTCTCATCCACTAAGATGAGGTCTAAGATATTATTATTTTCATTGGCGATATTATTCATTTGAACAAACCCGGTGATATTAAGAAAGTCTCTTAATGCTAAATACTTAGGGTCACTTATTCCTAAAAAGGGATCATTCGATTCAAGCCACTTCAGATTAGGAAGATTAAAATCACCAAGAATCAAAGTAGTGCAATCTGTATAACGCAAACAGATTTCTTCAGCCCTGGCCAAGAACTGCATAAAGATATGGCAAGGTATATAAGATGGTAGATACACAACACAAATATTCATACAGACGCCACCAGCACTAATGCATAACCACATATCCTCAACGGAGGTTTGCCAATCAGTTTTATTAACAAAATTATATTTATTATTAATAGCTACCAATAACCCACCACCATAACTTTTAGAATACAAATCTTTAAACTGTGCACTACGGTCACGGCGTACAACAGTATATCTTTGATCAAAGTATTCAGAGGATAAGAACGAGTCATCTAACCACGTTTCTGTCAGACATACAATGTCGTAGTCAGAACTTAAAATTGCCATTAAAATTTCATGCGACTTCGTTTTCATGCCCCTCACATTCTGATAAAAAATGGAAATACTATCCATTGAACTAAATAAAAAGCAAACATGACAAGTAAGAACTAAACTAATACTTAATTCAAATAATTATACAATTTTTTCTAAACTCTGCTCATCCCTAATCAGAATCGTACCCGAATTTTCCTTTTTACATACAAAAATTTTACCATAGCGAACCCAGACAAACTTATATGATTTTTCTTTAGCCTTTAGACGTGCAGCAGCATGTAAAGATTTATATGTCGGAGAAAGGTGCTCAGATACATAAACTGGCTCCTTGCCACCGCCGTAACCCAAATGACTTGTGTTCAATTTATCCTCAGAGTGAGACTTATTGTATCTAGTTATCGCAGAGAAAAAATCGTCGCGGCATCTAGGACTACGCAGCTTCACTATTACAGAGCGCGGGCGAGACTTATTGTTGTTCATACTGGCCACTCTAACGCACTTCATAATATCGCAGTCCTTTAGGGCATATGACACAACATTAGCCAATTGTGTTACAATAGTCGGTAATACTTCATTCCTATTTTCAGGTAAGCCGTGAATTTCAAGATTGGCCTCACGCATATTCTGATCAAGGGAGTTTATTTGCGTTTTTAGCTGCGCCATAGTCTTTTGCATATCGGAGTTCTGAGAACGTAGTTCAGTGTTCTCGCTTTGCACCGCCTGGAGTTCAGTTTTTAAGTCGTTAACTTGAGAGATATCAAAGGATCCGGATAACTTCAACTCATCAATCTGCTTTTTTAACTCGTCCATTTCGAATCTAAGCTCACTAATCATATTCTTCACTTCAATACGCAATGTTTTCCGAATTTCCTGTGAATGTCACTGATCTTATCGTCCTCGCCTTCAGAGCTATCACCAATTACCTCAGACATCAATTTATTAGGCTCACACTCAGCCAAACAGCTCGGGCAATTCCACTTAGAACGTGCAGCTTTACTGAGTCTTTTAAACGCAGTAGTACTCAGTTTAACGCATAGATGATGATAGAATTTATCGCAATTATAACATGTTATTTTTTCATTCTGTTTAACTTGTAATCCACAAGTATCACAGTTAGACATTTTTTTAATACACAATCAATCGCCCAAACAGTACAAAAATTCGAAAAGACGAAGTGCGAATTGTCGGCATCGAACTCACGACTCTTTGTGTACGGGTGCCAGACGTTAGAACTCAGAGCCAACAAGACTTTAGTAAGACACACGAAATTATGAATCTGGTATGGCGACAACACGAAGTTTGCACAACAGGCGGTATATTGGAAATAATTCAGAATTGTTTATGTAATAAATTGTAGTTCTAAAAACTAAAAAACACGCTTTAATGGTAAGGATAATGGGACAAACTGTTTAAATTATTGCATTGTCATCGGTCCTTGATAATTGTGCAAAGTTTCAAATCAATCCAACGTTTTGATGTGGGTGAAAATCACGTTCAAAGATTCCGTTACATTGATACATAGATATATAGATACATACATACCAAGCTAATAAAAGCGTGTTAAAAAGCATTTGGATAATGTTATTTTTAGTTCATAAAATAACAAAAAACATTTTAAAATTCAATTCAAAGTTTTCAGTTTTTTTATCTGTTTTAAAACAAATAGTAGTAGAAATAGAAGCCGCCATGTATTACGTCATACGGCTGTGTAAACTAAAAACTGTCAGCTGTCAACTGATCTGCGTATCGGCCTATCAGTGCATTTGATTACATAGCCAACTGACGTCATGACCACAGAGCAATATGGCGTCCACTGTGTCTAGCGTTTTCATCAAACAAGGCGCGAAATTTTAAAAAGAAAAATTTTAATGCATTTTTGTGGCACTTATAGATTGAATAAAATTATTGTTTTTTTTTGGTACAAATTAACACTATAGAATTTAATTGAGACACTTGTCACAAATGGGTGTATTAATACCCTATTGTGTAATTATCTGCTCGTAATGTAGTGCATGGTCCCATGTTTAACATATGGGTGCGAGACATGGGCACTCACCAAATTGCTCAGAGAAAAGCTTTCCAAGTGTCAAAGAGCAATGGAGAGAAGTATGATAGGCTCAAAGAGACAGGATAGAATAAGAAACACAGATCTTCGGGCCAAAACAAAGCTGACCGACATTCTAACAAGAATAGACCAACAAAAGTGGAGGTGGACAGGCCACATGATGCGAGACACTAAAGGCAAGTGGAGTAAGGTAGTGACAGAGTGGTATCCAAGGGACGGCAAAAGAAATCGGGGAAGACAGCTTACCCGATGGGAGGAGGAAATAAAGCTGACAGCAGGTCCAAACTGGAAGAGGGTACCCCAAGACAGACGACAATGGAAACTGTTAGAGGAGGCCTATGCCATGAGGCACACCGAAATTCGAGACATTTTGTGATCTTTGTTTTAACTATTATTGTAAATTTGCTTTGTCTAGTTTCGGAATAAAAGGCTTTATTATTATTATTATTAATGTAGTGCATACTGTGCTTTTCTTTGAGTTATGAGGCGTGTGCTGGACGTAGCGTGTTCACTGGCCCCGAGAAAAGAAGGGCGTAAACCTTCTGGCCATTGCCGCTGAACGCCCCTATCACACCACGAAGACAAGGTTCTTGGATGCCTGGCTGCATCAGCGACGTAGGGTTGCAAATCGACTCTAACGATTCAACGATGTGTTGGCTGTACTCGAGTTATTTCCAGGTTCTGGGTTGCCTACTTCTGGATCAGCACTCCTGGTGTCCAGGTCCCGAGGTTCAGCTCGACAGGATCGAAAAGGGGTGTCTTCATAAGGGTTGAAGTTGATGAATTGAATGAAACACTAAGTTATTCAGTACACGGCACGATTCTAGGGCTCTCAACAATTTCTGAGACTTGATTCTATATAAGAATTACTTCTTATTTACTAAGACAAGTACAAGCGACTAGCTTTGGATGACTACAAATTCTATTTGGGCCCGGGGGGTGTATATACCCTCGGACCGTGCCATTATTGAGAGCCCCGCAAATTCTCGCCGAAAATAATTTTTATTTCTGTAAAAAACCCTTATCAACATTTGGTAAATAGGGTTACCGCACCCCTTCCACGGTGCTATCAATAGCTGGATTTCTTCGTACTGTAACACAGTAACGCCCCCTATCTCTGTATCTAATCCATATACCTAATTTCCAGGTATTGATAGCTTCCCTAGACTAATTCCATGAAATAAAGGAACAATTTCCTTTATTTCTCGGTTAAAACCTTAGTAGCTTTTAACCTAGCCTAAGGATATCTATAGGTTGGGTTGACCTGCTGGTGCCAATAGCAGGCTGTCTGTTGACGTCTAGAAAAAGCTTATTTTCGGAAATCTTCTATGGGATATCATCCCTTATGTAATGAATCTATAAATTCCTAAGTCATTTCACCGACTTTAGGACTTCCTACTTAGGCTAACCAGACAATCACCGCCTATTATGGGGATTCTGGTAGCCGATAGACCACACTTTACATTTCTAGTGTTCATATAAGTCTATCTAGGCTATATGCACATAAGGTGCCTCGAGATGTACAAATTCGATAGCTGGTCACTTTCTTTGCGCCCAGCTATCAGAGAAACTATTTATAAAACCCTAACAAGATTGGGACGACACGATGGTGCGTTTATCGGGCCATCGGGAGGTCCCCAAAAATTCCTTATTTTCGGAATTCCCAGGGGTGTATAGTCCCGGGGAATGCCAAAAACTGACTAAAAATTACATTTCCAGAAACCTATTTTCTGGAATTGTACTTAAACTGTCGTATATTATGTAGGTAAGTCAGTGTCCTGTCATTATAATAATATTAAGGTTGTGGGTACTCAATAAAAATCAGTCTTGGTCAACCCGTCTTTCATTTACAACATGGTGACAGCGGTGCTAAAATTTTTTAGAAATTAACATCCAATATATCCCGGTTTATGTTAAAAAGGACAGTACAAGTGATAGTGACTACCATAAACAATTGAAAACAATGGAACACGCGCGGCCTCCGTCGGAATTGTGTTTAGAAGGTGGGCCGGCCAGTCGGGCCGAAGCGTGGCAAAAATGGTTGAAGCAATTTAACGTGTTTCTAAAAGCGTCCGGTGTCCACAAAGAAACAACTGATGTCAAAGCAAGTTTGTTGCTGAATATGGTCGGATCAGAAGGGTACGACGTGTATACAACGTTCAAATTCACCAAAGACGAAAACACAGAATGCTTCAATACTCTTGTGCAAAAATATAATGAACATTTTGGAACCAAACAGAACACTACGATGGCTCGATTTAAGTTCTTTACAAGAAACCAGGAAGAAGGCGAATCCATAGACGACTATGTAACGACACTAAAGCTTCTCACTCAGCGAGTGAGTTCGAGCATTTAGAAGAGGGCCTCGTGCGAGACAAGATCGTGTGCGGAGTCCGAGACGGCAAGCTGCGCGATCGACTACTCAGGGCAGACGATCTCACTCTGGCAAAAGCTGTAAAAGTCTGTCAAGCTAACGAGATGTCCATGGAGGAGCAGATGCAGATAGAGGGCACCAAGACTCGGGTGGTAGCAGTGGATGCAATGTACGCTCGCGGCGCGGACCGCGGGGGCTCGAGCGGACGCGCAGCGCGAGGCGGCGCAGGCACAGCCGTAGCGGCCGGGCGACGTCGCGGCGGCGGCGGCGAGGCCGGTGCGCGCCAGCCGCAGCGCGGCGCACAGGCCGGGCTGGGTGGTGCGCCCGCCCAGCGAATGCCTGGAAAAGTGTTGTGTGCTGCGTGCGGTATAGGTAGTTGTGATAGCTATAAATGTGCGGCTAAAAATGCAATGTGCTTTTGGTGTAGTGAAAGAGGACATTTTAAAAACATGTGTCCGAAATTGCGTAGGCGCGTGTTACAAATCAATGCCGGTGTCGAGCCCGACGCCGACGTGATTCACGACGAGGACGACGACGGGTTGTACTATGTTTCTTCGCTATCAGGGAAGATTGATCGTAAGGACTCTAAATGGTATGAAACTTTGATTTTTAAGTGTACCGGTGCTAGTGAAAAATTTAAGTTAGATTCAGGGTCAGATTTAAATGTAATGTCACTAAGTACATTTCAGGGACTACAGCTGCCAAACGAAATTATATGTTCAGATAACACGAGGGCGCAATCATTTTGTGGCAATTATATTCCGATAGCCGGTTATTGTTATCTGAAATGTACTTATAAAAACATTGAGTATACATTACGTTTCACTATTGCCGACTTCGATTGCCAAAGTGTGTTAGGTAGATATGCTTGTGAAGAGCTGGGAATGGTGAAGCGTATATTGTCCCTCAACCTAGATTCCTATGCAGACTTGTTTCAAGGTCTAGGCAAATTACCCGGTAAATATACCATTGTAATAGATCAATGCGCCCAGCCGTCGGTCTGTCCGGTTAGAAAAATACCTATAGGAGTTCGCGACAAGTTATCGCAAGAATTGGTGCGCATGGAGAAAATGGGAGTGATCCGTAAGGTGGCTCACCCGACACAGTGGGTGAACGGTATCGTAGTGGCGGCCAAGAAGGACGGCACCATCCGTGTGTGCCTCGACCCGCGGCCGTTGAACCGCGTCGTGCGGCGCGCGCACTACCCGCTGCCGACGCTCACAGAGATCGCAACCAAGCTCCAAGGAGCGCAATATTTCAGTAAGTTAGACGCTCGTTCTGGGTTTTGGATGGTAGAAATCGATGATGCCAGTGCAGACCTTTGTACCTTCGGGACACCGTTCGGTAGATACCAGTTCTTGCGTTTACCGTATGGAATCAATTGTGCTTCAGAAGTTTTCCATCATAGAATCCGTCAGATACTCGAAGATCTGGAGGGAATCGACTCATTCATCGATGATGTGATCTGCTGGGGCTCCAGCAAAGCCCAGCACGATGAGCGTTTAAAAAGATTGCTAGATAGGGCGCGAGAAGTAGGTATAAAATTTAACGAAGATAAATGTGAGTTTCAAGTTAGACAGGTGAGTTACTTAGGCCACGTTTTTAGCAAGGACGGCATGGCCATAGACAAAAACAAAATAAAAGCGATAGAGGAAATGCCCACTCCGGAAGACAGGCCAGCACTTGAGAGATTTTTGGGCATGATAAACTACCTATCCAAATTTATTCCCAATTACTCAGAGTTAGCATTACCACTCCGCAATCTGTTGAAAAAAGATAGCGAGTGGGTATGGGACTTGGCGCAGGAGTCGGCAGCGGCGCAGCTGAAGCGCGCGGTGTGCGCAGCGCCCGTGCTAGCGCTTTACTCGACACACGAGCCCGTGCTACTGTCTGTGGACGCGAGCGCGCGCGCGCTGGGTGCCGTGCTGCTGCAGGCGGGACGCCCGGTCGAGTTCGCTTCAGCCACGCTTACTGACACGCAGACTAGGTACGCGCAGATAGAGAAGGAGCTGCTCGCGATTGTCTATGCTCTCGAACGGTTCCATCAGTACGTCTATGGACGTCATGACGTCACGGTAGAGTCAGATCATAAGCCGTTGGAGGCATTGTTTAAAAAATCGCTCGATTCAATACCCACGCGTCTCCAACGCATGATGCTACGCGTACAAGGCTATGATTTTACAGTTAGATATAAACCAGGGAAGTACATGTACGTGGCAGACGCATTATCGCGTGCGCCTTTGCCGGAACTCACATCCGAAAAAGTATGTGAGGAAGTAGAAGAACAATCGTGTTTTCTGATAGAAAACATCCGTTTCAGTGCCAGCAAAGTAAATCTTATAAAAAACGCCATGAAAGAAGACATAGAATGTCAATTACTTATAAAATATATACAAGAAGGGTGGCCGCCGAATAAATATTTAGTCGACGAGCGAGTGAGAGGTCAGTGGTCGTATAGAGGTAGCTTTGGTTTTATTGATGGAATCATATTCAGAGACAACTTAGTTTATATACCGAAAAGCGTTCGGTCGGAAATGCTGAGTAGATTACACGACGGTCATATGGGCATAGACAGGTGCAAGCGGCACGCTCGCGAGGTGATGTTCTGGCCGGGTATGTCACGTGATGTGGAGGAGATGGTGCGCCGGTGTCACGCATGCGCCGAGCGCGCTCACCGTCCCGCGCGGGAGCCGCTCATGCCGCATCACATACCGCCCTTGCCTTGGGCCAAAGTGGGCTCAGACATATTTCAGTATGCAGGAAAGTATTTTTTAATACTAGTTGATTACTTTTCTAATTTTATAGAAGTGAATCCGTTAACAAACATAGGTACGAAGGCAGTAGTGACTGCCATGCGAGACCAGTTCGCGAGACACGGGATCCCGCAGGAGTTGGTTTCTGATAACGGTCCCGCGTACGCATCAAAACAGTTCAACAAATTTTGTTCTGAGTGGGGCATTAAGCACACTACTAGTTCACCAAACTATGCTCAATCTAATGGGCAAAGTGAAAGGAGTGTTCAAATAATAAAAAATATTTTGATTAAGTCCATAAACTCGGGGACAGACTTCTACTTGGGACTATTAAACTATCGAGCTACGCCACGTAATGGAATCAGTTCGCCATCCGAACTGTTAATGGGGCGGCGACTCAACACTAGGTTACCATCACACGCTGAAAAGTTGAAACCAAGTCGTGATAATGACATAGACTACAAAGAGATGTTACTTAAACAGCAGGCCGATAAGACGTATTATGATAGGCGAGCGAAACCGCTACCAGTGTTATCGGCCGGTCAACCGATACTTGTTGCTGACGAAGGCAAACGCAAATATGCACGAATCGTAGGGCGCGCGGCTCAGCCTCGTTCTTATTTTGTCGTAGACAATACGGGTAGGCGATACAGGCGGAACCGGCGGCATCTGGTTGAGCTGCCAACCGAAGGCAACGTAACCCCCGGTCCTTGTCACGAACACACGAGCGATGATGAGACTTGGAGTAGTCCCAAAAGCGGCAGCTGTGAGAGCCCCGGAACAAGTGATGATGCTGTCACTCCCATTCCACCACAAGGTTCAGCAATTCAGCGCAATCGCAGACCGGCGGCTATACTAGCACGACAAAAAATACAAAACTGTATGCAAAACCAATAAAGTATCCTACCTACCTAAGGTATGTCTATTATGTATCTACCAGATGTGATGTTAGTTTATATTTTTTTTTAAACATATCAAATATTCAACAGGATTGAGTATTACTATTAGAATAGTAATTGTCTGTGTTATCTACTTGATTTTGTAATTTATATGTATACTTGAAAGTATAAATCACATAAGTACCAAAGTAACTAGGATCAACCGGATTAGCACTAAGATAATTATTATGTTAGGGTTATAAAAAAAAAAAAAAAAAAAAAATATATATAATTTTGAATATTAGAATTAGAAACTGTATAATTAATAAGGAAGTTCATAACCTGGTAGTAGTAGAATATGGAGCAAAAGGCAAAAAAAAAAAAAAAAAAAAAACAATGGACATGTCGTATATTATGTAGGTAGGTCAGTGTCCTGTCATTATAATAATATTAAGGTTGTGGGTACTCAATAAAAATCAGTCTTGGTCAACCCGTCTTTCATTTACAACATTTACTTGAGCGATTTTCGCTCCAAAGTGATGGCTTGGTAGCTAGTCCAGCAAGCCATCCGAAAGTACTTACACCATGAGTACATCTATTCCCTTCATGGAGTTATTCCACCTGAAGGGTCTACAAATTTCAACGTTTTACGTTGTTTACATTTTTCACGACTGTTTATCTCGCTGACTATCCAAGCGATTCTTCCCATCTAGAAACCGCCTGGAAGCCCTTTTAGCAAGCTTTCCAATGGTAGTACTTTTACCAGTACACCTATATGTTTTACACACCTAAACCCGTAAGCATTTGCCGAAAACCAGATAAACAGCAGTTTTCTATTATATACCGACTTGATATCTCAAGTAAATGGGCTTTATATAAAAGACTACGCTAACTATGAGGTGTATATAGGTTTCCCGTCTCGGTCTAGGTCCCCTATATACCCTAAAATGACCTAAAACCATATATTTGGTGTTTGAGATATCAAGTCAATATTCACATTTATATAGCGGAAACTATGTGGTTTTCACATAGTTTCATCATTATGTACTGATTTCATGTCCAGTACATAGGATAAGCCCTTAAAAACATGATTTTAATTACTATAATTTTTCCAAAAAACTCCAAAACTATATATATCGGGTGGGGCCACCTCGCGGGCCATTCGGAACTAATCCGTCGTCGAGCAATGACGTATCGTACGACAGGAATTTACGTTTTTTGCTATGATAACTCTTATCAGTATGCTTTCTAATGCTTTTACTCCATTAAGGGTGAACTATTGAACCCTATAACATACTGACAAATACTAAAAACATTATACTACTATCTCAAAAAATGCAGGTAAAATTTTAGTATAAATACAGACGTGCCTCTAAAAATTATTTTAGTATTAGATGGCGCGCCGTGGTAAGCAGACATGTCTACACATACATACTTTAAACTTCTATGAACCATTTAGTATGGTTGATGACGCTTCGTCGCGAACAAGGCGCTTAGACTTAAGACTACGTTATGATTATGCAAAAAATGGCGGCCAGCACAACTTTAAGCCACTTGTCCATCGTAATTGCGAAAATCCAAAATTTCATTGGAGGAAACAGTATTGCTAACAATTTTTTTTGTATCTTTTCAGATTTATTAAACAGTTTTTCGATTATTATTTTTATCCCAATGAATAAATAAACAACAACGCCTGGATACGTCTTGTAGTAGCGTCTATACCACCACAAACGAACTACAAAAAGACTTAACGTCACACAAATCTTACATCGCGCAATCAAAGTTCTCCGCGCGTTCTCACAACCGTTGGGCAGTTGCCACCAGCACAACACCCGTCTGGTGGCAGGATCGTCTTTTCAATGGAGGTTGCGGCAGTTTCCACCCTGTTCTGCATGACTCTATACCCACGCTGTCTCATCATGACGTCACATCATCACTTGTCTACGTCATAGTTCCAAAAAACTTCAAGTAGCGAGTACTTAGGCGCTCTAGACATAGTGTTATTCTATCAACGATGGCAACGATTGAAATGCCAATATGTGATATGTGAATATGGGATAAGGAAGATCATGTGACGTTTGGATATCGCCTGGCAGTCCTATAAATTTTTGATATCTTTCAAGTTTGCCAACTCTTTGTTGATAGAATTTCACTTGTAAAGAGTATTCGTTGACGGTCCCGTTGAGAGCAATTAGCTTGCTAGTCAACTAATAAAATTCTAGTCAGATCTAGTTGCAGAGTGTAGCACTTCTTGGAGAAATAACTAGTTAATAGCTTTCATTGGGACCTCACCCTTACATTACATTATTTATTTTAATATAGCAATCTTTTTTTTCAATGTCATCTAATTTCATTTAGAGCTCATTTTTCAATAGCCAAATAATTTTTTATCTATTTTTTTATTATTATTATTTATTTTTTAATTTTATTCAGCTGGCGATAACTTTGTATAGGCAATACTTTTTTTTTTTGTAAATTGTCTATCACTTCCTTAGAGAAAATTGATGAGGAGCAATTTGATTGATTCTACTTTCCGTTACAAAAGCTTTAAGACTGCCATTTTCATTCCTCAGTAAAAAACTATCTGAGGCACTAGACGATCTGTCATTCTGTGAAATTACGATAGCGATGGGCAATCCCATACATTTTTGACATTTTTCCAATCGCTATCGCGACGCTTTGGATGATAGAATTTCACTTGTCTAGTAGCCCCTGACTATTGAAATATCTGCTGTTGTTGTTTTTAAATTATTTGTTGTTAATGTTGTGTGTATTTGTAATTTAATTTATAATGAACGTACTTGTTTTAATATAATACTACGAACTTGTTGTTATTACGAACATAGTTATATAATATGAAAAAAATAAATAAACATGTTTTGTTAACGTAATAATAAATTATTGTATAACCATAACTAATGCATGTTCCTATTTTTGCACGTATATTTGAATAATGAACGAATGTACAGTAAATTTATTGTGTAAACAATAATAATTACATAAATTGCTTTTGTACCTGGTAATTTTCGGAATAAAATATTAATGTTATAAATTGTATAATTATCTTGTTTTGTATTCCTTAACCGATCTGCTTAGATCCCTTTAATTTACATGGGGTATAAAGCCCCATGCAACCCCAACTAATTGCTAAAACATCCCGTAGTCGGGTAAAAACAATAGGTATCTTAGTTAATATTTTAAAGAAGTAAAATTGTATCTTAAAAACTTTTCTCAAAAAATGAAACCGGCTTCCAAAACAAAACACTACAAATTAATTAATAAAAAGAGCCAAAAATAGTTTTCTTTTCGTACCCAAGTAATAGGAGTCGGTGTCTTTGGTATCGATTTGTTTTCGATTTTGACACCGACTTCTGAAAATAAAGTTATCTATCACTTTGCAGTGTTTTCTTTTGGAAGTCGGTAAAATTTTTTGGTTAAAAAGATTTTTATTTTTCTCTTTTTAACACGCTCTTATTGGCTTGGTATGTATGTATCTATGTATCAATGTAACGGAATCTTTGAACGTGATTTTCACCCCCTTCAAAACGTGGGATTGATTTTGCACACTTATCAAGGACCGATGACAATGCAATAATTTTGTCAAAGTCAAAGCCAAAGTCAAAGTCAAATATATTTATACAACTAGGCCAATAAGTGGCACTTTTGAACGTCAAACAAAAATTTAAATTTACAATTAATGAAAGTTGATTCTACCGGGCGCGTTTAAATAGTTTGTTGGTGTATTTTTTGTTTGTTTAACCTTACCAAGATCTTCAGGATTAGCGACTTTAAGTTCAATTTACCATTAAAGCGTGTTTTTTAGTTTTTAGGACTACAATTTATTTGTTTTGGTACGTATATAACATAAAATACGCATAGTAAGGATAACTTAAATACTACTCGTCAGATCTTGATCAAATTTCAATGGGACCACATGAGAAGCACCAGCTTGCAAATAAAGAAAAGCATCAAAATCGGTTATTGGTGGCGTAATCGAGTAACAAACATACAAAAACATTCAAATTGAGAATCTCCTCCTTTTTGAAGTCGGTTGATAAATATCTTTGTAATCTTTGGTAGGACTGTTCCGATTACGAAAATTCCTACACAGATAGAAAGTTATACAATCGTTGATGGTCATAGGCTACTTACAGGCTTACGTCACGGGAGCAATGTCGCGGGTAAAAGCTAGTTGATTATTAAAGTCACTGCTAGATAGCAACAAAATAAAATTCGTTTACACCAATCTACTATATAAAAATAAGTCGGGTTTTCCTTCCTGACGCTATAACTCCAGAACGCACGAACCGATTTCCACGGTTTTGCATTCGTTGGAAAGGTCTCGGGCTCCGTGAGGTTTATAGCAAAGATAATTTCTTAGTTTTTGTTTCATCATCGCTATCGGTTCACTCTATCAAAAGTTAGATGAATTTAAAGTGTTCAAGAAGTAAAATTATCACAGCACACGCAATTTAGTTACTCGGACAGTTGAACTCGATATTCGATAGATGGCGTTGTGCATTTGAAGTCATGTTCTGAATGGCGGTGTTAAGTTTATACGCGAAAGAATGGCCCTAGAAAAATAATTGGTATGTAGGAATGTAGGGTAGGCAGGAAGATAAGTAGGGTAGGGTTGGCTTGGCAGGCAGATGACGGGAGCGAAGCCGCGGGCACAGCTAGTGAGTTAGTAATTATCTCATAAACGCGTGAACCGATTTACATGAAATAAACGGATGAAATGGTTCTACGCCTATATTTGAGACTAAAGTTATCAAAATATCTCCATAAACAAAAAAATATGATTTCAAATTACGTAATTATAGGTACAAGTCGGATTAATGGCTTACATTTTTTTTTTGTTATCTGGCGGACACATTAGAAGAGAAACTGATGAAAGACTGGCGGCGAACAAAGCATATTCACTTGACCATTTCGGGTTTGTTGTGAAAATGTCATAAGGAAAGATTTGAGCATGAAGGCGGATGGCTATAAAACGAAATTAGGGAAGACCAAGGAGGTGATGGATGGGTCGTGTGAAAATATTGTAATAGAAATGGTAGTCAGTAAGATCGTGAGATGATGACTAACAGAGATGTATGAAAGAAGAAGATGTGTTGCGCCGACTCCAAATAACGTAGGACAGGAGCAGGAAGAGCAAAGAAGCAATGGACGGAGTATGTGACGGGTGATATGGATGGGGAGTGACTCCTGACTGAGATGGCGACTTACGGAGAAGTAAGGAAGAAGGACACATGTGACAATACCTGGATGCACTTGAGTCGACAGAAAAACGGGCCAAGAGGCTCATCGACAATGAGATACTGGTCGAGTCTAAGCTCCAGAGCCTTGAACATCGGCGCCGAGTTCAAAATCAAAATTAAATATTTTTATTTTACGTAGGCCTACATGGGCACTTATAAAACGTCGGCAAAAGGTGCACGGTTCGGGTTAGTCGTTTCCTATGGAGAAGAACCGGCAAGAAACTCCATGGTTACTCTTTTAATTTTTTTTGTGTTTACAATATTTCCATGTTACAGCATTAGTACTTGGATATGGGGGGACAACGTAGGCCCGACAATAAGTCGTACGAAATTGAAAAAAAACAAACAAAAAAAATAATGTACGAAATAAAAAGTTAACAAATGTTAACAATCATCTAGAAATCTAGAAAGCCTACAATGTTCACACATTCACAATCGGTAAAAAAATCTATACAAAGGTAAAAAAAAAACAAATTAAAAAATACAACAATAAATTTAACATGTGGCACAAATACTGTTATCAGTGCTGTAACTATTCTTAGCAAAGGGCTATAATGCTGATTGAAAAACATTGTAAAGTCTAATTAAAAGAGAAAAAAAATGAGATAATAATAAACATTGTAAAGTCTAATTAAAAGAGAAAAAAAATAGAATAGTTAGAGACATCCATATATTTGTGCCGTTTATGAGTTACCAGGGAAGCCGCATGCGCAGAGGGTGTCAAAGCCAAAATTTTTATCTTCAACGTAGTCCTTGATTTTATAATATGCTTTTTTTATAAGGACACGTTTGATGTAGTTTTTGAACTTTCCATCGGTCAGTTCTATAACTGATTTAGGCAACTTGTTATAAAAGCGTGTACTGTTTATATCTGAATTTGGGTATTACAATTTCGTGCTTACTGCGTGTATTTAAATTATGGAAGTCACTTCTAGTTTTGAAAAGCCCTCGATTTTTGCGGAGTTGAGTGTGCGTTGGAATTGCATCTGGTTCTTCCAAGCCCGTTCTATCATCGGACTACAAGACGTACGGCGATGCGTCATCGCCGAACGCACAAAACGCGAACGTTTTGGGAATATTTTTATTTTGCGTACTGCATAGGAGTGGCATTCACTGCCGGAGTCTGTATTTCCTGATAGCTATAATCTGGGAGTCTTTAAGTCAAGAGTGAATAGTATACTTCTAGGCAAGCGTGCTTCACCGTCGATTTCATCATTGCTTACCATTATGTGAGATTATGGTCGAGCGCCAGCCTATCAATATTACAAAAAAAAGATATAGCGCCGACTAAATTTTTTTTTTATATGATATGGGCAAAAGTAACATGAAAGTAGAGCTGAGACATTAACCTGCATAGTTCTCATATGATTAAGGACCTTTATTGTATGGACTTTGCCTTCTGAGTCAATTATTTAATAAATTGAGAGCTATTGTTAAACATTATTGACGAGTAAAAGTATTATTTTTAAGGAATTTACAAAATAAATAAATATGATTTCCTCATAGTTAGATATGAGATACAAAACAAGAAGTACGTGGTTAAGTTATAACAGTCGCACGCATCGATGTTCAAGGTTAAGCAACGCTTGCCGAGGTTGAACCGTGGATGGGTCACCATACATTTATATTCAATACCGAGACTCCGCCGTACCTCGGAAAGTAAGTTAAGCCATTGGCTCTGGACGTCATTTATAGATCTTTAACAGTCATAACGGTAGTCCAAACCCATAAAACCTGACCCCAGTTATCAGTGTATCGTGTTTTCCAGTTACTGGTTTGTAGAGGTTCATATAAACAGTCACTCCATGTAAAATTCTGGCACTTAGCTGAATCAAGTTATACTGAAAGCCGACTCCAACACAAATGGTGAAAATTGGCAATTATACTAGTGATAGCTTACCTGTTATCCATGGAGTGCCACAGGGTAGTATCCTAGGTCCAACGTTGTTCCTAGTTTACATTAATGATCTTACACTACTTAATATTCACAACTGCAAAATAATTTCATATGTAGATGATACTACCCTAACAGGTTACACTGAATCAGGTTACTCTGAAAGCCGACTCCAACGAAGTTGGGAAATGCTAATTGGATTAATTGAAATATACAAGACTTAAAAAATAACTTTTTTATAATAAAATATTACCGAATTCCAAATAAATAAAAAAACTACTTTATTTTTGGAAGTCAGTGTTTATGGTAGGTACCAATTTTTTGCGTTGTCGACACAGACTTCCAAAAAGAAAGTTATTTTTCACATTGCTGGTTTTTTATTTGGAAGTCGGTAGAATTTTTTTGTAAAAAAGTTTTTTATTTTTACTATTTTGCATAGGCAAGTAAGGTGCCTATAGTGCCAGAATAGATTACCCGAATATCATGAAACTGAACATAACCGGTGAAATGAGAGTGTACCAAGGTGAACTGTACACATCTGCGTAACCCTTTAGAGCGTACTGGCGTGATGTTATGTTATGAAATGGTATAAAAAATAAACAGACATACGATTGCATCAATCCCGGGCGATTTACCGTTATTTATTGAAGAATTCTGTTGTATATCTCCGAGGTTCTTCGTCATACGACATACTCTTTTAAACAAAAAAGAGTTTTCAAAATCGGTCCACAATTGACGGAGATATCGGTGAACAATCAAAAAAAAAAGCTAAAAGTCGAACATAGAATCTCCTCCTTTTTTGTAAGTCGGTTAAAAATACGATGCAGATTGCACCCATACTAGCATGCCATACGAAAAAGCTTTTACTCCAACATTCCAAGGCATTGTCGATGAGTTTCCATTCCATCCACCTGTCTTGTCACAGAGTACTCACAGGCACGCGGCAGCTGCTGTAATTGTTACATGTTTCGTAGTCATACTGGTCACGTGCGGTGGAACCGTGAGTCAGTCTGTGGTCATTAGATACAAGGATGTTTGGGTACTGGATGTGGTAGGACGTAGGTGTGGCTGCTTTATGTTATGTTGAATTCTGGGTGCTATTTACCTAAATATCAATAATGGACACAATACATTTATCGAAAGAGTTATGTCGTGGTTTAAGGTTTATTAACTGACTCAATGTATCAAAAATGTAACTACCTATTATAAACTGTCATCATATCCAGTGACGTCATGTAGGCTTATTATTTTATGTTCATTTTCCTTGTGCCTACTGTTTGAGTCCTAAAATTGTGCAGAGCATCTCAGACATAATCTTGCTTGTGCATGTGTTTTGATCAATTACGGATTGTATGGACTTTAAAAGAGACTTTGACCTCTGATTCTGTTTAGGTGTTTCTTCTTAGAATATTCAGCTGTAGTAGTATTTTTTTTAGGGTTCCGTACATCCGAATGATAAAAACAGAACATATATGGGATCCTCCACAGAACATGTGTGTTATTCGTGTGTTCCCTTTGAACAGCCGATTTGCTCTAAATATACAGGACGGGTTCATTTGCAATTTGGTAAACAAGCCATGAATTTTGCAACCCAAACACCAACGCGTAGGTAACGTAAATAAATACATCAATCATCATCATCAATATCAATACATATAATAAATCTGTAGAAAAGAAACTTTTGTACATCGATCATATTTCCAAAAAAAAATAGCCAGGTTGATAAAGGACTATTGCCAGCATTTTTGTTTTTTTTTTCTGTTTGTCTGTTATCTGTTTATTTGTGCACGCATCACGTGAAATGTACGAAACCAATGTTGATAACTTTTATACATAAAAATTGTGCGTAACTTGAAAAATTACTTAGTTTTTGTTTCATCGCAATCGGTTCACTCTATCAAAAGTTAGATGAATTTAAAGTGTTCAAGAAGTAAAATTATCACAACACATGCAATTTAGATACACGGACAGTAGAACTCGATATTTGATAGATGGCGTTGTGCATTTGAAGTCATTTTCTGAATGGTGGCGATAAGATTCTCCGCGAAAGAATGATGACTATAGAAAAAAAAATGGTAGGTAGGTAAGTAGGGTAGGCAGGAAGGTAAGGTTGGCAGACAAATAACGGGAGCGAAGCCGTGGGCACAGCTAGTTTAGAATATGGGGTCACTTTTGTGGAAAACGTATAAGCAAACACTACCCCAGACAGCGCCAAATGGTGTGCGTGAACAAACCCTGACATTTAGACATTTCGATCATTGGCATCGCTGATAGAATAACATTTTATCTAGAGCCTCAAGAGGGTATTTGGTGTCACAAAGGACAAGGTAAATTTATGTTATTCCCTATGCAATTTAAAGACCTTCGGGAACAAATCAACATACATTTCATTACTAGTCTACTAGGCATTATCATTTTACAACTTCTTCAGACCCGGGCACGCCTGATGGAAATATTGCTGCAAACACACCTCTCTCGTCGCCTATATACTTTTTTATTGTTTTCTGTGTGTGTCCCGAAAACATGATGTCTATAAATTTGTGCTTTGTAAACGATATTTAATCTTTTTCCTTTTTATGGTTCCGTACCCAAAGGGTAAAAACGGGACCCTATTACTAAGACTCCGCGATCCGTCTGTCTGTCTGTCTCTCCATCTGTCACCAGGCTGTATCTCATGAACCGTGATAGATAGACAGTTGAAATTTTCACAGATGATGTATTTTAGTTGCCGCTATAACAACAAATACTAAAAACAGAATAAAATAAATATTCAAGTGGGGCTCCCATACAACAAACGTGATTTTTTGCCGTTGTTTGCGGTACTGAACCCTTCGTGCGCGAGTCCGACTCGAACTTGGCCGGTTTTTTTTTAATAGTGGCCTGTTAATAGTTCCTTTGCTCAATAATTAATCCGCTTAGGTCATCATCATCATCATTTCAGCCGAAAGACGTCCACTGTTGGACATAAGCCCCGCCCAGTCGTCGCCACATTGACGGATCCCGTGCGTCTCGCATCAAGCGAATTCCCGCAACCTTAACCAGGTCATTGGACCAACTAGTGGGAAGCCTTCCAATGCATCGTCTGCCACTTTGCGATTGCCATGACAGAACTTTTCGGCCCCATCGGCCATCCGTTCTGCGAGCAATGTGGCCTGCCCACTGCCACTTAAGTTACGCAATTCTTCGGGCTATGTCCGTAACTGGTTCTCCTGTGGATATCTTCATTTCTGATGCGATCACGTAAGGAAATTCCGAGAATAGCCCTCTGCCCTTTGGGTGCCTTTCTGATAAGGCTCATTGTGAGCGTCCACGTCTCGGTCCCGTAGGTGATCACTGGCAACACACTCTGGTCATAGACTTTTGTCTTGAGACACTGCGGTAAATCCGCTTAGCTACAATTTCAAAACGAATACAATAATACAATTAGAAATCGTCAGAGCGCCTAGTGCAAGTTTTATACTTATTCGATCGCGCGTAAACATTTGCTTATATCAAATCGTATGTAATAATTGTATTTCACTATAGTGTTTTCAGACGGCGCTTATTTAGCAATAGAATAGAAATACATTTATTCAACACAGACACAACACAACAGCAACAAACATGGAGTAAAAGACAGTATAGAAGTGCATAGACAAATTGCGCTGAGCGTGCCGAAAGAACAATAAAAATAGGCATTTCATTTACGATAAGGCGATAGTGTAGGAATGTATAAAAAACCTTTTAACAAAAGTCAAACCGATTTTCAGAAC
The DNA here is from genome assembly GCA_948252205.1 of Orthosia incerta. Taxonomy (NCBI): domain Eukaryota; kingdom Metazoa; phylum Arthropoda; class Insecta; order Lepidoptera; family Noctuidae; genus Orthosia; species Orthosia incerta. The sequence goes on from OX411761.1 coordinate 27,160,656, forward strand.
AAAAAACTACAAAGCAAAAAAATAACTTTCTTTTCCGAAGTCGGTGTCTTTTGTACCCATTGTTTTCAGTTTTTCGACACCGACTTCCGAAAAAAATTTATTTTTTGCTTTGTAGTTTTTGTTCTGGCAGTCGGTTTGATTTTTTGTTAAAAAGTTTTTAATTTTTTCTTTTTAGTTCTGGTAGGTACCTCCAATTAACATGATTATCATTTATAGCCAAAGTACATTTCATGATGAATTCAATAAGCCCAAACACGAGTAGGATACATTGTTTTATTTCGGAGTTCCAGTGCCAACCTTCCGGCTTCATCATCAGATCAGATCGATGGTGCCATTTTTATCAGTACCATTTATTTATAAGTATTTGCTTCATTATAGTCGATTAACTAACGATACTTTCTGACTGCAAATGGTTGCATTGTTGATGAAAATACCAAAATCGCTATATGCATGCCTATAATATTTGAGGAGTTCCCTCGATTTCTCTAGGATTCCAGCATCAGATCCTGACCTGATGACTATGGGATAAACTAGAATGCATAACCTTTCAAACAAAAGAAGATTTTTTTAAATCGGTCTAGGCGTCTTTGAGTAATCGGGGAACATATATTTAAAAAAAAGATGCCGATGAATTGAGAACCTCCTCCTTATTTTGAAGTCGGTTATAAAACAAGGAGTAAGGTCACTGAGGCTCTGGACAGGTAAGATTGTATCAACGAAAGCATCGCGCTAAAAATGAATAAGAATGTCGAGCACTATCGAAATGTCACATGACCATTTAGAAAGAAAGAAAGAAAATTTTATTTTGTTCTACAAGTTTTTTTTTGTATTCTTCTCAGCAAACCCTTTCATTTGATACCCATATCATGGCAGCGCACAGAAAATAACTAGTCCACCGTCTTGGGGTGTTCGCTATATTGGATTTAGAATTACGTCACTTTGGTAACCATGGCTTGTTCTCCAAATATAACGTGTATGCAAAATTTAATCTTAATCGGTGGATGGTGCTTCAAAATTCAGTTGCAAGATTTGACCCAAACACACTTACATACATACAAACATTGCAAGTTAAATATAAGCTTGTAAAGAATCATACTTCACATGTTTTATACAAATGTTCGTTTACGTTAACGCGATAAAAAAGTGCAAAAACTCGCACGAAGACCGAAGAAGAAATGTATGTGCGGAATTGCAGTCAGACCGTAAGCTAGCTTATCCAGTTATCAAGATCTACGTTCGAGAAGCAATTGAATGCAAATAGTGCGCCCGCGCCACCGTGCGTCGCGTGGCGCTCGCGCCGATCGTTAACTTGAGAGTAGGTGCGCGTGACTCATTCATCGTGATTCATGTACATTTTATATACCGTAGTAGTATTTTTGACGGTCAGCAGAAGTATATTGGTGTCATTGAAGATTAGGTAAGTTTTAAGATTTTTTAAGCACGTGCACGTTGGAATGCTGGTAATGAATTAACTTCTACTACTATCGGTGTGCGCAGAGGCACATAGATAGTTTTCATGCGACTATGCGCAAGCTCACTGCTTCCATGGTGCGCAGAGTACGACCGTACGGGACAGTTCCAACACCGTCCTGAGGCCCTAGTCAAGTGACAATCTATCATCAAAAGCGTGGCGATAGCGATTGGAAAAATGACAAAAATGTATGGATGGGAATGTCAAATGCCATCGAAATGTCACATGATCGCCATCGTTGACATAAATGACACTTGTGACAACTCCTGGCGATGATAGCGGGATGGCTGGATTGCCCTGTCCTCTGTCAACGTTCTGGCAGACATGTCACTGTTCCAATGCAGGATATAAATTATCTACTAATTGATGTGATTTTAATTATTTTGGCATCGCTGAGCGAACGAAGCTCTAGGACATCTTACCCACCTATCTTCTTAAACACTTGAAATCCAACATGGAATTCCTTATTCATCGTTTAGTTACATTACAGTCACTTCACCATCACGCACACTCTTCACTTTTCAGTTTGAAAATGGAACTTGTAACACAGACAGAAGAACTACACCAAAGGCACTGTCAAAAGTGACCACAAATACTCAAATACCGAACAAACCCGACTGACGTTTACTGTCGGATCTGTCTTCGGACTGGTACAAGACAGTCGTCTTTCAATGCCGATCCACCATCACACACTAGAAGTACCACAACAGCTGAAACAATACTGTAAGTGCGGCTTTGTTCACAACTCCATATTGTATACAGGGTGTAAAGAAAAGGTGTGATCATATTTTAAAACTGTATCTACCCTTTTAAATGAACAAATTCCTGCAATTTTTCTTTTGTTATTTTCTGTGACTTCCTTGGAGAAATTTGTACAAAGACATGGCCAGATGCAGTTTTGGAAATATGATCATATCTTTTTACATCCTGTATAGCTACTTCATTCTATGAGAAGAGTATTTCTATTTACAAGTAGAATGAGAGTCGTGATCGTTGTTCAATTGTTTCTCCGTGAGAACAGGGTTTAGGCTCCACAACAGATCACGGCTGAGAAAACTGTCCCACTGGCCACGATAAGCGATAAGTATAAAGTTAGCAACTAGCAATCTGTTGGTTTGACGTTTGTCAACCTATTTTTCAGCCTGATCTCCACGTCTGTCAGTCTCGGAACCTGCAGGTGGAGTGTGGCTATCTAGCTTACATCTGTGGCACTGTTCGGGAAAGGGAAAAAAAGGTAGCACAGCGAAACATAAATGTTGTTAAAACACCCCAGACTCCTAACACGGCACCAGCACAGCCTTATAACACGGTTTTAGAATTAATAAACTTGTCTTACTTACACAGATGTTTGACACAAATACATCACTTGCGCACACGTTCATCATAATAGCGTGTTCAAGGTCTTCTCATTTTGCTCTGCGGAAATTCTCGTGACTGTACCATATTTCATCCTAGGGCGTACTATCAGACGTAGGAGTCTGATAATATATCCTGGGGTGAGTATGCCGTGCCGTGTGGCTAACAGAAACCCCACTGGCATTCTTCCAGCTACCTTCTTGTGGTTATTGAGCATAAGTGCCCATAGATTTAGCATCCCCATCTGGTATTAGTTAACAGATTGTACGAGTAGCATAGCATATTTAGTGCAAAAATTATAACATAAATGAAGCGTAAATCACAAAGGTATTTTACGTTATAATAAAGATAATTATTTAACTGTTTTCCTGTACCCACAGAGATGACGCCCCGGCTAAGAGTTTATACATTATTCGTTGGTTCAGCCCAGATTGGTTTGCACTTTATGCAATTTACTTATTTCCTAAACACGGATCACAAAACGGTGAAGGAAAACATCGTGAGGACACCAGCTCGCTAGTATTCCCCAAATGTTTTGTTGCCGAGTGCAACCGCGCAAATGCGGTTAAACAAAAGGCTTACCTGGCATGGTTCGACGCTCTAGTGCACAAGGCAAAAAACGTAACTCAAAGAAGAGAGACTTCAACGGCTGCCAAGTCCTGCAAAAAGGCGATGCGAAGGGTGCGGTTTGACCATATTAGCAGAATCAGGCACAAACTCACTTCATAGGGCGACAGCAGGGGCTGTCGCCCCTCACTACCATCACTGCTGAGACCCGACGGGTCACTGGCCCACTCCGCCGAGGACAAGACAAACTTGTTTGCCTCCCTTTTTGCGGAATCTTCGCGTATGAACACTGATGTCGCGCGGCCCCCTCCTTCTCCTGTTGGATGTGGGACGAGTATGTCGGACATTCGCATCCATCAGAGGGAGGTCTGTAGGGTGCTGCGTAATCTTGACGTGAACAAAGCTATTGGCCCCGATGGGATACCGGCAATTGTACTGAAAACTTGTCCTGAATTTTCATTTCGATAGTGACTGGAAAGGTGCCGAAGGCTTGGAAGCAAGCTTAACGTTCAGCCCGTGCACAAGAAGGGTAGTCGAGCTGACCCGGCTAACTACAGACCCATCTCGGTAACGTCCATCCTCTGTAAGAGTAAGAAATGTGTGCTGAACATTAAGCTCCTGGCATACCTAGAAGTCAATAGTATATCCTCAGTGACCGCCAATACGGTTGCCGCCGAAATCGGTCAACTGGGGATCTTCTAGAGTATGCCATTCACGTCTGGAGTGAGGACATCGAGAGGCACGGGGTAGCGCTTGCTGTCTCCCTTGCCATCTCGAAGGCGTTCGAGAGGGTCTGGCATGACAGCCTTATTGGTAAGCATCCTTCCTTCGGTCTGCCTAGTGGTCTGTGTGACTGGATTACTGACTTCCTGAGGGATCGGTCCATCAAATCAATTCAAATCAAATCAAATTGTTTATTTGTGATACATGGGTTACAGGTGTTCATTACATAATTATGTCCGAGCGGTTATCGATGGCTGCTCGCCCGGTCAGTTAGGTATTAAAGCCGGAGTCCCTCAGGGTTCGGTACTCTCGGCTACACTGTTTTTGCTGCACATTAATGATCTGCTACAACCCGGAACCTTTGAGTACGCAGACGACAGCACGGTTCCTGAGATACGAGTCCGGCGCACGGGCTACTGGGCCTGAGATCCGGTCTCTCCGGGAGCGCTTGAACCTGTCTTTGGAGGCAGTCTGCGAATGGGGCGATGCCAATCTAGTCAGATTTCAATGCTACTTAGACTCAGGCATGTCTTTTTCCGCAAAAAGAGCCTATTCCACCCGGCTCCATCTTTCCGTTGTGTAACCGTGCCGATAACGGACCATAACGACCTTCTTGGTGTTACGTTCATTCGTTCTTGGCCATTTTGGTCTATTCATTGAGGCGAAGGCTCAGTTGGCTGCAAAAAAGTTGGGGATCCTTGCAAAGATGAGACGGTACTTCACGCCTAAACAGCTGCTCAAATTGTATAAAGCGCAAGTTCGGACATGCATGGGATACTGCTCTCACCTCTGGGACGAATCTGCCAAATATCAACGTGTTGCACTTGAGTCGGTTGACAAACGGTCCTTGGCCCTTGAACATCGACACCAAGTGGCAAGTCTGTCGGTTTTTTATCGGTTACACTTCGGGGAGTGTGCGATGGAACTGCACAATTTGTTTCCGCCTAGCCCTTTCCATCATCGGACAACAAGACGTGCGGCAATGCGCCACAGGTACATGGTGGACATCCCACCCATACATACAAAGCGTTTTGCGAATACTTTCATTGTGCGCACAGCTAGGGAGTGGAATTCCCTGCCGGAGTCTTTGTTGCCTGATAGCTACAACCTTGGGGTCTTTAAGTCAAGAGTGAATAGGTTACTTCTGGGCAAGCGTGCTTCACCGTCAACCACATCATCGCCTACCATCAGGCGAGATAGTGGTCATACGCGAGCCTATCGATGGCTCGATCAGGCTAGTTTTATCTTTAGTAGGTATACCTACACATTTACAAAGAAGAACACATTCTAATATTACATTTTGCTTGACATGTTTATGGCCCATGCCACCCATGTGGGTGAGCCTATCGCCTTTATCCGGGTACGAAACCAGACTGCGGGCTACTGAAAAATTCTAGGTGAAAAATCCATCGCGGTAACTCTCTTTCAAATTTATACGCGACCCAGAAAGGCATCGGCCCTAGTAGACCCCGTCAGTTTTGCTGGCATCTCTTTGAGGCGCGCGTGAAGCACTACGTGCTGTCGACTCGCGCTTGGTCCTTATCGGACAGCGAGCTAACCATTACTCGCTATCCGCAAGCCTGCGCCTACGGTGTCCGGGAATCAGCTTGCAACTCTCGTCACCGTCTAGATTAGTGTCATTGTATCAGCTATGGCAACGGTTGACATGCCAAAATGTACAAAAAGAAAGTTTTTCAGTTATTCAATAGTAAGATTCCCCCATGCTTTCAATCGCAAGCCATATTATGCAAAGCAAGTCGCGTGTCAGTCAAGGTACTCATATATATCACTAAATACTGAGTCAGTGATGACTCACATACAAGGACATTACTATGTACATCTCGTATTGTTTCCCATAAACATGACAAGTGACATTGATGACACGGGTTGTAGCTCATTACAAGCTTTTTTTTTTAGTTAAAGAGTTTGAAGAAGAATAAGAAAAAATCTTGTTTAAAAAAAAAATGAATAATTTTATTCTGTCATAGGATCCCGACATCCATCGGTGTGAGAACCGCCCTTGAATTTATTTTCTCGCGCGTTAGTTTTTATTTTGCGATAACTCAGATATTCATTTAAATTATATGGTGTAAGGATTAAAATAATGTACACGCAATGCAATGGTAACCAACTTCTATATGTTGATAAGGATTAATACTGTTTCCGTCTAAATAGCTTTCCAATTGTATGTGACAATCATGGACTTTCCGTAGACTTATAAAAGAGGAACAATGCCACAATACATTGTTTTGTAATATCTGAAAGGGATTAGGCAGCGATTTCGATGAAAGCTTCCAGGCGGCTTGACTTCTTGGCGACATTTTCAACAATATCGTCACATTTCAACCAATTTACACAAAACCTTAACAAATTATACATCTGAACCTTTCTCGTGAATCACTCTGTCTTTTGGTGAAAACCACATGAAAATCCGTTCAGTAGTTTTTGAGTTTCTCGCTAACAGACAGACAGACAGACGTGGCGGGGGACTTTGTTGTATAATATGGTGTAGTGATAGTGATGATGTGGCTATTAACCTAAAGTTGTAAGTGAGAAGGGTTTGCAGCTGCTGTGAACTGCATAATCTGTCGACGAAAAATTAATATTGGAAAGAAATAAAGGCTCCTTAAATGATACGACGATATTATTGTTGCTTTGTTTCTACATTACAAGGAAACTTTGAATTAAATAATAAAATATCCTGTTTACCTATAATAAACAGTGACTGTACTTATATACCTCCGCAACATTTTAGTTGCGTGTTTTTCAAATCCAGTCGACGTCAAAGATAAATCTGTACGTCAGTAAAATGACTGCCTAAGTATTCTGAATTATTAACTTACTGTTCCATTAACCTAAATTACTATTAGGACCTTGTCACACCCACTCAATCATATTTGTATAGATTTAAGTTTTTCTAACTTAAGGCCGTGCCCTGACCAAAAAATCAGCATGAGATATGAGCATTCCTATTGGCCTAGCGGCACTGGCGGCGCATGAATTACGGTAGTGAATACGCCCAGATTTTAGAATAAAATCTTTATAAAATTGAATATTGGTCTTTTGAAAAAAATAAAACTTACGAAATGTTCGTTATCAAATTGTCTATCCATTAGTGTTAGTATACAAAATAATTAATGAACACTTTACGAGGAGATGCATGTTATCCATAATTATTTCACATTTTTATGGTTCTGTTGGAAGGAGATTAGTGACACATATACGTCTTTAAAAAAAAAGTGTACTACAATTTTAGAATCAACATTATGAAGAAATTTAATGTATTTTTATTAATTGATATTTATTTTTAAATAAAGAATAGATAGCTCTTAAAAAATGCACAAAATTCGACTAGCGCGGCGTTTTGCTCGGGGAGGCGCCTTAACAGACATTGTTATGTTTAGAACTATTCGGAGCAGGGTGTTATGAAAAGCAACTGAAAATGGGGGATCTCCCGACTGGTGTTGTGTCCGGTGGGCCACTGTTGTATGTGTTGAAATCGTGACGAGGATGTGTGCTGGGAGTTTGTTGCTGCACTTCTTCTTCCCAGCTAAAACATTAGGAAGTGGTGACAATACGGCGGACCATCTTTTGTAATGTTTGACGTTCATAAAGTGATGGTTCTCAGCCTAATGTGGATCCTCCTCAGTGGGCTTTTGCCGATAAGCCGACGACGTAGCGGCCAACAAGTAAGCTGAGACGGGCCGCGATGTCGTATGGGAGGCCGCGGCGGGAGAGGAGTGCCCGTATTGCGATGCGCCGCTCTCCCTACCTTCCGCAGCCTGGACGGGGTCGGTCGCTACTGTCTGATGGCAGTCGCGGTGAGGGCGCAGAGGAGGAGGAGTTTCGGTATAGCGGAGTGCTTACGAGTGCCCGTGTTTCCGCCGTAAGCGGCACAGGAGGACACCGTGGCGTTTTAGTGAGTTGGTGTCCTACATAACTGCGCTATATCCTCTTGGTAGCGCAGTTGAGCATATAACCAGACAAAAAAAACCTAATGTAAATAAATGGTTTTTAACTAGATTTTACTAACATCGATCACTATGATCAATTTGGACGTCTAGTAAAATAAATGATATATGTCGACTTATCCTGTCGAAGTGACATTATATCAGCGGGTTTTAACCGACTTACCAAAAAGTAGGAGGTTCTATGTTCGACTTTATGTATGTTTGGAAATGCTGAGAAACAGTGTTTTACATTAAGCGACTGCCTATCTGACCTCCACAACCCAGTAACTGGGTAATACGGTACCCTTTGGCAAGACTGGTGTCAGATCTGACTAACCGAAACGACTGCCAAATATCTTCAAATGACAGTAGGGACCAACGGCTCAACGTCCTCGCCGAGGCACGGAGGAAATTCGGTATGTTGAAAATGATCACCCATCCACCGACCGACCTCGTCAAGCGTTGCTTAACCTTGATGATCGACCAGTGCGGTTGTTATTATTTAGCCACGAGCTCCTCTTTTGAAATAGCCGATTGACCACAAAATATAGTAGAGAACAATCCAGGCAGATAAAGATGCGTGTCAATCAATCGTAGTTCTTATCTCGCTTAGGTGCGTATATGGCGCCTTACCTGCAAGGAACTCAGCCATAATTATTTGTTTACTAACAGATGACCTTTGCCCTACAATTGGACGATTTCAAACCACAAAATGTTATTACTACTTATGTCTTCTTCGTCGTAACGATAATTCCAAAATTAAAAATATTTTGACCAGAATGCAGCCACGTCGACAACGTTGCCATTTGCCTCATAAAGGAGGTATTTTAAGAGAAAAATAAACTTACGTGTCCTGGCGTGTTGGGCGCCTTCTGACTCAGTTTATTGGCTACAAAACTCGTTGTATTATGACGTAGGCTGAAACATAGTCTTTTTATTGGTGTATCGCGCGACAAGCCACGCCACGACACGTAAATGTGTTTCCGTCTTTAGGGTGTAAGTGTTTTTGCACAGAGACCACGACAAGAGGTGAGACATTGTTTGGGACGTGGCTCCGTAATCGCACTGTGGGTCATTGGAGTACCCACACCTAAGTTGTGCCTACAACGACCCACTAGGCTTCACTATTTATATTATAAATAGGCAATAACCCAGTTCATTGACTTACTTATACTTTACATGTAAAGAGACACGTACATTAACATATACGTACGTCGCTACTCATAATTATGACACATAGTAGGAAAACAATGTATTCTACGTCCTATAAAAGTAGGAAGGGTAAAGTCTCATATTAAACACCATCTAATATTAGTAAAAATGAGCATAAATATTTTTTTCAACACACTTGCTCATAAAGTGGCACTAATTTCACCGCAATTAGGCATATAATGATACCTGTAATCAAACTGTGACTTTTTCATTGCTATTATTCACAAGTGAGTTATAGTTTTTTTTATGGTTTCCTGCCTTCATTTTAAATACTTTTAAATTAAACTAATTTTAAAAGTGTCACAAATCAATCCAATGAAAATTAATAAAATAAGTCATTAATTCTATTCCAGTTAAAATTGAAGTATTTTCAATATAATAAAATGTAACACTGTTAATCAATTAAAAGTGTCCCATTCGACATTAATCTCTTTCTTTTCCCGTCATGGAAGTAGTACTTACTATATCCATAACATGATATGGGTAGTAATTACTATTGCCATGATATCCATTAAATACATAAAATGTGGCATAGCTTCTAGTCAAACAATTCAGCAAAATGCTAGAACCTAACATATTGCTTGCTCATTTCTTGCAACTTCGTATTCAACTAGATAATTTCAACTTGTATGTGTTAAATGAATAAAATTTCCCCTTAAACATAACTTTTGTTTCTCTGCAATAAAGAAAACTTGAAATTCCCCATTTTGTACGTGGCTAATACGCTATCCGCGAAAAGCTAAAAAAAGAAAGTAACCTCATTGTTTTAGTCTTTGGCCGATCGCCATTGTTAGATGCGCGCGCATAGGAAAACTGATTTAATTTACCCCGCCATTGTGAAAAAAATTCACAACTCGTTTTTACTGTTGAAAATGATTTTTTTGTATTATTTTCTTCACAAGTGTGTTGAAAAACGTTGTATGATACACGTGTGTATTGATGATTACCGTCCTCGGCTCTCTTAAGACCCTCACCTACGGCTCGGGTCTCAATGGCGCCTCAACGATAATCACCAACATTGCACACTTGTACCATAAACCTAAACTGGGACACAGGCGGTCCACCACACCGCCTGTGTCCCAGCAGTGGGAACATTAATAGACTGATGATTTGATGTGATGTGGCATGTAATATAGTACATTATGGTACAAGTGTGAAATGTTGGTGATTACCGCTGAGGCGCCATTGAGACCCGAGCCGTAGGTGAGGGTCTTAAGAGAGCCGAGGACGGTAATCATCAATACACACGTGTATCATACGACGTTTTTCAATACACTTGTGAAGAAAATAATACTAAAAAAACATTTTCATCAGTAAAAACGAGTTGTGAAAATTTTTTCACAATGGCGGGGTAAATTAAATCAGTTTTCCTATGCGCGCGCATCTAACAATTGCGATCGGCCATAGAATAAAACAATGAGGTTACTTTCTTTTTTTAGCTTTTCGCGGATAGCGTTTTAGCCACGTACAAAATGGGGAATTTCAAGTTTTCTTTATTGCAGAGAAACAAAAGTTATATTTATGGGGAAATTTTATTTATTTAACACATACAAGTTGAAATTATCTAGTTGAATACGAAGTTGCATGAAATGAGCAAGCAATATGTTAGGTTCTAGCATTTTGCTGAATTGTTTGACTAGAAGCTATGCCACATTTTATGTATTTAATGGATATCATGGAAATAGTAATTACTACCCATATCATGTTATGGATATAGTAAGTACTACTTCCATGGCAGGAATAGAAAGAGATTAATGTCAAATGCGACACTTTTAATTGATTAACAGTGTTACATTTTATTATATTGAAAATACTTCAATTTTAACTGGATTTGAATTAATGACTTATTTTATTAATTTTCATTGGATTGATTTGTGACACTTTTAAAATTAGTTTAATTTAAAAGTATTTAAAATGAAGGCAGGAACCCTTAAAAAAAAAAACTATAACTCACTAGTGAATAATAGCAATGAAAAAGTCACAGTTTGATTACAGGTATCATTATATGCCTAATTGCGGTGAAATTAGTGCCACTTTATGAGCAAGTGTGTTGAAAAATATTTTATTGTATTTCATACATGAAAGTGGTTCAGAGGATAACCGTGGTCGTATGCTACTTTGCAGAATGTATTGTTGAAAGTCAAATCAAATAAAAATCACAAATCACTGCTCCAATACTGTCCCCCTCAGTCATGAAGCGTTCGGTGGCCCACTGATGTGTACCTACCTAAATTCATACGTTTTATTTTGCGGTTTTTATATTTTATGTGTAATTTTAATCTATTGTAACAATAATGTAAATTTACTTTAATTTCCATGTCACTATTGTATGCCCGAAGGGCGGGACATAGCTGATCTCAATTTAATTATTAAAGACCTGTATTATGTACCTACCTTTGATCCACAATAAAGATATTGATTGATTAATTTAAAGTATTTTGTGGTTTTTGCAAAGCCACATCACATTTTTTTTCTATTTAAGTTTTGTTGTTTTACGTGTATGTAGATAATGCATAAGTTACAAGAGTGGACGTCAACGAGAACGTAGTTGATTTAGGAAATTTACTATTCAATAAGTATTTAGAAGATTATTAGATAAGTAGTTTGGAAGTTATGAGGGGACAAATGAACATACAAGCATGCATACATACTTACATACCGATCAATAAACACTTTGCGACGTCGTATTAGGGTAAAATTTTGTTTTCATGACTGATGGGATATATCTCGCAAATTGTCAAAAATATGATGTACTAAAATCTACCTTCATTTTAAAAAAGCTATTCAATAATACAAGTGATACGACATGAAGGGAAGGGGAGGAAAAAATAATTGGTTTTGACTTCGTGCCCCCTAGAGAGCGCCATATTCACTTTAATGTAACGTCACATAGCTTATAACCAGCGGACAAACATGACGCTTTCAACGACACCTCATCTGTCAAATTATGATAAGTAGTTTAGAAGTTATGATGGAACAGATGAACATACATTCACACAAACCGGTCAAAAACATAACCCTCTATTTTGCTTCGCTATAGTCGGGTAATAACGTAAAGTGTTTAGAAAAAAAAACATTTTTACAAAAAAATACTACCGACTTCCAAATCCATAACGAAAAAAAATTGGTACTTACCAAAGATACCGACTTCCAAAAAGAAAGTTATTTTTCACTTTGTAGTGCTTTTATTTGGAAGTCGGTAGTATTTTTTTGGAAGAAAAATTTTTTTTTTCACTTTTTATTGTACCTAATAGGCAACATGCCTTTAGTAAGGTACCTATAATGCTGAGTAGATTACTCGAATATCATGAATCCTGAACATAACCGGTGAAATGACAGTGTACCAAGGTGAACTGTACACAACTGCGTACCTATAGAGCGTACTGGCGTGATGTTATGTTATGAAATGGTATAATCAATAAACAGACAAGCGATTGCAGCAATCCCGAGAGATTTGCCGTCATTTATTGAAGAATTCTATTGTATATCGCCGAAGTTCTTCATCAGATCTTCACCAAAATTAAAATGAGACCAATTTCGGAAACAAAACACTGACAAAATCAGTCCACAATTATTTAAGGAGAAATCGGTGAACATACATAAAAAAAACAAACGAAGACGAACATAGAACCTCCTCCTTTTTGGTCTGTCGGTTAATTAGAAGTAAGTTTTCAAAATAAAAAAATATAATAAATATGTCACATACTTTGATACTCATATGACACAAATAGTAGGTAAACATATTCTACGTCAAAGAAGATAGGCCCCATCGCCACTCCCATAGAATGACGTAGTAGGAAGGGTTAAGTTTTCCTGTTGAACACCATAACACGCAAGCCAGGTTAGTTGTTTACTAATAAGAGTGGCTGTGACTCAAAAGTATCTGCCTGTCATCAAATTTTACTCATTCTTGTATGAAGCCAATCTCATAAAGGAATGATTGGTGTTATTGATGTATGCAGAACAAGTTGGCAGGACCCGAAACCTCCATTGGAAAGGACCAGGAAATCCTCCGACCAGACGGATGTTGTGTCGCGTAGCCAACTGCCCGATTGTTGATCACGAGTATGTTCAAATCGCGCAGTGAACTTTGATTGCGCGATGTAGGATTTGAGTGGCATCAGGTCTTTTTTTACCCGACTGCCGATGGAGGGTAATCTGTTTATCAGTCTATGTATGTATGTTTGTTCCTATGTGGCGTTATAGCGACCAAACGCGTTGGCCAATTTTGATGATTCTTACGTCAATCGATTTGTCTTAACCTTGCGAGTGTCACTGGCTACATTAAAGGACGCCATATTGTGGGAGCCAAATTTTTTTTTTGCAAATCCATCTTTTGGCGTATCAAAATATAGAGGTGATTATTTTAAGAGGTGATTTCAAAAACATATAACACTTATAATATCTTTAAATATACCTAATCCAAAAAAGAATTTAACTAAAAAGTAATAAATAAAAAAGTTAATTCAACAAAAAAAATAAACTTGACTGTTTAAGAAGCAAACTAAAAAGATCTGGTTGAATTCGCAAACTGGACATCTGGGTTTGGTCAGCCAGCTCGCGCACACCATGATTTTCTTCTTGTTTACGTCTTTTTAGTTCGCTTCTTAACTCTAACTAACATTCACCAATAAAATCTGTGCTTGTCCTCCTGGCGCTTCAACTAACATAAGCCTTGTAAATACATTTTGTTAGTTGCCTTTAATTCATTCTCTGGTTGAAGGAAGGAAGCAACACTTTGCTTAACGCCAGAATTAGGTACCTATTTGTGGTTATTTTTCCCCGGTAAATACTTTCACTAGGAACTCGGTTACTCCATGTTTTTGTAGTAACCTAGTTATTGTTCATCTCCTGTTTTTTCCAGTTTTCTTATAGGTAATTTACATAGTACAAGACCTACTACAGGTAACATGTTTATTTGTGATTTTCCCTCGTAGGATATTCAGAAGGGGAAAATTTGAAACGCGTCATTTCTTTTGGTTTTACAATATTGCACTTAATTTTATTAGAGTTAGCTTTTTCATGTTATTGTAAACAAGGATATGTTTAATTAAGTGGCTCGTGGCTAAATAATAAAAGCCATACGGGTCAATCTTCGAGGTTAAGCAACGCTTGCCGAGGTCACTCCGTGGATGGGTGACTATGTGAACGAGAATTCTCCATGCCTCGGAGATCACGGGTTTGGTCCCGGCTGTCATTTGAAGATCTTTGACAGTCGTTACGGGTAGTCAGAAGCTTGAGATCTGACACCAGTCCTGCCAAGGCGTATCGTGTTACCCAGTTACTGAGTTGGTTAGACTGGAAGTCAACCCCAACATGGTTGGTAAAAGGCTAGGCAAATTGATTGATTGGTAAATTTAATTAAGTTTGCTTTCGTAAAACTTTCCTGTGTAGTCTAGAATAATTATACGAATATTTGCTTTATTTATTTGGTTTGAACAGGAAGGAAAGATTTAATGATATCACATTGTATGGATAAAGGCGTGTTCGTGGTTAACTGCAGGAAAACTACTTGCACAGGAGTAGATTTTACATTATTATCCATTTTAATTATCGTGTTCTATTTTATTCTATTATACTATAAGTAAAATATAGTGGCTGTCCTGGATCCCGCTGCGAAATTTATTAGAAAAGAACAGCGGAAAGGTAAGAATCCAATAATTCTCACTTTTCCACATAACAAGCCAGAGAAACAACAGAGCTAGGTTTCTAGGCACAAAAGCTGGTTTACTATTGCGTAAAGCCCAGTTGTCGTGCACCACGGATAAAAATTGACTTTAATATTAATGAGTTCAAAATTGTGATGTTCTTTAGAAAGTTCAAATAGTACTCATAGCCGGCGTGCATGTGTAACTAGATGTATGAACGCAAATAAAGCAGAATTAAGGAGTATATAAGGATTGAAGCAGTAGCAGGTCCCGTTCTGTTGTTTCTGCCAACCCCTATGTAAAATACTCGTGACTTTATGTATAAGTGAGTCCTAAATTATGAGTTGCAATTTTTCTGTCTATGACCTGTGAAACATATGCCTCTTCCAGCTGTTTCCACTCATTTCTGTCTCTAGCTTTTCTAGACCAGGTTGCGCCTCCAATTTTTCTTATGTCATCTTTGCCTGTCTGAACCCTTTTCCTTTTGCCATCGCGTGGTTGCCACTCTGTTATAATTTTTGTCCATTTCAACTTACTATCTCTCGTCATGTATCCTGTCCATCTCCATTTCAATTGTCTTACTTTCTATATTATATCTTCTACTTTCGTTCTTGATCGTATTTCAACTGATCTTAACCGATCTTTTTTAGTGACACCAATCATGCTTCTCTCCATTCTCCGCTGACATAATCTCAGTTTTAAAAGATTTTTTGATTTCGATTCCCATGCCCGTTTTATCTCTGAATGAAATTAACTGTCCCAGGTACGTGTAGCTTTTCTTCCCTGTTTGTCATTACATTTGTTTTAGATTTATTCATGGTACGACCTACTAGTGCTTCTGTTATCTGTTGCAGCATATGTTGTGACATATACACTGTGGTATACTAGAGCTTTCAGTGATTAATACTAAGTCATCTGGGAACCTTAAATGGTTGAATACTTCCCCGTTTATATCTATGTCTACATTTTCCCACTCTATGTTCCTAAATACACTTTCTAGGATTCCAGAAAAAAGTTTTGGAGATAACGGGCCTCCTTCTCTTACGCCTTTTGCTATAGGGAACTCTTCGCCGGTTGTTTCCAATTTTATTTGTGCTGTGCTGTTCTTGTTTATATTTTTGATTATACGTATGTATTTCTTGGTAATTCTTTATTGAGTTTAAGCCTTCCAGAGTGACTCGCGCTTAATGGAATCGAACGCCTTGCTGTAATCCACAAATGAAATATACAGTGTTTTATTGTATTCGTTGGCTTTTTCTATTAACTGCTTTAAAACATGGATATTATGATCGATGGTTGAGAAGCCCGCTCGGAAACCAGCTTGTTCGATTGGCTGTTCGCTCGTCCATTGTCCCTGTTAGTCTCTTTAGAGTCAATTTTGAAAATACTTTATATTATTTGACAACAGACTAATATAATATAAAACTATAATTTTCGATGGTATACCGATTTGTCCATTGCGATAGTATAGATTCAGTTCTTAAGATGGTATTATATATTTCTGTGAGTTTCTTTAAGTTTTCAGGTGCAATGATTAAATATTGTATCATCTCGTTCGTTATTTGATCTCGCCCAGGTGACTTGTCGCTCTTTAGACTGTGAACAGCTTTTTTTATTTCTGTTTGAAGGAAAACTGGAATATCCTCAATTTCATCGTCTTCTACATTTGTAGTTGGAATCTGAACTTTGGGGTCCGCTGCGTAGAGTGTTGAAATTTGGATTATAGTTCTTCATATGGTCTCCTGCTTTATTCTTAATGTTTGGTATCCATTGTTTTGACTACACCATTTTTTTTTAGGCTTTTTTTAACTCCTCCTGTCTTTTTTATGTGATTGGTGAGTATGTCTTATCATCTTTTGGCTCTGCCCTTTTTAATACTTTTACTTATTTTTTTACTTACTTCTGAAATAGCTCTTAAATTGTGTTTATATTTTTTTAAAGCTGTCTTCTTTGTTCTATGAGGGTTTTAGGTTTCGTGTTCCGTATAACATGCCTTAGGTTTTGCCAATTGAATGTATAATTGTCCATAAATTTCGCTTATTCCTTTTTCGTATCTTTCGTCTGTTTCATTTATTGCTTCATTTGGGTGTCTACTAATATGTTTTATTACTGCATTCAATTTATTTCTGTTTTTTCCGGATCTGTTCTATTAATTATTGCTCTGACCATTCTGTGGTTAGTGTTGAAATTCAGTTGTTTAATAACGCTTATTTATTTATTGCAATTACTCTCTGCACTCACAGTTTGATCCAACACGTGCAGAGAGTCAATAATTATAGAATTACATAACACGAATAATATTAATAATTTAAATTCACACTTACATCATAGAAAGCTTTTCTATTATTAGTTGCCATATAATCTATTTCATTTCTATATGTTCCATCTGGTGATAGCCATGTCCACGTTTTCTTTGTATTTTTATTGGAAAAGCTATTTATAAATGCAAGATTGTTTTCAAAGGCCATATTGATAATTCTTTTGCTATTGTTGCTTCTTCTGCCAAAACCAAATTTGCCAATGACATTTTCTTCTCCAGTTTATTGAGAACCAATTCTGCCATTAAAATCGCCCATCAACATTACGTTCTTGTGCGATTTTTGTAGGACTGATGTAAATTGTTCATGGAAGAGGTCTTTTGCAGATTCCTCATACTGTCCTGTGGGGGCGTAAATTTCCATAATCGACCATTTATTTTTGTACGATGGCAGATTCAGATTAAGTACAGCTATTCTCTCTGATATGACTTTGAAATCTTCTATGTTTCCTTCTTAATGTTTTTTAATCATGAATCCCACTCCGTAGTTTCCTTTTGTTTCGCCTTTGTAATATAAAAATTTCGGTCCTCAATGCTTTCTCCTAATCTTCTTACTTCACTTAATCCTAAGACATCACACTTTATACTTGAGAGTGCTAGCTCTAATTCCTTTAGACTCTCTTCTGTACTCAAGGTTAAGCAGTTTAAAGTGGCAATATAAGTTGTTGTTTTGATACTGATGGTATTTTTTCTTAACAATTGTGCTGGAAGGGGTTAGTCATATTCCCCCACGGGACCAGCAAGAGGTGTATTAGTTTTAGTTGTATCGTTGAATATTATTTGTTTATTTGTTCTGATCTTCCAGTTACCGACTTGTGTTAGTGGCTATTCTTTATTTAAATCTGATGTTGAATGAGACCTGTTTCTGTACATTCGTTCGAATGCATTTACTTTATTAATTTTCGGTCTGACATTTTTATTGGTTATTTTTGGTGATACAGATTGTTCTCTCTTCCTTTTGTCTTGTGTCACTACTTCTCCTCTGACGACTAGTTTGTCGTATTTAAAGAATACTATATGTCATTATTAATTGAGCTGTTACAATTGCTTCCAGTAGGTAATAGGTATGTCTGGCGTGATGTTGTTTGTTATTCTGTAGGAAATGTGTGCAAAATAACGTTACCACAAGCTACCACTAAACCTTAGCATAAAATGGTGTGTCGTGCCACGGGAAACGTTTATCTTTATTCTCTGGACGTCATGGAGGCGTCAGTGACCAGGAGTTTGCGGTTACAAAGTTTCATTCATAACAATTTATTTAATGAAGTCACAATAAAGCAAAATATTCTTGCACGCAATTTAGACTAAATGTACCTATGAGTCGTTTGCGCAGCTTTTGGTGCAATGACGCATTTGAATTAATAATAAGTATACCTACATTAGGCTTGTAAACGTTATAGTTCTCGCCAAACTTCTTGGCCGCTTGGAGTCTGACGCAAAAAACGGCAAAAATATCACGTTTGTTATATGGGAGCCCCACTTAAATATTTATTTTATTCTGTTTTTAGATTTGTTGTTATAGCGGCAACAGAAATACATTATCTGTGAAATTTGAACGGTCTAGCTATCACGGTTTATGAGATACAGCGCCTGGTGACAGACAGACGGACAGTGGAGTCTTAGTAATAGGGTCCCGTTTTTACCCTTTGGGTACGGAACCCTAAAAAGTATGGGAATGCCAAGCGCTATCAAAATGTCCCGTGATTCATACAGGGTCCGTTTTACAGGTCCACTTTATTGTATACGTATTTATTGGGCGCTGATCTATGTATTTGTAAGAGCGACTTCACACACATGACAGTACTCCGAACCCAGTAAAAAATACCGATCCGACAAAAGATACAGCAGTCCGTTTTACAGGTACGTTTTATCGTATAGGTTTTTATTTTGAAATGGCGTAGATAATTGTATGAGCGAGTTCACACACACAACAGTATTAAAATATTGATCCGTTTTATCGAAGGTTCATCCTTGTAGAAAGTTGGTTGGTGTGAACATTACCCCCAGTAGCGACGGATTTAACGGATCCATCGCTACTGGAAGTTATGTTCACATCGCATTTACAGTACCGTTGTGAACATTACCCCCAGTAGCGATGGATCCGTTAAATCCGTCGCTACTGGGGGTAATGTTCACACCAACCAACTTTCTACAAGGATGAACCTTCGATAAAACGGATCAATATTTTAATACTGTTGTGTGTGTGAACTCGCTCATACAATTATCTACGCCATTTCAAAATAAAAACCTATACGATAAAACGTACCTGTAAAACGGACTGCTGTATCTTTTGTCGGATCGGTATTTTTTACTGGGTTCGGAGTACTGTCATGTGTGTGAAGTCGCTCTTACAAATACATAGATCAGCGCCCAATAAATACGTATACAATAAAGTGGACCTGTAAAACGGACCCTGTATGAATCACGGGACATTTTGATAGCGCTTGGCATTCCCATACTTTTTAGGGTTCCGTACCCAAAGGGTAAAAACGGGACCCTATTACTAAGACTCCACTGTCCGTCTGTCTGTCACCAGGCGCTGTATCTCATAAACCGTGATAGCTAGACCGTTCAAATTTCACAGATAATGTATTTCTGTTGCCGCTATAACAACAAATCTAAAAACAGAATAAAATAAATATTTAAGTGGGGCTCCCATATAACAAACGTGATATTTTTGCCGTTTTTTGCGTCAGACTCCAAGCGGCCAAGAAGTTTGGCGAGAACTATAACGTTTACAAGCCTAATGTAGGTATACTTATTATTAATTCAAATGCGTCATTGCACCAAAAGCTGCGCAAACGACTCATAGGTACATTTAGTCTAAATTGCGTGCAAGAATATTTTGCTTTATTGTGACTTCATTAAATAAATTGTTATGAATGAAACTTTGTAACCGCAAACTCCTGGTCACTGACGCCTCCATGACGTCCAGAGAATAAAGATAAACGTTTCCCGTGGCACGACACACCATTTTATGCTAAGGTTTAGTGGTAGCTTGTGGTAACGTTATTTTGCACACATTTCCTACAGAATAACAAACAACATCACGCCAGACATACCTATTACCTACTGGAAGCAATTGTAACAGCTCAATTAATAATGACATATAGTATTCTTTAAATACGACAAACTAGTCGTCAGAGGAGAAGTAGTGACACAAGACAAAAGGAAGAGAGAACAATCTGTATCACCAAAAATAACCAATAAAAATGTCAGACCGAAAATTAATAAAGTAAATGCATTCGAACGAATGTACAGAAACAGGTCTCATTCAACATCAGATTTAAATAAAGAATAGCCACTAACATAAGTCGGTAACTGGAAGATCAGAACAAATAAACAAATAATATTCAACGATACAACTAAAACTAATACACCTCTTGCTGGTCCCGTGGGGGAATATGACTAACCCCTTCCAGCACAATTGTTAAGAAAAAATACCATCAGTATCAAAACAACAACTTATATTGCCACTTTAAACTGCTTAACCTTGAGTACAGAAGAGAGTCTAAAGGAATTAGAGCTAGCACTCTCAAGTATAAAGTGTGATGTCTTAGGATTAAGTGAAGTAAGAAGATTAGGAGAAAGCATTGAGGACCGAAATTTTTATATTACAAAGGCGAAACAAAAGGAAACTACGGAGTGGGATTCATGATTAAAAAACATTAAGAAGGAAACATAGAAGATTTCAAAGTCATATCAGAGAGAATAGCTGTACTTAATCTGAATCTGCCATCGTACAAAAATAAATGGTCGATTATGGAAATTTACGCCCCCACAGGACAGTATGAGGAATCTGCAAAAGACCTCTTCCATGAACAATTTACATCAGTCCTACAAAAATCGCACAAGAACGTAATGTTGATGGGCGATTTTAATGGCAGAATTGGTTCTCAATAAACTGGAGAAGAAAATGTCATTGGCAAATTTGGTTTTGGCAGAAGAAGCAACAATAGCAAAAGAATTATCAATATGGCCTTTGAAAACAATCTTGCATTTATAAATAGCTTTTCCAATAAAAATACAAAGAAAACGTGGACATGGCTATCACCAGATGGAACATATAGAAATGAAATAGATTATATGGCAACTAATAATAGAAAAGCTTTCTATGATGTAAGTGTGAATTTAAATTATTAATATTATTCGTGTTATGTAATTCTATAATTATTGACTCTCTGCACGTGTTGGATCAAACTGTGAGTGCAGAGAGTAATTGCAATAAATAAATAAGCGTTATTAAACAACGTAATGTAATGTAAGTCAAGTAATGTTCACAACGGTACTGTAAATGCGATGTGAACATAACTTCCAGTAGCGACTGATCCGTTAAAAGCGATCCTAAAAATACGGATTTTCTGTGTGAACGTGCCCAATACATTTTTGAAATTTCGTCCATCGCGCGCTGATAGGATGAAACTTTTTCTTAGCACTTTATAGCATTTAATGAGTGCCTCCTGCATTCATTAAATAATAATCATAATTTACCTGCTAAGGCACATTTAAGTGCACTGCGGTAAAGTATTACGTTAAAACCACTGAAAGGAAAAACAATGTGTTAATTATTAGTCAGATTTCACAATAGCAAATAAGAATTATCTAGTTTATTTCTATTACCTAAATAATATCCTCGACTGTTTAGGCTCCTGAGTATGTTGTGCTTGGCTTCCAGTATAACAGTATGCAACTGAATACAGTGGTACAGTCTTAGTGTAGATATATGAGTGAAGATAAAGTAGGTTATGAAACTGCACATAACTAGGTATTATAACATTCGTGTGATACTATTATACACACTCATGTTTTAATACCCCTTATTATGCAATAGTTTCATAACCTACTATAAATATTCTTCGTTGTAGCTTATAAATATCTGTCAAGTAAATAAATAGGTATATAAAATTGATGAAGTATAACGATGAGTACAACGACCCTCTTTAGGAGTTGCGTTGAGTCTATTACACATTATATAGGTAAAACAACACACATACAGGTAATGCATGTCAAACCGCAGTGGACTATGTAATAACCTCTTGAAGGAAAAAAAAATCATCAGTGACTGAGATATTAGTCACATTGTCACAATAGCAGCAAATAAGATAGTTTCACACACTGAGATGACTCACAATTAATGTCAGGTGTCAGGCACTTAATAAGGACAATTTATAACAAAGACATTGAGTGCTCGTACATTTGTTAGTGTTGTAGTTATCTTGATGATATCGTCGCGTATAACAGTCGTTCGAGCAGGGCTAGATATAATTTCTTTTTGGTTGTAGAAACTAACCTTAAACTCCGGCTTTGCTCCCGTAGCAATTGAACCAATACTTTTCCAAAAGAAATAGTTTCTTATGAGACTCAGCGACAGTGTAGAAATATATCATTAAAAGAATTTGCGTACGTAATCGGATCAGTACTTCTAGATATTAAATCCTAGCACAAAAACAAAAAATATTATTTTTATCTCTTTATAAAAGATATTAGTTAAGAAGTTTATGTTTAGACTAGGTAATTTACAACCTAAAATCTTGAAGACTTTTCTGTAAATAGCTTAGGTAAAATAAATGATTTTTGTTGTCCCCAAAGAGTTGTTGTGTGTGGAAGTCACTGCCTGCGTCTGTGTTTCCGAACGCATACAACCCGGATCTCTTCAAAGTTAGAGTGAACAGGCTTCTTCTGGGTAAGCTCACTCCATCGTCGACTTTTTCTCTGTCACCTCTGACCTAGACTAGAGTCAAGAGCAAACCCATATAAAAAACAAATATAAAAAACCGGCCAAGTGCGAGTCGGACTCGTATTCCGTACCATTATCGCAAAAAACGGCAAAAAAAGCACGTTTGTTGTATGGGAGGGGCTCCCATACAACAAACGTGCTTTTTTTGCCTTTTATTACTTTTTTTCCTTAATTCATTTTATATTTTATTTAATCATTACTATTTTTTAACCGACTTTCGAAAAAGGAGGAGGTTCTATGTTCGACTTCTTGTATGTTTTTTTTTTTTTTTTTTTTTTTTTTTTATGTATGTTCACCGATATCTCCGTCAATTGTGGACCGATTTTGAAAATTCTTTTTTTGTTTGAAAGAGTATGTTCCGAAATTGGTCCCATTTTAATTTAGTGAAGATCTGATGAAGAACTTCGAAGATATACAACAGAACTCTTCAATAAATAACGGCAAATCTCTCGGGACTGCTGCAATCGCATGTCTGTTTATTGTTTATACCATTTCATAACATAACATCACGCCAGTACGCTATTAAGTGGTATGCAGATCTGTCATTTCACTGATTATGTTTTGAGTTTCATGTTATTCGGGTAATCTATTCTGCCGTTACAGGTACTTACTACACAACTTGCCTATATGTACAACTAAAAAGGTTAAAATAAAAAAACTTTTTTGCAAAAAAATACTACCGACTTCCAAATAAAAAACTACAAAGTGAAAAATAACTTTATTTTTGGAAGTCGGTGTCAATATCGCAATGAATTGGTACCTACAAAAGACACCGACTTCCAAAAATAAAGTTATTTTTCACTTTGTAGTTTTTTATTTGGAAGTCGGTAGTATTTTTTTGCAAAAAAGTTTTTTTTTAAACTGAATATACAACTAAATATTCCGTGAATATTTCAAGCGTCTACCTGCTGTCGTTATTAATATCGAGCAAAAAACGGCATAAAAATCACGTTTGTTGTATGGGAACCCCCCTTAAAGATGTATTTTCTTCTGTTTTTAGTATTTGTTGTTATAGCGGCAACAGAAATACACCATCTCTGAAAATTTTCATCTGTCTAGCTATCATGGTTCACGAGTTACAGCCTGGTGACTGAAGGACAGACAGACAGACAGACGGATCACGGTGTCTTAGTAATAGGGTCCAGTTTTTACCCTTTGGGTACGGAAACCAAAAAAAAGAATTGTTGTTAA
Organism: Orthosia incerta; assembly: GCA_948252205.1. NCBI lineage: Eukaryota > Metazoa > Arthropoda > Insecta > Lepidoptera > Noctuidae > Orthosia > Orthosia incerta. The sequence goes on from OX411761.1 coordinate 27,184,828, forward strand.
CATCTGTTTTTGTACCCTGATAGAAAAAAGGTAAATGCAAAAGTCTGGATATTCGTTAATCAATAACGCCTCAACAGCTAAATGGATTTGGATGAAGTGTACATATAGGTAGTTTATTTTTAACACGCTTTTATTAGCTTGGTATGTATGTATCTATGTATCAATGTAACAATGTATCAATGTATCAATGTAACGGAATCTTTGAACGTAATTTTCACCCACTTCAAAACGTTGGATTGATTTGAAACTTTGCACATTTATCAAGGACCGATGACAATGCAATAATTTAAACAGTTTGTCCCATTATCCTTACCAATAAAGCGTGTTTTTTAGTTTTTAGAACTACAATTTATTATTTTATATACATATAGGTACTTTACTTTTTTAACACGCTTTTATTAGCTTGGTATGTATGTATCTATGTATCTATGTATCAATGTAACGGAATCTTTGAACGTGATTTTCACCCACTTCAAAACGTTGGATTGGTTTGAAACTTTGCAAACTTATCAAGGACCGATGACAATGCAATAATTTAAACAGTTTGTCCCATTATCCTAACCAATAAAGCGTGTTTTTTAGTTTTTAGAACTACAATTTTTTATTAACGTTTTTTTTAAATCGGTATCACTTTTCCTTGGGACACGAGTGATGCTGCGTTCAGCATTTATTTTAGAATAAAAAATACTAGTGTAACCGTAAAAATGACATACATACGTGCAAAAAAAATGAGGAAGTACTACTGACACTCAGGATTCTCACGCTTCGCGGCATAACACCACCTTTTGTGCGAAGGTCGGTTAAATTGTACAAGTTTACTATGTGTGGCATTCATTTATTTGAATCATTGTCATTTGGAGCAATTATTTCTATGCTGGGCTATTTCATGTTGCATGACGTGCATTGATTGTGTGCAAATGTGCAATGTTAATAATTTATAGATGTTAATAAATAAAATTATTGTGCTTGTTTTGTTATGCATAAACTAGTTTTATCGAGATATTTCTAGACTGAAGACCTATTTCTGGTAATATCTGCATACAACTGAAATAAATTTAACCTTTTTTTTCCATTTTGTTTACATGTTGACTTTCAATTTAACTTGAAGGTTATACTGGTAGAATATTGTACCATTTTTCAAAAGTTATAAAAAAAAATATATCACTACACGTCCGATAACGGCAATTCTTAAGTGTACCAAATTTTAACACAAATTGGTTGTGAAAAGACGGACAGACACAAGAGTGATCCTATAATGGTTCCGTTTTCTCAAAACTTGGATAGGTTTTTATTTATTTTGTTTTGGATAGGCTCGCGCTTGGCCACTATCTCACCTGATGGTAAGCGATGATGTGGTCGACGATGTAGCATACTTGCCTAGAAGTAACCTATTCACTCTTTACTTAAAGACCCCTTAATTGATACTCTAATTACCCGGCTACAAGAAAAGGGTTATGTTTTTCGCGCATATCTTATATGTTTGTATGTATGTAATATTCTTTATTACCTCGTATATTTCAAACCACTTGACGGATTTTTATAATTAAGACATCGTTAGTTAGGTCTTGGCCGCCCAAGTGTTCTTATTTAAGTGCCGTTTAAAAAATAAACATGGCGGATTTTGGACGCCATATTGCAGGGGTTGCAATTTTTTTTCATCTTGTGGGGTATCAAATGAAGGGTTTTTATAGGTGATTACAACAATATATACCACTTATATGTTTAAAGTTATTCGAAAAAAAAAGTAAAACTAAAAATTTGAAAATAAAAAAAGTTAATAAAATTAAAAACCCGACTGCTTAAAAAGCGAACTAAAAGGATGTAAACAAGAAGAAAATCTTGCTGTGCAGTCGGAGGATACATCTGGTTTTGGTCAGCCAGCTCGCGAATATGTAAACTCCGACTGCACAGCCAGTTTTTCTTCTTGTTTACATCCTTTTGGTTCGATTTTTAAGCAGTCGGGTTTTTTAATTTTATTATCTTTTTTTTGGTTATTATTTTGTGTACAAGAAAATTAACATCAATAAATTTTATACCCGCAGGTAATTGCTTTTAAAAACTTTTCGTTATTTATGGAGGATGGAAGTTCATATTTTGTCTCCATGGTGTTCATGTAATAAAAGTCAAGGACTTATGTAAGTGTTAGGTAGCGTCCTGCGGTCTATGAAACCACTGCGATGACCAACATGTTGTTTACAAAGTAATAAAAATAATTTTATGGCTATTTTCCCCTTGTAAATGATGACGAGGCTTGTGTATGACTATTCCATAGTATGGATATTGCCGGAAATCATCAAAATACATAATATCGTTCAATCCGCTTACGAATTCTAGGCTCTAGAAAAAATGTTCTACACATTATGTCAGAAATAACTTGACGACAATGGTAGACAAGAAGTTCAAAATCTGATGAGGCTACAGGGTATGCGGCGGCCCTGCCCACCGGGCTACATGCAGTGGAACATACGGACCAGCTCCTCCGCCAGGATGCTTGATCTACTGAAACAGTACTTGATCAATTCCTGTCTCTCAAGATACAGGTTGCCCCTAGTTTAAAGGCAGGGTTCATTATTCAAAATGGTTACAATGGGATTCTTGCAATATAGCTGACTGTACGTGTATGCAAACTGTAATGTAACCTTTTTTGCACCAATAAACATTTATTATTATAATTATTATAATCCCTTACACACTTCCTTGTCGCTATCGCTAATCTTCTTTTAGATTCTTGTTTTAGATAGACTCGCGCTTGACCACTATCTCACCTGATGGTAAGCGATGATATGGTCAACGGTTAAGCACGTTTGCCTAGAATTAACCTATTCACTCTTGACTTAAAGACCCCTAGATTGTAGCTATCGGGCAACACAGACTCCGGCAGGGATTGCCACTCCTTAGCTGTACGCATACTGAAAGTATATTCAAAACGTTTAGTGCGTATGGGTGGGATATCTACCATGTACCGATGGTGCATCGCCGTGCGTCTTGTTGTCCTATGAAACCGATAAGCTGGCAACTAGGTGACGATGTTCAAGGCTCGACCAGTGTCTGATCGACTAGTGTATCAAGCATGATGTCTTGTCTTCGTGTTTCCTGATAGCTATAACCTGGCAGTCTTAAGTGTATCTTTTTTTATAGATCTGTACTTCTAAGCAAACGTGCAGAATCCATCTTTTAATGTTAGAAATGAGAAAGCAACTCCATCAGTCGGTCTGTTTGTTAGTTACGTGTCACGCCTAAACCGCTGGACTTGAAATTTTTATGAATGCGTCGGAGATAGATCGGACCCTTTGATAAGGACATAGAGAACTTTGAATTACAGGGTACGTTCATTTGGGATAATTGCTGACTTCCACGCCGGCAAACCTTTTGGTGATAGGTACTATAAGTCCTCCGTTTTCTTTCATATTAACACTGTCCTTAAGATAACGTGTTATTCCCAGTGTACCCCGATCCCAGTTGACCCCGTCCCGTTAGACCCCGAATACGATAAATATGATTACATTTCTTTTTTCTACTTATACGGTTTTTACTACTTACTAGATCTCGTTCAAACCAATTATCGGTGGAAGTTTACATGGTGAAGGTTTCTAATATAATTATTTTTCTAAACTGAATAGTTTGCGCGAGAGACACTTCCAAAGTGGTAAAATGTGTCCCTCCTCCCCCCCTCCTCTAACTTCTAAAATAAGAGAATGATAAAACTAAAAAAAAAAATATGTTGTACATTACTATATAAAAAACCCATCGAAAATTGGTTTGAACGAGATCTAGTAAGTAGTTTTTTTTTAATACGTCATAAATCGTAAACCGCAATTTACCAAGTACGGAACCGTTCGTGCGCGAGTCCGACACGCACTTGGCCGGTTTTTTGTACTTGTTAGACATAACTTTACAAATTAATTACACTATACTAGACGAATCAAACTCAAAAGTTTCGTAGATCAAATTATTAAGCAAGTGGTCTAATATAACATTTTTTTTTCAAAAAATTACTACTGGCCGACGTGATTCTCATTTCAAAATAAGCTACTGAGAGGTATCTGTGCCTTAAGGGTACACTAGTCGACGGCACGAACTATTTTGTGCGCGGGGTTAAAATGCATTTTATATCAACCGACAACACGTGCGGAAGACATAGATGCTGTGATGAGCAGTAGGAAGCTAGTTCGCGTACGAATACATATAATAACCGAGCGCGCGAAATTTTATAAACAGACCTTTGGCAGTCTAGATATCATGAAAAAAACCGGCTAAGTGCGAGTCGGACTCGCGCACGAAGGGTTCCGTACCATTATCGCAAAAAACGGCAAAAAAAACACGTTAGTTGTATGGGAGCCCCACTTAAATATTTTACACTTTATTCTGTTTTTAGTATGTTGTTATAGCGGCAGCAGAAATACATCATCTGTGAAAATTTCAGCTGCCTAGCTATCACAGTTCATGAGATACAGCCTGGTGACAGACGAACAGACAGACAGACAGACAGACGGATCGCGGCGTCTTAGTAATAGGGTCTCGTTTTTACCGTTTGGGTACGGAACTCTAAAAACTTCTAAATCTATCTGTTCAAAATAAAATTATTTGCATTGTTGAACTACTAATATATCCCTGTATGGAGGCCGTTTTGCAATTTTCCGTATTTTTATGGTATTTATTCGCGCCCAAAAATGCGTTAAAATTAGTGTCGATATGTGGAACTTTCGACGCTCACAACTTTCAAATATTTTCTTTAATTACTTTTTTGCTTTCATACAGGGCTAGATAATGATGAGACAAATTGATATCACTTTTTATTTTGAACGTACATCGTCAAACATAATCCCTAGACTACGTTAGTATGGAAGTTCTGTCGTACAACTAATACCTACCCACTTAGTGGCATTCCTTGAGTATCGTAAGACTAGTTGTCATTAAGTGGCATTTGAGTAATAGGTGTTACAATTCTTCCTCATACATCCATTCATAAAGAACGCCTTTTAAGAACGTTGTAGATATGCCCTGTATGAGAAAAATAATTGTATCTGTTTACGAGAAGCGCTACCAACTGACATCACGGACAACAGCGTCGTAGCGGTGGAAGTGCGCGTTTTTCGTTTTATTCGGAAATATAGCGATTGAGTACCTACTTATTGCATTATCCGTAAACTATATTTTGTAAAACACCAAAAAAGCCAAAAGTCTTACCAGGGGGTATCGTGATACCCAGTGATAGGTTGTGGAGGTGTGTAAAATACAAATTTTCAGCCGCATGGGCAGGCTTATTAAGTAAGTAGCAATCATCGCGCGATCAAACACGTTATGTCATAAAAGTCGGAATTACCTATAGTGTAGCTATGGTAGGTCCTACACAATCATTTGCTAACTGCTCGATATTTGGCTGTGTAAGAGCAATTATTGCGCATAAATCGCTATCGTTTTTTTCTTGCAAGATACGTAATAAACCGACTCTAAAGTAGCAGATTGATATTGGCAAGAAAAGAAAAGTCCTTGCATTTACTGACTGAATGTCTATGATGATGATGATGTTTTTTTTTTGTGTTTTTACTTATCTCGTGTCTCATGTGCGGGTCACAGATAAATATTTATTCTTTCTCTATTTCTTTCTTTGTGTGACTAGTTACGATCAAACTTCGAGAAAGGTAGTCGACGGAACGAACTATTTTGTGCGCGGGGCTAAAATGCATGCTATCTCATCCGACACACGTGCGAAAGTGATAGATGCTGTGATGAGCAGTAAGTTAGTCCGCGTACGAATTAGCACTTTTGTAAATTTGTAGCGAAATGGATGATGATTTAGGAAGAAAATGAGCACGCGATATTTTATAAACAGACCTTTGGGAGTATGGATATCATGAAAAACTACTAAATTAATATTTTCAAAATAAATTTATTTGCATTGTTGAAAATCTATCCCTGTATGGTAGATTTGCAATTTTCCTTCTTCTTATGGTATTTATTTTCGCCCAAAAATGCGTTAAAATTAGTGTTGAAATATGGAACTTACGACGCTCTTAACTTTCAAACATATTTTTTTTTTACTTTTTTGTTTCCATACAAGGCTATATAATAATGAGTCAAATTGATATGATTTTTAATTTTGGGTCAGTGGGTCGTCTCAGGTTTGAACGTACATCGTCAAATAGTAGAGTAATCGCCAGACTACGTTTGTATGGAAGAATGATCGACGATCCTTTGAGTAGAACCTTAAAGTACCAAGAGCAAGTGAAGTAATAACAATTCGATACTTCTCCGTACATGACGTATTTTTCCCAAAACAGTGACCAGCGTATTCTAACAAAACAAACACTAGGTACCTAAAAACACAATAATCATATCAAACGACAATATTATACAAGGTTGGCCACATAATCCCGTATTCTGTTGAAACAAAACATACACAGTCGTAACTCAAAAGCTACATCTGATGGCAGACTCATAATTTCTGTTTAATTACTTTAATTTGACCTCTCTGCATAGTAACAGTACTACGGTGTATTGTTTGAGGTTTTGAGGGTAGCAGAAATATGTATTTTCGAAATGATAAACAAACAGGTTATTCACAGGCAAAATTTTGGGTTTTAAAAACTCATAAAGAACATCTTTCACTATGAGACGGAACATTTTAAGTAAAACAAAATCAGCTGTTCCCTACATTGTGTCGAGTTATGGCACTAATGCCAATGTCATCAAAAATCCCGAAATTCGTCCTAATTGTTAGGATAATTTACGTACCTAACTTAAATATAATAAATAAATTGTAGTTCTAAAAACTAAAAAATACGCTTTAATGGTAAATTGAACTAAAAAGTCGCTAATCCTGAAGATCTTGGTAAGGCTAATGGGACAAACTATTTAAACGCGCACGGTAGAATCAACTTTAATTACTTGTAAATTTTAATATTTGTTTGACTTTCAAAAGTACTTTGACTTTGACTAAATTATTGCATTGTCATCGGTCCGTGATAGGTGTGCGAAGTTTCAAATCAATCCGACGTTTTGAAGTGGGTGAAAATCGTTCAAAGATTCCGTTACATTGATACATAGTTACATAGATACATACCAAGCTAATAAAAGCGTGTTAAAAATAATAATAATCATCATCACTGCACTGAATGACGTCATTTTTCAGTTAATGTTATTTCTGTCTGAACAAGCTAACAGTTTCATAAATCTTCTAATCTAACCTAACCAAAATGCAGCCAAAATAATCACACAAATCTCGATAATACGAACCGACTATTCCCAAAATGTATGTCCCATCACTAGGACACAAATCATCGTAAATCCCGCGATTAAAGGGTAGATACAACACGCAGTGACCCGCCGTGACCCCCCTGACCCCTGCTGACCCCTCTGTCGCCCACAATCCGTTCGTTAGATGGGCTGTGTTAATTTTGGGACAAAGGTATTTAAAAATTGTTCCAATTTTAAACAAGTTTACCTAGTTTTTTTTTGTTTTTGATGAGTTACTTACGCTTGTTCAAGTGGTTGACTTGAACATCGCTAAAAGTCACCCAAAGGACAATATGGAGAGGACTCTGCTAGGAGTTTCCTTTCATGGTCATTATAAGAAACGAAGATAGAAGATCCGCAGGAGGACGACGCGTAACAGAAGAAGCAGCGTTGTAAGGATTCCCACTAGGTGGTTCGATGACCTTTTAAAGGCTGCAGGAATCTGCTGGATGCAAGATGCACAAACCGGTCCATGTGGCAACACTTGGGGAGCACTATGTCCAGCAGAGGACCTCTTTCGGCTCACATGATGATCTACTTTCGGGCTACGTGACTTAGTGCCATATGTGTAGGCACGTCGGTATGTTACCAAAGTTGGGTTTGTCATTTGACGTACATTATTTCTTACATACGCATTACAAATCCGCTATTGTAAATCATGTTAGGTACCTACACTGAAAAGTGTTTATTCCGATGTCTGAAAAAGTCGTATCGTTTATAACAAAACATCTTATAGTAGTTTTTAACCGACTTACCAAAAAGGAGTAGAGAACAATTATGTATGTTTTTTTTTTGTGTATGTTCACCGATTAAATAATGGCTAATCTCTCGGGATTGCTGAAATCGCATGTCTGTTCATTGTTTCTACCATTTCATAACATAACATCACGCTAGTACGCTGATCTCTCATTTCACCGGATAAGTTCAAGTTTCAAGATATTCGGGTAATCTATTCTGGCGTTATAGGTACTTACCTTACAAAACAACTTGCCTATTAGGTAGATAGGCATAAAAGACAGACTAACCACGCTCTGCTACCGAAGGATTCTCAGCTACTTTGGTCACATTGCCCGTCGGGATCCGGACAATCTAGAGAAGTTGGTGGTAATAGGCAAGGTGGATGGGAAAAGACCTCGCGGCCGGTCACCTAACCACTGGTCAGACCAGGTAACCGCCCTCACTGGACTCTCTGTTACAACCGCCTTGAGAGAAGCTGAGTACCGACTGAAGTGGAAGAACATCGTGCATAAAGCCACGAGGGCCTTTCAGGGACACGACCTTCAGTAATGAAGAATGCGACCAAGAAGAGAAGAGAGAAGAAGAGATTAGGTAGATACAACTAAAAAGTGAAAAATAAAAAAACTTTATTCAAAAAAAATGCTACCCACTTCCAAATAAAAAACTAAAAACTGAAAAATTACTTTATTTTTGGAAGTCGGTGTCCATAACGCAAAAAAATGGTACCTACGTATGACACCCACTTCCAAAAATAAAGTAATTTTTCACTTTGTAGTTTTTTATTTGGAAGTCGGTAGTATTTTTTTGAAAAAAAGTTTTTTTATTAGATATCAGTTAACCTACTACAGTACCAAAAGGTATGGAGCAAAATGTACATGATATTGACTTAAACTAGTATTACAAAGAGGTAAAATTATTTGTTATTATTTGCAGGAGTTGATGTCCGGAAGTATTCACTGGTTCAATCACGAAAATTCGTTTACTGAGAGAACGCAACGATTGCTTAGTGCCATAGTGCATTTTTCGGAATTTTGAAAAAACTTTTTTACAAAAAAATACTACCGACTGCCAAATAAAGACACTACAAAGTGAAAAATAGCTTTCTTTTTGGAAGTCCACCGAAACAGCACCGACTTCCAAAAATAAAGTTATTTTTCACTTTTTGGTGGGTTAACTTAATAGGCAAGTTCTTAGTAAGGTACTTAAATGCTTGAATAGATTACCCGAACATCATGAAACATAATATAACCGGTGAAATGAGAGTGTACCAAGGTGAACTGTACATATCTGCGTACCCCTTTAGAGCGCACTAGCGTGATATTATGTTATGAAATGGTATTAACAATATACGGACATGCGATTGCAGCAATTCCGAGAGATTTGCCGTCATTTCCCGATTCCGATTCCGATTTCCCGTTGTTTTTAGATTTTTTGAGTTCTGTTGTATATCTCCGAAGTTTTTCATTTTATCTTCACCGAATTACAGTGTAACCAATTTGGGAACATACTCTTCCAAACAAACAAATATTTTTTTAAATCGGTTCACAATTGACGGAGAAATCGGTGAAAAAAAAACTAACATAAAGTCGAACACAGAACCGCCTCCTTTTTGGAAAATTGGTTAAAAAGTAGCCTATGCAAAGGCATTTTATTTCTGTATCATAAACAACAAGAGTGACGCTACCGCTAAAAGGAAGAAATATGTATAGAACGAAATATGTATAGATTACAAAAACTGTTAAAAGTACAACCTTCAAGTCAAAGCTCGTTAGCAATCAATCAGTAGTTATACTAATAATTCTATTCACATTAAACAGTAGTACGTACTAGTATTCGTGTGTGAACCTTCGAAGTACATCTTAACACCACTCATAATTAGCAGTAAAGCTGGCTGATAGAGTTTTAAATACTAACCAAATTATAATAATGTTGATGACCAGTCCAGCAGTTCAGTTCGTAAAACATCTGTAAAAGAAAATAACCTCAAAAAAGAAAAACAAAACAAATCGCGACCAGACATTGAAGCAATATTAAAGAAATCCCTTCAAAAATCTTATAATCCCAGAAAAAATCCCGGGATTGAACATCACTATCCCGCAGGCTTACGGCTAAGCCGTCTGCGCCTTAATTGAGCAGGCTTTAATAAAGTCCTTGAGGAATGAAAGAATTGTTCAAATATTTTCGTAAGGGTTGAGTCTTAGGCTCAAAATAAAATGAAAGTTGAGTAAAATTAATTTGATATCTTTATGCCTCCTGGAGTCGTGAAATATAGATGTTGATTCTATTTTTAGAAGCGGGTTTTGGAGATTATATCCTTGAGCTACTTAGTTAACCTTTTTAGACCCTTGAGATTCTGTTTTGTGGAAGTAGATATTATAATTAAGTCAATAGTTTTGTTATTTTCTTTCACACCGAATTCTATCTTTCATATTTTTTTCATGACAAATGTTTAAAATATGTTTTATGATGAAAAAATATTATCGAAAAGTATATACGACAAAATCAAAAACCTGCTTAAGAAGCGAATTAAAAAGCTGTAAACAAGAAAATTCATGCTGTGCAGTCTGAGGATCATGGGATCAGCCAGTTTACGAATACGTATCTTCCGACTGCACAGCATGATTTTAAGCAGGCGGGTTTTTGATTTTTAAATTAACTTTTTTATTTACCACTTTTTAGGTATAATTTTTTTTTCGAATGACTTTTAAACATATAAGTAGTTCATATTTTTGTAATCTCCTCTAAAAAGCCTTCACACTCGATGGGTATGGAACAAAAAAAATGGCAATCCCCACAATATGGCGCCCAATATCCGCCATGTTCTTTTTTTTTAACGGCATTTAGCTATGAACACTTGGGCGGTCAAGACCTATCTAACGTCTTAATTATAAAAATCCACCTAGTAGTAGAATGATATGAGGTAATAAAGAATATTACATACATACAAACATAAAAGATACGCGCGAAAAACATAACCCTTTCCTTGCAGCCGGGTAAAAAGAAGAAAAAAGGAGGGGTTTAAATAAGTTTGCTGAAGCGTTGTCGATCTTAAAGGCAAATTTAGAATATCTCATGGGATTGCCGGATAGTGAAAATACCACGAATTTCTAAATTTTTTATCCATTAACACTTATCTGAACTAAGATGGCCACAGACTCAACATTTATACCAGAAAAAGTAGAAGCTTTTGTTTTGTAAAACAGGTACTTCTTGCATAATAAATGTTGATGCAGTGTCATTAATAATTCATTTAAATTACGTAAAACATTGTGAATTACTAACTAAATAACATACGTCAATTTCTCATTTGAAACCACAAAACGGCTAAATCTAAAATACAAAATATATGGTCAAATAATTATGTAGGTATTACACAAAAGTGCCTAAACCACACTGGGAATTATGAACCAGATCAAGTATGTGCAAATAATTACATAAAGAGGCATGCACGTCAAATTAATACGTTTATTAGGTATTTTAAGTAAGCTAAATATTTCATCCATGAATACAGAGACAATAATATAGGTTGGGGAAACCCGTAGAAACCAGACCGTACGTCGCTCAGACACACATACGTAAGTGAAAACTTTTATTACGTGTGGTTCGTCAGGTCCCATACATTATGGTTGATATTTCTCATAAGTTTATTTAGGTGGGTTTGTTTATTTAGGTAGTTTTCTACGTCAGTATGTTTATTGTTAATCATAATTATAACAATGGCTTATTATATTTTGCTTAGTAATACAGACAATGGCTGATCGATGATTTTTAGGGTTCCGTACCCAAAGAGTAAAAACGGGACCCTATTACTCCGCGATCTGTCTGTCTGTCTGTCCGTCTGTCACCAGGCTGTATCTCGTGAACCGTGATAGCTAGATAGTTGAAATTTTCAGAGATGATGTATTTCTGTTGCCGCTATAACAACAAATACTAAAAACAGAATAAAATACATATTTAAGGGGTGCTCCGATACAACAAACTTGTTTTTTTTGGCGTTTTTTGCTCGATATTAAAAACGGCAACAGGTAGACGCTTGAAATATTCACGGAATATTTAGTTGTACATTCACTTCAAAAAATAATTATTATTAAATTAAAATAAAATAAATAGAGGCTCCATACAAAAAAACGTGATTTTTTTGCCGTTTTTGCGATAATGGTACGGAACCCTTCGTGCGCGAGTCCGACTCGCACTTGGCCGGTTTTTTAATCTTGGTCAATGTTGCACCATTTTTAGTAAGTCCGCGACACTATTCCCAACCACTTGAACGCCTGAAATCCAGGACCAACTATAACCACCACCTAAAAAGAGTCGTAGAAAACTCGACAAATCAAGGCGAAACGACATCATCTTTAGGAAGTTGGTAAACTTATGTAGTATAGCTGTTCCCCGCGGCTTCTCTCCCGTGGACCACCCCACAGGACACATTTTCCGGATTACAAAATACCCTATGTCACTCAGGAATAATGTAGCTTCCTATTGGTGAAAGAATTTTTCAAATGGGTCCTGTAGTTTCGGAGCCTATTCGGTACAAACAAACAAAAAAATCTTTCCTCTTAATGATATTATTATAGTATAGATGACATGACATGAAATAATTTTCCTATCTGGTAGATAAGTTCTCATGTTCAAGTTTTCATGTAATTTCCACCGTAAATCGATGAAATTTGGTATTTCAGTAAGAATAAAACAGAAGAACACAAACATTCTCCACTATCAATTCAGTGTGTACTTTAATTAAAATATTTCGGTGTGCCTTCGTACAATTAGGAACCTTTTTTGACTGGATCATGGGACATAGGCCTCCTCTCTGAGGGAATGGACCGTAATAAAACCACGCGGGCCCAGGGCGGGATGTCACATGTCTTCGAATATTTGATTCTAAGACATGCCGGTTTCCTCACGATGTTTTCCTTCACCGTTTTAAGAGAAGTGGTGATGAAATATTTTACACGAACGAACGAACTCACGACACGCAACTTGTAAGTCACGGCCGATACCACTGGGCCACTACTGCTCTGCTCACTGTATAATAGGTACGAACAATACCTAATAAGAGTTTTTTCTAAATGCATAATTTCAAGTACCTATCTGTACTACCAGCGGTCGTTGACCCCACAATCAGCTGTGCTTACCCTACACTAAATTACCTTCCTTTATCGTCTATCACAACCCATAACGTCTGTGGAGTTTCGCTAGCTGATTTAATTTATCTTTTGATATAATTTCGGCACACACTAAGTGCTGAACATTTAGAAACCACGCAGTTATTGGTATGAATAAAACACACGAATAATTATAACTATGGACTGAATATTAATATTCAGTAATAAAGGTCGACCGTTAAAATCTAACTTCGCAAAAACCTCTAAACTCTCCTATTCTAATGAAAATGATTTCAAAAGGCACTTAGATCTTTTTCCATTGTCTCAATTGTAACAGACCTTAACTGCCTGCCCTGGGAAGCCTAGAAGCAGTATCTCACAAAATATCGGATTTTTAGTTTTTTTCCATCTAATAGGTAGCAAAAAATCCAAGCTTTAATTTTTCACTTTTTATTTGGGGTACATAATAAGCAAATTCAATAGTAAGGTACCTCTAATGGACACATGATGCCAGAATAGATTAAATTAAACTAACCGGTGAAATGAGAATGTACCAGAGTGAACTGTACATATCTGCATACAACTTTAGAGCGTACCGGTGTGATGTTATGTTATGAAATGGCGTAAACAATAAACAGACACGCTATTGCAGCAATCTCGAGAGATTTGCCTTTTTTATTGAAGAGTTCTGTTGTATATCTCCGAAGTTCTTCATCAGATCTTGATCAATGGTACGACCAGCTCTCGAATAAAAAAATCATCAAAATCGGTTCACCTAGTAAAAAGTTTTGATTTCGTGAGCTGGCTCTGCCCAATAGACAGATTTCTTGCAAAGACCTTGGATCCCTTGGAGATTTCCATGCATTATATATGAAATTTGAATGGAATAGGAAACCGCCCGTGCCATATCTGCGCCTGACGCCATTTCTGTGTGGCCTGCGCCTATTACATTCGGTATTAAAGTGGCGGAGGTCGCTTTTCAAGGACTTAGATCTGTCTATTTAGCTGCCGGTATTTCAACGCATCGTCTGAAGACTGCAAGATCATCTCACGCCTCTCCTTCATGAGTTTGAGAGTAGGATCAGAGAGCTTTTTGTTCTTATCTGTACGGCGGGTCTTGAAAAACTTAGACCCGACCGTATGGATAGCTGCCACGAACCCATCGCTGTATTCGTCCACTGAGCTCCCTAGGCACTCGAAACGATTTTGGAGTTCGAGCTGAAAGGTCTCGGGGTTTTGGACCTGGATCTGTGCTGGACGGAGCGTTTAGTCGAGACCTTTCAAGCTTCACATTAATGTTCAATGTGCCTCTTACCATGCGGTGATCGCTCCCGGTTTACACCGAATTGATCACAGAGACATCATTGAAGATTTGCTTCTTGGTTGACATGATGAAGTCGATCTCGTTTTTAGTTCATCGGGGATTTGCTAGGTCCACTTCCTGTGCTCACGCTTTCTTTAGAAGGAGTCCAATATAGGTATTTACATTACAAATACGAATAAATAATTTAATTTCTTAAGAAATAAGCAGTACCTTTGTAGTACCTTAGTACCTTTGTAGAATCAACTTTTATAACTTGTAAATTTTAATGTACCTAACGTTCAAAACTGCCGCTTGGTGGCCTACTTGAAATAAAATATCTTTGTCTTTGTGTTTTGTCTTTGTCTAGTCACTCAATGTAAATACTGGTATTCTGCTGCATCCGTTTACACTGATAGCCGTCGTCAACATAGTTTGGAAAAGACTGGGCAGATTGATATTTTATTAAGTTGACGGGTCAAAGTCAAAGTCAAATGTATTTATTGAATTAGGCCATTAAGAGTACACTAGTCGACGGCACGAATTATTTTGTGCGCGGGGTTGAAATGCATTTTATATCAACCGACAACACGTGCGGAAGAGATAGATGCTGTGATGACCAGAAGGAAGCTAGTTCGCGTACGAATACACACTTTTGCAAATTTGTAGCGAAATGGATAATGATTTAGGACGAAACCGAGTGCGCGAAATTTTATAAACAGACCTTTTGGAGTCAAAATGAAATGATTTGCATTGTTGAACTAATAATCTATCCCTGTATGGAGGCCATTTTGCAATTTTCCGTCTTCTTATGGTATTTATTTGCGTCGAAATGCGAAATTTAAAATTAGTGTCGAAATGTGGAACTTTCGACGCTCTTAACTTTCAAATATATATTTTTTAATTTTTTGGCTCCATACAGGGCTAGATAATGATGAGACATATTGATATCATTGAACGTACATCGTCAAACAGTGGAGTAATCCCTAGACTACATTTGTATGGAAGAATTATCGACTAGTGTAACCTTAAGCGGCACTTTTGAACGTTAACAATTAAAATTTACAAGTAATAAAAATTGATTCAACCGTGCGTACGGGAAACACATTTTTAGAGTTCCGTACCTCAAAAGGAAAAAAAAAACCGAACCGTTAGAGGATCACTTTGTTATCCATCTGTCTGTCTGACCGTTTGTATGTAAAGACCCTTTATCTCGGGAACGCGTGGCGTTATCGACTTGAAATTAGTATCTTATAATCAAGTTTGCAACCCATTGCAGCTGTGGAAAATCAAACTTCTAGCCAAACGCAATCAAGAGATACAGCAATTGACGACATATTGTGACGCATATTTTACACTCGCAAGGGAATCAAAATCTATAGGGTACTTTGCGTTTCACTGTTTGTATCGGGGTGTTTTCGCAAGATATCGTGTCATAATTACGTGTTCAATAGTTTGCCGATCGAAGCGTGTTTACTACTAGATAAATTATGTAGCATGAAATAAAAATGTATCGGGGGATTTTTAAATTTTGAAATTTTTCTTGTGTCCCTCAATTCTGTTTATCTTATTAACCGACTTTCGAAAAAGGAGGAGGTTCTATGTTCGACTTTTTGTATGTTTTTTTTGTATGTTCACCGATATCTCCGTCAATTGTGCACCGATTCTGAAAATTCTTTTTTTTGTATGAAAGAGTATGTTCCGAAATTGGTCCCATTTTAATTTGGTGAAGATCTGATGAAGAACTTCGAAGATATACAACAGAACTCTTCAATTAATAACGGCAAATCTCTCGGGACTGCTGCAATCGCATGTTTGTTTATTGTTTATACCATTTCATAACATAACATCACGCCAGTAATCTCTTAAGGGGTAAGCAGATCTCTCATTTGATCGGTTTTGTTCAAGTTTCATGATATTCGGGTAATCTATTCTGGCGTTATAGGAAACTTACTAAACAACTTTCCTATTAGGTAGGTACAACTAAAAAGTGAAAAATAAAAAATCATTTTTACAAAAAAATACTACCGACTTCCAAAACGAAAACCTACGAAAGACACCGACTTCCAAAACTAAAGTTATTTTTCACTTTGTAGTTTTCTTATTTGGAAGTCAGTAGTATTTTTTTGTAAAAATGTTTTTTTTAGCTAGAGCAATGTTCATGTGTGAACTTCAGTAATGTTACTTAATTATTTTGGTGAATTTAGCTGTACGGAACCCTCAGTGCGCAATTCCGTCATGCACTTGACCAGTTTTTAAAATAATATCATTCTTTTTCCTAAAACATACTTTAACTCAGTTACCGCCTTTTGATTTGTGAGGACATTTAAATAAAGTACCTAAGTCAATACCGTGGTTTTACCGGTACAATAGGTACTACATTTGCATATCAATACCGCAAATATTGAATAACGCTATTGTCTACATTTACACGTTTGTGAAGTTTTAGGTACTGATAAATATTGTTTTTGTTAAAACTGTTGGCAGTAGCAGGAGATTGTGAATTGTTCTAAGTATTTTGGTTGACCATAATGACCATATTATTAGTTGGATTACGAAAGTGAATTTGTAAGTAAATGTGGTGGTTTTCCCCTATTTTATACGTAAGTAAACATTCTAAGAAACGGTAACTTGAGTAACAAAAAAAACTTTTTTACAAAAAAATACTACCGACTTCCAAATAAGAAAACTACAAAGTGAAAAATAACTTTATTTTTGGAAGTCGGTGTCTTTCGTAGGTACCATTTTTTTTCGTTATGGACACCGACTTCCAAAAATAAAGTTATTTTTCACTTTGTAGTTTTCTTATTTGGAAGTCGGTAGTATTTTTTTGTAAAAAAGTTTTTTTATTTTTCACTTTTTAGTTGTACCTACCTAATAGGCAAGTTGTTTAGTAAGTTTCCTATAACGCCAGAATAGATTACCCGAATATCATGAAACTTGAACAAAACCGATCAAATGAGAGATCTGCTTACCCCTTAAGAGCATACTGGCGTGATGTTATGTTATGAAATGGTATTTAACAATAAACAGACATGCGATTTCAGCAGTCCCGAGAGATTTGCCGTTATTTATTGAAGAGTTCTGTTGTATATCTTCGAAGTTCTTCATCAGATCTTCACCAAATTAAAATGGGACCAATTTCGGAACATACTCTTTCAAACAAAAAAAGAATTTTCAAAATCGGTCCACAATTGACGGAGATATCGGTGAACATACACAAAAAAAAAAAAAAAAAAACATACAAGAAGTCGAACATAGAACCTCCTCCTTTTTCGAAAGTCGGTTAAAAATAAATGAATTATCGAATAGAATATTTATATATTTGCATAAAATAATTATGGCAGTATTAGCCATAATTATATATATACATAGGTTTAAAAGTTGAAATTGGTTCCACATATTTTATTAACTTGCTTTCAGCATTCAAAAATTAGTGTGTGTCATGTGTTATCAAAATATAAGTACACACTTTAAAATCGAATTTGCAGTATCGTCGTATCCTCCGACTGTACAGCATGATTTTCTTCTTGTTTACGTCTTTTTGTTCACTTGTTTAGCAGTCGGATTTTTGATTTTTTTATTTATAATATACCTAGTAGTAGATCCGCTTCAATCGCTACAATCGAAACACGATATTATGGCACGATATCTTGCGAAAAATCCCAGATTCAGAGAGTAAAATGCGGATAACATATGAACGGCTTAACCGATTTTAATCAAACATAGCTAAGGGCACTCTCGACAAAGTCACCTTTCAAACAACAAAAACCAAATCAAAATTGGTTCATCCGTTAAGGAGCTATGATGCCACAGACAGACACACAGATACACACAAACACACGTCAAACTTATAACACCCCTCTTTTTCCGTCGGGGGTTAAAAAGTGACAGAAATTGACAAGTTTACTTTATACGACAACTAGCTTCTGCCAGCGTCTTCGCGTGCGAAAATGTACAAAATTATCCCTAGGGAACTTATTCTCGGGATGAAAAGTATCCTTTGTATACTA
The DNA here is from genome assembly GCA_948252205.1 of Orthosia incerta. NCBI lineage: Eukaryota > Metazoa > Arthropoda > Insecta > Lepidoptera > Noctuidae > Orthosia > Orthosia incerta. The sequence continues at coordinate 27,203,220 of OX411761.1, forward strand.
TAATCTATCTCAGCAACAAATTTCATCCAGATCCGTCCAGCCGTTTGAGCATGAAGAAGTAATAAACATACAAACACACACACACACTCGCAAATTTTCGCCTTATAATATTAGTGTGATTAGTGTGAAGTGTGATGTTGTATAAAACGTAATCTAATCACAAGGCGCTGCCACCTCCTTCTGGCAAGCAATAATGCTCGCGAAGGAGTAGGTGGAACGGATACGCCCTCATGCCACTAGCCGCCGCAGGAGACGCCGTGGTCGTCGGGAGTCGCAAGCTGATTCTCGGCCACCGTAGGCGTGGGCTTGCAGGCGGCGAGTAATGGGTAGGTCGCCGGCCTCAAAGAGATGTCAGCAAAAACTGAAGGGGTCCGCTAGGACCGATGCCTGTCTGGGTTGCGGATTTTGTAAGAGAGTTACCGCGGCCCTGGCATAAGCAACTGAAGGAACACGGGTGGGTTTTAGTCAGTATAAGTCTTATATACGCAGTCCCGCTTCACCCAGAGCGGGAGAAGTCATTGGAAGATTTCACACAACCAAAAAAAAAAATTTAGCGCCTTTGTTTAGTTGGTTCATGCGAAAACCAATACACCTATTTTTTAAGGAAAATGTGGCACCATACACTAACTTAAATACAAGAACCTACCGACCTTTCATACCCTTAGGTGCCATTTCTGCGGTCAAAATCAATTGAACAATAGGACTTAGGTAAATATTTTAATCCCAAAACCCCAACTCCGCAACGACTTGGTTTTTTGCGGCCTGATAAATTCTAGCCTTGCAATATTTTTTTCTTCAGTACTTTTTATTCTTCTTTGTGATAACCAAGAACAAGGAATAATACTTTTTAGGCATAAGGATAGAGATTTTTTTTATAAATTATGTATTTTCCTAAAGCTAGGTACATTTAGAAAAACCTTGGAGTTTTCAAATGTTGAGTAATAGTACATTACTGCAGAATCCAGTAAGTAAGCCTTCCAGGCCAAGCATGAGTTAACCGGACCGAACCGCAGGTGAGGTCCGGTTATATACGAGGCCAGGATGGCTTTCTTACTGGTTGAGGCTTGTATAATGCTTTTCTCAAAAACGAAAGATAGTTTAACAACAAATTCGTTTATTCAATATTGAAGGTTACATTCATATTAGGGCAATAACTGATAGATATTTGTGATCGATTTACCGGGTGCATTTATATTTGTTTGTTGTATATCTTGATTAACGGACTCAAAAATATATCTATCTCATAAAATGTCATACCAAAAAGAGAGATAGATATATATTTGGAGCCTCCCTCCTATAACCATGTTATAATGGCTAAACTCTAATCTGTGTCTGGCTGGTACTATGTTTTTTTGTAAGCAATCTGAAGAGGTTGACCTACTGTCTAGACCCATCTCAGTGTTTTCGGTTTTTTGCACAAACGGTTATGTAACCGATATACAGTTTTCATATCGATATCGAAAACGGTTTTCAGATATCGATATAATTTAGTACAGTTTGCAAATCAAATCAAATCAAATCATTGTTTATTCGCTCAAACATGAGTATCATACATACATAACAAAATTGCCAGCATGAAGAGTTGTTAAAATACAAAGATTATGGAACGTCATGTTTGCCTTGGTAATGGCATGCAAATATTGATATGGAACACAGTTCAAAATAATTATTCTAGATTATCAACTTTAAAAAAACAATAAAATATGTGCAAATGTCAATAAAAATAATGCAAGTCTTATTACCATTCTAGAATGTCAGATAAAAAAATTATATTAAAAATAATGTTAAATTAATAAGTCATATCAAAATAATCGTTCTAGAATGTCACAGTAAAAATTATAAAACAAACATTTGCAAATAATAAATTCATAGAATAATAACAAAATAATCACTTTTGAATGTCACGCTTCAAGATTCAAAATTCTATAACTGTCGACCATGAGTACAAGTACAGAGCATGCAAGTTGTTCAATAAAATATTTGGATTAGTCAGGTACCTATGGCCTTTGTGGGATAAAAAAAAAAAAAAAATATATAAAAATGTCAATGGAATTAAAAATGTCCTACAACACAAAATACATTTATAATAATTGTGCATTTGAATGTCAATTCGAAAAAATGTCAAGTATAAGTCTCCAAAAAAATACAACAATCAAGTTAAATAATAAAAAATAAAATAAAAAAGTAAAACAGTAACATGTAACGGTACTTGTCAGTTCACTACACTACACTGCCAAATGGGCCAAAGATGCATCGATAACTTTCCTAGGTAGGTACTTATATTATGGTATTAAATTTTATCGTTAAGAAATTCTATTATACTATAGTATGCTTTCCCTTCAAGATGTAACTTTAATTTCTTTTTTAATATACAGGCATTCTCCTCCTTCCAACTTTTTGGAAGTTTGTTGTATATTTTAGGAGCCATGCAGAAAACACTTTTATGCATTAATGCGGTTTTCGATCTATGCAAACAAAGAATTGTGTCATCACGTCTGTTACGATTGACTACTTCTGATTGCCGTGGAAATAAGTTTCGATTAGATTTTACAAACATGACAATTTCTAATATATAAAGACATGGTGCCAGAGTCAATATTTTATATTTTTTAAAGTAAGGCTTACAACTTTCTGTTGAGTCCAATCTAAACATAGTCCTAATGCACCGTTTTTGGCCTTTGAAAGGTATATCTTTGTCTGTTGAATTACCCCAAAAGATGATTCCGTATCTCAAATGTGAAGAAACTAAACCATGGTAAGCTGTGAGCAGTGAGTCAATGTTAAGCACTGGAACTAATTTGAATAGAGCATATGTAGAAGAACTAACTTTTTTGCTTAGTTGTTCAATGTGTTCTTTCCAGTTCAGTCTTTTGTCAATCATTACCCCAAGGAATTTAGTAGTGTCAACTTCTGTAACAATTTTATTATTATATTGTACCATAAGATCAGTCATTGCTGATGAGCGTTGACTAAAATGAATTACGTTAGTTTTATTGAGATTTATTTTCAGATTATTATTATTAAGCCAATTTATTATTGATGTAAGAGAATTATTAATGTCACTATTATATCTATCTTTATTATTACATTGAATTGTGATGGTGCTGTCATCAGCAAAGAGTGTTACTGGATGATCTACATACTTAGGTAAGTCGTTTATATAAACTAAGAATAAAGGAGGGCCCAATACACTTCCCTGGGGGACTCCATACTTGACGACTCGTTCATGTGAGTGAAACACTTCTTCACGCTTAGTCTTTACATTTATTGACGTTATCTCCGTAACCTGCTTTCTATTATCAAGATACGATTTTATTAGTTTTTGAACATTGCCTCTAATACCGTATGCCTCTAGTTTATCCACCAAAATATCATGCCGTACATAATCAAACGCCTGGGTCATATCACAGAATATTGTGCAAACGGGAATTGTCTTATCAACATTTACCATAACCCTATGTAGGAAATCATAAATAGCCATGTTAATAGTACTTGCATAAGTTAAAATGTTATTTAGATGAGCAAACTAACAACGAACGCGAAATAATACTTAGAAAGAGAGGTAGCGCATATGGTTCCTCCTATCGTTTGTGAAGTTTGCGTTTTGTTCGTAGTTCGTACGTTTTCGCATTGTTACGGTTTTAAGTATTGACTTATTCGTTCTCACACGCTAGTAAGGTTTTTATTAGATACGGTTTTTGTAATATCGGTTATTTTGATATATGATATGATATCTAACACATATCCGATATAAGTTTTCATATATCGGACCAATCCCTACTACTGTCCAGTAAGTAAATTACATACTTACTTACTGGACAGTAGGAGATTCTAAATTTAAAATCTCGCTTCTTACTGGACAGTTGTGAATAAGTCTCCGGTAGTCATACCATTTTTGAGAAAATAGGTTTTTTCAAAGCAAGCTTGCTCCATCGTCGACCATATATTCACTTACTTACCATCACGTGAGATAGTGGCCAAACATAAGTTTCTTCAATCCAGCTTTCTTTCCTATTTCTAACCGACTTTCGAAAAAGGAGGAGGTTCTATGTTCGACTTTTTTTTATGTATGTTCACTGATATCTCCGTCAATTGTGGACCGATTTAAAAAAACCTTTTTTTATTTGAAAGAGTATGTTACGAAATTGGTCCCATTTTAAGAAGAACTTCGAAGATATACAACATAACTCTTCAACAAATAACGGCAAATCTCTCGGGACTGCTGCAATCGCATGCCTGTTTATTGTTTATATCATTTCATGTTATAACATCACGACAGTACGGTCTTAAGGGGTAAGCAGATCTCTCATTTGATCGGTTTTGTTCAAGTTTCATGATATTCGGGTAATCTATTCTGGCGTTATAGGAAACTTACTAAACAACTTGCCTATTAGGTAGGTACAACTAAAAAGTAACAAAAAAAAAACTTTTTTACAAAAAAATACTACCGACTTCCAAATAAGAAAACTACAAATTGAAAAATAACTTTATTTTTGGAAGTCGGTGTCTATAACGCAAAAAAATGGTACCTACGAAAGACACCGACTTCCAAATATAAAGTTATTTTTCAATTTGTAGTTTTCTTATTTGGAAGTCGGTAGTATTTTTTTGTAAAAAAGTTTATTTTACAAAAATTTATTTGTTTATTTCAACTGATGATAAGAGATGATGTCGTCGACGGTGAAGCACGCTTGCCTAGACGTAATCTATTCACTCTTGACTTAAAGACCCCGAGATTGTAGCTATCGGGAAACACAGGCTCCCACTCCGTATTTTAACCAACTTTCAAAATACATATCATTTATAAATAACGGCTGAATTAATATTGGTTAGCGACAAACCGGTAGACCAAAGCCAGGATTAGCACAAAGGATATTTGTCATTACAAGCTTTATATTGACGAGCTTTCGTACGTGTGTCCGCCCACTAGCACTAGTATTCGATTTTTCAAGCACTTCTTGACATCCGATTCACCTGAGGCTTGCCGTACTTATGTAACTTTGTAAACATTAATATGTCGGGTTTAGTCACTGACCTCTAATATACAAGTACGCTGGACTTCATATTATCGATGACAAAATTAAGACATTTGATTTTCGCCATTTTGGCGCTGGTAGCAACGTGACTTAACGTGAGATTCCATGGAACTAATATTAGAGATGGGACATAGCCTTCGGTATAAAAATACGTGAGAATATTTTAATACGTAAGAGAAAAAGAAAATCCCAATTATTTTAATTGAGATTCATTTCTAAGTAATAGAAAACTTGCTGTAAAGGTTAACTGAAAAATACTTTCAATCAGATTGCAAGCTATAAACTAGTGGATAGCGTGCTACTAAAGTTATAGCGCATTACTGTCAGATCAGTGAGATTTAAATATGGGGATAGGCTAACAACTTTTCCTTAAAACTAGTATATTTGAGCAAGTATCTGCTCGCTCAAGTATACTAGTTAGTTAATACTTACATTTACAATAGTTTGGATTCACTCGGTTGGAACATCATTCATACAAATATTTGCGTACGAATGAGATGGATAATAATTTACAACGGACATATTTCTCGCTCTCATCGCTGAGATCCTGTCTGTTAAGTGCAAATAAGAGTGACATCGCATTCCAGCGACGTGAAGACTTATATCAGTTTTCAACTCTGTTTCAGATGCAGATATAAATTATTTGACTTAAAAACATTTGTTAATACAATTATAATTATCATGATATTATTCCAGAATTAATTCCAGACAGGAACGAGGTGATTGATACAAGAAGAGAGAGGGCTGTGCTCAGCAGTGGGCGAAGTCGGACTGTGGATAATCATGATGATGATTCCAGAATTTAGTATTACACATTGCTTTTTAACATATTATTACTGATTATGAGGCATTCATATAACATTCATCACTAATACCAATATGAGATATTTAGTTGCAACATATTATGAGAAGTCAATACAGTAGATGAGTGATACGCCTTACCAAGTCTACTATTTTGATATTAGTGTAATTTAAAAATATTACTAATACTCATATACTCGTAGTAGTTAAAATAATATAATATTTCCAGGCGAATATATTAGTATTACCTAATCTTGAGAAATATCGGTATTAACCTATCTCTAAATGTGTCAATTTTAGTTCCTGAGAACCTCGAGTGGGGCGCTTTGATTCGGCACAAAAATCAACTGTCATTTCATCTAATATATTTAGTCCAGCGTACTTGTATGATAGAGGTCAGTGGGTTTAGTCAATAGTACGGACGTTAAAACAAATCGCAAGCACGCCATCTGGCGGCAAATCAAGAACAACTACGCATTGGCGCGCTTTTTCTAACCGCTTGCGTGGTCCCCGCCGTAGAAGATGGCAGTTGAGTACTGACAGCCGTAGAGTTAAGACGTCGTAGAATCAGTGTCGATCCGTAATATTAGTAAGCAAGAATGTAACTTGTGTCTATTTGAATATACTCAGTGTATCGAATAATTTGTTTGATTTCATTTTCACGATTGACCCACCTACCTGCCCACACACGATATCTCAACCTAAGGGAATACTTCCTGACTTCCTGATGGTTTGCATCTATCGGCCAGCCTTGATGCGACAAATATAATATGGTCCTATTAAGCCGGCCTCAAAGTTGACCTGGAAGGTAGCCGTAGCAACTCCTCAACCAGACAAGTTAGCACCGTCGTGTTTGGGCTCGTTGGATACGTATTGACAGGCGATATTACATTTCGTACTTTTTGTCTATTAAAAGCTTGTTTTAAATATTTTTTTTGTTTTTTTAATCCTGCAATACGTTCTCTTGGTATCAATTTCTAAGATCTGATGGCTAAGCCACAGGTTAAAGTTTACAATCTGTATGGGAGTCTGTATTAATTATTTAATTGATTATTTTTCCAATAGGGTTAGGTAGAAACCACAACCTGTTACGATATTTACATACTCCTTTTGCATACGTTTACGTTCATACTTCTGGTCATACACGCACACCGGTTGTGAGTACTGCGCACCAGACTGTTTTGAAGAACATCACCAATTAGGTCTGTGTGTTATTTATTAATTTCACAACACGGTCAAATTCTCTTGTTGTATTCCCTAATGCTGGAGGTCGTGACCGCATCATGGTTTCAAAACCTCCTCGGCAATTGCTCGACACTTTGCTTGGCTTCTGAGGCGTTCATGTTCAAGGAGGCTTCGATTTGGTCTGGCCAGCGTAAAGGTCTTCTTCCTCTAGGTCGTTTACCCTCGAATTCGCCAGTGATGTCAAGACCTTCAAAATATTATCACAAGGTTTGCGGGCGATTCGGCCATATATTCGAATACCTTGCCTCCGCAATTACATTTCGCATTCGCATCTTCCTATAGCACCACATTTCGATAGACTCTATGCGTTTTTGATCAGCAGCTCTTAGAGTCCACGTCTCTGCTCCGTATAAGAACATGGAAAACCCAAGAGGATGCCACTATGCTACTTTGACGATGCTACTTTTGTCTTGTTTGAGATGTTGCGGTCTTTCCATACTCTCTCGAGTTGCAACATGGCACCCTTGGTCATTCTGATGCGCTTGCAAATCTCATCCTCACATGATCCAGTATTACTTATACTAGAGCCCAGGTAAATAAAGTGATCGACTGTTTCGACGTTGAGTGTCGCACTAAGCTCTAGTTTGGATGTACAGTCTACCACCATAATTTTTGTTTTGGACCGGTTTATGGAGAGTCGCATCTCCTCTCTGTACCTTTCCATTCTGTTGAGAAGAGAACGTATCTCGGTTTCGTCCGCTGCAAAAAGGCTATTAAGACATAATATTTTGATTAAATTATAAAAGCAAACAACAATGAAATACCTATAACTACACAGAAGGCATACGCTCAGAATATCAGCGCAGCGTTATTTCCTTTTTTGGATATCGCTGCACATGCTGCGATAGGAGCCTTTTTGGTCTCACACGGGGTTTTTATTTTTAATTTTGTTTAATTTTAAGCTGATTTCTCGTGTCTCTTCTCTCATCTTGTTATTTTCATCCGCGAACACATCACAGTCAGGTTTAGCATCCAAGAGAGCGTTGAGCTCGGAGAGTGTACGAGGGATAGCAGACTGGGCTCGAATAACGGTTCGACTCCTCCTATTACGTTTACAGTTGACTGGAGCAAAAAGTATAACAATTATTTTATTAATCTCGTTATACACAGTTGAATAACTACAGTAAGTAAAGACGTGGTCGATATGGATATGCGTATAATTGTTGTGACAATTGACTCATAGTTACAACAACTATGATTCAATTGTTATCAGTCCTTTTAATGAAGAGTTCCATGTAAATCGGAAAGTAAGCTACCTATTTTATAATTTAATCATGAATATATAGTTATTTTTGCATTTAGACATTAGCATATTTCTTACGTTGTTACGCCAAAACCGCTGCACCTATTTTTATGAATTTAGGCTTCGTTGACGACACGCTCTTGGTAGAACGGTCGTGGTCAGCATGTTGCAGTGAGACATCGGGCTGCCATGATTCGCCTCATAATGCGACGCCATCCATCTCTGTCGGCCGTCACTCATGTGCACTCATGCAGTGGATAACATAATGTAGACTTGATCTAGTTGTCCATCGCAAGGATGACATGCCGCGCGCTCTCGTTCCTTCCACTATACCCTGGACCACAAGCCGGCCAATAGAGAATGGTATGATACTCCCAGGATACTGCTTATACCCTTACGATAACTTCTGAAGATCGCACGCGTTATTATCATTCACAAAACAAAAAACACACCTTTAATAAACATCATCATCTGCCTAGCCTTTTCCCAACTATATTGGGATCGGCTTCCAGTCTTACCGGATTCAGCTAAGTACCAGTGTTTTACATGGAGCGACTGCCTGTCTGACCTCCACAACCCAGTAACTGGGTAACACGGTACCCGTTGGTAAGAATGATGTCAGATTTCGAGCTTCTGACTACCCCTAACGACTGTCAAAGATCTTCAAATGACAGCCGGGACCAACGGCTTAACGTGCTTTCCGAGGCACGGAGGAAACTCGGTATGTTGAAATGGTCACCCATCCACGGACCGACCTCGTCAAGCGTTGCTTAACCTTGATGATCGACCCGTGCGGCTGTTATTATTTAGCCACGAGCTCCTCCTTAACAAACAATTATCATCATCATCAAATTGTTTTTATGTTCCAAAGACAAAGACAAAGATATTTAATTCAAGTAGGCCACCAAGCGGCACTTTTGAACGTTACATTAAATTAAAAAATAATAAAAGTTGATTCTACCGTGCATTCGGAAAGTAGCTTGTAATGGAGAAGAATGCACAAGAAACTCCATACTTACTCTTTAAAAAAAATGTTTTACAATATTTAGGTACATATGTACATACCTTGATGAATGAAATTCAGTTTATACAATACAAATATATTTATACAGTCTTCAGAAGGTCCAGTAATACTTTAAAACAATAGTGTTCTGCATATCACTTGTTTTTGCGCCCTAGTGGATGTGGAGCAGCAGCCGAATTGCGTAAGTATATTATCCCAAGCAAAAGAATTGATTCTTTCCCAAAACCGACTTTACGTAGTGCATATTGATACGAAAAGTCGTTTTTGGGAAGGAATCGATTCTTTTGCTTTGGATAATATACTTACGCAATTCGGCTGCAGGACTAGCATTTAGCCAAGCATTTTTATCAGGTAATCCATAAACTTATAATATGCCAGCCTGCATAGTGTGCGTTTTATACAAGTTTTAAATTTCGTCTCATTCAGTTCAAGAATGTGGGGAGGAATTTTATTGTAACATTTTGTACAGTACCCCATGAAAGATGAGGCTACTTTAGCCAGTCTGAAACCTGGTTGAACTAATTGGTCCCTATTTCTAGTAACATAATTATGTCTGTCGCCGTTTTTACTAAAAATATGTAAATTCTTTCTTACGTACATGATGTTTTCATAAATATATTGACAAGGAACCGTCATGATGTTAATGTCCTTAAACAGTTCCCTTAGAGAATCGCGCCGGCGAAGATTGTTTAACGCTCTGATGGCTCGTTTTTGCAGAATAAAAATTGACTCAATGTCTGCAGCCCTTCCCCATAGTAAGATACCGTAAGACATTATACTATGAAAATAACTAAAATAGACTAGTCTGGCGGTATCCACATCCGTTAACCGACGAATCTTTCCAACAGCATAAGCCGCCGAACTCAGCCGCCCCGCAAGGGATACCAAATGAGGACCCCATTGCAGCCTAGAGTCTAGCGTGATCCCCAGGAAAACCGTTTTATCGACGAATTCTAGTTTCTCCTTGTTTAATATAATGTCACAGTCAGTACTTTTGACATTCGGCAAGGAAAATTTTACGGACTTGGTTTTTTTACCATTTAAAACTAAATTATTGGCAGTGAACCAATCCTGAACCTGCCGTAGCGCGTTATTTACGTCGTCAACCTGACAATTACGTCTATTTATTTAAAGATGTGTCATCAGCAAATAACACCATGTTTAGTTTGTTTTCCAATAAACGGGGTAAATCGTATATGTATACTAAAAATAAGAAAGGATCTAAAATTTAGCCCTGGGGTACCCCCATTTTAACGTTTAACTCGGACGAATTCACACCGTTTATTTGAACTAATTGCTGTCTACCATTCAAATAAGATTTAACCAAACTTAACGCTGATTGACCTAGCCCGTAATGCTCAAGTTTCAGAAGTAATGTTTCATGATTAACGCAATCAAACGCCTTCGACAGGTCGCAGAAGATACCTATGGCATCCTGCGACTCTTCCCACGCATCAAAGATGTGTTTTAATAGAGTGACACCAGCGTCAGTTGTACAACGTCCTCTGGTGAAACCATACTGTCTATCATGCAAGATGTTATTCGCATTAAAATGAATGAGCATTTGATTTTGCATTATCCTCTCAAATACCTTGCTGAAAACCGGCAACCCGGATACTGGTCTATAATTATTTGTGTCTTTACTGTCCCCGGATTTAAAAAGTGGTATAACCTTACTATATTTCATTAGAACCGGAAAGACTCCTTGATCCACACACAAATTGAAAATCAAAGCTAAGTACGGCGCTATAGTCTGAATAATGGAGTTACAAGCTTTGATGGACATTCCCCACAGATCTTCAGTCGGTTTGATCTTGATTTGCTTAAAAGCTTTTATTACTGTCATGGGGTTTATATGTGAAAAGTTAAATACAATCGGGCAGGCTGAAACGTTCGCGTTTAATAATCCAAAAGCAAGCGAGGGCGAAGAATTTAAGGTTTCAGTAGTTTTAATTGGGATGTTAGTAAAGAAATTAACAAATTCTTGCGCAACTTTTTTGTTATCTCTAATAAGTCCGTGTGTGGTCTCAAGCGTGTAATCACTACTATTTCTTTTATTCCTATTCGTTTCATTGTTTATAATTTTCCAAACCGTCTTGATTTTATTTTCTGCTAATTTAACCTTATTGCTAATGTACAAGACCTTAGCTGCCTTGCAAGTATTTAAAAAAAATCTTGAGTAAGTAGCAACATACTTATTAAACGTTTCAGTGTTAATACAAGGCTTAGGGCCATATAGCTCGTAAAGTCTTTCCCTACTTTTTCTAAGTCCTGTAGTCGCCCAGTCACTGAATAAAAACTTAGGGCATATATTCATATTCTTATTCATATTCTTTATTGTACACAAAATAAACATTACAAATACAAAAGGAAAACTTATGTACAAAGGCGAGCTTAACCCATAATTGGATTCTCTGACAGCAAACCTCAGTGCTAAAGAGAGAGTTACAAAATTAGGACAGTTAACAAAAGCCCACAACAAATACTAAAAAACATTTGAATTCTTACTAACTAAATACACTACACAAAAACGTGTAAAGCACACAATGCATAAACATAATACATACAAATATCTAAAATACATACAAGCACATACACATATATAGTTTTAGTTTTCTTCTTAAAAGTGTTATTGAACTCTTTTTGAACCACTGAGAAAACTTCATCATACAAAACATTACCATCATTCACTGTGAGGTCCTGATAACTTAACTTACTGATTAAAGTGCTGTTAAATTTATTTAATTTACCGGATGTTATTGGTCTGGATTGAATCTGCACTTGTTTTATAAGCATAATGGACTCAAAGGCTACCAGTAGCCCACTATGATCCGAAGGCAGATAATTTACAACGGCCTTGTCCAAGTAGTTGCAGCTACAAAAAACATTATCAATACATGTAGCAGAAACTAACTGCTGGGACACAGGCCTCCTCTCCGTGAGAGGGAATGGGCCGTTATTCACCACGCGGGCTCAGTGCGGGTTGGTGGATGTCACAACATGTCTTCGAATTTTTGGTTCTAGCATGTCGGTTTCCTCACGAGTAGTGATGGCGACCGACTTGCTAGTTAGCACTCACCGCCAACCCGGCGCGGTTGTCCGTCACTGGACCCTCCTCTGTGGACCGGCGCACCAGAACACCATGGTACGCCGTCACCACCCCAGGGAACAAACCAGCACATGGGCACCAGACCCCGAGTATGACACCTGTGACGGGTCAGATCAGTTTCCCCACCACCTACCTTTTTCGGCTGCTGGGGATAGGGAGAGCGGCTTTCGCTATACCAACACTCCTCCTCCCCTGCGGCCCCACCGCGTCCTCCATCAGAAGGTGCCGACCCCGTCCAGGCCACAGAAGGTAGGGAGAGCGGCGCACCGCAATACCGCCGGCACTCCTCTCCCGCCGAGGCCTCCTACTCTCAGCCGCGATGCCTCCCAGGCTCCCATACGATATCACGGCCCGCTGCAGTTACGATGTTGCCTCTGTTATGTCTTAAAAGCAGAGCCTGACGAGCGGCCTCTCCTCGGGTTCCTCTTCGCTTTACCGTGGATGACCAAGCCATGGCTAGAGCCCCCCCGCCTCGACAATGCGGGAAGCCACCTGGGGGGACCCTACCTACCTACCTTACCCTACCCTACCTACCTACCAATTCGTTATTTTGTTTCTTTTTGTCTAACAACATCGTCACATTATTGCCTTTTTAATGTAACCGGTTTGAGGCACATAAGTTGTATGGTTTCAAAGTCTTCGGACATGGTAGAATATTTTTTTATGTTGTGTGAACGGTGAACGGCCGCAACTTACAAGTCCTAGGTCATGGATTCGAACCCAGGCAGGCGCTTTGCTTTGTATGAATTATTTTATCACCACTGCTCTCAAAACGGTGAAGGAAAGGTAAAGTATTAGTTTATCCATGGACAGATCTCAGCAGGCGTCGTTTAACCGATCGACCCGTGCAGCTGTTTCCATTATTCCATTAGTGCAAAAAGCATGAACTAGAAATTAAATTTAATATTTAAAAAACCCCCGACACAAAAACCGCCAACATTTACAGCAGTTTATTTTATTTACTTTGCGGTTCCCTGACGCGAGTACGATGCTTATTTTTTGCTTTTTAGAGTATTTTGTGTCGGGGGTTTTTAAATTTTTAATTTAATTTTTATTTCATGCTTTTTAAACTACATATAATATACATAGTACTATTATTGGTACACGGTTAAATCGACAATCTATCAAACTACATAGTTATGACATCGTCAAAAACCCAGATTCAAAGAGTAAAATGCGGGTAACATTTGAATGGCAGAACCGAATTTAATCAAACATAGCTAAGAACACTCTCGACAAAGTCACCTATTTAACAAAAAAAAAAACATAATCGGTTTATTCGTTTTGGAGCTATGATGCTACTGACAGATACACAGCAACACACGTCAAACTTATAACACGAGGGGTGTTATAAGTTTGACGCCCCTCGTGTTATAAGTTTGACGTGTGTTGCTCTGTTCTTCCGTCGGGGGTTAAAATACATTAAAAAATGCACCACTTACTACATCTATTTTGGTCTTAATAAAAAAACTATTTGTTAACCATGAACTCAACGTACAACTTTAGAAGCATGACCGTTTTTATCAATGAAAATGTTCACAAAAATTGAAGTATTTTTAGCAGAAGATTCTTTATTTTCGTAACAAAGTGATGTCGGAAGCGGCTTTGGCCTGTGACCCGGTAAACAAGATAAATTGTCTGCCTTAACTCTCGTATCCTCCATCTATATATAAAAAATGAGAAGTTCGCAAGATTGTAGAAAAACGGGGATATGATACTTTGTCTTTGCTTAGTTCTTGTAGTCTGTTTTAAAAGAAGATTGCATTCCCATTTTGTGTCCAGGCAGTTTTTTTTTATTTCGCATAACAGGGAGGTGACCATAAGCTCTTAGAGCGGTATCAATTTGATATCGAGTAAGTGACAGATGTATACAAGTCATATACATCTGTCCCTTATTCGATCTCGAATTGATACCGCTCTAAGAACTTATGGTCACCCCCAAGATCGTGGAATGCGATAGGGTTTTTTAGTTTAAGGTTTTCTATGTGTATGAGACGATCTTACTGACAAAGCCCGAAGCATTCACAAACTTAAGAGGCAGTAGGCAGGGCACATTGCTCGCATAACGAATGGTCATTGGGGCCGAAAAGTACTGGAGTGGTGACCGTGTACCGGAAGACGTAGCGTTGGAAGGCCTCCCTATGTATGGAGCTACGACCTGGTCAAGGCTACGGGAGTCCGGTGGATGCGAGACGCGCAGGAACGATCAGTATGGTGACGCTTGGGGGACGCCTATGTCCAGCAGTGGACGTCTTTTGGCTGAAATGATGATGATCATGATGATGAAGATAATCTTGGAGTACAACAAAAAAAAAACATTTTTCAGGACATTGTGAACAACCTAAGATTATATTTTGGCTCCCTGAAGATTCCGATCTTATATAATTTGCTTAAGTACATATTAAATACCAGGAGAACAGAAAATTTAAGTTAAAAAATAATCCGCGGCTGGAATCCATGAGTGGTAAAGACTTTAAAACTACCAGGAGAACAGAATCATAAAGAATATAGGTATTTCAGGGCATCATGTATGGTAAATAAAGACTCGGAAACTACAAGGAGAACAGCATCATGAAGTAAAATATCTATAACTACCAATATGCAATTTATTTACATTAAAAGGATTAAGTATTCATTCCACGCGGGCGCAGTCGCGGGGGGCAGCTAGTTCTCTATATATGTTAAGCTCATCTTCCACTCTTTCTGGTTGCAGGTGGATCTGACCTTCACGGCCCCGTCACACTGGGGTGTTAGTTGAGCCAGTTCTTCCTATCTGCTAAAATATTAGTTAGTGGACGGGCGGGCGTTTAGGGGACCGCAATTTTTGGTGTTCAATAAGTGCCTAATTAAATAAATAATGTTCTATATTGACACGGTCCCACTGTGTCAATATAGAAAATCATAAGACAGATTTTCGGAAGACTCCATGTCTTCTGCCTACCTAGCAATGTCAATGCAAGGTATACGGTTACCTTTTGCCTCATCTCCCTTCATTCTATCATCCTTGTAAAAATACCCAGTCTTCGTATTTAGTTGTGTACCGACTACCGGTGTCATTGAAGGAAGCTGTTCGATCAAGGTCATATTGATCTGCTACACGCCTCAATTACACACAGTTAGAGGCATCAGCCGTTGATCGACGATAATTACAGAAGCTATTTCTGCTAGAATTGGACGGTTTGGCTTGGTGGACTATTGATGGTCTTTATTGGTTGAGGTCGGTTTAAAAATGGGTGTTTGATTGAAAAGTGGATATTTTGGACGTGGAAGTTCACTGATCGCTAGTCGATTGGCAGATTAAGTTTGGTGTATTAGGTAAGTTTACTAAAATATTGCTCAAGTAAGGGATTTTGTTCCTGATTTGGGTAGCGACGACGCTGTGTTTGTAAAATTCTATAAGGTTTCGGTTAGATTTGTAATTTTACAGCATTGTAATGCATGTATACATGTTGCATTGTTTCTTTGCCGGAGTCGGTGTCTTTTGTATCCATTGTTTTTCGTTATTCGATACCGACTTCAGAAAAGAATAGTTATTTATGCTACAAGTGCGGAAAGTAGGTGATTTCCGATGAGTGGATAAATCGACACGAGTCGGAAATTATCTTACGCACGTGTATCATACAACATTTTACTATGCATTGTGCGAGGAAATAAAAATATATATCTGAACCAAGCAAGAAATTAATAAAATGGCGCTTATTCAAGGGCACTTAGCATATCCACAGATTAACTAATAGTTCATAGTTCCTCGGGCATATGTACTGCGCATGTGCAAATATCTGTCACGTCGTAACGCAAAAAGGCACGAGTAAAATATTCATTCTGCCAAACATATTTACTGAATGTTTAAAATTAATTTATTGATCAAAATCTAAATCTAGAGTAATTAAAAACGCCTTAAATGAAGTATTAGTTTTGTTTTACCTTTTATATGAATGATAATCTGTACTTAACTAATTTTTAAAAGTAGTTAAGTACAGATTATCATTGATTTCAATTTTTCTCAAATAATAAAAACTCTATGCGGCGGGCTGACGTTGGAGTTAAAAATTAAAAAAGTACAGGAAAGTAAAAAGCACTAGTAAAAAAGTGACACTTTCCGCACAGTTTGTCTGCTTGGAAAACGCTCTTTTCGAGGACATGCATTGTAATAGTTATTTATGCTACAAGTGCGGAAAGTAGGTGATTTCCGATCAGTGGTATTTTTATTCACGAGTGAGCGAAGCGAGTGAGTGGATAAATCGACACGAGTCGGAAATCATCTTGCGCACGTGTATTATACAACATTTTACTATGCATTGTGCGAGGAAATAAAAAAATATCTGAACCAAGCAAGAAATTAATAAAATGGCGCTTATTCAATAGCATATCCACAGATTAACTAATAGTTCATAGTTCCTCGGGCATTTCTACTGCGCATGTGCAAATAGCTGTCACGTCGTAACGCAAAAAGGCACGAGCAAAATATTCATTCTGCCAAACATATTGAATGAATATTTAAAATAAATTTATTGATCAAAATCTAAATCTAGAGTAATTCAAAACGCCTTAAACGAAGTATTAGTTTTGTTTTACCTTTTTATAATAAAAACTCTATGCGGCGGGCTGACGTTGGAGTTAAAAATTAAAAAGTACAGGAAAGTAAAAAGCACTAGTAAAAAAAAGTGACACTTTCCGCACAGTTTGGCTGCTTGGAAAACGCTCTTTTCGAGGACATGCATTGTAAAGCTATTTTTCGCTTTGTATTGTTTTGTTTTGTAAATCGTTTTTTTATGTTCCTCTTTTTAATTTTGGTCATTTATAGCCAAATTATATCTCATGACGATTCCAATACGCCCAAACACGACTAGGATACATTGTTTTATTTCGGAGTTCCAGTGGCCATTGTGGTGTTTTTCATCAGTTCCACTTCACCAAATGATTCTTTCGGATTGCATTATTGATGAAAATACCAAAATCACTATATGTAGGCCAATAATATTTGAGAAGATCCCTCGATTTCTCTAGGATTCCATCATCAGATCCTGGTTTACTTATCATGAAACTACCCTTGGGCTATGTTCTATCCAACAAAAAAAAAACTCATCAAAATCGATTCATAAACGACGAAGTTATCCGCGAACACACATAAAAATAAATTGTAGTTCTAAAAAAAAACACGCTGTAATGGTAAATTGAACTAAAAAGTCGCTAATCCTGAAGATCTTGGTAAGGCTAATGGGACAAACTATTTAAACGCGCACGGTAGAATCAACTTTCATTACCTGTAAATTTGAACCAAGTTGAATAAACATATTTGCCTATATCTGCCACAAAAAAATAGTTAGTAAAAAAAATCACAAAACCCGACTGCTTAAAAAGCGAACTAAAAAGACGTAAACAAGAAGCTGTGCAGTCGGAGGATACATCTGGTTTTGGTCAGCCAGCTCGCGAATATATAACCTCCGACTGCACAGCATGATTTTCTTCTTGTTTACGTCTTTTTAGTTCGCTTTTTAAGGGTGCGGCGAAGCATGAATTGTCCATACAAACGTAATACCTAAATCATTTGTAAGTTGAGTTTATTTCCACCATATTATGCTGATATTCGGATTTAGACAGTATTTATCTAGGTTCGTACGTCTTTATTTTTTCAAAATACTTACCTAATATGAAGTTTAAGCGAATTCCATTTCGTACATTTTTAGCGCGTAAATGACATGTTTTCTTATTGATTTTTCTGTATTATAAAAAACAATATCTATAATATTGTCGTAGCAGGAACATAGCTCATATTATCAAGATACAAATAATTGAAAAAGTAATTTAAAAAACATTAAGTTTTCATTCATAATTTTTGGTATTACGGAACACATCAAATTAATCATACTTTTTCAATAGCTATTATTGCTGTCGCGTCAAGCAAATGTCAATGTGTGCGTAGTCGTACTGGTCACGTGCATTGTTCGGGGCACTTCGGGTGTGCTTCGGGGATGTTTCACTGTTTGTTTTATTATTTGTGGTTTGTCGATTACTTTACTTACTGTGCGTATTTATTTTTTAAATTGTACTTATTGTAATATTTCTGACACTATTGACCTATTCTATGAATTTTGATTTAGATTTGCCTTGTGATTTGAACTTTGTTATTGAGTAATCTACTTTCTTACGAACTGCGTTGTTTATGGACTTTGTTATTGTTTACAATTTGGTTTGGTTGCCGACATGGACATTGGACTCCTAACGTTGGGATGTTTCTCACAGTTTCCCAATGACATAATAAAATAAGTTATATAAATAGTACCTATATATTTTATAAATTAGTATTTACCTACCTATCTACCAACTTACGAAGCTTTGTTTTTTTCGTTTTTTAGGGTTCCGTGCCCAAAGGGTAAAAACGGGACCCTATTACTAAGACTCCGCGATCCGTCTGTCTGTCTGTCTGTCTGTCCGTCTGTCACCAGGCTGTATCTCGTGAACCGTGATAGTTAGACAGTTGAAATTTTCAGAGATGATGTATTTCTGTTGCCGCTATAACAACAAATACAAAAAACAGAAGAAAATACATTTTTGAGGGGGGCTCACATTCAAAAAACGTGATTTTTTTGCCGTTTTTGCTCGATATTAATAACGGCAGCAGGTAGACGCTTGAAATATTCACGAAATATTTAGTTGTATATTCACTTCAAAAAATAATTATTATTAATTTAAAATAAAATAAATTGAGGGGGGCTCCCATACAACAAACGTGTTTTTTTTCTGTTTTTTGCTCGATATTAATAACGGAAACAGGTAGACGCTTGAAATATTCACTGTATATTTAGTTGTATATTCACTTCAAAAAATAGTAATGATTAAATTAAAATAAAATGAATTAAGGGGGGCTTCCATACAAAAAACGTGATATTTTTGCCGTTTTTTGCGATAATGGTACGGAACCCTTCGTGCGCGAGTCCGACTCGCACTTGGCCGGTTTTTTATTCATGTCATGAATGAGACAGTGCGGGCGTAGGTAATTATCTCAAGGACACCGCTAAGAGTTATCTACACTGCATTTTTAGGGTTCCGTACCCAAAGGGTAAAAACGGGACCCTATTACTAAGACTCCGCGATCCGTCTGTCTGTCTGTCTGTTCGTCTGTCACCAGGCTGTATCTCATGAACCGTGATAGCTAGAGAGTTGAAGTTTTCACAGATGATGTATTTCTGTTGCCGCTATAACAACAAATACTAAAAACAGAATAAGATAAATATTTAAGTGGGGCTCCCATACAACAAAAGTGATTTTTTTGCCATTTTTGCGATAATGGAACGGGACCCTTCGTGCGCGTGTCCGACTCGCACTTGGCCGGTTTTTTACTTACCTACTGTGACGTTAGTTCGGCTCACCCAGGGTAGGGTGACCATACGATCGGATTTGCCTGCACAACCGCGGCTTTATGCCCTTGGTCCAGTTTGGAACGTTTTTTTGTAAAATTCCTATTACAAAAAACTAAAATAAAAAATCCAAAGTCGTTCTAGTTTATTAAATTATTCTGGGCTTGTTTTCTGACCTTCGGTGACCCTTACCCTGGGGAGGCAGTTCCAATAAACTTTGATAACTGGCTGGCTAATCGACTTCATAATAAAATGCAAATCTTTATAATTTTAAACTCTCGCTGATATGTATTTTATGCAAATATTTATATGTGAGAAAACTTTCAATTGGCCGTTTTTGCATGTTGTTTCTGCGTTTTTATTGTATTAGCTGTAATTTTTCCTAAGATTGATAAAATAAAATAAAATTGTAAGTACTTACCTATAAACTAAAAAGCAGTGCATACATAAACTAAAATACTACTATTACTTACGTTTTATTGCGGTTGATTATGTTCTTATGAATGGTACCTACTGCAGATTACCTATTTATACATATTATTATACCTACAAGCAAAATCTTATAAATCAGCGAGTTTTGTGTGGATCTTTGACACTAAGTTTTCTGACTATCATTATTGTATTTTTTTTTATTTCGTTCAGTCGACTATTTATGGTTACTCTACCTAGTTACACGATTTTATCACGTTTCGATTTATATTTTTTAAACAGATGAATGATGATCTATAAAGTAAGAACATAACAAAATAAATGTTTGTTCAAAATCCGTATTTTTATTTTTAATATTCTTAGCTCAGAGCACTGTTATTTATCTGCACTTATGTGTAAATAGTCATAAATTATTAGAATATTAGTCTTTTACTAATACTTTGCCTAAGTAACGCTTGTATTATTTTACTTGCTTTCATTATTTATTATTATAATACATATTTGAGGTTTATTAAAAGGAATACCTACATAAATAAGACAAAAAAACGCCAACGGCGGCGCCGTTCGCGTCGGCCGGCTTACCCCCAAGACTCAAGACGCTTTGCCTGCGTAAACGATGTACCTACTTATTTATTCAAGAACACCAATATTATAAACTTTCAACATTGCTTTACAAAATTACCCATTTGGAAAGGTAC
Source organism: Orthosia incerta (assembly GCA_948252205.1). Taxonomy (NCBI): domain Eukaryota; kingdom Metazoa; phylum Arthropoda; class Insecta; order Lepidoptera; family Noctuidae; genus Orthosia; species Orthosia incerta. Next base: position 27,224,163 of record OX411761.1, read on the forward strand.
GCATGACGCTGCTAGATTCTTTCTATAGGTACAAAGACAAGTGATAGCTAGCTATCCTAAACTTGAGATATTGTAAAGAAATTTCGTAAAAACGCATTACTAGTCTGTACATTTACCAACGATTCCCCAAAGTAGTCAACAAAAAAAAGCAAATAATGAACATACCTAAATAATAATATTTAAAAAAAATAAAAAATAAATCTTTCGAGTCGTTATGACGGACGATTAGGAAGCTATCTATCGCGGCGCTGTGCGCAGCCTTGTGTGTGCGAGTATCTACCCGCGCACGCACACAGCGCCGCGTGTGCGTTCAAACTGAGATAGCAATACTCCGAATGAATTTTTCACTCGCCTCGAATTGCATTTGCGAGCTTAGTTCGCCGCATTCTTAAGCAGTCGGGTTTTTTTTTTATTTAATTAACTTTTCTTATTTACAACTTTTTATCATTTATTTTTTGAGAATTAGATACATTTAAACATATAAGTGTTATACATTTTTAAAATCACATCTTAAACCCTTTATTTTGTTACCCCACACGATGGGTTTGGAAGAAAAAAAAAATTCCCCCCCACAAAATGGCTCCCAAAATCCGCCATTTTATTCTTTTCCAATTTTAATGTAGCCAGTGACACTCGCAGGGTTAAGACAAATCGATTGACTTAAGAATCATCAAAATCGGCCAACGCGTTTGGCCTCTAGAACGCCACATAGGAACAAGCATACATACATACATAGACTGATAAACACATTACCCTCCTTCGGCATTCGGGTAAAAAATATATCCTTGTATTAACAAAGCAATATTCAGTTCTCGCTAAACTACCATTTATTTTTTTAAACTTTATTCACAACGGTACAATGGCAGACGATAGCAATAAAATAATGAATTAAAGGAACTTCATAAAGTACTCAGTTCCTATATTGGCACAAACAAAGAGCAACCGCGATAATTAATTTGAAATAATATTAACCTCGTAATGAGTCAACACAATTCACCTGAAATGCGTTATCTACACGTGGGTAGAACAGGTGCTACTGCACTTGACCAGATGGTGCTAAAATCATGTATTTATCATGACCTTGCCAAAAATGCTTCTTATTTTCTTTGTCGTTTTTGTCAATATGGAATAATAAACATAAACAAAGGGCTCTCAAATGCTTCTACCCACCGACCAAAGAATAATCTCTGAATATTTAGACGGTCCCATCTTGCTATTGCTACAATCCTTTCACCGTCCATTGGAGTACTTTTTGCGCTCCACCTGCCTACACATACTTTCAACTACATATTTCAGTCAATTAGTTCAGCCTATCGCCATCCACTGCTGACATAGGCCTTTTTTTAATCTGGAGAAATACTCATGCATACTGCACTACTACGGGGGGATAGTGCAGCTGTGTGGGACTCCAACCCACTAATACTCCACGGTGTCCTCCTGTGCCGCTTATGGCGGAAACACGGGGCTGTCAGTCACCGGTTCCGCCTCTGGGGAGTGCCCCCATCACCGGCGCACCAGAACACACTGTGCGCCGTGATCACCCCAGGGACCAAACCAGCACATGGGTGCCAGACGAACCCGTGTATGGCACGTATGGGTATGGTATAACGTCCAAGGGAACCAAGGGTGACGGGCCGCAGGGGATAAGGAGAGCGGCCAACGCTATACCGATACTCCTTCTCCCCTGCGGCCCCACTGCATCCACCATCAGACGGTGGCGACCCCGTCCAGGCCGCGGATGGTAGGGAGAGCGTCGCACCACAATACCGGCACTCCCCTCCCGCCGCGGCCTCCAACCCTCAGCCACGATATCGTATGGGTTTGGGAGGCGACATCGAAGCCCGCCTCAGTTGCGATGTCGCCCAGGCAGCACCGCAACCTACATGTTGGCCGCTACCTCGTCGGCTTATTGGCAAACGCCCTGACGAGCGGCCCCTCCTCGGGTTCCTCTTCGCTTCACCGTGGGTGACCAAGCCACGGTTAATGAGGCCTTGACAATGCGGGAACCACCGGGGTCTGCTGACATAGGGCTAGCTTAAGTTGCAAAAACATACGGTTCTTCGTGCATCTAGTCTTCTTCGACCTCACTAAATTATTTCATCTTATTCCGTCCGGTAATTACTGTATTCAACTGGTTAAAGCCCCCTATGGCCGGTAGAGATAGTGTCCAATCGATTCATTTTACTCTCTTAGTATAGAGAAAGTGGCTCATTGGCTCAAATATGCTAAGATTCGTGTAAAACCGTCGATACTGTAGACATCTCACCGTGATAACTTAGTTGAAATGCTCTCGAAGTGAGCTATCATTGCAACCGACATGCTAGGCATTGACAGCTCTCTTCGAGTTCACTTCATCTGTCACCACGGTGAGATTTGTACAGAATAGCACTAGCTCTAGCATCTTCACTCAATATGCTTGCATGCCATGAATGAATTGCTTGCAAGTAGGTACATAATACCCATGTTCGTATCGCGTTTGAAATTCATTCATAAAGACACGCAAGATCAGACTGTGAACTCTACAGAGTAATTAAAAGTCATCGAGTCATTGTTTACACGTGAGTAAGGTACAGATGCACTTGTCCAGATGATGCACTAAACTGCATCCAGTACTAGGAAGGGAAAATACCGGGAAGTGTAACCGCAGGTTCTGAGTCGACAGGCTTACATCATTTTGATCTGCATGTTGGGCGCCATGTTTTGTTCAAATGATTTGAAAAACGAACATGTTCTTTATTCGACTGTTTTGGTTAAAATATGCCTTTTTTAGGGTTCCGTACCTCAAAAGGTAAAAAAGGAACCCTTATAAGATCACTATCTCCGTCCGTCTGTCCAAGTGTCACCACCAATTTTCTCAGGAACGGGTGGACCTAGCAAGTTGAAATTTATTTCAAATACTGAGGTCTATAGTCCCTATTATGTGTATTAGGTGTAAAATCAAGGTCCTGAGTTAACACGATAAAAAGATATGAGCAAATTTTGATTTTTGCGAAAACTAAGTATCAAAATTTACCTTAATTTTCAACTTTTTTTTATTTTTCGTAATTTTCCCTTTACTTGTGCTGTAAGACCTTGCTTTTAACCAAAATTGACAATTCTAGGTCAAACGAAAGTACCCTATAGGTTTTGGGCCGAAAACCTATATGGTAGTTCCCGTTGACCTAGTTACCTAATTATGTTGGTGAATGTAGTGTAGTGTTGTACGGTACCCTCGGTGCGCGAGTCCAACTCGCACTTGATCGGTTTTTTAATGATCAGGCAGAAATAAAATAAATTGTAGTACTGGTTACTAATTGTTCGCCAGTTCTAGATAGGTGACATTATAATAACAACGAACAAACTGTCGCAAGCAAAGAAGGTCTTTGGTCGCAAACTCGCAAGCGATCGGATAAATGTCAAAAATATATTATGGGATTGTAGAGCGCTGTCGTAACGTCACGTGATCAATCACATTTTGGCATTTTGACGATCGACATCGCTGATAGAATCATATTTTGTATAGAGCGTTATGTCCGTTTATAATATTTATCTCGACACGACTCGCAGTGAAATTTTCTCTTCACAATATATCAAGAGTTTATAATCTCTCAATATATTTTATAAAGTGTGTGTGTTTGCAATAATTCAGTGACATCCTAGTTTTAACTGACTTCAAAAAGGAGGAGGATACATATATACATCAGATCTCTTCCCTAAACGACGGCAAATCACTCGGGATAGCTGCAATCGCATTTCTGTTTATTGTTAACACCATTCCATAACATAACATCAAACTGGTACGGTCTAAAGAGGTATGCAGGTGTGAATAGTTCACCCTTGTATACTCTTATTACCGGTTTTATTCATGATACATGTTATTGGGTAAATCTATTCTGACATCACTTTTGGCAAACTTTTTTAACAAAAAAAAAATACAACATATGGTTTTTTTTTGGAAAAAGTTTTTATTCAGCGAGAAAGATCTTATGCTTGAAAAAACTTGATGTTTAAGTTACGTAAATGTACTATCAATCATTAGAGAAAAACATTTTTACGACCGTAATTATTTAATGGTTTTGTGATTATTATGCTTTCAAATTAAATACAAGGAAATCACATTTAACCGATACTAATTACAGTAGGTATTTAAATTGCTATTAATTAATGACAACAAGAAATTAATCATATTAAATTCAGCTGGAGTAAGTATATTTTGTAATTACTAAAATTGTGAAGTGTTGCTGAAGATTTTTTTTTTTTTTATTTGTAATGGGTTTGCTCTTGACTCTAGTCTAGGTCAGAGGTGACAGAGACAAAGTCGACTATGGAGTGAGCTTACCCAGAAGAAGCCTGTTAACTCCAAAATCTGATCCATTTTTACCAGTTTAAACTGTAAGGCTTGGTTAACATTAGGTCGGAACGATAATATTCCCGTTGGTCGACTATCTGGTTTTGCTGTTCACACAATAAGCGCTGCCCGGCTCGCCACAAAGCAGTTGTGGGCTTCTGTGTACAATAGACGACGACAACGCTCTCAAACTCCTCATGAGAAATCAAATCTTCTATATTAATTTTGTCCTCCATCTTTATAAACGATTCTTCCCTGCGTGCCTGCCGGCGAAACTTCTGGCGAAAGCGACAGAAGAGGCTTCTACGAGCCGACAACTGTGAAAAGCGCCATAAAAAGCAGTATGCCAATATTGTATCCGATGCGACAGAAATCGTGGCTGGATGTCCGGTAAAAGTGTCGTAGCCGACAGTTTTATTGGGTCGCCCTAATCTAAACAGCGCTATTAAAATACATATTCCAATTTGCATCCGACAACTTTGTCGTTTCGGTGTTGGTCTGACCTAATGTGAACCAGCTCTTAGAATTGGCGAAGGGCAGTCGTTTCAGGGTACTCTTCTTTTTCGTCTTCCTTCTCTGGTCCCATTATTTTGGATTGGATCTCCTCACTTTCCTCCGCCAAGTTCTTCTGTCTTGGGTTGCCTGTTCTGGCAATTCGGCTTGCTTGAGGTCTCTTTCAGTTTTGAAACATATATTTTGTTCTGGTAAGCGCAGAGCGATTTGTACCAGGTGGTCCTTTTACGTCTCTTGTAAATTCTAATGTTCAAAAATGTTGATTCGAACCCAATAAATGAATTATTATTAATGTTTTGACAAGTAAAACATGGGCAGCGTAATAAAAGATTAATTAATTTAAAAAATCGAACTAAATATACGTAAACAAGAAGAAAATCATGCTGTGCAGTCGGAGGTTATACATTCGCGAGCTGGCTGACCAAAACCAGATGTATCCTTCGACTGCACAGCATGATTTTCTTCTTGTTTACGTATTTTTAGTTCGCTTTTTAAGCAGTCAGGTTTTTTGACTTTTTGAATTAACTTTTTTTATTTATAACTTTTTAGTTAACTTTTTTTTCGAATTAGGTACATTTAAACATCTAAGTGTTATATATTTTTGACATCACCTCTTGAAAACATTTATTCTGATACCCCACACGATGGGTTGGAAGCAAAACAGAAAATTGCCTCCCACAATATGGCGCCCAAAAGCCGCCATTTTTCTATTTTCCAATTTTAATGTAGCCAGTGCCACTCGCAAGGTTAAGACGAATCGATTGACGTATGAATCATCAAAATCGGCTAACGCGTTTGGTCTCTGGATCGCCACATAGGAACAAACATACATAAATACATTCATAGACTGATAAACACATTACCCTCCTTCGGCAGTCGGGTAAAAAGTCCGTGTTCTATTTTTTATTGTCAGACAGAGTTCTTCATTATAAAGATTATAAACTATCTACACAAAACAGAAATCCAAATAAATAATGTAACCAACAAATGCGTCAATGCTAACGTCAATGCTAGCGTCAAAAACTAATATAATTTGTATTTGTGGTTTTCTTAAAACTATGACAAAACATTACAATAAATATTTTATACTATTGTAGTACAATTAGGTACCTATTATATTGAGAAAATGAGTCAGTTTAATTCAAGCTTCAATATTTAATTCAATATAGGTATTTCTCAGAAATCTTATGACAAAATACTAACAAAATACTTATTTAATAAAATCTTACGTCTTACCGCTACAATTGATTATGCCATTGACTTGTACTTACGTCACTTTAGCTTCGTTGTATCCGTGACTAATCTCACAGAAACCGTGGCTTTTTCTAGTGTACGAGTAATAAGTACTATTATATATACTAAGTATAAGTTTACTATTATAAAAAAGATAAAAGATATCTTAATTGTTAATTTACAAATCTTAGCCACAACTGCTTATGGTGACTAAAAAACGTTTCAGCCACTCCACATTGTTTATATCTGGTATTGGTCAGCCAGCTCGCCAATATGTATCCTCCGACTGCACAGCATGATTTTCTCCGTCAATTCTAGACCGATTTTGAAAATTCTTTTTTTGTTTGATAGAGTATGTGCCGAAATTGGTCCCATTTTAATTTGGTGAAGATCTGATGAAGAACTTCGAAGATATACAACAGAACTCTTCAATAAATAAAGGCAAATCTCTCGGGACTGCTGCAATCGCATGTCTGTTTACTGTTTATACCATTTCATAACATAACATCACGCCAGTATGCTCTTAAGGGGTGAGCAGATCTCTCATTTGATCGGTTTTGTTCAAGTTTCATGATATTCGGGTAATATATTCTGGCGTTATAGGAAACTTACTAAAAACTTGCCTCTTAGGTAGGTACAACTAAAAAGTGAAAAAAAAAAAACTTTTTTACAAAAAAATACTACCGACTTCCAAATAAGAAAACTACAAAGTGAAAAATAACTTTATTTTTGAAAGTCGGTATCCATAACGCAAAAAAAATGTACCTACGAAAGACACAGACTTCCAAAAATAAAGTTTTTTTTCACTTTCTAGTTTTCTTTTTTGGAAGTCGGTAGTATTTTTTTGTAAAAAAGTTTTTTTATTTTTTCCTATTCTCAAAATTTAATGTAGCCAGTGACACTTGCAAGGTTAATAATAGTGATTTATTTAATAGTGATAATTTGACATTGACAGCCCAAAAACTTAGTAATAATAATTTGACATCGACATCTCATAATCTTAGTAATAACATTTTAAATAATAATCTGACGTTGACGTCTCAGATTAACAGTAATAATAATTTAAATAATAACAATAATTTGACATAACTCTTTTAAATCTTTGTTCTTAAACCCTGTAATTCCATATGACATTTACAGAATAATTAAATCCCTAAAGAACACTAAAAGCACTGGATATGATGACATTACAACCTCTTCAATCAAAGAAGTAGCGCATGTTATCAGCCCAATACTCAGTCATATCTTCAATCTCTGTATTGAGCACGGTGTTTTCCCGAGTAAACTGAAAATGTCTGTAGTTAAGCCACTATTCAAGAAAAATAACAAGGAGGACATGGCATCCTATAGGCCTATAGCACTAATCCCTATATTTTCTAAGATATTAGAAAAAGTTATATATCTTGCAATCAGTACTCATTTTGAAAAAAATAATCTGTTTGCAAAGGAACAAAAAGGCTTTAGGAAAAATAAATCAATTGACTTGGCAATTTATGATCTTTTAAAACCAATTTACACAAATATTGACAAACGTGTTCCCGTGACTGCAATGTTTATGGACATGACCAAAGCGTTTGACTACGTACACCATGAAATACTTCTGAATAAACTGTACAATTATGGAATAAGGGGCAATGTCCATAGATTATTAGAATCTTATTTAAGTGATAGATATCAGGTGGTAGAAATAAGTGACATCAGCTCTTTAAATGGCACAGAAAAAAAACATCAATCTAAACCTAAAAAGGTACTATACGGTGTACCACAAGGTAGCGTGCTAGGGCCGCCCCTATTCTTAATTTACATAAACGATCTCCCTCACGTCACACAACACCCTATGATTCTTTTTGCTGACGACAGCACAGCTATTTTTACTGGTGAAAATATGGATACTTTTGAATCAGATGTAAATAATACCCTTAGTGTAATAATTAACTGGCTGACAAATAACAACCTGGTCATCAATTTAGAAAAAACTAAATTAGTCACATTCCCTCGAAAGAGTCAAAACAATTTCAACATTCAACATGATGGTACAGTAATTGAACAAGTCAGCTGCGTAAAATTTTTAGGGCTATGGATAGATAATGATATGACTTGGCAAACACACATTGACACAGTATGCAGTAAACTGAACCAGTACTCATATGCTCTCTACAAATTGTCTAAAGTTGTCGATCAATCAGCTTTACTAACTGCCTATCATGCCTACGTATCATCAACCCTTAAATACGCTATTATATTCTGGGGCAACGCCACAAATAAAGAATCAGTGTTTAAAGCGCAAAAAAGATGCGTTCGCGCAATTGCTGGTATCTTTGTTCCTGAATCATGCGAACCATATTTTAAAAAGTTTAAAATTCTGACCTTTCCATCAGCTTACATCTATGAAGTTGCGGTATTTATTAAAATAAATAAAAATCTATTTGGTGAACTAAAATCAAAAAGATATATACTTAAAATATCCAGTATACCACATAGAACTGCTCTTCTGAGCAAAAGTCTTTTCGGAATGGCATCTAAAATTTACAATAGGATACCTGTGGACATTTTAAACACCAAGGAACTGCCACTATTCAAATATAAATTACGTAATTTTTTAATTGATAAAGCTTACTACACGATCCAAGATTTTCTTAATAATTAGTACCTACTACAATCTGTCACCATGCACCTAATACGTATTTTGTAAGATTTTCTTTATATGTGATACCTATGATTATGTTGCATGTTGACTTAATTATTGTATGCCTACTAGGCAGGACATAATGGAACTGTAATTTACCTAACATCTGTCTGTATAACCTATGCCCACAATAAAAAGATTTGATTTGATTTGATTTGATTAAGACGAATCGATGGACGTAAGAACTATGAAAACCGGCCAACGCGTTTGGTCTCTAAAACGCCACATAGGGATAAACAGACATACATACATAGACTGATAAATACATTACTCTCCTTCGTAGCAGTCTGGTATTTTTTTTATCACTAGTAGTCATGTCAACTGTTGTGTGCTCAAGCTAAAGCTCAAGGCCTTAACTGTGTAAATAGCAAGATATCTGGTTATAAGGATGCCTTTTACAATCAACATTAAAGTCTCCTACCACAATCCATAGACTGGTAGGAGTACTTATTTATGAATGCTTTGATAAAGAAAAATGTTTGAGAATGTGCACATAGCGCTATTTCATAGGACACCCCACATGCCCTTATAGCCTCTTAAGACCCTCTTTTCAGTCATTGTTGAAAAAAAAATCTTATTTGCAAAATAGTTGGGCACACGTCATCAAAAAAAAAACATATTTCAAGTTGATAGCATTATTAGTTCTTGAGATATCCAGCTGTGACAGACGGACAGACAGATTGGGTCGCATCATAAAGATTCCTTTTTACCATTTTGGTACGGAACCCTAAAAGATCACAATCTGGTCATCTCTTACAAATACTTATTTCTTCATTTCATCATCGGCTACAAGACGTACGGTGCCGGCGGCGATGCACCATCGGTACATGGTGGACATCCCAACCAAACGCACTAAACGTTTTGGAAATACTTTCATCATGCGTACAGCTAAGCTTCTGATAGCTACAACCTCTGGGTCTTTAAGTCAAGAGTGTATAGGTTACTTCTAGGCAAGTGTGCTTCATCGTCGACCACATCATCACTTACCATCAGGTGAGATAGTGGCCAACCGTGAGACTATCAATATTAATTAACAAATAGTACATTGTGATACAAGGGTGGGAAGTAGGTTATTGCAAACGAGTTGCCATTAACAAGCCCGAGCCGAAGGCGAGGGTTTTTAATGACACGAGTTTGCAATAACCTACACACCCGCGTATCACACGACGTTTTTCAATACAGTTGTGAGAAACAGTAAAAACAAATCAAAGAATTAGATTTGTTTATTCACAAAAAATAAAATTTTCAATATGGCGCGTTTTTGCAACTGGACATATTTTTTTACAAAGAAAACAGCCTATACAGCCTATTCGATTTTTGACAAACGTTGATGTGAAAATAATTAACTTAAAATTGGTAATTGAATATACTATACAACTAATTAAAAAAAAATGAGAATTCAATGCTAAAACGTACGGAATCATTAATTTTCCTCGTATAAAATCGTATCCCATTTTATTCTATGTATGAAAACTTATTGCTACTAAACTTTTTTAAATTGACTTATGGCGCGTTTTTGCAACTGGACATTTTTTTTTTCAACTAAAACAGCCTATACAGCCTATTCGTTTTTTGACAAATGTTGATGTGAAAATAATTTAATTAAAACTGGTAATTAAATATATTAAACAACCATTTAAAAGACTTTTGAGAATTCAATGCTAAAACGTACGAAATCATTCATTTTTCCTCGTGGAAAATCTATCCCATTTTATTCTATGTTTGAAAACTCCTTGCTACTAAACTTTTTTAAATTGACTTATAAATTTAAAACTAAACTGCAAACATAATGATCGAGCTCGTAAACAAAAGTCACGACCGCGTAACAGAAAGATGCCTATGCGTAAGATTTAACTTTCGAATCATAATTATAGCCTCTGAAAGTACGCCATGTTTAACAACTGTATTGAAAAATACTTTTATAGGTACCTCCACTTTTAAGAAAATGACTAGCCTGCTGCCCTGGGCCCAAAAAAAATAGTAGACAGTTCTAAAGGGCAGACGGATGTTGACAATGATTAATTTGGAATTCTCGAAAATATGATGACAAAATACGATGTCAATACTAACAATATCTTCCGGGCCTTGAAATGACACATTACTCAATGAAATAATATTGTACTAGTGTACTACATGAGTAATAACAGCCCATAGCCACACGGGTCGAACTGCAAGGTTATGCAACACTTGCCGTGGTCAGTCCATGGATGGGTTAGACTATTGGTCCCGGCTGCCATTTCTAGATCTTTGAAAGTCGTTTCAGGTAGTCAAAAGCCAGAAAATCTGACACCAGTCTTGCCAATGAGTATCATTTTACCCAGTTGCTGGGTTGTGGAGGTCAGATAGGTAGACGCTCTATGTATAACACTGTTACTCAACTGAATCCGGTAAGACTGGCAGCCAACCCCAACACACACATATTTGGTAAAAACGGCTACGCAAACATCTTTATAAATTTTATATTTATGTATTGTATTTGTTGTTGTTTTGATGTACTATCACTAGGTACATATTATAAAACAAAGTCCCCCGCGTCGTCTGTCTGTTCGCTATAAAATCAACAACTACTGAACGGATTTTAATGCGGTTTTCACCAACAGACAAAGTGATTCCGGAGGAAGGTTTGGTATAATTTGTTAAGGTCTTGTGTAAATTGTTCAAAATATGACGATAATTGTTGAAAATGTCGGAAAAAGTCAAGCCGCCTAGGAGCTTTCATCGAAAACCCTTTGAGATGTAACAAAACAATGTATGGTGCAAATATTCCTGTTATATAGATCTAAAGTTTTTTTGCAAATAGGTGATGACTGGAGGTGTTTATGTATTTCTTTTCTTTTTCAGTGTGGTTGTAATGTTGCAGTTTACTGAAAATTTGTTTTTTAACCGGCTTACCAAAAAGGAGGAGGTTCTATGTTCGACTTATATACACTCTTATTTCACCGGCGCTTTAACTTTGTAGATCTTTATTGAATTGATGAAGCAAATAATACGTGACGAACATTATTTGATAATCTCACTGACGGACAAATAGAAATATCATTTTTCTACCCAGGCAACATTCCTTATGTCTTTAACCGACTTTCGAAAAAGGAGGAGGTTCTATGTTCGACTTCATGTATGTTTTTTTATGTATGTTCACCGATATCTCCGTCAATTGTGGACCGATTTAAAAAAATCTTTTTTTGTTTGAAAGAATATGTTTCGAAATTGGTCCCATTTTAATTTGGTGAAGATCTGATGAAGAACTTCGAAGATATACAACATAACTCTTCAATAAATAACGGCAAATCTCTCGGGATTACTGCAATCGTATGTCTGTTTATTGTTTATACCATTTCATAACATAACATGGAGTTTCTTGTGCATTCTTCTCCATTACAAGCTACTTTCCGAATGCACGGTAGAATCAACTATTATTATTTGTAAAATGTAACGTTCAAAAGTGCCGCTTGGTGGCCTACTTGAAATAAAATATCTTTGTCTTTGTCTATAACATCACGCTAGTACGCTCTTAAGGGGTAAGCAGTTCTCTCATTTGATCGGTTTTGTTCAAGTTTCATGATATTCGGGTAATATATTCTGGCGTTATAGGAAACTTACTAAACAACTTGCCTTTTAGGTAGGTACAACTAAAAAGTGAAAAATAAAAAAACTTTTTTACAAAAAAATACTACCGACTTCCAGAAAACTACAAAGTGAAAAATAACTTTATTTTTGGAAGTCGGTGTCCATAACGAAAAAAAATGGTACCTACGAAAGACACCGACTTCCAAAAATAAAGTTATTTTTCACTTTGTAGTTTTCTGGAAGTCGGTAGTATTTTTTTGGAAAAAAGTTTTTTTATGTTTTACATAGTGAATTATTTCAAAGTAAAATTTCAAGGTTGCATTTTTGTTTTGTTTTTGGTTGATAGGTATATATTTTAAGAAAAAACATGTAGACTTAATATGCTCTACTACACGTGCGAAGCGGGGGTGGGTCGCTAGCAAGCTATATTATTTAATAATTTCATCCAAATCCGTTCAGAATAACAAAGATTCATCCATCCCATAAGCATATAGTATTCTAGATTCTGCAAGTAGCTTTGCCCGCGTGAACATTTGAAATTATTTCAAGAGAACGAAATCTAGAGACAAAAGTATCATATTCGTTAATCCAGTAATAGCCTACCCGTGTACCAAGTTTGATACAAATCCGGACGTCAAAATGTATAAGATAGACCAGAGTTACTTTCGCACTTATAATATTAGTATGGAAGTATTATTTCATTCACAAAATGTGTCACAATAGAGTAGATCAATTTACTATAAATTTCTCGCTACCGTGTAGTCGGTTCTGAGAAGAGCGCTGTTTGTGATTATGAGTCATCGCGTGCGTATGAGATGTAAACATGGCCGCTCGAGTGAGGTACCGGTTGGGAGGCTGTGATGATGCGCTGCGGAAGTGTTACTACTGTTGTATTTTGATTAGGAACTGGTTGTTTCTGATAAGTAAATTATTAAGGAGCTAATTACGAAGGTAGGTGAATGAAGCAAAATAAAAAAAACAATCTAATTGAAAATTATTATATTTCCTTATTTTTCCTTTATATGACTTTCGAAAAAGGAGGAGGTTCTATGTTCGACTTCTTGTATGTTTTTTTTTTATATCTGTTTATTGTTGAGACCATTTCATAACATAACATCACGCCAGTACGCTCTTAAGGGGTAAGCAGATCTCTCATTTGATCGGTTTTGTTCAAGTTTCATGATATTCGGGTAATCTATTCTGGCGTTACAGGAAACTTACTAAACAAATTGCCTATTAGGTAGGTACAACTAAAAAGTGAAAAATAAAAAACTTTTGTACAAAAAAATACTACCTACTTCCAAATAAGAAAACTACAAAGTGAAAAATAACTTTATTATTGGAAGTCGGTGTCCGTAACGTAAAAAAAATGGTACCTACGAAAGACACTAGTATCTAAATTTATGAAAGTAGTAAGTGGGTTATAGGCCTATACAGTTTGCCTACCATTTTGTCGTTTATGCATGATGTTATGTACACCTATGTAAATAAGAGCCATATTAATTCACAGCTCAACAAATCTTAAACAGACATCATTCTTTTAAACAAGACGATGACAATAGTTTTGACCAATGAGTCAGTTTGGTTCCTTCCGTTCAACCAATAAATTAATACCATAAAAATATACGGAAGCACCATCATCCCGCTATGACTCAGATTCATCTCAAGATTTTATATGGTAAATATGAGGAAGTATACATGAACGGCGCCCTGACTCATAAGAACGCATGCAAAGTCAAGGTCGCAGTTCGATACTCGGTAATGTGAGTGTGATACGGAGAACGCGCCGGATTCTGTAGTAAGTTGTAGGCCAATGAACTTTGTGGCGGGAAAATCTGATAAGGCTGTTATCTGAGATAATTTTGTGATGAGTCATTAGTTTGTACGAGTGTAGTTTTCTGCTTGAATGGAGGCTCGTGTTTTTTAATAATAGACGCAACTGTCTATTGAATACTAAGGTCGGTCTGTGATGGGTAACCATCCAGGTTGCCATTCATACATTTTTGACAGACGTTAAGGGACAATCAGAAGCCTTAAAGTTTTACCACCTGTTATTAATATTTTACCACCTGTATGTGGACTATCGATGTAATAAATTTGATTTGATTTGTTTTTTAAACAATACTAAATGTTAAGCAAAAAAGCGAATGTTTGAAATCGAATCAGTACCACATTTCGAGTAGTCTTACTGAGAGTTATTGTGTTATTCTCAGTATCTGAGTACTACCCTGGGCATCTGCCAGCAGCAGCTGTAGCAGCTAAAGATCTCTTTAGCTGCTACATGATTAAATGCGGTGATGCAGCAGCTTCCTACTCAACTGACAGCCGACACGACTCTTTCTGTATTAGTATTTTCTGACGATACGTCAGAGGAAATTGTTGATGAAACTCCCATGTGAAAGGCTTGTCCGGGGAAGTTCTATTCCCACTGTAGGTACTCATTTCGGCTGACAAGTTGTGCTGTCGCAAGTATTCCGGTTTAAATGATATTATAGGCACATACAACTTATCAATTTCGTAGGCACCTACCTAATGTCGGTAAGGTAAGGGTAAACCACCGGTTTTATACCTTTGAACCTATTGTTACCATATTTTATTTACATTATGGAATGCAAGTAAATGAATATGAATAGGTAGGGTAGAGCTAACCACGAAAGAGAATCACTTTCCTTCAGGTGTTTGTGAACACCTGATGTAGAAGTGGTTTTTGACCTGTTATGCAATAGTACATTGTGATACAAGGGTGGAAAGTAGGTTATTGCAAACGAGCTGTCATTAACAAGCCCGAACCGAAGGCGAGGGTTTTTAATGACACGAGTTTGCAATAACCTACACACCCCTGTATCACACGACGTTTTTCAATACAGTTGTGAGAAACAGTAAAAACAAATCAAAGAATTAGATTTGCTTTTTCACAAAAAATAAAATTTTCAATATGGCGCGTTTTTGCAACTGGACATATTTTTTTACAAAGAAAACAGCCTATACAGCCTATTCGATTTTTGACAAACGTTGATGTGAAAATAATTAACTTAAAAATGGTAATTAAACATATTAAACAACTATTTAAATAAAAAATGAGAATTCAATGCTAAAACGTACATTAATTTTTCTCGTATAAAATCGTATCCCATTTTATTCTATGTATGGAAACTCCTTGCTACTAGACTTTTTTAAATTGACTTATGGCGCGTTTTTGCAACTGGACATATTTTTTTTTTTCAACGAAGTAGCCTATACAGCCTATTCGATTTTTGACGATATGTTGATGTGAAAATAATTAAATTAAACTGGTAATTAAATATATTTAACAACCATTTACAGGACTTTTGAGAATTCAATGCTAAAACGTACGGAATCATTCATTTTTCCTCGTAGAAAATCTATCCCATTTTATTCTATGTTTACAAACTCCTTGCTACTAAACTTTTTTAAATTGACTTATAAATTTAAAACTAAACTGCAAACATAGTGATCGAACTCGTAAACAAAAGTCACGACCGCGTAACAGAAAGATGCCTATGCGTAAGATTTAATTTTCGAATAATAATTATAGCCTCTGAAAGTACGCCATGTTTAACAACTGTATTGAATAATTAATATAACATACATTATCTATTTTTAACAGGGAAGGCAAATATCGTATGCACTTATAAATGTAGACTGTAGCGTTAGTCTAATGTCCACTGCTCACCACGATGCCCTGCGTTCGATTCTCAGGCGGTGTAAAGTGTTATTGGGTTTTTCCATCTGAAATTCCTCAGTAACAGCCCGAAGGCTGGATTTGAGGCCGGTTGATGGCAATAGACTCCTCCTTTTACATGGGATTTAAACATAACTGGTGAAATTAGCCCTTCATGTAATACAGGCGTGATGTTATGTCAAAAAAGGCCATTAATAAATAATTAAATCGTTAAATACCTTGCATAGTTTAAATCATAACAATTATCCGCAGGGCAGCTTTGCTGCTGCACCCACAGGGCAGCTTTGTGGCAAGCTGGTGGGCAGTGGCGACCCTACGGATTGATCTCCATTGCGAAGTCTTGTTCCTCATCTCTGGCTTGCCTTAATTGGCTGGCTTGAGTGGAGATTCGCAAGAGCAAACGCTCGGAGGAAGGAAGTTAACCCAGTAAGATTGATCGGGATCTTGACCGCACTTCCAGGATTGTCCTGATAGCCGTGGTGTGTACCACTCTTCACTCCTTAAGCATCTCCAAATATGTTGCCGTCTTGGTGTTACGTCACTAAAGTGCTAGCGAGAGTGTGCAAGTCACCCCCTGCCGTTTTATAGTGGTGAAACAGGGGCCAGTAGTCCTCCTTTAGTTTTAGGCAATCGATCCACTAATCCTACCAAACCCATAGCCTAATATTTTTCTCCATATTTTGCAATAGTCCTGCACTAACCGGGGAATGCAATTGGGTTCACTTGCGTAGTGCATACAGGGATGATCGGTTGGAGTCACATTTCCTGATACATGCCTAACAAGGCCTCTGCGAGTTGGCTTCGACCCCTCGCATGCCTTTCAAAGGACCGGGACCGGTCCCGAGATTGTCAAATTCATACTAAACATTTTGGGAATACTCTCATTATGTGTACAGCTAAGGAGTGGAATTCCCTGCCGGAATCTGTGTTTCCTGATAGCTACAACCTGGGGGTCTTTAAGTCAACAGTGAATAGGTCACTTCTAGGCAAGTGTGCTTCACCGTCAACCACATCATCGCTTACCATCAGGTGAGATGGTGGTCAAGCGCGAGCCTACAAAAAATAGAAATTAACTTTTAGTTTAACAACTATTAAGTACTGTGTAGCCATATGCACTACTTATCACCCCGTCATGTTTATTAAGGTAACTAGGTTTGTAACGCGAGTGCACTCGTTACCTCATTGTTTATCGCTTTGCTAGCTATTCTTATCATCTAGTTTTTTATTCGCAGTAAGCCTATTGGATAAAAAAAACTTTTTACAAAAAAATACTACCGACTTCCAAATAAGAAAACTACAAAGTAAAAAATAAATTTATATTTGGAAGTCGGTGTCCATAACGCAAAAAAATGGTACCTACGAAAGACAAAAGTTAAAAAGTTTTTTTATTTTTCATTTTTTAGTTGTACCTAACTAATAGATTACCCGAATATCATGAAACTTGTACAAAACCGATCAAGTGAGAGATCTGCTTACCCCTTAACAGCGTACTGGCGTGATGTTATGTTATGAAATGGTTTAAACAATAAACAGACATGCGATTGCAAAACATACAAGAAGTCGAACATAGAACCTCCTCCTTTTTCGAAAGTCGGTTAAAAATATTAAAATATCAGCCTCATGAATGAATTGAATAAGGCACATTTTGGTACTTACCCAGATTTGAACCCACGATCTCAAGCACGAGAGGTGATGTCTTATAGCTACTGATATGATGTGATATTGATAGTCGTGGTCACCCCGACTATCAATATCACATCATATCGACAATAATTAGTAAAGAAATACTATAACTGATTTTCAATTTCAACCGAAAAACTGGCCAAGTGCGAGTCGGACTCGCGCACGAACGGTTCCGTACCATTATCGCAAAAAGCTGCAAAAAAAAAACACGTTTGTTGTATGGGAGCCCCACTTAAATATTTATTTTATTCTGTTTTTAGTATTTGTTGTTAGACTGGCAATAGAAATACATCATCTGTAAAAAAATCAACTGTCTAGCTATCACGGTTTATAAGATACAGCCTGGTGACAGACGGACAGACGGACATACGGACAGACGGACATACGGACAGACGGACAGACGGACAGACGGACAGACGGACAGACGGACAGACGGACAGACGGACAGACGGACAGACGGACAGACGGACAGACGGACAGACGGACAGACGGACAGACGGACAGACGGACAGACGGACAGACGGACAGACAGACAGACAGATGGATCGTGGAGTCTTAGTAATAGGGTTCCGTTTTTAACCTTTGGGTGCGAAATCCTAAAAAGGTTTAATCTGTAGTATGTCTTCAATCAGTACAACTGTAATGTTTCCTAAGTGATTTTTTCCTGTGTGTCCACTCCCCTTATACCAGAAGAACCGTGATTTTTTACAAGATAATAATTCTGAACGATAGTCCAGCTTTTATAATGACGTGTGTACTTGAGTGTTTGTGTATTTGTGAATCTGTCTGTGGCATCATAGCACCTAAACGAATGAACTGATTTCGATTTCGTTATGTTTTTGTTTGAAAGGTAACTTTATCGAGAATATTTGATGAAAATCGGTTCTGCCGTTCTAAACTTATGGGCGTTTTACTGTATGAACCGGGGTGTTTTCGCAAGATATCGTGTCATAATTACGTGTTCACTACTAAATAAATTATGTAACAAGAAATAAAAATGTCTCGGGCTTTTTTTATTTTCAATATCGGAATAGCAGTTTCAAAGATTCTCTTTTTAAACTTAAGAAACAAACAATTTTGCCTGTTATAAGTTTAGATAATAAGGTGATTGTTTTTCCTCAAATAAAGTCGTTCCCAAAATGGATTACTGTTTACCTACTACTTTACTAAATAGAGTGACCTATATTGTATATCATCGGCTGGTATTTGAACAGCCTGTATTTTTGGACGCTATCGTCAAAACGAAAGTGCTTCGGAACAGTAAATATTAAGACAGTTGTGTGTGCCTATACACTTTCTCTCTGTAGCATAATGATGACCCATTTAGTTCTAATGAGAGCAATTAATAAAATGTCATTAAATAATTTTAAATACTTACATAATGAAACGAATTGCGACATTTACGTAGGCAGTCTCCCTCAGACAGTAGGCACGAGTCACGACGCTAACAAAGCTGCTACGAACCCGTTTCCATAGAAATTGATCCCTACATACGACAATTTCTATGCATAACTTTTTGCCGCCTTGTCGCTTGACATCTGTCTGGGTACCTTAAGATTTAAGGTACCCACAGACAATAATTGCAATAAAGTACAAGTTACAATAAGTACCCCCTAGTATTTGAGTAGAAGGATTAATTAAGCAGAGACAAATATAATATAATTCAGAAATAAAACAATAATTAAAACACAAGCTGCAAAAAAAAACGTTATTTCGTCGGCAATATCAATGCAATGGTTTTACTACAATTTATGCTAATGCAATTTTATTCCTTTTTAAATTTTGCTAACAAAAGCCTTTAATGTTATTTGATAATAGATACTGTTAACACAGCATTGTTTATTCTTATTTTACGAATATTATACGAAAGTTTGGATGGATGGATGTATGTTTGTTACTCAATCACGCCAGAACGGCTGAATGAATCTGGATGAAATTTGGCACAGGTATAGATAATAGTTTTATAGTAATCACGCGGACGAAGCCACTGGCAGAAACTAGTATCATAATAAACATAGTTCAGATGAAAGTACATATTTAAGATGATTTTTGTAGCAAATGTCTTATTTTCGTAATGTGATAGTAGAGACCGCAAAATGGCAAACCGATTTGATGGTACGATGAACAAGCCATATATTTTAGGTCATCCAAATATAGGTTTTGTGGCTTCAGTTTTCCTGTAAATGAAAGTTTAATACATCTTTTTCCTTTATATGTTCATGTAAAAGGTAGAATTTTAAGACATTTGTCATAATTACGATAATTTAATAACGTCAACAATCTTTTAAAGGAGCTCAACGGTTATTCCGTAACATATTTTAATTCATATTAAATGACAAATTATTGTGAAAAATAGTTCTCGCTCAACGTTTTCAGAATAAAAAACATTATTATCCCGACATCAACCTTTCTTTTATTTGGCCAATTTTCCGATGGTACAATTACAGGCCAGTAACAACAAGTTAGTCAACGTACTGATTTTGTACTTATTCTGCCGCGTTTTCCCAACTTATTACTGTGTAGTTGGCACTGCAGTACTCAAGCAATGCATCTTCTTCTTTCGTTGCAGCCGTCATTTCCTTTCTTATTTTTTTTTCTTTTGTAACCATAATACTAGGAGTCACAGTCTTGTTCCGAGGTACGGAGTTATTGTTATTACGGTCACTCATTGACGGGAGATTTAAATTTAAATTTATTGAAAATTGTTTTCTACTTTTTAGTTTGGTTTTCTATTAAAGCGTGTATTTTAGTTTTTTATACTATTATTTATTTTAACTTTTTAGTTCAATCGCTAATCCTGAAGATCCTGGTAAGGATACTGGGACAAACTATTCAAATTATTGCATTGTCATCGGTCCTTGATAAGTGTGCAAAGTTTCAAATTAATTCGACGTTTTAAAGGAGGTGAAAATCACGTTCAAAGATTCCGTTACATTGATACATAGATACATACATACCAAGCTAATATAATAATAAAAAATTGTAGTTCTAAAAACTAAAAAACACGCTTTTATGGTAAATTGAACTAAAAAGTCGCTAATCCTGAAGATCTTGGTAAGGCTAATGGGACAAACTATTTAAACGCGCACGGTAGAATCAACTGTTATTACTTGTAAATTTTAATTTTTGTTTGACTTTCAAAAGTGCCGCTTATTGGCCTAGTTGAATAAATATATTTGACTTTGACTAAATTATTGCATTGTCAGGTGTGCAAAGTTTCAAATCAATCCGACGTTTTGAAGGGGGTGAAAATCACGTTCAAAGATTCCGTTAAATTGATACATAGATACATACATACCAAGCTAATAAAAGCGTGTTAAAAATAAACCTATGAAAAGGTTAAAAGAGCGCTACATTAAATATCATTAAACATAATAAACAAAAGTTCACTTAACCCTTTCGAAGCTATTACACGCAAAAACACCTGTATCACACCGCATTATATAACAAAAATATGTCACCTGAAGCCTGGAACCAGACTCGTGTCACGTATTGTACCTACCTATCTACGTTATATAGTGAATCAATGGGTAAAATATAGGGTTTTCCTGAAAGCGTACTCACAAAGCATAATATCATTCATTCATAAAATTATATACCTATTTAAAAAGAGGTTTAATAATTTCATTCATAATTTTTAGTACCTACACAGCAATGGTGTATGAAATTATTGCGAAATATGTTAAGGAATTGCCTTGCAAAAATCGGCATGTGACATCCACCAACCCGCACTGGATCCGCGTGGTGGATTACGGCCTATTTTCTCTCACAGAGAGGAGGCCTGTGTCCCAGCAGTGGGACCACTAAAAGGCTGATAATGATTATGATGTATGTCCTCGTATTATTACAAAACTAGCTTCGACTGCATTAATGTCGAAAATTATCCCGAGGGAACATATTCCCGGGATAAAAAGTATTCTATGTGCTATTCCAGACTATAATCTATCTCTGTGCCAAAATTCATTCAAGATCCATTCAGTAGTTTTTGCGTGAAAAAGTACCAAACATACTTACACAAACTCACATATTTTTGATTTTATAATATTAGTGTAACTTCTGTCAGCGCTTCGCCCGCTTACAAATTGATTTATCATTCCAAGGGAACAATATACCAGGATATAAATAGATCCAATCTATAATCTATGTCTGTGCCAAATTTCATTCAGATCCGTTCAGCCGTTCTGGCGTGATTGAGTAACAAACATTCATCCAAACTTTCATATTTATAATATTAGTAATATATAAGTAAAATAGCACGATCGCTATGTTTTCTCCTTCTTGTTAGCCTTGAGGAACACAGAAAAGCCACTACTACCCATTAATTATTTTCCTAATTCGTAAAGACATAGTAATTCCAGTATTTTACTTTTATTTTTCTGGAAAGGTTTTCCCTACATTACAGAGAAAGAGTCAATTTCCTTATTTTACCTTTTAAGGGATAATCCTTAGTATTTACGCTGTCATCCGCAAACAATGTCTACTGGAAAATATAATTGTCCTTTGTTATTTAGTAATGATGGGCACATTAAGTGCAGTTGTGTGCATGTGCTTGTGTATTGTGGTGTAATCTATTCTACAGTAGCACGTGCTCATTATGCACGTGCCTTTGTAATGTTTGCAGTTCTCTGATTTCGTGTTTTGTAGATTCAGGTAGTGGTTTGGCGCTGAGGAAGTGTCTATCCGGGAAATACTGCGGCCAAGATTTGCTGCTAAGTTCCGATTTAAAGATTGTCAGTGAAAATACAAAAATACTTTTATTTTAGTTTGATGATGATGACCTATTGGTAACCTTGAACATCGGCGCCAAGTTGCCAGTCTGTCGGTTTTTTATCGGTTACATTTCGGGGAGTGTTCGTTGGAATTGCATGAACTAATTCCTCCTAGCCCTTTCCATCATCGGACTACAAGACGTACGACGATGTGTCATCAAAAAACATGACACCCATACATGATGTCCATGATGTTGGACATCCCACCCATACGCACCAAACGTTTTGAGAATACTTTCATTGTGCGTACAGCTAAGGAGTGGAATGCCCTGCCGGAGTCTGTATTTCCTGAGAGCGAGTTTTTAAGTCAAGAGTGAATAGGTTTCTTCTAGGTAAGCGCGCTACATCGTCAGTTACCATCAGGTGAGATAGTGGTCAAGCGCGAGCCTATCGATAATAAAAAAAAAACATTGGTGTCACAGATTTTGATGAACGGTGGGAGATAACCACTTCTATTTAACTGTTTATAAACTTATTCTCGCGTCGTGTTCCTCATTACTGATGGTCGTAATTCCCCCTACTTGAGATTTAACCTTTTTCTTATAATATTCCTCCATGTGTGTCTGACGTTGGCGTCGTGGAGTGCATCGTGCAAGTTGGTGATGAGCGTTGAAAGAATTTGGTCAGTCAACCTTATTGGGCTGTGAGCCTGTGACGCCGCGGCCTCCTGCCATCGACCTTGCCAGTTATCATCAACTGCTCAAGGTAATTTTAAGGCCTTCCTTTTGGGAATGTGGCCAAAGAATTCCAGGACTTTAAACAGGCAGGTGGTGGAAATTCTGGTTTGTAAACTATAAAACTAAAATATTTTTGGAGCATTTAAGATTGTCAAGATTTACGGCCGTATCCTACAGCGTTAAATAGGGTCAGTTACATCGTCTACAGCATTATTATGTCCGTCAGATATGAATTGTCCCAAATGCGGATGTTTGTGGACGTGGTCTGTGTCTCTATTGGCACCCTGACAAAGGATGTCCTGCTAAGGAATAAAAAACTTGTATGTTTGTTGCAGCTGTTGTAAAGAATACCCAGACCAACTTAATACAAACATAAACTTAATCATCACGCTGTTGTGCTCGCCGGGGTTAAATAGAGGTACCCCAAAGTAAGTCCAGACTCTGAGCTAGTACTGAGAATTACCCGTTAGAAAAAGTAAGTAGCTGGTTATGGTCTTAACGAGGCTGAAAAGTTTGACAAGAACTGCCCATGCCGCGTCTGTACGCGATAAACTCAAAAACTACTGAATGGATTTTTATGCGGTTTTCACTAATAGAAACGAGAAAGGTTTTAGTGTTTAATTTGTCACGGGGGAAGCCGGGGTTGCTCGCTAGTACTGAATAATTAGGTAAATAGGTAATAGGCAAGAGATCTTTGATGATTGTGGTCGGGAATTACTATAGTAATGAGTATTGTAGGCCTGATTGCGTTGTAGCAGTATGCTACAATTAGTTTATTTATTTTAATTACATAATTTTTTATTTCACCATTTATTAGACTAAAACTTAGCATATTTTACCATTGGTTGCGTTAACTACCGAACCAAAAACTGGGCCTTAATTACTAACTCGTTTTTCTAGTGGTTGTTAGCGCTGCTGCTGAGCCTAAGGTGCAAGGTTTGATTCCCGCGTCAGGCAAAGTGATATTGGATTTTTCCATCTACAATTCCTTAGTAGCAGCCCTTTTTAACACGCTTTTTTTAGTTTGGCATGTATCTATGTATGTAACGGAATCTATGAACGTGATTTTCACCCCCTTCAAAATGTGGGATTGGTTTGAAACTTTGCACACTTATCAACGACCGATGACAATGCAATAATTTAGTCAAAGTCAAAGTCAAAGCCAAAGTCAAAGTCAATTTGAACCAAATGTTTATTCAATTTGGTTCAAATTTACAAGTAATGAAAGTTGATTCTACCGTGTGCGTAAATAGTTTGTCCCATTAGCCTTACCATGATCTTCAGGATTAGCGACTTTTCAGTTCAATTTACCATTAAAGCGTGTATTATTAGTTTTTAGAACTACAATTTATTTGATTTTCTTTTATTTAACGTGGCAATACCGGCACTCCTCTCCCGCTGCGGCCTCTAACCCTCAGCCGCGATATCGTATGGGAGGCTCTGGGAAGCTCCATACGACATCGCGGCCCGCCTCAGTTGCGATGTCACCGCTGTTACCAAACGGACCGAAACCTACGTGTTGGCCGCTTCGTTGTTGGCTTAAACGGTAAAAGCCCTGACGAGTGGCCCCTCCTCGGCTTCCTCTTTGCTTCACCGTGGGTGACCAAGCCATGGCTACTAAGACCCCTCGCCTCGACAACGCGGGAATCCACCGGAAGGCCTCAGTAGCAGCCATGATTCTAGACTTGTGCCTGGTGGTGGCAAAAGGCTCGCCCAGTATCACATGGGACATGATCTTACCTGGCGAAATATGGGTATTCTATAGGGTATACTGCTTCTGCCCCCATTTGTATGGAAGATCCAATTTTTTTTGTTCATTCTCAATGACTTACTTGGAAAAAGTTGTTCATACACATGGGCAGAAGCCGTATTTAAAATATGGTTCCACCTTTCTGTTACACGCTGTTTAAGTGCACTTCTATGTAACCCTTGGAGGATAACAGGCCTGCGGCTGTTATGTTTATGTTAGTTTGGGGAAGTTCAACCACTATACCTATTGCTGCCACAAAGCAGCGTTACTGTGGTCTAGTTTGCCTGTGGGTGCCGACGTTATTACAGCCTACATGAGATATTTGTTTCTGAGATGGCGACGCATCTGCGATATTGCAGATGTCCATATGCTGCAGATAATCATCATCATTATCAGCCTTTTAATGTTCCCACATGCTGGGACACATTCAAGCCTCCAACACGCGGGCCAGTGCGGGTTTGTGGTGACATCCACAAATCCGCACTGGCCCGCGTGTTGGATTCATGTCTTCGAATTTTTGGTACTAGGTCATGCCGGTTTCCTTACGATGATTTCCTTCACCGTTTTGAGAGCAGTGGTGATGTAATTCTTTACTCAAAGTAAAGTAGTAGCCTGGGTTCCAGCCCACGACCACGACGACAAGTATGTCGTGGCTGTTACCACTGGGCCACCACTGCTCTCTCATTTTGCCGGGACTCTTCATAACATCGTTTTCATGTACATGTTTTTTTTTTATTGTCTATAGGCTTGCGCTTGACCACTATCTCACCTGATGGTAAGCGAAATGGATATGTGTATGTTTCCTAGATTTCAGGAGTAGCAGTGGTTGCACTGCAGTGACCACTTTCCACTTTCACAATCAAGTGGTGTGTCGACTTTGTTTACCATCCAATAAAACAAAAACTACATTAAGCAAATCCTTTTCTTAATACTGTACGATTTTGTCCTTATAAAGTGCATTTTACTGAGTCACAAAACCAGACTGACTGCGTCTCACAAGACCGTCATTTGTGAAGCTACTGTAATATCTAGCTAGTCTGTGGTCAGCCTTGACTGCAGGCAAACGTCTCATATTTTTCTGATATAATTAATTAATTTAATTAATTGCCTGCCTATTCTCTACCGTGCCTTTCTTGTGTCAGTCATCGTAAGTATTTAAGTTTTTACTTAACTGACTATAAAATTATGCAGCGTCATTGGTGCCGATTAATTTAATCAGGAGAATAGATCGAGAAATAAACCTCTTGAGAAAAGGACGGTGTCCTTTAACTTTACCATTTGGCTAAATGATAACAGCTGCATGGATCAATCTTCAAGGTTAATCGAAACATGCCTAGTTCAGTCCGTAGATAGGTGACTATCTTTACACAGTGAGAATCCTCCGTGCCTTGGAAAGCACGCTAAGCTGTGTAATTTATGGCGTCGCGACAGCGATTAGTAAAATGTCAAACATTTTTGAGAATGCCAATCATCATCATCAATACATATAATAAATCTGTAGAAAAATATTTTTTGTACATCGAAAAAAAATCCAAAAAAAATAGCCAGGGTGTTAAAGGATAACCAACAGAACCCATTTCTAGCATTTTTGGAATTTTTGTCTGTTTGTCTGTTTGTCTGTTTGTCTGTTTATCTGTTTGTCTGTTTATTTGTGCACGCATCACGTGAAATGTACGAAACCAATGTAGATAACTTTTGTACAAAAAAATTGTGCGTATCTTGAAGAATTACTTAGTTTTTGTTTCATCGCAATCGGTTCACTCTATCAAAAGTTAGATGAATTTAAAGTGTTCAAGAAGTAAAATTATCACAGCTCACGCAATTCAAATACTCGGACAGTTGAACTCGCTATTCGATAGATGGCGTTGTGCATTTAAAGTCACTTTCTGAATCGCGGTGTTAAGATTTTACGCGAAAGAAGGACCTTAGAAAAAAAAAATTGGTATGTAGTATGTATATTTTTTAACCGACTACCGAAAAAGGAGGAGGTTCTATGTTCGACATTGTTTGGTTTTTTTTTTTTTTTGTATTTTCTTTTCACCGATATCTTCGTCAATTGTGGACCGATTTCAAATAATCTTTTTTTGTTTGAAAGAGTATGTTCCGAAATTGGTCCCATTTTAATTTGGTGTAGGACTGACGAAGCAATTCGAAGATATACAACACAAATCTTCCGTAACGTAAAAATATAAAAAACAATAAATAACGGCAAATCTCTCGGGATTGCTGCAATCGCATGTCTGTTTGTTGTTTATACCATTTCATAACATAACATCACGCCAGTACGCTCTTAAGGGGTACGCAGATCTCTCATTTCACCGGTTATGTTCAAGTTTCATGATATTTGGGTAATATATTCTGGCGTTATACGAGTAGGTAACTTAATAAACAACTTGCCTATTAGGTAGGTACAACTAAAAAGTGAAAAATAAAAAAACTTTTCGTCCATAACGCAATAAATTGGTACCTACGAAAGACACCGACTTCCAAAAATAAAGTAATTTTTTACTTTGTAGTTTTATTTGGAAGTCGGTAGTATTTTTTTGTAAAAAGTTTTTTTGAGTATGTGGAGTAGGCAGGCAGGCTGGTAAGTATGGTAGGGTTGGCAGGCAGATGACGGGAGCGAAGCCGCGGGCACAGCTAGTCGCTAATAAAATGTCTCTGAATTGCCAAAGTTAAGGCGCCGATTCCCTTGAGTAGCTGATTTTAAAATGAGAGTCAAGTCTAAATGGCTCGTCGTAATTCTTTGAAAAAAATATATGTTATATCAGACTATTTTCTTAATAATTTGATCTGAGCAAGTTTTGAGTTTTATTTTTATAACATAGTGTAATTAATTTGTAAAGTTATGTCTAAAACAGACAAAAACACGACAATCACACCAAAACCGCTGAGCGTATTGTAATGAAATTGACACCATCTCAAAGACAATTTAATTATCTACATTTTGATCTGAATCTTTTTTTTTTAAGTCATAGAATAATAAGAAAAGTACAAAAAACTAGTAAATTTTGGGTCGCGCGGGTGTGAAACGAGTGCGCATTTTGTTCTCTCAAGGTCGTTGGCGTTAGTCGTCGTCTTAAGTGGCAGTGGGCAGGGCACATTGCTCGCAGAACGGATAAGCGATGGGGCGAAAAGTTCTGGAATGGCGATCGCGAACCGGAAGACGATACGTTGGAGGGCCTCCCACTAGGTGGACCGATGACCTGATTAAGGTTGCAGGAAGGCGCTGGATGCGAGACGCACGGGATCGGTCAATGTGGCGACGCCTAGGGAAGGCTTATATCCAGAAGTCATGAAATCAATCCTTTATACTTTGGCATGGTGGCCGTCGCCATCGGACTCTGGACTTGATCATGTATCAATAAAGATTGGCCAGGCAGTGTGGCGAACAATGCCTGTTCAATCTTTACCTCGATAAACATATTGTGAATTTAAAGAGTAAAGTATGATATCATATCGGTGTCAGGTGTTAATGCACGTGCTGCCTCGTATTAACCTCTTATGACCTTACGTGACATTGAACGGACGAATCATTGCACGAAAATAGTTTTTTAATTAGCAGATACTTACTACTTTTTATTAAATTTGCTGAAGGAGGGTATCAGTTTATGTATGTATGTTTCTATGTGGCGTTCTAGAGACCAAACGCGTTGGCCGATTTTAATGATTTTTACGTCAATCAATTCGTATTAACCTTGCGAGTATCACTGGTTACATAAAATTGGAAAACATATATTGTCGGGCCCCAATTTTTTTTTCCTTCCCAACCCAACGTGTAAAGGGTTTTGAGCGGTGATTTTTTAAAGATCTACATTAAGAACCTTCCTATCGGAACTAATAGTTTTGTTTCAAGAAATACTGTTTCTTAGGTTTAGTGGCTGCAAGCGTTACTGTTGGGCATGAGTTCCTGCGTTCGACTTCCAAGTCGGACAAAGGTTTATAGAGATTTTCCATCGAGAATTTCTAAGTAGCAGCCCTGAGTCTGGCTTTGAACCAGTAGGCTTATTACGTATCTTTTGCAAGAGCAAAACGATAGCGATCAAACGCTTTATGTCATAAAAGTCGGCATTACCTGCAGTGTAGGTATGGTAGGTCCTACACAATCGTTTGCTAATCGCTCGCTGTTTGTCAAATGCACTTATTCAAAAAAAAAACCGCCAACAACGCTAAAACTTAAGTCATCATCATCATCATATCAGTCGAAAGACGTCCACTGCTGGACATAGGCCTCCCCCAAGCGTCGCCACATTGACCGGTCCCGTACGTCCCGCAACCAGCGGATTCCTGCAACCTTCACCAGGTCATCGGTCCACATGGTGGGAGGCCTTCCAACGCAACGTCTTCCGGTTCGCGAAAACTGAAACTAAAACTTAAGTATTGAAGAGCAATTATTGCGCAGAAATCGCTATCGTCTTGCTCTTGCAAAAGATACCTACGTAATAAGCCTGCCGGTTGACAATAGACTCACATGACTTGCATAGACTTACAAGGGCCTTAAACATAACTAGCCAAATATGGGCGTATCTACAGAACACGTCTGTCCACCTTACCCTTTGGGGAAAATCTATAAAAGTACTGAACCGAATACGTTCTTTTTTTCTCAATGATAGTAAGCGATACTCACTGAAAGTTATAGGTTATTTTTTTATTACGAAAATTGCTCAGGGTGGTGATCATAAGCTCTTAGAGCGGTATGAATTTGAGATCGAATAAGGGACACATGTATCTGACGTGTATACATCTGTAACTTACTCGATCTCAAATTGATACCACTCTAAGAGCTTATGGTCCCCTCCCCTGTTCTGGGATGGACCACGGGGGTGCAGCGACAAAAAGCTAATGGAAAAAAAAGGCCAAGTGCATACGGAACCCTAAATGTACGAAGTCCGACTCGTACATTTAAGTACCAAACCGCAAAAACAAGTTGGTTATAAAAGGAAAAATTAGGAAATTTTAAGGAAAAATCTGATTTATTTGTATTTGTTAGTAAAATATACGTAATAATAAATATTATCACCAAATATGAAGTTCTTAGGTCAAAGGGAAGTTAGAAAAATCTTCGAAACAATTTTTTATTAAATAGCTGGCTCTGGTGCCCTCTCATTCCTTGGTTTTCCAATATTTTTTTAAAACAAAAACACAGCATTTATCTGCTCAACAATCCTCACTCAATGGGCTAAGTCAAATTTTCGCGCCCCCTTTAGCTGTATCGGAGCCCCCCTTAAAAACTTTTAAAAATATTTTTTGTGAATTTGTATTTATGGCTTTGGGTCAACAAGATGCCTATACTGTGAAAATTTGAAGACTGTAGCTCCAACCATTTGGCTATAAAACCTGTGTGACAGCAATAGAGTTTCGTTTGAACCATTCGGCCACTGAACCCTCAAAACTACTAATCATTTTTATTACGAGATATTTCTCATTGTCCACCTAACACGAATTTTAGCAAAACAAGACATTTCTATGTACTACATAGCACACAAACTATGTCCTACACATAGTACACTTACTTCTCATTGTGCTCACATAAGTACACGGACCGAGTACTAATCTGTGTGTAGCACGCTGTAAATTTCCCAAGGTCAGCCATTGTATCGTCAACTATAACATGCCAGTACTGGGAAGCTCTTATCCAATTTATTTTCATGGTTTAATGGGTTCGTATCAGCTGTTAGCTTATATATATGGGTTTAAAGTCTTCCT
This sequence comes from Orthosia incerta, assembly GCA_948252205.1. Taxonomy (NCBI): domain Eukaryota; kingdom Metazoa; phylum Arthropoda; class Insecta; order Lepidoptera; family Noctuidae; genus Orthosia; species Orthosia incerta. The sequence goes on from OX411761.1 coordinate 27,254,777, forward strand.
GTATGAAATAAAGTAAGACTTTCAAGTTTTGAGGCATAAGAAAATCAGGAAGCAAAACCCGACAAATTCCCCCGAAAAACATTTTTACAAATGTTTTAAATGTAAAACACTAACTAAGCACAGGACGGATCAGTGTGGCGAAGCTTGGGGGAGGTCTATGTCCAGCAGTGGACATCTTTCAGCTGGGATGATGATGATGATGAAAATACTAGCTTATGCCCGCGTGAAAAGTGTTTTCTGTTATGCCAAGGAAATATTATACCTAGTTTATCTGGATAAAATGTAGCGTGCTATTCTAGTCGACGGCACGAACTATATTGTGCGCGGGGTTGAAATGCATTTTTTAGCAACCGACAACTCGTGCGGAAGAGATAGATGCTGTGATGACCAGTAGGAACCTAGTTCGCGTACGAATACACACTTTTGCAAATTTGTAGCGAAATGGATAATGATTTAGAACGAAACCGAGCGCGCGAAATTTTATAAACAGACCTTTGGTAGTCTAGATATCATGAAAAAACTACTAAATCTATCTGTTCAAAATAAAATTATATGCATTGTGGAACTACTAATCTATCCCTGTATGGAGGCCGTTTTGCAATTTTCCGTCTTCTTATGGTATTTATTTGCGCCCAAAAATGCGTTAAAATTAGTGTCGAAATGTGGAAATTTCGACGCTCATAACTTTCAAATATTTTCTTTTTTTACTTTTTCGCTTCCATACAGGACTAGATAATGATGACACAAATTGATATCACTTTTTATTTTGAACGTACATCGTCAAACAGTGGCATACTCCCTAGACTACGTTTGTATGGAAAACATTTCGACTAGTGTAACCTTAAGCGGAATTGCGGCCAGAGAGCTCTGACTGAATTTCCTTAGTAAAGATTCATAATTCCGAGGTTTGTCTCTCGCCTATTTCCTCCTCCGTTATTGGACAAATTTAAAAGATATATATTTTTTCATTTATAGATGTCAAATTTGTGCTTTAGGCCTTAGTTGACAGCGCAATTTTGTATCGTCTTTTGAGGGCTCTAGTGCTTCTAAAGATAATGTATCATCAAAAAGAAAAACTTAGGGCCACAGTTTAACTTCTTTTTTGAGTTTATGAAGTATCAATTAAATTGGTCCAATATTGGCGGAGGAAATAGGCGAGCGCCAAACCTCGAATTATGACTTTTCATTTCGGAAAATCAGTCGGATGTCTGCGATCGCATTTTCTCTTAATAAGCAATTTTGGAAATACCAATTTTTATTTGATTGGTAAGATTTTTTTAAATTAAAAGTTAAATTATGATCATACTAGTATTACAACCTATAATGAAAGATAGATTTATCACACAAGGTATTTTATCCTTGCTTCATACACTTTAATTGAGACAGGATATGACACGGCTAATTATAATATCAATTATTTATTTTTTCCCTCTAATGTATCTTAAAGTAAAAAGGAAAAACTTAAGGCTAAGTCGCCAGGGAAAATATTTTCACATTATAAACAAAACGTGCTTTAAATTAAGACGAAGGGACATAACATAATATCATCACGTTTGTAAGCCCCAAATGGTAAGCAGACGTGGACCTTAAAGTACAACCAGTCCCATGTTGTGGTGGACGAGCCTTTTGCCATCTTCCGAGTACAAGTCACAGATTCCGGGTTGCTTCTAAGAAATTCCAGATGGAAATTCCAGATGGAAATCTTTCGATCAATAATTGATCAATGTGGAAATTCCTATAACTTTCTGCCCGGGAATTGAACCCAGGGCCTCATGTTTAGCTGTAGATATTAACCACTCGACTAACGAGGTAATCATTAAGATGCACTTTAATTATTATTCTAAAAACCTTAAATTAAGTAATTGCAACGCAATCAGACTTACAATACTCATCACATTAGTTAACACAGGCCGTAATTTTCTTAATATACCTGAAAGAATTTATTTAAACTTATCATATTTCTTACATAAAATAAAATACTTAATTAACAATAACTACCTATAAATACACTTAAATAAAAATTAAAATGACCCTTGCCCTTTTATACGCGTTCGTAGTTTAATTTAAACTTAAGTACCTACAGCAAATCTTAGGCACAATTCTATGGATCACCTACGTTACATACAGTAATGTGACGTATTACATATTAAAAACATGTTTATTATATTAATCCAGAAACGTCAGAAGGGTATTATCAAAGTAGGCACCGTCACCTAACCCATGAATGCATGAATCACTCTGTTTACGAAGAAATCCTTGATCGATCCGCCGTATAAAAGCTACCGGCCGCTGTACCCCACCATTTAATTGTATACGTTCGAGCGAACCGCACGTGTCGCGAGTTAAACGAATATCAAAGTAAAACAAATAACCATGAGTACTAAAAGTGCGTCTGCTGTTCTCCTGTTCATCCTGAACATACTCCACGTGATCTTCGGCGTCGCGATTGCGTGTGCAGCAATCTGGTTCTTCGTCGAAGTCCACAGCATCACCAGCCTGAGGAATACCAACCATTATCTGCTAGACTACAATGTGTACTGGCCTCAGGCTATCCCCTGGGTGTTCATCCTCGTCGGTGTATTTGTGATCTGTGTTTCGTGCTGTGGTTTCGTCGGTGCCAAGAAGAAGAGTAACGGTTTAGTGGTGATGTACATCGCGTTCGAGGTCACAGCTATTGTGGCACTTGTCGCCGCCGCTGTCGTCGCTCTGTCGTTCGCCGACACGAAGTCAACCGACAAATTCATTGAAGATGCTATCTGGGACGTGTACACTACGATGAAGAACGATAAAGGTTTGGAAACTTCTTTTGGTGTGATGGAGAAACGCATGCAGTGCTGTGGCGCGTCTGGCCCGAGGGACTACATTAATTGGCGCCGTGAGTTCCCTGTCTCATGCTGTGACACTTATTACCACGGCTGGATTGGCTCTTACAACATCGACTGTGACTTCACAAACAAACTCGCCAATGAGAGGCACGGCTGCACCGAAGTAGCGACCAATTACACGAGAATTTTCATCAGGATTTTATCCGGCGCGTGCGTATTCACAGCATTCATTGGCCTCATGAATGTTATTGTAGCAGTAACTCTATCAAAGAGCATCAAGAGAAGGCCACGACCAATGCCCGTGCAACTGGAATCTGATAGCGAAAAGAATTTATTGAAAATTAAGCATTAATTTAAATGTGGTGTTCCGCAAGGTTTTATTTTGGGACCAGTATTGACTTAACTAGTTTTCTTCTAGAGAAATCGTTGTTAAGTAATATGTTACGTGTTGAAGTGTTAATGCAATAGAAAACAGTTTGGTGGGACAGTATTTCTTAGTTTATTTATTTGTTATATTAAGTAGGACTTTTGCACATGAGGAAGTTAGCTTTAATATTTTACATATTGACCACCGTTAGTCGCTTGCTAGTCTTAGAGGCGACTTGATGCATTGAATGCATGAAATTGAGTGCAGTCATGTGCAAAGAACAAAGAGAATGAATGAGTCAATTTAAGTACCCTTAATAAGATAATTGAATCTCATGTTAGTCATCATTGAATGAACTTTACGACCGATGACTGATGTTATAAATCTACATTTAGATCGAATACAAGATCTAAGTACCTGTAATATTTTTACGCTTTTGTTCTCAAAAATGTGTACTGAAATATTTTGGATGTGTTAATTCTGGAGGACGATAATTGGTGTTGGTACCCTGCAGGGTGATAACACCGGTTGTCGGACTATAATTAGTGTTAATTGACTTCACCGATTTTCGAATCTCGAATTACTGTACAATGATGTATTGTTTTGTAATAAAACAAATTATGTTTGAATTGTGTATCAAACTGGTTCGTTATTACCAGTTTTGTATTTTTCTCGAGATTTTCCTTAAAATTGTGATTGTAAATTATTATTGAAACGTATACTTGAGACTCCGTATGTTTAATGTATTTTATAAGATAACACAATTATTGTATAGATTTAATAGGAAAACCAATTTATATAGTTGTTTTTAAGGAAAATAGATTGTTTTTAACCTCAAGCATGTTCTTAGGATAACTATAGCCACACTACCTCACTAGTTTAGTAGTCAAAGTGCAGCTGCTGACCGTGAGGTCCCGGGTTCGATTCCTGGGTCGAGCAATGTCTTGTTGTTTTTTTCTTGAGGAAAAATTCTAAGTAGCAGCTCGAAGTTTTGGTTATAGTAATATAATATTTTAAGGACATTACTGCCTACCCCTGTGTAGGAAATAGGTGAAATGTTGAACTATAGCCTGTTGATAAGAGTAATAACCGCGTTGCTAAGTTATGACATAGAACTCTTATATACTTAACAAAAACTTAAACATTCCTGTAAATATATATTTACGAAGAAATATGTAATGTTTTCAAATGCTGTTAACGCCGGTTCGAAACCACAGTACCTCGTTGCGTTATAGTAACCAAAATGGTAAAAACAACATTTGGAAACATGCAATTTTGAACCTTAACGACACAGATTAAGGACTAGAATTGTACTGCAAAATCTTCTTACGTAATATTTATTTTGCTGCCCGTTTATCACATCATCGAGAATTATAGAAACTTATAAGTATGTCATATATAGGTACCTGTAAGTTGCGCGAGAGTTGAGGTCCAAAGATTAGGCTGGTTACAAGCCGTCAAGCCTCTTCAGGTTGGCTTGACAAAGCCTGATAGACAATAAGTATTGATATTAACATAGATTTAAAAATAATTGTTGATATAATGATATTATTTTAAGGTGCTTTGTGAATCTGCATTTTGATATTATAATAGACTGGATGTTTTATAAACTTTTTTGTTTCCTTTTTCTTCTATCTGTTACATTACCTAAGACAACATCACACAATGACTGATGATGACACAATGAAGTATTCAAGACTTTAATCGTCTATTTATAAAATAACATAACATTGAAAAATGTTAATGCTCTTTTTATAAACACAACAAAACTTTCCAAACACAAGACAAGAAAGCCAAAATTGGTACATTACACATCAATGGCACACACATAAATCACAGAACAATAGAATACATAACGAATTAATGTAGATAAGTAAATTAGTTACAATAATTCGTCATCAACTCATTAAAATGCAGAACACGCAAATGAGGTCAAATAAAAGATGAATAATCGCGGTTGTATCAGTTAAGCTTGTCAGGTGGTACTGATCGCTTGTGCCCACCAGCGCGCGCGCAAGGCAAGGCGCGGCAAAAGTTTATAAAACCAGTTGCATCACGCACACGCCTCTCATTTCGTTGACGACAGTGAACGCGCACGGTTCAATCATGGGGAAAGACGAACTTATCAAAAATGTTCTCTATGTTATGAACATTATCTACGCGGTCTTCGGGCTCGTGACCGCCGCGACCGGGATTTGGTTCTTCGTTCAGTTAACCGAGTTCGTCGGCCTCAGGAACAGCAACCATTACTTGTTGGACTACAGAGTCTACTGGCCTCAAGTCGCGCCATGGCTCTTCATCTTATTGGGACTCTTCATCATCATGATCGCCTTCTGCGGCTGGTGCGGTGCCAACAGGGAAAGCAGAGGCATGCTGGGAATCTACGGACTCTTCTTAATCCTCATCGTCGTGGGACAGCTGATTGCAGCCACACTCATCTTCGTGTACGTCGATGGTGAAGACACGGACAGATTCATCAAGGACACAGTGTACGATGGATACTACAACTCGCAGTCCAACCCTGACGTGTTCAAGCAGTTCGGAAGGATCGAGAGGAAGCTGAGGTGCTGTGGCGCCAACGACGCCCGAGACTACAGAAGTTGGAGAAACGACTTACCTCTCACGTGTTGTCTGGACAGTTACTATCGTGCGACCTGTGAGTTTACTGACAAGGAAGCGAACGAACGTCTCGGTTGTGCTAAAGTGGCTGCAGTGTACACCAAGATCATCAGCTCTTCGGTAGCTGGAGCGTCCTTACTCATCTCCTTGCTTGAGATCTGTGGTATAGTGCTAGCGTGGAAACTGTTTCATTCTCTGAGAGAAGTGGAGCATTACATCACGGAACGGAAGGAAGGTGAGACCGAGTGCTAGGTCTTAGTGATACAAGTATTATATTCGATACCGCCGAACGATATCGTTGCCGCTACGGTATGAGACTACGATTCCGAATCTATGCCTGAAGTAACTTTCCCTTTCAAAGTTTTCTTTTATTAATGGTGCTTTTTTACTCCGAATAAAGTTCGTTTCCTTGTTGAAAGGAGAGCCTGAAACCTTTGTTCATTTAGATCTGATTTAATATTACATTCCATCTGATTGTCGGTTAGTGTTAATTCGCTTTAATTAAACAATCTCATAGTGTAGTCCGTGTCTCGTGTCTCGGCCGCGCCTTAGGTCAAAGTGTATATTAAGATTCGAGTGAGTGGGCCTAATCAGTGGCTTCCTTCTTAACGGAGTGATGCATGAGTACCTGACTCATCAAGAACCTCAATTGTGCCTAAGACATGGTGACCGTCGGCCCCCCCACCTAGTGTCTCCGACACACACGATTAACGTATTTAGGTATACATAGCTCGGTTTGTAAGTTTCGTAAGTTACATTTTGCGTTAATAAGCGTCCATGGACGAATGGAGATTGTGAGGCGATTGGAGGTCGTTTATGAGAAAAATGTGACCTCACTTGGGCAGCTCGCGACGAGTAGTTAGCGAGAGGTACTCGCTCGTGCCAGATTCTGGCGTTCGTTTTGAGGTCGCAGCATTGTGTAATAGATGTTACCTGTAGGTGTGTCATAATAGGCCTGTTGGTATATGTCGTACGGAGTAGAGTTTATACAGTTCGGTCCATCGAATTATGCAAATTTTTACGCAACAGCTTATTGTGAGTCGATAAATGTATGCTCAGCACAACTTATGGTAATTATAGATTACGACATATTTGGATTTCACAATTTTATGAGTGTCAAAGTATTTTCACGTAGCATAGTACAAGATGTGCCAAGCTTTGGTGTTCTTACATTTTTTTTGTTAATCACAATATTTATAGAGATTTATATTTTTTTGTATCGAGTTTTAATATAGATTTTAATAAGTTTTTGGAGCGAATTTCCGTCCTTTATATAAAGAGCCATATTTAATATATTTAAATAAATGTGTGGTTGTAATTGTGTGTGTCCATTGCCAAAGAAAGTATAGGTACAAACTTTCAAGAAAAAAAAAAGAAAATATTTGTGCATGCAAAAAATATACATTAATAAATCATGTAATTAGTGTAAGTGAGTAACCAGAAACTTTATTACCGTAATAATTATTAGCTATTAATTATAAGTTATTTTTATACAATACTTTATAATAATAATGTCATTAAGTCGAAACTAGTCTTAAGTCGTTTCGTTTTGTAATAAAAATTAAATGTTGAAATATCTCAGAAATGTATTTTTAATTTGTTTCCTCATTCATGTGACATTTATCATAAAATATCACTTTATCAGCTATAATAATTAGTATACAGAAAAGTCACATACAATTAAAATTTTCAAATATATTTTAAGAAATTTCTAACTGATTAAATGAGAGCAAAACCTTAGCAATTTATTCATCTATTAAATCCACACTAGTATTATAAATGCGGCAGTCACATTGTATGTCTATGACGTTTTCACTCCTAAAATGCTGCACCAATTTTGAAATAGAGATACATTGGAACTTGGAGAATAAACATAAACATACTTTCTTATATCTATGCTTCTTCCATATGATATATACATAGGGCATCTTTTTAACCGACTTCCCACAAAGGAGGAGGTTATCAATTCGACTGTATTTTTTTTTGTTACCTCAGACGTTTTTACTAGATGAACCGATTTTGAAAATTATTTTTTTATTTGAAAGCTGACCCATTAAAAGCCCATTTAAATTTCATCAAGATCTGATGAAGAATATATATCATATCTGTTTATTGTTTACACCATTTTATAACATAACATCACACAGGTACGCTCTAAAGGGGTACGCAGGTATCAACATTTCACCCTGGTATATTCTCATTCCACCGGTTTTGTTTAATTTTCATGGAATTGGGTTAATCTATTCTGGCATCACTTTGGGCATTATAGGTACCTAACCTACAGAAGTGGTCCATTATGTACCACAACTAAAAAGTGAAAAAAAGAACAACTTTTTACAAAAAAAACCTTATTGCAAAAATACCGGTAGTATTTTTTGCAATAAGGTTTTTTGGAAGTCGGTATCTTTCGTAGGTACCATTTTTTTGCGTTATGGACACCGACTTCCAAAAATAAAGTTATTTTTCACGTTGTAGTTTTTTATTTGGAAGTCGGTAGTATTTTGGTATGACTTCCGACTAGCACGTAGGCAAATCCGCTGGCAGAAGGTAGTTAGAATAATCATAATTGCCTCAATAATTGTCTCATAATTTGCTCAAGACAAAGACCCTACTAAGTACTTAAACCAGTTACTTCCGTCCATTAGTACCTACCTACATAAAGTGAGTTTCCTCATCAAATTACATAACTTAGAAAGTTATTGACTCACACAGTGATGTGAAAAACCCACACCAAGATACGCTTGATATGAGACACCGTAAAAACATGTGTTATAAATTCTATACATGTAGAATAGTTCCATGACTAATTCAGAGACAATGCATAGCCTAAATATTGAAGGTAGAAAAACAATGACATACTTATTTGAATGAAATTATGGTCATAAAAATTATGAGTGATCTAGGAGTGATGGGATATAGAGTTGTGATCAAAGTGAGGTGATGTGAAAATGTAAGACTAGGGTGAAATAGAAAACCAGCCCTTAAGGAACAGGGTGAATCTGCCTACAGAAAAGTAGGATAGTATCATTTGGAAAACTATACAGGGTAATGAAAATTTTTTTCTTCAATTTTAGCATTGGCAACAGTAAAACGGACCATAACTTTTAAATGGCTGAACCGATTTTCATTATACATAGCTAAGAACACTATAGATAAAGTCACCTTTCAGCAAAATAAAACATAATCAAAATCAGATCATCCGTTTAGGAGCTATGATGCCACAGACAGATACACTAACACACAGGTACACATGTCAAACTTATAACACCCCTCTTTTTCCGTCGGTGTTAAATACTGGTATTCAGCTTCATCCAATTTGACTGGAAGCAGACCTCAACATAGTTGGAACAGTATATTCAGGTGATAAACCCCTAAGGGTGGTGTTATGGGCTTTTGAATTTCTGTATGGGAAATATCAATATGCTGTTTCTAAAACTGAACAAGTAGGAGAAACAGATTCTATAAAAAAAACTTTTCACAAAAAATCAAAACGACTTCCAAAACAAAACACTACAAAGCGAAAAATACCTTTCTTTTCCCAAGTCGGTGTCTTTGGTACCGTACAGAAGACGATTTAATATTTTTGTATTTTTTTTTTATTTATACTTTTTTTTAGTTTTGGTAGGTACCTCCAAATATCATGAAAATAATTTATAGCCAAAGTTAAGCTCATGACGATTCCAATAAGCCCAAACACGACTAGGATCCATTGTTTTATTTCGGAGTTCCAGCTTCACCATCAGATCAGTTCCATTTTCATCAGTACCATTTATTTATAAGTATTTGCTTCATCATAGTCAGTTAGCTATTCGATATATCATATACCCTTGACATACTTAGCATTAAGGAGTTCCAGTGGCCATCTGTGGTCTTCTTCAGTTCCATTACCAAATGACACTTTCTGAGTGTAAATGATTGTATTATTGATAAAATACTAAAATGGCTATTTTGGTATTTTATCAATAATATGTATGCATATAATATTTGAGGAGTGCCCTCGAATTCTCTGGGATGCCATCATCAGATCCTGGTTTCCGTATCATAGTACCACCTTTGGGATACCTCCATTCCACAAAAAAAAATCATCAAAATCGTTTATCCGCGAACACACATAAAAAAATTATATATATACGGTCGAATTGAGAAACCTCCTCCTTTCCACAAAAAAAAACTTACAAATGAACATCTTAACATAAAGGCTGTATGCCCCGATGGGTCAGCCAAAAATGCACCTACAGTACATCTACGTAAGTCCCATGTAATAAGAGCCAAGCCTATTGCCATCAATCGGTCACAATTCCAGACTACGGGATCATCATCATCATCATCACCTATAGCAGTCCACTGCTAGACATAGACTTCTCCAATTGCACACCATTTGCTCAGATTTTCCTCAGCTTTCATCCAGCTGCTACCATCCACTCAAAGATCGTCGCTCCACGTAGCCTGAGGGCATCCTACCTTAAGTTTACCAGTTCGCGGTCTCCACTCAAGAACACGAGATGCTGCTGAGAAGTTCCAGATGGAAAACCCAATAACATTTTGCCTAACTTGAGAATCGAACGCAGGAACTCATGCATATCATCATCATTATGAATATCTTCTTCTTCTTCTTGGTCGCATTCTTCATTACTGAAGGTCGTGTCCCTGAAAGTCTCTCGTGGCTTTATGCACGATGTTCATCCACTTCAATCGGGTGCGTACCATTTGACATAATAACAAAAGTTCTAACGATCACATGACCTAATTTCATTTTTTTTTTTTTTTTTAGTATAACGTTGAAATTATATAATGAATTATTGATATAATTTGAGTTTACATAATTTTATATGGTTTAATAAACATTTTCTATAATGCACATTTGAACTAATATTCAGTTAGTATAATATTCAAATTCTATAGTAACGTTTAATATAATTGAAAAATAAAGAGGAATACACTGATATTGAATTCCTTCGAGCTTTGGCCTCTAACTTAAAACTGAAATAAGGTTAGTCAACCTTAACATAGTATTTTGTTTTCACTTATAACATTGTTGTATGAATATATAACTAAGAATTAATATGTTTTTTTGTTCTTTCATATTCACCTCATATATACCTGTGTCAGATGCCTTCTATTGTTGGTGAATCATTTGGGTTAGATGAGGCTATAACAGTATGATGTTTTCTGATATTTACTTATTCACTACAGAATTTGGGCAGAAAATGAGTAAATATGAAAGTTAGGTCAAATGAAAATTAGGTCAACTGAACGTTACATTAAAAAAAACTTTTTTACAAAAAAAAATTACCGACTTCCAAATAAGAAAACTACAAAGTGAAAAATAACTTTATTTTTGGAAGTCGGTGTCTTTCGTAGGTACCATTTTTTTGCGTTAGGACACCGACTTCCAAAAATAAAGTTATTTTTCACTTTGTAGTTTTCTTATTTGGAAGTCGGTAGTATTTTTTTGTAAAAAAGTTTTTTTTATTTTTCACTTTTTAGTTGTACCTACCTAATAGGCAAGTTTTTAGTAAGTTTCCTATAACGCCAGAATAGATTACCCGAATATCATGTAACTTGAACAAAACCGATCAAATGAGAGATCTGCTTACCCCTTAAGAGCATACTGGCGTGATGTTATGTTATGAAATGGTATAAACAATAAACAGACATGCGATTGCAGCAGTCCCGAGAGATTTGCCGTTATTTATTGAAGAGTTCTGGTGTATATCTTCGAAGTTCTTTATCAGATCTTTACCAAATTAAAATGGGACCAATTTCGGAACATATTCTTTCAAACAAAAAAAGAATTTTCAAAATCGGTCCAGAATTGACGGAGATATCGGTGAACATACATAAAAAAAAACATACAAGAAATCGAACATAGAACCTCCTCCTTTTTCGAAAGTCGGTTAAAGAGCAATATACTAATTGAAAATTATATGAGATAAACGTTATACTAAATGTTATTAGAGCAAAATAAGTTTATATGAAATGTAATATTAGATCACATGAAATTAGGTTATTTGTTTTATAGCATATGAAAATTTTATCATGTGAACGTTATTATTCAAGTGATAATATATTATCTGTTATTATGGCATATGTTACACACCCACTTCAATCGGTTCTCAGCTTCTCTAAGGGCGGTTGTAACAGAGTGTCCAATGAGTGCGGTTACCTGGTCTGACCAGTGGTTAGGTGACCGGCCGCGAGGTCTTTTCCCATCCACCTTGCCTCCAACTTCTCTAGATTGTCTGGTTCCCGACGGGCAATGTAACCAAAGTAGCTGAGAATCCTTCGGTAGCAGAGCGTGGTTTGTCTGTCTGTCGTAGTTAGGGTATAAATATCTAAACACATACAAAATACGTTACAATATGTATGAGTCAGCTCTTAATATATAACGTAACTAAATATAATAGAGATTTCTATTTTCCAAATATTCCTCGCTGCGTAGTGAAGAGAAACCTGTTTGCTGACATAGACGTTATGTCATCGCTTGAATGAGAGAGCCCTTTTTCTATCGCTAAACGAGTTTGAAAATATGCGTTCTTAGGTGTTATGTCATCAGTCTCTTAAATATTTTGTAGACGCATTAAAAGATGGTCGATGGGGCCGAAAAATTCTTGACGCAGCGTTGGAAGACATGCCACTAGATTGACCGAAATCTGCTAGATACGAGATGCACATGGATCAGTCAATGTGAGGACACGAGGGAGCCCTTAGGGTTTAGGCCACTGAAGCAAAAAGATAGTGGGCAATAATTGTATTTTGTAGGCAACATGAAGCAAACGAATAACAGCTGTGTCAATTATAATTATTACTTTAGTATATGTACAGCAGGTTTCAAATCAGCATTGTTATTCTAGGTATTCTTAAGGTGAACGCGCACCTAGACGCACGCGCCGCAGTCATCGCATTTTCTCATGGTCTCGCACTTCTGTACATCTTATTTCAATAATTTCTATACGGATACGAATGACGTCTCCGCGCCGCCCGCAAAGCACTTGCCGCAAGCATCGAACACGCCGTATTTAATGACGTCATACGCACGCACTGCTGGAATCCGTACACCTACAGTATTTAACTAAAATGCTGCTATGCGGCTCCAGCAGCGCGTCTAGGTTCACCTTTAAAGTTAAACTTATCGAATGATGTATTTATGTTGCCGCTATAACAAAAAATACAAAAACAGAATATAATAAATATTTAAGTGGGACTCTCATACAACTAAAGTGATTTTTTTGCCATTTTTTGCGGTAATGGTACGGAACCCTTTGTGCTCGAGTCCGACTCGCACTTGACCGGTTTTTTTTAATTTTTGTAATCGACACATTACGCTTCATTGATCTAGGGGTTGCAAGTGCTCCTGTTAAGGGCCTACATACGCTTTAGTGCCGTAAAACGGAAACTTTCTAAAGCATACTCCTTAGTAACGGCTAGGTTAAAAGGTTTGAAAAAAATATATATTTATAACTGATTCATGCACATAATTTTGAACACAAGGTTTTTACGTGTAACTAATAGTTTTACTTAAAAAAATTAACAACACGATAATTTTCGCAACTTTTAGAAACTCCTCCAAAACGACTTGGATGTTCAAAAATATTTTTACACAGAAAAATTGATGGCTGGTATTTCTTCATAACTAACATAGCATATGTAAATCAAATAATATTTTGCAAACAAAACTGTTCAAACGGAGGTTCAATTTTGATATTTTGGCATCGAGCGGGCGCACGGCCAGTACTACGTTAGCATTGGGGTGTATATATTGCCTTAAGCATAAGGACCTAGTTTCGATTTCCGAGGCAAATTATGGACCTTAAGTAGGTACCATCAGATAAAACAGACTGTTATGTTAATTCCTATTTTCGACTGTATCTTTATAATTTAACCTTTCGTTGAAACCCATTCTAATTTAAATTTAGGTAAATACATATAATTTTATCGCTCAACGTCAGAATATTCACAACATCTTGAAAGGTCAAATGTCGGTTAAAATACTGATAGGTATTTAAGCCACATCCCGATATACTGGAAGTCGTGGGTTTGTTCTTTACCACATACTTAAACAGTTTTAATAATAAAATATCTACATTGCTGTCGATCCCGTCTTATTTGGTCTGGTTAAAAGTTCATCTAGTCAGATAAGAAAGCGTTATGGCCTAACTGTTTGCATCCAAATTTTCCGCTTTGACGACTTTGCTTTTTGCATGCATAACCGTTTTCAGAAAAACGGTTAGAATTGGTAAAAGAAGAAGAGCTATTTGTCTAGGTGCTCGCAAATCCCTAGAGTAACTGTCTACCGTCACAATTTTGTGAACAACCTAACAACTACCAACGCTATGACTGAAAATATGGCACAACTATAGTATTCATCAAAAAGCTTATTATCCAGACCGTCTAGATCGCCGAATCGGCAAGACAATGGTATCAGTTGACCGTTCAGATTGCCGAATCGGCAAGACAATGGTATCAGTTGACCGTTCAGATCGCCGAATCGGCAAGACAATGGTATCAGTTGACCGTTCAGATCGCCGAATCGGCAAGACAATGGTAATTTCTGTTGTGTCTGTTAATGATTATTTAAATGTGAAAATATTGCAATAATTAAGTAGAGTAGTTGTGTTGTATAGATGATGCAATTGTTAATTAATAAGTTAGTAATAATGTAATATCTTATTCATTATATTATAATATTTAGCACAACTGCCATGGTAAGATACTAAAGCACTTTTATAAACAAAATACCCTGAAAACTACTCATATTTCGCAAATAAATGATTTGATTTGATTTGACATTTTCTTATGCAGCTATATACAGCCAGGCCGACACTCGGTACAAAAGCGACAGGATGCTCTTTCCTCACTAATTTCTACCACCAAGCAGATCTGATGTTCTGTGGCCCACTAAGAAACCTCTGAACTGTCTCTAAACCCACAAGTACGAAGGTGTAAGTCAAAGCAGAATCGCAGTAGCTGATATAAAAAACAAAACTCGAAACTGAGTTCTTACCTGGCTAAGATTACCAATATGCCATTAATATTAAGAAGAACTACGTATACAAAATAACCTTAAGGTTACACTACTCGAAAATTCTTACATATAAACGTAGTCTAGGGATTATTCCACTGTTTGACAATGTACGTTCAAAATAAAAAGTGATATCAATTTGTCTCATCATTATCTAACCGTGTATGGAAACAAAAAAGTGAAAAAAGTAAATATTTGAAAGTTATGAGCGTCGGAAGTTCCACATTTCGACACTAATTTTAACGCATTTTTGGGCGCGAATTAATAACATAAGAAGACGGAAAATTGCAAAACGGTCTCCATACAGGGATAGATTAGTAGTTCAACAATGCGAATAATTTTATTTTGATCAGATACGTTTAGTCGTTTTTTCATGATATCCAGACTCCCAAATCACAGCATCAATCTCTGCCGCACGTGTTGTCGGTTGATATAAAATGCATTTTAACCCCGCGCACAAAATAGTTCGTGCCGTTGACTAGTGTACCTTAAGTAATACAAACATTTCCCCTCCAAAGCAAGCCTACTGTACAAAATCGTGGGCAAATAAACTCCGCAACTATAATGTATCCGTTGACTCACACTCTCTTACGCATGCGTGGAACAGTTATAGTAAAATTTAATGTATACCATTCAACACACGTGAATGGCGCCACGTGTTCTTGAGAGCATAGTTGCGACACCTTTTTTTTTTTTTTTTTTTTTTGCGTGGAGAAATGCTCATGCATACTGCACTACCACGGGGAGATAGTGCAGTTATGTGGGACTCTAACCCACTAAAACTCCACGGTGTCCTCCTGTCCCGCTTATGGCGGGAACACGGGCACGCGTTAGCACTCACCGCGAACCCGCCGCGGCTGTCCGTCACCGGACCCTCCTCGGGGGAGTACCCCCATTACCGGCGCGCAAGCACACACTGCACGCCGTGACCACCCCAGGGACCAAATCAGCACATGGGTGCCAGACGACCCCGTGTATGGCACCCTTGGTCCCACTGTGACGGGTCGAGGTCAATGGCCCCGCCACCTACCATTTTGCGGCCGCAGGGGATAGGGAGAGCGGCTAACGCTATACCGACACTCCTCTTCCCCTCCACCTGGCTTTGTTTGTTTTGCATTCTTCAGTTATACAGGAAGGCAAAGTTGTTATAGAAACGGGAAATTATTCTGCAATGTAGCTGATTTATAACTGTTCATTAGAAGACCTAAAAACAAATGAAGGTTTGTGTTTTCCCGTTTTTACCAATTGAGAGGGCTACCCGATAGCTACAACCGGTTACTTCTAGGCAAGCCTGCTTCACCGTCGAAGCGTCGACCACATCATCGCTTACCATCAGGTGAGATAGTGATCAATAATATTGCAGCACCTCTCTGCAGACCATGGTCCACCTCTCGGAGTGCGCAGCATGCCCTGTCACCGATACTTGCGAGGACCTATTGAATGCGTCACCGAATGGTGTTAACGTGGCTGAATTCTGGGCCAAAACAATTATTTAATTTTTTTCTAAATATTTGCCATCACACGCTAAGAATAATGATTAAAAAAATCTGAAGAGCTCGGCGATCCCTTGCGTGATCGAAACAGTGAAGAAGATATCCGCAGGAGTACCAAGGTTACTGATATAGCCCGAGGAATTGCCAAACTTAAGTGGCAGTGGATAGGACACAAAGCTCTCTGAACGGGTGGCCGATGGGGCTCAAAAGTTTTGGAGTGGCGACTGCGTACCAGAAGACACGCGTTTGAAGTCCTCCCACTAGGTGGATCGATGACTTGGTTAAGGTTGCTTAAGGCTGAATATAAGACGCACACCACCGGCCAATTTGGTTACACTTGGTTTAAGTCTTTGTTCAGCAGTGGTTGTCTTTCACCTGAAATGTAGAAAAAAAACAGAAGAAAATACATGTTGTGTGTCATGGGATTTTTCCCCATGATCTTTAATACCACTCCTTATCAGATGAAACCCATAAACTCCATATTTACATAAAGAGTATCACTGTCAATGTCAACTATGACATAACTGGAACTAGATTAGTTTAGTTTTTTATCGAGATCGGCCTACTATTCACAGCTGAATGAATTCAGGCGAGTACAATCGTCCACACTTGAGCTGCAAAATTCTACTTTATTTGCTATATAAATAAAGATGAATGATTACAAATACTTTGAGGTTAAATTGTTGACTCGTATTTTTTTTTTTTGAAATACCGTTTTTATTTATCTTATATAGGCTCGCGCTTGACCACTATCTCACCTGATGGTAAGCGATGATGTGGTCAATGATGGAGCACGCTTGCCTAGAAGTAACCTATTCACTCTTGACTTAAAGACCCCTAGGTTGTAGCTATCGGGAAACACAGACTCCGGCAGAGAATGCCACTCCTTAGCTGTACGCATAATAAAAGTATTCTCAAAACGTTTAGTGCGTATGGGCGGGATGTCCACCATGTACCGATGGCGTATCGCCGTACGTCTTGTAGTCCTATGATGAAACGGGCTGGGCGGAATTAGATTATGCATTTCCATCGCTACCGACAAGTTGGCAACTCGGCGACGATGTTCAAGGCTCTGGAGCTTTGACTTAACCAATGCCTCATCGCCGATGAGCCTCTTGGCCCGCTTTTCGATCGACTCTAATGCATTAAGTTGGTATTTGGCAGAGCCGTCCCAGAGATGAGAACAGTACTCCATGCATGATCGAACTTGCGCTTGATACGAGCTGAGCAGCTGTTCTGGCGTGAAGTACCTTCTCACCTTTGCAAGGATCCCCAGCTACCTAGCAGCTAGCTGAGCTTTTGCCACAATGTATGGGCCAAAATTGAGAGTCGATGTCAACGTAACGCCAAGAAGCTCAAGATGGTCAGTTATTGGCACGGTCACACTTCGGAAAGTTGGAGCCGGGTGAAATTGACTCTTTTTAGCGGAAAAAAGACACGCCTGGGTTTTAGCAGCATTAAACCTGACCAGATTGGCATCGCCCCATTCGGAGACTGCCTGCAAGGACAGGTTCAAGCGCTCCACCATGGTCTCCCAGAGACTGGATCTGAGGCCCGGTAGTACGAGCGTTGGACAAGTATCTCTCAGCAGCAGTGCTATCGTCTGCATACCCAAAGGTACCGGGTTTTAGCATATCGTTAATGTGCAACAATAATAAAGTTGCTGAGAGTACTGACCCCTGAGGGACACCGGCATTAATATCCAAGTGGTCCGACGAGCAGCCATCGATAACCACTCGAATGGACCGATCTCTCAGGAAGTCTGCAATCAGACCACCGGGCAAACCGAATGAAGGAAGCTTCCCATTAAGGCTTTCGTGCCAGAACCTATCAAAAGCCTTCGAGATGTCGAGGGAGACGACAAGCGCTTCCCCATGCCTCTCGATGGCCTCACTCCAGATGTGAATGGCATACGCTAGAAGATCCCCAGTCCGAATGGCAGACCGATTTCGGCGGAAGCCGTATTGGCGGTCACTTAGGATATCGTTAGCTAAACCTAAAAAAGGTATGCCAGGAGCTTAAAAACCACTTAAGGTAGGTATATTCTTACGGTTGCCATAGTCGACGGCACGAACTATTTTGTGCGCGGGGTAAAAATGCATGCTATTTCATCCGACAACACTTACGAAAGAGGCGCTGTGCTGTGATGAGCAGTGAGAAGCTAGTTCGACTACGAATACACACTTTTGCATGTTTGTAGCAAAATTGATCATGATTTAGGAAGAAAAAGAGCGCGCGAAATTTTATGAACAGGCCTTTAGGAATATGGATATCATGAAGGAACTACTAAATGTATCTGTTCAATACTAAATTACTTGTATTGTTCAACTACTAATCTGTCCCTGTATGGTAGCTGTTTTGCAATATTTTTTCTTATGGTATTTATTTCTGCCCAAAGATGCGTTAAAATAAAAAAAATTAAATATGGAAGTTTCGACGCTCATAACTTTCAAATATATATATATTTTTTTACTTTTTTGTTTCCATACAGGACTAGATAATGATGAGACAAATTAATATAATTTTTTACTTTGAACGTACATCGTCAAACAGTGGAGTAATCACCAGACTACGTTTGTATGGTAATAATAATCGACTTGTGCAACCTTAAGGCGCCTCCCCGAGCAAAACGCCGTGCTAGTCAAATTTTGTGCAGTTTTTAAGAGCTATCTACTCTTTATTTAAAAAGAAATATCAATTAATAAAAATACATTAAATTTCTACATAATGTTGATTCTAATCTACCATTGTAGTACACTTTTTTTTAAAGAGGTATATGTGTCACTAATCTCCTTCCAACAAAACCATAAAAATGTGAAATAATTATTGATAGCATCTACTCGTAAAGTGTTCAATAATTATTTTTAAACTAACACTAATGGACAGACAATTTGATAACGAACATTTTGTAATTTTATTTTTTTCATAAGACCAATATTCGATTTTATAAAGATTTTATTCTAAAATCTGGGCGTATTTACTACCGTAATTCATGCGCTACCAGTGCCGCTAGACCAATAGGAATGTTCATATCTCATGCTGATTTTTTGGTCAGGGTACGGCCTTAAGGGTACACTAGTCGAAAATTTTTCCATACAAACGTAGTCTAGGGATAATTCCACTGTTTGACAATGTACGTTCAAAATAAAAAGTGATATCAATTTGTCTCATCATTATCTAACCCTGTATGGAAGCAAAAAAGTAAAAAAAGAAAATATTTGAAAGTTATGAGCGTCGAAAGTTCCACATTTAGACACTAATTTTAACGCATTTTTGGGCGCAAATAAATGCCATAAGAAGACGGAAAATTGAAAAACGGCCTCCATACAAGGATAGATTAGTAGTTCAACAATGCAAATAATTTAATTTGGAACAGATACGTTTAGTCGTTTTTTCATGATATCTAGACTCCCAAAGGTCTGATTATAAAATTTCGCGCGCTCGGTTTCGTCCTAAATCATTATCCATTTCGCTACAAATTTGCAAAAGTGTGTATTCGTACGCGAACTAGCTTCCTACTGCTCATCACAGCATCTATCTCTTCCGCACGTGTTGTCGGTTGATATAAAGTTCATTTTAACCCCGCGCACAAAATAGTTCGTGCCGTTGACTAGTGTACCCTTAAGGATGCAAGCAAAGGTAAAAAGGGTACCTATTAAATAAAAGTTAAATTTGCAACATTTATTTTATCAGGTTTTGCCCAGTTTAATGCTGGGAATCGAAAGTGAGACAGAGCCAGGTTTTGAGGGATAGCCTACCTACTTACGTGCGGTTGACTGTAGCGAGTGATGACGCTTGAAACCACAAATGCAGCTTTGTGAGCGGTAATAATAATGCGGTGTTGCAGATTAGGTAGGTAACACGTGTGTAATCACTACCTAGTCTTTTTGCTGTTCGATTGGGTTAGGTTTCAAGTTAAACAAGATGATATATCAATTCCCCTTTAAATTATAAACTTAGCTTCAGCCAGCGTGATAGTAAAAAAACCGGCCAAGTGCGAGTCAGACTCGCGCACGATGGGTTCCGTACCATTATCGCAGAAAACGGCAAAAAAGTGACGTTTGTTGCATTGGAGCCACACTTAAATAGTTATTTTATTCTGTTTTTAGTATTTGTTGTTATAGCGGCAACAGAAATACTTCATCTGTGAAAATTTCAACAGCCTGGTGACAGACGGACAGACAGACATACAGACGGATCGCGGAGTCTTAGTAATAGGGTCCCGATTTTACCCTTTGGGTACGGAACCCTAAAAATGATCCCCAGAGAAAACGTATTTTATGTGCTATTCCAGACTATAATCTATCTATGTGCCAAATTTTATCCAGATCCGTCCAGCCGTTTGAGCGTGAAGAAGTAACAAACACACACACACTCAAAACTTTCGCTTTTATAATATTAGTGTGATGTGATTCTTATCTATATCGTAATTAAATGAGACCACATTACGTTTGATTCTTAGAACAACGGGTTAATTAAATATCCGGTTTTACTTCGACGAAATTGACTCATTATACAAAAGTTAGAGAAACTAAATTCCTTTTAATAAAGCGAGAATTGAACAAAGTTTTCGATATTATAGTAAGTTGATTCCTTTCGTTTGCATTTTGTTTTCGATATAGCGACCTTCAAGACTCTAGACAAGTTACATTCTATCATCGAAAGCCTGGCGATAGCGATTAAACTCATGAAACCCTTTTATTTGATACCCATATCACAGGTAATATAATACTAGCATACCCATATCATGGCAGTGCATAAAAAATTATTAGTCCGCCATTTTGGGCCGTCCGCCATATTGGATTTACAATAACGTCACTTAGCTAACCATGCATTGTCATCCAAACTAAACGTGTATGCACAATTTCATCTTAATCGGTGGAGGATAACTGCTTTAAAATTCAGTTGCAAGATTTCACACGAATAACTTCAAAAACTTGTAATAACTTCAATTTCGGATGTCGGTGTTCTTGTTTTTGTTTATTCGTTTTGTGGTGTGGTACATATCTATAATGCCCACAGTTATGCCAACATGAAACTTGGACACAACCTGAAAAATTTAAGTGTACCAGGGTGAACAGTACACAACTGCGTACCCATTTAGAGCGTACCGGCGTGATGTTGTGTTAAGAAAAGGTGTAAACAATAAACAGGCATGTGACTGCAGCAATCCCGAGAGCTTAGCCGCTCATTTATTGAAGAGTTCTGTTGTATATCTCCGAAGTTCTTCATCAGATCTTGATCAAATTTAAATGGGACATGAGAAGCATCAAATACAATAAGAATCATAAAAATCGGCTCTACTAGTAAAATTTTCTGAGGTAACACACATTAAAAAAAATACGTTCGCATTGATAAACTGGAGGAGGTTATCAATACGACTGTATTACTTTTGAAGTTGGTTAAAAATATGAACTCGATAGTGCTTATCAACGCAATTTAAATTCAGGGCCATCAGGAAGAGCCAAAAGCAATAATTTTGACATATAATTATATTTTTTTGAGTAGGTGTTTGATCTACTCCTACGTAATTAGGGGCGATCCTTTCTCCAAGTATACAATACCAACATGATTAGCAAAAGTCCAGTTATTCTTGTAACTGGACTTTCTAGAGCACCCATTGTTGGAAGAAAGTATTGAACTTATTGATAGTATTTAATAAACCATCGTTAAGGAGTTGTGTAGGTGTGATTTTTAACCGACTTTCGAAAAAGGAGGAGGTTCTATGTTCGACTTCTTGTATGTTTTTTTTTTATTTTTTTTATGTATGTTCACCGATATCTCCGTCAATTGTGGACCGATTTTAAAAATCCTTCTTCTTTGAAAGAGTGTGTTTCAAAATTGGTCCCATTTTAATTTGGTGAAGATCTGATGAAGAACTTCGAAGATATACAACAGAACTCTTCAATAAATCACGGCAAATCTCTCGGGACTGCTGCAATCGCATGCCTGTTTATTGTTTATATCATTTCATAACATAACATCACGCTAGTACGCTCTTAAGGGGTAAGCAGATCTCTCATTTGATCGGTTTTGTTCAAGTTTCATGATATTCGGGTAATCTATTCTGGCGTTATAGGAAACTTACTAAACAACTTGCCTATTAGATAGGTACAACTAAAAAGTGAAAAATATTTTTTTTTTTACAAAAAAATACTACCGACTTCCAAATAAGAAAACTACAAAGTGAAAAATAACTTTTTATTTATCATTTTAACCTAGGTATAGATGTCAGGCCTTTTTTTGATTAATTAATAATAATTAATTGTTAATTACGGCATTCAACCGGTTAAATCTGTTGAAAACCATTAAACATCTTCTACATTCCTTATGATTGCTCAAAACAGTTGCGAGATCCTGACTTGTTCCTTGTTTTAATTAGATAATTGCCTAATTTAATTATCTACAGAGCAGACGCCTAGAAATATTTTTTTAGCTTTATGATATTAATCTTTACGCAGAATTTGACTCATCTAATGTAATTTAAATTAATGACTGGCCTTCTGAGTCATTCCTACACAACGTAGGAATGGTTTAAAGACATTAACATAACTTCACGCCTGTATTTCTCAAATGAGTAGGCAGAGGTGTACCGTAAACTCATATTTTTGCTCGTTTAAGTATCATGTAATAGGAGAAGAAGAAGAAGAATAGGCGGCGAGCCTTCTGCCATCAACGAGTTCAGATTCCTGATGTTAAAACTCCTTTCATGGAGATCGATCCTCATAACTCTAAGTTCAGCTGTCGCACAAATACAAGACCAATTTGACTCGTGGACCTTTTTTAACCGACTTAAAAACAAACCGGCCATGTGTGTGTCGGACTTCAACCATTTTGGGTTCAGTACCAAAAAAATAAACAATATATTGGAATTTGTTAGTTGAATATACGTAAGTAATAATAAACATTATCACCAAATTACAAGTTCGTAGGTCAATGGGAAGTTAAAAAACTTCGGAACAAAATTGTGAGACAGACGACGGACAGACAGACAAACGGACACGTGAATGGCAGCAATAGGGCTCCATTTAGACCCCTCGGGTACAGATCCCTTAAAAACCGGCCAAGTGCGTGTCGGACTTCGCACATTTAGGGTTAGGTACCATTAAAAACAGATTTACATATTTATTATTGGTTAGTAAAATATAGAGATGAGAATGTTGAGATGGATGTGCGGAGTGACGAGAATGGATAAAGTAAGAAATGAGTATATTATAGGAAGTTTGAAAGTGGCGCCAGTGACAGAAAAGTTGAAAGGTAACCGTTTGTCCTGGTATAGTCATCTGATGAGGAGGGATGAAACGCATGTTACTAAAACAGTTATGAATATAAATGTGGATGGATGGAGAGGGAGGGGACAGCCAAAGAAAAGATGGATGGACTGTGTGAGGAGTGATATGAAAGAAAAGGGAGTCAGTGATGGCGTGACTAGGAACAGGACGGCATGGAAGAAAACGTGTTGGTCCGC
Source organism: Orthosia incerta (assembly GCA_948252205.1). NCBI lineage: Eukaryota > Metazoa > Arthropoda > Insecta > Lepidoptera > Noctuidae > Orthosia > Orthosia incerta. The sequence continues at coordinate 27,278,571 of OX411761.1, forward strand.
CCCCAAGTAACATGGGACAAGGGCAGGAAGATGATTTGGTTAGTAAAATATACGTAATAATAAATATTATCACCAAATTTCAAATTCAATGTGAAGATAAAAAATTCTTCGGAAGATAATTGTGTGACGGACGACGGACAGAAACACAGACAGACGGGCATGTGACTGACAGCAATAGGGCTCCTGTTAGACCCTTCGGGTACGGAACCCTAAAATGCATGTTGTCAATTCGATACGTATTTATGTATTTTTTTAATTAAACTAATATTATTTGGAGAGCGGTGGTGGCCCAGTGGTATCGGCCGCGACTTACAAGTTGTAGGTCGTGGGTTCGAGCCCAGGCAGGCGCTTTACTTTGTGTAAATTATTTCATCACCACTGCTCTCAAAACGGTGAAGGAAAACATCGTGAGGAAACCGGCATGTCCTAGAACCAATAATTCTAAGACATGTGACATCCACCAACCCGCACTAGCCCGCGTGGTGGATAATGGCCCATTCCCTCTCACAGAGAGGAGGCCTGTGTCCCAGCAGTGGGAACATTAATAGGCTGATGATGATGTGAAGTGATTTGGAGGCAGAAGGTTTGTGAGTATTGTGAGCGTGTGCGAAAGTTTTGACTTGTGACAGAAAGATAGCATTATATTGCTGTGACACCAAAAAAGTGAAGCGTCGGGAAAAAGGTACCTATTTCAAAATAAAACAGACTAGGAAAAAAACCTTTGTTTGTTTGTCATCATAACAGCATTATAAGAATTACGTCTAACTCATACATATTTGCACGTAGACTTTTACTAAAACACCTAATAGTCACGTAGTAACTACGGGTGATATTCGCACAGCAAAGTGTTTTGTGTCACCTGAGTTGAAAGGCACGTGTCAAATCACACGTGCTTTGAGAAATAGCCTGATCTTAGACTCTATGACACGTGTTACTCTGATTAGTGACATCACAGGCAACTTAGGCTCTTCATCATGTCTGAGTCGTGGATAAATTTGAAAATAAGTTGCCCCGGCATTGTATTCTTAACTACGAAACTATGTGTATAGCGGAGCTACAGAAATGTATATATCGAATGCGCTTCATCATCAACATTTCAGCCTAAGGACGTCTACTGCTGGATAAAGGCCACCCCCAAGTGTCGCCATCTCGATCAGTCCTGTTCCTATGCGTCTCACATCCAGCGGATGCCCGCAACCTTATGCAGGTCGTCGCTCCACCTAGAGGGAGGCCGTCCAACGCTATGTCTTCCAGTATGCGGTCGTCACCCCAGAACTTTTCGCCTTGATCGACCATCCGTTCTGCGAGCAATGTGCCCTGCCCACTGTCACTTAAGGTTACACTAGTCGAAAATTCTTCCATACAAACGTAGTCTAGGGATTATTCCACTGTTTGACGATCTACATTCAAAATAAAAAGTGATTTCAATTTGTCTTATAATTATCTAGCCCTATATGGAAGCAAAAAAGTAATAAATTGTAGTTCTAAAAACTAAAAAACACGCTTTATTGGTAAGGATAATGGGACAAACTGTTTAAATTATTGCATTGTCATCGGTCCTTGATAAGTGTGCAAAGTTTCAAATCTATCCAACGTTTTGAAGTGGGTGAAAATCACGTTCAAAGATTCCGTTACATTGATACATTGATACATTGTTACATTGATACATAGATACATAGATACATACATACCAAGCTAATAAAAGCGTGTTAAAACACGAAAATGTTTGAAAGTTATGAGCGTCGAAAGTTCCGCATGACACTAATTTTAACGCATTTTTGGGCGCAAATAAATACCATAAGAAGACGGAAAATTGCAAAATGGCCTCCATATAGGCGTAGATTAGTAGTTCAACAATGCAAATAATTTTATTTTGAACAGATACGTTTAGTAATTTTTAATGATATCCAGACTCCCAAAGGTCTGTTTATAAAATTTCGCGCGCTCGTTTTCGTCTTAAATCATTATCTATTTCGCTAAAAGTTCGCAAAAGTGTGTATTCGTACGCGAACTAGCTTCCTACTGCTCATCACAGCATCTATCTCTTCCGCACGTGTTTTCGGTTGATATAAAATGTATTTAAACCCCGCGCACAAAATAGTTCGAATAATTTTTGGAAGTCGGTGTCTTTCGTAGGTACCAATTTTTTGCGATATGGACACCGACTTCCAAAAATAAAATTATTTTCACTTTGTAGTTTTTATTTGGAAGTCGGTAGTATTTTTTTGCAAAAAAGTATTTTTATTTTTCACTTTTTAGTTGTACCTACCTAATAGGCAAGTTGTTTAGTAACCTATAACGCCAGAATAGATTACCCAAATACCAAAAAACTTGAACATAACCGGTGAAATGAGAGATCTCTCCTTAAGAGCATACTGGCGTGATGTTATGTTATAAAATGGTAAAAACAATGAACAGACATGCGATTGCAGCAATCCCGAAAGATTTGCCGATATTTATTTATTTATTTATTTAGACTTCATGCACAAAAGGTACAAAGGCGGACTTAATGCCTTAGGCATTCTCTACCAGTCAACCAAGGGTGGTGAAGAGATAACATGGCAGGTGCATTATTTAAACAATTAATAAAGAAAATAGTTGTTATTAACATACTTAAATAAGTAAAATTCACGTACAAAATATAATACAATATAATATATACTTATATAAAATATATATTTATGAAGTAACAGAGAAGAATAAAGTGAGATGACTCTTCTTAGTTGTGCTGAAAATAAATCCGCAATTTCCGCTTGAATGCAAACCGACTTGTAGCCGTCCTGATCTCGAGAGGAAGCGCGTTCCAAAGAAGAATGGACTGAATATTGAAGGGATTATTTATTGAAGAGTTCTATTATGTATCTCCGAAGTACTTCATCAGATCTTCACCAATTTAAAATGGGACCAATTTCGAAACATCCTCTTTCAAACAAAAAAAGAATTTTCAAAATCGGTCCACAATTGACGGAGATATCGGTGAACATACACAAAAAAAAAACATACACAATGTCGAACATAGAACCTCCTCCTTTTTGGTAAGTCGGTTAAAAATAAAAACGACACAGGTCCGTCGTCTACAAGCCCTTGAGCCAAACTGAATGAATACCACACGCGAGCGCAACGGTTTATAAGGCAATATTTAGACAGTTTATTAAAATAAAATAAGTACTCAAAAATTAAATATAAAAACACCTCAAATCTCAAATTATTTACCAGTTATTTTTATATTCAACATATTTATACACGTAGGCGACGCTTTCGCACATGATAAAATCGCCTTTTTTCCGCGTGGACAATTTTTTTTTAAGTACAAATACAATAAACTTTAAAAAAGTAAATTGGTGGCTCACTGGTATACTATATGCCCAGTCCACATCATTTTTTGCAGATTGTTATTTGCTACCAGTAAGCTGAAAAAGCAATTGAAAAACCTGGTGTTTCGTGATGACATAAAAACGTGTGTTAGAAATTTATTTTTTCTAATTTAAATTGAGCAGTTATCAAAAATATGTAATGTACACTTACTAGATAACTATGTGACGCAAAAAGTTGCATTAAAAGATTTATCATATATCTTGTGGTTATTGAGAAATTTGCCCTGAAAATTAGCTGTTTTCTATTTTTAGCTCGTGAAACTTGTAGGGACTCTTAAGGTTACACTAGTCAAAAATTCTTCCATACAAACGTAGTCTAGGGATTATTCCACTGTTTGAGGATTTACGTTCAAAATAAAAAGTGAAATCAATTTGTCTCATCATTATCTAGCCCTGTATGGAAGCAAAAAAGTAAATATTTGAAAGTTTTGAGCGTCGAATGGTCCACATTTCGACACTAATTTTAACGCATTTTTGGGCGCGAATAAATACCATAAGAAGACGGAAAATTGCAAAACGGCCTCCATACAGGGATAGATTAGTAGTTCAACAATGCAAATAATTTTATTTTGAATAGATAGATTTAGTCGTTTTTTCATGATATCTAGACTGCCAAAGGTCTGTTTATAAAATTTCGCGCGCTCGGTTTCGTCCTAAATAATTATCCATTTCGTTACAAATTTGCAAAAGTGTGTATTCGTACGCAAACTAGCTTCATTTTGCTCATCACAGCATCTATCTCTTCCGCACGTGTTGTCGGTTGATATAAAATGCATTTTAACCCCGCGCACAAAATAGTTCGTGCCGTCGACTAGTGTACCCTTAAAAGAAGATGTAGTGACTAAAATTGAAAAGAGTATGCTAAGATGGTTTGGCCATGTTGTAAGGATGAATGAAAGGCGACTAACGAAAGGTATTTACAGGAGATACATGAATGGAAACGCCGGGAGGGGATGCCACAGAAAGACATACATAGACCTTATACGCAGTACTCATAACTGGCGTGCATGTATGTCTAGATGTATGAACGTGAGTGAAGCAAAAGAAGTATGTAAGGATCGTAGCAGGTGGCGTTCTGTTGTTTCTGCCTACCCCCATGGAAAAAAAAGGGTGAGTTTATGTATTTATGTATGTAATGCGCTTGCCGGGGTTCGAACTCAAGACCTACGACAGTCCTAAGTCAGGGCCCTATTCACTGGGCTATCACTAGTCATATCACCAAACATAAAAATTTTGGAAATACTTTCATTATGCGTACAGCTAAGGAGTGGAATTCCCTGACGGAGTCTGTGTTTCCAGATAGCTACAACCTCGGGGTCTTTAAGTCAAGAGTGAATAGGTTACTTCTAGGCAAGCGTGTTACACCGTCGACCACATCATCGCTTACCATCAGGTGAGATAGTGGTCAAGCGCGAGCCTATCTAAAATAAAAAATAAAAAAATAAAAAAAAACAGACTATTCAAATCAAACAATCCTATTAGTTGACAGCGCTACACAATAGCAGCTTATCACATCTCTGATGGCAAGCCAGCCTAAACTGCGTCATGAACTGATGATGATGATGACGTCATAGCATCACGCTGGTAGAGTTGTGCTACTCTCACGTTTTACCGGTTATGGTAGGTTCCGTGTGATATGAGGCGAGCCTTTGGCTGTTTACCATAGATTAAATTAGTAAAGATCCATCCAAAAGTTTGTTTAAACAGTACCACCATGAAAGAAAAAAACTGGCCGAGTGCGAGTTGGACTCGCGCACCGAGGGTTCCGTACAAACCTCAGCTTAAAGGTATTATAGAATATTTGTTAAGAATTTCAATTTAATCGCGTTCATGACGAAAGGGGTTGTATGTTTAAAATTATTTAAAATATTTTTTATATGATGTAACTGAAAATTTACGGTTTTCGCAATTTTTCCTTTATCTGTGCTATAAGACGTTGCTTTGTACCAAATTTCATGATTCTGATTTCACGGAAAGTACCCTGTAGGTTTTGATTCCCTTGCGAGTGTCGAAAATTTGCGGCATAAACGGATGTATCTTTTGATTGCGTTGGCTTAGAAGTTTGATTTTTTCACAGCTTTAAGGGACAGTAGATTTGAGTATTTTATATAAATTTCAGCTTGATACCTCCACGCGTTCCTGAGAAAAAGAGTCTTGACAGACAGACGGACGGACAACAAAGTGATCCTATAAGGGTTCCGTTTTTTCCTTTCGAGGTACAAAACCTAAAAACGGTCCCGAAGGTAGCTGACCGCATGGAGAGTTTGCTTCGGTCTAGTATGACCTATGTATGACCAAAATGTAGCGTGAAATAACCTCACGGTCGGCTCTACCCTTACTTTTTAAGTCAAAGTAACCATTGTCGAGAACCCTATTATATTCCTATACTACACGTTTATAGTAAAACAGAAAGTCATAATAAACAGCATTCAAGCAGTAGCGATCCCCAAATAAATATTTACTAGAAAAACTACTTAAAAGCCCCGCACTTTTACTTTTAACCAACATAGTACCTCCACCATATGGTTTCGTAAGTCCAACAGTGAAAGGGCCCAAAAGGTACCTCAACAACATACTTAAAAGCTCTTTTAACCTTGAGCTACACAATCATAAAAACTGGTTTGCTGTTGGCCCCATAGAGTACACAGATTGAAGACATTTGGCAATAAACGGAGGGACCAGAATGAGTTGGTATTTGAAGAATTGTTGATAAAAATTTATTGTAGAGCGTTTTAGAGTTAATTGTAGTTTGTTCCTTTTTAAAACTCGATGGGTATGGCCTTATCAATCTATGTTATCTTGTAAAAATTATCTTTTTCTGACTTGACTGTTCTTTTTTAACCGACTTTCGAAAAAGGAGGAGGTACTATGTTCGACTTCATGCAAGTTTTTTTTTTGTGTATGTTCACCGATATCTCCGTCAATTGTAGACCGATTTTAAAAATTCTATTTTTGTTTGACAGAGTATGTTTCGAAATTCGTCCCATTTTAATTTGGTGAAGATCTGATGAAGAACTTCGAAGATATACAACAGAACTCTTCAATAAACAACGGCAAATCTCTCGGGATTGCTGCAATCGATGTCTGTTTGTTGTTTATACCATTTCATAACATAACATCACGCCAGTACGCTCTTAAGGGGTACGCAGATCTCTCATTTCACCGGTTATGTTCAAGTTTCATGATATTTTGGTAATATATTCTGGCGTTATACGAGTAGGTAACTTACTAAATAACTTGCCTATTAGGTAGGTGCAACTAAAAAGTGAAAAATAAAAAAAAACTTTTTACAAAAAAATACTACCGACTTCCAACTAAAAACACTACAAAGAGGAAAATAACTTTCTTTTTCGAAATCTGTGTCTTTGGTAGGTACCAATTTTTTTCGTTATTGACACTGACTTCGAAAAAGAAAGTTATTTTTCACTTTGAAGTGTTTTTGGTTGGAAGTCGGTAGTATTTTTTTGCAAAAAGTTTTTTATTTTTTCACTTTTTACAACTACAACAAAAGGCAACTTGCCTTTAGTAAAGTACTTATATTGCCAGAATCGATTACCCGAACACCATGAAACTTGAACAAAACCGGTGAAATGAGAGTGTATCAAGGTGAACTGGACACATCTGCGTACCCCTTTAGAGCGTATTGGGGTGATGTCATGTAATGAAATGGTATAAACAATTCCCGGAAGATTTGCCGTTAATTATTGAAGAATTCTGGTGTGTATCTCCGAAGCTCTTCGTTTGATCTTCACCAAATTAAAATGGGACCAATTTGGGAACACACTCTATCAAACAAAAAAGAATTATCAAAAACGGTCCAAAATTGACGGAGATATCGGTGAACATACATAGAAATAAAAAAAACACATGAAGTCGAACTTTAAGCCCTCCTTTTTTGGAAAGTTGGTTTATAAAATCTCTCAACCTTTTGATCAAGTGACAGTAGGCAGAATGAATGTAGACGGAAGGTTACTATCAGGCCCATAGACATTAGACATCCATTCCAAAGGTATTGTCAACCTTAAAGACAAGGTCAGAATATCTTCCGCCTGTAAAGTTACAGTATGGAAGTTATTCCGCAGAGGAAAAGAGTATTCGTTACAAGATTTAATAGATTCTGATACTCATTTTTAACTGACTTTCGAAAAAGGAGGAGGTTCTATGTTCGACTTTTTGTATGTTTTTTTTTATTTATGTTCACCGATATCTCCGTCAATTGTGGACCGAATTAAAAACAAATTTTTTTTTTCTTTGAAAGTGTATATTTCGAAATTGGCCCCTTTTTAATTTGGTTAAGATCTGATGAAGAACTTCGAAGATATACAACAGAACTCTTCAATAAATAACGGCAAATCTCTCGGGACTGCTGCAATCGCATGTCTGTTTATTGTTTATACCATTTCATAACATATCATCACGCCAGTACGCTCTTAAGGGGTATGCAGATCTCTCATTTGATTGGTTTTGTTCAAGTTTCATGATATTCGGGTGATCTATTCTGGCGTTATAGGAAACTTACTAAACAACTTGCCTACTTGGTAGGTACAACTAAAAAGTGAAAAATAAAAAAACTTTTTACAAAAAAATACTACCGACTTCCAGAAAACTACAAAGTGAAAAATAACTTTATTTTTGGAAGTCGGTGTCTTTCGTAGGTACCATTTTTTTGCGTTATGGACACCGACTTCCAAAAATAAAGTTATTTTTCACTTTGTAGTTTTCTGGAAGTCGGTAGTATTTTTAACCGACTTTCGAAAAAGGAGGAGGTTCTATGTTCGACTTCTTGTATGTTTTTTTTTTTTTTTTATTTTTTTTTATGTATGTTCACCGATATCTCCCTCAATTGTGGACCGATTTTGAAAATTCTTTTTTTGTTTGATAGAGTATGTTCCGAAATTGGTCCCATTTTAATTTGGTGGAGATCTGATGAAGAACTTCGAAGATATACAACAGAACTCTTCAATAAATAACGGCAAATCTCTCGGGACTGCTGCAATCGCATGTCTGTTTATTGTTTATACCATTTTATAACATAACATCACGCCAGTACGCTATTAAGTGGTATGCAGATCTGTCATTTCACTGATTATGTTTTGAGTTTCATGTTATTCGGGTAATCTATTCTGGCGTTACAGGTACTTACTACACAACTTGCCGATAGGTACAACTAAAAAGGGTAAAATAAAAAAACTTTTTTGCAAAAAAATACTACCGACTTCCAAATAAAAAACTACAAAGTGAAAAATAACTTTATTTTTGGAAGTCGGTGTCAATATCGCAATGAATTGGTACCTACAAAAGACACCGACTTCCAAAAATAAAGTTATTTTTCACTTTGTAGTTTTTTATTTGGAAGTCGGTAGTATTTTTTTGCAAAAAAGTTTTTTTTTTGTAAAAAAGTTTTTTATAGTTATTAATATTTTAGCAAAGTCGTAAGACCGGATCAATAGAATGTACTAATCAATAGATGAACTTTAAATGAGCGGTCTTTTCGAGGTCAATTACTAGTAAGCATACATGTTGTAGAGTCGGAAATATATTGATATGTTTCGCGCCTAATATGGTAATTCGGTTGGTAGATCTTACGGTTTCCTTTGGCCATGTTTCTAGCTGCAACTCGCAAGCAAGTTACATTAAATTGCGGCCTACTGAGTTATAATGTGATGAATCGCTAGATCGTGCCCCGCGAAATAATAACAGCCGCACGGGTTGATCTTCAAGATTAACTAGATCTTGCCGACGTTGGTACGTTGGTACTAATATACCGAGAATCCTTCGTTATTTGAAGAGCACGTTAAGCCATTGATCCTGGATGTCATTAGATCTTTGACTGTCGTCCGGATAGCCCGGCAATCAGACACTAATCTTGCCAAGGGCACAGATTATATATTAATAGCATAGCTATAGATGGCTCATCCCATAAAAAGAAACTGTGCCGACGTAACTAGCGTTTTTCGTCTGATTAAGGTTATTATTTTTATAAGTAGGTACTTCGATCGCGTTCGGTTCCGTTCCACGGCTAAAGATGGTGTTAGCAGTGACTTGCAAGTAAAAGTATTTACTCAGTTCCTGATAACTTTTTTTTTAAATACATCGAATATTTCCTTTGATTTTTACAGATTCATTGTACCAAACTGTGTTACAAAATAAATTAAAAAAATCGAGGGGTGCCTGAGAAATTTAAAACCGCGACATCTATTGCAATCAACCTTAAATGATCCATTCAAATAATCTTTGAAATGTGAATTAAGCGCCCAATATTCCTTGATTTTGTGCTTAGGAGAGTTAATCAAACAAGAACATTTTTTTATGATGTTCTCTAGAAATTCTTAATATTTCACAAAACTCAATAACAAATCGAAGCATAAGACGCCATTTAGTGAAATTTATTTGGACTAAATTTTCTTTCTTCGCGTTGGGTGCCCGTGCCAAGGGGTATCATGCCGTCCAATTACTGGGTTGTACCAAATACATTTCACATAGGCAGTTGCTACATGTAAAATACTGGTATTCAGCTGCATTTGACTCCAACATAGTGGACAAAAGGCTGGGCAGATTGATTTGACAGCAATAATTAGAAACAAATTATTCAATTATACTCGGCTACTACAGTTGCTTCCAGCCACCAAGATATAAGCCATATCTGTTTCGCTAAGCTTGAATCATCTGCACAGTAATAGTCTCTTATTCATGTCGCTCCAGAATCTCGCATATAGATGTAATTACTCCTGATAAAGTTAATGATTATCTGGGCATCCACTTGTGGGTTCATCAGTAAGATTAGAGCACAAAAATGTTAAGTACCCACTGCAGGACTCTTATCTCTGATATTTGCCCTGAATTATGATGAACAATCGACTTATGTCAGTTACTAGTGTCCGACCGAACCTTCGGCTTGGCCTCGGTCGTCTTCGGAGAAAATTCCACCTCTGGCCAAAAAATCGGATTCAACCAAAATGAGCTGAGGTTTTGGCCATAAGTGATGCTTTCAAGCAAGTGCTGAAATTGAACGAACTGTAACGAACGCGTGAGAGTGGAATGGAAGAGGTAACGGGTGAAGGTCAGGGGTTGTTATCCATTGCGCGTAAAAAAAAATGGGGTGGAATTCCCTGCTGGAGTCTGTTTCCCGATAGCTACAACCTAGGGCTCTCTAAATCAAGAGTAAACAGTTTACTTCTAGGCAAGCAAGCTTCACCGTCTTACAAATCATCGCTTACCATCAGGTGAGACAATGATCCAAAGCGAGCCTATCAATAATAAAAAAGTTGTTGCAAAGCTTTTATTTAATTTCGGGTTATTGAATCTTCGGCTTAGGTTTCGGCAGAAAGATGTCGTGATAGCCGATTAATCAGTCGGACACTAGCAGTTACTTAGTTTGATACAATTAGATAGTGAGAGGTAGTTTATGTGAAAGAGATCGTCTTGTGATGAGGTTTAAGGGCTATTTGAGTCAAGCTGTTAAGATGGACCTACCTACTTGCGTTAGTCAAAGAACTTTGGAAGTGGCGTCAGATATACTTCTAGTACTCATTAATTAATAAAAAAAAAACCGTCGATTCTACCTTCGTATTTCTCGAAGGTTTAAGCAGAGGTGTAAGTACATATATACACTCAAATTTCGCTAGTTATGTTTAAACTCCATATTATTAGGGGCGAGCCTAGTGCCGTCAACCGGGCACAAATCTGGACACATGAAAAAATTCCAGATGAAAAAATTCAATAATAGGTACTTGCTTTGCTCAACGTGGGAATCGAACCCGGACCTCTTACTGAGCACTAACGCTTGTGACTAGACAGACGGGGCAGTCATATAGCTTCAAAACCGCGTGTACCTAACCACATAAGGAATCTCTATGTGTGGCACAGGTGTTTGAGACAATCTCGCAAGTTTCAAAATAATATTTGAAGGTAGGTATGTCATCCGGCATTGCCAGTTTTAGTGTTAGTATTGGCTTTAGCACTATTGTATTAATCCCTTCTTCATTGGTACGCTCTTACCAAATCGGTCGTGGTCGATTCTGCAGATGTTGCAGTGAGACTTCGGGCTGTCATAATTCACCTCACGATGCGACCCTCTCTGTCGGCAATGGGCTGCCTACTGCAGGCTTCATCTGGTCGATTCATCGCATGGGCGACCTGCCGCGCGCTCTCGTTTCTTCTACTCTACCCTGGACTAAAAGTTGCTCAATGGAGTCGTTGCCTCGTTGGAACAAGTGACCAAAGAACTGGAGTATTCGAGCTTGGACAGACGCTGACACACGTTTACGCGTTTGATAGATGCTGCTTGATACCGAGTTCATGGAGAATGGATATGTGGATGCGAAACTCAGAACACGATACTCCAAGCATTTTTTCCATGTTCACATTTTCAGAGAGTCTATACTCTTTTGAGTCTCTCTCAAAGCCACCATTGTCTTTCTGTATTGAGATAATTGTCCAATTTGACATCACAAGCTTTTAGAATACCGGTTTTCCTTTAGATGTTATCGGAAGCAACAATGATCTCTCCGTACATAATATTAGTCATTTAACTTGTGCAACCAAATACCAACAATGTTCTGATACCCTTAAAACGACCGTTATGGCGTGTGAACTTGAAACACATTTTTTACCCAAACCATGAAGAAACATAATGTCACGTACTGATGTTCTTTTTTGTTGGGCATAAAAAAGGTAAAGGACAGACCACGATACGGCCTAGTTCCTCAATGATGGAGGCTACCATAAATTTGACGTCATAAACCTTTGTGGTTGCAGATTTTTGCCCAAATATCTAGAACATTGACGTTAAAGATATGACTTGGAATCAGGTACAAATTTGAGAGCAGTGGTGTCTGAGTGGTAACGGCGGCCGCGACTTAGAAGATTTAGGTCGTGGGTTCAAACCCGGGTAGGCGCTTTACTTTGTGTACATTTTTTCATCACTACTGCACTCAAAACGGTGAAGGAAAACATCGTGAGGAAACCGGCATGTTCTAGAACCAAAAATTCGAAGACATGTGACATTCTCTATACGGCCCATTCTCTCACACAGAGAGGAGGCCTGTGTCCTAGCAGTGGGAACATTAAAAGGCTGATGATGATGACTAATTTAAGGTACCTATTGCATTGCTTAGCAGGCTCTTCAAGCAAATAATATGGCTATATATCCCGTAAAAGTCTTCAATGAATGTAGGGATCCACTATGCTGTGCTGAAACTTTGTGTTCAACTTTCTCGTGCCGTTATCCTAATTCATTTGGGATCGGTGTAGTATTTCTTCTCCTGCCAGACTTCTTCACCTTTCCATCAGTGGTCACTCCAATACTAGGCATACCTATCTTCTTTCAGACAGTCTGTCCATCGTTTTATTAGTATTTTTCTACTTTTATAGCAATTCCCATTTCTCCGCATCACCTGCGTTTACCATGATAACCGATTTATAAACGACTAACAAGCTACTTTTCCGAATGGACGGTAGAATTAATTATATAAGATGTAAATAAAAAAAAATGTTGTTCAAAAGTGCCGCCTACTGGACTAATTGAAATAAACAATTTTGGCTTTGACTTTGACTGACAATATAGTCAGTTTTTAACACGCTTTTATTAGCTTGGTATGTATCTATGTAACTATATATCAATGTAACGGAATCTATGAACGTGATTTTCACCCACTTGAAAACGTCGGATTGATATGAAACTTTGCACACCTATCAAGGACCGATGACAATGCAATAATTTAGTCAAAGTCAAAGTACTTTTGAAAGTCAACAAAAGTTAAAATTTGCAAGTAATAAAAGTTGATTCTACCGTGCGCGTTTAAATTGTTTGTCCCATTAGCTTTTCCAAGATCTTCAGGATTAGCGACTTTTTAGTTCAATTTACCATTAAAGCGTGTTTTTTAGTTTTTAGAACTACAATTTATTTTTAACTGAAGTAGAAGTAAGGCTGTTTGACATATTTTTATACAAAAGTTGTCGAACTACCACGTTTTTATTCCTCAGGTTAAATTAATTTTACTATAGAAAAATCGGCCAATAAATGAAAGTAAATCAGGTTTTGATGATCTCATATTATCCCACTGCTGAACAAAGAATTCCCAACCTGTTCTTCTACCTCTCCCTTTTTCATTGTTCAAAATTACTATGAAGACCTGTAAACCACAATACTAAAGTTTCCTACAATAAGCTACAAGTAAGTACGCAGTAACTATTAACCATGAACCAGCTAGTAATTCATCAAACCGGGCAGTAAACTCTACAGAAGGCTTCGAAGACGCCGAGGTCAAGCAACGACACAGTTTCCAAGTCCCGACAATGCCTCCGTCACTCCGCGCCACATAACGCGTAATGCTCGCGTAATTACGCTTTGTTTGCGCACGCGCATGTACAATGAACCACCGTGAGATGGCCTAGCGTAGTACAGAGTTTGAATGGAATAAGAGGCCAGGTTATAGTGAGATTGATGCCACTATGATGTCGATGTGCGTAACTACGTAATACTTACGCAGAATGCGGTTAGATGATACAATTTTATAAATAGACACTGTATTTCTTGTGAGTTATCGTTTTAAGCAAATATCCAGCTTCTGCCAGCGGCCTCGCCTGCGTCAATGTTTGAAATTATCCCAAAGGAACCTACAACCTTGATAAAATTGGCGTACGGTTGGCGCAGTGGTTGAGTGATTGACTGCTGCGCTGTGTATCGCGGGTTCGATTCCCGCAAGGAACAAATATTTGTATGACCTACAGATAGTTGTTCCGGCTCTGGGTGTTTGTGAATGAGAGTTTATATTTTTGTAAACGCACCCACGCTACAGGAAGAAATTCCTAGTGTGGGGCAACGTTTTTATAAAATGAAAAAAATATATATTTTATGTGCCATTCTGCGTGCAAAATTTCACCCAATTCTGATGAGTAGTTTTTGCGTGAAAGAGTTACAAACGTCTATCATCCATCCATATTCAAAAACGTCCAATCTATCTTTCTAAATTTATTAAAGTCGATGTGTGTATGCATGTTCACTATGGACTCCAAAATGGCTGGAGCGAATTTTACAAAACTTTCGGGCAATCTTCAGATTAGCCCGATCCTGTAAAATTTGATAACGAAATTTAACGCGGACAAAGCCGGAGACAAAAAGTAGTTTATGATTTAACTAAGTAGGAATATTTACAATTAGTGAATAGGTATCATTTAGATACCTAAATGTTTTGATGAATGAAAAGTGACTAATGAATTCTGATGACTTCAATAATTTATTTTTGATGATTCTTATAATTAGCTTATCAATGCGATGACTGTGTTAGTATGTTATTGGAAGTTTTTGATGCTTCTTTATTTTGTATAAATATTTTAATGATGGAATTGGGACGTGGATGCCAAATGCTTTGATAAATATTTGGTAAGATCTCAAGCTGATTCAAGAAAAGTTTGTGTAAAGTCTGGTAACATACCTACATGATGTATTCCTAAGTGATTTGGTAGAATAGTAAGAAATCTGGATCGCTTCTGTGTTTTGGTGAGAGTTCATTGGGAAAAGTACAGATGCAACGCTTCAAAATGGTGAAAAGATAGCTTTATCGCTTATCCTTTAGATTAGTCCATCAACTGGGCACAAAACCAAACGCCGGGCTGTGCTACTCAGAAATTATTTACTGAAGAGAATAAAAAGAATGAAAGAAAACATATTTATTTGTCACAAGACACTAGAGCATACAACATAAACATAAAAAACAGCCCAAGTGCGATTCAGACTCGCGCACCAAGTGTTCCGCCCATTAACGCAAAAAACAGCAACAAAATCACGTTTGTTGTATGTGAGCTTAACTTAAATATTTATTTTATTCTTTTTTCAGTATTTGTTGTTATAGCGGCAATAGAAATACAACATCTGTGAAAATTTCAACTGTCTAGCTATCACGGTTCATGAGATACAGCCTGGTGACAGACAGACAGACGGACCGCGGAGTCTTAGTAATAGGGTCCCGTTTTTACCCTTTGGGTACGGAACCCTAAAAAGCCGGCTAAGTGCGTGTCGGATTCGCACATTTAGGGTTTCGTTCCAATCCGCAAAAGCAAGTTGGTTATAATAGGAAAACAAAGAATTTTTTTGAGAAAAGTCTGATTAACAATGTAGTAAAAATACATTAACATAGTAAAGAATACATAAACATTATCACCAAATTTGAAGTTTGGTCAATAGGACGTTAAAAAATTCTTCGGAACTTTTGTAAAAAAAAGCTGACTTTGGTGGGTAAAAAAATATTGTACAACAAAGGAATGAGTTGTTGTACAATATTTTTTTAAAGAAAAAAATGAAATTATCTAATCAACGAGCTCTACACAACGATACCCTAGTCGATTGGGTAGGCCCCCCTTAAAAACCTTTAAAATATATTTTGACAATTTAGTTGGTTTACGCATCTTGCTGACCCAAAGGTCAGCAAGATGCGTAAACCATGAAAATTTGAAGACTCCAACTGACGACAGAAAGATTGACACACGGGCACGTGTGTGACAGCAATAGGGCTCCGTTTGGATACGGAATCTTAAAAACAAAAACAATAAAAAAGAGAGAAAACAATAAAAAAAGAAAGGATGAAATGTTAGAGATACATTTTATAAGGATTTTTCAAATCTGCTAAAACTAAGGGTCTACGTTTTGAGTGTTTCGTTCAATAAAACGAAATAATAGGCAAATAGCTAGCCTAGTAACTATGAATAAAAATGTGTATTCCTAGACGGTCATGCAGAACACTGATACTGTATGCTCATGACATCATACAGGCGGCAGTTAATCCGACTAAAGTATCTCAAGTGCATGATCTTGTTGAGTTCTTCCGATATCACTTCCAACATGTGGGAAGATTAAACTGACCAGTCTGCTGGTGGCCGCTATTTATACATTAACTGTACTTACAACAAGTGGTGATAAATATGATTGCAGTGAACTTGGAAAAATTTAAAAGTAATAATAATTGATTCTACTTTTGGAATTTTCGGCAAAGTAGCTTATTATGGAGAAGAATTCCACAATAACTCTATAAAAAAAATTGTTATACAATATTTAAATAATATATACATTAATTAATAATCGTGAAGACCATGCACCCAGATTAACACTACTATACTACGTATAGATATAAAGTATTACAAACACTTACAGGTAAATTCATTCATTTCGAAAGATAGGAACATGGTTCTCACATACTTACAAATATTGAAACCTAAGTAAATTCCCTAATTCAACAACAACGGAACAGTACAACAGAATAGTAATAGAACAACGGAAATTAAGGGCTTTAGGTCATTTCGTAAGCAAGGAGTTTTTTTTGAGGCTACGAATCTTGCTTGAACGCGAATTTGGCATATTTCAGCACTTAAGGTTACAATAGTCGAAAATTCTTCCATACAAACGTAGTCTAGGGATTATTCCACTGTTTGACAATGTACATACAAAATAAAAAGTGATATCAATTTGTCTCATCATTATCTAGCCCTGTATGGAAACAAAAAAGTGAAAAAGTAAATATTTGAAAGTTATGAGCGTCGAAAGTTCCACATTTCGACACTAATTTTAACGCATTTTTGGGCGCGAATAAATACCATAAGAAGACAGAAAATTGCAAAACAGCCTCCATACAGGGATAGATTATTAGTTCAAAAATGCAAATAATTTTATTTTGAACAGATACATTTAGTCGTTTTTTCATGATATCCAGACTCCCAAAAGTATGTTTATAAAATTTCGCGCGCTCGGTTTCGTCCTAAATAATTATCCATTTCGCTACAAATTTGAAAAAGTGTGTATTCGTACGCGAACTAGCTTCCTACTGCTCATCACAGCATCAATCTCTTCCGCACGTGTTGTCGGTTGATATAAAATGCATTTTAACCCCGTGCACAAAATAGTTCGTGCCGTTGACTAGTGTAACCTTAAAGAAAAAAGTGGAATAATCTGCAGATAAATAACTACATGTTTGGAGGAGCTCGTAGCAAAATAATTACTGCCGCACGGGTCGGTCCGTGGATAGGTGACCATGTTTACATAGCAAGATTCCTCTGTGCCTTGAGAAGCACGTTAAGCTGTTGGTTCCGGCTGTCATTAGATCTTTGACAGTCGTTAGGGATGGTCTAGTATAGATAGTTGTTAAATTTTACGTATAATTTCATCACCATTTTACTACAAATATCAGATAATCCAATCTATGTTTGTGTAGCAATAGAAATTGTAGACCCAAATGCCAATACTTGATCAAATAGCAACAGTCTGTGTTATGAAACAGAGAACGTTGGCACAGTTTTATATCACGGCTCTCGGCAGATCTCCTCTGGCATTTAATTAAAGGATTAGGCAATCATGGTCAGAAAACAACATTACTGTCTTTTGAAGAAATACTTAATTATAAAAGGGTTTTGCGCATCTTCATCATTGAGTTATTTATGTTACTGTATAAAAAATCTTCTTTACAAAAAAATACTACCGACTTCCAAATAAGAAAACTACAAAGTGAAAAATAACTTTATTTTTGGAAGTCGGTGTCTTTCGTAGGTACCATTTTTTTGCGTTATGGACACCGACTTCCAAAAATATTTCAATATTTCTTATTTGGAAGTCGGTAGTATTTTTTTGTAAAAAAGATTTTTTATTTTTCACTTTTTAGTTGTACCTACCTAATAGGCAAGTTGTTTAATAAGTTTCCTTCTTCTTCTTCTTCTTTCGTGTGAGGTGTGGCCACTTCTGGTGTCAGAGTTAATTAAGCCGCCTCTGGGAACCCCACAGGCCTCTGACTTGGCTAGTTATAAGTTTCCTATCACGCCAGAATAGATTACCTGAATATCATGAAACTTGAACAAAACCGATCAAATGAGAGATCTGCTTACCTCTTAAGAACGTACTGGCGTTATGTTATGTTATGAAATGGTATACCATTTCATAACATAACATAACGCCAGTACTGAACAATAAACAGACATGCGATTGTAGCAGTCCCGAGAGATTTGCCGTTATTTATTGAAGAGTTCTGTTGTATATCTTCGAAGTTCTTCATCAGAACTTCACCTAATTAAAATGGGACCAATTTCGGCACATACTCTTCCAATAAAAAAATAATTTTCAAAATCGGTCCACAATTGACGGAGATATCGGTGAATATACATAAAAAAAAAAACACAAGAAGTCGAACATAGAACCTCCTCCTTTTTCGAAAGTCGGTTAAAAAACCCGGACTACGAATAAACCTAGGATTAACCAAGTCTTTCGGGTAAAAGCCTGAAATGTAATAATATCGTTAATTACGGACTTTTAATGGCAATCTTGATTTGTAAATGCGATGGCGACAGCTGAAATGCCAAAATGTAAGAGATTGATCGTGAGAGCATTGGTGGCCCAGTGGTATCAGCCGCGACTTACAAGTTGTAGGTCGTGGGTTCGAGCCCAGGCAGGCGCTTTACTTTGTGTAAATTATTTCATCACCACTGCTCTCAAAAACGGTGAAGGAAATCATCGTGAGGAAACCGGCATGTCCTAGAACCAAAAATTCGAAGACATGTGACATCCACCAACCCGCACTGGGCACGCGTGGCGGATTACGGCCCATTCCCTCTCACAGAGGCCTATGTCCCAGCAGTAGGAACATTAATAGGCTGATGATGTGATGATGATGTGATCGTGACATTTCGACAGCACTTCTGCTTGGCATTTCCATACATAAATTGCGATACTTTCGTCACTACGTCACTTGTGTAGGGCTTTTTGTCAAAAGAGTTTTTTGGGCTAAACAGGTTTAATTTAAACGCTGAAGTGAATCATTTGTAACCGACTTACCAAAAAAGGAGGAGTTTCTATGTTCGACTTTATGTTTGTTTTTTTATGTATGTTCACCTATATCTCCGTCAATTGTGGACCTATTTTGAAAATTCTTTTTTGTTTGAAAGAGTATGTTTCGAAATTGGTCCCGTTTCAATTTGGTGAAGATCTGAAGAAGAAATTCGAAGATATACAGCAGAACTCTTCAATAGATAACGGAAAATCTCTCGGGATTGCTGCAATCGCACGTCTGTTTATTACCCGACTGCCGAAGGAGGGTAATGTGTTTATCAGTCTATGTATGTTTGTTCCTATGTGGCGTTCCGGAGACCAAACGCGTTGAACGATTTTGATGATTCATACGTCAATCGATTCGTCTTAACCTTGCGAGTGTCACTGGCTAGATTAAAACAGGAAAATTGAAAAATGGCGGAAATTAGGCGCCATATTGTGGGTGGCCAATTTTCTTTTTCTTCCAAACCCATCGTGTGCGGTATCAAAATAAGGTTTTCAAGAGGTGATTTCAAAAATGTATAACACTGATATTTTTAAATGTACCTACCTAATTCAAAAAAAAATGTTAGCTATAAAGTTGTAAATAAAAAATTAAAAAATCAAAAAACCCGATTGCTTAAAAAGCGAACTAAAAAGACGTAAACAAGTCAAAAATCATGCTGTGCAGTCGGAGGATACATACCTATTCGCGAGCTGGCTGACCAAAACCGCTTTTTAAGCAGTCGGGTTTTTTAATTTTTTTATTTATAACTTTTTAAGATTTACCGTATGATTACTGGTGTTAGCCAGTAATCTTAGGATTTACCGTAGTTTAAAAAAATACTACCGTCTTCCAAATACGAAAACTACAAAGATAAAACTAACTTTATTTTTGGAAGTTGGTTTCTTTCATAGGTACCATTTTTTGCGTTATGGACACCGACTTCCAAAAATAAGGTTATTTTCACTTTGTAGTTTTATTATTTGGAAGTCGGTAGTATTTTTTTGTAAAAAGTTTTTAAGGTAGCAAGGTCCGTTTTACTTGAACTTAGGCTCAAGACAAAAGCTCATCCTATCAGAGATAGCGACAGTCGAAATGCCAGAATGTAATGGATTGATCGTGATATTCCGACTGCGCTTCTTCTTGGCATTTCCAAACATAAATTGTGACACTTTCGTTGATAGAATGTCACTTGTCTTCTTCTCAAAAGATTTTTTTTCAATACCGAGTTAAACAGTGTTAATTAAAACGCTAGGGTGAATCATTTTAATTCCAAACTAATGGTTTCTTATGAAACATCGGAATATTTTATTTCTTTTATTTATGAAATGTGTAGTAATTTGTAGCCGTAAATAATTGTTTGTGCTAGCCAGTGGTTGTTATAGTAGATATAAGTCTGTCTAAATCTAGAGACATTCGCCTCTTCACTTAATTTAATTTAAGCTTTGGTTTCTTGATCGGAACGCACTCGCTGCGGTATGCTGTGCTGGACTCGTAATTCTTCTCACCGCTGACACATACTGCGACAAAACAGAACACCATTCTAGACATCTTTCGTAGAATTTAGTAAACGGCGCCGCATATCGCAACGTTGTGCATTCTGATCAAGAGACCAATGCATATAAGAGAAAAAGTAATTGAGAAAGACAAAATAAATTGA
Organism: Orthosia incerta; assembly: GCA_948252205.1. NCBI lineage: Eukaryota > Metazoa > Arthropoda > Insecta > Lepidoptera > Noctuidae > Orthosia > Orthosia incerta. Next base: position 27,299,390 of record OX411761.1, read on the forward strand.
GAAAAAGTTTGTACTTACAGAAAATTCTATAAACCATGATTATTTCTGCCGGAAACTACTTTTCTACGCTTTTATCATTTAGCAAATCCCAGGACTTAGTTTATTAACACCTCCAGATAAGGTCAAATAGAACTTCAACATTCTTACCTCCCTTTCAAAATGATCTGAACCTTATTTGAAACAATGTTAAGTTCAAAATTAACTATACCATTTAATACCGTAATATTGGTGCACCTCACAGGAACTAAGCGATTTTGAACTTTATCTGATGAAGAAAATTTATTGAGACTTTAAAACTCATAAAAGTATTGATATCAACAATGTGCATAACAAGTCTAACACCATGCAATTTCAAACCATATACCAAAATTCATAAGATTCACAATTGCAATGTCTGAGCAAACGGATACACGAGGAAAATACACCTTCATTTCCTTACATCCTAAATCGAACTTTATGTGTGTAAGAATAACATTCAAAATGGTTTGCTGGTAAAACTTGTTTACAATCTAAATAGTGGATCGGCAAATGCTTGCAAAATCGATTGATAGTAATATAACGTAAACCTGAGTCAGAATGCGCCATTACACAGGTTTCTCAATGGGTCACCCATCCGAATTCCGACCTTGGCGAAAGTAGCTTAACTGCATCGGTGTTGAGGCGTGTTGGTGCAACCGTGATATATTATAATGCTTTGCACCTAGTTTTGTAAATACTTGGTTTGCCTTGAAGGATTAAATTGTAGTAGTCAAGTTTTGGTACTTACTTAATAATTTTATTATCAAGCCCTACCCCAACGGGCTAGGCAGAGGTTTAATTCGTAACTACACTTTTTTTTAAGTGTCGTTTTAACCGGGCTATCTTGTGGAGACTAAACTAGCTAAACTAGAGCCTCCAGCCAAGCACAAAAAGCTTAACCAAAGCGACCACGCTCAGAGGTAGCCCTATGGGGTCGAACCTCGGCTCAGGGCGTCGTCGCTGGGAGGACAAGAAAGGCCATTATTAAGTGAGTACCTACCTACACTCTTTTGCCAGTATCTTTAAGTCCCATTAACATCGAGCGCTACTAAAGCTTCTTGGGTAAGCAAAGATTTTGAAAAAAAATATAACAATTTGTCTCATCATTATCTAGCCCTGTATGGAAACAAAAAAAGTAAATAAAAAAAAAATTTATGTGCGTCGAAAGTTCCACATATCAACACTAATTTTAACACATATTTGGGCGGCAATAAATAGCATAAGAAAAAGGAAAATTGCAAAACATTCACCATACAGGGATACATTTTCAACAATGCAAATAAATTTATTTTGAAAATATTAATTTAGTAGTTTTATCATAATATCTAGACTCCCAAAGGTCTGTTTATAAAATTTCGCGCGCTCGTGTTCGTCCTAAATCATCATCCATTTTGCTACAAACTTGCAAGAGTGCAAATTCGTACACGAACTAGCTTCTTACTGGTCATCACAGCATCTATCTCTTTCGCACGTGTTGTCGGATGAAATAGCATGCATTTTAAACCCACGCACAAAATAGTTCGTGCCGTCGACTAGGGGAACCTTAATCTTAACTATTATCTAGTGTCCAACACAATTATAATATTTCGTGCAAACCAGTTTCGCCTAAGGTTCAATTCATCACAATTATTTTAAGTCTAGCAATCAGAAGCGGATATTCGTTTCCAATAAAAACAAAGATATTTTAATTGCTTGATTGGCAGTACCTCTGTTGAGATGAATCATAGTGAACGGTATCGCGGCCCTGATAAGGTTATGTTAGTTCTGAGTAATACAACAGCTTTTTGTGCAAGATTTGCGATTTGCTAAAGAAGTTGGTAGTACACTATAGTAATGCAGTAGGAACTTGTGAATACATAGTTATCTTCATTCCGACTATCCGCCCGAGTGCTTGACATTTTAAAATTGACAATTCTCGGTCAAACAGAAGTACCATATACATACATTTTGGGTTGAAAACCTATATTGTAGTTCCCGCTGACTTAGAATCACGAAATTTGGCTAAAAGTAAGGTCTTACAGCACAAATCGCACTAGAGTCGATCGAAAAGCGGGCCTAAAGGCTCATCGGCAATGTGGCTCTGGTCGAGTCCAAGCTCCAGAGCCTTGAACATTGACGCCGAGTTGCCAGCTTGTTGGTTTTTTATCAATTGCATTTCAAGGAGTGGGCGATGGAATTACATGATCTACTTCCGCTTAACCCGTTCCGTTATCGGACTACAAGACGTACGGCGATGCTCCATCGGTACATGGTGGACATCCCACCAATACGCGCTAAGCGTTTTGGGCCATACTTTCATTGTGCATACAGCTAAGGAGTGGAATGCCTAGCAAGAGTCTATGTTCCCCTATAGCTACAACCTGGGGGTCTTTAAGTCAAAAGTGAATAGGTTATTTCTAGTCAAGCGTGCTTCAACGTCGACCACATCATCGCTTACCATCAGGTGAGATAGTGGTTAAGCGCGTCTGCGTGAGCCTTAATATTTAAACAATTTTTACCTCTAAATATTGTTTTTAACCGACTTTCGAAAAAGGAGGAGGTTCTATGTTCGACTTCTTGTATGGTTTTTTTTTTATGTATTTTCACCGATATCTCCGTCAGTTGTGGACCGATTTTAAAAATTCTTGTTTTTGTTTGAAAAAGTATGTTTCGAAATTGGTCCCATTTTAATTTGGTGAAGATCTGATGAAGAACTTCGAAGATATACAACAGAACTCTTCAATAAATAACGGCAAATCTCTCGGGACTGCTGCAATCGCATGTCTATTTATTGTTTATACCATTTCATAACATAACATCAAGCCAGTACGCTCTTAAGTGGTAAGCAGATCTCTCATTTGATCGGTTTTGTTCAAGTTTCATGATATTCGGGTAATCTATTCTGGCGTTAAAGGAAACTTACTAAACAACTTGCCTATTAGGTAGGTACAACTAAAAAAAACCTTTTTACAAAACAATACTACCGACTTCCAAATAAGAAAACTACAAAGAGAAAAATAACTTTATTATTGGAAGTCGGTGTCTTTTGTAGGTAACATTTTTTTCCTACTTCGGAAAAGAAAGTTATTTTTTGCTTTGTAGTTTTTTGTTTTGGAAGTCGGTTTGATTTTTTGTTAAAAACTTTTTTATATAATTTTAAATGAGGATGCCTTTTATTGTGACAATCCCACCGCACTATTTCCAAACCACAAAGCCTGAAAGCCAGAATCAACAGTGGCGACCACCAGAAAAGCGCCGAGACAATGAAGCTCGACGAAGTCCCGGAGAATGAATTTAACTGTCTTGGATCCAGCAACGAAATTAATCAGAAAAGATTAACAGAGGAGTAGGAAAAAATTCAAATTTCCACCGGTGGATGCCTTTTGCCAAACTTTTGTAAAAGTTACACAAAAACTTTTCTTTCATAGGCTCGCGTTTATAGGAAATAGTGGTCCTATTTCATTTTTACCTGATGGTAAGCGAAATTGCACAATCCTTTCATAGATATCGCCCCGACTGAACGCGAGGCAGGGGACGACTAACCACCACCTGGAGGTCAAACATGCAGAAAGAGGTCCCCGAGAGAACCTGAGCATTCAGCCAGCCCAGAACAAAGCTATCTAGCGCAGAAGTACAAGGAGACCCGACCTCAGCTAGACTGGGGAGAGAATTGGAAAAAGAGGTAAGCGAAATTGTAAAAAAAAATTTTTACGAAAAAAATACTACCGTCTTTCGTAGGTACCATTTTTTTGCGTTACGGACACCGACTTCCAAAAATAAAGTTATTTTTCACTTTGTAGTTTTCTTATTTGGAAGTCGGTAGTATTTTTTTTGTAAAAAAGTTTTTTTTTTCACTTTTCAGTTGTACCTACCTAATAGGCAAGTTGTTTAGTAAGTTTCCTATAACGCCAGAATAGATTACCCGAATATCATGAAACTTGAACAAAACCGATCAAATGAGAGATCTGCTTATCCCTTAAGAGCGTACTGGCGTGATGTTATGTTATGAAATGGTATAAACAATAAACAGACATGCGATTGCAGCAGTCCCGAGAGATTTTCCGTTATTTATTGAAGAGTTCTGTTGTATATCTACGAAGTTCTTCATCAGATCTTCACCAAGTGTATTGTGGTGAACATAAATAAAATAAAAAAATAAAAAACGTACAAGAAGTCGAACACAGAACCTCCTCCTTTTTCTAAATTCGGTTAAAAATGTGGAAAGAGATGAAGAATTCGACGACAATAACAAATATAAATATGGTAGTGGTGGTTGGTGGCGGTGGTATTGTGACTTTATTTCGCTTTAATTAAAGCGAAATAAAGTCACAATACCTACCTTATTGCATTTTTACCTGGTTTTCAATTTTATTATAGCAGAATAAAACTTACCTACATGTAAATTAGGTAACCTAGGACCTAATCAGCGTGAATATTTTAACCGTGTGATAGTCAACACAATCAAACATAAATTACATATGCACAAGCACCTCATATATCTATTCTTACAATAACATCCAACCACCAGTTTTTATACCAACCGATTGTCTTTACCTCAATAGTGTGAAAACATCGCAAAAAAGTGATTATTAGGCAATTATCTATTATCTCCGGACATTGTCCTAATTGGCCGGACATTCTCTGTAACGACCGAACATTACGCTGTCAAGGCTGACCGTTCAACAACGAATGTTGTGGACCTTTAAAAGGTCACTGTTAATAGACTATGGCTGTGGAATACTAATTTTTCAGGAAGAAATAATTGTATAATAATTTTAAAGACGTAACAACGGAAACACGGCAAGGCATACAAAATGAATAGCGCAGAGGTTATTTGGCCTGAAGATTGTGGATTCAATTCGGTTCCTTGTAAATGAAGATATTTTGTGAGAATTGTGTTAACAATCCCTGGGCAAAGTTCTTATTTTGGGCATTCCTTTAGATGACCCGATTACATGCCTAATATAAGGCTGTAATGTCTTACAGAGTCAAAGTTTTAGACAATCTTGAGGTCATTAGCTTAATTACATGGAATCATTATATTTTCATTGAAGAATTTGTCCACTCTCTGTGTTAATTTAATTTGTGCATAACATCATTCCCGAAGGATTAGGTAGACGTGCATAACTCTGTGTAACGTGCACACAAAGAGCTAAGTGGAAGTCCCATGTAATAAGGGGTAAGCCTATATTTTTTGTTTACGGGGTAAACGACTACTACGCCTAAGTTTTTTCCTTCAAAAGTCGATTGGTCCTTTATTTTATTTATTTATTTATAGTTAATTAAAACGATACAGATATCGATTACAATATTTAACATAGAAATTGTGAAATATAACAATGTTGAAAACTGCGTCACATAAGATATAATCAAATAATTCACATATACAATTAATATGTCACAGTGGAGTGAGAATCAATCATTCACAATTCAAAAATAACAATACAATTAACATGGAACAGTGGATACTTTCGCATACTTTCTCTCACAGAACACCAGACATACAAGACAGGGAATGTGGGATTTTGCCTCACTAAAATCACCCCGGTGATCACCATCAGAACATGGAATCCCCGTCACCTCTTAAAAGATCACCCCGGACCTCCTCTGTGTAACGCCTGTTAGTGCCATCGACGGGGCTCAGATCCAGACAACGGGCTGCTAGCTGCTACTGAGAAATTCCAGATGGAATAATACTTTCTTCGACCCGAGAATCATACCCAGGACCTCAACCCACCCAGGAGTAGCGCTTGAGATCACTAGACGTTCGAGCAGTCATCTGGCTTCGTCACTGATAGATATCTACTTAAATTACGAATATAATAAAAATAACATTTAATTTAAAAAGTTCTTATCAGCCAACAAATGATGATGTGTTTGAATATATTACACTAATGAGTCGTGTCGTTAGACTATCTTAAGTGGTTTTAATGATTTATTCTTACGATGACATTAAAGACAGGTAGTTTCACTCGTAATGACTTTCATCAGCTTTCAGCATAATAGCAATTATATGATAAGCAGACACTGCATACAAAATACTGGTCATGGTCAGCATTATCATTTCAGCCGAAATACGTCTACTGCAGAATAAAGGCCATCCCCAATATTGATATGCCAAGTTGACACAGACTGGCAAATGGTATAATGGCTGCCGAGGTGGCGGCGCGTAGTGTTCCACGCGCGTCCCGGCACCAGCCGGGGATTGCGGAAGGATCGTTCGATCCCACAACTCCCGGTGTGTGTGTGAAATAGAACACTGGGGTGGTTTTTAGTCAGTAGGAGTCTGACAGACTCCTCCGCCTCATTGGAAAATCCAATGAGATGTCCTCCGCCTGACATCCAATGAGGATTTTCCACCACGGAAAAAAAAGGTATGGCAAACTTATTTGGCGGTGGACGCAATTTGCTCGCAGAGCAGATGGTCGAAAGGTAGTGGAGCGGCGACCGCGTACTGGAAAGCACTGCTTTGGAAGGCCTCGCACTAGTTGGACCGAGATGTCCTGGTTAAGTTTGTGGGAATCTGCTAGATGCGAGACACACAGGACCTACCAATATGGCGACACTTGGGGGAGAACTATGTTCGGCAGTGGAGATCTTTCAGCTGAAATGATAATCATGAGGATGATGTTGACATGCGATAGATATCCATCCTTTCTTGAAGCTGTTTTAAAGCTTAAAATTTGATTCATGATTGCTCCTGCAAGGCTATATTAAAAAGAAAACATCTCCTAAATTTTCTCGATCTGATCTCACAAGTCACAATCAATAAAGGTTCATATAAGGATAACTGTATTGTAAAATATAGTAGGTGCAAGCCGTACAAGGACATAACGTGCTACATACCAATGTATATAGGTAGGTAGATAAATATACAAATTGCAGCGGTCAAATATCACAAAGAAAAATCAAAATATTTTATGTTCTTATAAGGATAACTGTATGGAGGAACTCGTGGCCAAATAATAACCAATCTCTAAGGTTAAGTAACGCTTGCCGAGGTTGGTCAATGGATGGGTGACCATTTTTACATACTTACCAAGATTTCTCCGTGCTTCGGAAAGCACGTTAAGCTGTTGATCCCGACTGTCACATAATCTAGATTTTCGTTATGGGAAGTTTCAAATTCTTACCCAGTTACTGCGTTGTGGAGGTCAGATAGGCAGTCGATCCATGTAAAACACTCAGCTGGATCCGGTAAGACTAGAAGCCGACTCCAATATAGATGGGAAAAGGCTATGCAGATTGATAAGGAAAACTATATTGTAAAACATAGTACGTGCAAGGACATAATGTGCTACATACTGATGTACCTAGACAGGTAGGTAGGTGAGCCGTGATCTAGGCTGACGTCAGCAGTCGTGTCCGTGTGTTTGTGTGATACGTATTCGCGTTTTAATTCAACTGTATGTACACACGGTAGAACGGCGTAACTCTTGTTAGTACTTCGTTTGATTTCCTAAAGCTGGTCAGCTGTGCTTGAAAACACAGTTAGCCAGAGGAGCACTGTATTTGTACTCTTGATAATTATATTCTGTTACCTTTGTATAAGTCACAACTTTAATTTTCGGTCCAAAACTGAGATTTAGACTCGTCCTATTAGAATGGAGTAAAATAGGAAGAATCTAAATATCAGTTTAAAAGACGCGGTACATTCATTCAATGAAATGCTCAGTCCAAACCCTTAATATGTTGCTTTACCAGTAACCTCCATGGACATCTCATAAAATCTAGTTTGAATTCCCCAGAGGTGCAAATGATATTAATTTCTGTAAATTGGTTTACCAACCACTTCTACACGACAAACAAATTAAACTAGATGAGAGGCCGGTGTTTCCTATACGATTTCTTTAAGAAGAAATATCTTTTTTTTGTTTTTTGATGGTTTTGCTCTTGACTCTAGTCTAGGTCAGAGGTGACAGAGACAAAGTCGACGATGGAGTGAGCTTAACCAGAAGAAGCCTGTTCACTCTAACTTTGAAGAGATTCGGGTTGTATGCGTTCGGAAACACAGACGCAGGCAACAAATTCAAAGGGCACAGTCTTTTTATGGCCGTTTAACTAGCAGACCCAGAACACCTAAATTTCGTCACTCATGTTTAAACGCCGTGTATCATACGAGTAATAAGCCTGCAGGCAGGTTCTACGTCCACGCGTGTTGTTATGCCAAGAACCTGAATTTGCTTATACAGCAAGCAATAGATAGGTACATAAAAAGCATGTATAAGTAAATACTCACATATAGTTATGTAATTATGTTGCAAATAAAATTATACATGTAGGGTTTTCTTCAGGGCATTTGACGAGATCTTGATTTGTTACGTAGTTAGATTTATTTGGGTAGCTACACATTCTTGTAAATATGTCTAAGTACCTAGAAGGTAATGCAACTTGAGGAATAATGTAGAACCCGATTAGAGCCTTGTTGCTTGCATAGTTCTTGACAACGCAACAATCACCATGTTATGGTGGTCTGAAAGTTACAAATTCTGATTTAAAACTGATAATAATAATACCGGCCTGGTACTGTCTCACTGCAGGGCAAAGACCTCTTCTCATACAGAGAAGGTACGAGCATTAAGCGCCACGCTTGCTCAAGGTAGATTGGCGATATCAACTTCTTCAGGTTTCCTAACGATGTTTTCTCCTTCCTTCCTTTCTTCACTCAAAAAACTTTGAAATATTGTTAATAGTAGTTTATGATACTGTTGCATAATAAGGGGTATTAAAACATGAGTGTGAGTTTCACACGAATGTTTTAATACCTAGTTATGTGCAGTTTCATACACTACTTTATCTACACTCATACATTTATACCGGCCTGGTGCTGTCTCAATGCAGGGCAAATACCTCTTCTCATACAGAGAAGGTACGAGCATTAAGCGCCACGCTTGCTCAAGGTAGATTGGCGATATCAACGTCTTCAGGTTTCCTAACGATGTTTTCTCCTTCCTTCCTTTCTTCACTCAAAAAACTTTGAAATATTGTTAATAGTAGTTTATGATACTGTTGCATAATAAGGGGTATTAAAACATGAGTGTGAGTTTCACACGAATGTTTTAATACCTAGTTATGTGCAGTTTCATACACTACTTTATCTACACTCATACATTTTGGGATTGAACCTACTTAATCTTATTTTTTGCATTTTCCATGCCATAAAGTCGTGATAAATGCATCATATAATAATCTCGACTTTGCTGGTATGAGATTATGAGTAATTTCCTTCGCCGCATATAAATATTTGGCGGCGTCAATTTTTCTTCACATTCACTAATATCAGACATTTTAAGCAAGAATTTTAAAAAGTCATGAAATTCAGTACAACGAAACCTGCAAAACGTATGAATGGCGCCAAAACCCAGCACATCACCGCATTAAATTGCGGTAAAAAAATCGTGCGGCAATAATACCGCATGAAATCCGTGTTTTGCAACAGAATCCACCGCATCGCAGCGCGAATATAATTCGCGCGAATATTTTGAGCTCTATGAACAGTTGGAAAGAGACAAAAGTTCGCGCAAATCAAAATAATAATATAAAATACTTTATCTACACTCACAACGTAATGTTCCAATTATGAATTCAAAAAATATTGCATAAACACGTACTTTATATTCGTTTATGGTAAAATAAAAAAAAAACCATTATAGTTCAACATTTTCCTTCGATTTTCAAACAACTGCATCATAAAATAACTTTTTTTCTATTATGATACAGGTCAAATCCAAGAAGTTAATCACTAAGGAGATTCGATCAAATATTAATATTTTTTGAAATGCCATTTTTATTAGCATAGGAGTTCCAGTGGCCATCTGTGGTCTTCTTCATCAGTTCCACTTCACCAAATGATACTTTCTGAGTGCAAATGATTGCATTGTTGATGAAAATACCAAAATCGCTATATGTATGCCTATAATATTTGAGGAGTTCCCTCGATTTCTCTAGGATCCCATCATGAGATCCTAACCTGATGACTATGGAACCAACTAGAAAGTATACCCTTCAAAATAAAAGAAGAATTTTTGAAATCGGTCCAGGCGTCTTTGAGTAATCGGGGAACATACATTAAAAAAAAGATTCCGACGAATTTAGAACCTCTTCCTTTTTTGAAGTCGGTTAAAAACCCTACGCTTTGTTGTTGGACACTGCTTATTGCTTTCAAAACTGCCCCATTTGCCTTAAAACGACTACTAAAAGTAGATCAGTCGTTAGCTCAGATTCCATTGAGTCACAGTTTGAATGCAGGGCACTCGACGAGCCTATGCCGTACCGGTAGCGAGCGATAGTTGCTCAACACAGTGCAAGTCAATGTACCTAGACATTCGTATTGAGGCGACTAAATTCTATGACCAGTGTGTATTGCCACTTGTCAGTGATGACATATAGATTTGAAACGTGGTCGCGTACAAAGGGACACGTCAAAAGGCTCCCCCAAATTGTAATGGAGAGGTTATGCTTGCAGTTTCAGGCAGGTTATGCAGGAGGAGCAAGGTTACCGACACAGCCCGAATATTTGCTAAGCTTAAGTGACAGTAAGCAGGACACAATACTCACAAAACGGATGGGCGATAGGGTCGAAAAGTTCTGAAGAACGCGTTCGCCTACCCGGCAGTCATAGCGTTGGAAGGCCTCCTATTAAGTAGGCCAATGACCTGGTTAAGGCCCGTCTTTAGGCTGAAATGATGATTATGATGAATGCACCTACAAAAGTTGATTCTATTGAGTCACTGCATGAATGCAGGGCAGTCTACGAGCCCATGGCGCACCGGGAGTGTTGCTCAACGTAACACAAGCCAATGTACCTATAAATGTTGACGCACTCTGTGTGACTACCGAGTTGTATTGACTGTTTTATTGACGGGTTCCTATAATTTCTTCTTCATAGCGTATCGATGACAAATATAAAAAGTTAAATATTGTGTTTGGCCCAGAATTCAGCCACTATTCCTATAACTCATTAATGTTATTAATAACCATCTGCTTCTGCATTTTAGCTATTGACTGTTTTATTGACAGGTTCCTATAATTTCTTCTTCTTAACGTGTCGATGGCAAATATAAAAAGTTAAATATTGTGTTTGGCCCAGAATTTAGCCACTATTCCTATAACTCATTGATGTTATTAATAACCATCTGCTGCTGAATTTTGGCTATTGACTGTTTTGTTGACGGGTTCCTATATTTTTTTCTTCATAGCGTATCGATGACAAATATAAAAAGTTAAATATTTTGTTTGGCCCAGAATTCAGCCACTATTCCTATAACTCATTGATGTTATTAATAACCATCTGCTGCTGAATTTTGGCTATTAACAGGTTCCTATATTTACTTCTTCTTAGCGTGTCGATGGCAAATATGAAAAGTTAATCATTGTGTTTGGCCCAGAATTCAGCCACAATGGTTATTAATAACACTCGTTAGTTTTTAAGGTCTAGAAAGACAAAAATACGTCACTGATATAGAATGATTTGAGTCTATCACCTGTTCGTAAAGAAACCTTAAATTTTCTTCCAAATACTATTTCAATTAAATCATTATGCAGGATCCTCGCATACTGTTGACTCTCACTTCTCACTAAGTCATCAGTTCACTATAAAGGAGGTTTACTAACGCTGTATTTGTGGTGAGACTTTGGGGAGGCCTTTGTCCAGCATTGGATGATGATCCGTTGTAATAACGATGATATAAAGTTTCGCATTGTCTTGCTGTCAAACTTTCTCCTGTGATTGAATTGATTACTAGTATATACTGCAGTTACATCAAATTATTATGTCAGTGCTTGTATAAATATCAAGGCTGCACGTGATATTATTAATTGTTTTGTATTTGATTGAGGCAGATTATTTACAAATATGAGTTACGTTTGTACAAATATCTCCGTTACATACAGGGATAATTAGTCTAGCGTCTAAACACAGTGAAAAATATCTAGGTCTGACTGCATGAGTAATACGCACATTTTTTGGCATAATTATGTAGTCGTGGACACACTTGTTCAATCTTTTTTTTATTTTATTTTTTTATTATTGATAGGCTTGCGTTTGACCACTATCTCACCTGATGGTAAGCGACGATGTGGTCGACGATGAAGCACGCTTGCCTAGGAGAAACCTATTCACTCTTGACTTAAAGACTCCCAGGTTGTAGCCAACAGGAAATACAGACTCCGGCAGGGAATTCCACTCCTTTGCTGTACGCATAATAAAAGTATTCCCAAAACACTTAGTGCGTATGGGTGGGATGTCCACCATGTACCGATGGCGCATTGCCTTACGTCTTGTAGTCCGATGATGGAACGGGCTAGGAGGAATTAGTTCATGCAATTCCAACGCAGTGTGCGTTGGATTTTTTTTTTACCTTTATCTTTATTGAAAAAAAGAGCAAATACATTTCACACTTATCATAATATTATCACAAGTAGGTACATTACGTTATAAAATCAAGATGAACCCTAACGTCTAAACTAGGCCGAGCCTGTATCTTAGACGTTAGTCGCTTCCAATGTTGTTACAATCAGAGATGAGTAGGTGCTTATAGTACGATTATACATTACAATACAAACATTACAATAATAAGAAATTCATAATTATGCTCAGTGTACAATGTGGGTAGATTTGTTACCATCAAGTATTATTAAAAGCAAAGTATGAGTGTTTACTTATTCTTGTCTTCTATGTACCCTACCTCCGACTAAAAATAGCAGAAACAACAAAAAGTACGAACTTAGGCAATTTTTTTTTAAACATGACATTGATTATTTTATTTAATAATTTTCCTGTTTTCTTGTTTTGTTAGAAGAGTATGTTTATGTATTTTTTTTTTTTTTTTTTCTTTATTGACGTTGTAACTTATTATAACAATTTTGGTCTGCCGGGTTTTATGGATTATTTTAAAACTGAAAATAGGTTTTCGACGCTGTCATAGCTTTGAGATTTCAGCCAGGATATTAAGACCTTCTTGCATGAGTGTTGATTTAATGGATACATTTTTATAATTTTATTCAATTTGTTATACAGCATTGGCCCAAGATAACACTGAAATTTTTCGATAAATGCTGTTTTATACGCAACCGTAGGACACACCCTATCAAAGCGTCTCGAGGTCATTGCGGTTTTATCACCAAATTTCAGCTTTTGATGTTGTGCCATTACAGTTTCTCTAACGAATAACTGTCTAACTGTTAAAACATCACACTCAGAGTACAAATCGACTGTGGGATACCTAAAAGGCCTAAAATTCATAACCTTAAGTAAGGCTCGCTGTGCACGCTCAAGTTTAATAAGATGGGTTTTACGTGCTCCACCCCATGACGTGATGCAGTATGCTAGAATAGATTGTGCGAGTGCAAAATAAACAGTTTTGCGAAGAACAGGATCAGCCACGTGTCTAAGTTTCTTAAAAATGTATATCAACTTTCTTGTTCTCCCTGCTAGTAGATCGATATATGGACACCACGTGAATTTTTCATCAAGGAGAATACCAAGATATTTAACTGTTTTAACCCTTTCCAGATAGCTACAGTTGCATGTGTATTGATGGTCCCCACTTTGACAAGAATGAATTTGAATATTCAAATTTTGTGCCGTTTTAAGTGATTGTTCCGTATTAGCAAAAGTTATGAATTTTGTTTTAGATATATTAAGCGTAAGTAAATTTTGACTGAGCCATTTCGCTGTTTTGTGAAGACCTATTTCTGCATAATATCTTACTTCATCCCATGTACTACCATGAAATATTAAGGCCGTGTCATCAGCGAATGTAAATATTTTACAGTTTTGTAGCGTTAAGCTACATAAACAATTTATATAAATTAGAAAAAGGGTCGGGCCAAGAACGCTACCTTGTGGCACGCCAAATGACACTTGCGCGTCAGGGCTATAAAGACCATCTATTGTAACTCTCTGTGATCTATTATTTAAATAATCTTTAAACAAATCCAATACCTTGCCCCTTATACCAATTTTTTCCATTTTGTTGATTAGTATGGGAACAGAGACGGTGTCAAAAGCCTTAGCCAGGTCTAAGAATACTCCAATGCATTTATTTTTGCTATCAATATGATTAGCTACGTGGTTAGTAAGTTCAGTGACTGCCTGCGCTGTCGACCGGCCAACTCTGAATCCAAACTGATTTTGGGCTAAAATTTTTTGTTTTTCTAGGTACAAGAGTAGTCTTTTAAGATAAGATAAGATAAGATATATTTTATTTGCTAAACATGGGTAACACATACAATATGCATGCAAGATAACAAAAAATAATAAAAGATTCCGACATGTTTGCCACATGCTATGGCGTGCAAATATTATGCAAGGTAAACAATTAATGAATTTAATTATAAATGAATTTCATAATTATCACCAATGAAATTAAAATAATAATATCAATAAAAAATGTCAAATAAAAATCTATGCAAAAATATAAATCAGATGTCAAAATGAAAATAGTGCATGTCAAATCAATGTAGAAGTGAATTAAATGCAAAACAGCAACATCACATCACTATCAAAACTATGCAACAAAATATAAATCAAATGTCAAATAATATAATGCATGTCAAATTTATAAAAATGGCAAATGGCAAAATGAAAATATCAATCAAATGTCAAATAGGAATAATGAATAATAAAATCTATATAAAAATTTCAATAAAATGTCAAACAAAATTTAATATTAGATAAGATTATATTAGATTGCTTTATTTCTTCAAACATTGCATACATAAAAGAGCATGCAAGATATTAAATCGAATTAAAATTCATTATTCATAGAAATGTATTCTTATTGTCAGCAAAAGATAGAACTAATATAATCAAAAAAAATCTTTTTCAGCTAAAAATTCGGAGACACTATAGTATGCTTTTTGCGTAAGAAACACATTCAACTGACGCTTGAATGCCTTACCACTCAGCTCCTTCCAACGTTTAGGCAATATGTTAAATATAGTAGGCGCCATACAGACGATACTTCTGCGCATGAGTGCCGTTTTTGCTGAATGGCCTTGAAGAACTGTCATATCCCGTCTGTTACGAGGTACAACGTCCTGTAGACGTGGAAACAAATTGGGGTTTGTTTTAACAAACATTGCGGTTTCGAGGATATACAGACAAGGAAGAGTTAATATCTTGTACCTTTTAAAATATGGTTTACAGGTATCTTCCGTTTTTAGCCCGAACATGGATCTAATGCATCTCTTTTGGGCCTTAAATGCCGTGTTAGCGTCTGTAGAGTTTCCCCAAAATATGATACCGTATCTTAGGTGAGACGCAGCTAAGCCATGGTAGGCCGCAATCAGGGTATCTACATTCACAACTGCAGCTAGAGAGTGCAACGCGAATGCAGTACTACAAATTTTTTTGCAAAGGTTTTCGATTTGTGATTTCCAGTCAAGCCTTTTATCAATTATTAGTCCAAGGAATTTAGTAGTATTTACGATTTCTACAATTTTATTGTCTATATTTATGTCCATATTTTCTACAGTCAAACGTTGGCTAAAATGTATGATTTTAGTTTTGTCTAGATTAATCTTCAAATTATTCTTGTTTAACCATTCTATTATTGATGTCAAGGTATTGTGAATGTTAAGTTTATATTTGATCATGTCATTGCTACTACTAGAAATTGTCACCGTGCTATCATCTGCAAATAAAGTCATTGGATGTAGAATTGAGAATTTTATTAAGAATCTTTTCAAAGATCTTAGACAGCACTGGTAACACCGAAATAGGGCGGTAATTACTGACACAGTCTCTGCTCCCTGCCTTGTGAATTGGATGGACAACAGAGATTTTAAACACATTAGGAAACACACCAGTCTGTATTGAGAGGTTTGCAATACGAGTTAAAAGTGGTACAATAATATTTTTTGTCATTTTAATTATTTTTGTGGAAATTCCATCCCAACCCACTGCGCTATCAGTTTTTAAGTTAACAATTATAGACTCAACTTCTTCCTCAGTTGCCTCCAACATAACCATAGAGTTAACCGGCGGACTAGAAGACTCTTCGATTTGATCAGTACATGGAATTATCTTTGATGCTAATTGTTTTGCTATGTTAGTAAAATAAAGGTTTATTCCTTGTAAAGCTAATTCTGGGGTATTTTCTGTTTTTAATAGATCTAATGGCGGTGGTTTTTTAGTGTCTCTGTTTGTGATGTTGTTGATTATTTTCCATGTCATTTTAGGGTTTTTGGCATTTTTATTAAGCTCATTTGCAAGAAAATTCCGTTTCAGACGTTTTAACAAGTCATTGCAATAGGTTTTATATCTACTGTACGTAATAGCGAGAATTTCGTTATTGGGTTCAATTTTAGATCTTAGGTGCATGCGATCACGGTTTCTAATGCAACGAACTAAGCCTGGCGTAATCCACGGTTTGATGCAGCGTAATCTTCTAGTTGTTAGTAGTTTTAGAGTGTTGTTCATAATTGTTTTGTTAAGGATGTTGAGTAACTGCGCTGAAGATGAATGCGCATCTTGTGATTCCATAATATCATTAAAATCCACTGAATTTAGGTCTGCAAGAATTGCTTCATAATTTACTTTATTAATGTTTATTTGTTTTAATGGTTTAATTGAATGTTCTAGTCCAATACAGGCAAGTACAGGAGAGTGATCAGTCAGAAGGGAATGAAGAACAAGTGTAGTCGTGGAAAATTTTCCCTTGACCATAGCGTGATCGATGCAGTTATTTTCTCTTGTTGGGTACAAATGGCCAGGCAAGAACCCATGGCTGGCTAGTAAATTGAGGTAGTCTGTCGAATTACGATCCTCATTATCAAGCTTCACGTCTATGTTTAAGTCACCCATAATGATTATATTACTGCGATTTCTGTAAGTGTTTAGAAGGCCATCCAAAGACGTTATAAAGTTATCTATATTTGTAAACGATGGTGACCTATAGATACCTATAACGACAGTGTCCGAGTCAATCTGTATAACTAGGCAGGTAGCATCAGTAAGGGGTATTTCTGCTACTGAACAGGTAAGCCCCTCTTTTGTGTATGCTACAATACCATCATTTTGATTACGGTTATTTTTTGTGTAGTGGGTCTCATAGTGTTTTAAGCATGGGATGTATGTCGCTTTTGAATTCCACGTTTCTGTCAGAATAAGTATTTCACATGATATTTGTAGTCTAGATAGAAGGACTTCAAATTGGCAAAAATTTTTTGTGATGCTTCTTATATTCTGGGTTAAAATTTTTAAATGGTGTTTAGTTGTTAGATCGGATGGCAAGAAAGAGGTACATGATTCAGGATCACATAAAAAGGATGGCCCAGCAGATATATTGTCTATATTAAGTATTAAATTATTATTAATTGAGGAATTGAATTTTGATTCAGAATTTTTGGTGACTTGGTTGGAAAAATTATTAATTTAAAAACCGTTTGGTATGCCAAATTTTGTCGTGTGGTAATTAATTGTGTCCATATTAAGGGAAGATTTAAAATGTTTTTGATAGTAGGTCTAATACACCACAGAAACTGATAAACAATATTACGAATAAGATGAAAACAAAAAACTAAGTAGTCTCTTGTACAAGAAACTAAACAATGCAGCAAACAAGAAACTAAGCAAAATAGTAAGACAAAAACTAAAAATAATGGTATATGATAAATTAAAACTAACGGCAAATGCATAACTAACCCTAGTCAAATGTGGTTTCGGAGAGAAGCTAGTTGAGATTCATCTTTTACTTCAATGCGAGGAGATTCGCTGTCTTTGCGGATATATATTTTGCCATTAACAGTCCAGCAGAATTTGTATTCCTTGGTCTTCGCTACGTCTCTTGCGACGAAAAATAGACGACGACCTTTACTTGTTAAAGCCTCGGATATGTAAACTGGAGCTTGCTGTCCAGCGAATCCTATATCAGCAGAGTTGAGGCGTTGGTTAGGATGTTTTTTATTGTAGGATTTGATACCTTGTATGACATTGTGCTTTAATATGACAGAGGTAAATTCTGCAACAATTGTACCCTTTCCTGACTTGGAATTAACTCGGAAAACGTCTTTTATGGCTGCTTCCTGTACATTTACATCAAGTAGTTTGCATGTATTTTGGACAATTTTGCATAAATCGGTTTTTGATTCCTTTTCAGATGATATTGGGATATTTCTCAATTCAATTGATGATGATTTTGAGGTTCTTTGGAAATCTTCAAGTGATGATTCAAGCGTAGTTATCCTTAACAAGTGTTGCTTGCGTTCACCCTCTAGATTATCAACTTTTTTGCGCATCTCTTCATACTGACTATTCATGAAGAGTAAACTTTTTTCAATTTCATCATTTGAATGTTTTATTTCCGTGTTTTGCTTCTTTATTTCAGCAAGTTCTGCGACAAGTTTATTTAACAGGATATTTTGGGTGTCTTTCCATTCATCAAGCATGATTTTGATATCTTCTTTAAACGAAGCAAGCTGTTCTTCGCTTGATTGTCTCTGTCTTTTATTGCGTTGAGATATAAGAGATGGTGTAGAAATCCCGGTAACAATATTTGAGACATCAGAATCAGATAGGGCATGTTGTACGCCGCTTCCTGTAAGTGTCTTGGAAACTTTGGGCATTTTTTATTTTTCCTATGTTCAGATTCACTGTGGTCGCTGAGCAAATGTACGATGAAACTTTTTGTCTTGCTCGATGAGTGATATCGTTTCGCACACCACCGCTTCACTTTACTGCGCGCCTAGTACTTTTGCTTGAATTAAAACTGAATAGTTGTTTTTAATTACTGATATTTTAATGAAATTTGGAAGATAAGCACACACGTCTATACTCCAATGAAGCCGAAGCGGAACTTTATGAATAGGAATTGCATGAACTAAATGTAACCGATAAAAATCTTTACTGATACTCAGAAACCATCAATTCTGATACCAGTCTTTACTAACGTGTGGCATTGCTTTTAAGAATTAATAAGTTAAATTCTATGGGGGAAAGAACTATTATTCTAGAACGAAACATTCGAAGACATGTGCCAACCACCAATCCGCACTGGCCCCGCGTGGTGGATTACGCCCCATTCCCTCTCACAGAGAGGAGGCCTGTGTCCCAGCAGTGGGAACATTAATAGGATGATGATGATGAGGGACAAGCAGGAATAAAAAGTTTCAAGCCCCTATCACTAATAGGGGTACAGATAGACGTGAATAAAGTTCGAACTGTCCCCTCGTTGCTAACAGAGGGACAGAGGAACTAAGGGGAGAAAGCAGGGTGACAGATCGGCATAATTCGACTGAAAGTCGACCCTAACATAGATGGGACAGGGATAAAAAAGGCTGTATACACGTTTGTTTGGTCGAAGACTAGTGACACATGCCTGGCTCACCATCTTGATCAAATCTTTAGATAATATAAGGATAACCCATATTAGTGTCTGAGGTGCTATTCTGAGAAAGGACTATCTTCTCGAAGGTACCATGAAGTTTTAGCAAACAGTTCATAACATCGTACTAAACTATAAGTAATTACATGCTAAGCTTTGAAACTAGTTTCAACCTAGGTGTAAACTTATCAGGATCAACTCGATGCTCGTCGCGTCGACTCCTAACTTCAAGGTTTGTTTACTTAACGTAATATCAATATGACTTTATTTCACGAAAGGATGAGCAGGGGTGCATCTATAGTACACCCAATGTCGCTAGTAATAAGGGCGAGCCTATTGCCATCAACCGGGAAAAAAGCCAGACTTCGGGGTGCTATTTAAAAATGCCAGATGGAAAAACCCAATAACACTTTGCTTGAACCAGCAAACAAAGTCAGGACTCGCGGTAGTACAGGCAGTACATTCAATGGTACGACCACGTACCATTGAATGAAAAAAAAAAACAAAGGCTCAGAAATAACATTTAAAAGAACTCCGGGGAAGATATATCGATGTATGGAGCTACCTTTTTGCATCAAGAAGTTTAAGCACATCTATACTAAAATTATAAAGAGGTAAAGTTTGTGACGTTGTAGGGGGGTAATCTCTGGATCTACTGAACCGATTTTGAAAATTATTTCACCAGTAGAAAGCTACATTATTCCCGAGTGTCATAGGCTATAATATATTTTCAAAACAAAATTAAAGAACCTTATGAAAATTGCAATAATGTAACCCAAAGTAGCAAAATGTTGCCTGTAAAATTCATTATTTTGCGTGCGCTGAGAAATCTATTGATGATACATAAAAATTATTAGGTAGGTAGGTAGGATAGGGTAGGTAGGGTAGGCAGGGTCGGCAGGGTAAGCTGGGTAGGCGGAGTAGGCTGGGTAGCCAGTTGACGGGAGCGAAGCCCCTGGAGTCAGCTAGTAGCTCATAAGTTCAGAACTTACTACAAGTAACATGCTAAGCGTTCGGAACTAGGTTCAAACTTATCAGGATCAACTCAATGCACGCCCAGACTTCTGACTTCAAGCTTTGTTTACACCTATATTAAACGTGACTTATGTTATATCTACCTACAGTGATATATAGTTGTCTGTGTATGTGTGTATAGGTGATTAGTGACGTCATCTAGGTTGTCAGGTTTTGTGCGATTGAGTACTTTAAGTTAGTCGACGAGTCATCTTGTGATTGGTTTAGCGAATTCTTTGTTTTGAAGTTGTCTGATTCTTATTTAACCTAAATTTTCCAAGACTGTTCGATCGATCCACATTGTCACCTACTGCTAGGTTTATTTATGTAGTATTGGTAGTTTGTTGCATCCGGTTAAACTTTTATTGTGCGTACAGCTAAGGAGTGGAATTACCTGCCAGAGTCTTTGTTTCCTGATAGCTATAACCTTGGGTCTAAAGTTACGAGTGAATAGGTTTCTTCTAGGCAAGCATGCTTCAACGTCGACCACATCATCAATTAATATCAGGCAGTGGTTAAATGCGAGGCTATAAAAAAATACAAACTTTCTTGTTCTATACTTCTTTTATAACAAGTTGCCTAAGTCAGTTATAGAACTGACCGATGGAAAGTTCAAAAACTACATCAAACGTGTCCTTATTAAAAAAGTATATTATAGAATCAAGGACTACTTTGAAGATAAAATTTTTGGCTTTGACACCCTCTGCGCATGCGGCTTCCCTGGTAACTCATAAACGGCACAAATATATGGATATCTCTAACTATTCTCAATCTCATTTTTTTTCTCTTTTAATTAGACTTTTTACAATATTTTTCAATCATCATTATAGCCCTTTGCTAATAATAGTTACAGCACTGATAACAGTATTTGTGCCACATGTTAAATTTAGTGTTGTGTTTTTTTTTTAATTATATAGATTCTTTTACCGATTGTGAATGTGTGAACATTGTAGGCTTTCTAGATTACTAGATGATTGTTAACATTTGTAAACTTTTTATTTCGTTTTACATTATTTTGTTTTGTTTGTTTTTTTAATTTCGTACGACTTATTGTCGGGCCTACGTTGTCCCCCCATATCCAAGTACTAATGCTGTAACATGGAAATATTGTAAACACATTTTTTTTTAAAAGAGTAACCATGGAGTTTCTTGCCGGTTCTTCTCCATAGGATAACGACTAACCCGAACCGTGCACCTTTTGTCGACGTTTTATAAGAGCCCGTGTAGGCCTAGGTAAAATAAAAAATAATGATTTTGATTTTTTCTTTTTCTTATTATTTTAAGATAAGTCCCGGCACATGATGATGATGATAAGTTTCTTAATCAGTTTTCTAAATATAAGACACTGTCTTTGGCAATCCTCTATTTGTTTATCTTTATTGTTTTGAATCAAGTAACTTTTGGCTTGTTCTTTGGTGCTATGGAAGAAAAGGAATTGAATAAAAGCATACGTGATGGTTGACAGGAGAGAACTGAAATAAAACCATGTTGTACCAACCCCTAGTAACATGGGCCAAGGGCAGATGAGCTTATAATTTGCTAGGTATACATTTTTCAACTTGGATATCATTATTCATTGTATATACCTACGTGCCAACCTAACATAGCAGGAAAATAACGAAGACAATGCACTTTTTACTTACATAATAAAATCATCTGAATCCGGATCTATTGTGCAATAATACCGTCACTATCATGTAATTATAATAACAATAACATGCACATTTATGTACCTAAATGCAGCGTAGGAAGTCGGAATGCTATGTTTTAATTATTTAGCTAGTCTGCCGTCTCAATTATGTCACGTAGGTACTTGGAGTGTGTAATTTGGCTGGATTATCTGTGGCATGTCAATGTCAGTTTTAGCGCGAAATTATAATTATCTTTATTCATAATTCAGTATACAAGGTGAGGAGAGTAAATTGCAATGACAAGTGAGACAGTAGATAGGTAATGGTGTATTGTATTTTAATCTATAAAATAAAATAAAACTTTTTTGCAAAAAATTACTACCGACTTCCAAATAAAAAAACTACAAAGTGAAAAAATCTTTATTTTTGGAAGTCGGTGTCTTTCGTAGGTACCGTTTTTTTGCGTTACGGACACCGACTTCCAAAAATAAAGTTATTTGTCACTTTGTAGTTTTCTTATTTTTTTTTTATTGTCTATAGGCTTGCGCTTGACCACTATCTCACCTGATGGTAAGCGATGATGTGGTCGAAAGTCGGTAGTATTTTTTTTTGTTCGGTGTGGTCGGTCGGTGTTTGGAAGTCGGTAGTATTTTTTTGTAAAAAAGTTTTTTATTTTTCACTTTTTAGTTGTACCTACATAATAGGCAAGTTGTTTAGTAAGTTGCCTATAACGCCAGAATATATTACTCTAATATCATGAAACTTGAAAAAACCGATCAAATGAGAGATCTGCTTACCCCTTAAGAGCGTACTGGCGTGTAGTTATGTTATGAAATGGTATAAACAATAAACAGACATGCGATTGCAGCAGTCCCGAGAAATTTGCCGTTATTTATTGAAGAGTTATGTTGTATATCTTCGAAGTTCTTCATCAGATCTTCACCAAATGAAAATGGGACCAATTTCGGAACATACTCTTTCAAATAAAAAAACAATTTTCAAAATCGGTCCACAATTGACGGAGATATCGGTGAAGATACATAAAAAACATACAAGAAGTCGAACATAGAACCTCCTCCTTTTTCGAAAGTCGGTTAATGATCTTTCTTCTATTCTAATTTTAAATTTCTTGCAGTTGCTTTAGAGTGCGTTTATTACTGTTGGTGAGACCACAGGAGCTTGTCAAGTGGAATAGCTTGTCGGGAATATGGTCCATTATGTATTTAGAACGAAATTCTCCCCAAGCAGTTCCAAGATACACTCTATATAGCCGCACCATATCTAAAACTCTATGTGCCTCTGTCAAGTTATACTGGCATAATTATACAATTTACTGCTACGCACATACAGTGAGGTGAGTGACAAGAACATCAGCGATTGGACAAAATTCATCGTGACCACGTCAAACGAAGAAAAAGAAATACAAACAGACGGCACAGGCTATAGACAATGGGGTTATAGGGTTTACTCTCATTGGGTACGGGCGTAAATAAGCGTTCCCGCAAGACGTTATCCAAGACCACTCGGCTATGGGCGACATTGACAAGCGTTGCACGTGCATTGTTTAAGCCCTATTATTGTTACTATCGCAGAACTGTCAAGCTCTAAATGCATGCTAGAGACAGTACAGTGAAATCCGTGACTCCCAAAATGTATCTTTATTCAAGAAACAAGTCAAAGAACATTATCTCTCCACCATCTTGCAATTTTACATATTATGTGTATGTATTTTATTTTCTATTTTTATTCAGTTAAGGTATATGATTTTTTAAGTTGTTTTTGTCTATTTTAAGTTTCCTTGTTCTTTCTACACACTGTGTCTTCGTTTATCTATCTAGTTCATATCTGTCCTTCCTAAACTTCCGTTAATCTCTCGCTGTCCCATAACCGTCTAGTCCGACACAGTCACTGTTAAGTGGTGTTACAGCTCACGACACAGTCACTTTAGCGGGACAATGATCGCTCATAATAAGCTCCTGGGCGACTAACGCGCACAATTAGTCAATTAGGGCTCGGAGACAGGCTACGTAATTGAATCATTGCTGTTAATGTGAGGGGAGAGGGTAGGGTGATGAGCGGGAGAGGAAGATATTCTTGGTAAGAAATAATAAGAAATCGTTTAGGAGTTTGATAGATAAGTAGTGTCGTGGTGGCCCATTGGCTCTCGTGCTTGAGGTCGTGGGTTTAAATCAGGGTAAGTACCAATGTGACTTTAATAAGTTTCTAAGTCTTTCTAAGGACTCCATATCAAAATGTCCTATTACGAGTATAAACATTATCAACAAATTTCAACTTTGGAACAAAATTTTGTGACAGACGACGGACTGACGGACAGACAGACGCACAGACAGACGGAAAGACAGACGATCGGACAGACGAACAGATAGGCAGACAGACAGATGGACAGGATAGGGTCGTGTCTTATTGCCGTTCCATTGGACTTTGAGAGTGAGGCAACAAAGATTGCTCATGTGTTTGTCCACAAAATTGAGCACTACAATATCGCGCACGCCAGTGGCTAGTCTCCACTGAAATTGGCCGCCGTGGCTGACATTCAGTCTGGAGGACAATTACTATTGATAATAGAGTCCAGGACATCTTCACCTGCCTATTGCCTTTTATCAATTATGCTGGGATCGGTTTCTAGTGTCTTATCTCGGCATCCACTACCAAGCTACTGGGTAGTACGTTACTAGGAATTAAATTCGTATTCTTTTGGTGACTCATAGTCATCACGACCTATCTTAATGTTGACGTCTAAAATCTTACTTTGTCTTATCTATGAATTAATCTCTTTATCATTTATCATCTGTTTACTCTTCTAAAGTCAAGCACACATAAAAGCCATAACCACTTTTTTAAAGACCAACTTTTTTTATTATTAACGGAAGGCTCACGTTTGACCACTATCTCACCTGCACTTAAAATGTTTTGGTAAAAAACCCACATTTTAGCCGTCTACGGCGAAGCCAAAAGAAAGGGTTATGATTTTAGCAGTGTATGTACGTTTGTATTTGCGTGTGTTTCTTCGTAGCGCCTAAACTATTCATCCGATTTTGATGCATAAGGTTTCAATAGATTCGTTATTATGGCCCGGTTAACATGAGCTACAAAAAAACCGCCAGTTTCTATTAAACTTTTTGTTTGTTGCTAGCTATAATCAGACTATATATATATATCACACTATACTATTATAAAGGCGAAAGTTTGTGAGTGTGTTTGTATGTTTGTTACTCATTCACGAAAAAACTACACAACGTATCTTCATGAAATGTGGTACAGAGATAGATTATAGTGTATAGCTATAGTGTATGGTATAGCACATAGGATACTTTCTATGTCAGGAATACGTATGTATGTATGTCTTTCACGCGGGCGAAGCCGCTGGCAAAAGCAAGAAGACCCATATAAGAAACGTGCCAAAATCAATTTTCCGGGTAAACTTCCAAACACTGGACAGCCATAATTCTAGCATATATCGAGATCTCCGACCCAGAAATCTTGCTTATGGCCACTAAACCAACGAGCAAAAATTCATTAATATTTCCTACAAATCGCTGCTCCTCTCACTACATCCGCTACCGACCACTTTCGTTTTCGGTCCTTATACGCCACCTTAGCGCGGACTCAATAAGGGCCACTTTCACTGCGCGGGTCAAGGTTCGCTCCCGGGTGGGGAGCACATGTCGTTACGACATCATACTACTGGTGCTTCGTAGTGAACCTACTTTTAATCGTGGGCTTGCTTGTCTTGGTTGAATGCATTTTTCTTTGCGTTTTGTAGTAGGCAATTCACTCTGTATTTCTAACATTTTTCGGTTCTAAAATAAAAATTAAAACGTACTGTTGCTTTCAATTCTTAAAGGTAATGTACTGTAATGTACTTGTTCTGCAAAATTTTGTAATAACTAATCATAGTAGGAAAAAGAACTCAGCGGGCTTACAGCATAGAAGAATAATAACAGAATTACAATTACAGCTTAAATAAATACTGGCTTATTCAGTATTTGGACATACTGAACACGTAATAACATAATTATTACCAAATAAATGATCACCAAGGTGATCCTACTGCTTCTTTCAAAAGATTTCTTCCAGCAGACCTGCAACGGAAGAAAAGTATAAGAAATGTAGACACAGTATGTAAAATTTTTCAATCGAAAGACGTCAACTGCTGGTCATAGGCCTCCCCCAAGTGTCAAACATGACCGCTCCCATTCGTCTCACATCCACCGAATTCCCGAAGCTTTAACGAGGTCATCGGTAAAAAATCACGTGCAATCAAACACACACCTACAAAACTTTTCTACTATACTAAACACGTTGCACGTTGCCTTGGCGTCTCAAACAGGTTTATCTATTTACCACCAGTACTAGCTCCACAGAACTTGCTAGTAGATACTACACCATACTACGTACTTACGATGTCGCAAGACTGTGAATGTTGCATTCAGTTATATAACGGAGTATATGTGTGTGTGTTGGTAGGTGTGGTTGTAAACAAGTGTCGATGGAATGTTGTTGTTGTTTTCGATCGGTGCAAATATTTAGGTGATATAAGTATATTTATAGGACAGTTTGCATGGCAGTTTATTGACTGTTCTCACTATTTCTAGGGATCATTGAAGTGACCAAATATAATTGCACTATTAGATTTTCAAACTTCGGCGCCGAGCAAAGCGTTGTAATGTTCACTTTTATTGATTGCATTAATTTGGTATTTATAAACTTTTTTTTGCTTCTGTTTTACCCTTGCATCAAGTTGGCCTGAATTACTAGATAGTTTTGATTGTGAGACAGATGTTTTACTTTTAATCATTTAAAAAAGAACATCTTTCTCGAATCATAATATCTTGACAGTCGAAAATCTTCTAAAGACATTTAATTTTAAATTTTTCTCCTTCATCGGCAATCAACCTGTGATTCCAGAAAAAAATAAGAAAAATTGATCAATTTCTGTATCAAAACAAAATCGCCCAAAAGCAGTATTTGTGTTAAAATCTACTAACAGAATATCTGCTCCACCTTCTCATGGAGCAATAAAAAGTTACTGCTCACTCCCAGATGCTCGCTTATCTTCTAAGTAACATAACATTGTTAAGTTACAAAATCTTACTTTGTATAACATACCAAAGATACACACACACGGGCAATTTTTTAGGAATTATTTGTCTGGCAATAGTTGCCGGAGATAGTGAATCCATCAATCAATCTTGGACTTAATACATGCTTCCTTAATTAAGCTAATTTGACGACACGATTGGCGTAGTGGTTGAGAGGTCGGCTGCTGCGCTACGTGTCGCGGGTTTGATTCCCACACGGCACGATTATTTGTTTGAACTACAGATAGTTGTTCCTGATCTGGTTGTCTTGTGTATTTGAGTTTAAATGTTCGTCAACGCACCTACGATACAGGAAGAAATTCCTATAGTGGGGCAACATTCTTTAAAAATAAAAATAAACCCGAAGGAAGGTGTTGACTAGTTTGAGTTGTTCAAACGCTCAATAACGTGTAAGTAAATACTGGTCCAACAAAATTTAATACTGAGTCTCAATCGACACAAAATGAAGGAAATTGGTGGAGGTATCTCAAACAGACAAATTGTTTATTAATTGTTTATTGTTTTTTTGTTTGTTTATTGTTTAATTGTTTTTGTTTAAAGTCTTCACGTGCTTGTCAATATTGCTGATTTCGTCACGACACCCACCAATATTGAGCAACTAAAGTTGCCCGTATAATGGCACTGATAATGACAAACTTTGGTGTCGCAACAACAATGTGGCGTTTCAAATAAATAAGGACGATTGTATTGACTGTGGACTGCTAAGCGCGGAGATATGAAATGTTAGAAGTGTAAAGTGTGCAGGTGTGTGAGAACTGGACTGTTGAAGACTGATGATGAGCAACTTAAGTTGCCCGTGTAGGCTTACCTTAACAGACCAACATTGTGTTGATGTCGCAATGTAGCGTGTCAAGTAAACTAGAGGACGATTATATTGACTGCGGACTGCTAAGTGCGGGGATATGTAGCCGAGATACTAGAAGTGTGTCTGTATAGGTGTTGGTAGAGCTGAATGAAATGGTGTCTAGGTTACTGTTTATTTAACGAACTATGTACTGAATGAATGTTGGTTTAATATTTTAAGTTTCGGGTTCATATTAGAATAATAAAATGTTTTTTATTTAATGTAAATAGTCATAGTAAACTTCGAGGGCAAATTTAGAAATTTGCAGAGAAGAAAGAAGTTACATTGTTTAATTTGTGAGTCTGATATTCTATTCATTTGCACACCATTATAATAATAGTGTATCTACTTTTCTTTTGTAACATCAATCTGTATTATCCAAAAACATTATTTGATTTGAAATGATGATACGGATAAGATACTATCACAGAAAGTTCACAACAAGCAAATCGATTATATAAAATACACAAAAATCTACTTGGTAAGTAGAAAGAAATAAACCGTTCTTTCAAAACCAAGACATTTTGTATCGTGTCGTTTTACAGTTTGCCAGAATTAATGAATGTAATCAATAAATAAATCATGAATAATGCCATAGACAGCTTAGAATTTTTGAGTAAGAGTTATTTATCGTTTATGTATAAGAAACTATCAGAATTAAGTATACTTAAAAGCAGAGTTTTGCCTTCTTAAACGGAAGCGATAATAATAGGCTTGAAATTAACATCCGTCCTCATTTAGACAAGTTAGTGACGAAGACCTCCGTATTCTAAAACGGAACAAAACACAAACGCACAAAAAATCCTTTGAGTACAAAAGATACCTAACTACGTACCTACAAGGTCAAAGACCTAACGTATGCATAATAATAGTAAGTAGCTGTCATTAAGTTACGTCTGTTTGTCTGTCACACGATTATGTATTCAAGGACTGCGTAATAGGAACAAAGCAGAGGCAGCAAATTGTTAATGTTTTTTTGTAAAGTGTGGGAATATTTTTGAAGACTGTCATATTTTGTAGTTGTACGAGTATGAAGAATGTGTGAAGATAGACCTTATTTTAATTACCACAATAATTTCAGAAAGAAATACCGTGCGATGCTCTAAATAAATTGTAGTTCTAAAAACTAAAAAACACGCTTTAATGGTGAATTGAACTAAAAAGTCGCTAATCCTGAAGATCTTGGTAAGGCTAATGGGACAAACTATTTAAACGCACCCGGTAGAAATCAACTTTCATTACTTGTAAATTTTTTAATTTTAATTTTTGTTTGACGTTCAAAAGTGCCGCTTATTGGCTTAGTTGAATAAATATTTTTGACTTTGACTTTGGCTTTGACTAAATTATTGCATTGTCATCGGCCCTTGATAAGTGTGCAAAGTTTCAAATCAATCCCACGTTTTGAAGGGGGTGAAAATCACGTTCAAAGATTCCGTTACATTGATACATAGATACATACCAAGCTAATAAAAGCGTGTTAAAAAGTCGGTCATAGGAAGTACAACCACAATTACTACTTGTTTCGGCAAAGCACAGTGCAGTGCCGGGATTCCGGCTTTTAGGATAAGAATGCTGAGATCACATGTCACACGGAATAACACCGTACGCTTTTTACCCGACAGCGGGAGGATAATGTTTTGCTACGAGCGTATGTATGTCCATTTCTATAGCATGCTCTACAGGACAAACGGCTTGACGGATTATGTCATTTGAGGTGTTGTTAGATTTGTCACAATTGTGAGAGTGACACGGATTTTTTCGTTATCCCAACAATATGGGTATCTAATGAAAGCTACTGAATAGGCCAAACCAAAAATATATATTTTGTTACACTTTTATGTTCCTATGTTGGCACAAATTCAATATAAGCGTTACTTTTATAGCAAAATAACCACTTAACTTATTCGGAGATCTCGTTCATTACTAAAACTAAAAAGTCTGAAATAAAACAGATTATTATAAAAAACAAAAACCCGACTGCTAAAAATTAATTAACTGAAAAGACCAAAACAGGAAGGGAGTTAAGTAGGTAGTAGAAACTTAGAAAAGGATTTGCATAGAGCAGCAAAACAAATTGATGAATGAATGCAAAACCGCACTTCTTGGACTGAATCACTTCCAATAGTTCCAATCAAGAAAAAAAACCTCGCATGTTCCACAATTTTTTCTTATGAATCAAACTCCAATTATCATATTATAACGAAGGCGCCATCATTATTTATTTCCTTATTCAGACTTGACATAATTATGTGCTGGTATGTTTCTTAGTCACTGGAACTCTTTTCCTTTTGATTCGTCACTCTGGGTTTTATAAAGTTCACGACTCAAGGTTTGTCGAAGGGCGATGGTGCGTAGCCGAATGTCAAATACTTTGGTTTCAAAGACAATCGCAGGAAACCAATCTGCAGATTTAAATGGGAATGAAGTATGTAAATATCATCGGATGACCCACAGACATCAGACGCCCAAAGATTTTCCTCTTGTGTTTAGTGTAGACACTGGGCTACTACTGAGAACTTTTATATTGAAAACCTGAATAATACTTGCCCCGAGCCGGGTATCAAACCCAGGACCATATTCTCAGCAGTAGCACATATAACCCATGCCACTAGGAATAGTGCAAGAGGCGTGTTAAACAGCATTTTTCATAAAACACTTTTCAGTTTTCTGTCACCCCCTATCTCTTTATATCTTATATTAAAAATCCCGATGCACCACAATATCATTTATATTCTCGCACCAAAGCCGCAATATCGTAAAAGGCATCAAATTCTCGCGTCGATTCGGTAAACCCTTCCGAGATGAAAACCCTCCCAATTGTGAAGAAACCAGTGTCACATATTACGTGCACTCCTTTATATTTAGAAGGTAATCCTTGAAAAATCGGGAACACGCTCGATTTTGTATAAAACAAATGACTGCCTACATTATTTTTTTGTTCCACACACATTCGAATTTCAAACCAACATGGAATTTTTTCCTCATCTTGAGTGACTTCCCCGCATTTCCCCGCTGTACCTCCCGTGAGTGTAAGATGTGTATGTGTGTGTCTATTTCTAAGGGATGTAGGGGTGTGTGTGATGTAATCTGCGTATAGGATGTGAAGGGTATGTTATGTAGAAGGATCTAACATTTGTATGCGTCCTTCGTTTGCGGTCGGAGCCGTGTTTGGGTGACCTTTGGGGCGGTGTGGTTCTGATTGCAGCGGGATTGATCTTAAATAATATTATAAAGTGAGAAACTGAATTTTGTTAGTTTTTTCAGACAACCAATCTCTGGAACCACTACACCTACTTGAAACAATCTTTCATCATTTGGAAGATACGTTATTGCAGATGGTTATAAACTATTATGACCTAGGCAATGCCGGGGCGGGTCACTAGTAAATAATAATATCACCAATTTCTTATTTTTGAGGGTAGAAACTTCTTTTGCTTAAACATGCCTAGTAGACCCCCATATTTCTCGGTTATCTTTCCTTTTCCCAAAACTTACTGCTTTATTTGGAATTGGAATTCCTGCCTTAATTTCTTCATTCTGCTTGCATTCTGGAAAAAACAAGGGACAAAACTATTATGCAAGCATTCACCCGATAGAAATATTTATGTGCAAGCTTCCTCCAATCACAATGTACCTGCCTGTCGATATTCAATCAGATAAATGGCTTAAAAGCTAATAATTATCGACTCCTTCACTAAATCTATTGAGTACTTACGTCATTGATAAAAAACTAAAATTAATGGAATTGATTGTGTTTATAATAAGCATTACGTAAGGTTCTGTTTCGAGTTTCTTAATTCTTTATTTTACACAAAATTACATACAACATAAATAGTGATCATAAAGTTGATGTACAAAGGCGGGCTTAAATCCAAGTAGAGTTTTCTACCAGCAAATCTTTGAGTCATAGAGAGAGTTTCCAATAGAAAGAAGAGAAGTAGCCCAGTGTACAATTTTTGAATAATATAAATCATACTATATTATATTACAACATTATAAAAGCGAAAGTTTGTGTCACGCGGGTGAAGCTGGTTAAATCTTAAATAAACTTACAAACATAAGTAGAACTATATAAATAGGATAAAAATCTTATGCCATTTCGAAAGAAAATGGTCCTTGCTTTCCCTCTTGAAGACATTCAGAGAAGGGCTGTCGCGTAAGACATGTAGGATAGAGTGCCAGAGACGCACTGCAGTAATAGAAAAGGAGTCATCACAGCGGCTGGAAGTGAAGAAGAAAGAGAAGAGAAGTGGGTTTACCCCGCGGTAATACGAGGTACGAATACGAGGTACTCAAAGCGTCCACGAAGGTATTGAGGAGATTTAGAATTGTGTAGGATAGTATAGAGAAGGGATAAAATATGGGTATCTTGACGACGCCGAATCGGCAGCCACTTCAATTTACTCCGAAACTCACGGAGTCCCAAATACGGGGATAGCCAATAATAAAGCGGTCGCTCGAGTTTACTTAAAAGTACCTCCGTTGCACGCAGAAAAACTTTAAGTA
Source organism: Orthosia incerta (assembly GCA_948252205.1). NCBI lineage: Eukaryota > Metazoa > Arthropoda > Insecta > Lepidoptera > Noctuidae > Orthosia > Orthosia incerta. The sequence goes on from OX411761.1 coordinate 27,331,833, forward strand.
GTTATAAATTTAAGCACAGAATCTAAGAATAGTATTCGTATGTGAATAAACATTTCTCAAACCAGAATCCACTGTGTTTCGTTTTCAATATATGAGTGCTGGTGTCATTACTGCCATAATCTCATGCAAGAACTTAAAACGTAGGGCACGTCTTATATAGACGTGACCTATATATTATTGCGAAGCAGTAATAAACATAGTTACTTTATCAACTAGGCCATCTGCAATCCGTCACTCAAATAACAATCCAACAGAAAATCTTCATCATAAATAACAAATTATATAACACATAACTTCACGCCTGTATTCTCCGTATGGCTAGGCAGAGGTGCACCTGTGTACGCCCACATTTTGCCAGATGTGTTTAAGTCTTATGGTATACCCCTATAGGCGAGGGTATTTCCATCAACCGGGTGCAAACCCAGGTCACGGGCTGCTACTGAAAAATTCCAGATGGAAAAACCAAATAACACTGCCTCACCCGGGTATCAAATCCAAAACCTAACGCTGCGTTTGCGACCACTAGACTATCGACAAATTCAAATAACAAATCACTACCAAGAAAATCCGTTACATCTCATCTTCATATAATTCTATTGTTATCCAATAGATTGCAAAGATTTCAAATCCATTATTTTTGACATCTAGTGCCAACACAAGATGGCCGACATTTTCCCACGCTTGCAATTATGTAATGAAGTGTACAACGAGGTAATTGTACACTGTTATTTACTGGACAGTGGTATTATAGGACTCATTGTCTTGATGAGGTCTTTGTTTTATCATTTTACATGATTATTTGGTGTCGGCTCTCAGAAACCAACATTTGATATTAAACTTGTTGTTATAGGGCCAAAGGGAATATCTAAAAGAATATATGGACTAGACTAACATTTCATAAGCGATCGTGATGATCGAAATACCAAAATGTAAAAGATTACGTAACATTCCAATAGCGCATTGGGATCTCCCTACATTTCTAACATTTTACCAATCGCAGGACAGAAAAGTCTCCAATATCACCAAGATGAGACTAGTCCGGACACTGGTTTTCTCAATATTCCTTTACGGATCGGAGTCGTGGACGATTCGGGCAAGAGAACGGAAAATGATAGAAGCTTTTCAGATGTGGTGTTGGCGAAGAATGCTCCGCATACCATGGACCGCCAAGAGAACGAACAAATCTATCCTTGATCAATTAGGTATAAAGACGGACTAGCCACGCTCTGCTATCGAAGAATTCTCAGCTACTTTGGTCACATCTGTCTGTCTGTCCGCCGCTGTATCTCATAAATCGTGATAGCTAAATTTTCACAGATGAAGTATTTCTGTTGCCGCTATAACAACAAATACTAAAAACAGAATAAAATAAATATTTAAGTAGGGCTCCCATACAACAAACGTGATTTTTTTGTCGTTTTTTTGTGATAATGGTACGGTACCCTTCGTGCGCGAGTCCGACTCGCACTTGGCCTGTTTTTTATATAAAAACTTGTTATAAAGTTTTCGCCCGCCAACACTGCACCCCCACCCCACCCTAAAGTTAACCACCACAGATATGGGAGATTTAGTCAAAATGTTGATCAGACTAAGAATGGGTGTAATAGTTTAGTTAGAAGGTGCTTCAGCCAGGCTCCTGGACTGCATACTAATGTCTCAGGGGCTATTTGGGCTCGTCAGGGGTCCATAAAGCGGTTGTAAACGTTTTGTCTGGGGGTAGTAGGGAGAACCCTTTTTTAAATTTAGCTGGAATTTTGTAGGAGTAGTAGTGGGTTGGTAATCTAGGGAAAGGTAGATTTTGTTAAAGCTTCAGTTTTATTTCACGATACAATGATATAGAAAAGTGAGAACAACGGTTGATGTGGTGACGCTTGGGAGTGGCCAGTGTACACCAGTGGATATATTTCGGCTGAAATGATGATATGGCAAGGCATAGTGAGAAAGTGATCTTTAAAGCCATCAACTTAATGGTAATTTTTCACCGTTTATGAACAGGCTTTCTGAAACATAACAAACGCATTGCCATTCCAGACACACACGATTGATAAAACGTGTACCGCGATTGACAAAATCTGGTTCACATGAAAAACCAAATTAAAGATTTAAAATGTTAAAATGACAGCCAGTGCCAATAATTGAATGTTACTCAATTACCCCGTCTATCTGTGCAGTTGTTCAAATTGCTGATGTGCCTCTAATTTCATTGACACCCTTAAATTTGAAACACTGATCTTGCCATGGTAAGTTTAACGCGAGCAGACCGGCGAGCACAGCCTCCTGTGATAGGCTTGTTTCACGTATCATTTATCATTTATCACGGTTTTTGTTCCCAAACTGTGATAAAATGTGAGGCTCAGGCCTATCACAGTAGGCCGTGTTCGCCGGTCAGGTTGATCAATTCCTTTATAACGTCCACTATTGGCTAAGCATTCTTAGCTACATTACTATCTACAGCATGTTTTGTTATTCTATCAAGCACCCGCTGACCTAACATTTGACCTTCCATATCATTGACCATTGTACCTCAAGGTCACTCACCCAGGTGCCTCGTGGCTCATCTTTCGACCATGTTGGGCTACACATGACTAGAATTTTTAAGCGTGAGAGTTTCCTCACATTGTCCCCGTTAGTACATTGTTTCCATTGACGTTGTCAAAAAGACAATAAAACTATTATGTCGCGACAGTTCTAAAAGATCTTATAATATTATGTTTTATGTGATGCTGACACAAGCAAGATGACGACCCACCTAACGGTTAGACAGTGGTCAGTGCTGCCTGTGGATATTGGCAATATGTAGGTACTTGACACATCGCCGGTGCGTTGCCAACACCATCACCTTTTGATGAATCTTGAGTGGTAAGCAATTATAAAAACTTATTAACAGAAAAATTAAACCGACTTCCAAAAAAAACACTGCAAAACGAAAAATGACTATCTTTTCCGAAGTCGGTGTCTTTGATACCTATTATTTTTAACCGACTTCCCAAAAAGGAGGAGGTTCTATGTTCGACATTATGTATGTTTATTTTTTTTTGTTTATGTTCACCGATATCTCCGTCAATTGTGGACCGATTTCAAAAATTCTTTTTTTTTTTTGAAAGAGTATGTTCCGAAATTGGTCCCATTTTAATTTGGTGAAGGACTGACGAAGAAATTCGAAGATATACAACAGAACTCTTCAATAAACAATGGCAAATCTCTCGGGATTGCTGCAATCGCATGTCTGTTTGTTGTTTATACCATTTCATAACATAAAATCACGCCAGTACGCTCTTAAGGGGTACGCAGATCTGTCATTTCACCGGTTATGTTCAAGTTTCATCATATTTTGGTAATATATTCTGGCGTTATACGAGTAGGTAACTTACTAAACAACTTGCCTATTAGGTAGGTACAACTAAAAAGTGAAAAATAAAAAACTTTTTACAAAAAAATACTACCGACTTCCAAATAAAACTACAAACCGACTTCGGTAAAGAAAGTAATTTTTCGCTTAGTAGTGTTTTTTTTGGAAGGTGGTTTATTTTTTTTGTTAAAAATCTTTTTATTTTTCTCTTTTTAGTCTTTTTACCTCAAATTTGTATTTCCGCAATGGTTTATAAACTCGGGTTCGTCGTGGGTCAGTTTCTATTGGGAAGCGATACGAAGCGATCAAAGCGAAAATAGTGCTAAGTAATAAAGTTGTTCCAGTAATAAATAGTGATTAATTGAAGTCTGCTATATTGAATAATTTATCCCTGAACCTCAGCTCGTAGCACTATTTTTGTCTCGGCACAGGTTATTTACATACGTATTTCGTTGTTTGTGAAAGGGGCTTCACCAAAACCTCAGCACAGTCATTTTATTTCGTGACTTATGAATGAATATTAAAGAACCTTTCTTTTCTTTTAGTCGTTAAGGAAATGCGAAGCTATTGTGAGCAACCACAACGTGAAGCTATTGTGGTTCGTATTTGCAGTCTTTGATCTCAATGAAAATAATGCTGTTTTTGTACTGTTCATTGTTTATAGTATTAATTGTAGAACAATGATTTTTAAATAAGATTATTTTCTTATTTTTTTTAAATGTCTGTGTGTGTTTACAGATGGCATTACGGATGTTGGGTATTAAACAACATAAGTGAAAATGAAGGAAAATAATACAATAAACATGCGGGTTCTGAATTCAGAATTTGAAGTTGACGATTTGTCAAACTTTATCAAGAGAGCATGTCAAACTTTGGCAATAACACATTCTTAACTTTAAATCCTCAATTCAGAAACCAGCACTATATACCACTAAATATCTGTTTATTTTTGTTAGCCTTTAAATATGAGTTACAAGACAATAACAAAAAACTGGCCAAGTACGAGTCGGACTCACGCACGAAAGGTTCTGCACCATTATCGCAAAAAACGGCAAAAAAATCACGTTTGTTGTATGGGAGCCCCCCTTAATTTATTTTATTTTAATTTAATCATTACTATTTTTTGAATTGAATATACAACTAAATATTCTTTGAATATTTCAAGCATCTACCTGTTGCCGTTATTAATATCGAGCAAAAAACGGCAAAAAAATCACGTTTGTTGTATGGGAGCCCCCTTAAATATTAATTTTATTCTGGTTTTAGTATTTGTTGTTATAGCAATAGAAATACATCATCTGTGAAAATTTCAACTGTCTAGCTATCACGGTTCATGAGATACAGCCTGGTGACAGACGGACAGACAGACAGACAGACGGATCGTGAAGTCTTAGTAATAGGGTCCCGTTTTTACCCTTTGGGTACGGAACCCTAAAAATTTCAAATAAAGACAACCTGAAAGTGAATTTAAACTCAAATCTAATTTCTTTTCTCAATTTCAAAACAAACCTAAAAGTTTTGACCGACGAAGCGAAAACTCTAATGACAAATTCTACTTAGCTTAGTAACAAACAATCTAGCTAGACTTGCAGTTATTTATATGTTAGTACCTACTACTTTTGTTTGTGCATGCCCATTAACCCATACAATATGGGTCACCATGGTTCATACGTGATAAGGCATAGGCATACTGCATGCTCGGCCGTTGTAATCTACTTTATAGTTTTCCGTAAGGCTTAATAGTGTGCATTCGGCCTTAATCGTTTCACTCACGTCAGCACTGCAGATTAATATGAGCCTAAAAATACGGGAAAAGAAATTATCTGCCTAGCCTTTTCAAACAAACGGGAAAATACCAACAAAACATGCTTTAATTTCGTTTTTCTGACTGAATTGAGCTTACCAAAACAACATAGACAGGTCAAAACACAGTCGGATTCACACAAATTGCGTATTCCCGCCAATTAGCTGACGCGCCGCCATGACAGTTGCAATGACAGCTGTCAATGTCACACATCGCGGAGGCGCGTTCCGTTTAGCGTTCTAATGAGTGTTGTTAGCGGCATTCACTAGGATTTCTTTTTATTTCGTGACAAAATATGTACCTACTGTGAGGTTTTTAATGTATTTATTTTGCAAGGCTTTTTATGCTTCCAGGTCATTATCTACAAACTTAAATTCTACTAATAATATGAATTTAACAATGTTTATTTTTACCAATCAAGCATCAATGGCTGAACAGATTTGAATGAAATTAAGGAATGAAATTAGGACTTATGGTACTTATTTTTAACCGACTTACCAAAAAGGAGGAGGTTCTATGTTTGACATCATGTATGTTTTTTTTTTGTGTATGTGAGATATACAACAGAACTCTTCAATAAATGTCGGCAAATCTTTCGGGATTGCTACAATCGCATGTCTGTTCATTGTTTATACCATTTCATAACATAACATTACGCCACGACGCTCTTAAGGGGTACGCAGATCTCTCATTTCACCGGTTATGTTGAAGTTTCATGGTATTTGGGTAATCTATTCTGGCGTTATAGGTTACTAAACAACTTGCCTACTAGGTAGGTACAACTTAAAAGTGAAAAATAAAAAAACTTTTTTACAAAAAAATACCACCGACTTCCAAATAAGGAAACTACAAAGAGAAAAATAAGTTATTTTTGGAAGTCGGTGACAATAACGCAAAAAATGGTACCTACGAAAGACACTTATTTGGAAGTCGGTGGTATTTTTTTGTAAAAAAGTTTTTTTTTATCCGTGTAGTAAATTTCTTGCGACAAGCATCTTTCGAAAGCGACGCAGCTGGCAACGAGCATTTAAAACTGAGTACAATACAAAATCATCTAAGTATTTTAATCCCATCAACACAAAACCCAAAAAAATAAATATTACGATCTATGTATTTTTGCTAAAGCCAACAGGAAGTAAGTACGGATATAACAATTAAACATAATTATTAATAACTTTGCGAATTTGAAACGGTAAGCCTCTTCCGCCTTACAGCCGACAGCCATGAAATTTTTAATTATCCTTTTGGTAAACAAAAGTTGGTCAAATATAAATATACTGGGTATTTATTGCATAGCTTTTGCAAGAGACTTCGTTGGGTGAAAGTCGAAAATTGTCTTACAGGAACAAACTACCGGAATGGAATAGGTATCCTATGTTCTAATTCAGGCTATGGTCCAGGGATGTTGCAGATGCAGAATTTTTAACATCCGCTGATGCAAATATTTGAAGGCTTATCCATGGAGCCGGATCTAAAAGAAACTGTATGGGTTGTTCAATAAAATAATAATTTATTAAATACGTGCCGACCCTCGACAGTGCCGCAGCAGTACTGTCATTTGACAGTCCCATCGCAGCCCCACCTCGAGACGATCCCACTGCAGTCTGGCCTCTGGACGTTCCTGCTAGGGAAAATGCAAGTAAGTAAAGTTAAACATCGGAACATTATAGTTATGTTGTTCACTAGGAACACTGGCTGGTGGTGTCGATAAAAATCTGCATGCTATTGGTGATAATAATTTAAATTACTCATTATCAAACGCGTCGAGTCTTGTCACCGAACGAAACTGCTATTATCTATACTAATATTATAAAGCTGAAGAGTTTGTTTGTTTGTTTGAAGGCGCTAATCTCAGGAACTACTGATTGGAATTGAAAAATTATTTTTGTGTTGGATAGTACATTTATCGAGGAAGGTATAATATAAGGCTATATACCATCACGCTACAACCAATAGGAGACTAGCATACATGATTAATGTTGCAAAAACGGGTATAATTCTTCCCATTTGACAGCTTCCGTTGCGTGCGCTGCGTAAGCGGTTAAAGTTACGCAACATTATGTAGGGTAGGTAGGTAGCCAGTTGACGGGAGCGAAGCCGCGTGGGACAGCTAGTTTATATATATTTCTAACGAAATCTCTTCCAGCATACCTGCGAGTGGAGAGTTTAAAAAAAGATATGTAGACACCGTGTGTAGAGAGGAATAAAAAGAATAATATATTAAACAATACACTATAAAGAAGAATCTTTCTTGTCGCAGTTTGTGCTACATCCGCAATAATTATTGCAGATGTAGCACAGATTGCGGATGCAGATGGCCAAATTGATACGACAGCTCCGCAATTGTGGAGTCGATTATTTGCAACATCTCTGGGTCGACCCATCTCTCGAAATCCGTTTAGTTGTTGAGGTGTGATTGATTAGCAAAAACATCCAAACATACAGACTGCCACTATATACTCGTACTTCTAGTCAAGCGTGCTTCACTGTCGACCACATCATCGCTTACCATCAGATGAGATAGTGGTCAAACGCGAGCCTACCGTTAATTAATAAATAATAGTAGAACAAGATTCTGCCAGCGACGTTGTCAGCTTGAAAGTCAGAAATGATGAGATACTAAGGATACGTACTTTTGGGATAAAAGGGTTCTATGTCATGCTCCAAGGTATAATCTATTTCTACACCAAAATTCGACAAAATTAATTCAGAAATTTGTTGTAAAAACTCAATAAACAAACATACAGTTTAATTTATATTTGTATAGATTAGTAGGCTAGGATGTAACTCAGGTATGTAGTACTTTCCCTCTCAAGTCAGACCTGTTTGGAATAGATATAAGGTTGTATAGATGTCTAAAGATTAGTATGTATGCCATAAGAGACGAGACACGTACGTGCTAAACAACCTGACTTGGAGTGCCTACGACCTATATGTCTGCTAGGCAAAGAAATACTGTTAGAAACTTGAAAACAATTTGAAATTAGGCCTGTATTTTAAGTCCTTTTGGAAGAAACTTCCACCACCCCTGTCAACTTGATAACGGAAAAACCCTCGATTTATATAATCATCATCAGTCTTGTAATATTCCCACTGTTGGGACACAGGGCTCCTCTCTGTGAGTGTGAATGGAATTGTGGTAGATTACGCCACGCGGGCCCAGTGCGGGATGGTGGATGTCACGTGTCTTTGAATTTTTGGTTCTAGGACATACCGGTTTCCTCACGATGTTATCCTTCATCGTTTTGACGAATTATATCATTCAATGAAAAGCCTTTTAATCAGTTATTTTCATTGAATCGAGAGGAGAAAATTACTAACGAATATGGGGGTTATATTTGAAGGATTAGAACCGGTGCAAAACTAGATGCGGAGCGAAAGGTTGGTGAAGATTTGATGAAGAACTTCGGCGATATACAGTAAAACTCTTCAATAATTGACGGTAAATCTCTCGTGATTGGTAATTGCATGTCTGTTTATTGTTTATAACATTTCATAACATAACATCACGCCATGTGCAAATGTGTACAGTTCACCTTGGTACACTCTTATTTCACCGGTTATGTTCAAGTTTCATGGTATTCGGGTAATCTATTTTGGCATTATAGGTACCTTACTAAAGGCAAGTTGCCTATTAGGTACAACAAAAAAAAACTTGAGAGGTGTCAAGGGACAGCCGGATGGAACGAAGTTCCTTTAGTATATATATATATGTATATACATATGTATATATATATATATTTGTATACAATATATATTATATGTATATATACTCTCTCGACTTTGTAATCACAACAGCGTATAGGTTAGAACACGCACGAAACACGCGCACGCCGCACTGAACGTTGAACTATAGCAAAAAGTGTGGTTACAACTTTTCGTCTTAATTTTTTCCGTCTAGCCCCCTTTCGCAACGCGCGATAAGGAACTTCGTTCCAAAAATACTACCGATTTCCAAATAAAAACACTACATAGTGAAAAATAACTTAACTTTTGGAAGTCTGTGTCCAAGACAAAAAACTGGTACCTGTCAAAGACACCGACTTCCAAAAAAAATAATTATTTTTCACTTTGTAGTGTTTTTATTTGGAAGTCGGTCGGTTTCTTTGTAAAAAAGTTTTTTATTATTTATTAACCGTTGAGATGGATGTGCGGAGTGACGAGAATTGATAAAGTGAGAAATGAGTATATTAGAGGCAGTTTGAAAGTGGCGCCAGTGACAGAAAAGTTGAAAGGAAACCGTTTGTCCTGGTATGGTCATCTGATGAGGAGGGATGAAACGCATGTTAATAGAAGAGTTATGAATATAAATGTGGACGGATGGAGAGGGAGGGGACGGTCAAAGAAAAGATGGATGGATTGTGTGAGGAGTGACATGAAAGAAAAGGGAGTCAGTGATAGCGTGACGGGGGCCAGGACGGTATGGAAGAAGAAAACGTGTTGCGCCGACCCCAAGTAACATGGGACAAGGGCAGGAAGATGATGATGATGATTAACCGACTTTCGAAAAAGGAGGAGGTTCTATGTTCGACTTCTTGTATGTTTTTTTATGTATGTTCACCGAAATCTCCGTCAATTGTGCACCGATTCTGAAAATTCTTTTTTTGTATGAAAAAGTATGTTCCGAAATTGGCCCCATTTTAATTTGGTGAAGATCTGATGAAGATCTTCGAAGATATACAACAGAACTCTTCAATAAATCAAATCAAAAAAGCAAATCTCTCGGGACTGCTGCAATCGCATGGTTGTTTATTGTTTATACCATTTCATAACATAACATCACGCTAGTACGCTCTTAAGGGGTAAGCAGATCTCTCATTTGATCGGTTTTGTTCAAGTTTCATGATATTTGGGTAATCTATTCTGGCGTTATAGGAAACTTACTAAACAACTTGCCTATTAGGTAGGTACAACTAAAAAGTAAAAATAATAAAACATTTTTACAAAAAAATACTACCGACTTCCAAAAATAAAGCTATTTTTCACTTTGTAGTTTTCTTATTTGGAAGTCGGTGGTATTTTTTTGTAAAAATGTTTTTTGTAGAATAAACTATTTTCTTTCAGTATTACTGGCACTATTAATTTTTGTTTTCTTGCGAATCTTCGCTCTTGATTTTATCGCTAAGCTTGATTCCTAGCATACTTCTTTCTATAGCACGCTGGCACGAACGAATTTTATGTTTGGTTCTCTCTATCTAATTAATAGACGCAGAACGTCACGCACAACAGCTAAAATGGAGATGGGCTGGTCACACCGCCCGCAGTACAGACAAGAGATGGACTAAACGAGTCACTAAATGGAAGGGACCCAGTGGAAAAAGGAACAGAGGAAGACCTAAGTATCGTGGGGTCAATGAAATTAAAAACACAGCCGGCGAAGACTGGATGACGAAGGCGGCAAATCGAAAACTATGGAAACAGTTGGAGGAGGCCTATCTCCGGAGAGGAGCCATGCCCTAAACACATCTTTTTTATATATTTTGTAGTATTATGTTAGTTGAAATTCAATGTAATGTGCATGGAAATAAAAAGGCTTTATTATTATTATTACTGGCACTATCACCTTTGTATTGAGTTGCCAAACATTGTTTTCACTCTAAATTCTCGGTAGCGGTAGTCAATCCTGTGCATTTTGGACTTTTCAACGGTCGATTAAAATGTCAATTTTGTTCTTCTGGTGATCGAAATTGAGTCCTTTACACGTGAATCTATTCGCTTACTAACTACGGTATGTAATCCAATCTAATTTGAATTGAACTACCGTTCCAAAAAAAAAATTTTTCACTCATAACAACTGTAATTTGCAAACGACAAAAAGTTGATACAATTTGCAGTTATAAATAAATACTTACGTCATGTAAAAAATAACTATACAAAGTCATATAAAATACTTTACATTGAAAATGGCTTATTTCTGGGAAACAACTGTCTTGGCTGCAAAATTGGCGTGGTGGATGGTGAGGAAAACCTAACAGAATATTGTATTGTTAAAATAAAAACAACTTTTTACAAAAAAATACTACCGACTTCCAAATAAAAAAACTACAAAGTGAAAAATAACTGATTTTTTTGAAGCCGGTATCTTTTTGGTATTTTTTTTTGCTGATTATATGTATTTACTATCTTTCCTTCTATATAATGTTACTCCATGTGACATACTTACGTTCAGAAACATATAAACAGAAAAATATTTGTTTTTCCTAAAATATCAACCAATACATACATGAACCCACCCGTTTTCCCCTTCCCAAGTTTGGGGAAATATAAAGTTTTGCTAGTTCAGTCAAAATTGGATCCAAATAGACTTCCATAACCGACTCGCACGTTGAAAGTACTCCTACAAATTCGGAAGTAAAAAAGTTGATAAAATCGTGTAGGTAGCACAAACATACACAGTCAGTTACTGATACATGACTATGTATTCCGATGAAACTACGACAAGAAGCGGTTTTGTTGTTGTTACATGAACATTAAAACGGTTTTAGCAGCACACAACGTCTAACAACGGGCCCACATAGGATTATGTTTTTTTTTATCTATATGCTCGCGTTTGACCACTATCTCGCCTGATGGTAAGCGATGATGTGGTCTACGGTGAAGCACGCTTGTCTAGATGTAACCTATTCAGTTATGACTTAAACTAAATAAGGACTAACTGGTAACTGAAGAAGGAGTTATAAAATTCAACTTCGCAATTGAAGTTAGAAAAATATTATCTATTTGAGTACCACCGCGGATGCGAATTGCGAAAGGAGCCGATACGAGCGCGCGTTAGAGTCACGGGGAATGGTATGGTTCGTTCCTGGATCCTTGCGCACACTCCTCGTTTATTTCTCTTTCGGAATTTGAAAATTTCCTATATATTCACCTCTAATCTGCGGTATTTACAACGAGTATAGCGTTCTGGAAAGTTTTACGCTACTCAATCAGTGATGTAGTCGGGTCGAATATTGACTTTATAGATGGATATCGACAAAAGAAAATAAGTAATTTGCTTGGAAATCTTACTAATTTGACTTTAGATTACAAAACGTCGAAAACACTTCTGCAATAACACAAAATAGACTCCCCCGCGCGCATGCGCCGTATGGACTACGGACCGGTACTAACTGACTCAGGCCAATCCAATGCATTATTCGAGCTTAAACATTATTAATTTAGAAATCATTATTATGATGATGTTATGATTTTATTTTTGTATATTTTTACATGGTTCATAAGTATATATTTACTATCTGTTTTACAGAGCTAACAACGTTATTTAAGTAATTTTTCAATGGCATTTGTACAAAAATTTATTGTGCCAAGTACATTTTATAAGTTGGTCGACTATTACTCGTAAACTTGTAAAGCCTGTTATGATTTTATTTTTGTTTATTTTACATTGCTCATATAAGCATATATTTACTCTGTTTTACACAGCTAACAACGTTATTTAAGTAATTTGTGTTTTAGTGGGGATGTTTTTTTCTCGTCTCTCCCATGGTGGGGGTATCATTGGATAGGCCATTCAAAAATATTATGTGTCTCATATAATCCCTTTTTCGATTCAGAGATTCGTTTGTGTAAAATTAATTTTTTTTTTTTTTTTTTTTTGTCTGGTAAGTCCGCTGTGAGCCGTTTTAATGTTCATATAACAACAAAAAACCCTCTTTTTAGTCCGCTTTATTATGCAACTTCGGAGCCCTATTACTGCGCGTGGCCCGACACGCACTTGACGGGATTTTTACAGTTTCATTGCACAAAAATGTGTTGCAATACAAATTTAAACATTCGAGTGTTGCGTCAGAAATTTAAAACCGCTACATCAATTGGCATCAATTTTAAATGATCAGTTCAAATAATATTTGAAATGTGAATTAATGGCTATTATTTTTTTTTTTTTTTTTTTTTGTGATGGGTCTGCTCTTGACTCTAGTCTAGGTCAAAGGTGACAGAGACAGAGTCGACGATGGAGCGAGCTTACCCAGAAGAAGCCTGTTCACTCTAACTTTGAAGAGATTCGGGTTGAATGCGTTCGGAAACACAGACGCAGGTAGTGAGTTCCACTCATTCGCTGTGCGCATTATGAAGGATGTTTGGAAGCGCTTGGTGCGTATTGGTGGAATGGCAACAAGGATGGTAACTTGCAGTGCGTCTAGATGTCCGATGGTAGAAGGGGGCTGGTGGGATGAGGTCGTGGAGTTCTTCAGCACACTCACCGAAGTACAGTCTGTAAAAGACCGACAAGCAGGCAACCTTGCGGCGATGAGCCAAGCTGTGTAGCTTGGCATCCGCCAGCTCAACGTCGCCAATGAGCCTCTTGGCTCTGCGTTCCACGGAGTCAAGCGCGGCAAGCTGATACTTAGCTGAGCCATCCCAAAGGTGGCTGCAATACTCCATGCAGGATCGGACTTGCGCTTTGTAAAGGGTTAAAAGCTGTCCAGGCGTAAAGTATCGCTTCACTCTATTTAGGATGCCCAGCTTTTTGGCCGCAATTTGAGCTTTGTACTCAATGGAGGCGCCGTAGTTGAGGCTGGATGTCAACTCCATGCCCAGGAGCTCGAGCCGATCAGTCACAGGAACAGACGCACCCCGAAAAGTAGGAGTTTGATCGAAGATACTCCTTTTTGCGGTAAAAAGACACGCCTGTGTTTTGGTGGCGTTAAAGGAGACCAGATTGTCATCACCCCACTGGGAGACAAGGCTTAAGGTCAAATCTGTCCTTTCCACCATAGCCTCTCTCAAGGAACGAACTTCATCCACGCTGGTTCTTGCGCTGGACAAGTATCTCTCTGCAACAGTACTGTCATCTGCGTACCCAATAATACCAGGCTGAAGTAGGTCATTGATATGTAGCAGGAAAAGAGTTGCAGAGAGAACAGACCCCTGAGGTACTCCGGCATCAATAGCCATGAAGTCAGAGGAGCAGCCGTCAATGACCACTTGGATCGACCGTTCATTGAGGAAGTCTGATAGCCAGCTACAAAAACCAGCGGGGATGCCATAAGCAGGAAGCTTACTGAGTAGACTCGCGTGCCAGACCCTATCAAAGGCCTTCGAGATATCAAGCGAAACAGCAAGTGCTTCGCCGTGTCTCTCGATGGCTTCGCCCCAGCAGTGCGTGACATACACAAGAAGATCGCCAGTTGACCGTCCCCGGCGAAAGCCATATTGACGGTCACTGAGGAGATTGTTGTCTTCAAGGTAGGTCAGCAACTTACTATTCAGTATTATTACAAACTTATGGAATACCGGGCTCGGTATTCCATAAGTTTGTGCTTAGGAGAGTTGATTATACAAGAACATACAATTTTTATGTTCAATTCCAGAAAATTTTAATTAAACACAAAATTCAATAACAAAACGGTGCATATCGCGCCATCTAGTGATATTTATCTGAACCAAATTTTCGTTCTTAACGCTGCCCGGTATTACACCGAAATATAGGGATGATGTTATTTCATCATCTTTCTATCCATCCCCATATTACTTGGGGTCGGCACAACACGTAATCTTCTGTCAATACCGATAAGTGATATTATGTCAATTATGTTAATTCAAATGCATAATACAATAGTTCAATAATATTGAAGTGAAAACTTCTTTAACGATTTTTGGTGGCGGCATAACTTAGAGATTAGACTTATGGTCAGAGACATGCTAATTTGACAGCGTCATCGTCATGCTAAAATAATGAGACGTGTTACAAAAAAAAACCGGCCAAGTGCGAGTCGGAGTCGCGCACGAAGGGTTCCGTACCATTATCTCAAAAAACGGCAAAAAATCACGTTTGTTGTATGGGAGCCCCACTTAACTATTTATTTTATTTTGTTTTTAGTATTTGTCATTATAGCGGCACCAGAAATACACTATCTGTGAAAATTTATGTTGTCTATTTATCACGGTTTATGAGATACTACCTGGTGACCGACGGACAGACAGACAGACAGACAGATGGATCGCTGAGTCTTAATTCTTATTAATAGGGTCCCGTTTTTACCCTTTGGGTGCGGAACCCTAAAAACTGTGTTGCTACTTTACTAACACTCCAGTAAGCTTTCACAATTGCCAAAAAATCCACTCTCCTGAATTTAAAATCACCAAACAACCCACTGCATCGACAAAAATCCCTTATTTTCTACCCGCAACGAATAATAACGAACTTTTCGAACAAAGAAAAATAAAGCATCGGCATTCGAAATTCAAATCCAATCGCGCGCAACTGTCGACGTAAAATCGCCAGGGTTTAAGATTAATCTGAGCTACACTGACATTGCGACAAAAAATCGCAGTGCCAGCAAACGCAGCATAGCACTATACAAGAGATTGGTTGCTACGGTTAGTGCACACATTCACACACTCTTTTGCAGCTTCAAAATTCAAAAACAAGTTGAAATAATCTTTATTATAATGGTGGTAAGGTGTTGAGGAAAATTAAAGGGTGGTAAAAAAAAGGTTTGTAAAACTTTAAACGAATGAAAAATGCTGGTATATTTTGACGTTTTGACTGTGTCAGTCGTTTTCACGCTGGCCAGAGCATTCCGAAAGATTAGATTCTTTTTGTGATACAATGTCGTTCGGCAACCGAAATATTTGAGCATTTCGTTCTGAATTCGAACTGTGTTTCTGAACGTCTCTTTGTCGGCCATGTTTGTTTTCTGTTTTCAATCAAGTATTTTTCAACGGAAGTTGTGATTGGAATGGGCAAGGTGACAGATTTTTATTTTTAATATTTGGCATCTGTCTTTGATCTATATATTAAGTAGGTATATTTTTCAGGAGTTATTTTTTTAGTTACGTAGCTTAAGCAAGGACGCCGAATTCTATTGTCAAATTTCGTGGCACAATAATATACTTATAGATTTTTATTACCCGCGTATCTTGTATCTACGTAATATTCTTTATTATCATATCATATCTTTCAAACCGCTAGATGGATTTATATAATTAAGACATTGTTAGATACGTCGTAACCGCCCAAGTGTTCTTAGATAAGTGACGGTAGATACATTATTCATTAAAAATCTTTTTTTAAAACAAGCTTTTTTTTTCTCAAAAACCCTTTCATTTGATACCAATATGGTAGTGAACAAAAAATAACTAGTCCGCCATATTGTGCTGTCCGCCATGTTGGATTTAGAATTACATAACTTAGCTAACCATGCATTGTTACCCAAACTAAACGCCTATGTAAAATTTCATTTTAATCTGTTGAGGATAACTGCTTTAAAATTCATTTGCAAGATTTGACCCGAACACACATAATACATACATATTTTGCATGTTAATTAAAAGCTTGCCTTGTAAAAATCAACAGTTATAGCTTGTAAATTCAACTACTTGGCTTGAATGCTTACCATCCTATCGCATTCCCCATAGTAAGCCTCCCTCTATTTTGCATGACTGTGCTGCATTCATTGTTTTGCATTGACGCCCAATCAGCGTGGAGCGAACGAGTCATAATTGGTGTAAAATAATTGGCGTTCATACGAGTACCCCGGCAGTGTTTTGTTTACTAAAGGATTGTATTCTACGCTCTAACTTTTGTTCTATAAAGAAAGAAAAATGTTTAACTGTCACAAAATGACATACACATAAGTAGGTACATGCTTATGCTAAACCATTAACAAATTTACAATGCATGTCCTCGAAAAGAGCGTTTTCCAAGCAGCTAAAACTGTGCGGAAAGTGTCACTTTTTTTTACTAGTGCTTTTTACTTTCCTGTACTTTTTTAATTTTTAACTCCAACGTCAGCCCGCAGCATAGAGTTTTTATTATTTGAGAAAAGTTTTAAAAATTAGTTAAGTACAGATTATCATTCATATAAAAGGTAAAACAAAACTAATACTTCATTTTAGGCGTTTTTAATAAATCTAGATTTAGTTTTTAATCAATAAATTAATTTTAAATATTCATTAAATATGTTTGGCAGAATGAATATTTTGCTCGTGCCTTTTTGCGTTACGACGTGACAGCTATTTGCACATGCGCAGTAGATATGCCCGAGGAACTATGAACTAATAGTTAATCTGTGGATATGCTGAGCGCCCTTAAATAAGCGCCATTTTATTAATTACTTGCTTGGTTCAGATATTTTTTTTTATTTCCTCGCACAATGCATAGTAAAATGTTGTATGATACACGTGCGTAAGAGATTTTTAGGATCCCGTTTTTACCCTTTGGGTACGGAAACCTGAAAACAGCAAAAAAAAACACGTTTGTTGTATGGGAGCCCCACTTAAATATTATTTTTTTTCTGTTTTTCGTATTTGTTGTTATAGCGGCAACAGTAATACATCATCTGTGAATATTTCAGCTGTCTAGCTATCACGGTTCATGAGATGCAGCCTGGTGACACACGGACAGACAGACAGACGGATCGCGGAGTCTTAGTAATAGGGTCCCGATTTTACCTTTTGGGTACGGAACCCTAAAAAGACCCAAAAACATTTTAAAATAAGCTTCAGAACTGTTAAAAAGAGTTTATTGACTTTAGCCACAAAAAAATTAAACTGTAATAAAATAAAAAAATACTACATAAAAAGTTAACGGTTTTATGATTGAACCCCGAATGTTTTTAAATGACTTTGTAAACGTAGAGGTCCCTAAACCTCTCTCATTAAAATAATACCCCTGACCTTTGAGCTAATCACTCCTGACAATGTGGTTTATAACCATAATTATTTCTATAGATAAAGCCACAAAAGAAAACCTCAAAATAACTAGATACTACTCAGTGTGTACAATTCAGAACGCAGAAAGGATCAATGATACCGTTAAATCCTGGAGTGGCGACCTAGAACCGGTAGACGCTGCGTTGGAAAACAGAAACAGATGACCTGGTGAAGGTTGCGGGATTCCGCTGGATATGAGACATACGGAACCATTCAATATAGTGACGCTTGGGGCAGGCCTGTGTTCAGCAGTGGACTTATTTTGGTTGAGATAATCATGATGATTTTAACATTACGAAAACGATTAAGGCAAAGGGTTCTTGAATTATTTAGCGTAATTAGTTGAAGTAATATGGAGCCGGTTATCTGGTACCTAGTGGTGAAGGCTGCGTTAGTCCGCTGGATTATAATAAACAGCACAGGATGTCAAGAGTGGTCGATGTGGTGAAGCTTGGGGGAGGGTCTAAGTTTATCAGTTACTGCTTGTCAGTATAGGCTGAAAATATTATGATGGTGGATTCAAAAACTTTTTAAAGGACAATAACAAAAAGTTTAAATAATTTGACTTTCAAAAGACAGCCACATATTTTATGATTGGACCCAAACGTTTTCAAATTACTATATAAAGTAGAGGTCCCTAATTCCCTAATTAACAGCACCCTGACCTTTGCGCTAATTATCTTTCTGAGCTCCTACTCATGAAAATAGCTCATTAACGTAATTTATTGGTTGGTAATTATTTCAGGAATCTTTTTATTTTTAGGCGAGCCGCAAAAGTACGTTTACCGCGTTCGATGTCCAAATTAGTTTTCCGTATTCGGAAACCCAAATGCACCGTATGCTGATAAAATACATTGACTGCCGCACATGTCCGTTTTTTTCGAACGGAACACTTTCCGTACGTACGTATCGAATGCCAGCGCGCGGGTTCGTGAAAATTCCGTACAGGAAAAATGTAACGTCTGCGCTAGGTTCACGGAATTCCGGATCTGTATTCCGTATTCGGTAATCGAATGCGGAAAACGAGTACTATGCACAAATGGAGCCCAGGGTACAAATGATCGGCCGGGACGGAAGAAAAATGTCTGTAGGTTTATTAATTGGTGAATAACTGACAGTCGCAGCCTGGTGTTTCGATTTTTGCTTGGCTGTATTGTTAAAAATTGAGTGTTGTATGCTCTGCCAGCCCCTTTCAAGGCGTGATATTACATACAATTATAGTTTTTGCCCGCAGCATCACTCCTGTAACGTATCTCCCATTAGTCATGTATTTTTTCGGGATAATAAGTAGCCTATGACACACAGCGAAAGTGAGGCTGACTATCAGCGGAAGAATAATAGTAATCAGATTTAGGTCGGGTATTAACTTTAGAAACCATATTCCGTTATATCAGGCATAGCGGTTCGGTTATCAAAACTCTCGTGTCCTAGTAAAACGATCATACTATTGCCCTGCGAAATGCAATTTTCGCAAAATGGTTTAACACCAAGA
This sequence comes from Orthosia incerta, assembly GCA_948252205.1. Lineage (NCBI taxonomy): Eukaryota > Metazoa > Arthropoda > Insecta > Lepidoptera > Noctuidae > Orthosia > Orthosia incerta. Next base: position 27,351,135 of record OX411761.1, read on the forward strand.
CATTTTAATCAACCCGCTATACTTATTCATCTTCACATAAACCCTTACACAAGGTCTAAGGCGTATCTCCCGGATAACGGCGCAATCTCGTTACCCCTCCATCTCGAAGAAAAACAAAAGATAAATGAAAATAAAGCAACGAACGTGATCACACAACTTCATTACTTCTTTTCTTTGAGGGAGCATGGAGTAAGGAGGAATGGAGTGCCAATGTGCGTGGGGAAATTTGAATTTTTCGCACAATGTCATGTTTAAGAGTTCGATGATAAATAATAATAAAAAGGGGAGAAGGCTGAGGGAGGGCCAGTGGCCATTCAATACACACCAATACTGTTCCTTATTGTGTACCAATTGTGCCTTGGAAAGCAAATAAAGCCGTTAGTCCCGGCTAACATTTGTAAATCTTTGACAGTCGTTACGGGTAGCCAGAAGCCAGGAAATTTAACACTAGTTGCCAAGGAGAATTTAGTTACTCAGTTACTGGATTGAGGAGGTAGAATAGGATAGGATAGATGGCCTCACATTTGGTCATTTGTGCGTGCAGGCCTTCTCTCATCCACCACGCGTGCCCAGTGCGGGTTGGTGGATGTCACAAGTCTTTGAGTTTTGGCCGGTTTCCTCACGATGTATTCCTTCACCGTTTTGAAAGCAGTGATGATGAAATAATTGACATAAAGTAAAGCGCCTGCCTGGTTCCGAACCCACGACCTAAAACTTGTAAGTCGCGGCCGTTACCACTAGGCTACCACAGCTCCTGATTGAGGAGGTAAGATACGCATCGCTCCATGTAAAACACTGGTATTCAGTTGCATCAGTTATACCTACTGGAAGCTGACCCCAATATTCATAGTTGGAAAAAGACAAGGCAGCTTGATTGTTTGGGTTAAACTCTGTGGTTGGCTATTGGGTTGCTTTTGTTTTAGCGTAGCTATTTGTTTCGACTCTCATACAAGACTTACAACCACACTTATTTCTACCGCCTCGCCTGCCAAACAAAGTTGTGTTGTTATAGTGAAGTAACAGCCACATTTCTAGATTTCGCAAAAAGTCTGCATGTGATTTCAGTCTGGTTCGGTTTGAAATCACATATCCCGTCTTTTGGACAATTATTCTTTTAAAATCGTCGATATTCTCGTGGCAGCAAGCTTTGTGAGAATAACTCAAGAGACTTTTAGTAGCTGAGCTGACGGTGACGAGTTTGGTGGCGATCGGAGCATTTATTTTTTAACTTTGAACGCGGGTGAAGCCGCGGACAGAATCTAGTATTTTGAATAAAAAAAAATGTAAGCCCTCCATTATTAACCCCTTCACAGCCCGACCCGTAATCTCAATATATTACTAGTAGTAAACAACAGGCAACAATAGACGCGGCGATAAAATTAACTTTTCGAGCAATGCCCGTAAAAAGATAACCTAGCATGACAACCTTCACAAAACGACCTCATCACTGTCTTCTCTGTACATTGCTGGGTAACCATGCAATCTCTTTTCATAAGCCGTGCGCTTCGTACAAAACGAGCGATGTATAAGGTATGGGATAGAGTGTTGTAAGGATATTTGTGACGATGATACGGAGATGTCAGACTTAGCAGAAAACCGCTAGTGACGTATTACAATTTATCGTTCTGTTAGCGTTGGTTTACATGTATTTGGGATGGTGTCCTTGAAATCATTATTTAGTATTTCAGGCAAAATAAAGACTACATTCTTCAAATGGAGCGGGTAGAGATATTATGATATAGTCCAATACTTCAATCACATTTTGCAGTCACAGTCTAGTCTCGAGTTACAACAGTTTCTTCTAGTAAAAAACAGTTTTTTTTTTATTAGGATGGGTTTGCTCCCCTCAAGTTAAAGTGGAAAATCTACAAGTCTGTGATAAGACCTGTCATACTGTATGGATCAGAATGTTGGGCTGTGAAAAAGATGGATGAAAGGAGAGTGCATGTAGCAGAGATGAGAATGTTGAGATGGATGTGCGGCGTAACGAGATTGGATAAAGTGAGAAATGAGTATATTAGAGGCAGTTTGAAAGTGGCGCAAGTGGCAGAAAAGTTAAAGGAAAACCGTTTGTCCTGGTATAGTCATGTGATGAGGAGGGATGAAACGTATGTTATTAAATAAGAGTTATGAATATACATGTGGATGGATGGAGAGGGAGAGGAAGGCGAAGGTAATAATAGCGTGACAGGGGACAGGACGGTATGGAAGAAGCAAACGTGTTGCGCCGACCCCAAGTAACATGGGATAAGGGCAGGAAGATGATGATGGTTTGCTCTTGACTCTAGTCTAGGTCAGAGGTTACAGAGACAGAGTCGATGATTGAGTGAGCTTACCCAGAAGAAGCCTGTTCACTCTAAATTTGATGAGATTCGGGTTGAATGCGTTCGGAAACACAGACGCAGGCAGTGTGTTCCACTCATTCGCTGTGCTCATTATGAAGGATATTTGGAAGCGGTTGGTGCGAATTGGTTACACTGCAGCCTGAGAATTAAACACAGTACCCCACTCATAAGACAAGCTTGCACCTACTAGACCAACGAGACACACTTGATAAAAGTAAAATTCCACATCCTAGTCTTATACTGTTCTCATCTATAAATATAATAAATTGATTTACTTAAAAAACCAACAAAAAAAGTAACGTAAGACTACTGACATCATCGACACCCAAAGATCTACCACACTGAACAATCTCCAATAGTATTTTACAAACAGGTTCACAAACAAAATAAGAATGTTTGTAAAGTGACGTAAGAATAATAATAATAGAAGGCTTACGTCATCGGCTAATAAATTACGTATTATTAAAGAATGTTCTTCATTAAGCTGTCAGGTTTGATACATCGTGTGTCAGAGGCCGAAGGGGGCTTGAAAAATGTGTTGATAAGATTGTATTTGTATTGTACTTGACGATCCAAAGAACTTGTAGAAACTGATTCTAGTTTTTGCGTCCCCAATGCTGGGATAATGCCATCAAGGGCCGACACCTCCACCAATTCTGTCCATCCGTTCGTGAGCGACTGGCCAGGACGTGGCTGAAGGTGGATCACTGTGTTGTCCATTTTCTCAGAGATCATGGTAACTTTAAAACTAAATGATTTTCCTACAAGCTTGTTGCCTCCCCTTTATGTCAATGTTCTACATCTGACTGCGAATATGTACATACATCTGCAGATCATATCTTATGGGAGTGTATTTTTTAGAAGAATGAACGCAATATTATGTTGGATGCATCCAGAATTATTTACTATACAGACCTTGTGGAAACTAGAACAAATTTCCGTGCGTTTGAGCGTTTTTGCCATACCTATTATTGGAATCATATCTAACAGCTCACAGTGTTAGGACCCATTAATATTAATGCTAATTTTTATCCGTGGTGCTAGGCAACTGGGCTTATCCCAGTTGTAAACAACCCTTTGTGCCTATTGGCCTTGTTTGTTCTGTCTCCTGCTTGATTTGGAGGGAAGTGGAAATTATGTATTATTTTTTTCGTACTCCTCCGTTATTCTTTTCTGATTAATTGCGTTGCGGGATCCAATACAGTTAAATTCATTCTTCGGGACTTCGTCGAGCTTCATTTGTGTTTGAGTTGCAGTGGTATGGAAATAGAATAGAATATAATAGATTAGAATAGAATTTACTTTATTGTACCTACACCATAAAAATTAATAGTGCGGTGGGATTGTCCCAAAGAAAAAAGAAAAATATCACCAATGCTGGCGTTTGTGACAAACTTACCACGTCATAGTTTTAAAACTATCTCTGATTATTCTTGATGCCATTTCACCACTTGCCCGACATTCAGCATCATGTGAGATTTTCGAGACTTTAATGTTCAATGGTCTGACCAACGTTTTATGATCCCTTTCTTCATCTCGGTCATTTGTTCTCATATTTTCCAGTGACAAATTAAGATTGTAGTTAATTATAAAAGTAGACAAATTCTTAAAGCAGCCTTGATTTCTTAAAAGAACTAAATAAATCTAAACTAGTCGAAACGAAGAAAACCTAAACCATATCTCATGACTATGAGATATGGTTTCTGATAGTTTTCTTATGATATAACTATATCACACGATTTATCTTATCTCAATATAGGGTCTGTCCCAAGATTATCATTAGCTGGATACCTGCTGCATAGTAACTCCGCTATCATAAGCATTAACCCTTTGATCTTGATCATAATTCATAAGATACCCAAATATATTGACGCTAACGATTATCATAGTAGCTTTTAGTTGCAAAAACGCAAGTTCTGAGGATGCCCGTATTTTTATGCGTTCGGTATATTACACTATTAACAAGTTTTTCATATTGATTGCTGCGAAGATGAAATGCCGATTTGATTTTGAAAATTTTTAAGTAAGAACATTGGAATTCTGTTCTTAGCTGTTATATCCAGCAAGAAAAAATAATGGAATAGTTATGTAAGACTTGTACGCTTGTATGCTACAAAAAAAATGCGTAAGAAAAATCTCAAGTACTAGAAAAATTTAATGTAATAATTTAGTTGAATGGAAAAGGTTATATGGCTGACTAATAAACATACCAACACATTACACTGTACTGCGTAGGAATAATACGGCGCTTATGATCCTTATAAGACTAGAAGCTCACGTGTATAACACAAAGAAGATAAACAAAGAAGTCAAGTAGAAGCTACGCGCGACTGTTCGCAGTAAAAAAACTTTTTCACAAAAAATACAAGTCGGTTGTATTTTTTGTAAAAACGTTTTTACTTTTTGTGTTACGTAATGGACAAGTTCGTTATTAAGGTACCTATAATGCCCACAGTGATGCCAGAATAGATAACACGAATTACATATAACTTGAACATAACCAGTGGAATGAGAGTGTACCAGGGTGAACTGTACACATTTGCGTACCCGTTAAGAGCATAAACAGACATGTGATTGCAGTATTCCCGAGAGATTTGCTGTCATTTATTGAAGAGTCCTTCATCAGATCTTTACCAAATTCAAATGGGACCATTTCAAAATCGAACAAAACAGAAATTTGCAAATACGTTTATGTATGACGGAGTTATGCCCGAACATTTATATAAAAACCGGCCAAGTGCGAGTCGGACTCGCGCATGAAGGGTTCCGTACTTAGTAAATTGCAGTTTACGATTTATGACGTATTAAAAAAAACTATTTACTAGATCTCGTTCAAACTATATACTGCTTTTCGGTGGAAGTTTACATGGTAATGTACATCATATATATTTTTTTGTTTTATCATTCTCTTATTTTAGAACTTACAGGGGGGGGGGGGGGGTGATACATTTTACCACTTTTGAAGTGTCTCTCGCGCAAACTATTCAGTTTAGAAAATGATATTAGAAACCTCACTATCATTTTTTGATGACCTATCCATAAATACCCCACACGTAAGGGTTTGGAAAAAAAAATTGAGTTCTGTTCTAAGTATGGGGAATCCCCAAAATTTATTGTTTTTTTTTCTATTCTTGTGTGAAAATCTTAATGCGGTTCACAGAATACATCTACTTACCAAGTTTCAACAGCATAGTTCGTATAGTTTCGGAAAAAAGTGGCTGTGACATACGGACGGACAGACATGACGAATCTATAAGGGTCGCGTTTTTTCCCATTTGGCTACAGAACCCTAAAAAAAACATCCGGATCCGGAGGACCGCCTCCTTTTTGGGAAATCGGTTAAAAACAGTGTAAAAGAATAGAACAGAGTCGTGGATAATAGTCGATAGATACTCGTAAAAGAGGGCCAGTAACAGATCCTTAAACCAATGTATTTAAACATAAATATCTTCTTCTTCCAAACTTCTCTATTAGTTGAAACCTCAGTCACTCACTTTCTAGCTAGATATAATCATTTTTCACATAGTATATCCATCGTTCCAAAGACAAAGGATTATTGTTGTTACTATACTAAATTATTTTCTCGTATTATTCGTAGCGTATCCTCTGATTGTTCTTGCATCAGCTTGTTCATTACAATAAAAGTTCTATCAATTTTTCAAAGTGGCAATATCAAGCAGAACTTCTGCACACTCTTTTAATGCGTAAAATATTGAAATTGCTGTCTCTGACTCACGGAATGCATATAATATGCTGTTCGATGCATCGAATCCATATTCTGATGCTAATGTTGTGGCGTGGCGCTGCTCATTCTTCGTTTATCACTGGCGCAAACGATTAATCATAGGTACAATAGGTATATTTTCTCACGTTTTTGTCCTAAAGAATTGTCGAGACTTACAAGTTTGCAATTGTTAAAATAGCTATAATGTTCTTGTTTAGATTCCTGGTATGATTAATTCTAAGTTTGTCTCTAATTTATTTTTCCTTAATATTATTTTATCAGCTTCCTGCTCTTATCATAATTATTTTGTGTTCAACGCAGCATTCTGCTTCTTCTTCCATACTTTTATGTTACAAATATAAATGTTTCAAGCCATACCAGGTTTCACAAGTACATTATTTGTTTCTTTGACTATACCCATATTGTCATCCACATTCATATTTAAAATTTACCTCACGATTTGTTCCTTTTTCTAACTACTCTATTTTGTCCCACTGTTGGGGTTTCTGTCTTGCTATTGCCGGCCAGTTCTTTCAGTAGGAGTCGTATCTGTCCCGCCATCTTTGCTTTAGTCTGCTACGACATCATCTGGGGCCTAATCGTTCCTCAATTACTTTTATCTTTCAAAAAATAAGTAACCAAACGATATTTTCCAAAACATTTATGTCGTCCATCTGGCGCCTAATGGTTCCTCATAAATTTCATATTCTAAAAAAAAAAAACAAATTATATTCACCCAAATATTTGCCACAATCTCACTCTATTCCTTTCTCTCATATCGTCACAGGTCAACTCCATGTAAACCGCTCCTCACAGTGACGTATCATCCACAATCATCCCGAGTGAGGTCCCATAGAACCCAAATTGAATAGAACTTGAATGGCCCAGCCCCGTCAGCCATTGAGTCCCAAATAAAATAAGTGGACATTGTCAGTCTAATAATACAATGTTGTTTGCAAAGTTATATTAATATTGGCAAAGTGGTACTTTGGAAAGTTTATCGAGAGTCTGCCTACGCTTTCTTCTTTGGGTCTAATTTTAAATGCGACGGAATATTAATCTTAGTGAAACCACAGCCAAATTGTAAGGAAACCACAGTACGATTATTCTGTGGTCAAAACAGTTTCGATACATTTGGTATGTTTAACTACCCGGTACGACTATCCTCACTTCTTATGACTTTGATAGGCTTTCGTTTGATCACTGTCTCATCTAATGGTAAGAGATGGTGTGGTCGACGGTGAAGCGCGCTTACCTAGAAGTAACCTATTCACTCTTGACTTAAAGACCCCCAGGGTTTAGGTATCAGGAAACACAGACTCCAGCAAGGATATTTAGACACCATAGCCGTCTCAGCAATAATACTCTAAATAACCTAATCCTACTTCATCAATTGAATATAAAATATAAACACCAAGAACATCTCCTAAAAACAAAGTGTTCATCCGCCATTTTGTCCCGCGGCCATCTTGACGAGAATTGGCGCGAAACGATACGATTCGTCTCCCCTTTTATGGTTCTATTAGGATTTTGTCGACGATATTTTATTAGAAGTGTAATGTCAAATACTGTGGATGACTCGGATACCATCTTGGTGATGAGAAGCCTTAAATTTTTAGAAGCGACGATTTCCTTCCAAATTTCTTTGTTTGCTGACGGTTTATCTTTTACAACGATAATGAAAATGGTGGCGGTTTGTGATTGTCTATGAATTCTTCTTTGTGTTTCTTTTGATGAAAAATATTGTGTCAGCTATATTTTTCTAAAGATTGGAAGTGATTGATTTCCTGGGGAAATAAAACGGAAGTCTATTTTTCATTGTTTCTAAATATCACTGACAAGAAAACTCTTTGATACGGAATCCCAAAGACATACCTAGAGGTAGGTCGGTATGTAAGTAACAATCTCAATAAATGGAGCTGTACCTCTATGCTTTGTCCTATTTGTTTTAGGTACCTATGTATCTTAGATTCAATACCAATGGGCTTATTAAAAGAAATACAGTACCTAACTAGAACTGGGTTATTCCACCTTGTAAATTACTCCTACTGTAAATACTCTGATTTTTAATCAATTACGCCGCGAATTGAGGGAAAAAAAGTTTCCTCCAGAAAATTATTTCACATTTCAACAATATTCTCCGACCCCATATTTCTGGTGTCAAACTTTACAACTACAAATAACATTAAATTATTAAAAAGTGCGCGATAGGGGAAAAAACGTGATTAATTATAAAGTTGAACATAATCAGCGACGGCAGAACAAATTTACGAGATAAACACCAGCAATAAAAGTGACAAACAGTTCTAGGCGACACCCACTGCCAACGAAAATGCTGCACAGTTGGATACAGAAGTACTATTCACATTTTCTGCAGTGCAAGGCGGGATTTGGTCACTCTTACAAGCATAAAACTTTGCAAAAACTGTCGAAAAGTCCATGATCCATAGGTACTTTAGGTATACTCGTAATCATCATCAACATCATCATAATTTCATCCAAAAGGCGTCCACTGTTGGACAAAGGCCTCTCCCATGCGTCGCCACACTGATCTGTCCTGTGCGTTTCGCATCCTTCGGACTCCCGCAGCCTTGACCAGGTTGTCGCTCCACCTAGAGGGAGGCCTTCTAACGCTGCGTCTTCCGCTACGCGGTCGCCAATCCAGAAATTTTCGTCCCCAATGGCCATCCATTCTGCGTACAATTTGCCCTGCTCCTTGCCACTTAAGTTTGACAATTCTTTGGTTTATGTCGGTTACCTTGGTTCTCTTGTGGATGTCTATATTTCTGAATCGATCACGCAAGGAAACTCTGAGCATAGCTCTCTCCATTGCCCTTTGGGTGATTTAATGTATACTTACCTTTAGGTATAGACAGAAACAGATGGAGAAAGATCGTTCGAGAGAGGGTGATTTTTTCTTCTTCCATACCATTCTGTCAACCGTCACGCTATCACTGACCCCGTTTTCTTTCATATCACTCCGCAAGTCTTCACACAGTCCATCTATATTTTTTTTGGCTTAAAGCAACACAAATTTACACAAAGCCTCATTACAAACACAAAATTTTAGTCTACCGTCTACGCTACTGAATGGTTAGTAACTGTACCTATGTTTCGTTCGTTGACTTGTGTGTGCCCTGGCAGTTGAGAGTGTGACATGCTCTCTCAAATGTCTCTCTGATGGTGGCATATATATTGGATCATTCGGTTCCCTTCATGATGGTTGAACTGAGTGGTGCCAATTCATGCGTCATGTTCGTGAACGGGCGCTATCAGTTGGGATTGGTCATAATTTAACTACTTCGGAAGTTAATGTTATTGTTTTACAAGTATTCTCAGATCAAATAAAAAGTCAAGATGGAACGTTGCAAACAGAAGTCGAGCTTTATTATATGATCTGTGTACTCGAATGACAAGCTAATGCGTAATTTCGTTGTACGTATGCGCGTGTAATTGTGTATTTGTACGGCAAGGCGTAGTTTTAACCGGCTTCACCTTGTTGATTGCAACGTTCCATCTTGACTAGTTATTTGATCTGAGCTAGAACTGCATACGCTGATGATGTGTGATGTGATATCATCCCTACTACTGTCCAGTAAGTAAATTACATACTTACTTACTGGACAGTAGGAAATTCCAAATTTAAAATCTCGCTTCTTACTGACAGTTGTGAATAAGTCTCCGGTAGAGGTCACTTTCTGGATATTTTTTTGAGATGTTATGGCAACATTACATACCATTTTTGAGAAAAATATATTTGACTTGGAAGACTCCAAGGTTATTTTTAGAAGGAAACACATCTTCCGCCATGTTATTTCACTTCTAAGAAATGTAATCGTAATCAATGAATACTATATACTATACTTACTCTGTTGATATTTCTGGCTCATTTGCTATGCTTCAGTAGTTTGTAAGGTTATTGTAGCTATTAATCTCTTTCTCACGCTACAATCACTGCGAATCTAAAAAAGTTTCTTATTAGTACTTAGCAAGCTACCGTTGACCTCCAATGAATGGAATAGATTGATGCCCCACGTGTGTGGGCGGATGTACGACATCATTTTATGGTACAGTTAAGTTGGTATTATTCGACTGACATCCGGGGTGAATGATTAAAGAGACATTCGGAAACAAAACGGTACCTGAGTCTTAAAACGGTTACCTCTTCAATTGTGAATTTAATACTTGTTAAGTATAGACTTGTCCCATTTATTATAACAGCCAAATGAGAAAGCTAGCCCAGAGGCTCTTGGCATTGTCATTGGATGTCAGCTATGGCAAAGGTCGAAATGCCAAAATATAAGGAATTGATCACGTGACATTTCGATAGTACTTGACAATCCCGTTTTACCAATCGCTATTGTGATGCTTTCTTTGAATGACTTGTCTAAAGTCTCTGAACCATAGATTTAGTATGTCTTCGCTAAATGTTCTGGACCGAGTATTCTTATAGAAAATTCGCTGTTTATTACTTACTGGGATCACAGAGACTTGTAACACCACTACCCTTGGGATATACAAATCAAATCATCAGCCTATAACAGTCCACTGCTGGACATAGGCCTCTCCAATTGCACGCCATTTGTATTGATTTTCGGCAACTGTCATCCAACTGCTAGCAGACACCCTGCGTAGATCGACGCTGCATCTAGACTGAGGACATCCTACCTTACGCGTACCAGTTTGCAGATTCCACTCAAGAACACGTTTAACCCATCTCGGTCATCGGTTCTACGACTAACATGGCTGGCCCATTGCCACTTCAGCTTGGTTATTCTGTGAGCTATGTCGACTTCTTTGGTTCTCTGCCGGATCCGCTCGTTTCCGATTCGATCCCTTAGAGAGACTCCGAGCATAGCTCGCTGAACAGCAACTTTGAACTGATGAAACAGTATTGGGAGTGTCCACGTCTCGGCACCGTAGTTAGGTAGAATGCACCAGTTGAAGACTTTGTTCTTTGAGGCATACGCGATGAGACTGATATTTAAATAAATAAATAAACGTTTATTTGGAACCATTTAGGAATCACACAAAGTACAATGGAACGATTATAGCTACAGAAGTATAAACTGTGGCGCAGCTATTAACGCCCGACAACAAGACAGAGTAAAATACAATTTGTTCCAGACTACTATAAAAATTTTGTTACTAGACAGAAAATTAATATTTAATGAACTTATATGAAAAATCAATATCAAGTGAAGTGTATGTTGAGGTGTAGAGGTGTGTTGAGAGTGTACGTGTGTGTCGAGTGGTATATGTATATTATATATGTGTGTGTGTGTTTGTTTGTTTTAAAAATACACATAATGTTTTTGACTCACTCGTAATTCTAGTCGTCGCAAGTGCCACTGCTAAGCTTTTGGTGCTAGGATCGATTTCCGAGCCTGGCAAAGTGATAATCGGTTTTCCGTTGTAAATTTTCAGTAGCAGTCTGCAGACTGTATTTGAGACATTTTAGTGATAAAGACTGGCCCCCTTTTCATGGGACTTATACATAACTGACTAAAATGTGGGTGTAACTCTGTCTTATCCTTCGGGGCATAAAGTTTTGTTTAAACCTAACCTACTCTCATCTACATTTCTCTTGACAACCCTCTTCCTCAAATTGAATAGTATACACAGTTTGTAGCTGGAAAGCATTGCGTTCCAGTGTTTTAGTAAATCACTTCATATCTACTTTCAGCGCCTTTGTCTTCTACACAACGGAACGGAATTAAGTTTACTTCATTTAATTCTACAATGGCTTTAAATATATCAAGATACTTCCTTTATATTGTTTTATTTATAAATTGTAGCGCAAATGATATAATTTGGAAGCAAATAGACACTGCTTTAAAGGATGTTTCTTTCTGCAAAATATATTCTTTACAGCCTTGTTCGGCAAAGGAATTGGGTCCAGAATGCAAAACAGAAAGATGAAAGAAAAAAAAGGAAGAAAACACATTTATTTGACACAAGCCACTAGAGCACACAACACTCCTTCTCTGTTCATGCAGTACGATTATGGAACTCACTTACACCTAAAATCCGTGACTCTCAAAATGTAACTTTATTCAAGAAACGAGTCAAAGAACATTATCTCTCCACCATCTTGTAATTTTATATATTAAGTATGTGTATGTATTTTTATTTTATATATTGATTAAGTTAAGGTATATGTGTAATGTATAAATGATTAGTTAAGTTATTTTTGTCTATTTTAAGTTTCCTTGTTCTTTCTACACACTGTGTCTTCGTTTTTATCATCCAACTTACCTGTCGCAGGTCTGCTGGAAGAAATTTCTGTTGAAATAAGCAGTACCTTTGTGCTCTTCAATCTATATTATTTCTTTTCTCTGTAAAGTGTTTTTGTATGTACATAAATAAATAAATAAATATAAAAAAGAAATGTTAGACTAAACAACAATAAAAAAGAGAGAAAACAATATAAATGTAACATAGTGAGTCCCACGGCTGCGCCAAATAGGACCAGTTCAGCAAAATGTCGCGCAACTATACTCCATTTGCGAAAACATTAGACGTTTAAATTAGCCCATTTTACAGCCCGTTCAACCGATTTTGACTTCTATTGCGTTGGGGATACGACAAATGGTAGCTGTAGTAAACAGTTGGTTTTGGTAAAAGGTTTATGTTTTTTATGTCATCCTTATGTTTACGGGATAGAACTCAAAATCGGTTGAACAGACTGTAAAAAGATTTGGAAACATGTCTAATGTTATTTTAAATGGAGTTTAGTGAGTATCGGGCAGATGGAACTGAATGCTAATAGGTAGATTAGTGATAGCTGTTAGATAGTAGACAGAATTGAAGGGCTAAGCTGCATGTGATAATTCATTTCTGTTCGAATTTCAGAATTTTCAGTAAACCTTTTTGTTGGACAGAACATGGACACGTGACAGATAAATAAAGCGGATGCCAGAGCTTTTCAGGTGGCTACTTACTGGACGGACATGAGGCACTAAAAATTGACAAGAAAAGCCACGAGTGTTTTAATACGACTAAACTTAATACTAATACATGGATAAGATATACTAATATATGTATCTATTTTTGTAGTTTGTTTTAGTACCTAATTGTACTTAGTAATAATAATAATTTGAAATTTGCACCAAGTGCAACCCCATATCGTGTCCAGGCTATCTCTATCCATTCAAGGTTGCCTGGAAGAGATCGCAGAACGCGATAAGGCCGCCTGTTGTATGTTTGTTTAATTTTTAATGTCTCTTTTTGTATTTTTTATCTTGGTGTACAATAAAGCATATATAAATAAATAAGCTACACACAAAAATCACCCTGTAGTGTACCTAACACTAAAGGGTGACTTTTGCCGCTGTGGGACATAATAGGCTAGAAAGCCTATTATTATATCTAGATAGATGTATTTCAACCACAGAACAAAAAAAACGCCTGTGATTTCAACCACCCTGTTTTAGTGCTCACCAGTTGGCGCCACTGGCGAGTAAGGTACTTAAATATTGCTAGTAAACATTGTTAGGGATCGCACGGAAATAAAGTTTCAATTAAAATCATGCATAATTCTATAAAATTGCGATTAACGAATATGCCACAGTGTTTGGCAATCCAGCTTTGATCGCAAATAATGGAAGATATAAAGTTTCTAAAAGACAAAAGTCTTAAAATCGAAGCGTATCTTATTCTGCCTTAATTAATCGATCATTACAAAATGTTCACAGCAGTAATGTCAACGCGTTAAAAACCCACAAACAGTGACATGTGACATTTCGGGGACCTCACTCGCCACTTGCGCCTTTAGCGTCAAATACAAAGGCGATAGCCCCCATTACATAACGCTACAATACGCAGCCTGACTTTTGCCATCTCTCTCTATCAGTCATCATCTCGGTAAGTTCATCCGCTTTTCTCAATAATGTTAGAGACGGTTTCATCTGACTGGATGCAGCTTTTCTAAGTAATATACAATTTCATTCTAGGTATATGATCTTTCACACTATCCATCCACCATTTCCTCAATGGTATAGCTGTATCCACATTCAAAATCAATACGACTTTTATTAGCGCCCAATTCGAAAAAGGCTCTAAACAATTTTAAAGCCACTACCCGCAGTGGCATAGTAAAATAACTCAATAGTTTGTTTGCCAATAACCAATCCGGTCTGATTTACTGGCGCAAACGAATTGGGATTACCTCTTTGGTCTGGTCTAGTGTTCGCAAGCGCTACTGCAGAGAAGTCGAACCTAGGAAGGTTCGACTTTTAAGTCGGGTAAAGTGTTATTGGGGTCTGTAATTTCTCAGCACGGAGTCTCGATTTGTGCCCGGTTGATCGCAACAGGATTGCCTTCTATTACATGGGACTTGAACATAAATGCCGAAATGTGTATGTTCATACAGCCCCAGAGAAACCTCACCCCCTAGAAATGTGTAAAAAGCGACATCTATGGACAGGTGGATATACTACGATTTTTACGTGCACCGCGTGCGCGCCATCTCTGTGACATCAATGAAGTAAGTATTCTGTAGTTATTGAAATCGATTTCACAAGTAACCGTGCAAGGCTGTTGGTTCATCTCTGCCCAACCCTTCGGGGAACACAGGCGTGATGTTATGTGTAGTTTGTTTCCCAATAAAAAATCCAGTTTGATTTACAAGCGCAAACGAAATAGGACTTTTATACTAGGTACTCTGTACGGGAAGTCCGCAGTAAAATGCTGGTTTACCACTTTTTATTGCGATCGAGATTGAGCTGTGTTTGAAGATACGATGGCTTTGGAGATTTTCATTTTATTACAGTCATCTTATAGACACAGATAAAAATAAAATCTGAGACTGAAATGGATGGTTTTTTAATTAGGCTCTAGTACAACCCACTGCTGGGCTATCGCCTCACTCCTGTCTGCTCAGACACTCCTAAATGTATGACAATATGGACGCAAGAAAGCAAAGTTGTAGTATCTCGAAAAGTTGAACTTTACACCAGAGCCAAAAAACTATTCCAAAAATTCATAACTCGTAAACTAGCTGAATCGGAGGGGATATTTTTGGAACACGTGTTTCTTATAATGAAATTTATCAGATGCCACAATGTTAGCATTCTAAAGTATATATATATATCGCAAATACGAGGGCTATCTTGGATAAACACTCGATCTTGTGGGCTTTCGTGGGTATATGCATGCTACAAAGCAGGTAACTTATGCCGATTTGGAGATAGTACTTGTTCCAATCTTATCAAAGCAGCGAATTCGGCCACCTATTCGTTTCGCTTTCTCTCAACAAAACACACTTTCAAGTTTATAACGCCACACTTTAGGCTACTTCTCAATTATTTCTCTCACAACTCTGTTTTTTAACTTTTTGCAAACGCGCTCCCGCGCGTTCCTTTTTCTAACCCTTTTCCGACCAAATATGGCGGGCGACTTCGCTCAGGTCGCCATTATCCTTGGCTACCCTGCTTTCATTCGTTCAAGAACACCTCGGGCAAAGTTCACAGCTTTTAACATCCAATCAAAATCGAGTATTTTGACATAAGCCAAATAAAGTGTTGTCAATCGAATAAAATCGAACTGAGATTGAATCGTAGGCTAAATGTTGCCAATTAAACAAAACTGAATTAATAAGTTTAAATGCGTCATACTTCTTTGTTCTAGATTACTAGTAATTATACCTTCCTCCTACATATATTTTTTTCTAATTTCAATTATGCAAAAAGTTTTTTAGCAAATTTTCAAGATACTACATAATCGCTTCCAGCGTCGATATCAATACCTTGAGACCCTATGGCTACGGCTATAATACTGGATCAGGCAAGTGATAAGTTTGTCGACAACACGGTAGGAAGAAGATTATTAGATGCTTGTGATTGCCCTACCGACCCACTGAAGATAAATTGCCATTTCAACGGGACAAGGTTGAAATGTATCTTTTGAATTTATTTACACTTGTTCCCGTACCTTTAAACTTGAACACAGTTTTACTCTGCGTGGGGGCAGAAAGTAATGCGTCTAATATGTTCTCGTAAGAGTTCCTTCGTAAATTAGCTTTTCTAAGCTCTTAAACCGAACCAGGAATTATATTGATCCTTATGCATGTTTACATCATCATCATCATCATCATTTCAGCCGAAAGACGTCCACTGCTGGACATAGGCCTCCTCCAGGCGTCGCCACATTGACCGATCCCGTGCGTCTTGCATCCAGCGCCTTCCCGCAACCTTAACCAGGTCATCGGTCCACCTAGTGGGAGGCCTTCCAACGTATCGTCTTCCGGTTCGCGGTCGCCATTCCAGAACTTTTCGGCCCCATCGGCCATCCGTTCTGCGAGCAATGTGCCCTGCCCACTGCCACTTAAGTTTGGCAATTCTTCGGGCTATGTCGGTAACCCTGGTTCTCTTGCGGATCTCCACATTTCTGATTCGATCACGCTAGGAAACTCCGAGCATAGCCCTCTCCATTGCCCTTTGAGTGACTGTAAGCTTCCTGATAAGGCCCATTGTAAGCGACCACGTCTCAGAGCCAGATGTCATCACTGGCAACACACACTGGTCATAGACTTTCGTCTTGAGACACTGTGGTAAGTTGGACGAGAAGATACCGCGCAACTTCCCGAACGAGTTTAAAATTATTATAAATGAGGCTATTTCTTACAACTTCAAAATCAGTCTTTTAGTATGAGATCCCACTGCAAAATCTGCAGGTAAATTGTTTTTGATAAAACATGATTTTATGAATAATTCTTGGTAACAGTTATTTGTAATTTTTTTTATTGTATTTTTTTTGCCCGACGACGCGTGGAATATTTGCTGTATCGTGGGTGCGTGTGAAACATCATCTAGCTCTCAGTTAGCTATCATTCATGTGTTACCAGGTTTCGCAGGTAAACTGGCAAATCGCATGTTGCGGCTAACGGAGAGCAGGCAACCTTATTTTTTTCCTATTTGCTACACTACTCTCTTTCAAATAACGTAGAATTCAGTTGAAAATCTGAACAAATATTTAAATTATAGTATAATAGATAGGAAAGATACGGATGTCTTACATGTCAATGAAAGTCTGGTTGTTCTCTCGGAATGGTTCGCAGCTAACAATCTTTTACTGAATGCGAAAAAAACAAAATGTCTAAAGTTCTCTTTACCAAATGTACCTCAACGTGACCTAAATCTAAATCTTGACGGCAAAAATCTTGAAATAATAGCGGAAACTGTATTCTTGGGGATTACTATCGATTCAAAATTGCAGTGGGGCGCGCACATTAGAACTCTTTCGGGCAGGTTAAGTTCGGCTGCCTATGCAGTAAGGAAGATAAGGCAGTTAACCGATGTAGCCACAGCTAGACTAGTATACTATGCTTATTTCCACAGTATTATGTCTTATGGCATTCTGCTGTGGGGGTCAGCAGCAGACGTTGACTCAATTTTTATCTTGCAAAAGAGGGCAATCCGCGCGATCTATAAAATGGGTCCTCGCGAGTCCCTCAGAGAAAAATTTAAAGAGATCGATATACTGACTCTACCTTCACTTTATATTTTGGAATGTATTTTGTATGTCCGCAAAAATCGAGGGCTTTTCAAAACTAGAAGTGACTTCCATAATTTAAATACACGCAGTAAGCACGAAATTGTAATACCCAAATTCAGATTAACGAAAACTAGCAAGTCTTTTCTTATAAACAGTATACGCTTTTATAACAAGTTGCCTAAGTCAGTTATAGAACTGACCGATGGAAAGTTCAAAAACTACATCAAACGTGTCCTTGTTAAAAAAGCATATTATAAAATCAAGGACTACGTTGAAGATAAAAAATTTGGCTTTGACACCCTCTGCGCATGCGGCTTCCCTGGTAACTCATAAACGGCACAAATATATGGATATCTCTAACTATTCTCAATCTCATTTTTTTTTTCTCTTTTAATTAGACTTTTTACAATATTTTTCAATCATCATTATAGCCCTTAGCTAAGAATAGTTACAGCACTGATTACAGTATTTGTGCCACATGTTAAATTTAGTGTTGTGGTTTTTTTTTTTTTTTTTACCTTTGTATAGATTCTTTTACCTATTGTGAATGTGTGAACATTGTAGGCTTTCTAGTTTTCTAGATGATTGTTAACATTTGTTAACTTTTTATTTCGAGCATTATTTTTTTTTTTTTTCTATTTCGTACGACTTATTGTCGGGCCTACGTTGTCCCCCCATATCCAAGTACTAATGCTGTAACATGGAAATATTGTAAACAAAACAATTTAAAAGAGTAACCATGGAGTTTCTTGCCGGTTCTTCTCCATAGGAAACGACTAACCCGAACCGTGCACCTTTTGTCGACGTTTTATAAGTGCCCATGTAGGCCTATGTAAAATAAAAATATTTGATTTTGATTTTGATTTTGATTATTTCTTAAACTACTGTATTTATCTAATAACAGTCTTAGCTTTCTGCCCCGCCTTTGTTCTTGTAGCGCATGTCACATGAACTATGTTTTTTTTTCCGGTATAAAAAGTTGCTTATGATACATCATTGTCAGTGACAGTGTAATCTACACTATCTTTCAGTAAAATAATCAGATCCATGCTTCCGGAGATTGTATGTACAAAAAAATATACATGTCACCGGATTGTTGCCGACACCGTTAGTTTTATATTGTGAACAGATCATTTCAATTATAATAAATCCCATCCAAATTCATTAGTTTCCAAATACCCGTGCCTTATTGAGAATAAAGAGTTTATAATCTCACCCGATTTATATACTTACGGTTTCTGCAATATCGGTACCTGTATAAAATTTATCGTCTTTGTAATATGAGTTTACATAAGAAGAAATAAACATCATAAAATTAAATCCCCTATTCTTCCTCAATCAATATCTCATCAAAACAATACGAAATTCCACATTCCAGAGCCCGGAATTGCACATAAAACTTCCATCTTAATTAGCTGACTACCCCCTTCCTAATCTTTATAGCATCTGCTGAATTGCATCGTTTCCTCTAGCTAGGGGACAAGGGTGTACGTACACCCCTGGCATGTTTGATGGGGTTGTATTTATAATGTGAGGTCAAATGGGGTGGTCTGTGATTGGGTGCAAATAATTACTGCTTCCGATGGTGGAGTCTGGTAATTGTTATGTTGAATACGCTGATTTATGGGCTGTGAGATTTTGGGTATAGTTAAGTATTGAAAAGTTTAATTAGTTTTGTGTATTAGGGTGTCAATTAAATTAACAAACATGGACATCAACTTGCTTATTTTTTTTCTCTCTCTTATTGTTACTTCGGTTTAAAGAAACTTTATCTATACTATATATAATATTATAAAGTGGTTTTTTTTGTTGTTTGTTTGTTTGTACCGAATAGGCTCCGAAACTACTAGACCGATTTGAAAATTCTTTCACTAATAGAAAGCTACATTATTCCTGAGTGACATAGGCTATTTTTTAATCCCGAAAACGAGTCCTGTCCACGGGAGCGAAGCCGCGGGCAACAGCTAGTTCCCAATAAAGACAAATGTAATTCACTTGAGTTATTGAAATGCCAGCTTAAAGCTGAATGGCACCCTAAGAAAGTGTAGATATTTTTAAGTACTTAGGCCACTTAGTTACTCCCGACTTGAGTGATGACGCAGACATTGAATGGGAGCGAAGGGCGCTGTTGGTCAGAGCGAATATGATGAACCGTAGGTCCGCACGATGCTGAACAGAAGTTAAAATTACTCTCTTTGGAGTCTTCTGCACTACATTATAAACATGCAGCTTATGGACTAACTACACGCAAAGGTCGTACGGCGCCCTACGAGTCCAGTTTAACAATGCGTTCAGGATGTTGTTGGGTCTCCCCCGTTACTGCAGCGCTTCGACAATGTTTCCCCAATTTCTCCTTTTTTTTTCCCGCAACAATTGCCAGACCCTTGTATGTTTTTTTTTATGTATGTTCACCGATATCTCCGTCAATTGTGGACCGATTTAAAAAAATCTTTTTTTTGTTTGAAAGAGTATGTTTCGAAATTGGTCCCATTTTAATTTGGTGGTGATCTGATGAAGAACTTCGAATATATAGAACAGAACTCTTCAATAAATTACGGCATATCTCTCGGAACTGCTGCAATCGCATGTCTGTTAATTGTTTATACCATTTCATAACATAACATCACGCCAGTACGTTCTTAAGGGGTAAGCAGATCTCTCATTTGATCGGTTTTGTTCAAGTTTCATGATATTCGGGTAATTTATTCTGGCGTTATAGGCAACTTACTAAACAACTTGCCTATTAGGTAGGTACAACTAAAAAATGAAAAATAAAAAAACCTTTTTTACAAAAAAATACTACCGACTTCCAAATAAGAAAAGTACAAAGTGAAAAATTACTTTATTTTTGGAAGTCGGTGTCCGTAACGCAAAAAATGGTACCTACGAAAGACACCGACTGTTCTTCATCAGATCTTCACCAAATTAAAATGGGATCAATTTCGGAACATACTCTTTGAAACAAAAAAAGAATTTTCAAAATCGGTCCACAATTGACGGAGTTATCGATGAACATACAAAAAAAAAAAAAACATACAAGAAGTCGAACATAGAAACTCCTCCTTTTTCGAAAGTCGGTTAAAAAGGGAGTCAGTGATAGCGTGACAGGGGATAGGACGGTATGGAAGAAGAAAACGTGTTGCGCCGACCTCAAGTAACGTGGGACAAGGGCAGGAAAATGATGATGATGATTCACATAACCAATATTGATCACTACTAGGTATTCTTAAAACAATATGCTCGTCCAAACCACACTCCTAACTTAGAACAAGCATATTAAATTAAGTTATTTGCTCAGTGACACATAAAAACGTGATCTTATATGTACCTGTGCTAATGTTTTGTGTACATATACGTAGTTATGCCATACGTTGAGTAATACTCTTGTTAGTTATAGTTGAAGAGTTTGTATGTCTGTCTGTTAATTATTTGTAAATCTTTCTGATTTCCTTAAGAATCTACACGAAAAGTCAACTAAAGGATCTTCCTTCCTTTAGTCACTTTTTCGTGAATCGTCGCAAATTGCGTCCTAAGGAAGGCGTGCTAATCGGTCAAATTGCATCGCATCTATGCGACTTGCAATGTCGCATAGTAAAAATCGCATATCAGTGTAATATAAATCGAATCGCGTCGAACCATCAGGATGGCCAAGTGTAACCAACACAAGCTATCATTTGTGGCATTACCCACTATTTGAATTCCAGAAGACATTTCGATTGGTGGTAAGCAGGCCTTCTATAGTAAAT
This sequence comes from Orthosia incerta, assembly GCA_948252205.1. Classification (NCBI taxonomy): domain Eukaryota; kingdom Metazoa; phylum Arthropoda; class Insecta; order Lepidoptera; family Noctuidae; genus Orthosia; species Orthosia incerta. The sequence goes on from OX411761.1 coordinate 27,372,446, forward strand.
GTTCAAAGTCATATGGGAGGCATCACGGCTGAAGGTGCAGTGGGAGAAGAGTGCCGGTATTGCGTTGACCGCTTTCCATATCCCCTGTGGCCGAAAAGTAGTAGGTGGTGGGACCACTTTTTTTTTTTTTTTTTTTCCGGGGTGGAAAATCCTCATTGGATGTCCTCCGCCCTGGGGTGGGTGGAGGGGTCTGTCAGACTCGTACTGACTAAAAACCACCCCGGTGTTCCATCTCACACCTACGCTGGGGGTCGCGGGAACAACGATACTTCCGCAACCCCCAGCTAGTGCCATCCCGCCTTCGCGGGCCTCGATCTCGGGTTGGGGGGGAGTGAGGTGTTTGCACCCCCCGCAACGTCTAAGAGGGGCGCGCGTGGAACACTACGCGCCACCACCTCGGGTCCAGATGTGTGGTGGACGACGGACGTCCCCGAGTCCGTCGCCCTAGGACCCATTTAGGGGGGCCGGAAGAGGGCGTTGTCCGCCCTCCGCCGACGCCCGGCGCGTCTGCTGCGGATCGGGTTAGTGGATGAAATCTCCCTCTCTCTCTCCGCAGCCTCCTTCTGCGAGACGACTGTTTCGCAGAAGGATACCACCGCGTCCCAGGACTCCTCGCTGCCGACCATAGACTCGACTACGGCCGGCAGCGACAGGTCACTGCCTACTTCAGAGATAAGGGCACGGCGTGGCCCCTCCCAAGCGGCACACTCAGCCAGCGTATGCCACGCCGTGTCCTCCCGGCAGTCGACGCAGTGATGACACCGGGCGTCCGGCTCCCTGCTTATGCGACACAGGTACTTCCCGAAGCAACCATGCCCCGAGAGCACCTGCGTCACCCGAAACGACAGGGAGCCGTGCCTCCTCCCGAGCCAGCGCTCGAGCACTGGCCGGACCGCCTCGATGGTATTGAGGCCGGCGGTAGGGCGTGAAAGCCTGTCCCGCCATTCCGCCACCAGGACCTCGCGAAGCTGGGACTGACGCAACTCCATATGTCGCTGCATCAGCCCTTCGCCCCGCACCCGCGCTTCCTCGCGCCACCGATACAGTGACGCGAGTACCTTCGCCTCCAGGTCCCAGGGCGGGGATCCGGCCAGTGCACAAGCCGCCTCGTAGGAGATCGTGCGATACCCCCTGATGACTCTGACGGCCATCGCTCTCTGCGGCTTTCGCAGAACAGCGATGCTGCCGGCCGTCAGGTCAGCCGCCCAGATCGGGGCCCCATACAGGGCCATTGATCGCACGATCCCCACGTAGAGCCGCCTACAGGCAGCACTCGGGCCCCCCAGATTGGGAAGCAGCGTTGACAGCGCCCCAGCCGCGCCCAACAACTTGGGCGCCAGCCGCCGGAAGTGGGGGCCGAAATCCCACCGGCTGTCGAGCACCAATCCCAGGTACTTCATGGTTGACTCGACAGCGATTCGAGCCCCCCCGACGACTATGTGGGCATCGGGTGGTGGCGCCCGCCGGGGGCCATGAAAGACCATGGCCTCCGACTTGTTGAGGGCCACCTCCAGGCCAAGGCGCCGTATGCGGCTCACCACCTGTGAGACCGCAGCCGTCGCCAGCAACGCTGCCTCCCTGTACGAACTCCCCCGGGCGGTGACCAGCGTATCGTCCGCGTAACACGTCAGGTCTACGCCCGGTTGGAGTTCGCCCCTCAGCACCCAGTCGTACCCGATGTTCCACAGGGGCGGGCCCAAGACCGAGCCCTGTGGAACACCGCACGACATGCGGTGCTGGTTTTCGACGCCATCACGTCCCACATAGGTGACACACCTCTCCGCTAAATAAGCCCCGACAATGCGGCGGAGGTAGGGAGGCACTCGATGATACCGCAGTGCCTCCCGAACACAACTCCAGGGCAGGGTGTTGAAGGCGTTGGAAATGTCCAAGGACACCGCCAACATCACCCCACCCCGGGACACTGCTTCCTCCGCCAGGACTCTCACCTGCGATATCGCGTGGATGGTGGAGCGCCCATGCCGAAAGCCAAACTGCAGCCAAGCGGCACAGTAGGGTACCGTGGCGTTTAAGTGGGTTGGAGCTCCACATAACTGCGCTATCTCCCCGTGGTAGCGCAGTATGCATGAGCATTACTCCACGCTAAAAAAGGACATCGCAAAAGCATAACTATTCCAGGGTCAAAACGGAAATGGTATATATGTCCATATACACCGATACCCTTACTTTCATATTTCTATTTTTTGGTTGAACATAGCAACGCTAGGTAGCTGTAGAAATAGGTATGCTGGTAGTACATTTCCGGACGAACGCTCTCACAAATACCTCTATTAGATTTCTATAAATAGTTGAATGTCAGCGAGTAAAACCACGGTATTTTACAGTTTATTCAAGGTATATGAGTCACATTATTAGCACGTACTTGTCAACATTTCAATAAGAGTTGTGCCGCGAAATATTTTACAAGAGAAGTTTTTTTACATACCTATTTGTGTCAAAGAAAATCCATTCTATTTGAATAGTAATATTATCAGCAGCTAGCTATTGAATTTTTGTCAGTTTGTTTTATGCCTACTTGTACTTATATTATGTTATTATTTCAAATAATTTTAATTTTTACAGCTGGCCCGATCCTGGATAAACACCAAGCTTCCACCTTTCAGGATACGGCGCTTCCTCCTTCCAGCTCTGGGGAAATCTGTCTTATTCATTCCGCCAACTTCTTCGAAGTCTGCCGGGTCCCCGTCACACTGTGTCCAGCACTGTGCTACTCTAGCCCATAGTTTTTCCAAATTTTGGCAAACATGTCTTGTACAATTAAGGTATCCCATACCTAAATTGCCGCCTTTCAGGCCACATTAACAATCTATCTTTACTGTTATAAAACACTTAAGGCGCAGATTCCCTTGAGTAGCTGATTTTAAAATGAGAATCACGTCTAAACGGCTAGACCAAATTTTTTGGAAAAAATATATGTTACATTAGACCATTTTCTTAATAATTTGATCTAAGAAAATTTTTAGTTTTACTCGTAAAACATAGTGTAATTAATTTGTAAAGTTATGTCTAAAAAAAACGACAATCGCACCAAAACCACTGGGCGTATTTTAATGAGATCGACACCATCTCAAAGACAAATTAATTATCTATATTTTGATCGGAGGCTTTTTTTTAAAGTCATAGAATAATAAGGAAAGAACAAAAAACTACTAAATTTTGGGTCGCGCGGGTGTCAAACGTGTGCGCGTTTTGTTCCCTCAAGGTCGTTGGCGTTAGTCGTCATCTTAATAGTTAATTGGCTCCTATATGGCCCAATCAGGAACATATAGACTATATAATATGGACATATATGACTGGCGATTTATTAGCGTACCATACCTACATTTACCAAACTCTTTGGCGAAAATTAGAAACTTCCAAGAAACAACAAATCATATGAATCGCCACATCATGATAATACTCTTTCGTTTCAGCAAAACTGCTTGCCGTTCTCGTGAGAACTTATATCGAACTAATTACAAGAACAAGAGTTTTCGTCATTAGGTTCCTAATTAAAAAGTTGGGCGGTACCCAGTAGGTGTAGGTGTCAATTCACACTTCTTTGTAGATATTGGTCTGCTCTAAATTCTTAAAATAGGTAAGATATCACGCTTCTAGTCTATAAGTAGAATGTCAATTGCGCCATGGGTCGGGAATAAAGTTAAGCCGTTGGTGAGACCAACGGCGTCATTTGAAGATCTTTAACAGTCGTCACGGGTATTCATCATCATTTAAGATGAAAGACATCCACTACTGGAAATATGCCTCCCCAAGTTTCACCACATCGACCGGTCCTATGCGTCTCGCATCCAGCGTTAACCAGGTCATCAGTCCATCTAGAGATATGTCTTCCAACGCTATATCTTCTGTTACGCGGTCCCCACTCCAGAACTTTTCAGCCCTATATCTGTTCCGTTATCGTTCAGGCAGTCGCTTCTTGTGTTGGTGGTCAGTCGCATCCATCCGCCACGGGCCAGCAACTAGGTAACGCAATACCTCTTGACAAAAGCAGAAAGTCTCATATTATGCCTATAAAATCTTGAAACAATATTATCATGATCACTGATTGTTTTTTTTTTTTATTATCTCTAGGCTTGTTTGACCACTATCTCGTTTGATGGTAAGCGATGATGTGGTCTAGGATGAAACACGCTTACCTAGAAAAAGCCTATTCACTCTTGACACAAGGGCCCCAAGGTTATAGCTATCAGGGAACAAAGATTCCGGCAGGGAATTTCGCTCCTTAGCTGTGCGCACAATGAAAGTATTAGCAAAACGCTTTGTGCGTATGGGTGGGATGTACACCATGCACCGATGGCGCATTGCCGTACGTCTTGTAATCCGATGATGGCAAGGGCTAGGCGAAATCAAATTGTGCAGTTCCGTCGCACACTCCCCGAAATGTAACCGATAGAACACCGACAGGCTGGCAACTCGGCATCGATGTTCGAGCCTCTGGAGCTTTGACGTGACCAGAGCATCGTTGCCAATAAGCCTCTTGGCCCGTCTGTCAATTGACTCAAGCACATCAAGCTGGCATTGTCAGATCCGTCCTAGAGGTGAGAGCAGTACTCCATGCATGACCGAACTTGCGCTTTATACAAGTTCTATCTTCCATTTCTCTGACATTCAACTGAACACAGTTCCACACATAATTACTCGCTCACAATCGCACGTGTAACGTTATTTCATCCCAGTACAAAGGCTATTGGGTACAGTAGCTCATACAAGTTCGTGCAGGACACAATGGGCGTACAATGAGTGTCGTCACTGCGGGAGTGGCTGTACTTCCTGTGACGACATAGTAATTGTGATGATCTATGTGTGTTTTAAGTGAGAGAATTTACTTTAGACTGTATGTTGTCTTTATTAGACTATCTGGTGTCTGGAACGAAGTTATCGCGTCACAATATGAACGCAAGTCAAGTGCTGGGATGTTGGGCTGAGGAATTCAATTAACGATTCACAGTAACTTACACACGTTTGAAAATTTGTCTCAATTATTTTTGTTGGAGACAAACATGCACATCGACGAGACCCCTAAACATTTGTCGCGATACAGTAAACAGTAGTGCGAGCCGCGCATGTTTGTGTGAGTTTTTTTTTTTTTTTTTTTTTTTTTTTTTTTTATCTATAGGCTTGCGCTTGACCACTATCTCACCTGATGGTAAGCGATGATGTGGTCGACGATAGAGCACGCTTGCCTAGAAGAAACCTATTCACTCTTGACTTAAAGACCCCTAGATTGTAGCTATCGGGAAACACAGATTCCGGCAGGGAATTCCACTCTTTAGCTGTACGCATAATAAAAGTGTCCCCAAAACGTTTTGTGCGTATGGGTGGGAGGTCCACCATGTACCGATGACGCATCGCCGTACGTCTGGTAGTCCGATGATGGAACGGGCTGGGCGGAATTAAATCATGTAATTCCATCGCACACTCCCCGAAATGTAACCGATAAAATACCGACAAACTGGCAACTCGGCGACGATGTTCAAGGCTCTGGAGCTTTGACTTGACCAGTGCCTCATTACCGATGAGTTTCTTGGCCCGCTTTTCGATCGACTCTAGTGCATCAAGCTGGTATTTGGCAGATCCATCCCAGAGATGAGAACAGTACTCCATGCACGATCGAACTTGCGCTTGATACAAGTTGAGCAGCTGTTCCGGCGTGAAGTACCTTCTCACCTTCGCAAGGATCCCCAACTTTTTGGCAGCCAGCTGAGCCTTTGCCTCAATGTATGGCCCAAAATTGAGAGTCGATGTCAACGTAACGCCAAGAAGCTCAAGATGGTTCGTTATTGGCACGATTACATCACGGAAAGTAGGAGCCGGGTGGAATTGGCTCCTTTTAGCGGAAAAAAGACACGCCTGGGTTTTAGCAGCATTAAACCTGACCAGATTGGCATCGCCCCATTCGGAAACTGCCTGCAAGGACAAGTTCAAGCGCTCCACCATGGCCTCCCGGAGAGACCGGACCTGAGGCCCGGTAGCACGCGCGTTGGACAAGTATCTCTCAGCAACAGTGCTGTCGTCTGCATACCCAAAGGTGCCGGGCTTCAGCAGATCGTTAATGTGCAACAAGAACAATGTTGCTGAGAGTACGGACCCCTGAGGGACCCCGGCATTAATATCCAATTGGTCCGACGAGCAGCCATCGATAACCACTCGAATGGACCGATCTCTCAGGAAGTCTGCAATCCAATCACACAGACCACCGGGCAAACCGAATGAAGGAAGCTTACCAATAAGGCTTTCGTGCCAGACCCTATCGAAAGCCTTCGAGATGTCGAGGGAGACGGCAAGCGCTTCCCCATGCCTCTCGATGGCCTCACTCCATATGTGAATGGCATACGCTAGAAGATCCCCAGTAGACCGATTTCGGCGAAAACCGTATTGGCGGTCGCTTAGGATATCGTTAGTTTCTAGGTATGCCAGGAGCTTAGTGTTGAGTACACGCTCCATACTCTTACAGAGTATGGACGTTACAGAGATGGGTCTGTAGTTGGCCGAGTCAGCTCTACTGCCCTTCTTGGGCACGGGCTGTACGTTGGCTTGCTTCCAAGCATTCGGCACTGTTCCAGTCTCATATGAAAGGCGGAATAGGCGTGTCAAGATCGGAGACAGTTCAGGCGCACAGGTTCTAAGAACTATAGCTGGTATGCCGTCAGGGCCGCTAGCCTTGTTCACGTCGAGGTTGCGCAGCACCCTACGGACGTCCTTTTGATGGATGCGAATGTCCGACATACTCGTCTCGCACCCATCAGGAGAAGGAGGGGGCCGCGAATCACCAGGATTCAGACGCGAAGATTCCGCAAAAAGGGAGGCAAACAAATTTGCCTTCTCCTCAGCGGTGTGAGCCAGTGACCCATCGGGTTTCAGCAGTGGTGGTAGTGAGGGACGGCAGAAGTTCGACTCGACCGACTTAGCCAGGGACCAGAACGCTTTACTACCTGCTGGGTAAGAAGCAAGTTTGGCCCCCATTCGGCCAATGTGGTCGAATCGAGCCCCACGCAACACCTTCTTGCAGGACTTGGCAGCCCTGTTGTAGGCTTTCTTCTTCTGACCCAAGTCACTCGCTTTACGCGATCGAGCGTCGACCCATGCCAGGTACGCCTCATGTTTAAGCGCGTCGGCGCGACGACATTCGGCGCCAAACCATGGCCGGTCAACGCTGGAAATCGTTATGTCAGAGAACGGAATGTAGTACTCCATTCCCTGACGCAACACATCAGTAACGGCGTCCGCGCACGACGAAGGATCAGCCGAAGAAAAGCAAGTAGGCTGCCAAGGATAGCAAGCGAAGAAAGAACGCATGCCATCCCAATCTGCTGACCTGTACCGCCAAACCCACCGGGTGCCTCTTGGGCTGGGATCGGGCGGGGAATAAACGGACACAGACTTCACCAGACAGTGGTCGGAACTACCCAGGGGTGAACTTATCGACACAGAGTATCTGTCTGGATCTGTTGTCAGCAGAAGGTCCAAGCAATTCGCTGTGTGCGAATCAACATCCGGTACCCTCGTTGCCCCCTGGACCAGCTGGGTGAGGTTTAGCGTTAGCGAAAGCTTACGCATCTCCCGTCCAGCATGGTCAGTGCACTGGTATGGGAAGAGCCACTCCTGATGGTGGGCGTTAAAGTCCCCCAGTAACACTAATTGGGCGGAAGGGTACCGTTGCTGTGCCGCATCAGCCGCCTCACTGAGGTACTCTGCGAGCCTGGATGTCTCCTGATCTCCGCTGTGCGAGCGGTAGACACAGGCGTAGATAATTTTATCCAGACCTGTGTCCACTAGAGCCCACAGCGTTGAAAATTTTGAGTCCTCAAGGTTACGGAGACGCCGATAGCAAGTGTCATCACGGGCGTACATACACACACCCGCGCGCGGTTTATAATTGTGCTCCAGGGTAAACCCTGGGTAAGATAGGTACGACGCGTCCGACGGACTCGCTATCTGCGTCTCCGTAAGAAATAACAGCGCTGGTTTCTCAGTCTCCAGGTGGTAGTGGACTGCAGAGAGATTTGAGTGCAGACCTCGAATGTTGGTGAGGTGCACTTTGAGGGGGAGGGAGTGCAGCCGCTGTTCAAATTTATTATTTCTTTTCCTTGGTAATGCCATATGATGATAAGAGTGAATGGAGGAGAGGAGTTGGAAGTGAGACGAGGTTCCACGCTGCTAACCTTCAGACCCGCACTGAAAGGACAGCATCATTGGGGCACTAGTCCGGAGACTGCGGGGACGCCCGAGCCCCCCCGGAATGTCCATCGGGCCCTCCCCATCTGGTCGCCAACCAGCACGATGGCGCATCCCGGGATTTTTCGACAGTTGGCGGGGCAGCCTTTCATGTGTGGCTGGCACACTACTTGGGCCCCCAACTACCTGCGGTCGGCCAGCGGCGCACCGTGCCTCGGATCCCGCTACCCTCCGCGACCAGTCTCCCGATACGTCCATACCAGCGCGTGTCAGGCTGGTCAGTCTGCAGTGGAACAGCTATCTCGACCCAACTCCTCATGTGGCTACACCGAGCATCGTACCGGAACACGGCTAAGCCGCTTGGCGGTACGTCTTTGCCCGGTGGGTGGTCGCAAGCCTTCGGCCGAAGCCTACCACCAGTTAGTGTCACCTGATTTGCACCACCCGGGGACCACGTGTAGGGTAACGGAATGGGGTACACTCCTACGGACGTGGGTGACTCAGCCCCCAATGTGTGCTATTTCGAGCGTTTGTAAGTAGTTGCCGTACTGTTCGTCCATATTTTTACTGTGACTATGTTGAGGTCGTCTGCCAGTCTTACCGGTTGCAGTTAAATATAATTATAATTAATCAGACTATCTACCAAAGAACTAAAATCACCTAATATTATACAACACAGAATGCAGCGTCATAATTAGGTACATAACTAATTTCTAGTTAACGTTATACATAATTATGTACTACATAAAACACAGCACATGGCCCGGTATAATTAGCCCAATGAACAATGCATCTGTTATCGACACCGCGATAATTTAGCGCTTCAAGCGACACACTCAAATTATATTCAGCGCTGTTAGTCTGAGATCCCGCTGCTAAAATCTCCAGGTAAATTTGTTTTTGATTAAAGTTCATTTAATTAATGATACTTGATAAGAACCTACCGACCACACAAAAGTAGACGCGATGCACGTGATATCGGCGCGCGGAGATTACTGCAGGGGTGCCTGGCAATGAAAAGCCGCAATAAGTTCTTTTTATAGGGTTCCGTACCCAAAGGGTAAAAACGGGACCCTATTAGACTTTACGATCCGTCTGTCTGTCTGTCCGTCTGTCACCAGGTTGTATCTCATGAACCGTGATAGCTAGACAGTTGAAATTTTCACAGATGATGTATTTCTGTTGCCGCTATAATAACAAATACTAAAAACAGAATAAAATTAATATTTAAGGGGGGCTCCCATACAACAAACTTTATTTTTTTGCCGTTTTTGCTCGTTATTAAAAACGGCAACAGGTAGACGCTTCAAATATCCACAAAATATTTAGTATTATATTCACTTCAAAAAGTAATAATAATTAAATTAAAACAAAATAAATTAAGGGGGACTCCCATACAACAAGCGTGATTCTTTGGCCGTTTTTTACTCGATATTAATAACGGCAACAGGTAGACGCTTAAAATATTAACAGAATGTTTAGTTGTATATTCACTACAAAAAAATTATAATTATTAAATAAAAATAAATTGTAGTTCTAAAAACTATAAAACACGCTTTAATGGTAAGGATAATGGGACAAACTGTTTAAATTATTGCATTGTCATCGGTCCTTGATAAGTGTGCAAAGTTTCAAATCAATCCAACGTTTTGAAGTGGGTGAAAATCAAGTTCAAAGATTCCGTTACATTGATACATTGTTACATTGATACAATGATACATAGATACATACATACCAAGCTAATAAAAGCGTGTTAATAAAATAAATTAAGGAGGACCCTCATACAACAAACGTGTTTTTTTGCCGTTTTTAGGGTTCCGTACCCAAAGGGTCAAAACGGGACCCTATTACTAAGACTCCGCGATCCGTCTGTCTGTCTGTCCGTCTGTCACCAGGCTGTATCTCATGAACCGTAATAGCTATACAGTTGAAATTTTCACAGATTATGTATTTCTGTTGCCGCTATAACAACAAATACTAAAAACAGGATGAAATAATATTTAAATGGGGCTCTCATACAACAAACGTGAGTTTTTTTGCTTTTTTCTCCTCTATCACGGTTACCAATGCGACAACAGCCAGCTCTCAATTAGACGCAATTTATGGGTTGGCAGGTGTAAACAGCTAATTAGCAACCATAAATTGCTGATATGCGGCTAACTGCGAGCTGGAAACCTTTTTTCTTATTTTCTACATCACTATCTCTCAAATGACGTTGGATTCACTTGAAAAACTTATAGAATGTGTCCAGGCTTGTAGTAATAAAACTTAAAGACCGCTATAGACACTTGATTTTATCGATAAAAAATACTCCAGAATTTTAGGAAATGCAATAAAAACGTGTGAAATTATGTTTAAAGATTGACTTTTGTGGCTCAATACAAAAATATCTTACCTTTTGTATGTTAGTTTATTATTTTCTAAGATTTTAATATGTACAAATAACATTAAATTTACGCTTCTATGTGACCTAAGTCCAAAGTTATGGTTGTTTGCTATATGAATATCGTAATAAGTAATTCAGGTACTACAATTGCTCTATCTTTGAGGGTGTGGTAAAATTAAGTGTAAAATTAAGTAATAAAACTATTACTACAAATTTGGACAGATTGTATATCTAAGGTTAACTGTCAAACAAAAATTGCGGCTAGATATTTTCAGGCAACCCTACTGTAATCTATTCTTCTATCAAGTATAATTCACCAAAATTAAGTTTTATCAAAAACAATAATACTCAACAGCAGATTTAAGGAGTGAGATCTTAGGCTATCAGCACTGTATTCTAGTGCCAATTACACAACACTAATTTGATTTCAGTTTTAGTGGGATCGTATGTCGGAAATTAATTCTTGTCAGGTCGGTAGGTAAATTGGACAGTAAGGAGTTGTAATTGGTTTGGAGAAAGCATTTGTATGAAGTCTATTTCTGTCGCGAAACATTGTTGGTGTCGGCTTCTAGTTTTACCAGGTGCATCTGATTACCAGTGTTTTACACGGAGTAACTGTCTATATGAACCCCACAACCCTCTATCTGCCTATGTCAAAAAGCACTGAATTTATTACTAAAAAAAAATAGATTTAAAAACTAAAAAAACACGCTTTAATAGAAAACTAAAATAAAAAGTTTAAAATAATTTTCAATAAATTTAAATTAAGAATAGTGTGACTAAAAAAATTAAATATTTTATAATAAAAAGCGTGGGATATCTTCAAAATGACTACTTTTACTAATATGTGTCAATAAAATATTATAATAATTGACATCAAGAACCACACGCTTTTTACCCGACTGCTGAAGGAGGGTAATTTGTTTATCAGTCAAAGTTAATTCAAAAAATCTAAAAACCCGACTGCTTAAAAAGCGAACTAAAAAGACGTAAACAAGAAAAAAAACATGCCTTGCAGTCGGAGGATACATCTGGTTTTTTTACAATAAAACATTTCAACTAACTAGTGTGATAAACAAAAAAAAAACTACTGAAAAAAAAACTAAAATTTAGTTTTACTTTTTTGTTCAGTAGCTAATCCTGAAAATCCTGGTGAGGATAATGGGACAAACAATTAACATTATTGCATTGCCATCGGTCCTTGATTAGAGTGCTAAGTTTCTTATTAATCCGACGTGTTGAAGTGGTGTGAAAATCACGTTCAAATATTCCGTTACATAGATACACACACACCAAGCTAATAAAAAGCATGTCAATATAGATCCTTATCTTCTTTTATTTTATGGCTATAATTTATCTGAAATTAGGAAGAATTAATACCTACCTATATGGCTAGCTTAGTTACCTACGTAGACAGGTGTTGCCACCCCTATAACGTAAACTACCAACTATATTGCTCTTTGTTGGCACTCGTTGCTCTGTTGCTCGCACAAAGGAATATTAAAAGCATAAATTCACGCGGCTTTTTTCCAATTTTTGGATATCGCATATCGCTATCACTTCGGACCGCTAATATGTTGCTGTGCATTTTTCTGTCACTATGAATGTGACTCCTTTTAACCGGCTTAAAAAAAGGAGGCTCTCAATTCGACTGTATTTTTTGACCCCCGACGGAAAAAGAGGGATGTCATAAGTTTGACATGTGTTGCTGTGTATCTGTGTATATGTGTGTCTGTTTGTGGCATCATAGCGCCTAAACAGATGAACCGATTTTGATTTAGTTTTTTTTAGTTGAAAGGTGACTTTTTCGAGAGTGTAAGAACACTCTATTTGAATAAAATCGGTTTAGCCGTTCAACAGTTATTCGCAATTTTACTCGATTTTTTTTTCGCAAGATATCGTGTGATTATTACGTGTTTCGATAGATTGTCGATAGAAGCGTGTCTGCTACTAGGTATATTAGATGTAGTTTAAAAGCATGAAATAAAAATTATATTCGAGGTTTTTTTTTAAATTTGTAATTTTATCTTGTAGAACTTCTTACTAGCGATTTTGATAATTATTTTTTATTTGAAAGCTGTTGCTTCTCATGTGGTCCCATTTAAATTTAGTCAAGATTTAGTCACCCTGGTACACTTAAATTTTACCGGTTGTGTTAAAATTTCATGTTATTATGATAACCTATCCTTGCATAACTGTGGGCATTATAGATAATGTACCACGACTAAAAAGCAAAAAAAAAAAAAACAACCTTTTTACAAAAAAAAACAACCGGCTTCCAAAAAAAATACAAAGTGAAAAATAACTTCAATTTCGGAAGTCACTGATCTTGTTTCTTCGTTTTTTGATACTGACTTCCGAATTTAAAAGTGTTTCGTTCTTTTATTGAATTTGAGAGTACACACGAGAATACGTAACTCACGGCTTTATCTATACCGTTATTGTTGTATTTCTGTGTAAAATAACTCAAGAACTAATAAAAAAACCCATAAAAGACTTGTGTTAATACCTAACATGTTGCAGAAATTTAGGAAATGCAATAAAAACCTGCGAAATTATGTTTAAAAATTTACTATTATGGCTCAATATAAACATATCTTATCTTGTGTGTCTTAGTTTAATTCTTTATGCTATGGCCCTATAAAAACAATAAATGTACGCCTCTGTGAGACATCCAAAGTTATGGTCATTAGACTCTGTGGATGTCGTCATAAGTAAGTCAGATACTAAAATTGCTCTATCTTTGAAAATGTTGGGTACCCCTTGTATGGGGTGTTTTTATCGATACAATTTAGTGTATTTAACGGCCTTAAAGTTGTATAACTACAAAACCGGAAACATTGTATAATTTGAATCAAGAAAACCAAGTGTAAGTACAGGTCGACCAACTTAACTGTGAATTATGAGTCTGTTCGTCACCATTTCACCAAAAATAAACAAAAACCGATCTTATGTCCCATTCAAAATGTAAGTTCCAAAAACGTCCGTTTCACAGATAAGTTGGTAGGAGTGTATAAAACCAGACCACCATACGTTTTTTTATTTTTTTTTATTTATTTGTAATGGGTTTGCTCTTGACTCTAGTCTAGGTCATAGGTGACAGAGACAGAGTCTACGATGGAGTGAGCTTACCCAGTAGAAGCCTGTTCACTCTAACTTTGAAGAGATTTGGGTTGAATGCGTTCGGAAACACAGACGCAGGTAGTGAGTTCCATTCATTCGCTGTGCGCATTATAAAGGATGTTTGGAAGCGCTTAGTTCGAATTGGGGGAATGGCAACAAGGTAAGGATGATAACCTGCAGTGCGTCTAGATGTCCGATGGTAGAAGGGGGCTGGTGGGATGAGGTCGTGGAGTTCCTGAGCACACTCACCGAAGTACAGTCTGTAGAAGACCGACAAGCAGGCAACTTTGCGGCGATGAGCCAAGCTGTGAAGCTCGGCATCCACCAGTTCAACGTCGCCAATGAGCCTCTTGGCTCTGCGTTCCACTGAGTCAAGCGCGGCAAGCTGATACTTAGCTGAACCATCCCAAAGGTGGCTGCAATACTCCATGCAGGATCGGACTTGCGCTTTGTATAGGGTTAAAAGCTGTCCAGGCGTAAAGTATCGCTTCACTCTATTTAGGATACCCAGTTTTTTGGCCGCGATTTGGGTTTTGTACTCAATGGAGGAGCTGAAGTTGAGACTGGATGTCAACTCCATGCCTAGGAGCTCGAACCGATCAGTCACAGGAACAGACGCACCCCGAAATGTAGGCGTTTGATCGAACAGACTCCTTTAAGCGATAAAAAGACACGCCTGTGTTTTGGTGGCGTTAAAAGAGACCAGATTGTCATCACCCCACTGGGATACAAGGCTTAAGGTCAAATCTGTCCGCTCAACCATAGCCTCCCTCAAGGAACGAACTTCATCCACGCTGGTTTTTGCGCTGGACAAGTATCTCTCTGAAACAGTACTGTCATCTGCGTACCCAACAATACCAGGCTGAAGTAGGTCATTGATGTGCAGCAGGAAAAGAGTTGCAGAGAGAACAGACCCCTGAGGAACTCCGGCATCAATAGCCATAAGGTCTGAGGAGCAGCCGTCAATGACTACTCGGATCGACCGTTCATTAAGGAAGTCAAAATTATATTATTATCATTATCATTATCCAGCTACAAAAACCAGTGGGGATGCCATAAGCAGGAAGCTTACTGAGCAGACTCGCGTGCCAGACCCTGTCGAAGGCCTTCGAGATATCAAGCGATACAGCAAGTGCTTCGCCGTGTCTCTCGATGGCTTCGCCCCAGCAGTGCGTGACGTACACAAGAAGATCGCCAGTTGACCGTCCCCGGCGAAAGCCATATTGACGGTCACTGAGGAGATTATTGTCTGTGAATTTATTGTGAGAGGTAATGGCGATCGGACGGTAATGGGCAGGGTCTGCACGGTTGCCTTTTTTGGGCACTGGTTGCACATTTGCAAGCTTCCAGGATTTTGGAACCGTTCTTTTAACAAGAGAGAGGCGGAACAAGCGCGTCAATACAGGAGACAGTTCAGGTGCACACAGCCTCAGCACTCGTGCTGGAATGTCATCAGGCCCGCTGGCCTTGTTCACGTCTAGACTGCACAATACTCTCCGGACCTCTTTAGTGTGCACAGCGATCTCCGACATCGAAGAGTCGCAATGAGGTACAGTAGGTGGTTGCTTGGAGCCAGCGTCTAGACGTGAATTGCTAGCGAAGAGAGATGCAAATAAATTTGCTTTCTCACTCGCAGAGTGAGCCAGCGACCCATCAGGTTTCAGCATTGGAGGTAAAGTGGGACGACAGAAATTCGATTCAACCGCTTTAGACAGGGACCAGCACTGTTTGCTACCCGGAGGGTGTGATGCCAGCTTGGCCCCAATACGTCCGATATGGTCAAAACGTGCCCGACGCAAAACCCGCTTGCAGAACTTGGCGGCAGAATTAAAAGCTCTTTTCCTCGCGCGAACCCTACGCGCTCTAACTTTGCGGTCGCGGGCCCCGACCCAGGCTTGGTAGGCAGACTCTTTTCGGGCCTCAGCGTGGGCGCATTCTGTATTATACCAAGGTCATGATTGATTAAAACTTCTAAGGGCCGATTTTTCAATAGTCTGTTAACTTTTAACTGAGGAATAAAAATGGCCGTTTGACAACTTTTGTATAGAAAATATGTCAAACGGCCATTTTTATTCCTCAGCTAAATGTTAACAGACTATTGAAAAATCGGCCAGCTATAAAACCTCATTTTATTGAAACATTTATTTTAAAACATGGCATTCCAAGCTTGCAATATTAAAACCACGTCATTATCGTGGTCATTACGACAAAAACCATTAAATAATAATTTCTCAATTATATTCAATAATTGGCACCGTGGCAAAACCACAAGGTAGCACATAACAGAAGGATAACTGTTAAAAATACTTAAATGTTAAAGAAAAACTGAATTTGTTAGATTTTTTAGAGGACCGATGAAAAATCTGCTTTAAATTTTTAACCGATTTCAAAAAGGATTCTCAATTCGCTGTATTTTTTGTCTATGTGTACCTCAGAATTGTTTACTAGGTGAACTGATTTTGATGTTTTTTTTTTATTTGAAACTAAATAAGACCACATGGCATGGCAGTGCATCATGTGGTCTCAGTTAAATTTGATCAATATCTGGCATGTAGTTTTTGAGTTATCCTTAACCTTTTCCTATTCCAAAGAGTCATATATGAATCACGTGACTTGTTTAACTACTGCGTCTGCTATGTGGACAGTGAATGAATAATAATGCGTGTTTTCATGTTAATTTAAGGTACCAAAACTAAACGGTTGCTCAACTTGTATCAAGCGCAACTTCGATCATGCATGGAGTACTGTTCTCATCTCTGGGACGGGTCTGCCAAATACCAGCTTGATGCACTGGAGTCGATCGAAAAGCGGGCCAAGAGGCTCATCGGCGATGAAGCACTGGTCAAGATAAAGCTCCAGAGCCTTGAACATCATCGCCGATTTGCCAGCTTGTCGGTTTTTTATCGGTTATACTTCGGCGAGTGTGCGATGGAATTGCATGATCTAATTCCAACTAGCCCGTTTCATCATCGGACTACCAGACGTACGGCGATGCGCCATCGGTACATGGTGGACATCCCACCCATACGCACTAAACGTTTTGGGAACACTTTTATTGTGCGTTAAGCTACAGCTAAGAAGAAGAATTCTAGCCGGAGTCTGTTCCCGATTGCTACAATCTAGAGGTCTTTAAGTCAAGAGTGGATAAGTTTTTTCTAGGCAAGCGTGAGCCTATTGTGTATAAATATATATATATATATATATTACCCAGTACCCCGACCTGGGAATCGAATCCAGAAGCACAAGCTCAGCAGCAGCGATCGCGACCACTAGACTTACGAGGCAGTCAACAGGCTTCTATTATTGACATGGGACATATAAACCTGGCAGAAGTGGGTGTACTATAGGCACACCTCTGCATAATCTCTTGGAGAATATAGGCGTGAAATTATGCTATGTGAATTCCCTCTATTTCTCAGTTTCATCTTACTTATATAAATATCTTACTTGCTTCTGCCAACGGCTTCACTCGCGTGCACTTCGAAAATTATCCCGAGACAACTTATTCCCGGGATATCTTATGTGCTATTTCTGACTATAATCTATCTCTGTTCCAAATTTCATCCAGATCCGTTTGGCCGTTTGAGCGTGAAGAAGTAACATACATACAAATACACACACACTCACAAACTTTCGCCTTTATAATATTAGTGTGACTATCTTAATAAACGTGAAAGTTTGGATGAATGTGTGTGTGGATGTATGTTTGTTACTCAATCACGACAAAACGGCTGAACAGATCTACATGAAATTTAGCACAGAGATAGACAATAGTCTGGAATAGCAGATATTGGCTACTTTTTATCCCGGTATAATGTTCCCTTGGGTGATAAAACAAGTCTCAACTTTTTATTTCGTTTAACATTATTTTTTTGTTTGTTTTTTTTTAATTTCGTACGACTTATTGTCGGGCCTACGTTGTCCCCCCATATCCAAGTACTAATGCTGTAACATGGAAATATTGTAAACACATAATTTTTAAAAGAGTAACCATGGAGTTTCTTGCCGGATCTTCATGCCGTTCATAGCACAGTTCAACTTCTGTATCTATCTTGAAATGGTCAGATACCAACATTATCTTTTATAAAACTCCCTGGCACTCTGCCCAGTTTTGATACAAACTGTATACTTGTACTTATGTATGTTGAGAGAAGTTTTTCTTCATTGTTACACGAAAAGAAGGGTTTGGGAACAATACCATCGTTTGGGTCATGGGGATATTGACTTTCTTTTTTTTATAAGATACGAGGGGTATCTTAAAGTATTGTTATTTTCAGATAAGGGAAAGTAACATTGAAGAAATATATTAAGCCTGCCTCTTAGGTCAAGGGCTAGTTTTGCATGAACTCGTGGGTTCAATTCTCAGTTCTGGAAAATGTTTTTCCATCTGCAATTACTCAGTTATAGCCCGGATTAAAGATTTATGCCAAGTTGATGGCATAAAGCTCGACCCGTCTTACACGAGATTCAAATATAACTAGCAAATTGCGGAAGTCATAATATGTACGTGTGTTCCCTAAAGGAAACTAAATCGGAATACAAGAGTGATGTTATATTCTCGCTCCCGCAACACACACAAGTACGGTTACCTAGCCCAGGAGACATGGTTTCACTTTTTTGTACCATGTTATGCTAATAAATAATATATTATTATTAATGATGTTTTGTATTAGTTTTGCTTTAACATTGATAGGATTGTGCTAAAAATGATTGTTTGTTGCTGTTGTTAAACCTTGTTCGTGAGTCATTGTAGGTATTTCTAATTTCCAGATAAGAATGACTGTGTTCTTATCTAGGTACATAATATTTAGACCGGAAAACATCGCTTATCTCAGACATAAACTGACGGAAAGGAAATTAACTATTAAACTACAGATAACGTCGTTGTCTTCGCATACATTCACAGAAACTTTTGGCACATTGTTGCAACTTAGAAACAATTAAATTGTTACTTGTGTTTTTGTTATTTGCATGTTGTTATCCTAATAAACCAGATAACTTTTGTCATACATCTCGACTTATTAATACTGATTGATGTCACTAGATGTTATGGTCATTTAAATCTAGCAGGGTTTTCTAAAATCGAGGATTTTAATATTTTATGTGTTACAGACTATAGGTTTTTTTTGCGACTAAACCACAACTCCTGAAAGTGTTCACCAGAAAAGCGCTGAGGCAATGAAGCTCGACGAAGGCCCGGAGAATGAATTTAATTGTCTTGGATCCCGCAACGAATTTAATCAGAAAGGAATAACGGAGGAGTAAGAAAAAACACGAATTGCCATAAAGGTCGGTCTGATTGCGAAGTCCTAAAAACCTTATTCTGTCGTGTAGAAACATAAATTATTATAATTAGTTCATCATCATCTTACTGTCCCTGTCCCAACTTACTTGCAGTCGGTGCAACAATTTTTTTAAAGGCGAATAGGTCGTGGAATGGTGAACCAGTATGACGAAGCATTTTATGATGGATAAACTACCTGACCTAAGCTGACAATACTCTGGAGGAAGTCTTGGCGCCACCGTGAGGTAAAGAGAGCCGTCCCCAACTAAAGTGGGTAGAAGAAGAATTTGATTAAAGCCAGCATAATATATTATGAAAATAATGCCTACAGGCGCCATCTTACCGGCCCAGAGTTCACGCACCGGTGCGCGCGTCAACTGCACGTAGTTTGTAACGTTAGGCCCTTTGCACACGGTGCATGTTGCACATTATTGTGTTGGAAATAACTGTGTTGTTTTTATTTAATAGGGTCCGGAACACAGTTGGTATTAAATACGCATTGTGTTTTAATGTTAGTCTTTCGGAAATAGCAGTGATTTGGAAGCGTTTTTTTTACATTTGGGTACTTTTTATCTGTAAACGCCTATGCTAAAAAAATCTGCCTACATTTTTTCTAAAATTTTAGCGTCGGTTTACAATCTAACGGGATCCAGCTGAATACCAGTATTTTAATGAAGTGCCTGCCTCTATAATCCAGTAACTAGATAACACAATATCACTTGGCAGACTAGTAATCAAAATTTTGGGCTTCTGACTAGCTGTGACAACGAACGAACTGTTGACCAAATCACTAGTTTAAAATATTTATCACATCATCAACCTTTTAATGTTCCCACTGCTGGAACACACCTCTTCTCTGTGAGAGGGCAGCATGATTCAGTGGTAAAAATACTATAAAACTTTTATGGTTCTCTAGGAAACAACAACAAAGGACTCCATTTATTTTAAGATTACCGTCAAATTCTAAAAATATTTGAAATTCGAGCCACGTAAACACAAAAGTACTTAACCAACAACGCCAAACAGCAATTTTAATAATATCTATACAAATTGCTGTGACCCAGTTCAGTTGACCGACTTCTTAAAGTCACAGGACCAAGTTTTAGCAAACTTCTTTATCAATTCTACAATATGAAAATTTAGATTGTAAAGCATGTTTTATAGCAAATTTTAATGTGTTATGATTTCTTTGGTATTTCTGGTATCTTGTAGCTTTTTTATAAGTGTGATACAAGAAGCTTGAGTAAATAAACTCTATTGTTAAAGAAAATGTCTTCTAACTAACCTCTTCCAACTATATTAACTTTAAAACTTTCGCGTTTCATAATTGACATCATGGGACACCAGACAGCAGTCTACCCAGTACCACGGTTGTTGCAACACAGCCGAAACGTCGGGTGAATTAGGTAAATAAATAATCGAAATCATCGCGTTAAATTCCCGTGATATATTGTTTCTCTTCCAAATATGTCGGGGTAAATTTCTTGTCTCATCATTTGCAACTGAATACTTGCATGTAGCGACTGGCAATCTGAATTCAACAACCCAGTAACAGGGTAAAGGAGATCACTTAAATCTCTTGGCATGACTGGGTTTTTGACAGCTTGCCGGGCTTCGACTGTGAAAGATTTGCGAGTGATATCTGAGACCTCTTCGTCTCTGAATCTTGATATTTAGGTAATGGATCTTTTTAGCTAATACAATAATTGAAATTGTCTATTCAGCATCATCATTATCATATACGAAAAACGTCCACAGCTGCCTCTCCGAAGTGTCGTCACATCGACCGATTCTGTACGTCTCACAATCCTCTGGATTGTCTATTTACGTATTACCGGAAAAATATACTTCTGACAAAAACTCCTCGAGTCCGAAAAATATCCGAAAAGAATTGGCGAAAGTCGTTACTAATTGAGAAAAAAATCTTGAAAATGTTGAAGAATATTGAGATTAACACAATTAACTGTGTCTCGAATAAAGTCGAGCACTTCATTAGCGAGATATGCTTTGAAGTCGCGAAATTATTACTTTTTTCCGTCAAAATACGTTCATTTCAAAAATAAAGTATTTTGTTTCGTGAACTCTTTTGAATTCAGTGAATTTACTGAGATTTTTATTCGTATTTTTATCATTTTCAATTAATTTTAAGAGATTCATTTTTATCATAGGGTGGCGTTCTGTATAGTTTCTGCCTACTCCCACAGGAAAAGGTGTTTATGTATGTATTTTGTAGGAATTATTACGCAGAGGTAAACTTGATAAGTTTACTTCTTCTTTCTCTTCTTCTCTAGGATACTATCGCTGAATGTCATATATTGTAGGATAATCCAAGGAAACGAACAAAATCCATACTTAAAATTATAAATGCGAAAGTAACTCTGTTTGTTTCGTCTTTACGTCTCAATCGCTGGAAAAATTTTGATGTATTTTGCTATACTACAATACTTCATAAAAGATAGCTTGATCTCTGCGACAGCTGTTAGTATAAATACAGTAACAATAGAAAGAAAGAAAATAAAGAAAGACAACTAGTTTATTTGGCACACACAGATACACACAATGTAGATACAAATAAACGGGAACTTATTTTTTTTTTAATAGCGCTTGACAGGCTAACAATAACGTATACGTCAGTTTGACATATGTCGCAGAGATTTAGCTATGTTTTATGAAGTATAAAACCGTTCTTAGGGTAACAAGAGAGATGTTGACACCCATCAGCGAACTATTTACTGACAGGTCACTACACCCACGGTGACATTAAGTCCGCCTATGTACTTTTATACTGCATGAAGTTTTAATAATTAATAAATGTGTATTTCTGTTCTGCTCTTCCATACCGCGCAGCTTCTTCAGAATGGTCTGGTTCAGTTCTATAGTAAAAGCTAGAAATAAAATAAATAGCTTTAAGTAAGTAAATAATATTTTCTCAAGGCGATCTCTATTGCTGTGGGTTTCCATAAACTTTATTATTATAGCTCTAATCGTTTACTAAAACGGAACGGGATTACGATCGTATCTTTTTATAAGTCTCCATTGGGATTCCATTCTCTTGTTTTTCGCCATTAACGTCTTCTACATCCGCATTATCTTACCGCTTTCTTTAAAGAGCCTTGCCTTATATGAAGATAATTTTACTTTTAGGAAAGGAAAGTTAAATAACGCTTACTATAAGGTATTTACCGATTTTTCTGAATTAAAAAATTGAGATAACATTTTGGTGGTGCCTACACTTATGCATGGAAGTGAATGTTGGGTATAGCAACAAGTTAAAATTAAAAAATTCCAAAACACCCGGCATTTTTTTTTATTTCATTCTTTTTAAACTACATAATTTATCTAGTAGTAAACACGCTTCGATCAACAATCTATCGAACACATAATTATGACACGATATCTTGCGAAAATACTCCGTTTCAAACAGAAAACAGCCATAACTTTTGAACGGCTAAACTGATTTTCACCAAACACAGCTAAGAACACTAAATATAACAAAAAAAAATACAAGATCGGTTCATTCGTTTAGGCGCTATGATGCCACAGACAGACACACAGATACACAAATACACAGCAACACACGTCAATCTCATAACACCCCTCTTTTTCCGTCGAGGGTTAAAAAACTCGATGACATACAACAAGAATAAATGCAGTAGAAATGAGATACTTGCGTTCTCTATTTTAGCCTGATAAGCTTAGGAAACAATGATATAGCTAAAGGTACAGATCCTAAAATAAATTGAAATTAACCCAACTGAAATAATACCTGCATGGTTCAATCTTCGAGGTTAAGCAACGCTTGCCGAGTTCGTTTCTTGGATGGGTGACTATTACATACTGAGACTTTATTGTGCCTCGTAAACCACATTAAGTCCTTTCTCCCGGCTAGACAGGAAGGTCTTTGAAAGTCATGTCGGATTGACACATACCCGAACATCTGACACAATTCTTATCAAGGGGTACCGTGTTAACCAGTTACTGGGTTGTGGAGGTCAGATAGGCAGTCGCTCCTTGTAAGATACTGGTGCTCAGTTGCATCGAGTAAGACTGGACGTTGATCCAAACATAGTTGGAAAAACAAAACACTACAAAGCGAAAAATAACTTTCTTTTCCGAAGTCGGTGTCTTTTGTTATCCATTGTTTTCCTTTATTCGACACCGACTTCTGTGTGTAATTTTTCGCTTTTTAGTGTTTTGTTTTGGAAATCGGTTTAATTATTTGCTAAAAAAAAAAAAAAAAAAAAAAAAAGTTTTTTTATTTTTCTCTTTTTAGTTTTGGTAGGTACCTCCAATTAATATGAAAATCATTTATAGCCAAAGAACATCTCATGACGATTCCAATTAGCCCAAGCACGACTTTGATTCATTGTTTTGCTTCGGAGTTCCAGTGGACATCTGTGGTCTTCTTGATCAGTTCCGCTTCACCACATTTGGGCGTTTGGTGTGGTTTGGTGGTTGGTTTGGTTTGGTAAAGTATCATTATACTTTCTGAGTGCAGAAGATTGCATTGTTGATGAAAATACCAAAATCACCAATCAATATATATATGCCTATAATATTTGAGGACTTCCCTCGATTTCTCTGTGATCCCATTATCAGATCCTAACCTGATGACCATGGGGCCACCTATGAAGTATACCCTTTCAAACAAAAGATTTTTTTTTCAAATCGGTCCAGGCGTCTTTGAGTAACCGGAGAACATACATAAAAAAATAAAAAGATTCTGACGAATTGAGAACCTTCTCATTTTATACAAGTCGCTTAAAAAAGCTTGACAGATTTGAAATATTCAATGTTGGACCGTCTACCCCAGCCTTTACATATGCCATCAGTTCGGCAGTCATCGAGGCAGTTGCACCGCTGTGCAGCAACTTTATGTGCGTATAACTCTCGCAGTTAAACCTCTATGCTTTAGAAAAGCGTGTATTAAAAACTTTTTGGTATTTTACTTTTTACTAACGTTTTGATGTGAGTTTTTTGAGATATAATTTACAGCTTCATGTTCGCTTAGATTTGAATTTAAAACGATTCGGGTTTGTTTTAATTTTGTTACACGGATTTTTTGTTTTTTTTTTATAAGCCCGGCGTATTTTTTCGTAATTGGATTAGCTGTGCGTTATATGCTAGTGTGGAATAGATAACCCCATTTATGTTGTGAATGTTGAAAAGGGTGAATAAAGTGTTTAGTTTAAGAGCATTATAAAAAATATCAACCATTTTTGTACGCTACCATGAAGTATCATGCTACGCTCACTCACCCATTTTCAGAGTGTAGTGGATATGATATAATATCTTTTTTAGTATTGATCCATGAGCAATTGAGCAACAGTGTCTATTATTTACAACTTGCGTTTAGCAGCGGCTTCGCCCGCGTGAATGTCGAAAATAATTCTACGGAATCGTACTAATAACGATATCAAAAGCATGTCTTAATTCTGCCAGCCCATCGCGTTTTTTCTAACTGCTTGCGTGGTGATGGGGACAGCAGATTTTTGCAGTATAATACTGACCGCCTTAAAGCTAAGACGTCGTAGAATCACTGTCAATCCTTAATATTAGTAAGCAGGATGGAACTGTGGGTTGTGACTATTTGAATAAACCCAGTGTATCGAATAATTAAATTAAATTACTATGGTTAAAATACTCTAAGGCCAAACCCATCTAAAACCCAATCCTGTGCTGTCCATCTGCGCAACCGTCAGTCGCGCGGACTCGCAGTCCATGCGTTGGACTGACCAAGTGAAATCCGCAGTGGGAGGCCGCTTAACTGACTGTTCCAAACAGTCCGCCAACAAGGAGAGATGGCGAGAGATCGTGCGGAGAGCTGTGTCCGCATCTACCACCGACGTGAACGTCTCGACGTGACCACGACCGAGACGAAGAGCGAAACGATAGAGAAGAAGAAGAACCGTCAGTCAAATAGGACGCTTAAAATCTCGTGGCAAGGTTTTGCCATAGAGCACTGCACTCAACCCCGCTATCTAGACATCACCTTAGATAAATCCCTGACGTTTAAATTCCACTGCTTAAAAAACTAGGCAAAAAGTCGGGACATGGAATAATATTCTTCGGCGCCTAACATCTACTTAATGGGGAGCATCGACAAAAGTACTACGCACATCTAGCCTATGTTTGTCTTTTTCTGCTGGCGATTTCGCATGCCCAGTGTGGCATCGATCCGTTCACGCTAGAGAAGTCGACATAGCACTAAAAGTCACCTGCCGCATCGTAACTGGGTGTTTGAAACCAACCCCACTTGTGATGTTGTACCCACTGGCGGGTATAGCTACACCAGAAGTTCGTCGCGAAGTAGCCAGCCGCATCGAGAAGGACAAACAGGAACGGGACAGTCGGCACCCCCTATATGAGCATCAACTCCAACCTGCGCGCCTGAAGATATACGACCTCCTTGAAAGCCAGCGTAACGGACGAGAGATGTGTATTATGGAAACCTACTCCTCCATACTTCATCACTCCGGCAGAGAATCTGCCCCCTCGAAACGAACTGCAGTGGCCAATCTGGCAACCTCTAAGCCGATTGCGGACCCAGGTTGGCCGCTATAAAAACAACCTGGCCAAATGGAATATCATAGACCCGTCCAAAATACAGTGCCAGTGTGGGGCCCCTTCGCATGATATGACCCACCTCCTTGTCTGCCCTTCATACCCGAGCACCTGCACCTTACCGGATTTGAACGTAGCAAATGATAGAACTGTCCGAGTAGCTACATACTGGTCGGACAAAATCTAAATGGTTGTATAGTTTGAGTTAATCGACACGAAAGAAGAAGATCGAATAATGAGAGTGATTTCATTTTCACGATTATACCCACCTACGTACCAACCAACACACGAAGTCAAAACCTAAGGGAAATACATCCTGATTTCCCGATGGTGTGCATATAAAAAAAGTTAATTTAAAAAATCACAAACCCGAACTAAAAAGAAGAAGAAAATCATGTTGTGCAGTCGGAAAAGGCCCAAAATTCGCCAGTGACACTCGCAGATTAAGGAGAATCGATTGACGTAAGAACAATTAAAATCGGCCCACGCGTTTGGTTTCTAGAACGCCACATTGTGAACCAACATACATACATAGAATGATAAAAACATTACCCTCCTTAGCTTCGCGCAGTCGAGTAATTAGAGAGATGATTTATTTGTAGATAACATAACAGTTATGTTTGTGTAAGCCCAGCTTAAATAATTATTTATACTCAAACTCTAATCATAATTTTAACTCTTTTATACACAAAGTACCTATAATTTTCATTCACAAACACGTACTATTATTTATCAATCACGTACTATTATTTATCAAAATCAAGACCAATTATTTCAATACGCAATTTAGAAAAACATGGGGTAGCACATTTCAAATACATCCAATCAGAGAAATAAACTTTAGAACTACCCTCTCTGCCTACCCCAGCATACTTGATGCAAATTGTATCTCATTGAGATCTGTATCGTGAGCCATAGACAAGCGTTCTGTTCCAAATTTACTTACTTTATTGTACAATTTCCATAGATTATTGCTAATTTTCTTTTCCCCTAATTCAAAGGGGCTATAATTAGGGATGGGACGAGATGAGTAATATTCGAGTAACATTTGCAGATATGATAAAGGTTTTCTATATTTTTTCTATTGATAACTTAATTTACCATTAATTGTTTACAAAGGGTTACAGTCGGTGTAAAATAGACTTAAATATAAAGACACTTTATATATTACTGTGCTTATGGATTCCCCGTATGAAAAGAAAGAAAGTGTTTTTTTTTTTGTTTTCTGTACTATCCCTCTGCATTATTCCCAAACCATTATCCCAATAGAATACCGGGATGAAAATATCCTATGTTCTATTCCATGTTCTGTCTATAAATATGCCAAGTTTAATTCGTACCCGTTCATCTGTAAAGGCGTGAAGGTGTAACAAACAAACTCACATTCACATTTACAATATTAGTTAGGACAGTAACTAATGTTATTATTATTTGTTACTACTCTTGGTATTTAAAAATAAATGTTGTTTCTTTAGTTAGGACAGTTTATTGCCTAATTGAAATAAACGATTTGACTTTGACTTTGTTCGTTATGATTTAATTTAAACATGAGTGTTTAAATAAAATCAAAACGAACAAAGTCAACAGTTGAATTACTTTGTTTTAATTATAATAAAAAGGAAAAGGCGCGAGTTTATATTATATTTATATAATATGTAATTATAATCGCTATGTATATTTGTCATGTTAATAATTGGTATGAATAAAGTTTTGGACATGATTTCAATTTGAAAAAGTATTTCAGTACTCCAAAAGCTTTTAAATATCACCCAGCTTCAATAAAACGAAAGAAAATATATTCAAACAGTTATTAAAACAGGTTTTCTAAACAAGAGTTAAGGCTTTGCACACAGGCGCAAAACGACAATGCGACAGCGATGCATCGTTGAGACAATTTCCTTTACAAAAACTGTCTGCAGGAGCTGTATAATGATAATAATAATAACACCAGTCTGTTACTATCCCAATGTATCCTCTTCTGATACAAATAACGTTTTCAAACAGGCATCATTAATACATTCTATATGTTAGAAATTAGACTTTACAAGCACAAGTAAAGCGTACTCAGATTCCATGCTCGAGTAGACAAACTCTCAACTTCAACGCACATCACTAGAGCAAGTTGCTCCGAACAGTTGCCAACCTCCCTTGGCATCTGTTCAATGTTCCCTCTCGTTTACTCCCACGGATTTATTGCGCCTTTTCATTTTATTTCGCCAATTACATAATTGGGTTTTGCAAAGTCATGGTGGATCTGCGTTAGTGCAATTTTAATGAAAGAACTGTGATCGGTATCTACCAATTATCAAAAAAAAATATATAATCTCTGATTTTTATTTCGTAGACTAAACTAAAAAAAAACCACTTTATCGTTACATAAAAATAGTGTCGTATCCTGAGTGATCGAAAATTGATCGAAAATCGAAGTATATATCGAAAATGAAAAAAAAAACATTTGCTTAGAAACTAAAGGCCCTTATTTAATTCCTACTCATTTATGTCAGAGTTCATTCTATTGATCGCATTTATTAACACGCTTTTATTAGCTTGGTATGTATCTATGTAACTATGTATCAATGTAACGGAATCTTTGAACGTGATTTTCACC
Source organism: Orthosia incerta (assembly GCA_948252205.1). Classification (NCBI taxonomy): domain Eukaryota; kingdom Metazoa; phylum Arthropoda; class Insecta; order Lepidoptera; family Noctuidae; genus Orthosia; species Orthosia incerta. Next base: position 27,400,607 of record OX411761.1, read on the forward strand.
CCCTTGAAAACGTCGGATTGATTTGAAACTTTGCACACCTATAAGCGGCACTTTTGAAAGTCAGACAAAAATTAAAATTTACAAGTAATAAAAGTTGATTCTACCGTGCGCGTTTAAATTGTTTGTCCCATTAGCCTTACCAAGATCTTCAGGATTAACGATTTTGTAGTTCAATTTACCATTAAAGCGTGTTTTTTAGTTTTTAGAACTACAATTTATTTTATTGTTGATTTCTTATTTATTACAGTAAAAGTTTAGGCACATAGTCCCTAAACTTTTATTTAGCAAGTTAAATAAAAGCTTATAAAAAAACAGAGACATCGACCACATCATCGCTTACCTTCAGGTGAGACTGTGGCTAACGCAAAAATTAAAAAAAATTAAGATAACAGCACGATCACCAAATCCTCCTTCATATCAGTGTGCACTAGGATGTTTCTATATATCTGCCGCTAAGCAACAGCGCTTCAGTTTCAGCGTTTCAGTTGGCAGCATCATTCTTCTGTCTGCTAACAATATTAATACTGCAATCACCAACCTTCATGCTAAGCTTGAAAATCCTAAGTCTTACCTAACTATGTAACATCAACAAGTCTATTTTGTATCTACGTAAAGTAACTAATATTTTGAAGTAAGTACTTTTAAATCAACAAAGCGTAAAATAAACTATAAACAGACCCTGTCACAGAGATGCTCTAGAAAAAGTGTGATTCTATCACAAATGGCAATGTTCAAAATGCCAAAAGGGATTGATCACGTAAGATTTACGCACATTTTAGGCATTTCATTCATCATTACGGACAGGAAGTTCAACAAAGCCACTATTTCTAAAACTTGAGTTGCATAGATACAACCGAGTATCTTGACTGAAAAATGCCATGCAATACTTTTCATTTCAGATATTTAAAACCATTCAAACGTAGGCAAAACAAGGCAGAACTCGTTAAAATAACCAAATCGAATTTATTAATTAAAAACTACTTGGACAGATGAATAAAACGTTTAAAAAATTGGACAATGCGAGCAATGACCGAAACCTCCCCACACATATTGATTTTAACTATACATTTTAAAGTCCATCGGCCACTGCTACATAGCTCGTAGCTATGTTATAACAGCTGCAAGGGTTGATCTTCGAGGTTAAGCAACGCTTGCCGAGGTCAGATCGTGGATGGGTAACCATCCATTACTAACTACTAAGACACAGGCACATACACCTAGTTTAGGAGTCAGGGAATTAAAATTATTGTGTCCTAGTTTATAAGCCTTATTATACTCTTGTTTTTAACCGACTTTCGAAAAAGGAGGAGGTTCTATGCTCGACTTCTTGTATGTTTTATTTTTTATTTTTTTATGTATGTTCACCGATATGTCCGTCAATTGTGGACCGATTTAAAAAAATCTTTTTTTGTTTGAAAGAGTATGTTTCGAAATTGGTCCCATTTTAATTTGGTGAAGATCTGATGAAGAACTTCGAAGATATACAACAGAACTCTTCAATAAATAACGGCAAATCCCTCGGGACTGCTGCAATCGCATATCTGTTTATTGTTTATACCATTTCATAACATAACATCACGCCAGTACGGTCTTAAGGTGTAAGCAGATCTCTCATTTGATCGGTTTTGTTCAAGTTTCATGATATTAGGGTAATCTATTTTGCCGTTATAGGAAACTTACTAAACAACTTGCCTATTAGGTAGGTACAACTAAAAACATTTTTACAAAAAAGTCGGTAGACTTCCAGAAAACTACAAAGTGAAAAATAACTTTATTTTTGGAAGTCGGTGTCCATAACGCAAAAAAATGGTACCTACGAATGACACCGACTTCCAAAAATAAAGTTATTTTTCACTTTGTAGTTTTCTGGAAGTCGGTAGTATTTTTTTGTAAAAAAGTTTTTTATTGTTTCTTGTATTGTGATGGCTTTTGGTGAAAAATAAAGAATTATTATTATATACCGAGACTCGTCCATGCCTCGGAAAACTGGTTCTTCTTATCTTGGATGTCTTCCCCAGTTACTAGGTTTTGGAGGTCAGATGTAGTCGTTCCATTTATACATTTATCTGTACATCTTAGCTGTATCAGCTGAAAAAGATGGATGAAATGAGATTGCACGTAGCAGAGATGAGAATGTTGAAACAGATGTGCGGAGTGACGAGATTGGATAAAGTGAGAAATGAGTATATTAGAGGATGTATGAAAGTGGCGCCAGTGACAGAAAATTTGAAAGGAAACCGTTTTTACTGGTATGGTCATGTGATGATGAGGGATGAAACGCATGTTTGTAAAAGAGTTATAAATAGAAAAGATGGATGGACTGTGTGAGAAGTGATATGAAGGAAAAGGGAGTCAGTGATAGCGTGACAGGAGACAAGACGGTATGGAAGAAGAAAACGTGTTGCACCGACCCCAAGTAACATGGGATAAAGGCAGGAAGATAATGATGTTGATCCGGTTAGACTAGAAGCCAATTCCTATACATTGATGGGAAAAGGATAGAAAAAAATATTGTTTACCGTTACGTAGGATATGCATATGGAGAGGTGTGCCACGTTAGCTGTTTGCTATCCACGTATTCGTGCATAGAATTGATTGAAAACTTATGTGGCAGTGGACAGGGCACATTGCTCGCAGAACAGATGGTCGAAGGGGCCGAAAGGTTCTGGAGTGGTGACCGCGGACCTTAAGACTCAATGTTGGAAGGCGTCCTACGAGGAACCGATGACCTGGTGAAGGCCGCTGAAGTGCGCTGGATGCAGGACGCACAGGACCGGTCCCTGTGGCTACACTTGGGAGAGGTCTATGTCCAGCTTAGGAAGTCTTTTGCCGATGATCCAAACGCAGCATGACCGTGGCGAGAAATAGACAATCTTGCCTTCATTTTCATAAATATCCAAGCTAAGAATTCTTGCGTAGCTTAGCTGTGGGCTGCTATGGAGTGGTGCCCTAACGAGAGTTTCCATTAAAATGGCAGAAACTCAAGTACACAAAGATCGTGCGTATATTAAACTTTTAATCCGGTTCGATTCGGATACAGGCGGTAATGCCTGGTTATATCCGATTCACGGAGTAGGGAGTGAATGGAGTGACAATTTCGTGAAAAAGCGTGTTATCGACGCAGTATGTTACTATGGTGGTAATGTGACAATTATAGCTAAATAACAGTAGGATTTTCCCACCGTATATAAGAACTATGGGTTTAAGTTTTCTTTGCCATTAGGGTAAGTTTTCTTTCTTGCATTAGCCGGAGCTATAGCAACCAGACAACGTACCAATAGACATTGATTGATCCATTAAATACCCAGAGCGAGTTCGGTGTTCCTGTTCAGACAATTTTCCATTTGTTGGAGTGTCTAAATGTCCGTTTACATGCACCGATAAACTGAACAATGCCGTCGGTAAAATAAACCTGGCTACCTACTGGGCCCGAACAGTACAATTAAAAAAACTTTTTAACAAAAAACCAAACCGACTTCTTGTCTTTTTTACCCATTGTTTTCCTTTATTCGACACCGACTTCGGAAAAAAAAGTTTTTTTTGCTTTGTAGTTTTTTTTTTGGAAGTCGGTTTGATTTTTTGTTAAAAATTGTTTTTTTTTTCTCTCTTTAGTTTTGTAGGTATCTCCAATTAACATGATAATTATTTATAGCCAAAGTAAATCTCATGACGATTCCAATAAGCCCAAACACGACTAGGATACATTGTTTTATATCAGAGTTCCAGTGCCTACCTTCCGGCTTCATCATCAGATCAGGGTAATGGTACCATTTTCATCGGTACCATTTATTTATAAGTATTTGCTTCATCATAGTCGTTTAACTATACGAGATATCTAATACCCGTGACACAGTTAGCATAGGAGTTCCAGTGGCCATCTGTGGTCTTCTTCATCAGTTATGTGTATAGATTCTTTTACCGATTGTGAATGTGTGAACATTGTAGGCTTTCTAGATTTCTAGATGACTGTTAAAATTTGTTAACTTTTTATTTCGTTTTTACATTATTTTTTTTGTTTGTTTTTTTTTCAATTTCGTACGACTTATTGTCGGGCCTACGTTGTCCCCCCATATCCAAGTACTAATGCTGAAACATGGAAATATTGTAAACACAAATATTTTTAAAAGAGTAACCATGGAGTTTCTTGCCGGTTCTTCTCAATAGGAAACGACTAACCCGAACCGTGCACCTTTTGTCGACGTTTTTTAAGTGCCCATGTAGGCCTATGTAAAATAAAAATAAAATTGTTTTTGATTTTGAGTTCCACTTCACGAAATGATACTTTCTGAGTGCAATTGATTGCATTGTTGATGAAAATACCAAAATCGCTATATGAATGCCTATAATATTTGAGGAGTTACCTCGATTTCTCTAGGCTCCCATCATCAGACCCTGACATGATGACTATGGGACCAACGACAAAGTATACCCTTCAAAACAAAAGAAGAATTTTTGAAATCGGTCCAGGAGTCTTTGAGTAATCGGGGAACAAACATAAAAAAAAAGATTCCGACGAATTGAGAACCTCCTCCTTTTTTTCAAGTCGGTTAAAAATGTATTGTGACATGAAAATAAAAATACTAAAAACCTCTTTATTTCTAGATCATTACAACTTAAACTATGTTAATTAAAGATTTCTAAATGAAGAATGCTTTTCTTCACAGAATTTCTACTTTTAAATAATCTTATTTTTTAAATTTATAAACAAATTGGTTTCAGAACTCCATGTCCTATCTCCTCCATGTATCAACAAAATACGGGCGCGATCCGGCCTGAACCGTTTAATTGCATTCCACTGTCTGCGCCCAAAGATTGCTAGTGATGGGACAGCGACCCGAACCGTACCGTACTGTGCCGATAAAAGAACGACGTTATTGGTTTTATCGGTTTAGCTGTCGAAATTGGAATGATTAGACAAGTTGTGTGGGAAATGGTTGTGGTTGATTGGAAATAATTAAACAAATAATAATATCATCATGTCAAGCAAAGATGTAAAATTGTTTGTTCGTTTGTAGGACGTCTCTGTGGAAGTCTTCTTATTTCGAGTCGATTAACTAAAACTATAGTCTCAACTATTCAGAGATTCGAGCATTAAGTAGCTACTCGAAAAGCTCGGTCATTCGCTACGTTCAAATCCTGTAAGCTGGAGGTGGTCGGGCATGAAGACAAGGAGGTGGGCCATATCCTGCGATGCGTAGTGCCACCACACTGGCACTGTGTTTTGGATGGGGATTTTAAGATTGGCCACTACAGTTCGTGTCCAGGGGACAAATGCTTTGCTGGAGTGATGAAGTGGAGGGGAAGGGTGCTGATGAGTGCAATTGGCATATTTCCATCCCAAAAAAAAACCCAGTTCCTGTGGGATAAGCTACAGAAGTGAAAAGGGAGCGAATACACCGAAAAAAAAAACAAGAGAAAAGAACACCGTCAGTACTATTTTACTTCATCAAGAAACTCCAATTGGCAAACTTTTATACAATTTCTCGTGCCTAATCCCTTTTTTGCAATATTTGCGTAAACTAGATTAAAGATCCCAGTTTAAAACTCATCTTGCAAATGTAACGACATTCATATCCAATCTAACTTTTAAATTCTTTGAGAAATTGACGAGACTGTGCGTTGATGTTAAGACAAATCTTTATACTAAGGTCAAATGATAGACAGAGGTTAAATGGATAAATTGATATCTTCACCCTTTCACTGCGTTGTTTGTTGTATTTATTTTTGATGTAAAACGAGCTTATAAATTCTCTGGAGAATAAGTCTTAGTTCGTTACCTACCATTAAAGTAAAGTATTTTTGACTTAAAATCAAGAAACTATGTATAAACTAGCTTTTGCCCGCGGCTTCGCTCGCGTGGAATTTAGTCTGCCACATAAAGTTTCGTGACAACCCATTTTAAATAAATAATCTAATGACGCGTCATTGCTTGGATCACATCGGCTCTGCCCCCCGCTCCCCCCCTTTACCCACCGCGCGTCTTTATGTCGGTCGCTCGAGCTCTATTCAAGTCAATCTTTTCGTGATAACTTTTAAACTATGCATTCAAATTACTTAGTGTAAAAGACAAAGTTTATCTACATTAAATATTAAAAGCGACAAATGTGTCGATTTTGATAAGAGTTTGATAAATATTCTAAAATGTGCATTGTAAAAAAGTATCCAATTTAATTGTATTTAAGGTTCACTATTTTGGTCATAGTGGCTTCCACATAAAAGATATATATATGCTGTCGCGGATTTTTATTTAGAACTATTTAATAAAATAATCCTACGGTACATTACATTATATTTATACGGTACTCCAACGGTTTAGGCAGCGCACGCCAAGATAGCTCTCAGAGGGCAGATTTTTTCCGAGTTTCTTGATATTGTCGTTATATTTGGACCAAATTACAAAAAAATCCTAATAAATTGTAGCCTATGTGTTATTCTGATGTAAAACCTATATTATTGTAAAGTTTCATCCAAATCCGTTCAGTAGTTTTTGCGTGAAAGAGTAACAAACATACATCCATCCATCCTCACAAACTTTCGCATTTATAATATTAGTAGGATAAATTAATATTTATATATAGGTGCCAAACTCGGTTCTAGACTCAATTATTGCCCTTTAGTCAAGCTAAGACAGTTCTAAAGTAACTTAAACTTTTATCAGTTTCTTCCTAACTGCCCTGTATTAATTTAGTTTCATAACTTACCTATCCGTTGGTAAAGCCGGATGTTTCTGGCCATCCTCTTCTTTGATAGTTCATTAGATTTATAATCATTTAGAGGTTTTTGTTCAGTTTCTTAGCAGTCTTAATTTTCCCACTGCTGCGACGCAAGCTTGGTGGAGTATGTAGTATGAGTAAGTAAATTCTCATTTTCATCATTTCAGCCATCATTGCAGCCCACTGCTGAACATAACACCTTTATATACCATGTTTTATATACTCATGTAACACCTTTATATACCATGTTTTATGCAATAAAATAAATAAATAAATAAATAAATAAATAAGCCTCACGAAGTATCACTACTTTGACCGGTCCTATGCGTCATCACCCCACCAAGTACTTAAATTCTACTTCCATCAAAATGAACAAACTTTTGCCGACTTCGACTTAACCGATAAAGACCTTCCCGACTTTCCTTGCCCCTCACTAGCTCAAACAATAGGTACCGGGGACGATTTGTAGTTCACCCGCCTGAGTTACTATCCGCCGGATAAAAAGATTTGTGATAACGATGCAGATAAGGAGGGGAGGGAAAGTTATGGGCCTCGGGGAGGGCAGGGGAGGAAAATATGGGAGTTTTTACGTCGTTGTGGCGTTCGGATAATGTATTGCCAACGATTTTTGTTTTTGACTGGCGGGTGGCGGATTTTCTTTTTTTTCGAGAGAAAGATTTGAGTTAAGGCTTTCAGGGATTCGTATGGGAAAGTTTTTGTGTGTTGGTTGCAGCTGATGATAATGTTTTTTGCCGCACGTACATAAAACAAACATATCTTTAATATAGGTGCCGCCGACAGCGTACTTTGCAGGGCTGCTTTTACGCCGAGAAATCGGTTGATTTCACACAACATCCTGGAGTGCGAGGACGTGATTTCTCAACGGGCATCAATCCACGGAACAGTGACTTCTTCTCAGAACTTCTGTGTTCCTGGGTGGAGCAAGGATGGCTATGCTAGCCAGGATCCCCATGCAAAATGGACTGAATAAGAGTCTAAGTGCGGAAAAGGTAGTAAAATACGACGATACAGTACGTTGAAATATCGTGTGACGTCACGGTGTACTACACTTTATACTGACAAAGTGACGTCACAAGTCCCCACTCCTGAATTTTGATGCGCTTTATCTTTGTCAATTTTTATTTATTTTTTAAAGCAAAAAATATGTATAATGCTATTATTCTTGGATCGACCGACACCGTAAAACAAAATAATGGTTTCTTTCTGTAAACAAAAAGCAATTCTTTATTTCTAAACTATATCTAACAAACAATAGATAAATAAAAAAACTTTTTTACAAAAAAATACTACCGACTTCCAAATAAGAAAACTACAAAGTGAAAAATAACTTTATTTTTGGAAGTCGGTGTCTTTCGTAGGTACCATTTTTTTTCGTTATGGACACCGACTTCCAAAAATAAAGTTATTTTTCACTTTGTAGTTTTCTTATTTGGAAGTCGGTAGTATTTTTTTGTAAAAAAGTTTTTTTATTTTTCACTTTTTAGTTGTACCTACCTAATAGGCAAGTTGTTTAGTAAGTTTCCTATAACGCCAGAATAGATTACCCGAATATCATGAAACTTGAACAAAACCGATCAAATGAGAGATCTGCTTACCCCTTAAGAGCATACTGGCGTGATGTTATGTTATGAAATGGTATAAACAATAAACAGACATGCGATTTCAGCAGTCCCGAGAGATTTGCCGTTATTTATTGAAGAGTTTTGTTGTATATCTTCGAAGTTCTTCATCAGATCTTCACCAAATTAAAATGGGACCAATTTCGGAACATACTCTTTCAAACACAAAAAGAATTTTCAAAATCGGTCCACAATTGACGGAGATATCGGTGAACATACACAAAAAAAAAAAAAAAAAAAAAAAAACATACAAGAAGTCGAACATAGAACCTCCTCCTTTTTCGAAAGTCGGTTAAAAAGTAAGTATGTGTTAATTAACAAACCTGTAAACAAAAGAAACGAAATTCAAAGTTTACTATTCATGTTGATTCCTGAATCACTATAATTTAAATCCTTTTCACAATTTTTTTTTTTTTTTTTTTAAAAAAAGCTTGCCCCACATAGGAATTTCTCCTGTATCGTGGGTGCGTTTACAAACATGTAAACTCACATACATAAACACCCAGAGCCGGAACAACTATTTGTAGATCATACAAATAATTGTTCCGTGCGGGAATCGAACCCGCGACACGCAGCGCAGCAGTCAATCGCTCAACCACTGCGCCAACCGTGCGCCCTATAACCGTGCGCACAATATTTATAATGTATGCCATACGCGTAGCCATAAAAAAAAAACACTCCCTTTAAACTACAGATAACAAAATCAGTCTGCTAGCGCTTCATGCGCGAGAAATTTGAATAAAGAGAAAATATATTTTTCTTTACATATGGTTCCAATGTTATTTGATAATCTCACTGACACACTAAATAGAATTAACATTTTTCTACCCAACAAAATCAAACAAGAACATTGGTAGAAATTAAATGAACGATTTTGCACTGCTTTTTGCAAATACATCACTTCAAACCCACTGTTATAAAAAAAAAAAACTAAACAGACATAGTTTGACAAACAGTGGTCTAAAAAGAAAAATACAACGAAGAAAGACGGTGCTACACAATAACTGCTTGAAGCTGTTGAAAGTAAAAGCTTTCTACAGTGGAAAAATCTTCAAACGAGAAATGCCACTTCTTTGTATTTTCAATACAAGAAAAACTTTTTTACAAACAAATACTACTTACCGACTTCCACTGACTTGACTGGTTATGTTCAGTTTCATGATATTTGGGTAATCTATTCTGGCATCATTGGTACCTTACTAAACTACTTGCCTATTTAGTAGGTACGACATCTAAATAGTGAAAATAAAAAATAAACTTTTTTACAAAAAAATAATACCGACTTCCAAAGAAGAAAACTACAAAGTGAAAAATAACTTTATTTTTGGAAGTCGGTGTCTTTGGTAGGTACGATTTTTTTGCGTTATGGTTACCGACTTCTAAAAATAAAGTTATTTTTCACTTTTTAGTTTTCTTCTTTGGAAGTCAGTAGTATTTTTTTGTAGAAAAGTTTATTTTTTATTTTTCACTTTTTAGATGTCGTACCTACTAAATAGGCAAGTAGTTTAGTAAGATACCTATAATGCCAGAATAGATTATCCGAATATCATGAAACTGAACATAACCGGTGAAATGAGAGTGTACCAAGGTGAACAGTACACATCTGCGTATCCCTTTAGAGCGTACTGGCGTAATGTTATGTTATGAAATGGTATAAACAATAAACAGACATGCGACAAGGGATTTGCCGTTATTTATTGAAGAGTTCTGTTGTATATCTCCAAAGTTCTTCATCAGATCTTCACTAAATCAAAATGGGACCAATTTCGGCACATATACTAAAAAATATATTCTAAAAACAAAAAAAAAAATCTAAGACGGTCCACAATTTTTTTTTTTTTGTTTTTAAAACGTTGCCCCACACTAGGAATTTCTCCTGTATCGTGGGTGCGTTTACAAACATATAAACTCACATACATACACAAACACCCAGAGCCGGAACAACTATTTGTAGATCATACAAATAATTGTTCCGTGCGGGAATCGAACCCGCGACACGCAGCGCAGCAGTCAATCGCTCAACCACTGCGCCAACCGTGCGCCCTATAACCGTGCGCACAATATTTAAAATGTATGCCATACGCGTAGCCATAAACAAAAAACACTCCCTTTAAACTACAGATAACAAAATCAGTCTGCTAGCGCTTCATGCGCGAGAAATTTGAATAAAGAGAAAATATATTTTTCTTTACATATGGTTCCAATGTTATTTGATAATCTCACTGACACACTAAATAGAATTAACATTTTTCTACCCAACAAAATCAAACAAGAACATTGGTAGAAATTAAATGAACGATTTTGCACTGCTTTTTGCAAATACACCACTTCAAACCCACAGTTATAAAAATAAAAAAAAACTAAACAGACATAGTTTGACAAACAGTGGTCTAAAAAGAAAAATACAACGAAGAAAGACGGTGCTACACAATAACTGCTTGAAGCTGTTGAAAGTAAAAGCTTTCTACAGTGGAAAAATCTTCAAACGAGAAATGTCACTTCTTTGTATTTTCAACACAAGAAAAACTTTTTTTACAAAAAAATACTACTAACCAACTTCCACTGACTTGACTGGTTATGTTCAGTTTCATGATATTTGGGTAATCTATTCTGGCATCATTGGTACCTTACTAAACTACTTGCCTATTTAGTAGGTACGACATCTAAAAAGTGAAAATAAAAAATAAACTTTTTTACAAAATAATACTACCGACTTCCAAAGAAGAAAACTACAAAGTGAAAAATAACTTGATTTTTGGAAGTCGGTGTCTTTGGTAGGTAACATTTTTTTGCGTTATGGATACCGACTTCCAAAAATAAAGTTATTTTCTACTTTGTAGTTTTCTTCTTTGGAAGTCAGTAGTATTTTTTTGTAAAAAAAGTTTTATTTTTATTTTTCACTTTTTAGATGTCGTACCTAGGCGTAAATAGGCAAGTAGTTTAGTAAGGTACCTATAATGCCAGAATAAATTACCCGAATATCATGAAACTGAACATAACCGGTGAAATGAGAGTGTACCAAGGTGAACAGTACACATCTGTGTACCCCTTTAGAGCGTACTGGCGTAATGTTATGAAATGGTATAAACAATAAACAGAAATGCGACAAGGGATTTGCCGTTATTTATTGAAGAGTTATGTTGTATATCTCCAAAGTTCTTCATCAGATCTTCTCCAAATTAAAATGGGACCAATTTCGGCACATATACTTTAAAACATAAAAAAATATTCAAAGTCGGTTCACAATTGACGGAGATATCGGTGAACATATACAAAAAAAAAAACAAACATAAAGTCGAACATAGAACCTTCTCCTTTTTGGTAGTCAGTTAAAAACTAGAAAATAGCGGGATTGTCATACATAACAAAACAGAAAATGAATCCTACTATTATTAAAAATGTGAAAGTTTGTGAGGATGGATGTACGTTTGTTACTCTTTTACGCAAAAACTACTGAAAGGATTTTGATGAAACTTTACAGAAATATAGCTTATACATCAGAATAGGCTATAAATCTAAATCTAAGAAGTCCGTTAAGTTTCTCATTTTACATGCCGCGATAACTTTGTATGAACGTCTAAGAAAAAATAATCGAATAACCCATACATTATAACAACGAGTTTTATTAGTAAGCATCAAGTTTAACTTATATAACGTATTTTTATGGCTGTCAAATCCGATTTCATAGATTGTTACGATTTAAATAATTCCTTTCTTAATCAATACTAATCTAAACTCCCTATACAAAATAATAGGTAGGTAGGTAACAAAAGTGTTTGTCGGCAGTCGATGCGTGGACCACATTAGTGGTGCCACTGATAAACTGTCCCGGGGCGGTGATTTAGCGGGGCACGGCGGGATAGCGGTCACAGTGCGGAGAGAACAGTGGGGCAAGATAATAATTTATTTTAATTTTGTTAGGATACAAAATTAAGCCTTTGGTATCGTTTAGTATTAGTTCATTATCTATACGTCTGCAGCTGTAATAAATAGTGGTTTCGGAAAAGTTAGATTTGTAATAATGTGTGCAAATTAGTTAATACCTGTGACCTGACCACAACGAATAAATTTACTCTATTCTATAAATGATGGGAGCCAGAAATAGATACTTGCCTAAGTTCAAGGTTTTATGCGGTTAGTTCGAAGAGAACCTGAACTCATGGTTGACTTTTCTGGCAAATCATGTGGTTCAAACACGACTTTTTTATTTTATTATACCAATGCTTGCATATTTAAATAAAAGTATAGTCTTAGAAATGTTTTAAATGTCATTGGCAAATTTTGTAAGTATCGATCGAGTAACTTTTTTATTTTAATCCGCACGGGTCGATCATCAAGATTAAGCAACGCTTGACGAGGTCGGTCTGTGGATGGGTGACCATTTCAACATACCGAGTTTCCTCCGTGCCTCGGAAAGCACGTTAAGCCGTTGGTCCCGGTTGTTATTTGAAGATCTTTGACAGTCGTTATGGGTAGTCAGAAGCTTGAGATCTGCCACCAGTCTTGCCAAGGGGTACCGTGTTACCCAGTTACTGGGTTGTGGAGGTCAGATAGGCAGTCGCTCCATGTAAAACACTGGTACTTAGCTGAATCCGGTAAGACTGGAAGCCGACCCCAATATAGTTGGGAAAAGGCTAGGCAGATGATGATCCTTACACCTCCAAAAATAGTTGGTACCTATAGTAGTTGCCTACTATGACAAATCAACACAGAGTGAGTAAGTAAAACTGTTGAAAATCACATACAATATGTTTTTATAATAAACGTAAGACAATTACGTGCCAAGATATCGAAATTTAGGTCTCATTTACATACAGACGTATTCAATCATATTATTTTATTTTACTATACTATCGTTGAGTATCAGACATTTTATAACGAAAAAAATAACGGGTAATGTGGACTACGAGAGTGAAGCTGCGGTGAATAAGCTAGTTACTTATTAAAAAAAACATTCTCATCAACTTTGAAGAAATAATAGACGGCTTGCCCAGTGCAAGGTGATTGCCGGTACGTGAGGTTCTCTCTAACACTATTGATTGGCTGATAGATATACCTAAAGCAACCTCTTTTCCTTTCCTTTCAGTCCCCTTTTGTGATGCCTAAAGCTTCAATAAATAACAGTGAAAAGCCAGAGACATATCATTTGAAAAAGTTACATTGGCCTGGAATTGCCCACGTCTTAACCACCACTACACTTCCTGAAGCAGATTCAAAAAGATTTTGATACGTACACCATCACACAAAATAAATACACAGTATAAAAACTTACAAATATTCCACTCAAACAATGCACTCGTGATTTGAAGAATATCTTAGTTGTCGATACTCAAGGTGACTATAATTCCAAACAGGTTTATATAAGTACTTCAATTTGTGAGACGTGAGCTTTCATAACCAGGCCAAGGGCCTTCAAGGGAGAATGAATCGCTTTTTTGTATGCAAAGCAACCGATGGTTTGAAAGGTTAAAACTACGGATGCATAGACCATCGATTGAATAGGTTGTTTCATAAAACTCTTTGGCTGTTAAGAATTTGGTTCTAGGAACTCGGAAAACCGATTAAGGATACAATAATATGGAGCGCTTTAATCGTTAAGTAAGAAGGCATTATCTGTAAACTTTAGGATTGAATTAGGTTTGGATTTGATGTGATGAGGTTAAAAACCAAAATTTTTCTTGGAGCGGAAGCTTGTTACCATAATCGACACTTTCCCACCACTTTCCGACGTTTTAGTCTTTGTTTCCCCCCACAAAGCTGAATTATTACCTAAATTATAACTTATTCATAGACTAACCAGTATAACCACTACGATCAATTTCGATTCATTCCCGCACTAATTTACCAGATCGTCAAAATGCCCATATATTATACACTCCAATCATACCATACCCATAACACGCAATAATTAAATACCACTACACTATCACTGCATTCATTGAATATATTCAGTGTTGTGCCACCGTTTATCCACAAACAAAGACCAAAATCCCGGGATTGGTTGGATTAATTAAATAATACCGTACGTTTGTGCAGATTCTCTGCACAAAATAGAATATAGGTTCAGAAGGCTGACACAATACAGTGAGCCAAAACGGAAACACACATGTTTATACTCGTACGTAATAATTATTATCATAAGCCGAACCGGCAGCCAATCACAACAGCGACTAGCCATCGTTGCGAGAAATATTATAGTGCGCACTCTCTGTTCACCTATTTTGCGCTCGCGAGTGCGAGGCTCTTATAGTTCTCAAGGATGGCAATGTGACAAGACCGGAGAGAGGTCAGGAGTAGGGCTTAACGCACTTTCCGAGTCACGGCGGTTTCACACCAACAACTTCTAATATTAACCCAAGAACCCAAGACCTCACACTCAGCAGTCGCACTTGCAACACTTTTTCTTTCTTTCTTTCAAAATGGCAGTTGACGCGTACGTACAGCTATCTCGAAGAGATTTCAGTCACGAGTGTGCTTGCTCTCTCTGTACGTGATGCGTGCTTATGTGTGCGTTTGTGTTCGCGCGCTGTATGGAGCCGACCTTCTGTACTTATCCTGTTCTGTGTCCTGAGTGAGCTTGCATTGACCTCAATATTCGCCGAATTTTGGGTTAAATCCGTTTGCTACTGCAATATATTGTATCTTTTTGTGGCAATTTGTTATCGATGGTTATTTTGTCAGTTTTTTTTTATTGTAGATTTTTAGGCTAATTTGAACAATTTTGGTGTCTCGTCAAATTGAAAATACCAGTAAAAGTTATTTTTCTGGAATGATTAATCAACTATTTATCACAAAATATGTAAATCTTGGAATTAATAAGAAACTTAACAAATGAACTGAAATTTATGCATTCCTACACGTTCGGTTTGGATGACAAGTCCTTTTTTTTTTGTATTTATGATTATTTTTTATTATTTTGTATTTGATTTCGATGTTGAATAATCATCTAATTTCACATACAAATAAGTACTAGATACTTTCTCATAAAATAGTAAAAACTATACATTGTCATATATTTTTTACTTCTGCCAAATTGTATTACTGTTTCATCCCTCACTGTGTCCAAAACCTCGGGATCGCAGTAATTACACGTCTTGCTGACTGCGCCGAACTAATCACGTATGGCGCGATATGTCCCGGTCGGTCCCGGTCCCGGCGCTGTCCCGATACAGTCCCCGCACTATTGGGGACACTCCCTTGGAAAAATTAGGGCTTCCTATCCAGTGTAGCTAATTGGGTGCAAAGAGGGTCAGGCTCCGTTGATTAGCGGAGGATCTGTTGATTATACAGGAGATTTATTTGCTCTGATTCATTACAGAGAGAGACAAAGAAATATAAAATATAAAACATTTGTCTTTATCATAGGTTCCTTCTTTCTTTCTAATCGCTGTCTCACTGCTGAGAACCGTGACTCCGGTTCAGACTGTGTACGGTTTTTCTCCATCTGTTGCGATCAGCAGCCTGGTGGAGTGCAGCGCTGATCGGTATCGCCAGACGCTCCAATGTTTGATCCGACCACCGTTTAGGGTTTTGGCCTTGAGTTCTTTTACCCTATATTTTAGCAGTCGCCTAAAGATGTTCATTATTGTAGGTTTATTTGCGGGCAATGTGGCCAAAAATCTCACGACGCGTTACAGGCAGATTGATGGAAATTATTGCGCTTTATTGCACAAAAACTACAAAAAAATAATAAGACTCAACAGGTAATAAAACTTTAATGAATTTGCCTATAGTCATGCAAACGATTGTGTAGCAAATGAAAAACTAAAAACTTTACTTAATTGTCCTCGTATTCAAATCACAACCAACTGCACCTCTTTATTAGTCGATTTAATCGGTCGGTCTATATCAGCCTTGTTTATAGTCAATTAAATCAACACAGTACACACTAAGCTACATAGTGTGTTAATCTGACAAACAATTTAATAATATTTCTCTGACTGTATTTTCGACGCACTATGAGTAGTCAGCCAAGGTTCCGGTTCTTCTGAATACAATCGTTTTCTCTGCACACTGTTATACAAACAACAGACACCCGTTATTTTTGACTTAAGCCAACATTACTCCAACCCAAAAAATAAAATACTACCAACGAACCCTCAATTTATACTCACACCTCCCCGTATCCCGAGCAATATAAAAAGTAATTTTTATCCTAGACAAATTCCCAGCCCTATTATATTCACGTGCATAGTTCGGGCAATATTTTACTGGGCCGGGCTATTATTTATTGCCTACACTTCTCCCGCTATTTATTTAAAGGGCTACGCTGTCTTCCTATAACAAGAGTGTCACTATCTGACAGAATCATATTTTGAGTTATAAACGAAATACAAAAAAAACCGCGAACAAATAAAAATCGATTCTGATCGTCAACTATAAATCATGCGAGAGTCCGGTGTCAAAAAATAGATCTAATTGCGTACCTTCGAATAGGCACATATCAAATTACTTAATCTTGTTAAAATGGGCTTTTAAACATGAAAATTTGGGGCGTTTTTATTCAGAATCTATTGACAGTAGAAAAATACTGCTATATTAGCGATATAAATTTATTTGCTAACTACGGAGGTTTTAAAACTCAAAATCGGCCAAATGTCATATAGTGACTCTAGCTATGGGGCAGCAGTATCAGATATGTGTGAATCTCTCGGGATCTGAAGGGATTCTCGCCAGATGTTTGCAAAAGTTGGAAGTTAGGTAAAAGTGGTAAAGCTGTCGTTACGATTTCTTTTGCGGTGTAAGCAAATTCTGTGTGATTTACATTTGTTTTGCAAGGGAAAACTACTACTAGCGTTTGAGATGTTTGTATATAGTAAATCACGTGGTCGTTCTGATAAGCGGTTTTGAGTTCAAAATCCAACAGCCGGGCAAAGTATTTTTGGATTTATCCGTTATAACATTTTTAATAGTATACCTTATTACTCGCATATTGGTGCCCCTTTAGCTCGTTATAAGTAAGGTTACAAGTATTAGTAGTATTGTCACAAGGCGGAATAACGACTTCATTGAGCGCCTGGTGGTGCAGGTCAGAATGGACGGTAACAGGCCACGCGGGAGGTCACCGATGAAGTGGACCGACCAAATTAAATCTGCAATAGGAGGTCCAGTAAATGAATGCGCCAAACTTTCATCTAACAGAGCCAAATGGAGAGAGATCGTGAGGCGAGTGACAAGAACACCAGCGATCGGACAAAGTTCATCGTGACCACGACCGCTCTGTTAATAGCGAAACGAATAAGAAGAAGATCAAGTAATATAGTAAGCCATATTATATGCCCACATCATATATATATTTTTTCCCACATTATAACAACCACATATGTTGATCTCCAAGGTTACACAATCCTTGCTGAAGTCGGTCCATGGTTTGGTGAGCATTTCCCACCGGCCAGGCGAACATGTATCCTCCGACTGCACAGCATGATTCTCTTCTTGTTTACGTCTTTTTAGTTCGCTTTTCAAGCAGTCGGGTTTGTTGATTTTTTTAATATGTTTTTTTTTTTGGACAATCCCACCGCACTATTCCCAAACCACTGCAACTCCTAAAAGCCAGAATCAACAGTGGCGACCACCAGAAAAGCGCCGAGGCAATGAAGCTCAAAGAATTCCCGGAGAATTAATTTAACTGTCTTGGATCCCGCAACGAAATTAATCAGAAAAGAATAACGGAGGAGTAGGAAAAAATAACATAAATTTAATTTAACTTTTTAGTTATTTATTTTTTATAATTAGGTTCATTTAAACATTTAAGTATTATATAGTTTTGAAATAACCTCTTAGAACCCTTTATTTTGATACCCCACACGATGGGTTTAGAAGAAAAAAAAAAATTTGTGCCCCACAATATGGCGCCCAAAATCCGCCATTTTTTATTTTCCAATTGTAATGTAGCCAGTGACACTCGCAGGGTTAAGACTAATCGACTGACGTAACAATCATCAAAATCGGCCAACGCGTTTGGTCTCTAGAACGCCTAGGAACAAACTTACATACATATATCATACATACATACATACATAGACTGATAAACACATTACCCTCCTTCGGCAGTCGGGTAAAAAGATCGATAGATTGTGTGTCCGAAAACGTTAATTTTATCAAGATACAAGAAAAATAATTAAAAATTAATTTATTATTACATTAGGATTTTTCCTTAAATAATATCTACCTACAGTTTAGGTCCTAAACCGTTATCCACAAATTATCCTCAAACAATCAATTCCCACACAGCAGGAAGGTAAATAATGTAAGTATATACCTATGTAATCGTAAATACCGCAGCTATATGTACCTGTGTTTGTATGAGTCAGTGCATGACTCATGTGCATGAGATTTGTATGATCTTACTCATATCAATGATATTCCGTACTATGTGTCATACAATACAAGATTGCGGGATAATTAATTAAGTAATTAATTTACTTTGTCTCGTTGGTGGAGTGGCCACAAGCGCTTCTGCTGGGAGTGGGTTTGAACTCTGGTTAGTGGGAGGCCTTCCAACGCATCGTCTTCCGGTTCTCGATCACCACTCCAGAACTTTTCATCCCCATCGACCATCCGTTCTGCGAGCAATGCGCTCCGGCCTAATTTAATATCTGCACCACCCTAAGGTCGACTGGTAGAAAATGCCTAAAGGCATTAAGTCCGCCACTTGTACTTGTGCATAACGTTTTTATAAAAAAAAAACTAAGATGAATGGCAACCCATCCACAGACCGACCTCAGCAAGTATTACTTAACCTTGAATATCGTTCCGTGCGGCTATTATTATTTATCCATAAACTCCTAGAGAAAATTGCAGTGCTTTTATTAAAAAAAATATTATAAAACTGCAAACTCATTATTGTTGTTGTTTGTCAACCACACGATTGCGGTAATTAAACATTAGTTAGTAAAACTAATTAGTCTTTGTACATAATTGTACCTATTTAGTTAAGACTTTATGATGTTACATAATGCTGTGAAATAATAGGTCTCTATAACGCGGGGATTGCTGGGTTTTTGTGGTCATTTAATTTATCATATTTCTTGTTTTCTTGTTGGTTTAAGTAAGACGACTTAGACGGCTAACGGATAAACATGCATAAGACACCTCAACATCAACCTTTTAATGTTTCCACTGCTGGGACACAGGCCTTCTCTCTGTGAGAGGGAATGGTTCGTAATCCACCACGCGGGCCCAGTGCGGGTTGGTGGATGTCACATGTATTCGATTTTTTTGTTTCCTCATGATGTTTTCTTTCACCGTCTTAAGAGCAGTGGTGATGAAATAATTTATACAAAGTAAAGCGCCTGCCTAGGATCAAAACTACGACCTACAACTTGTAAGTCACGGCCGGTACCACGGGGCCACAACTGCTCTTAGATAAACTTTTTATCCTGGCAGGGTTGAAATAGTTTCCATAGAATTCAATTAACACCAGGTGTTTACCAAAGATGACTCACAATCAACTAAGTATCAACTCTCCACCTCATAAGTGAGCAACTTTCACAACTAATACTTACACCATGACTCCTAGACACGACATAGTTCTCATAACGTGTTACTTTGTTAACAGTTTCATTCATGACTCACCAATACTAGAAAATATAACTTTCAAGACCGATCGATTTTTAACCGACTTCAAAAAAAGGAGGAGGTTCGCAATTCGTCGGTATGTATGTTCCCCTATTACTCAAAGACGCCTGGACCAATTTGGAATTTTTTTATTCATGAATCATCTATAGAGAAATAGGTACATACATTTCGAGATCGAATGATTTTCCTCCTAGAAATTATAGCAGCAGCTGAAGGCCAATATGACTAAGCAAGCTTTACCTTCCTCAAAAGTCCATCTCAGACACAAATCTACATGTTACATGACGTAGGTAACCATGATAATGTCTGGCCCTGAAGAAATGTGACGCATAAGATTGGTTGAAGTGACGACGCTTGGGGGAGTCCTATGTCCAGCACTGGACGTGTCACACATATGACGGAGATAACGCTGCATAGTACAGAATGCCTCTTTTTCGAAAATACATAATGCCGAATTAACGGCTCGCACTGACTAGAGAAGTTGCAAGCGCAATTGCTGATTGTGACCCGGCTTCAACCCCAAGCCAGCGCAATGTTTTAGGGTTTTTCCATGATTAAATTCTCAAAAAAACATATCCTTTTTTTGAGTGGAGAAATATTTAATGCGTTACTGCGCTACCACGGGGAGATAAAGCAGTTATGTGTTAATTGTAACCCACTAAAACTCTACTGTGTCCTCCTGTGCCGCTTATGGCGGGAACACGGGCACGCGTTAGCTCTCACCGCGAACCCGTCCGCACGACCCTGTCTATGGTACCCTCGGTCCGCCTGTGATGAGTCAAGTCAGTGGCCTCGCAACCCACCACTTTTCGGCCGCAGGGTGGGTACAGGGAGGGCCAACGTTATACCGACACTCCTCCTCCCCTGAGGCTCCACCGCGTCCGCCATCAGACGGTGGCACCCGTCCAGTCTGCAGAAGGTAGCGAGAGCTGCGCACCGCACCGTCTTCCGCAATGCCTCCCATACGACATCGCGGCCGGCCTCATTTGCGATGTCGCCCGCGCACCGCAACCTACTTCTCCGTCGGCTTAATCGGCAAAAGCCCTGACGAGCGGGCCTTCCTCGGGTTCCTCTTCGCTTCACTGTGGGTGACAAAGCCACGACTACTGAACCCCCGCCTCGACAATGCGGGAACCCACTGGGGGATCAATAAACCACCTGAAATCTGAATTTGTTGCCGTGAGCCTGCAAAACTTATTTCATGAGACTTAAAACTGATGACAATGTAGATGCTAAACACCTCTGCATACCCCTTCGGGAATGAAAGCGTGATATCAAGACATGAATACGTCATCGTTCATGACAACCATTTACTTATTTTTTTGAACCAGTAAAACATATATTTTGTTTATAAAAAAACTTTTTTGCAAAAAAATACTACCGACTTCCAAATAAAAAACTAAAAAGTGAAAAATAACTTTATTTTTGGAAGTCGGTGTCTTTCATAGGTACCAATTCTTTGCGATATAGACACCGACTTCCAAAAATAAAGTTATTTTTCACTTTGTAGTTTTTTATTTGGAAGTCGGTAGTATTTCTTTGCAAAAAAGTTTTTTTATTTTACCCTTTTTAGTTGTACCTATAGGCAAGTTGTTCAGTAAGTACCTATAACGCCAGAATAGATTACCCGAATAACATGAAACTCAAAACATAATCGGTGAAATGAGAGTTCTGCGTACCACTTTTGAGCGTACTGGCGTGATGTTATGTTATGAAATGGTATAAACAATAAACAGACATGCGATTGCAGCAATCCCGAGAGATTTTCCGTTATTTATTGAAGAGTTCTGTTGTATATCTCCGAGGTTCTTCATCAGATCTTCACCAAATTAAAATGGGACCAATTTCAGAATATGTCCTTTCAAACAAAAAAAGAATTTTCAAAATCGGTCCACAATTGACGGAGATATCGGTGAACATAAAAAAAAAAAACATACATAAAGTCGAACATAGAACCTCCTCCTTTTTGGTAAGTCGGTTAAAAATAACAGCGGCAATCTTGATAACCGGTTGGTCAATGACGTTATAGAAGGCGCTAGCGCATTGTAGCGCTATTGAACTACGAATGAACTATAAGTGCTATGCAGTGATATAATACTGAAACTGTGTTACGTTCGATTGGTTCAAGTTTACTTACAAATTGTAGAAAAATCTTAAGCAAACCCTTAATGGCCTAGTTGAATAATAGTACATTATGGTACAAGTGTGCAATGTTGGTGATTACCGCTGAGGCGCCATTGAGACGCGAGCCGTAGGTGAGGGTCTCAAGAGAGCCGAGGACACACGTGTATCATACGACGTTTTTCAACACACTTGTGAAGAAAAATCATTTTCAACAGTAAAAACAAGTTGTGAAATTTTTTTCGCAATGGCGAATCAGTATTCCAATGCGCGCGCATTTAACAATGGCGATCGGCCATAGGCTAAAAGAATGAGGTTTCTTTTCTTTTCTTTTTGGCTTTTCGTGGATAGTGTTTTAGCCACGTACAAAATAGGGAATTTCAATTTTTCTTAATTACAGAGCAAATAAAATTTATATTTGAAAGTTTTATTTACTAAGCACGTAAAAGTTGAAATTATCTATTTAAATACGAAGTTGCACGAAATGAGCAAGCAACAGGTACATTAATTTATTTGTACTATTAAGCACGATCTTTTTTGTATCGAAACTTTTTAAAGAATAAAGCATCTCAACCAATAAATAAAAAAAAAAACTATAACTCACTTGTGAATAATAGCAATGAAAAAGTCACGGTTTGATAACATGTATCATTATGTGCCTAATTGCGGTGAAATTAGAGCCACTTTATGAGCAAGTGTGTTGAAACATATATTTGACTTTGACTTTTGTCTACCTCTTTCGGGGTATGCAGCCGTGATGTTTGCAGGTGTGAACTAAATACGTAATTTATTTACAAAAAAACAATAGGTGCAATCTTGGTTAGTAAACCGGTTGACGAATGACGTTATTGAGGGCGCTATGAAGCGCCATTAATCTACCAATGAACTAGTAGAGCCATCTAGTGGGATCATGGTAAACTGTACATTACATTGATTCATGTTTACGATGGTTGTTTTATATCTTCTTTATTTAAACGCGATGTAGGGACTTTCGCACAGCCCGTAAAATATACAAAACATCACGCCTGAACTCTCTAAGGTTTAAGCAGATATGTACTTATTGAACACACCTGTTTGTTACGGAGAACTGGCTCTAGTTTTATTCTCAGTGAGATTGTTGTTTTGTATGTTTTCTTTCATTAATTTTGTAATGTGTAGTGGGAACTCACAGTCCGTAATATTTACATTAAAATACATTATTTTAGTTAGTTTTATAAACGTGAATGAAGATATTTTTATTATGACATAAATAGCGACGGTTTCAAATAAATTCGTATTATTTATGCTAGAACTTACAATACTGAAACTACGTTGAATAAGTAACATTAAAGTAACAAACAGATAAACTTTACCTGCCTATATATACAGGTTATCTACCAATACTTGGCCGACCCAGGTAAGTACATGGATATCTTACGCATTTTTCCTGCCTAAGAAAAGCGATTTTCACAAGATTAAAATCTAAAAATTTCTCGGTCCTCGGTTTTTATCATCACTGAAGTTTCCTTAATTTTATCTAGATTGTAAATTAAATTCACCTAAGAGAAGATCCAAACGAAGTCTGTGCCTGGTTATTAAACACAGGCATAGAGAATGGACTGAGCATTTAATGTGCCTGCTTTTACCATTCTGGAGTCTTATATAGTACCAGTAGTATACATGTAGTCAGGGTTAAGTAGAATTTGAATTAATTGTAATTAAAATACAAATACATATTGTTCTGTATTTGTAATTCAATTACTTCTTAAAAAAAACAATTTGTAATTGGTATTTCAAATACCTGACGCTTAGATATTTTGTAGTTAGTATTTCCAATAAAATGAAATACAAAATACATTTGAACATAAATAAATTTAGCTATCTTATGAATGGGTGCGTTCTGCAGAAAATACCGCTGGATAGCTTTCGTAAGCTAAATGTCGACCGCTAAATATGTCAAACTCTAAAACTAGCAACACTGCACCTTTACTGTATGTCAAGAATCTTGTCATAACCTAACACCTGACTGTATTTTGTTATTTGTATTTTATATTTGAAATACCTACACGGCTTAAAAATAGTGTGTATTTGGTATTTTAAATACATGCGAGATAGTATTTTGTATTATAATTAAAACAAAACTTGTATTTTGTCCAGCAAAGAGATCATGGGGTCTAAGTAATAGGCCCCGTTTTTACCCTTTGGGTACAGAACCCTAAAAATACACGCATAAACTAATCTTATAGTGCAACAATTACTTAAAGGAAAAAAACTTTTTTACAAAAAAATTCTACCGACTTCCAGAAAACTACAAAGTGAAAAATAACTTTATTTTTGGAAGTCGGTGTCTTTCGTATGTACCATTTTTTTGCGTTACAAAAAAAGAATTTTCAAAATCGGTCTACAATCGACGGAGATATCGGTGAACATACATAAAAAAGTTAAAAAAACATACAAGAAGTCGAACATAGAACCTCATCCTTTTTCGAAAGTCTGTTAAAAACACCACATTCAACGACTTTCAAAGATGTAATAATAGCGGCCGGACCCACGGCCTATCGTGCTTTCCGAGGCACGGAAGAGTCTCTGTACCTATGTAATGAGTGATCATGGTCAGCCATCAATAGATTAACCTCGGCAAGTGTTGCTGACCTTGACCGAAACCGACCCGTGCAGCTATGTTAGAAATACTGTTAAAATTTGCCGTTTTGTTAAAATAAACTAAACGAACGTGCGACACAAGGAGCTGAATCTGCAAGCCTTTTACATGGACCACTCAAAGTTCTAGTAGACAACTACTGGCCGCACAATCGTTTTTTGTTTGTCACACTTTCATTACAGTATATTCAATTTACAGCCGAATAGTGTTCCCTATTCGTCTTCTTTCTTTCTTCATCGTGTTAGTATGTGGTAGTACACCTCCAGTGTCAGAGGCTTAATTAACTCTGACACCAGAGGTGGCTACATCCTCACACGAAAAAGAAAGAAAGAAGCCGAATAGGGCCCATTCAAACCATTCCTCTATTTCTAAGTTACCAAAGGACCTCTACGAAGAATAATGTTACAATCATAATGTTATTGAAGCCTCGACGATATTATTATAAAGTTTCAAATTCTAGGTACTATTAAATAAATTGGTACCGAGAAAATTGTCGATTAAATGAATGAGTATGGTACAAGTTTTCTAGGAATTATGTTTTATCCATATTCATTTAACGTACCGAGTTTTATTTTCAGGAATAATTTATTGCTACATGTACCTACTTTATCATATATTCTAAAAACTTTTCCGTTAAGTGATGTAAAATTATCTACACAGCTATAATATAGAGAGTAAATTGTTGACATTTTTAACACGCTTTTATTAGCTTGGTATGTATGTATCTATGTATCAATGTATCAATGTAACAATGTATCAATGTATCAATGTAACGGAATCTTTGAACGTGATTTTCACCCACTTCAAAACGTTGGATTGATTTGAAACTTTGCACACTTATCAAGGACCGATGACAATGCAATAATTTAAACAGTTTGTCCCATTATCCTTAACATTAAAGCGTGTTTTTTAGTTTTTAGAACTACAATTTATTTATTAGTATTGCAAGTTCGGTCATGCGTGGAGTACTGCTCTCATTTCTGGGACCGATTTTCCAAATACTAGCTTGATGCACTTGAGTCGATTGATAGACGGGCCAAGAGTCTTAGTGGCAACGATGCACTGGTCGCCTCAAAGCTCCAGAGCCTCGAACATCGACGCCGAGTTGACAGCCTGTCGGTTTTTTATGCACACTCCCCGAAATGACCTACAGATAGTTGTTCGGGCTCTGGGTTTTTGTGTATGTGAATTTATATGTTTGTAAACCCACCCACGATAAAGGAAGAAATTTCTAGTGTGGGGCAAGGCTTAAAAAAAAAAATGTAACCGCCTATTCGGGGAGAGTGCGATGGAACTGCACAATTTGATTCCGCCTGGCCTTGTCCATCATCGGACCACAAGACGT
Source organism: Orthosia incerta (assembly GCA_948252205.1). Lineage (NCBI taxonomy): Eukaryota > Metazoa > Arthropoda > Insecta > Lepidoptera > Noctuidae > Orthosia > Orthosia incerta. The sequence goes on from OX411761.1 coordinate 27,426,644, forward strand.
AAGGCAATGCGCCATCGGTACATAGTGGACATCCCACCCATACGCACTAAGTGTTTTGCGAATACTTTAATTGTGCGCACAGCAGTAAGAAGTGGAATTTCCGGAGTCTTTATTTCCTGATAGCAACAACCCAGGGGTCTTTAAGTCAAGAGTGAATAGGTTAATTCTAGGCAAGCGTGCTTTATCGTCTACTACATCATCGCTTACCATCAGGCGAGATAGTGGTCAAACGCAAGCCTATCGTTAAATAAAAAAAACTGAAAAGTGCGAGTCGGACTCGCGCACGAAGGGTTCCGTACCGTCGGTTGTTACAGTCGGTGTTAGCCGGACTGTCGGCCTCAGCCAGACACCTCCTGAATTTACAGAACAAAAACATCTTAGAAAGGAAACTTAAATTGAACACATGGGTTTTATGGTTATACAGACAAATCGAAAAACTAAATCGTTAAATCAACGTTAACTATTATCTTATACACATGGTTTTACATAGACAATCATAATTAAAGGGCCATCCGCCACTTTTCATAGAGATGGGTATAACCTATAAGAATATTATAGGTACTCCGGGAAACACCATGTCCATACTGTTCATTCATCACCGCATGACACAACACGGCCCAAACCATTCCTAATATATATATGAAACCTTGGTTAAGGCAAAGCCTCCACAGAAAGCCACAGACACCCACAAATGCTAGACCAGTTTTAACTAAAAATATATTGGTTTCCGCCTAAGAAACAAAATACCAACTAACAGAGCTTTTAGAAAGTCAGACACGTACCTGTCCGTGGAAGAAAATCCCGTCGGGTAGATGAGTTGGTGATGTAGATGAGTTCAACCAAAAAATACGTGTTACAATATGTATGTATTGTATGGTGTGCTATGATCATGATTATGCTCATTGAATAATTCTACTTACTGTATAGTACTCATCTACACAGGTGCTGTAACCTAGCTCAAAAAAAGTGAAACCCTGAACGTTTCACTTCTTTTATAAATTTGTATGCTAGTAAACAATTTATTTATCTTATCTCCAAAATCGATTAAACACAAACACACCTAAATCGAGTTCATTAGAACAAACAAGTAACGCTAAATCTTCATCCTATTTGAAACGCGAACGCCTGATACAATAGTAATAGCAATCGTACGTGTAATCAGATATGCGTGCTCGCGCGCGATCAATAGGCAATTTGCATTAATTATACGCCAACTATTATAATCGTTATTATTAGACGTGCTCCCCATATTATTATGATAAATAATAGACTAGGTTTTGTTCGTGGCTCCACTATCTGGTTTTCAGTGTTTGTATTGTGGGTCTCACGATCGTATCTAACGGTATTTATGGAGCTCTCGTGTTGGCGCCCCGAAATACCTTTGTTTTGTTTTGATAATGTTATTAACACTTAATATTATAGTGTAGTAGGCTTAATGATACAATAATAATTATAGGAACATAAGCTGGACAGAAATAAGTATAGGTAGAGTTCGTTTAGGTACATACGTACCTAACTTCGTTAACTCCTTATGTATGTATAACGGGCAGGCGTCCGCAACTCCACGTCCAAGCGCGTATTTACTTAGGTCTTGTATATGTTACAAGAAAGTTAGTTCTCAGTTATACCGTCCTATTCAAGGTTTTCCATCTGTAAATACCTCAGTTATCTTTCAGAATAACACTACCTATCTGAATCTATTTACTTTTTTAACGTGTGTGGGATTTTTACCTCTTAAAAGACCTCCTCGGCGTCCCCTCTGCGCAACTCTTGTTAAGGCACATCCCTGGGTTTATTTACTTACCTGGATCAGCCCAGCACTGGTAGATAAGTGTATGTATTGATAGGTACATAGGGTGAGCAGTGATGTCGGCTCCGACTCACGTGTTAGATCGTGAATTCGAAGCCAGGCAGGCGCTTTACTTTGTGTAAATTATCTCATCACCACTCAAAATCAAACAAAAAATCAAAATCAAATAGTTTATTTTAAATAAACTTAGAGGTACTTTAGAATTGTCAAACAAAAATACAAAAAAAAGATGACTAGTTGCAAATTCACAAGCGTCTGTAGGTCTCAATGGAGAATAATTTGAAGAAACTCCACGGATACTCTTTTCCATCAGTTTTAATTACAAGTTTTTGGTTACATCATTCTTGTTGAAAAAATACATATATGTGAGAACGATGTAAAAAGTAGTGCACGTAAAAGTGTCTAGAGTAACAAACAATTAAAAAAAAAATACGATAACAGGCCGAGGCAGCTAAGTTATGACCAAACCCAACTGATGGCGCCCGTTCACGAACATGACGCATGGATCGGCACCACTCAGCTGCCCAGGGAACCGAATGATCCAACACATGTGCCACCATCAGAAAAAAATTAGAGAGAGCATGACACACTCAACTGCCAGGTCACACAGAAGTCAACGATCGACACATAGGTACAGTGTATGGTAGATTTACAGTCGGTACGTAGTACTCACACATGTGTTGTACAGTTATATAATAATAAAAGAAATTGAGTTTGTACAATACAACATACAGTCTTCAGCAGGTCCAACAAGACTTCGAAACTTTTCTGCCCATAACTAATTTTATTGTTCTTGCGCCCTAGTGGTTGCGGATCAGGACAAGCTTTTTCATACTGCTCTTAAAACGGCGAAAGAAAACATCGTGAGACAACCGGCATGGCCTACAACCAAAAATTCGAACACCTGTGACATCCACCAACGGCCCAAGATGCCTGTGTCCCAGCAGTAGGAACATTATAATGCTGGTGATGATAATAGATAGGTAACGGTTATCTGTTTGCGACTCTTATGTTACTATTAAGTTTTGTTTCATAATTTTAGAAAGAATTTCTTTTACTATTTCTATCATAATATTGAAGAGCAAACAAAAATTAAAATCTTCATTCACGTTTATATCCGTATTCCGAACGTACTTTCGAAAGACATTATTCTGAAATTTTAGAACGATTTATCTTTCATTCCTTCTTTACGATTGAGTTTTATGTACAAATATGAACAAAGTAAGCAATGTATATCAAAAATAAAAGATATTCTACAATTTTAAATAGGTTATGCATTTATTTATAATTTAAACAATATATACAATTGAATATTTCTAATCTTATGCCTAATAACAAAACAAACTTGCATACAAAGGGGAGAGGAAAAGGGGCTCATTGCGCATCAAAAAATTCATCCACATCGATGTCAATGGGAAACGTGCCCAGAACGCTGGTAGCATTGCCACGTTGAATGGCAATGCTGATTCTCTGATTTTAAATATAGAAAAGCATATTGGTACCGTCCCTTCAGTTGTAGTTTTCAATTCAGCGACGACGGTCAAGTTTGGAATCTGAGAAAGTTTTTTTCAAATTTCGTACTACGAGCGTTCGCAATTTGAAATCGGATTCATGATTGGCGCGACTCTCTGCGGGCGAATGAAAAAACTTTCGTTCGAAAATCAAATTTCGAATGAATTTAAAATATTTTGTTGTGCGACCTTTTTTAACCAATACCGTTGGAGTTAGCAAAGAGATTTCGTTTTATTCTTTCGTCTGTAAGCTGTTTGTGTCAAAGTTTTACAAAATGGTTTTCAATTGAATCTTTGCGTAAGTATTACCCTTAGTTATACGTAGTACCTTTTTAAGTCGTGGCCGCCTCCAACTCCACTACGAATCAACCATATTTACAGTTTATTTATTGAAATTAACCGAGAGATATTTTCCGTTGTCAACTGAGTGTGATCGGAGTTCTTTCAAACGGACATGGAATATGGGCCTGAGGTTTTCATTACATAGGCACTGCAGCCGTTAATAAGGCATATTAAATTCTAGAATAAGTTGAATTCATATTGAGCGTTGTTTTTAAGAGCGTCAAACTTCCGTTTAATAAATTGGTCTAGTAGGCTCTATAATTACATTTGTAATTCAATAGATAAATTAAACAAGTTTATATTGTCCAATTGCAAGGCAAAGGCCGGTTTCTCTCTTCTCCACAAAACAATTCAGTTGTTTTGCAAATGTCCTGTCAGTAGGAGTCCATCTCGTCCCACCATCCTTTTTTTTTTTTTTTTTGCGTTGAGATATTCTCATGCATACTGCACTACCACGGGGAGATAGTGCAGTTATGTGGGACTCTAACCCACTAAAACTCCACGGTGTCCTCCAGTGCCGCTTATGGCGGGAACACGGGCACGCTTTAGCACTCTCCGCGAACCCGCCGCGGCTGTCCGTCACCGGACCCTCCTCGGGGGAGTACCCCCCATCACCGGCGCACCAGAACACACTGTACGCCGTGACCACCCCAGGGACCAATTCAGCACATGGGTGCCAGACGACCCCGTGTATGGCACACTTGGTCCCACTGTGATGGGTCGAGGTCAATGGCCCCGCCACCTACCATTTTGCGGCCGCAGGGGATAGGGAGAGCGGCTAACGCTATACCGACACTCCTCCTCCCCTGCGGCCCCACCGCGTCCGCCATCAGACGGTGGCGACCCCGTCTAGGCCGCGGCAGGTAGGGAGAGCGGCGCACCGCAATACCGGCACTCCTCTCCCACCGCGGCCTCCAACCCTCAGCCGCGATATCGTATGGGACCTGGAAATCTCCATAAGACATCGCGGCCCGCCTCAGTTGCGATGTCGCCTGTTACCAAGCGGCACCGCAACCTACTAGTTGGCCGCTACGTCGTCGACTTAATCGGCAAAAGCCCTGACGAGCGGCCCCTCCTCGGGTTCCTCTTCGCTTCACCGTGGGTGACCAAGCCACGGTTACTGAGCCCCCCCGCCTCGACAAAGCGGGAACCCACCGGGAGGGCGTCCCGCCATCCTAAGTTTAGGACGTATTATTGTTATATTATTCAAAACTACAGTAAAATCCTTTTAATTTAATAATCCACGCGATCGGATCCGTGAGTACACTTAACACACAAGTTAATATGACGTCACATCCCCCATTCTATTTAAACAAGCCAATAAGCCAGATCTTCCGGCGGGTGATCATCCATTACTCTCTCCTCCCTGGGGATCCGTCAGATATTACGTATCTACTAGATAGTTCTCAACTGCTCATATATGCATTTACTTGAGAATATTGAAATAGATTGGGTTATAATGGTAGTTTAAGATAGAGATATGATGGATATCTACTGAAGATGATTTCGAAAATGTGTTACATAATGTTAACCTTACTACATTATTGAGCCAAAAATTGTAAACAGTCTTTCTGTCATGTGAGCAAGTAAAATTTCATAATTTAAAAAGCCCCTGGCAAATTTTTATTTCATGCTACATAATTTACCTAGTACATAGTAGATACGCTTCGTTCGGCAATCTATTGAACACGTAATTATGACACGATATCTTGCGAAAACACCCCGATTCAATCAGTAAGACGCCCATAACTTTTGAACGGCTGAACCGATTTTATTCAAACATAGCTAAGAACACTCTCGATAAAATCACCTTTCAAACAAAAAAAAAACAAAATGGGTTCATCCGTTTAGGCGCTATGATGCCACAGACAGACACACAGATACACACAAACACACGTTAAACTTATAACACCCCTCTTTTTCCGTCGGGGGTTAAAAAGCTGTTAGTTTATCTCTAAATAATATATAGTTTACCTCGGAACAGATTTTGATACGGTTCTTACTAATAAAAATCAATTTACTATAAAAAACAAAAAACCCGACTGCTAAAATTATAGCTAGTACTTGTTTTTCTCTTTCAATTAATATTTTTTTTAGCAGTCGGGTTTTTTGTATATGTAATAATTTATTTTATTTCAGACTTTTTAGTTTTATTAATGAACAAATTCTCCTGATAAGTAATGTGGTACAAGATTTGTTATCAAAGTTACGCTTATCTTGAATTTAACATAAAAGCGTTACGATATATATATTTATGGAATGGTCTATTTAATAGCTTTCATTTGATACCCATATTGATTCGACCCCCTATTTTTTGGGAGAGGGGGCGCCATATATAATAATTATATAGCATATGTCACTCCCACAATTAAGACGAATCCAATGAACCTCATTTGTCATAATCAGTCAAGACGTATAGGCTGTAGACAGTGAACGGAAATAGCTGTAGAGCGTGTTATAGAAATGAACATACATACATACTTACATACATCTTTTTACCCTCCCGCAGTCGGGTATAAATAGTGTCTATAGTCGTCACAATCTAAGAAGTCCGTTGACGTTTCTCATTTTACATACCACGATAACCTTTTAAGTAAGAAATTGAAAAATGTAATTCATAATCCTAATAAAATACTATGTTACCGATACACTATGACAATATATGAGTATCATTCGCAAGTATCAAGTTTAATCATTATTAAGTATTTTTATAGCTATCAAAACGGGCCTTTTATTTTTTGACAACTTTAGTAGTTTTTGGAATTTGGAAGTTTATTAATGAAAAACCTCAGATTTTAATCTTCGGATTTTGGAAATCGATCTCAATACAGCCGTGTACAAAATTATATTAGTGAAAATGATCAAAACGTGCGGTAAGTAAAAATTAAAAAAAAATGTTATAGCACCACTTGCATGTGTGCGTTACAAAACCATCAGGCGTAAGTATGGCGCAGACAAAGAGCGATAAACGAGGAAAGTTTTTGTACATAACTTGTCTCATGCGAAGCTGGGGCCGGTTGCTAGTGTAAGTATAAATTAGTACTCTACTATCATAGCTTCAGGATTTCATGGTATCACACTTCAAAACATAACTTCATCATGCTACAACGTTCCCAGTGCTGGGACACAGGCATACGCTCTATGAGAGGGTGTGGGCTGAAATCCACTTCGCAAGCCCAGTGTGTCTAATGTTTTCGAATCTTTGGTTCTATTGGGTACACAGGTTGGGAAAAGCCCGCCACACTATTCCCAATCACTACAGCCCTAAAAGCCTAAATCAACAGTGACGACCACCTAAAAAGCGCCGAGTCTTGGCAAGAAGCTATCACGCAGGTGTGATTGAAAGAGATGACTATGTAAATGACAAGCTGTATTTTTCTGATGCCCGATTTACCATCAGGTGATTTCTGAATCCATCAGGTGAGAAGGTGGTTAAACGCGAGCCTATCAATAAAAATAGTGTTTGGACCTCTTAAAGCTCCTGCAGAAAAGTGCGGAGCAACACAGTGTTGCTACGCGGCACAACGTTGTCGCTGCACACAAATTCACGTCGCACCTATCTGCTAGAGCCTTAAGGGTACACTAGTCGACGGCACGAACTATTTTGTGCGCGGGGTTAAAATGCATTTTATATCAACCGACAACACGTACGGAAGAGATTGATGCTGTGATGAGCAGTAGCAAGCTAGTTCGCGTACGAATACATACTTTTGCAAATTTGTAGTGAAATGGATGATGATTTGGGACGAAACCGAGCGCGCAAAATTTTATAAACAGACCTTTGGGAGTTTGGATATCATGAAAAAACTACTAAACGTATCTGTTCAAAATAAAATGATTTGCATTGTTGAACTACTAATCTATCCCTGTATGGAGGCCGTTTTGCAATTTTCCGTCTTGTTATGGTATTTATTCGCGCCCAAAAATGCGATAAAATTAGTGTCGAAATGTGGAACTTTCGACGCTCATAACTTTCAAATGTTTTATTTTTTTACTTTTTTGCTTCCATACAGGCCTAGATAATGATGAGACAAATTGATATCACTTTTTATTTTGAACGTACATCGTCAAACAGTGGAGTAATCCCCAGACTACGTTTGTATGGAAGAATTTTCGACTAGTGTAACCTTAAGTAGCGAACTAAAAAGATGTAAACAAGAAGAAAGTCATGCTGTGCAGTCGGAGGATACATCTGGTTTTAGACAGCCAGCTCGCGAATATGAATCATAAATAAGAAATCAAATATAAGAATCATCAAAATCGGCCAACGCGTTTGGTCTCACCACATTTTCATTGTTCCTACAAACATATATACATACATACATAGACTGATAAACACATTACCCTCTTTCGGCAGTCAGGTAAAAAGTATTATATTTTGTTTTTTTTTTTATATTTTACAGGTTCGCGCTTGAAAATTTTCTCACCTGTTGGTAAGCGATGATGTAGTCAACGGTAAACCACGCTTGCCTAGAAATAACCTATTCACTCTTGACTTAAAGACTCCTAGATTTTAGCTATCGGGAAACACGGACTCCGGCAGGGAAAGCCACTCCTTAGCTGTACGCATAGTAAAAGTGTTGCCAAAACGTTAAGTGCGTATGGGAGCGATGTCCACCTCGTACCGATGGCGCATTGCTGTACGTCTGGTAGTCCGATGATGAAACGGGCTGGGTGGATTTAAATCGTGCAAATCCATCGCACACTCCCCGAAATGTAACCGATAAAAAACCTACAAGCTGACAACTCGGCGACGGTGTTCAAGGCTCTGGAGCTTTGACTTGACCAGCGCCTCATCACCGATGAGCCTCTTGGCCCGCTTTTCGACCGACTCTAGTGCGTCAAGCTGGTATTTGGAAGATTCATATAGTATATTCAAAATAATTCCTACAATTTGGGGTCACCTATGACCTTGCGAGCAGTTGTGTAATGTTCTTCGTGCGAGTAATTAAGGATTAATAGGATTTCTGGAAATCCCTAAACTGATTACAGGCTCAGGTTCAGGTTGAACCTGGCCTCAAACAACCTGGCCAAATGGGTTATCATAGACCCATCCAAAACTCAGTAAAAACTCAGTATTAGCATGGGACCTCTTCACAGGATATGGCCCACCTCCTTGTCTGCCCTTCTGCCCTTCATGCCCGATCCTCTGATTGAACGTGGAGATTGACAGACTGTCCGAGAAGCTACATATTTGTAAGACAAAGTATGAATTATTTATTTATTTCTCACCACAATAAACATTACAGACATTGTTACACTAACGGTATATGATATATTTTAGTTTACTGTGGTAGACTGGTGCCTAAGCTAGGCTTTAAGGGCCTGTGTTTCAGGTCACCAGGTCACCACCCTCTCTTCTTCCTAGCACTGTCCCACTTTAGGTGGGGTCGGCTCTCCTAATTTTCTGGCGCCATGACAATCTGTCCTGGGTTGTCGGGTCGGGCAACTTTTCCTCCAATAGGAGTTTCGTCATGCTAGTCCACCACGTAGCTGGAGGTCGTCCTCTACCTCTCTTATGTTCAGATAGTTGCAAAGCTTTCTTCACTACGTGTTCCTCGTCTCTTCGCATCACGTGACCATACCATCTGAGACGGCTCTCGGTTAGTTTCTCCGATATAGGAGCGACTTTAAAACTACCGCGGATATGCTCGTTTCTTACTTTATCCAGTCTCGTCACACCCCCAGACCACCTCAGCATCTTCATCTCGGCAGTGTGAAGCTTTTGTACGTGCGTTTTTTTCACTGGCCAACATTCTGCTCCGTACATCATTGCCGGCCTCACCGCCGTTATGTAGATCTTGCCTTTAGTTCTTACTGGCATACGAGCATCGCATAAGACTCCTGTTAGTGATCGCCACTTCAACCATGCCACGTTTACCCTGTGTGCTACATCGGCGTCGACGTCTCCTTGGTCTGTGATTACTGAGCCTAGGTATTTGAATTTATTTATTTTCGGCACAGGAGTACGATCTGGGTAATAGATTGTGGCTGGGCTACTGCTGTTAAACTGGCACTGTAAATGTTCAGTCTTTGCTCTACTGACTTTAAGACCTGCAGACTCTAGAGCAGTCATCCAAGTGGTCAAAGTGGTCTGTAACTCGGTTGCTGAACTGGCCATTAGGACGATGTCGTCTGCGTACAGGAGGTTCCAGGGCAGTGGCGCTTGGATATGTTTAGTAACATAATCCATGACAATGTTGAAAAGCAACGGGATAAGGGCAGAGCCCTGATGAACTCCCACCCCAACCTCGAACTCCTCTGTCAACCCTGCGGGACTTTTGACTCTGGTACGGACGTCAGTGTACATGTCTTGGACTAGTTTAATGTATATGTCCGGCAGATGTTGTGCTCTTAATGCTTGCCAAACTAGTCTGCGTGGTACCCTATCGAACGCCTTTTCTAAATCTATGAAGATGAGGTGCAGATCCTTTTTATTGAGCCGATGCTTTTCCGTCACCACTCTTACAGCCTGTATAGCATCTGTTGCAGATTTCGAGGGGGTAAAACCGAATTGATGTGGGCTCATGCAAGTTAGATGGTATATGCGGTTATTCATTACTCTTTCCCAGATTTTTAATGTGTGTGATGTTAGCTTGATACCCCTGTAGTTACCGCATTCTGTTACATCGCCTTTACTCTTATAATAAATAAATTGTAGTTCTAAAAACTAAAAAACACGCTTTAATGGTAAGGATAATGGGACAAACTGTTTAAATTATTGCATTGTCATCGGTCCTTGATAAGTGTGCAAAGTTTCAAATCAATTCAACGTTTTGAAGTGGGTGAAAATCACGTTCAAAGATTCCGTTACATTGATACATTGTTACATTGATACATTGTTACATTGATACATAGATACATACATACCAAGCTAATAAAAGCGTGTTAAAAAGGAATAAGGTGACTTAATCGCCAAGAGTTTGGGATCTTGTTACTATATAGGATAAGATTAAATAGTGCTGGCCAATCCACTCCCAGTTTCCGTAGTGATTTCCAAATTTCAGCTGAAATTTCATCTGGGCCGACAGCTTTTCCGTTCTTCATTCTGTCCACTGCACTCTGTACCTCATCTCGGGTTATGGCTTGTACCGGTCCTTCTACTGGTGCCAGGGGTTCCAGCCTTTGACTGGGAAATTCTTCGTTCATTAGATCTTTGTAATATTCGTACCATCTTTTATTTATATCTTCATTATTTGTAAGTAATTTTCGGTCTCTATCTTTAATATATTTACTTGCTTTTATATCTAATGTTGATTTATATCTAAACTTTGCAACTTTAAAAATTTCTGATTCTGATTTTGCGTTTTCCAGTCTAATGTAAAACTCCTTTCTTGCTTTGGCCCTAGTTTGTGCAACGCATTTCTTTGCGGTAGACAGAATATAAAGGTATTTTCAAAGTTAGACCACATCGTTTCGGAGCTGTCATATGTGTTTTCCATATCCTTTGTCAGATAGCCCCGCAATTCTTCGAGAAGACTCTTGCCCTTTGGACCGGAGAGCTCTTTCCATTTAATTCGGACTGTTTTGTCTATACTTGGTCTAAGTGGCTTAGGCAATTTGTAGACTCCCACCAGTAGCCTATGCTGAGAGGTGAGAGGCTCCCCTGGTATAACTTTACAGTCTTTAAAGTTCTTCTTAAGCGGGTCATCGGCCAGGATGAAATCTATCTGTGATTTATATCCTCCACTTTTATACGTTATGAGGTGTTCAGATTTCTTTTGGAAGGTTGTATTTATAATGCTCATGTTATGTCTAGCCGCAAATTCCAAAACACGTTCCCCCTCTTTGTTGAGGCCACCATATCCAAAACCCCCATGGATGTGTTCATAAGTGTTGTTGAATTTACCTACATGCCCATTCAGATGACCCATGATGAATTTTGTTTCCCCCAGTGGCACATTTACCACACACTCGTCCAAATCATCCCAGAAAGTATCTTTTTCTTGTTCACGGCATCCAGTTTGAGGTGCGTATGCGCATATGATGTTCATTATGCTTTGACTATCCATGGCCAGTTTTATTGCAATGAGACGGTCTGACTTCCTTTCGATGTTCACTATTCTGTCCTTAAGCTGATTGTCAAGTACGACGCCTACTCCATTCTGCTTATTGTTTGTGCCATGGTAGACTAGCTGGTATCCTAGTCCTAGGTCCCTCGATTTTGACCCCTTCCAATGAGTTTCCTGTATACAACATATATTTATGTTTCTCCTTTTCAGGGTCTCTGCTAGTTCTTGGCTGCGTCCTGTGAGGGAACCTAGGTTCCACGTCGCCATTCTGATTCTATAAGTAAATTGCGAACGTTTGTTCTTGTCAAAGCCGTCGCTTGGGGGGGACGCCCTAGTATTGTTCGCATTACTCGCCATCATTTCTCCGTCGCTTGTGGGGAACGCCCTAGCTATATGACCCTTTATCTTTCTGCCTTTTTTCATAATTAGGAGAGGGTGTTTTGGCTATGTGGTTTTACGGCCGGCTGCCACCTGACGCCAAGATTGTGACCCTCCTGGAGGGCTTGGGTGCCGCCGTTGACCATTGGTTCCTCCGCCACCATCCCTACTGAGTTCTCCAACCTAAGAACTCAGTACACCAGCGGCCTTTTCTCCAGATATGCCGGAGTAGCCCGCTGGCGAGGTTTTTTTAACGAAGTGTCCTTCTTCGGCCTTGTGGTCCGCGGGAGATATTTTATTTTTCTCCTACCCATTGGTTTGCCGCACTCTAAGAGTTTGCCTAACCGCCGGGATTTCCCCTATCCGCCACCTGGGGACGCGTTCTCTAGGGAGTGAGGCTACCCCGAGAAAGTGAGGCTACCCCGAGAAATCTAACTGCTAGAAGGTCACCACCCTCTAGCAGTTAGATACATTTCATAATAATAAAAAATGGATTGATTTAACAATTTCAATTACAAGTTTCATTAAGAACTTTTAAAAGTCTGCAGTTCAAATTTGGGTGTTCAAAAAAGAAAATATGGGAGTAAAAAAAATTAAATTAAAGTAAAGATTGTGGTTTAGTGCAGTGTTAGTATTGTTAGTAAACATTTTTTTTTGAGAGCGTGAGTAAGTGGATGTGTTTGGTGTGTGTATGTATGTCTGAGAGTGCGTGTGTGGGTGAGAATTTATAAGATAGCATTCGGTATACATTAAGTCACGGTGGTAAGTAGTTTTTCGGTGTCATCATAGTTGAGTCCCAGTAGAGACTATTTTTTTTGTTAATCGACACGAAATAAGATTAATAGAATATCTATACAAAGGATGCACTACGAATGAACCTCGTATAATCCAAACGGGAACAGTTCAATAATGCACAGAGCTCGTAACGCTAGCTCTAAGTGGGCGCAAGTAGTGAGTAGCTCAGCTACGTAAGTTAGGACAAAGTTACTCACACTCCCAAACTACATGCTGGGCGTGTTGACTGTTTGTTGAAGATGTAACTATATTGTTATTAGGTTTGTTGCACGATTTTATAGACTGTTCATATTGATATTTCAGAATGGGGTAAAAAAAATGCGGGGGGGAAGGTGAACAGTTAAGGGGGGGGGGTTATCCTATCTTGTTCTCCGGCCAGAAGCGCCGGCGGGCAGGGGGGCAAATTTTTACTCAGAATTGAGCTAGCTCCAACCGTTTCCGAGATATGGAGGTTTTTAGGTGTGGCGGCTCGGGGTCGGTTTTCGAGTAGTGTCGACTCGAGTTGGCCTGTGGTGGAGGGTTTTGTACGTCTGGCGTTAAGAAACTAAATATATATACATATATATATACATATATATATATACACACATATATACATGTATGTATATATATACATATATATATGTATATATACTTTCTCGACTTCGTAAACACAACAACGTATATGTTAGAACACGCACGAAACACGCGCACACCGCACGGCTTACAACTATAGCAAAAAGTGTCGTTACAACTTTTCGTGAGATTTTTTTCCGTCTAGCCCCCTTTCGCAACGCGCGATAAGGAACTTTGTTCCAAAATCATATTTGTACTTACTGTTGATCGTTGATGATTCTTTAGATTGTGTATTAATGCGTTGTCATGAATAGAATAAAGAAAAGAATAGAATAGAAAACATTTATTCGACATAGACACAACACAAAAACAACAATCACAAAGTAAGAAGAATAGTAAAAAAAGTACAAACAAGGTTGAAGAATGATTGCGCCGAGCATGCCCACACCGAAAGGGTTACCAACACAGCATTTAACAACAACTGATGACATTTTTTTCATATATAATGATCCCATACTGTATCTATATGCATTGTATTTCCATATTACAATAAAAATGATCTATAGTGTCCATCCATCAGTTACCCAGTTACTGGTTAACAAATAACACGACACCTCCCACCGTCAGGATACATGCTATTACTAAGCTACAAAGTAATATTAAAAAAGCCACGTGCTAACTATAAACTTTTAACCACGTTTTCCTCCGAGTTCTGGCACCTTTTCTTTGTTAGTTTGGTAGCTATGCATATATTCACATTTTTTTGTTAACTCCCCTGAGTCAGAGAAAATGGGGCAGTAACATTCTGACCTGGATTTAATCCTTTGTCTTTAAACTATGGTGCACTGGGACTTTGTACTTTTAAATAAATTGTAGTTCTAAAAACTAAAAAACACGCTTTATTGGTAAGGATAATGGGACAAACTGTTTAAATTATTGCATTGTCATCGGTCCTTGATAAGTGTGCAAAGTTTCAAATCAATCCAACGTTTTGAAGTGGGTGAAAATCACGTTCAAAGATTCCGTTACATTGATACATAGATACATACATACCAAGTCAAAGTCAAAGTCAAAGTCAAAGTCAAAGTCAAAGCACTTTATTTCAAGTAGGCCAGTTACAGGCACTTTTGAATTGTCAAAAGACAAAATAAAATATTACAAAATTATGGTGCTACAGTCCCAGTCACAAGACATAATAACTGTGAAAGTACCGTAGATGCCCATTCCAAGGCGTAGATCTCTATGGAGAAGAACGGGCAAGAAACTCCATGGACACTCTTTTTCAATTAGGTAATTATTACAAATCATTTGTTACATCATTCATGTTGAGATTACTCATAATGTGAGAACGATGTAGAACGTTAAAAGTGTCCATAGTAAATATAAAAAAAAAAAAAACATACAAGAAGTCGAACATAGAACCTCCTCCTTTTTCGAAAGTCGGTTAAAAAGACAATTCAGAAATAAAATTAGAATCAATTAAAATAAACCATGGCAGCTAAGAGATGACCAGTCCCAACCGACAGCGCCCGTTCACGAACATGACACATGTATCAGCACCATTCAGCTCAACCATTTTGAAGGGAGCTAAATGATCCGACACACGCGCCACCATCGGCGAGACATTTGAGTGGGCATGACATACTCTCAACCACCGGAGTCATTCAAGTCAATAGAAGACGTAGGTATCTAGACAATGATAGCTCTGAAGTACATGGTACTCACACAATGCTGGCTATGCTGCTATATAATACTAGAAAGATTAACTCAGTATAATGCAAAGATAGTAGCAATCTTCATCAGCTCCGACAATAACAGTAAACGATACCTACGACAGTCTTACCAAAAAATAAAATTTAAAAAATACACATAAAAACGAAATTAAAAAATAATAATATTTAACCTGACAGCAAGCTAATTTTGGTAAAAGAACACGAACATTGTCCTGAGTTCAACACAGCGACCAACTATGCTTATCATCTAAATAATCATTAATAGAATAGTATGCCTTAGAACAGAGATTAGCTTTTACCTTTGCTTTAAATGCGTTAAATGGCAAATCTAGAAAAGAAGACGGTAACTTGTTGTAAAAAGTTATACCAACCCCAACGAATGAACTATGCACCTTATGAAGTCGATGAAAGGGAGCTCGTAATTTGTCCTTATTTCTGGTGTTAAAGTTGTGAATATCACTATTGTTACTGTACAAATGAATGTTCTGCCTAATATATAAAATGTTGGCGAATATGTACTGTGAAGCCGCTGTGAGAATACCAATCTCTTTAAAAAAATCTCTTAGAGAAACACGCGCACCTAATTGGTAAATGGCACGAACAGCTCGTTTTTGAAGCACAAATATATTTTGAATATCAGCGGCTCTGCCCCACAGTAGAATACCGTAGGACATGATACTGTGAAAATAACTAAAGTACACCAACCTTGCTGTATCAACGTCAGTGTATTGTCTAACCTTTCTGACGGCGTAGGCGGCCGAGCTAAGCCTACCCGCTAGGCTTGATATATGTGGCCCCCATTGAATTTTTGAGTCTACTGTTATACCCAGAAACACAGCTGAATCAACAGTTTCGAGCTTCTCATTGCCGAGCACAATGTTGGGACCCAGATTTCTAACATTGGGAAAAGCGAACTTTATGCATTTAGTCTTCTTGGCATTAAGAACAAGATTATTTGTTGTGAACCAATCTGTGACCATTGATAGTGCGTTATTCACGTCATCAAAAACTTGTCTATTCCTATCTACTTTAAAGATCAGAGAAGTACAATCTACAAACAGTACAACGTCGCAAATATCCTTTAAATAGAATGGCAGATCGTTAATATAAACCAGGAATAAAAACGGACCCAGTATTGAGCCTTGAGGTACACCCAGCTCAACAGGTAACCTGGAAGATTTAGCGCCATTAACGTCTACGCATTGGTATCTATTAAGTAAATATGACTCAATTACATTTAGGGCTTCGTTTTGAACACCGTAATGGCGTAGTTTACGCAAAAGCGTATCATGGTGAACGCAATCGAAGGCTTTAGAAAGATCGCAGAAAACACCAATTGCATTTCGCGACTTCTCCCATGCGTCAAATATGTGCTTCAACAAAGCAACACCCGCATCTGTAGTCGAGCGACCCTTCGTAAACCCATATTGGTCATTATGAAGGAGGCTATGTAAGTTAAAATGTCTGAGTAACTGCTTAAGAATTAACTTTTCAAATATTTTGCTGAATGCAGGCAAAATAGAGATTGGTCTGAAATTACCAATATCATTTTTGCTACCGGATTTAAATAGAGGGATGACTTTACTGCTCTTCATGAGATCAGGAAAAGTACCCAAATCAATGCATTTGTTAAACGTAACAGCAAGATAGGGGGCCACAATGTCTATTATATTGCCCAAAAGTTTGGTAGATATGCCCCAGTAATCACCCGTGTTTTTAGATTTAAGAGAATTAAAAACATTAACTACATCACGAGGCGCTACATGCTCGAATCTCAATACATAACTACATTTAGGGACGCTACTATGCAATAGGTTTTCAGCCTTAGACGGCGACGAACTTAAGGAGCAAGTCGTCGTTGCAGGTATGCTCGTAAAAAACTCATTAAACGCCTCAGCTACGTCAGCTGGTTTATTAACTAATTTGTTATCAACCATGATCTCGAGTTGATTTTCTTTTTTAACCGATTTACCCGTTTCGTTGTTTATGATTTTCCAAGTGGCTTTTACTTTGTTATTAGAATTTTTAATAGTCTCACTTAGAAATTTTGATTTTGCAACACGACAAATCTTTTTAAATAATTTTGAATAATTTTTAACATATTCTAAAAAATTGTTATCAAACTTGTACTGTCTCAGACCATACAACTCATACAATCTCGCTCGGCTTTTATAAATGCCTGGTGTAGCCCATTGGTTGAAACCAGCGGAAGTCCCAGTAATGTTGATAGTTTTAGTTTTAAAAACGGATTTGTACTCATTTTGCACAACATCAAAAAGGGCCTCGTACATTTCATTTGGGTTCTCGTACTCTATTATTGACGGTATAACTTTAAGAGCTATATTATTTTTAAACTTACTGCAACGACTAACAGTATAAGGCCTGCATTCTACTTTGCGCGGCTTTTTACTTAATGGCATAGGGAAGCTAGCCATTAATCCACAGTGATCTGATGATAAATCACTTAACACCAATTTATTGTCGGCATCAAAATCACAAAATATATTATCAAGGCAAGTCGACGAAGACGCCGTGATCCTAGTTGGTTCGAAAAACAAATTAACTAAATTAAAAGATTTAAATAAGTTCAGAAGCCTAGTACTTAGTGGAGTAACATCTAAAATATTAACATTGAAATCTCCACATAAAATTATATTTTTACTACTGCATTTAATCTTATTAAGTGCATCCTCCATTGCAGATTCGAAACTAGTAAAGTCCCCTGAAGGGGGTCTGTAGACACAAATTATTATGTACCGCTCAAGTTCAACACAAGACAACTCGATAGTGCGCTCAATGGAAAGATTAACTAGGTCTAACCGTTGTTTACATTTTAACTTGTTTGAAACAAGAATTAAAGATCCACCGCGAATAGCAGTTTTTCTCACAAATGCACTCTGTACAGAAAATAAATCATCATTGATAAACACTACTTCATGCTCTTTCAACCAATGTTCAGTTAAACATAACACATGAACATCATAATTCTCCATAAACACCCGTTGTCGAACCTAACAGTTTAAACTACTAGGTGTGTGTATAGCAATGTTAGTATCACTACCAACAGAATCAAAAGTGATATTAGTATCTATACTAATAGTATCAATAGAGATGTTAGTGTCACCACTAACAGTAAACGTAGGTACAGTATAAGTACCGGTGTAAACGTGTAAAGTATATGCTAAAAGATTAGCAATCCGTCTCCTACAACTAGCTGGCAAAAACATGGAACAATCAGTGAGTCTGTAATCTGTAATAAAACTATTACAATCAAAATATATAATCGCGTCCCTGTGACGACAAGCAGATACATCAGCAGATTCAGATTATAAATATGCCTATTTTGCTCATCCGACAAACAATCAGAGTAAGGCAAAGCAGAAAAAATAAATTTACAATTATAAGACAGCTTTAGCATTAAATTAAAACATGCAACTAAATCCTTTTTTCTTACAGCTAAGCTATCCCCAAATAACAATATTACAGTTGAATTGGGATTTATTTTAGTCAATTTAAGACTATTAATTAACTGGCTAAAACTGGCACCGGGTAAGCAATGATTTACAATATACTGTTGAGAATACTGACTAAGAATACTACCAAAACCTTGACCAAATTTATCTGAAACAACATAAGCTGAATTATTTAAAATATTATTATTATTAACTACTGGTTGAGCCATTAAGGGTGTGACATGCTGAGGATCTGGTGTCTGAGAGCAGGCACAGCTACAAGAGAAGTTATTGGTCAGGGACTCATACCTCTCTGCATTGCACCTGACCAAGTCTACCAGCTCGTTGGCCTCCAGCATGCGCTTACTCAGATCTTGTTGAGAAGCCTCATATTTGCTAAAGATATCTTTTAGAGCACATTCCCTCACAAACAACTCATCCTGAAGGTTCTGACAGTCAGCATCATACCTGATCCTACATAATTCTAAATCAGTATTTTATTTTTTTAATTCTTGCATTATATTTACATTTTTTTTGTCTTAGTTTTAAATTTAATTTGTTCAGTTTTTGTCCCTTCAGTGACTTTTTAATTTTTCTAATTAACTTGTTAATCTTAATATATTTTCAAGCTAATAAAAGCGTGTTAAAAAGGTTTCCACGAGAAATTGCGTAAACAAGCACAACACAGAGAAATGGAAGAAATTGGGAGAGGTCTATTCCCAGAAGTGAGAGAGCTCAAGATTTTTTTAGGTTAGGTAGGTTAATAATGAAAAATCTTTACAATCACCATCCCTTGCTTTTAAGGTTCCGTTCTTCAAAAGTTAAAAAAGGAACCTTATAGAATCACTTCGTTGTCTATCTCCTTCTCTCCTCCTCCACACCGTTTGTCAAACCCTTTTTCTCTGAAACGCCTAGAGGTATCAAGTTCAAATTAATATCGTATACTCAGGGCTGTGTTACCTCTTGGAGCTGTGAAAAAATTAAACTTCTACATCAATGCAAACAAAAGATGTGCAATCGCAAGGGCATCAAAACCTATTGGGTACTTTCCGAAAACTGTTTTCCAATGGCAAAGTTAATTCAAATCTGTGTATCTGTGTGTCTGTCTGTGGCATCTTAGCGCCTTAACGGATGAACCGATTTTGATTTAGTCTTTTTTCGTTGAGTGAAAATCGGTTCAGCCGTTCAAAAGTTATGTGTGTTTTCTGTTTGAAACGGAGTATTTTCGCAAGATATCGTGTCATAATTACGTGTTCGATAGATTGTTGATCGAAGCGTGTCTACTACTAGATAAATTATGTAGTTTAAAAACTGTGAAATAAAAAAATATTGCCGGGGGTTTTGGAAATTTTTAATTTTTACTTGTATTCTGCTCATACGTACCTGACATCATCACTGTGTTGTCTTTCTCAAAACTGTAATTTCCTGTGTGAAGTTTCCATTTCCTGAGGCACCCTTTGCTTAATAATTATGTATATTATCATAGTAATTATAATCTGCGTGTGTTGAACTTTGTGCGAGATAAACCCATTATACGAGATGTTGGCACTTAACTTAGGTTTAAGTTAATTTATCGCCGACTAGCTCTTTCTCGAGGCTTCGCTCGCATGACATATTAATTAATAAGCCTTTATTATTGCCCATAAATAAAGTTTTCCTGTATGTACGTATGTATCAATATTTAATATATTTCTTTTTTCATTTATTGTTTAGCACTAATACACTTTTATAATTTTAATTTTATTTATTTGGGTATAGGCCTCATCCTGTTTTTAACACGCTTTTATTAGCTTGGTATGTATGTATCTATGTATCAATGTAACGGAATCTTTGAACGTGATTTTCACCCACTTCAAAACGTTGGATTGATTTGAAACTTTGCACACTTATCAAGGACCGATGACAATGCAATAATTTAAACAGTTTGTCCCATTATCCTTACCAATAAAGCGTGTTTTTTAGTTTTTAGAACTGCAATTTATATATTTTGAAAACGGTGTAGTTTTGGGCATCACCTTTGTCTTATAAAAGTTTTGCTCCATTTATTTTTCATGATTTGTTTTTTTCAATTCTTTTTCCTCCATGATTTGTTATATTTACTGAAGGATTTTGGTCATTTTCCCCCATGGACACCAGCTGGGTTGGGTGAAATTACCACAGAAATCATAATTTTTGTCAAGGTAAAAAAGTTAGTAACATTCAGCAATAGTGTAACTTTCTGTGTAAAAGAATGTTCGTACTTTACGATCAAATAAATAATAAAAAAAACCTTTTTAACAAAAAAAAACCGGCCAGGTGCGAGTCCGACTCGCGCACGAAGGGTTCCATACGCAGGGTGGCATCAACTATGTATGTATTTCTCCTTTATTTGTGCTGCTACTTTTTGCCAAATTTCGTGATTCTAGGTCAACGGGAATTACCATATAGGTTTTCTACTCAAAACCTATACTTCCCTACCTACCTACTTACTACCTACCTAGAATTGTAAATAATGGTTAAAAACAAGGTATTACAGCACAAGTAAAAGTAATAAAAGTTGACTCAGAACCTTGATTTTTATACACCTAATAGTGACTATAGATACCAGTATCTGGTATAAATTTCAACTTGCTCGGTCCATCCGTTCCTGAGAAAATCGGTGGTGACACACGGATAGACGGACAAGAAAGTGATCTTTTAAGGGTTCCGTTTTTTCCCTTTTGAGGTTTGGAACCCTAAAAATTGACGGAATAATAGCGTAACAAATATACTGTCAAATTGAGAATACATACTATATCTACATTCTATGCGAATAAATGATTTGATTTGATTGGAAAACGAAACATATCCTGCGGAAAACTTGAATTTTTCTGAAGCTTACTTCTAGGCAAGCGTGCTTCACCGTCGACCACATCATCGCTTACCATCAGGCGAGATAGTGGTCAAACGCGAGCCTATCAATAAATAAAAAAATTAAAAAATATGGGTTAAGCTTACCTTTGAACGCTTTCCTACTGTATTTGAATCTCTATGTTTTGTGTACAAAAAAAATATCAATATGAATTTGACCTATTTGTAATTATCGCATGTTGTCACCGTCTTTAAACGTTTATACTCTAAAATTTCTAATAAAGTTTTCACACTTTACCATCTGAAATCCGTATCAGAATAAAACTTGGCAGGATACCTTTCTTCAGAAACATTCAATAAGTTGATAAAGTCGCTGAAATCCGTCGCGACAGTGAGTAGGGTCTGCCGGCGTATCCCAGGGTGCGCCGGTATTGCACGGTATCGCCAATTGTTACGTGATAACGGGTTTAAACGGTTTTATATTTAGTTTCTTGCCTTACCTGAAAGTACGGGTACAGAAATAAAGTTTTACTGTTTTTTTGTAATATGGCATCTAGGCCACCGACGAGTTCACCCACGACGAATTTTTGTACTTTTATTACAAGCTTCTATTTAACTTGCAATGTATGTATGTATGTATCCTCCACCGATTAAGATGAAATTTTGCATACACGTTTAGTTTGGATGATAATGCATGGTTAGCTAAGTAACTTCATGCTAAATGCAATATGGTGGACTAGTTATTTTTTGTGCACTGTCATGATATGGGTATCAAATGAAGGTTTTGCTGAGAAAGATACGAAAAAGGCTTGTTTTCAAAAAATACTTTTAAATGAATAATTTGATTTTACATAAAGAACAACTTCTTCTTGGAAATAAATACACGCTCATATTATCCATCTTAAAACGCACAAAATATAATCCTCGTAACGTAACTTAGCCACAAGTATGAAGGACGGGTTAAGTCCAACCCTGAAATAACTCAGGCTCAACTGTCAGGTGTCAAGTCTCGGCCTAGGACATCACGATGAGCCTGAGTTATCAAGATCATATCTGAAACAAGGATGAATTACATTTCGTACCAGGGTTTGTAAAGATTAAGAACGTTATGTAAATATTTCAGCTTTTCATAACTAAGGAAAAGTGAGTTCATCTATTGTAGATATATCTCAGACTAGCCTTTTCGTAAATTGACGGTAGAATCAATTTATTACTCATAAATTTAATTTTTTGACCTTGAAAAGTGCCGCTTGGCCACTAAGCGGCACTTTTCAAGGAAAAGTGGAAATAAAGAAATTTGACTTTAACTCTGAGGCGTAACATTTTGCTGTTGTTAAGAACCTAGTTTTTAGGGTTCCGTTCCGTACCTGAAGTGTCCAAACAAGACCCTATTACTAAGACTCCACGGTCTATACAGTTGAAATTTTCACAGATAATATATTTCTGTTACCGATATAACAGCAAATACTAAAAACAAAATAAAATAAATATTTAAGTGGGGCTCCCATACTACTAACGTGATTTTTTTGCCGTTTTTTTGCGATAATGGTACGGAACCCTCTGTGCGCGATTCCGACTCGCACTTGGCTGGTTTTTTTTTACAAAATTATGCAAATAAATTCCTTCACAGCATATTATGTCCATTCCACCATAATTGGTTAATCCCCTGTTTTTCAGGGACAAAACAAATCGTGTATGCAATAAGGTTTATCTCTTACTGAAACATTTTCGTTGACATCTTGACATAATAGCTGAATCATTCCTGCGATATTGTTCACTCGCAGTCCCATCAAAGTTTACTTAGTAACGAGTCTAAACTTTTCACATTATGTCATTATCCTTTATTAAAGGTTTCGCGTTCTACGGAACCACGACCCGACGGCAGATACGTCGTAACCATTTCTTATTTATAAAGGAATTCCAACCTTAAAGTATGAACAATAAAGTGTAGTTATGTTTAAAGTCTTCCCATGCTAAAAGGCTGCTTGAATTTTACAGAAAAGGTTGTAAGTGCAGAAAGATTTTTGTCGAAATATAGACTTCAAAGAAGGCAAGGTTTGGTTGGTTTTCGCGTGATTGTAGGTCGAAGTTAGAGGTGTTAGAAATGAGAGAGCTATAGTGTGAAGTAACGTTAGTATCACTAAAAAGGAGGGTGACAATAAAACGGTTGCGTTTTCAAGGAAAAAATGCAGCGAGAGTCGCCATTTGTGGGTTAGTAGGGTGACCATGAGATTTTTATTTGGTAGGAAATTTTGTAAAGGCTATGTTAGTTTTCTTTGATCGACATTTTATCTTTTTAGAAGTCAAAGTAACATTAATAAAGTTTTATTTTAATAATATAATATTATTATTTTATCTTAAGAGTCTAATCCTCGAGAGCCAACAAATTTCTAAATTAAACCTTTTAAGCATAAAACATTTAAGGAATATTTTTGAACAAACAACAACTCCAATATACGACTAGCTGCCGTCTGCGGCTCCACCCGCGCTGAATTAGTAACTACTCAAAATCTTTAGGAATTGTTGCTCGTTCACACAGAGAACGGACCTCTGTGTGAAGGAGCAACAATTCCAATTTTACAGGTCCATTTTATCGTATACGTTTTTATTTGGCGCTGATGTATGTAATTATATGAACCAGTTCGCACACATGACAGTATTCCGAATCCAGTAAAAATATAGATCCTATATAAAGACCGAAAATATATACAGCGGGCCGTTTTACAGGTCCGCGGCAATATAGGTAAAAAATTGTGTGAACGAGTTCACACACAAAACAATATTAAAATCTGATTCCATCCTTGTAGAAAGTTGGTTGGTGTGAACACTAGCCCCAGTAGCGACGGATCCGTTAAAACGGTACTATAAATGCGGCGTGAATATAACCTCCAGTAGCAACGGGTCCGTTAAAAATGATCCTGGAAATACGGAGGTTCTGTGTGAACGTTTACTTACTGTAAGGTTTCATCAAAATCCGTTTAATATTTTTTTCGTGAAAGAGTTAAAAACAATCTGCATGGATATTGTTACTCACAAACTTTCACATTTATAATATTATTAGAAGAGCTCAGTAAATAAATAAGCTGCCTTATCTCAAAATAACTCCTTTTCTTACAACACACAGCGCTAAATAAAATGTCGAAGCGACGATATAACAGCGCCATATATCTGGCAACAGTCTTCCGCATGGATTTATAGTTAGCCAGTAACTATTTGTTTAGCACAATACGTTTTACTAAAGTTGTGTGGATCTATGTATTAGATTGTGCTGGTATTTGGAGATAGAGTTAAGGGGCCGATTTCCGAATTAAGTATTTGGGATTAAGAACGAGTTGAGTATTTGTCAAACTATACTAAACCTGTCAAAATTTGACATTAAAATAGGGTTAGATACGTTCATAACCTCAAATAAACAATCCAGAAATTGGCCCAAACAATAACAATAAGAATAAATCAAAACATAAAGAAACATTTATAATTTTAGGACTAGTTTTTATGTACTGGTAAAATTACTTGAAGTAGAATATTCTCTCTGTGACATGTACTTTTGCTCTTGTGATAACATAACGAAACTATTCGGAAATACAGCTCACAGCTAAAAAGCCAACCAGCATTTTGTTATACATGCTGTATGTGGTCCTTCGAGCCGGATCACACACAGCATGTATAATAAAATGCTTTTATTGTGATTAAATGTTATTTGCAGCAATGCAAATCTCTCTCTACTCTCGAATCTGACTCGGCTAGGCAGCGTTCGGGCAGTTGCGCGGTATCTTCTCGTCCAACTTACCACAGTCTCAAGATGAAAGATCAGTGTGTGTTGCCAGAGATTACATGCGGGACCGAAACGTGGTCTCTCACAGTCGGCCTCATCAGAAGGCTTAAAGTCATTCAAAAGGCAATGAAGACGGCTATGCTTGAAGTTTCCTTGTGTGATCGAATCAGAAATGAAGACTTCCGCAAGTGAACCAGGTATACAACATACCCCGAAGAATTGCAAAATGTAAGTGGCAGTTGCTTGTAGAACGGATATTTTATTTGAATATAATAATATATCCATCGACTTCACTACCGTGACCTACTCTTAAATTTTCTATTTTACACAGCGATTTAAAAGTTAAGTTTTCTCCCAAAAAACTTCCCCGACCACGCGGGATAAAAGAAACAAGAGTGTCGATTTCTATAACTGAAAGGATTTTGGATCTTTACTCTGACGTTTCAAAACTATAATTGTACCACTGTGAGAGAGAGACGTATAAATAACGAATAGAATATCCTATTTACACAGCGGAATCATAATGGCGGAGACACTTTATAGTACCGGCCCCAGTGCATCAAAAATACTTTGTTACCTCTTTATAAATAATTAGTTTGGATGAGCTCACAAAAGATATTCGTATTCATAGTTATTGTATTTTTTTTATTTAGTAATTGAATCACACACTGTTCCGTTGTTGTTGAATTAGGTATTTTACCTATGTTTGCAATATTTGTAAGTATGTGAGAACCATGTTCCTATTTATCAAATTAATGAATTTACCAGTTAATTCTTTTATTACTTTATACTTAGTATAGTGTGTAGTGTTATTTTTGTGTGCATCGTCCTCAAATATATGAATTTATTAATGTATGTACATAAGTAAATATTGTAAAACACCTATTTTTTTAAAAGAGTAATAAGTTCAAAAGTGCCGCTTATTTGCCTAATTGAAATAAATATATTTGACTTTGACTTTATTTTTATTTAATTAACATAGCAGCTAAAAACACTCTCGACGAAGTCACCTTTCACTAAATTAAATTAGAATCGGTTCATCCGTTTAGAAGCAATGATGCCACAGACAGACACATATATACACAGATACATAGATCCGGGACCGAGACCAACAGCTGATCACACTTTCGAGGCACGGTAGAGTCTTAGATAGTATGATGATGATGATGATAGTATGGGATGGATGGTCACCCATCCACAGATTGACCGTTGCTTAAAATTAAAATATCAATCCACGTGGCTGTTATTACTTATCCACGAGCTCTGTGCTCGTTTACACAGAGGTCCGTTCTTCAGATCTATTTTATCGTTTTTATTCGGCGCTGACATATGTATTTATAAGCGAGTTCAGAGACATAACAATATGCCAGATCCAGTAAAAATACCGATGCGACAAAATCTACAGGAGTCCGTTTTACAGGTCCGCTTTATCGTATACGTTTTTATTCTGTAATGGCGTAGGAAGTTCTATGAGTGTGTGTGTGTGTTGTACTGTGGTGTGTCAACACATACAACAGTATTAAAAAACGCATCCGTTTGTTTGAAAGTTGGTGGTACACTAACAAAATGTGGTGTGTACATTACCCCCTAGTAGCGACGGATGCGTTAAAAACGATTCTGGAAATATAGATGTTCTGTGTCAACGTACCCTTAGTCATATCATTGTTATTACAACTACATCCTTAAAACAATCATTTCAAAGAAAGCAATATTATTATTTCTTGATTACTCTTTGCAGCCCAAGAATGTATGAAACTTCTCATATTGTTGAAGGGCTAAGTCGAACAGCTTAAGGGAACTATCGCTAAGGTTCTATAAATAACTTTCACTTTACCTACTAAGTTCCTCCCTCGCTCACCAACTGTTTGAGGATTGGTTTATTAATATATAGGCCAGAAAGTGTTTTCTTGTGACTAATCTGTTGAACTATCATTATTGGATTTGGAAGTTAGCTTTGTTAGAGTTTCTTGGCTTTAAAGGTATTTAATTTATTTTTGGTAACCTCTAAGGAAGCAACGCATTTGAATGTAATTTCTTAACAATAAATTATTCTTATTCTCTTTGTATAGATAATGTCGACGTCACCGTCTACGTCACCGTCGATAAAATCAATGCTTACCATCAGGTGAGATAGTGGTCAAGCGCGAATCCATCTAGAATTAAAAAAAAAGGCATAATAATTTTTTATTCTATTGATTGAGAATAAATAGAGATGATGATTTTTTGCAGATCTGTTATTTTATTAGTGTTTTTTTTAACAGCTTTTGTAGAAGATCTAAGATATACGTCACAATAGGCTCAGGATTACACAGTCGCCAATTACAGGTTAAATAGTCAACAAGTTTTTTCAGCAATCTTTCAAGTTTTTGAAAATAACATAACATACATTTTTATTTCTCGTCCACAAATGTGTTTTACAAACTATTACATAAAAGTGCAACATTAATTGATAAATCCTTTGTGGGAGACTGGTATCTGCACAAAACAAACATATGCAAATGAAACATATTAGACATTATTTTCATTTATTTTTTGCTTTATTGTACCTACCAACTAAAATACCTCCCAGGCTTAACAAGTCTGTCCTCGTCCTCCCAACAGCATGGCGACACTACCTCCAGGTAAAGTTATACTCGTCGCGTCGCGCGTTGTAAAAAGTTGTCTCGCCGAACTGTCCACAATACTCCTCAGTATTCTACTGTACCGGGGTTACGCGTTACGCTGATACGACTGTGTGCTTTGTAGTTTTATACGTGTCTGTAAAAAAAAAAAAATGTTTTAAAACAATGTCTGGGAGATAAGGTAGACATTTAAACATACTCCCGTAACATGTATGTATTTAATCACGGGTTCATCATCATCATCATCCCCACTGATGGGACACAGGCCTCCTCTCTGTGAGAGGGAACGGGCCGTAATCCGGGTTGGGCGGGTTGGTGGATGTAACATGTCTTCGAATTTTTGGTTCTAGGACATGCCGGTTTCCTCACGATGTTTTCCTTCACCGTTTTTGATAGCAGTGGTGATGAAATAATGTACACAAAGTAAAGCGCCTGCCTGGGCTCGAACCCACGACCTACAACTTGTAAGTCGGGGCCGATACCACTGGGCCACCACTGCTCAATCACGGGTTAGGCAAAGCTAATGCCACACTCAGACTGAGCTAGGAGCTACTGAAAGTCTGCTAGCCTTTCTCTATGTTGGGGTCGACTTCCAGTTCAACTCCGAACCGGATTCAGCTGAGTATTGCTGTTAGGTAGAGCTTTTTTTTGTTTAAAGTAGGCTTGCCCTTGGCCACTATGTCACCTGATGGTAAGCGATGATGTGGTCGACGGTGAAGCAC